>CM019169.2:18296052-19594965 GCA_009739505.2 Apolygus lucorum | reverse complement strand
TTGTAGAATCGATCCTTGAAGTTTGGTCCACGAGTTAGGGTGACACCCTGTATAATTATTTTGTGTTTCACCATTGCCTTCTGTCTCCCATCAAGCCCGATTTCCCGGTGTGACAATGATCGTGCAAATGACTCATTTTTGCCACAATTTAGTGAGCCTTGGCAAAGTTGTATAAAACGTGTTCTAACCAAACGTGTTAAGGTAATATTACACAATATTATAATATTCGAATATTTCCATCAAGTGGGGGTGAAAATAATCACTGAGAAAAAAAAGGGCCTTTTCTCGGTTAATCACGATTTTTTGCTAGGTCCTATCCTGCCAACCTAGAATTTAATGTATTTTCAGTCACGGGTGGATCTTTTTAATGTCACGGTTGTATATCATCTAACCGAGACTGAAAACACCTGTGAATTTACCGACCACAAAATGCAAACAACCGGGACTTAAAGTCACGGTCGAAGCTACAACCGTGAAATTAAATGTGCCGCCCCCGGATTTAATCTCTAGGTTAGACTCAACTTGTATTTAACAGTGAATTAAAATGTGCCGCCCCCGGATTTTTAGGTCACGGTTGCTAACGATGAATTAAGAGTCACGGTTAATTGCATAACTTCTTAATAATGTCTCGGTTATTATCATCCTATTTTATAATCGGGTTTTACTTTCGTGGACGGTGAAGCAACCTAGAAGCAAAAAGTTCTAACCGCCAATTTAATGCACAAATAATTTACAACCAGGGTGATTCAACCTAGTATTCAATAATTGGAGTATTTTCCACTGGGTTGCCTCCAATTTTTTTCTAGGTTGTGTCCCTTTATTATCAAGGTTGCCTGCCTTATTTTGCTAGGGTACATTCCTTTCTTTAACGGTTCTCCCCATCAAATCTCTCGGTTCTTGCACTTTCTATCTAGGTTGGCTCCGGTAAAAGTATAGGTTGTTCCTATTAAATCTCTAGGTTCTTGCACTTTCTATCTCGGTTGGCTCCAGTAAAAGTATAGGTTGTTCCTATTAAATCTCTAGGTTCTTGCACTTTCTATCTAGGTTGGCTCCAGTAAAAGTATAGGTTGTTCCTATTTAATCTCTCGGTTCTTGCACTTTCTATCTAGGTTGGCTCCAGTAAAAGTATAGGTTGTTCCTATTAAATCTCTCGGTTCTTGCACTTTCTATCTAGGTTGGCTCCAGTAAAAGTATAGGTTGTTCCTATTAAATCTCTAGGTTCTTGCACTTTCTATCTCGGTTGGCTCCAATAAAAGTATAGGTTGTTCCTATTAAATCTCTAGGTTCTTGCACTTCCTTTCTAGGTTGGCTCCAGTAAAAGTATAGGTTGTTCCTATTAAATCTCTCGGTTCTTGCACTTCCTTTCTAGGTTGGCTCCAGTAAAAGTATAGGTTGTTCCTATTAAATCTCTAGGTTCTTGCACTTCCTTTCTAGGTTGGCTCCAGTAAAAGTATAGGTTGTTCCTATTTAATCTCTCGGTTCTTGCACTTTCTATCTAGGTTGGCTCCAGTAAAAGTATAGGTTGTTCCTATTAAATCTCTCGGTTCTTGCACTTCCTTTCTAGGTTGGCTCCAGTAAAAGTATAGGTTGTTCCTATTTAATCTCTCGGTTCTTGCACTTTCTATCTAGGTTGGCTCCAGTAAAAGTATAGGTTGTTCCTATTAAATCTCTCGGTTCTTGCACTTCCTTTCTAGGTTGGCTCCAGTAAAAGTATAGGTTGTTCCTATTTAATCTCTCGGTTCTTGCACTTCCTTTCTAGGTTGGCTCCAGTAAAAGTATAGGTTGTTCCTATTAAATCTCTCGGTTCTTGCACTTTCTATCTAGGTTGGCTCCAGTAAAAGTATAGGTTGTTCCTATTAAATCTCTCGGTTCTTGCACTTTCTATCTAGGTTGGCTCCAGTAAAAGTATAGGTTGTTCCTATTAAATCTCTCGGTTCTTGCACTTTCTATCTAGGTTGGCTCCAGTAAAAGTATAGGTTGTTCCTATTAAATCTCTCGGTTCTTGCACTTTCTATCTAGGTTGGCTCCAGTAAAAGTATAGGTTGTTCCTATTAAATCTCTAGGTTCTTGCACTTCCTTTCTAGGTTGGCTCCAGTAAAAGTATAGGTTGTTCCTATTAAATCTCTCGGTTCTTGCACTTCCTTTCTAGGTTGGCTCCAGTAAAAGTATAGGTTGTTCCTATTAAATCTCTCGGTTCTTGCACTTTCTATCTAGGTTGGCTCCAGTAAAAGTATAGGTTGTTCCTATTAAATCTCTAGGTTCTTGCACTTCCTTTCTAGGTTGGCTCCAGTAAAAGTATAGGTTGTTCCTATTTAATCTCTCGGTTCTTGCACTTCCTTTCTAGGTTGGCTCCAGTAAAAGTATAGGTTGTTCCTATTAAATCTCTAGGTTCTTGCACTTCCTTTCTAGGTTGGCTCCAGTAAAAGTATAGGTTGTTCCTATTTAATCTCTCGGTTCTTGCACTTCCTTTCTAGGTTGGCTCCAGTAAAAGTATAGGTTGTTCCTATTAAATCTCTCGGTTCTTGCACTTTCTATCTAGGTTGGCTCCAGTAAAAGTATAGGTTGTTCCTATTAAATCTCTAGGTTCTTGCACTTCCTTTCTAGGTTGGCTCCAGTAAAAGTATAGGTTGTTCCTATTTAATCTCTCGGTTCTTGCACTTTCTATCTAGGTTGGCTCCAGTAAAAGTATAGGTTGTTCCTATTAAATCTCTCGGTTCTTGCACTTCCTTTCTAGGTTGGCTCCAGTAAAAGTATAGGTTGTTCCTATTTAATCTCTCGGTTCTTGCACTTCCTTTCTAGGTTGGCTCCAGTAAAAGTATAGGTTGTTCCTATTAAATCTCTCGGTTCTTGCACTTTCTATCTAGGTTGGCTCCAGTAAAAGTATAGGTTGTTCCTATTAAATCTCTCGGTTCTTGCACTTTCTATCTAGGTTGGCTCCAGTAAAAGTATAGGTTGTTCCTATTAAATCTCTCGGTTCTTGCACTTTCTATCTAGGTTGGCTCCAGTAAAAGTATAGGTTGTTCCTATTAAATCTCTAGGTTCTTGCACTTCCTTTCTAGGTTGGCTCCAGTAAAAGTATAGGTTGTTCCTATTAAATCTCTCGGTTCTTGCACTTCCTTTCTAGGTTGGCTCCAGTAAAAGTATAGGTTGTTCCTATTAAATCTCTCGGTTCTTGCACTTTCTATCTAGGTTGGCTCCAGTAAAAGTATAGGTTGTTCCTATTAAATCTCTCGGTTCTTGCACTTTCTATCTAGGTTGGCTCCAGTAAAAGTATAGGTTGTTCCTATTAAATCTCTCGGTTCTTGCACTTTCTATCTAGGTTGGCTCCAGTAAAAGTATAGGTTGTTCCTATTAAATCTCTCGGTTCTTGCACTTTCTATCTAGGTTGGCTCCAGTAAAAGTATAGGTTGTTCCTATTAAATGTCTAGGTCGTTCTGTTTTCTGTCTAGGTTGGCTCCAGTAAAAGTATAGGTTGTTCCTATTAAATCTCTCGGTTCTTGCACTTTCTATCTAGGTTGGCTCCAGTAAAAGTATAGGTTGTTCCTATTAAATCTCTCGGTTCTTGCACTTTCTATCTAGGTTGGCTCCAGTAAAAGTATAGGTTGTTCCTATTAAATCTCTCGGTTCTTGCACTTTCTATCTAGGTTGGCTCCAGTAAAAGTATAGGTTGTTCCTATTAAATCTCTCGGTTCTTGCACTTTCTATCTAGGTTGGCTCCAGTAAAAGTATAGGTTGTTCCTATTAAATCTCTCGGTTCTTGCACTTTCTATCTAGGTTGGCTCCAGTAAAAGTATAGGTTGTTCCTATTAAATCTCTCGGTTCTTGCACTTTCTATCTAGGTTGGCTCCAGTAAAAGTATAGGTTGTTCCTATTAAATCTCTCGGTTCTTGCACTTTCTATCTAGGTTGGCTCCAGTAAAAGTATAGGTTGTTCCTATTAAATCTCTCGGTTCTTGCACTTCCTTTCTAGGTTGGCTCCAGTAAAAGTATAGGTTGTTCCTATTAAATCTCTCGGTTCTTGCACTTTCTATCTAGGTTGGCTCCAGTAAAAGTATAGGTTGTTCCTATTAAATCTCTAGGTTCTTGCACTTCCTTTCTAGGTTGGCTCCAGTAAAAGTATAGGTTGTTCCTATTTAATCTCTCGGTTCTTGCACTTCCTTTCTAGGTTGGCTCCAGTAAAAGTATAGGTTGTTCCTATTAAATCTCTCGGTTCTTGCACTTTCTATCTAGGTTGGCTCCAGTAAAAGTATAGGTTGTTCCTATTAAATCTCTAGGTTCTTGCACTTCCTTTCTAGGTTGGCTCCAGTAAAAGTATAGGTTGTTCCTATTTAATCTCTCGGTTCTTGCACTTTCTATCTAGGTTGGCTCCAGTAAAAGTATAGGTTGTTCCTATTAAATCTCTCGGTTCTTGCACTTCCTTTCTAGGTTGGCTCCAGTAAAAGTATAGGTTGTTCCTATTTAATCTCTCGGTTCTTGCACTTCCTTTCTAGGTTGGCTCCAGTAAAAGTATAGGTTGTTCCTATTAAATCTCTCGGTTCTTGCACTTTCTATCTAGGTTGGCTCCAGTAAAAGTATAGGTTGTTCCTATTAAATCTCTCGGTTCTTGCACTTTCTATCTAGGTTGGCTCCAGTAAAAGTATAGGTTGTTCCTATTAAATCTCTCGGTTCTTGCACTTTCTATCTAGGTTGGCTCCAGTAAAAGTATAGGTTGTTCCTATTAAATCTCTAGGTTCTTGCACTTCCTTTCTAGGTTGGCTCCAGTAAAAGTATAGGTTGTTCCTATTAAATCTCTCGGTTCTTGCACTTCCTTTCTAGGTTGGCTCCAGTAAAAGTATAGGTTGTTCCTATTAAATCTCTCGGTTCTTGCACTTTCTATCTAGGTTGGCTCCAGTAAAAGTATAGGTTGTTCCTATTAAATCTCTCGGTTCTTGCACTTTCTATCTAGGTTGGCTCCAGTAAAAGTATAGGTTGTTCCTATTAAATCTCTCGGTTCTTGCACTTTCTATCTAGGTTGGCTCCAGTAAAAGTATAGGTTGTTCCTATTAAATCTCTCGGTTCTTGCACTTTCTATCTAGGTTGGCTCCAGTAAAAGTATAGGTTGTTCCTATTAAATGTCTAGGTCGTTCTGTTTTCTGTCTAGGTTGTCTCAAGTAAAAGTATCGGTCTTTCCTATTAAATGTCTAGGTCTTTCCGTTTTCTGGCTAGGTTGCCTCGAGTATAAGTCTCGGTCTTTCCTATCAAATGTCTAGGTCGTTCCGTTTTCTGTCTAAGTAAACTCGAGTAAAAGTATAGGTTGTTCCTATTGAATGTCTAGGTCGTTCCGTGTTCTGTCTAGGTTGTCCTTATAGTAGGTTGTCAATTAGTACAATTTCTAATTCAAATGCGTACAAATAAGCAAATTGACAGAACTGATTAAAACAAGAACAATACAACATTAAAAACGAAGAAATCTTGAAAATCTGAAAAAGACAGTAGGTACTGTTATCCGCCAGAAAGCCAACCCTTTTTGATTTTTTTCTTGTAGGAAAAGCTAAATTGTCACAAGCGAATAAAACAAGAAATACAGAAGTACCCTATATGAAGAAATCTTGAAAATACTACAAAACAAATTCTGTTACTAGCTAAAAAGCCAACCTTTTAAGTACTTGTTTTCTTTTTATACCCAAATACAACTTTTGTAAATTGATGTCATTAATAGGTTCCATAGATAACAACAGGGTATGTTATTAATGTTTATTTTATTTTAATGTCTTGTCTTTACATGGTAAGGTATTGTTTGTAAATAAATGAATAAATTTTAACTTAAACATTTTAATATCATAAAGTAAAGCTTTAGGTACAATTTACAAATTAAGTATTAGTAATAATGATAAAATTTCAAAATTGCACCCCTTAATAAGTGTTTCTCATTGTTACATAGACAGTTCCATCATTAGCCTTAGTTAAAGTGATTGGAAAGGGAAATCCAGCAACTGGTAGCGAGCTGAAGGCTTCAATTTGACTTTAACAACTTCGTATGCACGGAAGTGCTCGACAAGACCTAACGTAATGAGATTGTAGCCTCTAACGTACACATCGTTAGTGTTTTCGTTACAATACAAATGTGTGATAAGTATGAATAGTACGTATAGCATAGCACGTAACCAGAGGTGAAATACACGTTGGAAGCGGTTGTAACAAACTCGACCAATTTCAAATCATCACACAGTGGAACATTGAGAGAGTGGCAGATTTGGATAAGTTCGTTAGGAGGTATAAACATAGTTTTACCATATACATTCACAGCAGGCGGGAGTTCATTTTTGAAAAAAAGACTTCAGTTGATAATTGTGTTTATCAGCAGTTGATTTTGGAGTGTTCGCACTGAGGTGCGAATTGAGGTAACTGCTGCTTTAATAACTGTGTGCTTCGACTCAAAACGCATGGTAGAGAGTGCGTTAAGTGGGCCGTGCCTCATCATCATAGTAGGGTTGTGCGTTAAAAAGTGAAATTTGGGTTGCAACGTAGCAGTTTTGTCACCAATTTCATTGCAAAGGGGCAAATACAAATCCAAAAACTCGTAAATCACAGTAGCTAAGTAAGCGGCTATTTCGGGAGTTACTGTAGATCTAGGAATATTGTAAAAGAGCTTTTGAATAGAAATCCAAATGTGTTCATACTCCAACGTGTATTTCAAATTGAAAGTGTAAAACACTTTGAAGCAGAGCTCCACTCCTGTCAATAAATTATCGGTTATGTATTCGAAATCGAAAACTCTGACAAATACTTGTTATATGTTATAAACATTACCCAAAACAGCAATATAAGGCTGGACAAAGCCACTATTGGCCAATATCAGCTCCTGATGGTGAGCCCCCTTCTGCTCAGGAGTTTCGAAGAAGGCGATGAAGGATCGCGCTTTGATACAACCTGGCGTTTGCGGAGCGTTCGTGTTCGTCCGCTGAAACACAGGAAGTAGCTTTAGGTTCAACGTATTTACACAGCTTGCATCATTGGTGGTGAGAGGGGGTGGGGGGAGGGGGGAACTAACTGTTCTTTTCGCATTTTTGGTTTATTATTTTCAATAATGAACTTTTGGAATTGAGCAAGAAAACCGTTAAAACTCCGTAAAAACACATAGTGTTGAAAAAAAATTGTACGCCGTCCGCGGCACAATTAACTCCATTTGGGGTCTAATTGTGCCGCGAAGATTTTGGTTATTATCAGTCACTTCTAAGGGGTGAAAACAAGAAAATGACATTTTTAAAACGGTCTATCTCGAAAACTTTGAATATAATGGTTTTTTTCAAAAAACGCTGCAAATCGTAGCCCAAAGGTTTATTATTTTCTGTATAGATCACCCTTCTGTATAGATCAGTGGGTCTCCGTCAATAGCACCTACCACCATCTGTATTCCCCCTTGACTTTCCCTCTCAAATTTCAGCTTCCTGCGTTCAAAAGGATTGAAAATGGCTTTGGAGCTCACTCAGCTGATCAGTGATCTGAAGGGTGAAGAAGATCTTCTCGAATGCTGGAGACGCCTGGAAGAGCACTGATCAGCTGAGTGAGCTCCGAAGCCATTTTCAATCCTATTGAACGCAGGAAGCTGAAATTTGAGAGGGAAGGTCAAGGGAGAATGCAGATGGTGGTAGGTGCTATTGATGGACAACCAGTGATCTATACAGAAGGGTGATCTATACAGGAATAATAAACCTTTGGGCAATGATTTGAAGCGTTTTTTACCTACCAACATTTTTTTTACCTGCCAACTTTTTTTACCTACCAACTATTGTTAGACACTACCTACCACACCATACTGGCTTCACACCTTCACAATCAAGTTTATCAGAAAGAACTAAACGCTTCACACTCGATTCGAAAAATAGAAAGCTTAATATGGAAATTTGATTACTGGTTACGCAGTAGGCAAAACTGTCTACAAATTGAAGAAATGAACAGCGATCGCATTTTAGTCAGATAAAATCTGAAGGAGATTAGACCTCATTTGCGATTCACACTCATGATTCTGTTTTATCGAAGGAAAACCTTCAAGTACTCGTAGGGACCGAACGGTTTGTCCTACAGAGCTCCGGGTGGTCTCAAAAATTTTTTTAAATTCAATACTATTTAAAATTGGTGAAAAAACGATACCTTTATTTCGAGAGTTTTCGAGCTAGGGCACTCTTGAAAATTTCAACCCTTAATTTTCACCCCTTAGAAGTGACTGACATTAACCAAAAGCTTCGCGGCACAACTAGACCCCAAATGGAGCCCATATAATATATGGGAGCCCCCCATATAATATATAATATATCCAATCCCCATATAATATATCCAAATGGAGCCCATATTGATATATATATTATATATCAAATTTGAACCAAATCGGTCCAGTGTTGCTAAAAAAAGTGCCGTGTACGGCGTACGGTATACGGCGTACGGTGTACGGCGTACGGCGGACGGACGGGAATTTTTTAATTCGATTTTCGGATTCTACGTACCTTGGAATGTAAAACATCAAATTTTGAGGGGGGGGGGGTTAAAATTATTTTTCTTTCTCGATTCCAAAGGCTTATTATTGAAAATAATAAACCAAAAGTGGAATTTTTAGAATCGAATGAGAATACAAGGAGCTCCGTAGGACCAACAGCTAGCTCCCTCAGTGGTCCTTGGCGGTTAGGACTAATGATAATCAGAAATATGAGTGTGAATCGCAAGTTAACGTCCATTGTATAGAAACCATTTTCTCTCCTATTCAACGCAGATAGCTAAAATTCGAGAGGGAGGGTCAAGAGAGAATGCTGAAGATGTCTGAGAGATCACAGATCAGCTGAGTGAGCTCCAAAGCCATTTTTACTCCTACTCATCCCAAGAAACTGAAATTTGAGAGAGAGGGTTAATGGAAAATAATGACCCCTCCCCGTTAAAATGTGATGGTTTACGTTTCAAGGTACGTAGAATTCAAAAACGCTGCAAATTATTACACAATGGTTCATTATTTTCTGTATAGATCACCCTTCTTTTGTATAGATCGCTGGTACCATCAATAGTAACTACAAACCTCATTATTCTCCATTAACCTTCTTCTCAAATTTCAGCTTCCTGCGTTGAATAGGATTGAAAATGGCTTCGGAGCTCGAATGCTGAAGACGCCTGAGGGATCACTGATCAGCTGAGTGATCTTCGAAGCCATTTTCAATCCTATTCAACGCAGGAAGCTGAAATTTGAGAAAGAGGGATAATGGAGAATAATGATGTTGTAGGTACTATTGATGGAAAACCAGTGATCCAAATAGAAGGGTGGTCGTATTTGTTACTGCATGCACTGGGGGTGTCATTATGCTTCGAAAATTCCCTAAACTGGGAGAAATGTTGGTTAGAAACATAAAAAAAGACAGGATGAAAAACAACATCGATGTGCTCACTTTGTTTGTTGCGGTAGCAGGAGAGAGCTGCGTTGAGGATGGGTATATCCGTATGATACCTCGATCTCTGGCAGTTTTCGGCGGATTTGACGATCACAGGGACGCATTTACGAAGGCCATCATCAGTCCAAACTTCAAATCTTCATAAGGAGCTACAGAGCTCTGGTTGATCTCATTCGATTCTAAAAATTCAGTTCTATTTTAAAATGATGAAAAAACAATACCGTTACATTTGAGTTTTTTGAGCTAGGGCGTTTTGAAAATTGCATCCCCTATTTTTCACCCCTTAGAAGTGACTGACAATTAAAAACGCTGCAAATTATTACACAATGATTTATTATTTTTTATTTTCCTATATAGATTACTCGTCTGCAAAGCCACCAACCATCCAACATGAAGAAAAACATCGATCGCATTTCGGTCAGCTTTAATTTGAACGGAGATTAGGCCTCTTTTGCGATTCACACTCGTGTTTCTGAATTATCGTACGTCCAAACTTTAAATTCTCGTAGTGAGCGAACGGTTTGTCCTACAGAGCTCCGGATGGTCTCAAAAATTCTATAAAATCTTAAATTGAAGGAAAAACAATACCTTTATATCAAAATTTTTTGAGTTAGGGCGTTATCAAAATTTCAAAATTGATTTTGGAACCCTTACAAGTGACCTAAATCAACCAAAATCTTCGGGGCACAACTAGACCCCAAATGGAGCCTACATACCAAATTTCATCAAAATCGGTCCGTGGCAACTAAAAAAGTGCCACGTGCGGCGGACGGCGGACGGACGGAACATTTTTTATTCGATTTTGGTTTATTATTTTCAATAATGAACCTTTGGAATCGACCAAGAAAAACAATTCTTAACACCCCCTCAAAATTTGATGGTTTACGTTTCAAGGTACTACGTAGAATCCAAAAATCGAATAAAAATTTGGCCGTACGCCGTAAGAGGCACTTTTGCCACTTAGCATAGACCGATTTTGATGAAATTTGGTATGTAGGCTCCATTTGGGGTCTAGTTGTGTCCCGAAGATTTTGGTTGATGTAGGTCACTTCTAAGGGTTCCAAAATCAATTTTGAAATTTTGAAAACGCCCTAACTCAAAAAATTTTGATATAAAGGTATTGTTTTCCCTTCAATTTAAGATTCTATAGAATTTTCAAAATTTTTTGAGACCACCCGGAGCTCTGTAGGACAAACCGTTCGCTCACTACAAGAATTTAAAGTTTGGACGTACGATAAATCAGAAACACGAGTGTGACTCGCAAAAGAGGCCTAATCTCCGTTCAAATTAAAGCTGACCGAAAGGCGATCGATGTTTTTCTTCATGTTGGATGGTTGGTGGCTTTGCAGACGAGTGATCTATATAGAAAAAAATAAAAAATAAACCATTGTGTAATAATTTGCAGCGTTTTGGATTCTACGTACCTTGAAACGTACCTTGAACCTTTTTTAAAAACAAGTTTTTATTATTTGTTGATAAAGTGAACTAAAAAGTTTATAAAAAAATAACTCTAATAAGAAATATTATCCACCTTAATTATTAAACCTTTCCGATTTTATCACAGCCCCAATTTTATAAACACAAGCGTGTTACATTGTGATAGCAAGAGGCAAAAGATGGTGCTAAATGTTTTTATTTGTACCATCAAAATGTAACACACTTTTATTTATAAAATTGGGACTTTGATAAAAACGGTAACATTTAATAATTAAAGTTTAATTTTCTTATTTGAGTTAATTTTTCTAACTTTTAAGTTCACTTTACTGATTAACGAATAATAAAATTTTTTTTTTTTTCTTTACCTAATTTTATTATACATTTATATAATTTTAACGGATAGATGCGGAAAATATTAGATTACACGAAAAAAAAAACTGAGAAAATGGACAAGTTTTACGTCGATATTTCGACGGGTAACCCTCTTCTCACCCCCACCCCCCCTTAATATGCACCCCCTTATGTGGTAATATTGCATTGTGATCCGATTTATACATACCTGAAAAATTTTAGCTCAATAGAAAACCGGGAAGTGGATCAAATTTAACTTGAAATATTTTACTGCAAACAAACTGGCAACGGGACAGGTGAAACTAAATAAAAGCTTGTAAAAATACAAAAGTCCTGCACACTAGGACTTTTTTTTTAATCACTTTTTTTTTAATCACTATTTCGAGATCACTGTACTCATGTTTTGACGGGGGGATACTCTGCGAACTCGACCGGGGGGATTCTGATACACCTCTCTCAACACGTGGGGGTTTTGACGGTCGCCCGAGTTCATAATGAATAGGTGTGCTTAATTTACATAAAATAAATGAGCAAAATGTAATAGTTGTGTGCCTAATTTACTTAATATTAATGAGCAATAGGTAATAATATTGTAGGAAGTAGCTCACCTCGGAAAATTTCGATAGTCGCAGCTGAGAGGCCCCATTCAGCCAACATGCCTGTCACATCTTCCATATCGGGAGAGGGAGAACCAATATACTCAATCAAGAAAATATTATAACACAAGTCACAACCAAGATGAAGATGATAATGAGTTGAGTATAATAAAAAAAGAGAGCGTTATAGGACGTGACACGTGAGAAGTTGTAAACTGGAAGTGGGTATCGGGGTAGGTTGCACGCGCGTTTATATACGGATTGCCCCACCACTGCCACCAAATAATTTCGGTCTCGGTTGAATCAACCAAGTGAATATTTTACCAACATTTTCAAATGGTTATATCCTCAATAAATTAACAATTTTACCTTGTTTTCACGATTGAATTCAACAAAGCAAACGTCACTACATCAAAGGAGACATACTTTCAAAGCAACTTTTCTTGAATAAACGCTTGGAGGATGATTGGGATCGCTTACAATTTCGTTCTCGGTTGTATCTTATTTCATGGACGGTTGTTCCAACCGCAAGGGATAAACAAATTGCATTAAATTGACTTTATCGCCATGAAATCCGTATGTTTCCATCTTTCTCGCAACAAAATCAGATAGAACGGGTTTCAGTCCCTTCGTGACATATGGAGGACGGACTTAAACAAATTTATTTTTCGAAATGCAGTATATGAACCGTTTGGAGGTTATGTACCACGTGCTTAATAGTTGGGATTTTTGGCTAGCAATTTCGTTCTCGGTTATGACGATTTTATGGACGGTTGTTTCAACCGCAAGGGATAAACAAATTGCATTAAATTGACTTTATCGCCATGAAATCCGTATGTTTCCATCTTTCTCGCAACAAAATCAGATAGAACGGGTTTCAGTCCCTTCGTGACATATGGAGGACGGACTTAAACAAATTTATTTTTCGAACTGCAGTATATGAACCGTTTGGAGGTTATGTTCCACGTGCATAATGTTTGGGATGTTTGGCTACCAATTTCGTTCTCGGTTATAACTGATTTTGTGGACGGTTGTGTGACCCGGGATGGATAAAAAAATTGCATTAAATTGACTTTATCAACATGACATTTGTATTTTTCCATGTTTATAACAACGAAATCAGATAGAACGGGTTCTTCGTGACATACGGAGGACAGACTAAATACAAATTTACCATCTCGAAATGCAGTATCATGAAACGCTTGAAGGTTAAGTAGGATAATAATGCAAAAAAACGTTGTATTTTTCTAGAGTTTTTGTGGAAAACATTATCTCCCACGACCTAATGATTTCGGAATCGAATTTTACGCAATTTTTCATGCTAAATCGAATGATGAAATGCAGACCTCCAAGGGCTGGGAGCAACCTTCGTTACTCACTAGAAAGAGGTTGAAAATCTTATATGTACTTGACAGTCGGGGAGGTCTGAAACTGTCACCAGTATGCAAAATATTTCCAGTATATGTAGGTACCCACACTTCTTGCAATTTTGTGCCGTTCTTCAGGAATATTTTTCCCCCTGTGCGCCTTCAAGTGGATTTGGCTCATGCATCCCCTAACAAATTTTCAATTTGGCAGATATATTTTCTGCGAAGATTACGATTTCAAATATTAGGTACTGTCTACGTGAACCAAAAGCTGGTAAAGATCTCTGTAGCAAATGAAATCCAAAGCCATTATACCGACCTACCAATTTTGATAAAATTCTATCCTTGATTGGCCCACTTTAATTGATGGGTTCATGGAAAACGGCTGAAACCCATGACAGTGATTTGTGGACGACAGACGGAACAACACCTGGAATTGATAAAGCCTTGGTACTGCTTCCGAATTTCATTGCTTGCTCTGAGATTTGACAATGAAACTATATAAAACATTTAATACTCCAGAAGAGAGACGAGTGCTTGATAACGTGATGGCTTCAATTGAAGAAATCTGTGACAATTTTGTCTCAACATGAGCCAAGAGAGTTTCGCGGTGGAAATGAAATTGAAATTTGAAATGAAGAAAATCCATTTTGCTTTATCAAGCCCATCAAAGAAATGCCGTATTGTGGAATCTAGTCAAAGCCAAAGAGTTACTTCTGAATCAGTTTGAATCTGCCGCCATTTTATTGGATGGATAATTTATTATCACCGTTCTATCAACCTAAAAAATTATTGCCGATATACCTAACCTAGAACAAAATTATCCAATCGAGAAAAAATTGAAGTACTCGGTTGAATCAGCCAACATTTTATTGTATGAATTAAATATCACCGTTGTTTCAACCTAGAAAAATATTGCTGATATAATGTAGAACGAAATAAGGTGGGAGGGTGTTTATTGTCTATGATGATCCAACCGTGACCTGATTGGTCAGTAAAGTTCTTCGTTGTAGGTATCAACCGAGTTGTAAATTAGGGGGCAGGGTGGAATAATGTTCGCTCGTGAAGTAACCGTGATCTGATTGATCAGTTTATAAATTTTACGTTGTTTCAACCGAGAGGTAAAGTTGGAGGCAGGGTGGATTAATATTCGCTGGTAAAGTTACCGTGATCTAATTTTTCATCTATAAATTCCACGTTGTTTCGACCGAGAAGTAAAGTTGGGGGCAGGGTTGATTGATATTCCCTGTTGAAGTAACCGTTATTCAATTTCACAGCCTATAATGCTAGATTGTTTTAACCGCGACAATAAACCTGCTATAACCGTGACCAGATTGGGGGCAGTTTCAAATTTCCATCACTGTTGTTTCATCCTGGAAGTCTTTGAAACAACCGTGACACTAAAGTGGTTTTAACAGAGACTGGAAGTCACCTTTTTTGTTCTAGGGTATATGTTTGAAGTAACGGTTGCTTCTTTTAAATTTCTCGGTTAATTTTCGTGATACAACAGTGACTTTAATGAGGGAGAATTATATGGAAGGTCAAATCATTTCGATCTCGGTTCACCCCACTTACAAGCCACGGTTAAATCATTAATGACACGGCTTGCAACTTTTCTTTTCTAGGTCAAAACATTTGGTCCAGGTTGAATTTTTTTCACTCCAGGTTGTGATCAGCGAGTGAACTGTATTGGTCTCGGTTGTTTCAATATTGGTCCCGGTTATTTCTATTTTTTTCACTGCTGTATCAACCGGGATTCTTTTTTTTCACGGTTGAATCAATGGATTCACGGTTGTTTTTCTTTTTTTTTCACGGGTATATCTGCTTTAACCGATCCCCTAAAAAAAACTTTTTTCTCAGTGATTATACGAAAGAAACCTTTCTGCTACCTCCATCGTCATAACCAAGTTATCTGTAGATTTGAGGGGTCTAGATACTTGGATTGATTAGCATTTATGTGGAAAGAAAAGTATGATATGTAGATATATCACAATAGCACACTAGTTTTTGTTCATCCTTCCTAGAAGAATACATTCACATCCTCACTGCTATTGTTTCTAAAAGCATTGTATACCTATCCTGGAAGAACTAGGTCAGTTTGAAATACGTTCCTGTCTGACCTGGATTCCATTAATCTCATCTCCCCGCTCCAATAGGTCAGAGGGCAAGCGATAATTTTTCTCTTCATCCATTTCTATTTCCTAAACTCATTTTCTACCATGAAACATGTGACCGTCAAGGCGTGATCATCTGTCGGATATACCCGAAAGATAGTTCGGAACACGGTGTTCTGTAATGCTGGGGGAAATATTGACGTTTAAAAGAAACCTTGAAAATTGGTGGTATTCTGGGGTGGTATGAAAACCGTTCAGTGAGTATTCAACTCCCGTATAAAGCCGTTAACTCGAAGCAAAGCATAAAAATAAAATCTCGCTGGAAATACGCGGTGGTATGAAATAAAAACAATAACAAAAAGGAAGATTATATCTAGAAAAGACGTCGCAGCTTGGACTGTAAACAAATAATCCACCCGCCATCTGCATTCCTATCTCGGTTCAGTAAACAAATCGTGGTTTATTCGTATCTTTGCGGGTGCATACACCTTCGGGCGTTTCCATAATAATTTCTCTCTATCCTCAATCTGAGCCGGATGATCTCATGTCTGCATTCTTCGACTAGGAGCGAGGTGTGAATTTACGAACCGCTTACTAATCGACACTTCATTCCGAACGAGAGGATTTGTCGTTTCAGCGGTCTCCAGTTTGCGAGAAGTGTATAATACGTATAATAATTTATAGATGTAGAGGTATGAACGACCAAGCTAGTCGATTTTTTGTTTCTTTTTATTTGCCCAACGTTTCTGTCCTGGAACAGGACCCTATAATTCATGTGCGTAGTTTTTATAGAACAGACGATGTGTGAGTTAATAATTAGTCACATGGTATATTTAAAAATAAAAATAACATTAACTACAAAAGAGATGCCAAAGGCTTAGCAACAGCTTACCATAAATTAATAACTTAAAACCTTCCACCATATACATGATAGACAATCTTATTATTATCATTACTGTTTTTTAAAACCTTAACTTCCCTTTTTTTCTCCACAATGTCCTGGTGGACATGTAATAATATGTGGTATGTAATAATAACCAATATCCATTTGTAGAAACCACTCATTTGTACAGTATCCATAGTGAAGATTTTAACATCCACATTTACCAATCTTCTTAAAAAAGTTGTATCTCGAATGTGTAACGTTGTGCAAATAAAAGAAAAAACAACAAATCGACTAGCTTGGTCATTCATACCTCCACATCTATGAATTAGACTAGTTAAAAGTACACCAAAATTTTTAAAATGTATGTAATTCTCCGTAGTTTTGTGTCAAGATAAAAATTCAATTAGTTGTTAGATTTATTCGAATTTATTTGTACTAAGAATATGACAAAATTCGATGCAAAATTTAGCAATCATTCAAGATTTATTTGCTCAATTTTTTTTTTAATTTATAGGTAGATAAGTATGGAAAACTATTACCTACTACTGATATTGATTGTGATACCATTAGTATATTGTTCATTTACCTTGTACGACAGGTATATGACTCTTCAATTTTAGTAATCAATGATTCTGAACCATAAATAAAAGTGTCGTTAATTATTAATTGTTTTGTAAATTAAAGTAAACATTGTAGTAGGAACAATCATATTAATAGAACCATTTCACCGTAAGTTGGAGTATTTTCAAAAAACGTCTGCCAAGTGGGTGTGGCACATAGCTTCCTCGTATCCATAACCCGATTATATAGCTGATCCGATGCATAGTAGTTAATCTCAAAGCACCAATCTCTAAGTACCTTTCACTACCCTCATAGGGGACATCTACACGCTACTCTGGATAATCCTAGAAAATTTAATCAAATTCGGATGAAAAATGTAAGAGAGTCACTACTCAAAAAATCAAAAAATGTATAGGTATGGCTGGGAGTCGTACCCGTGACCCCTTGTATGGTAGATTGACTCGCTACGAATGTGCTACGGTCGCCTGACAGTAGACAGTGTAGAATTCGAGATCCTGACGTACGCACGGCCGTTACAAGGATTTTACGTTCGCGCATGCGCATCGGCTACTATCAGTCCGGGGGTGATGATTTTCATTGGGGACCATTTACAATCTAATCCGCATAATCCCTGAAAATTTCATTGAAATCGGATGGAAAATGTAGAAGTTATGGCCGTTACAAGGAAATTCACGTTTGCGCATGCGCAGTAGCTACTATCTGTCCGAAGGTGATGATTTTCATAGGGGACCATCTAAATACTCATCTGTAACATCTCTGAAATTTTCATTGAAATCAGATGGAAAATGTAGAAGTTATGGCCGTTACAAGGAATTCACGTTTGCGCATGCGCAGTCGCTTCTATCAGTCCGGGGATGATGATTTTCATAGGGGACCGTCTACACACCAACCCGCACAATCCCTGAAAATTTCATCGAAATCGGACAATAACTTCGTATAGTTATGCGCGTTTCAAGGAATTCATGACAGACACACAGACAGACAGACACGGAAGCAAAATTGTTCAGAAAGGTCTAAAACGCAAAACGCGAGTGGAAATTTTGATTTTGGAGAACTTTTTTTTTCGTCCTTTAAAAGTGAAAACAAAGCTTCCGCTACCTTGGTAGACTCGGAAGCAATAATGGTAGCTATTTTGGTTCCATTGCTCCCTACTGTCCTTTTGCTTCCGTGTCTACCAATGGTTGAAAAAATGTTCCCTAAAATCAAAATTTCCACTGGAGTTTTACGTTTTAGGCCTTCCTAACAGGAATTTTTTGAAGAAGAAAACAATTTTGTTTCCATGTCTGTCTGTTCGCGTGTCTGTGTGGCATGAAAACCTTGTAACTAATTGGATAAAGATTAGTTCAATTTCAATCAGTAAGCGATTAAATATAGTTCTTATTTACCTTTGGACTGATTAAAATTGTACCATCCAATGTTATTTAGTTAGTCTGTTGAGGATGCACCAAAACATTTCTGGCGTTATGTGAGCCTCGAATTTGAAGAACTTTTTTAAATCCCAGATCTCCGATACCCGTCACGAAGATAAAACGAGACCGAACTCAACGTTCAAAATTGGTAGGTACAATTAAATGCTTAAATTTGAAATCTGAGCAAATGAAAATTATGAGATTAAAAAACTTGTTTTTAATTTTCAAGCATTTTAAACGGGAATTTCAGCAAGGGACTCCAAGGAAGAGATTTTTAAGCGGGAAACCTTGGGCAACTTCGGAATCCTCAAGGGTAGACGTATAGGTATCTTCAGTTGTGTCCCTTAGTAAAGCCGAGGGCTAAAAATAGCGAGAATCTGCACCTAGTTGATAGGCACTTCGTAATTCCATTAAATGAAAGTCCTGAGCGAGCAAGTGGGGGGTTTTTAATCAAATTAAAATTCACAAAAGAGAAAAAAACGATGGACCTGAAGTTAGTTGGATTCCTCGGTGAAAAGCTGAGCTTGCCTCAGCGGCAGCGCGGCCTTTCTCTGGGAGTAGTGATCAATTGAATTGACCCCGGGGAGCTTTTGTCAGGCCGCCCACCCGTAGGAAATAGCTAAAAGCCCGTTCCGCGATGTTAAATAGCTCATCTGACTTGGACGAAACGCTTTTCGGTAAACAACTACCCCTCCGTTTTTGGAAACCATTCGACTACAAAGAGGGTACCTGATTGTGGTGTAAATTGAATCAATTGTTTCTTATTACACGATAACCATTTATTTATTTATTATTCAGGTTGTCTACACTTAAGTTGGACATAACTTCAAGGTTCGATTCTACAAGTTATTTCCAACAAAAAACGCTGTAAATCATTACACAAAGGTTTATTATTTTTCTATCTAGATCACTCATCTGCAAAGAACACGGCTTTGCCATTATCACCAACATTGTAATGGTTACCAGCCAAAGGCACTACCTGCCTACCACATACCTACCTCACGATCAAGTTTATTTGGAAGAAATAAACGCTCATACTCAGTCCTAAGAAACAGGGAGTTGTGATTGTGAGTGCATTCATGAGGAAATTTGATTGGTTGCTAAGGACGCAAAACTGAGTACAACTCGAAGGAACGAACAACAATCGCATTTTGGTCAACTAAAATTTGAACGGAGATAGGCTTCTTTTGCGATTCACACTCGTGTTTCTGATTTATCGTAAGGCCGACCCTAAAGTTCACGTAGGGAGGTTTGTCCTCCGGGTGGTCTCAACAAATTCTAACAATTCAATACTATTTACGATTGGTGAAAAACAATACCTTTATTTCGAGAGTTTTCGAGCTAGGGCACTATTTAAAATTTCAACCCTTAATTTTCAACCCTCAGAAGTGACCTACATCAACCAAAAGCTTCGGGGCACAATTAGACCCCAACCGGAGCCGATATATCATATTTCATCAAAATCGATCCATGGTAACTAAGGGAAGTACCGCGTACGGCGGACGGGCAGAAAATTTTTATTCGATTTTCGGATTCTACGTACCTTGAAATCTAAACCATCAAAATTTAATTTTGAATTTTCCCTACTCGAACTTATGGGCTGGACTAACGAGAAGTCAGAAACACGATCGTGAATCGCAAATCATTCCTGATCTCCGTTCAAATTTAAGATGACCAAAATCCGATGTTTTCCTCCATTTTGGTTGGCGGTAACAATGGCAAAGCCATGTTCTTTGCAGACGAGTGATGTATATAGGGGAGTGGGGGGCACATTTGACACTTTTTCGCATTTTCCATCCTACAAGGTTGAAAGAACGAGAGGTCTTGAATATCTTTCTTCTATCGTTAACTACGGTATTTTTGCTACCCACATACATCTCGTTCCTTTTTCAATCTGCTTGCCAAGTATTTTTTTTTGTAAATTTTCAAAATGCTTAGGAAGTGACAATTGTGCCCCACCGGTGGGGCACAATTGGCATGAGAAAGGGGCACTTTTGACAGTTCACAGAAAGTACCATAATTCTAAACTAATCTTACCAAAAAACCATGGAACGTCCGGCAAATCATTATCTGGCAATAATGTTGAGTCAGACAGAACAACTATAGACCCTGCAGCCTGTAACAATCAACACTACCAACACAATTTCAATTAGATGAGTACCCACTCTTCTTTCTCAAAGGAACACCAAGTTTTATGGATGTAGGAATTGAAGTAACAAAAAATAATGATCAAAACAAAGATGTTTATTGAAAAACGTCAGGTCGAGTAGGTATTCAAAATCCTACATCAACATAGCATTGACAAACTTCATAGGTATATAAAAATTATGTCAAAATATATGTCAAATGTTCCCCTAGCAAAACTGTCAAAACTACCCCGAGGGTAGCCATTACAGTAAAACCCAAGCCAACCTCGAACGATGAATTGTTTTGAAGAATCCAAGGAAAACACTTGCATGGAGACATATACGACTGACAAACTGGATGAGCTACATTTGAAAAAAAACTGAATCCACTCGGTAATCAACGAAAAACAAAATGAAAAAAAAAAACTTACTTTTGAGGGGTCCAAACACTCAAACTGCCATGAGCCAACTAGATGATTTGTAACCTGCACGGTTTTCACCTGGAATGGTTCTTCTTCTTCTTCTTCACAATACAAAAATACGAAATCGCGGTAAAATTCAAATCTTGTGTGACAAACAGCCATTGTCAAATGTGCCCCTATGTCAAATGTGCCCCCCACTCCCCTAGTGTAATAATAAACCTTTGTGTAATAATTTGCAGCGTTTTATGTGTTTTTTACTTTACGTCATTAAAACTGTCGTTACTCCTGTTATTTACCAAGTGAATTCAAATTTGAGGACATTGTTAGAAAGAGCGTTAAATTTGCAAGCTACCTAGTACAATACCAAAATCTTTGAGCAATAAATTTTTTGAAAATCAAGTCAAAAAGCAAACCTCGAACATTTATCGAGATTTGACTATTTTTAAATCAAAGTTTTCACTCTGAATCCCTGCCCATTTCGATGGGCACTTTTCAGAAAAAACTTGCTCAAATTGTCAGCTTTCCAATGGTCTATCAATTTTTCTTTTTAAAACCCAAATTGGAAGAGTAAATCAGGTTTGAATGCCAAAAAACGTGCGTTTTACAAGAAAATCGATTGTTTTACGCGGTGTATGGCCACCCTTGATCTCAAGTTGACATGATGAGTTTCTTATCATTTCCTTTGTTATTTTTCAAGAAAAAATTTGTTTTAATATATCGGCTCTTTTTGGGGTCTTTTAAGAGGTAATAAGTAGTGGAAAACCATTTCAAAACGCCTTAGCCCGAGAACTTGCGTTATACAGGTGTTGTTCTGCATTAATTCAAAATTATACGATTTTTAAGAATTTATAGACACCACTCAGAGCTCTGTGGGACCAACCGTTCGCCCAATGATGATAATTTCCTAATTAGTGAATGTTCATGACGTTTTTTCATCAATATGAAATAGTGTTCAATTTCTAGAACCACCATCCAGAGATCATAAATTGTAAAACGCGAGTGGAAATTTTGTTTTTGGAGAACAGTTTTTTTTAACCTTGTAAAGTGAAAACGTTGCTTCTGCTACCTTGGTAAACTCGGAAGCAATAACATCGTTGTTGGTTAGCTGAGATTCTTGGCATGTATTCCCGTGAAAAACGTGGATTTGTCAACTTCTTTTGATAAGGAAGAAAGAGTCTAGGGGAGGATTGTC
This sequence comes from Apolygus lucorum, assembly GCA_009739505.2. Lineage (NCBI taxonomy): Eukaryota > Metazoa > Arthropoda > Insecta > Hemiptera > Miridae > Apolygus > Apolygus lucorum. The sequence goes on along the minus strand of CM019169.2, from coordinate 19,573,077 downwards.
TCTTGCAGTGTGGAAGTTAGCGAAGATGAAGTACATGCATAAAATAGGTTTCGCTTTTGATTGATCTCTTCCGAGACAACGTGTCATTAGACGCAGTAATTCAACAAGAGTGTTACGATTTCATTGTTTGAAAAGGCGTTCAATCTGGTCCCACAGTTTCATTACATAATTCCCCGTCCTTGCCTCCGCACTGACCGACCTTGTGCGCTCCTTTATGCAGATTGACCTGAGTTGAGTTCCCCAACTCGCCATGATGCGTGGATGCTGTGTAAATAATGACGTACTAAGCATTCTGGGATGCTGTGATATCTTGGCTCAGGTTTCAAGACGCTATATCCTGTATCCGATAGCATTCTTTCTGGGAAATAATCGCATGCGATACTCCCTGTCTAGTTTATCGCTCTTATGTGACGCATCTGTTATTCGTTGTTAGCACATTATGTACATGAAAGGAGTGTTCGATGAATAAACAAGTAGGTAGCGAGGGAGCTGCTGTTTCATGTTGAATGAATGGATTTAATTTCTAACGCACTTGAATAAGAAAAAAATACCTGAAAAAGGTCCTCAGTTATATGATTTCCATGCCAATGAAGTTCTTCTAGTTTGTATCTGAATAATAAACCTTTTAGATCATTACAATGTTGATTTTAATGAAATCAAAGCTTTTAGCCCCAACTTCTGTTCTTCTTTAGGAAAATTGATCTTTTTATAGAAAATAATCACCTGTTTCAGTGACTCCAAAGATTCTATATTTACTCAACACATAGGTAGGTAATGTACTCGTATTGATATTAATGCATTACAATTAGTGTAACTCTTTTTTCTTGCTATTTCACTTTTATCTTTGGCTATACCTCAACTAGCTCAAAAAGGGGTGGATTTCTGGAATAGTGGCCTTCCAGGCTTAGCAATGGTAATGTTGTTGTAGTTTACCGTTAGTTGTTGGGCGCCAAATACTTTCTGAATAGGAAGAAAGTATCAAAGATCAATACACAATTTTAACATCTAATAATATAAAACGCCAACCGTACGTATGCACGGAGGGGTCGTGAGAGAGGGGAGAGTTGGCGGCTGGAGGGGTTGGGGGCGGGAGGAGTCGGAGGAATCGTCTTTGCCTGCTTTTAGTAGGCTTTTCAGCTAGTAAATATATATTGCTCTTCAAATATTTGAGATGCCTATCTGCCTATCAAAATGAATTTTCAATAAAGATACAACAATTAAATCTTATTATTTAAACTCCTAACAAAAAAAAATTAACGAGCAATGAAAGATATTCCCTAAGATCATAAATAACTTTTGGGAGATAGTTATAAGTACCCCTATACCAATTTCAGTCGTATTTTATTAATCAATATACTATCAAGAGCCATGGCTCAGACCATCAACCATTATTTAACTGCCAGAACCTGTGATCCTCCAAGGTGCCTATAGTAAAAGCCGCCTTCTTCCCAGTTTTGATGCAGGTATGCAGGGAACAAATCCAACCAGTGGAGGCAGCCTATCGGGGTAGTCCGTTCAATCAGCTTATCAGAGTGGTCAGTTCTATCTACAGGTTGCACCACTTGGGGTACCAGTGTGGCAGAATTTGGATTTATCAGCGAACACAACCAATCCAAAGTAGAATCCCTCATATATCTTCAAGGTCAGGTGGGTATTTGAATTCCTCCAGCAAAATCGGTGATGCTTATGATTGGCAGCATGTATTTGATCAACAGCAGAAAATGAGAGTTTCGAATCATAAACTTCGAAACAGTTTTCTCAAAATAGGTACTTGAAACAAAAATTGTCTTAGGACTGGAGCAATTCTCCTTAACCTCAGAAACTCCTTTCTCCCATCTTTTCTTATCAATCTTCTGCCTCACTTCAGGTTTGGAGCACATGTAAATTTTTCTTCAAGATGATGATGAGGATGTAGTTCTATTTCAGCACAAAATTTCAACGGTTTTTATTCGGGAAGATAATTGGAAGAAACTTCAGGCAATATGTAGATCTAGAGGAAAACTCATAAAGTTTGTGATAAGGGTATTCCTTCTCAATGCGAGCTAGATTAACTCTGTTGGGAGGATTTGGAATTAATTGAGACCCGACACACAATTAACCTGTCCCGATGTCAATCATGCCCTCTGCTGATTCATCGAAGAACTCCGCAGTCAATCGCACATCCCATAGATCTCGCATCAATGAACAATCGAGCGAACCCTTGCCACAATTTCTTTTGCGGAGAAAGAAAATTAAGGAAACAAAATTTATCTGTTACATTAGGGCCTCGAAAAAACACTCGGGACAAAATATGTGGTACCTATGTTGTGCTAAACCAACTCTGTCTATATCCACCAGTGGGTTTTGTGTCTGATTTCACTTGGTTTTGAGAAACGATTAACAAATCAGGGTGTTCAGTTGAAACCCATTCAAAATAATGTTTAGTAATCTTTTTTTAATGATGACTATTCGTTCTCTCACATAAATTGTAAATTGCTTATTTTAAATAGATTTGAAATAAAAACGTCAAAGATTGATGTTTGCAAAGTTGTTCTAGTCATCGCTATCCCATAGGAAACGGTCAACGTTCAATTTCCCATTCTTGTCCGAGAGAAGAGAGGATTTTCTCTGGCGAGACAGAGGGTCGGGAAAGTTGATGATTTACACCCTCCCTGATTTCCTCCTACCTATACGATCAAAGTTAGGATAGTGTCACGGCTGTTCGAAGTTCTCTATGGAACACCTACCTCCCATGATAGGTTCTGTTCCTCAAAACAAGCAGTATGACGTGTCAAGTTAATCAAAGTTGGTGGAAAGTCGGAAATGCGATATGAGTTGTTGGTTACATTGACACATTAAAAACTGATTGCTGCGTACGCTGTTTCAACTTTTTAATCGTTGATTAAATAACATCATGAAGGTATTTTGGTTTATTATTTTCAATAATGAACCTTTGGAATCGACCAAGAAAAAAAAGTTTAACACCCCCTCAAAATTTGATGGTTTACGTTTCAAGGTACGTAGAATCCAAAAATCGAATAAAAATGTGGCCTTCCGTACGCCGTACGCTGCACTTTTGCCACTTAGCATTGACCGATTTTGAAGAAATTTGGTATGTAGGCTCCATTTGGGGTCTAGTTGTGCCCCGAAGATTTTGGTTGATGTAGGTCACTTCTAAGGGTTATAAAATGAATTTTGAAATTTTGAAAACGCCCTAACTCAAAAAAATTCGATATAAAGGTATTGTTTTTCCTTCAATTTAAGATTCTATAGAATTTTTAGAGACTACCCGGAGCTCTGTAGGACAAACCGTTCGCTCACTACGAGAATTTAAGGTTTGGACGTACGATAAATCAGAAACACGAGTGTGAATCGCAAAAGAGGGCTAATCTCCGTTCAAATTAAAGCTGACCGAAATACGATCGATGTTTTTCTTCATGTTGGATGGTTGGTGGCTTCGCAGACGAGTGATCTATATAAAAATAATGAACCATTGTGTAATAATTTGCAGCGTTTTAGTATCGTAATGTGATAAGCCCAGTGGTTCTTAGTGGATGTAGGAATAGGTATGTAGGGATACTATTATAGTATCCCTACATACCTATTCTACGTCCGAACATGACGCTATAATAGCGTCATGTTCGGACGTAGAATAGGTAAATCGTTCATTTACCATTAGTACACAAGTAACCTCTTGAGGAACCTTTCTAACTAAAAACGCTGCAAATCATTGCTCAAAGGTTTATTATTTTCTGTATAGATCACCCTTCTGTATAAATCACTGGTTCTCCATCAATAGCACCTACCACCATCTGTATTCTCCCTTGACCTTCCCTCTCAAATTTCATCTTCCTGAGTTCAATAGGATTGAAAATGGCTTCGGAGCTCACTCAGCTGATCAGTGATCTGAGGAGTGAAGAAGATCTCCTCGAATGCTGGAGACGCCTGGAAGAGCACTTCCATTCAATAGGATTGAAAATGGCTTCAGAGCTCACTCAGCTGATCAGTGATCTGAGGAGTGAAGAAGATCTTCTCGAATGCTGGAGACACCTGGAAAAGCACTTCCATTCAATAGGATTGAAAATGGCTTCGGAGCCCACTCAGCTGATCAGTGATCTGAAGAGTGAAGAAGATCTCCTCGAATGCTGGAGACGCCTGGAAGAGCACTTCCATTCAATAGGATTGAAAATGGCTTCGGAGCCCACTCAGCTGATCAGTGATCTGAAGAGTGAAGAAGATCTCCTCGAATGCTGGAGACGCCTGGAAGAGCACTTCCATTCAATAGGATTGAAAATGGCTTTGGAGCTCACTCAGCTGAACAGTGATCTGAAGAGTGAAGAAGATCTCCTCGAATGCTGGAGACGCCTGGAAGAGCACTTCCATTCAATAGGATTGAAAATGGCTTCGGAGCCCACTCAGCTGATCAGTGATCTGAAGAGTGAAGAAGATCTCCTCGAATGCTGGAGACGCCTGGAAGAGCACTTCCATTCAATAGGATTGAAAATGGCTTCAGAGCTCACTCAGCTGATCAGTGATCTGAGGAGTGAAGAAGATCTTCTCGAATGCTGGAGACACCTGGAAAAGCACTTCCATTCAATAGGATTGAAAATGGCTTCGGAGCCCACTCAGCTGATCAGTGATCTGAAGAGTGAAGAAGATCTCCTCGAATGCTGGAGACGCCTGGAAGAGCACTTCCATTCAATAGGATTGAAAATGGCTTCGGAGCTCACTCAGCTGATCAGTGATCTGAAGAGTGAAGAAGCCTTTGAGCAATGACTTGCAGCGTTTTTTACCCACCAACATTTTTTTTATCTACTAACTTTTTTTTACCTACCAGCTATTGGTAGGTACTACCTACCACACCATAGTGGCTTCACACCTTCACAATCAAGTTTATTGGAAAGAACTAAACGCTAAACACTCGATTGGAAAAATAGAAAGCTTCATATGGAAATTTGATTACTGGTTACGCAGAAGGCAAAACTGTATACAAATCGAAGAAATGAACAGCGATCGCATTTTAGTCCGATAAAATTTGAATGGAGATTAGACCTCTTTTGCGATTCACACTCATGATTCTGTTTTATCGAAGGAAAACCTTCAAGTACTCGTAGGGACCGAACGGTTTGTCCTACAGAGCTCCGGGTGATCTCAAAAATTTTTAAAAATTCAATACTATTTAAAATTGGTGAAAAAACAATACCTTTATTTCGAGAGTTTTCGAGCTAGGGCAATCTTGAAAATTTCAACCCTTAATTTTCACCCCTTAGAAATGACCTACATCAACCAAAAGCTTCGCGGCACAACTAGACCCCAAATGGAGGCCATATACCAAATTTGAACCAAATCGGTCCCGTGTTGCTAAGAAAAGTGCCGCGTACGGCGGACGGACGGAAAATTTTTTATTCGATTTTCGGATTCTACGTACCTTGAAACGTAAAACATCAAATTTTGAGGGGGGGTTAAAATTTTTTTTTTCTTGCTCGATTCCAAAGGCTTATTGTTGAAAATAATAAACCAAAATTGACACATTTATGATTGTTTTAATTTTATTAATTTACTATTATTTATCGTCTATTTAACGATTAGTAACGACGTTCACCAACGAATAAAAGTTGTTTTGAGGAAACTATGATTCATTCACAACTTTATGATCCAACAGGATCATGAAGGTATTTTCAGTATCGGGATGTGAGTACGTTATTTGATAACACCGATGTTGATATCCACATTACTACCCAATGGTTCATAATTTTACTACTTATACCTACTTGATGGGTAGGTTGGTGCTGCTGTCCGTACGTACTACCTAGGTACAAACTTACTATCTTCGTCCACTTCAATCTTGTACTCCTCCGTTAGACAACGGCCAAAATGCAAAATCAGTCGTCTCAAGAGCCATCAAATGCTGTATGAACAAAATGCTACCAGCAAATGGGAGGTGTTCCAGCTTTGTTGTGGCGTATGTTCTGCCTTCCCCATTCCCTTTCCCAGGTTTGAAGAATTTTGTCACCTGTTCCTTGGGAGCCAAAGCTATGAGCAGAACCAGGCGATCTACGTGCCGATTACAGCTCTTGGTTGACCAGATTGTGCCTTTTTCAAAGCGCACTGTACAATAGTTGAGTCAGCATCCGCATCAGCCTGTCTTAACTGTTATCCCCTGAGCAGTCATCTTTGTAGTTCGTGAATCGGTCCTTATTTCTTTCATTATTCGGGAATTATTGTTGCTGAGTCACAGTGGCCGAGAAATCAAAGTCAACTGATGCAGTGTCCAGGTAACCATCAAACACAAAACTGTGCAGTTTTAACCTTAGTGCTTTTGAATGGATTATTGAGTAACTGGATGCAAAAATACCTACTTTTCGTCAGTAGCAGAAAACTAACGGTTTTCAATTTTTGAGGTTCAGAATCGTATCTCCCGATTCATAAAATTAATAAAATAGGTAATCAAAAAGTACCGATTATTTTTTTTTTTTAAAGAATGAAAGCTGTGTTCCTAAACTTTCATTTCAGGGGCTAAAAACAACATGCGACCGACACGATTGTATTCTTAGAAAAGTTGAGTAAAAGTGACAGGAGCAACAAAACCTGCTCGAGTCACTGTCTGAGCACCACTGAAGTTCGAAAAACAAGTCATGAGCATATTTGACGTCACCTGGAGGCTTCGTAAGAATGATTTCTGAGTAAAAAGGGCATAAAAAGGCCTTTTTACTGATTTTTCTGATAACGATACCTACTTTTGAACGCGCTCTAACGGTGGAACGCTCAGTCGTAGAGACTTAGGTCAGTAAAATAAAATTGTAGGGAATTTTATGTACTTTAATTTTAGTAATAGTGCACAAGTTGCCAGAACGCTTACTTTTCAAGTTATAGGCAAAAAACAAACAAAAATCGAAAAAAAGGAGAAAATCCTCCCCCCTCTCCTCGAGCTCACCCCCACCCTAGGGGACTTTTGAGGTATGATTAACCACGTGTAAACGAAGACCCTGGTGAAGGAATTTCTTTACTATGAATTATTTCTCCTATTTGCCCATTTTTGGTGTAATTCGCCAGGGCTATACTTGATGAGTGGGTTGGTGCAGTTGTAGAAACCTTCGTACAAACCCATTATTATTCACCCTCTTCAATTTCGTCAAACATCTATCAAAATGGAAAATCAAATCCTATATGTGGCGATTATCGAGTTGAAAATATTTTTAAAAAAAGGCCTCATGTAGTACCTAGTGGATATAGGTAGGAATGGATACCTGTAACAGAACACCAAGTTGGAAACATGGAAGTTGTAAGTCGTTGATTTCAGTTGAAAACGTTCATTATTTGACCCATAGATACTTCCTACGTTTCTAAGTTGTCAATGTTGCTGTTTGTCATTCAGTTCTAACTGTATTTTTCTATTTCCAGGTGAGTTCCAGCAGGCTACGTTTACAACCTATCTTATCAACGTGGTGAGACACTTTTCTCATTCAATTCAACTTTTGCCTCCGAATTGAATAATCCGTCTGCGATGTCATTCAGACTCCTCGAGTGTTTTATCCGTTAAGTGTAAACAATATTATTGGTGAGTAAGATAGTGTGGCGGCATTTAGTATTTGCTTAGTGATTATTGTAGTAAATATAGTAGTAATTTTAACGATTCTAAAAAATGTAGGTCAAGTGTGCCAGCTAAGTGGGTTGGTTAGTTTTGCTCATTAAAAAAAAGGATTTTGTATGTTAAATCTTTTTGAACTAGGTATTTCCATTTGTTGCCTTCTGCCGGGCTATATTGAGGTCCAAGTTTTATGTCATTTTCAGGGTTTGTGAGGGTTAGCCCCCAGATAAATAGCGGTCCCTATGAACTACGTGTAGGTATATTAATAATAATAATAATGATAACATCTTTATTCAAAATCATTTTACAAGGCAAGAATGCGTCTAAATAGCTCGCTTCAACTCTTCAATCTCTCATCCAACGTCACAAAAATGTCTTATTAATAGTCAACATTCACATAATAACGAGGTTCAAAAGTCAGCCCTTCAATTACACAGAATTATAGGCAACAGTCAACGTCATAAAATAACCAATTATATTGAATAAAAACAAATAGTGACTAGATTGTGACTTTTTTCGTGATGACTAGATAATTTAAAATTAACCTCTGATAAACAAAGTGACTAGATAATTGACTTACAGACTAGCGTATCATTCTTGCTTACGCATATTCCAGAGCACTTCATATCTAGTTTATAAAAGCAAGCGTGAGTACTGTTATAAATTTCCTCCGCTGCCGATAGATATTCATACTTACGTTATGTTCTCTCATATCACTTTCCAAGTATTCTTTGATGCTGTAGAAAGGATTCAACGTCAGGAATTTCTTGAGCACTCGTTCAAATTGCATTTATTTCAACTCCCTGATCTTCAATGGGATTGCGTTGTAGAGCTTTAAAGATGTGCGGTGGTACTGGTTCTGTGTTAGAGATAGTCTATTAGAAGGATAGTAAGAATTCCTTCTGATTCTTACTTCTAACATCATATGAGTGGGAGTCACCTCTGACAGGAAAGTCACTGAGCTTGACATACTTGGCGGAGATGAGGATGTAATGATTTATTACTGTCATGATTTTAAGCTGCTTGAAGAGTGGCCTACAATGCTCATAATAACTTTAGTTACTGATTATACGTATGGCTTTTTTTTGTACCCGCTGTATACGTATTATTGAGTTGCAGTTCCCCCAGACTTGTAGAGCATAAGTACACTTTGCGTGGAACATTCCAAAATATACCTGTCTGACTGTACGGGTGGTAGAATCTTCACACCTTGTCTGAGGGCGAAAACTACTCCATTTAGCTGCTTCACAAGGGCTTCGGTGTGGGCACTCCAGTTAAGACTTCTATCAATTATGACGCCTACTAGTTTTGCATTTTACACGGTTTGCAGTTCAGACGTATCGATGTTGGACTTGGAGGTGCTAACAATGATGTTGTTAGCAGACCAATAGAAGTTGGAGAGCCGAAGTCTTAATGCTTGAATTTTAAAAGTAGTTCGGGGGAGACTGTGAGACGATTAATCATTTCAGTAGATCCGATCAGTATGAACGCCGCATTACTTGTGAAAAAAAAAACCACAAAGAATCAACCACCAGGAACAAATTCTTGATTGTGTTGTTCTTCATCACCTAATATCTTCGAATCCCACAGGGTGTTGCAAAACAAGCGTCAGATTCGTGATTAGAGACCATAAACCTTATCAACCCCAAATTTTATCCACAATCAACCGTATTCTGTACTTTTATACTGCCGCATACCTAGGTACCTCAAATTCAGCGTGAACAAAAATTAATGGGTAGGTATTTGATTTCTTCGTAACAATTGACAAGTAGAAATTGGTCAGAATGAGTTGAGCGAATTTCGAAGAACCATTTCAAAAGATTTTGATTCCAATTATTCCTTACATGATTTTAATTTTGGCGTAAAACCTTTCAAAATTCTTATGAATCTTGATTTCAAAATTTTGCTCTTATGAATATTCCAAAAACGTAAATCACAAAACTTATTTTTCGTGTGTATCAAAAGCTTCGGAGCACAACTATACCCGATCTTATATTCTTCCAAATTCCATCAAAACTGGTTCACGTTAAATAAGGAAAGAGCAGCGGACGGACGGAAATTTTGTTTTCAATTTTTGGATTCCTTGAAACGTAAACCGTAAATTTTGATGGGGTTACATTTTTCTTGCTCACTTCCAAAGGTTCAATTTTGAAAATAATAATCCAAATTTAAAATTAAGACTTGTACCTCAGCTTTTCATGCACAATTTCAATTTATTTTTTACCTAATCCATTCAATACATAAATAATTAGGATCCTAACGGTTAAAATAAGTATTTAAATTACATCGATGAGACCCAACCCGACAAGAATATGTACACAAATGTTCAGCAGAGGATATTCTTGAACAAGAAGTTGAGCAAATAGGGAGGTTTCAAGGGAATGGAGAGAAAATTAATGCTGGAAAACGTACTAGTAGCTGCGCAGATGAGAAGTCGAGGAGACTAGTGGAATGCAGATGTGGGTTTTAATTCCTTTAGTCTCTGAGGAGATCCTGTTCTGAATGTTAAAAAGCGTTCAAAAACAACGTCGACTCGTTTTTAGCGCGGCGATTAGCAGTTAGGACGGAGGCGGCGAGATTATGGGATTCAGAATGAATTATCGAATTGTAGAACCACGTGCCAGAAATGAATTGCAAGATTGGAGACTGGGTGTGTGCTGGAAGGATCATACTACCTACAACAAGACTATTGCAGTCGTATCCCTCAAAGAATGCCGAATATTAGCGGTTCAACCTTCTAATAAATTGTAAAATCTCCTCGACATGAATAAAATTGGCTGCCTCATATTTGCAAAGTCATGTTCTCTTTAGATAATATACTTGCAAATTAGAACATTTGCAGTTCCCTGCAGTTGTGCAGTTGAAGATTTTTTTCCAGATAATTCTTAACCCTTAACTTGGCATTGTAGCTTTAAAGCAATAACGGTCTTCCTTCCCACGTCGATCGAAAAATCCCAAAATGTTTTAATGGTTCGAATTAGGATCTGTGACGACAAATCTCGCGAAATTACTTAATTTCTTATTCATTTGGGAAGAAACTTCTCGAATGAGCTTGTTATGATGGTTTAAATTCGGACATTTGGAGAAAAATCTCGCAATATTATGTTTTCTTGTTAAGTTGGGTGGGAATGTTTTTTCAACATAATTTCTAGAATTTCTCTCAATATCGAGTTTGATGAATGATCTGGTTAAATAGAACAAGAGCATCATATTATGATGCTCTTGTTGTATTTAACCAGATCATTCATCAAACTCGATATTGCTACACTGCCTTAAAGCTACGATAATATCATCTTGGTATTGAATCTTGAAAGTAAAATCGATAATAATAGCCTATCCATCGATATCTTGGCAGTGTAGCTTTAAAGCTAAATCTTCTGAAAACGCTGCAAATTATTACACAACGGTTTATTATTTCTTTATAGATCACTCGTCTGCAGAGCTACCAACCATCCAACATGAAGAAAAATATCGATCGCATTTCGGCCAGCTTTAATTTGAATGGAGATTAGGCCTGTTTTGCGATTCACACTCGTGTTTCTGATTTATCGTACGTCCAAACTTTGAATTCTTGTAGTGAGCGAACGGTTTGTCCTACAGAGCTCCGGGTGGTCTTAAAAAATTCTATAGAATCTTAAATTGAAGGAAAAAAATACCTTTATATCAAAATTTTTTGAGTTAGGGCGTTTTCAAAATTTTAAAATTGATTTTGGAACCCTTAGAAGTGACCTACATCAACCAAAATCTTCGGGGCACAACTAGACCCCGAATGGAGCCTACATACCAAATTTCATCAAAATCGGTCAATGCTAAGTGGCAAAAGTGCCGCGTACGGCGGACGGACGGCCAAATTTTTATTCGATTTTTGGATTCTACGTACCTTGAAACGTAAACCATCAAATTTTGAGGGGGTGTTAAAATTTTTTTTTTCTTGGTCGATTCCAAAGGTTCATTATTGAAAATAGTAAACCAAAAAGGATGAGTGCGATGACCTAAGGGAATGTTTTAATTTTTTACAGTATTTTCCCCTGCGTATACTTACAAAAAAATATTGGCGCAATTGGTCAACCTGCATTTTTCTTGCCTAGTTAAGGTTTAAACAGGCCGAATATTGATTTTCAAAATCAGACATGTTCGAGGAACATTTCGTCGATTTATAACTCCGAGTTCTGCACTATGAGTAGATATTTTACATAAGGAATTTAATAGTGCAAATATGTATTGATTGTTCATCTCAGTGCAGAATCACTGTTGAATAATTTTTTCCTGATTATGTTGACGATTGGAATGCTTGCACCTACCGTGGATTCTACTGAGCGGATCGTGATGAAACCGTTAAACAACCGATAAATGAAAAATCACCGGAAGTAAAACCTTAAGCTAAAGCATACAAAAGATAAAACATGAAATTCTTCCGAATAATTGACAAAAATGACTTAACAAGTTAATTTTTCATCCATCTGGACCTTGTGCCAGTCTCTATAATTGGTTGAAATAATGTGAATTTCGAATTTGAATTCAGAAGGCTCTACTACAAAAAGGCTTACAAGCCTGAATATCGTCGTTCGAGTTCGATCATGGCCTATCTCAAAAATGCGATTTTATGTGTTTTGTATCACTGGTAACATGCTATAATTAAATTTTACTCATCTTAAGAAGAGGCGATAAGTGATGAATACGCAGAGAAGTAAACGTTGAACCTACTTCTGTGATTAAAGTTGTGTTGTGTGACTAATTCTGATAAAAATTGAAGCGTAGCCTTTATTACGGAAGGTTGGCATTGTGCTATCTCTCTTGTTATGCAAGGAAAAGTATGCCTTCAATTCAGGAGAATGTTGTAGTACAACAGTTGTACTGAATAAATTGGTTGAATAAACTTAGTGCGTTTGTTATTGTCTTATTATGCCATATCTTCTCAAGTGTAAGGTATAATGGCCTATCTCAACAATTTTTGTTGAAAATAATTATTAATTTGTCAGTTCGAATGCATTAAATTTGTCAGGAAATGTAGATGAATAACCATCAAAGAACGTTCAATTTGAGTGAAAACTGTTGTAAAAGGCTGCAAATTATTACACAATGGTTTATTATTATTCTATAAAGATCACTCGTCTACAAAATCACCAACAATCCAATATGAAAAAAAAAATTAAAAAAAAAAAAAAAAATCAAAATAAAACCAAGAAAAAAAACCAAAATCACCAACCATCGATCGCATTTCGGTCAGCTCAAATTTGAACGGAGGCCTCTTTTGCGATTCACACTCGTGTTTTGATTTATATATAAACCCTTAAATTTTCGTAGGGAGCGAACGGTTTGTCCTACAGAGCTCCGGGTGGTCTCAAAAAATTCTAAAAATTCTATAGAATCCAAAATTGAAGGAAAAACAATACCTTTATATCAAAATTTTTTGAGTTAGGGCGTTTTCAAAATTTCAAAATTGATTTTGGAACCCTTAGAAGTGACCTACATCAACCAAAAGCTTCGGGGCACAACTAGACCCCAAATGGAGCATACATACCAAATTTCATCAAAATCGGTCAATGCTAAGTGGCAAAAGTGCCGCGTACGGCGGACGGACGGCCAAATTTTTATTCGATTTTTGGATTCTACGTACCTTGAAACGTAAACCATCAAATTTTGAGGGGGTGTTAAAAATTTTTTTTTTCTTGGTCGATTCCAAAGGTTTATTAGGTATTGAAAATAATAAACCAAAACAAATTCTCCTGAAATTCCACAATTCCTTTCTCACCATTCATTTGTTCATGATGAATAGTTCAAGCTAAACAGAGAGCTGTTTACTTGGGGCCGTAGGTGGCTTACCGTTTGCCGGTAATGCGAGAAAGCCACGCACGGTGATACCTTCCAGCGGCTGATGGTCATGGAGGGGTGCGGAATGTGGGTCGAGGGCAGGACTTTCACGGTCACTTGAGTTTTCAGTTAAGGAGAGCTTGACAAGGAAAGCGTGGATGTTGTCCAGAAACGTCCCCCTTTTATTGATCCGACTCACACATTTTGGGATGACCTAGAGTTAGATCAGTGGGTAACTCTCACGAAGGAGTGCTGGAGCTGTTACAGCTGGAAGCTTGGGACCATTTCCATTTACAAATCTTTTTTCAATGACTTTTATTAATCCAAATCCGCGGGAAAAAAACATAGATATACGAAAAGAAAGTCCTGATCTGACCAAATCCTGATCTGTCCAAGACTTAGTTTCCAACCAATTTGCTAGGCTCTTTTGGTTTATTATTTTCAATAATGAACCTTTGGAATCGACCAAGAAAAAAAGATTTTTTAACACCCCCTCAAAATTTGATGGTTTACGTTTCGAGGTATGTAGCATCCAAAAATCGAATAAAAACGCTGCAAATCATTGCTCAAAGGTTTATTATTTTCTGTATAGATCGCCCTTCTGTATAGATCACTGGTTCTCCATCAATAGCACCTACCACCATCTGTATTCTCCCTTGACCTTCCCTCTCAAATTTTAGCTTCCTGCCTTCAATAGGATTGAAAATGGCTTCGGAGCTCACTCAGCTGATCAGTGATCTGAAGAGTGAAGAAGCCTTTGAGCAATGATTTGCAGCGTTTTTTACCCACCAACATTTTTTTTACCTACCAGCTAGGTACTACCTACCACACCATATTAATCAATTTTATGGTTTCACACCTTCACAATCAAGTTTATTAGAAAGAACTAAACGCTTCACACTCGATTCGAAAAATAGAAAGCTTCATATGGAAATTTGATTACTGGTTACGCAGAAGGCAAAACTGTACACAAATCGAAGAAATGAACAGCGATCGCATTTTAGTCCGATAAAATTTGAACGGAGATTAGACCTCTTTTGCGATTCACACTCATGATTCTGTTTTATCGAAGGAAAACCTTCAAGTACTCGTAGGGACCGAACGGTTTGTCCTTCAGAGCTCCGGGTGGTCTCAAATTTTTTTAGAAATTCAGTACTATTTAAAATTGGTGAAAAAACGATACCTTTATTTCGAGAGTTTTCGAGCTAGGGCACTCTTGAAAATTTCAACCCTTAATTTTCACCCCTTAGAAGTGACCTACATCAACCAAAAGCTTCGCGGCACAACTAGACCCCAAATGGAGCCCATATACCAAATTTGAACCAAATGGGTCCAGTGTTACTAAGAAAAGTGCCGCGTACGGCGGACGGACGGAAATTTTTTTATTCGATTTTCAGATTCTACGTACCTTGAAACGTAAAACATCAAATTTTGAGGGGGGGTTAAAAATTTTTTTTTTCTTGCTCGATTCCAAAGGCTTATTATTGAAAATAATAAACCAAAGTCACTGGAAGTAAAACCTTAAGCTAAAGCATACAAAAGATAAAACATGAAATTCTTCCGAATAATTGACAAAAATGACTTAACAAGTTAATTTTTCATCCATCTGGACCTTGTGCCAGTCTCTATAATTGGTTGAAATAATGTGAATTTCGAATTTGAATTCAGAAGGCTCTACTACAAAAAGGCTTACAAGCTTGAATATCGTCGTTCGAGTTAGATCATGGCCTATCTCAAAAATGCGATTTTATGTGTTTTGTATCACTGGTAACATGCTATAATTAAATTTTACTCATCTTAAGAAGAGGCGATAAGTGATGAATACGCAGAGAAGTAAACGTTGAACGCGGTGCTGAACCTACTTCTGTGATTAAAGTTGTGTTGTGTGACTAATTCTGATAAAAATTGAAGCGTAGCCTTTATTACGGGAGGTTGGCATTGTGCTATCACTCTTGTTATGCAAGGAAAAGCATGCCTTCAATTCAGGAGAATGTTGTACTAAATAAATTGGTACTGAATAAACTAAGTGCGTTTGTTATTGACTTATTATGCCATATCTAAGTATAATGGCCTTTTTCAACAATTTTTGTTGAAAATAATTATTAATTTGTCAGTTCGAATGCATTAAATTTGTTAGAAAATGTAGATGAATAACCATAAAAGAACGTTCAATTTGAGTGAAAACTGTTGTAAAAAACGCTGCAAATTATTACACAACGGTTTATTATTTTTATATAGATCACTCGTCTACAAAATCACCAACCATCCAATATGAAGAGAAAAATCAAAAAAAATCAGAAAAAAAATTTTAAAAAATCAAAAAAAAAATTTTTTTTTAAATCAAAATCACCAACCATCGATCGCATTTCGGTCAGCTCTAATTTGAACGGAAATTAGGCCTCTTTTGCGATTCACACTCGTGTTTTGATTTATATATATATATATTTCAATATAAACCCTTAAATTTTCGTAGGGAGCGAACGGTTTGTCCTACAGAGCTCCGCGTGGTCTCAAAAAATTCTAAAAATTCTATAGAATCTTAAATTGAAGGAAAAAACAATACCTTTATATCAAA
The DNA here is from genome assembly GCA_009739505.2 of Apolygus lucorum. Classification (NCBI taxonomy): domain Eukaryota; kingdom Metazoa; phylum Arthropoda; class Insecta; order Hemiptera; family Miridae; genus Apolygus; species Apolygus lucorum. The sequence continues at coordinate 19,557,124 of CM019169.2, read as the reverse complement.
ATTTTTTGAGTTAGGGCGTTTTCAAAATTTCAAAATTGATTTTGGAACCCTTAGGAGTGACCTACATCAACCAAAAGCTTCGGGGCACAACTAGACCCCAAATGGAGCCTACATACCAAAATTTCATCAAAATCGGTCAATGCTAAGTGGCAAAAGTGCCGCGTACGGCGGACGGACGGCCAAATTTTTATTCGATTTTTGGATTCTACGTACCTTGAAACGTAAACCATCGAATTTTGAGGGGGTATTAAAAATTTTTTTTTCTTGGTCGATTCCAAAGGTTCATTATTGAAAATAATAAACCGAAACAATTTTTAGCGTCTCCTGAAATTCCACAATTCCTTTCTCACTATTCATTTGTTCATGATGAATAGTTGAAGCTAAACAGAGAGCTGTTTACTTGGGGCCGTAGGTGGCTTACCGTTTGCCGGTAATGCGAGAAAGCCACGCACGGTGATACCTTCCAGCGGCTGATGGTCATGGAGGGGTGCGGAATGTGGGTCGAGGGCAGGACTTTCACGGTCACTTGAGTTTTCAGTTAAGGAGAGCTTGACAAGGAAAGCGTGGATGTTGTCCAGAAACGTCCCCCTTTTATTGATCCGACTCGCACATTTTGGGATGACCTAGAGTTAGATCAGTGGGTAACTCTCACGAAGGAGTGCTGGAGCTAATCAGCTGGATGTTATAGCTGGAAGCTTGGGGCCATTTCCATTTACAAATCTTTTTTTAAAGACTTTTATTAATCCAAATCCGCGAAAAAACCATAGATATACAAAAAGAAAGTCCTGATCTGTCCAGGACTTAGTTTCCAACCAATTTGCAAGGCTCTTTTGGTTTATTATTTTCAATTATGAACCTTTGGAATCGACCAAGAAAAAAAGATTTTTTTAACACCCCCTCAAAATTTGATGGTTTACGTTTCAAGGTACGTAGAATCCAAAAATCGAATGAAACTTTGTCCGCCGTACGCGGCACTTTTGCCATTTAGCATTGACCGATTTTGATGAAATTTGGTATGTAGGCTCCATTTGGGGTCTAGTTGTGCCCCGAAGATTTTGGTTGATATAGATCACTTCTAAGGGTTGAAAAATGAATTTTGAAATCTAAAAAACGCCCTAACTCAAAAAATTGTGATATAAAGGTATTGTTTTTCCATCAATTTATGATAGTATAGAATTTTTAGAATTTTTTGAGACCACGCGGAGCTCTGTAGGACAAACCGTTCGCTCCCTACGAGAATTTAAGTGTTGGACGTACGATAAATCAGAAACACGAGTGTGAATCGCAAAAGGGGCCTAATCTCCGTTCAAATTATTGCTGACCGAAATATGTTCGATGTTTTTCTTCATGTTAGATGGTTGGTGGCTTTGCAGATGATTGATCAATATAGAAAAATAATAAACCATTGTGTAATAATTTGCAACGTTTTTCGTTCGACTCACACAACTTCCATGTTTCATCAGAGTACCGAAATTAGCGTGAGGAGGGAATGAGCGGGGGATAATAATAATACTTAATTTTTCAACATTTTGGTTCATTCACAGTTACAAACATGAACCTAGAAATTATGAGTTTAGAGGTTCCCTTTTGGCCTCTACCTGCGATTCCCTATTTCTTAGACTCATATCGTCTCGTCTTTCAGAAGGCCCACATGTCATGTTGAAGACGTTGTTCTTGGAAAATGAGACAAAAACGGATTCAGATTGGAGGGGAGAGACTGAGAAGTGAGGTTGGGCTCAATTTCCAGGTACAAGACTAGGAAACGGATGGACCTTGGAGTAGATTATAGATTTTAAGGGGAATTTCTCCATTTCAGAACAGTCCAGTAGGCACTGGTGGGCCCTTACCGTTATTTTATTCTTGGAAAATTTACTAAGTAGCACCTTTGACCATCTCAGCCTGTCTCGTATGGAGGGTTGTGGGATTGGCGTGCTAGAAGTAGAAGGTAGTGGATCCTGAACTAGAAAACACCGCAAATTACTACACATGGGTTTATTTCATTTTTCTGTACGGAACACCGCCACAATATGTTTAGATCACCGTTTTTCCATTTGTTATGTATATTCTCGTTGAGTATGCTCTCTGGTAATAACAATAATTATTATTGAATAAAATCACGTTTTGCGCGTGCTTGGACATTACTTACCATTAAATTAGTAAGGATCTTGTAGTTCATATCGAACTATTGAGAGCTGATCCGCAAATACGCTGAAAATAATTGTTCCCGCATCCTCACAATCGAAGATAGGGAAGCTTTGTATAAAAATTAGGTCCTGTAAAATCGAAATTTCCACTCGCATTTTAGGTTCCGGAGCTTTAAGCATATTATGGGCTCCATTTGGGATCTAGTTGTGCCCCGAAGCTTTTGGTTGATGTCGGTCACTTCCAAGGGTTAAAATTTTGAAAACGCCCTTAGCTCAAACAATTTTTGTATAAAGGTATTGTTTTTCCATCAATTTAAGATAGTATTGAATTTTTAGAGATTACGCGGAGCTCTGTAGGATAAACCGTTCGCTCCCTACAAGATAAATAGATAGAATCGCAAAAGAGGTCTAAACTCCTTTAAAATTTTTGCTGACCAAAATGCGATCGCTGTAGGTACGTGGTAGGTAGGTATAGTATCTATGGTTGGTGACAATGCCAAAGTCGAGTTCTTTGCATACCAGTGATCTATATAGAAAAATAATAAACCTTCGTGTAATAATTTGCAGCGTTGCAACATTTTTGAATCAGTTTAGTTCCATGACTGTCTGACTGGAGCAAATCCTTGATCTGGGCTACTCGAATCCGTGATGCGGGTTAGACTCCAAACGGTCCTCTATAAAATTCATCAACATTTGGACATACAGAAGGTTGAGCGGGCGATCAAAAGTTATTATCCTTGAGCTTGAACTTCCCTCGTTCTGATTGCTCGATTTTGTTCTGTTAGGAGGAAAGTTTTGTGCTTAACCCTAGAATGATGCTTGTTGATTTCATCGCGAAGAAAAGTGAAGAATCGACAACATAATAACGACCTCACAATAGTGTGCTGCAATCTGATCGTGACAGCTATCCAAAATTGGTCATCAAACTTCTGTACATATTTCAAGTCCGACCACACCTTGCCGTTCTTAAAGCCATCCATCACAATTTAGATTCAAATGATTCATTTATAATAACAAGAAAAGCTGTTCGTTGATTCAAGCTCATGAAACCCCGGAAGAAACGCAAGTAACCATAAATCTTTATTATTGAACAATATTATCTACCTGTACAGATGTATTGCAATAACAAGTTTTTAAAATTCACACCATAATTTCGCATAGATAATCCCAGATCAAAAATTGAACACCAGCAGACCTGAGTCGTAACCGAAATTGTGCGAAAAGAACGCCAACAGCTTGTGAACATTTTGATGATGGAGGATCCAGATTTTGTTTTATTATTTTCAATGATGAACCTTTGAAATCAAGATGAAAATTCGATCCCTGTAGGTCGAAGAGATTTATTGAGAAATCAATCAGAAATACCTACTCCGCTAATTCTAGCATTAGAAGGTTCGGTTTATTAGAAGGTTCGATGGCTTGAATCATATAATAATCTCTAGTATAGCCTGATCTCATCGCGAGTGATTTCATTCGTCTCTAGCCTAGATTGAGGTGTATCTGAGAAGATGGTTATTGGAGCCCACTGAGTATAGAAGTAACTTCTAAGTGTTCTTCTATTCTCTTTATTGGTAGCTACACAACTTCAGGGAACCCAATCGCCCTTACAGTTGCATTTTTCGCGTGTTCTGAATAGTTAGTAGGTTGGTAGCTAGAGACTAGAGTGTTATGGTAATAACATTTTTTATGGTAACATAATATTTTATGGTAACATAATATTTAACATGTTTTATGCATTTTAACATGTTATGGTAACATAATATTTTTGCCGCATCGCGTTGTTACGATTCACGATGTTCCCGTGTAGCATTTTACTTTCATCTACCAATTACTTACAGCATGGAACCGTGGAAAGTTTTCACTGCTTATAAAGAATTCAATGTTATTGTGGGAACGAACAGAAGTTCGATGTACGAGTTCTAGTAGTGGTTTTATTCTAGAACTCCTATAACACTACTTATATGCTAGTGACAATGGTTATTTATGCATCGTATTTTTATGACTGATTACTGGTTAGTAGTAGGAGGGGTAACTTATTGGGATCAGTCCTAGGGTATACTCAGTATACTCACGAAGACTTACCTGTGACAATGGTTCTTTATCATCTCAGAGAGAAGAGAATTGCTTCCGAGTCTACCAAGGTAGCGGAAGCTTTGTTTTCACTTTTCAACGACGAAAAAAAAAGTTCTCCAAAATCAAAATTTCCACTCGCGTTTTGCGTTTCAGACCTTTCTGAACAATTTTGGTTCCGTGTCTGTCTGTCTGTGTGTCTGTCATGAATTCCTTGTAACGCGCATAACTATACGAAGTTATTGTCCGATTTCTATGAAATTTTCAGGGATTGTGCGGGTTGGTGTGTAGACGGTTCCCTATGAAAATCATCATCCCCGGACTGATAGTAGCTGCTGCGCATGCGCAAACGTGAATTCCTTGTAACGGCCATAACTTCTACATTTTTCATCCGATTTCAATGAAATTTTCAGGGATGTTACAGACTAGTATTTAGATGGTCCCCTATGAAAATCATCACCTTAGGACTGATAGTAGCCACTGCGCATGCGCAAACGTGAATTCCTTGTAACGGCCATAACTTCCACATTTTCCACCCGATTTCGATGAAATTTTCAGGGATTATGTGGATTAGATTGTAGATAGTCCCCTATGAAAATCATCATCCCCGGACTGATAGAAGCGACTGCGCATGCGCAAACGTGAATTCCCTTTAACAGCCGTAACTTCAACTGTCCCCCAGGGGTCGCGGGTTCGAATCCCAGCCGAGGCTAAGTATTTTTTTAATCCAATCACATACATCTACTCACTTAATTTTCTCATCCGAATTTGATGAAATTTTCTAGGATTGTCCAGATTAGCGTGTAGATGGTCCCCTATGAGGGTAGTGAAAGGTACTTAGAGATTGGTGTTTTGAGATTAACAACTATGCATCTGATCATCTATGAAATCGGGTTATGGATACGAGGAAGCTATGTGCCACACCCACTTGGCAGACGTTTTTAAAAGTGTCAGCCTACGCTTAATAATATCGACTGAAAAAATAAATCTCCCATTTGGGATTGGATCTTGATCATCATCATGTTGAAAACGCGAGGAACAGATTGATTTTCCGAAAAAAATATTGAATTCATCCGATGGATTAAACGATGATTGCTTGATGGACGGTTATTGGCTGAGTGGTGGCTCCAGGATAAGCCGAGCCAGCTGATCTCGTTCAATCTCAGCTCATCTACCATCATTTCAAACTTGGATTGTATTCCCTTTTAGAAGGAGATGAAAAAACGTGTTCAAGGAGTCCATTTGGATTTCACATTGTAAACCTTCATGAACAATAATTACTTCCGAGTCTACCAAGGCAGCAGAAGCTTATTTTTCACTTTTCAAGGTTGAAAAAAAGTTCTCCAAAAAATCAAAATTTTAACTTGCGTTTTTCGTTTTAGACCTTCGTGAAAGATTTTGGTTCTGTGCCTATCTAGGTGTCTGTGTGTCTGTCTGTCATGAAATCCTTGCCACAGTCATAACTTCTACAATTCACGTCCGATTTCAATGAAATTTCCAGGAATTGTGCGGATTGGCTTGTAGATGGACCCGTATAAAATTCATCACACCCTGCACCGATAGTAGCCGCTGCTCATGCGCAAAGGTGAAATCCTTGCCACAGCCATAACTTCTACATTTTCCAACAATATTCAGAGATTATGCCGGTTGATGTGTAGAGTCCCTTATGAGGGTTGTGCTAGTTACATAGAGATCGATGTTTTGAGTTCAACTACTATGCATCGGATCATCTATACAGGGTGTCTACACTTTCGATGGGCATAACTTCAGGGTTCGATTCTACAAGGTATTTCCAACAAAAAATGTCTCGTAGCAATTTTCTTTTAACCCACTCAAAATTTCTTTTTTTCACTTTAAAGTTTTTTTTCGCGTTTTCGACCTTACGGCACTGATATGGTCATAACTTCCTTATTTCTCCTGAAAATTCAAATCTGACTACACCTTTAGAAAGAGCGTTAAATTATCAAGCTAACTAAAGCTAAATCAAAATTTTTTAGCAATAAAATAGTATCAAAAAATCAAGTCTAAAAGCCAACTTTAAAAAATTTTCGAAACTTGACTTTCTTCGACCAACGTTTTTACTCCAAATCCCTGCCCATTTCGATGGGCGCTCTTCGGAGAAAACATGCTCAAATTGTCACCTTTCCAACGGTTTATCAATTTTTCTATTCAATATTCAAAAAGAAAGAGTAAATGAAGTTTGAATGTCAAAAAACGTGTGTTTTACAAGCAAATCCAGTGTTTCAAGCCGGTTCATGGTCCCCCTTGATCACAAAATGGCTTTACGATTTTGGTATAATTTTTTATGTAATTATTTACGCTGAATCCAATAGTGATACTTCCGAATGATTCTGACTGTTAAAAAGTGAATTTCTCGAATAAAACCTTCGTTTTTCGTACATAAAATTCGCATCGTACATAAAGTAACACCTTTCTACTCAATAAAAACACCGAATTTCTAGCTGATTGAAGTTTTTGTTGAGTAGAAAGGTATTACTTCATGATATCTTCCATATCTACGAATAATGCGTATTTTATGTACCAAAACCGAAGGTTTTCTTCGAAAAATCCACTTTCTAGCAATCAGAATCATTCGGAAGTATCACCATTGGATTCAGCGTAAATAATTACATAGAAAATGATGCCAAAATCGTCAAGCCATTTTGTGATTAAGGGGGACCATAAACTGGCTTGAAACACTGGATTTGCTTGTAAAACACACGTTTTCTGACATTCAAACTTCATCTACTCTTTATTTTTGAATGTTGAACAGAAAAATTGATAGACCGTTGGAAAGGTGACAATTTGAGCATGTTTTCTCCGAAGAGCGCCCATCGAAATGGGCAGGGATTTGGAGTAAAAACGTTGGTCGAAGAAAGTCAAGTTTCGAAAATTTTTTAAAGTTGGCTTTTAGACTTGATTTTTTGATACTATTTTATTGCTAAAAAATTTTGATTTAGCTTTAGGTAGCTTGATAATTTAACGCTCTTTCTAAAGGTGTAGTCAGATTTGAATTTTCAGGAGAAATAAGGGAGTTATGACCATATCAATGCCGTAAGGTCGAAAACGCGAAGAAAAACTTTAAAGTGAAAAAAATAGAATTTTGAGTGGGTTAAAAGAAAATTGCTAACAGAAAATTTTTGTAGGAAATACCTTGTAGAATCGAACCCTGAAGTTATGCCCATCGAAAGTGTAGACACCCTGTACAATCGGGTTATGGATACGAGGAAGCTACGTGCCTCACCCACTTGGCAGACTTTTTTCTTTTGCATCTGTTTTTCCGTTTTCTGGCAGAGGTACACTCAACTCAAGATGATATTTTCTGGGATTGTGCGTATGTAGCCTAAGTGGTTCACTTTAATTTTAATCCCCAAAAATTTCATCGGAATCGGTTGAGAAATATAGAAGTTATGGCTGCGGCAAGGATTTAATGACTGACAGACACAGACAGTCACGGAACCAAAATTGTTCAGGAAGGTCTGAAACGTAAAACGCGAGTGCAAATTTTGATTTTTCAGAACTTTTTTTTCAACCTTGAAAAGTGAAAACAAAGCTTCCGCTACCTTGGTAGACTCGGAAGCAAAAAGTTACCTTTTAAGCAAGATTTAAAACATAATGTTTAGTAATGATTCAAAACAGAGAATAATTCACGAAAATCCGGAGGTATAATGAGAGTTTTAACTCAATTTCAAAGATTGGGTACATATAGTAAGCTATAAAAGAACCGAAATATTAAAAAATCGGATATTTTGTGAATATTATCCCCCCCCCCCCACTTGTCCCTCCCCTTGCGAATTTTGATACTCTGGTGAAAAAATGAGCAATTTGGAAGATTTCTGAGTCGAACAAAAAAAGAAAATACGCCTGGGCAAGATTATGCCCGCAAACGCACGTTTTTAAAGAATTAGCCCCCCTTAAAAGTCAAAATTCAAAATTCCGGCGACGTAGTGCACAACTAGATAGATTTCCGCGTCGAACAAAAAACGAACCACGAAAATCGATTGAGAACTAAGGCCTGGGCAGAGTACACAAGATTATGCCCAAAAACGCATTTTTTTTTTTTAGCATTAACCCCCCCCCCCCCTTTCATCCCTTTATAAGGCAAAATTCGAAATTGCACATTGCATAGTATTGCACAACTAGATAGATTTCGGCGTCGAACAAAGAAAGAACCACGAAAATCGGCTGAGAACTAAGGCCTGGGCAGAGTACACAAGATTTTGTCACTCACACAGACATACACCTATGGTTGTTTTTCGTGGATTTGGATTCAGAATGGTATAAAACGGATTAGCGTGCGGTTACTTTTTTTTCTGTTGAGTGTTGTCCAATTTTACCCCAGATCGATCGCATAAGGACGCCCAAGTCTTACTGTGGGACGTGCTAAAACGGAAAAGTTGTAGCAAATTAGTTGTAGAATCTTATCTTTAAGTATTGCTGGTATTCACTTATAACTATTGAAAGGAGAAAAACCCTCAATTTTCGCTTAAATATCCATTTTTCAAACGATATCCTCAAATTTGAATTTAATCGGTTAATGATGGGAGTTATGGCAGTTTTAATGACTAGAGGTTTTTCACCTCTCTATGTTTTTCACGTAAGGAAAATTTTGAAATTGAAAAAAAAATATGGAAAACCGGGTGGTTTTCCTAAATGGAGGTGCGCCTGATTTTTTTTTTAATTTTTAATCGAAAGTAGACCTCATCCTGAGAATTTTGACACCAGCCGTTCTCTTTTTGGATGAGTAGATCTTTTTTTATGATTTTTCAAAGTTTCGAATGTTTATGACGTCACGCGCCCCTCCCGCCTGGGCGGGACCTCCCAGCCAACTGTGACGTCATAAACATTCGAAACTTTGAAAAATCATAGAAAAAGGTCTTCTCACACTTGAAGGTCGCGGTTGGTGTCAAAATTGTCAGAATGAGGTCTAGTTTGGATTAAAAATAACAATAAACAGTGTTTCCGACCCAGGCGCACACCCCATTGCTGGGAGACATTTTTGTTGGAAATACCTTGTAATATTTTAGTAGCTACCCTGGATTTCTGCCCTGTATAATTTACCATATTCCTATTTTATGATCCCAACCGACTTTGATCGACCCTCAAATGAGATGCAAAAAAAATTACTCGTGGCCAAACTTCGATCTTGTAATTTCCTCGCAAAGTCGAGGTTGCTTGGTACGGGCGAGAGGTCGACATTGACGTCAACTTTCTCGTTCGACTCCTTTTGCGACCTTCCACGTCCGGACAGGAAAAAAATTAACGCATCAGCCTTTGGTTCATGGATTTTTTTTCCTCGATCGACGAAATACTCGAATTGTGGGACATTACCTTTTAAATCAATCAATAATCGTTAGGCCTTGAGAATAACAACCAAGTATCATAAAATCTACCTTGACATTTTCTGATGAGCTAAATTTCCCTCATGATACCTTCCAAATGTAAATGGTAGGTGAAAACGTGGTGGCCAAAATCTGTCGATTGGTGGTACCATTTATTTATTTCTTAAGTTGTACAATTCATTATATAAATTAATTCAATCACCTTTGCAGTTAGAAAATAAAACAACTTTATTGCGAGGCAGAAGGCAAAATGCCTGTAGCGCCCCACAAGAGCCGCGCCAAACTAAAATTTAATTACACAATTCATAAAAAACAAACAAAAAAAAACAGTTATTTCCTCTCAATCGATCACATTATTGCTCTTATGTTTATATATATATACTACGAATTATGTTCTCTGCTTCCACAACTCCTAATTGCAGCATCCACTCAATTACTACTTTTCTATATTCAGAGCGTGTAAGTTTACTTGGGGATCTAAGGGTTGAACTCAAGATACGATGAACTATATACATCACATACTGTGGGGATCTAGCAGTTCGTGAAAGTGCATGCTTAGGCGTAACCACATTCCCAACCAATCTGAAACGGGTATGATGGTCATGCTGATGGCTATCACGGACTATACCTGGGTTGCGATAGAACATTAGTAGAAGCGATTTTAAAAACTGTTGGCGGGGGGTGAATACCTTAAACTCGTTTAAAAGATCTACGCTAGAGTAAAGCCGCGGTTTTTTCATAATAACCTTCAAGATATATCTTTGCATAACATTTATTCTTTCTAAATGCGTCGGATATGTACACCCCCATGCTACAATGCCGTATTGGATGATTGATTGAACAAGTGCCATATAAAGTTGACGAAGCTTGTCTCGTCTGAATACTCTTCTAACATAGAGAGAGAGATTCTATCCTTATCATAATGACGATAGTAACTAGTTGGTAGTAGTCAGAAAATTGAGTAGCATTGGGAAAATCATGTTCAGAGGATGTTAGAAAATGATGTTTGGACGTGCACAGATGTTACATCTATCTGTGAGTGACCTAATTCTCAGAATCCCGTAGGGCACAGTCCATACATTCTATGAGAATTTCATCGAAAATGGATGAAAATGATGAAAGTTGCTTAATCGTATATTCTTATTACTGATATTTAACGCTCTTTCATATCTGGTTTATTATTTTCAATTAGAGCGTTTGGAGTCGAGAACACCCCTCCTCAAAATTTATGGTTTACATTTTAAAATAAACGTAGAATCCGAAAATCAAATTAAAATTTTTTTCCCTACGTCCGTAGGTATCTCGTACGCGGATCTCTCGTTCCCGTGATTATATTTTTGATGAAATTTGGTTTATCGGCTCCATCTGAGGTCTAGTTGTGCCTTGTGCCCCGAAGCGTTTGGCTACTGTCAGCCCCTTATAAGGGATGAAAATTGGGTTGAATCATTTTCAAAACGCCCTAGCTTGAAAACTTTCATAGTAAGTACAAGTAGGTATTATTTTTCGTTAATTTGAAATAGGTAAGATTTTAAAGAATTTTTTGACACCACCCAGAGCTTTGTGGTGTCTATTGTATTAATTAGGCTAATTAATTAACTAATTAATGGATGTTTATGTCGTTTTTCATCATTTTGAGATAATGTTAAATTCTAAGAAACAAATGATACCATCCAATTGATCAACAATGATGAATTATTGTGAAATTTATCTCAATATGTGGGACCCAACAGTAAGACAGTCTGCAGCGTGAAAAGCAAACAGGCAAATTAATTTTCCTCTCCTAAAAGTGAAAGCAATGCTTCCGTTCCTTTTGATCGACCCTGGAGCAGATAATGTTGTGGTTAAGTACCTGCATTCCGACCACCTGTAGAGATATCATGATTTGCGGAGATTTGTCTATATGAGTCTGGTGAGTTGGTATACTTATCGAGATATAATTAGGTACATCTTTGATAGACGATTTAGAAAGTGAGAATGCCCTTTGAGGTCGTTAATTAAACCTAGTTTCACTCAGTATTGTTGAATAGCGAGTTAATAACTAGTATCGAAGCCCTGCATCATTATACCAACTAATGATGCATCATATATTCACAATTTTTGAAAATATTGAATGAGGTAGTCGGCTCATGCTCATAATAACATCTTTATTGACTCCCAAAAGTAGTAATACCATAGTTGGAAGATATGCGAAAAAATTCAATCTCATGTTGATCACATCTCGATGACATTTATGGGGAACCGTCAAGAGTCTCAACCCTCTCAATCCTCCTCTCAATCAACATTTATTAGTAATCAAATTATAATTTTCTGTCATAGAGTAAGAGTGGACCAATGGTCTAATCTATGTACAGATCAATAAAAATATTCAATCAATCAATCCCTGAAAATTTTATCGAATTCAGGATGGGATTGCGTTGATAAACGTAACAGCCATTGCAATTGCCCTAGCCACTTGCCCTTACAATTGGATTGCCCTTGTAACAGCCATAAGTTTACATATTCTATCCAAATTATAGTATAGATGATCCGATGCATAGTAGTTAATCTCAAAACATCAATCTATAAGTAGGAACCTACCACTATCACCACAATCAATCTACATTGTTGAAAAAATGTATTTGTTAGATGTTGGCTGTTACAAGGATTTCACGTTTCCACATTCGCACAAAATACTTTCATTTTGGGGGCCATGAGTTTTATTGGGGACCATCTCCACCCCAAATCACATAACTCCCGAAAATGTCATCGAAATCAGAAGGGAAATGTAGAAGTTATGGCTGTAACAAGGAGTTCACATTTGCGCATGCGCAGCTGCTACTGTCAGTCCGGGTGTGATGAATTTCATAAGGTTTTTTAATGGTTTTCATATATCTACACTCCAACCTGTTCAATCCCTGAAAATTTCATGGAAATCGGATGGGAAATGTAGAAGTTATGGCTGTGACAAGGATTTCGTGACAGACACGGAACCAAACTGGTTCAGGAAGGCCTAAAACGTAAAACTCGACTGGAAATTTTGATTTTAGATAACATTTTTTTCAACCTTGAAAAGTGAAAACAAAGCTTCCGCTACATTGGTAGACTCGGAAGCAAAATATTGCAAATTAGTTGTAGAATCTACCCCTTGATTTCTGTCTACCCAGCTTTAGTGTAGTCACACTGCACACTTGTAAACCTTTTCAGATACATTGATTGCTTGTCTCATGTTCGTCTCCTGCCATCAAAACCTAACTCAATTCGGCTTTTTCTCTGAACTGATTCCCAGGTAGGTATATGACGCAATTTAGAGTGTGCTCTCTTCCCAGTTCGATTCGAGCTTTTGTTCTCCCTTATCAGATGCCGTTTGATCAATCCTATGGACCCCAGCGTTTTCCAGGGAACCGAGGCGTGAGGAAGTGGGGATCACAGAATTGGGGCTTCCTTGTTCCATTTTCGATCCTCTCAGTCCGATACGGTGTTCGTTGGTCGGGTCTGGTCTAAGGGGCGTGACGGCAGAATCCTCTTGTATTATCTTAGTGATCTGAAGCAAACGGTTCTCTGTAGCGAGTCCCTGGAGCTGGAGAAACCGAGCGTTCAAAGACTGTTTGAAATACACCAAGATGTTGTGTGGTCGTCGAGATTCGGCTACATTTATGTCATGCAGCCTCCCAAATTCTACCACTTTGAGCCTTTCAAGGATGGATCTAATTGCTGAATGTTGAATATTTTTGAAGAGGATCAACCAGTCTAGAAGATAAAGCATGTAAACGTATTAAAAATACTACTTGAGATCAGAACACTTGAAATTGAGCCGGAAAAATTACTTTTACCGACTGATACAAGTTTTACACAATTTTATCCTCGCGATTAGGCCCTAATCTGTTTTTTTTTAGTAGTTCATTCTCCTGCCTACGTTGAGAAATACTCAGTCTTGAATATTCCGTTCGTTAACCCCTAAGAACCCGCATCAATTTTGCTTCCCAGTCTACATTATTTTGTATTTAGTACCATTTTATTTTACGATAATACCACTTTTGTTATGAATTTGAGGGCACCTACAAATCCCTAATAACGATGTTTTGCTGTCCAAATAAAGTTGATAAAGAACCTTGCGTTATAATATGATAGGTACTAATAATGGAGAAACCGTGTTCTTTGCAAGTCAGCGTTTGTTATCCATACAGAAAAATAATAAACAGTTGTGTAATAATTTGCAGAGTTTTTCTTTTGTTATTTGGGTCATTTTCCCAGAAAGGGCCAATCGTTGTCCAGAGAAGATTCTGAATACCCATTCATGATTTAGGCGTTAAAAAAAATTATCCATAAACTATCAACTTTTTTCTACTTCGGGCAATCAATAAAATATGCACTTATTCACGCTAAAATATAGAAATTAAAGTTTAAACTGCTAAATGTCCAGTAATCTGCCATGTCCGGACCCCTAGGTAGTCAACTTTGCTTGAACACTGTGAATCACCTATGAAAGCAGCAGCCTGAATTTGTAGTGATTCTTTATTGCATATACCTAGACATGAAAAAAATGGGTTTGCAGATTTTTTCAGAAGCAAATAAAGCGAGCAGGAGGATAAAATGTGGTTGTCCGGAGGTTTCTGTCTTTAATCTGCCTTTTTTGTGTTTTCGTATTTTGGCGGCTTTTTATCGTTTCCCGCGGTTTTACTACCACTGTAAGAGGTGAGGTTGGTCGTTAGATTATCAAAGAAAGCGGCGGGAATCGTATTTCTTCTATGTGGAGGCACAAGTGGTTTCAGTTGCAAAAACGTGGTGTCACAGTCACCGTCTGTCTTTCATCTGCCCTCCATAAAACGGCAAGAAATCGAAATTATTTTTTCTTTTTGGTCTCTAGTTCTTGTTCCTACCGAGCTGGTTCCAGCGATATGGTTACACTTCAGCAGAACAGCACCAGAACGCGGGAAAAGCTGAAAAACCTAAGTGCCACCCAGGAACTTGTGTCTTTCATCTGCCGGTGAAGGTGGCAGATAAAAGACTTTTTTCAAGTTGTAAAAAATTTAATTTGAATTTTCCGTTGCAATTTAAAAACTTTACATTTTTCGACCTCAAACTGTATTCATATATCAAAGCCGTAAAAAATCGTACCAAGTTTTGGCTCGAAAAACCGATAAATTGAGATTACTTGGTTACTTTCGGAGGTTTCTAGGTTGCTATCAGAAAAACCGTGTTCCACGTTGGTTTAACCCTTTTCTACACCTGCGTCTCGCCCTGGTTCAATTTTTGGAATAACTTCCAGTTCTCGCTCCTCATGGAGATGGGGTTCCGAGTATTCTCATTTACGTGGAAACCACGCCAATAGGTTTCTTTCGATAGGTTTTCTTCTTTAATTTTTAATTAATTATTTAAGCGTCCCACTGTGTGTTCTTTCGTCGAAATTCAATCAGTATGGTGTGAGGTTAATCCCTGATTTTTGGCAGAACTTGAGTCGAACTTTAAGTTTTCTGAAATCTTGGGATACCGATTGTCCCTTTCTAGGAAAATGACCCATTTATTCTTTCAATCAGAGAGAAATTGAGGAAAAGTGGAAGCAATGTTAATTTTTCTAAAGTTGGTGATTCAGAGCTTATTGGGCTTTGCTCAATCACTCAACAACCAAAGTTGCTTGTGTTTAACATTGGCCCAACTCGGCTCTGTTTTCACAAAGTATGTACACTATCAATCGTCAAAGAAGGCTAATTCCCGTTAATATTGGTACGGTGCAGTTCGTATATCCTGTGAACTGCCTCCCAAAATTCATGGCATTCAATGAGACAAGAAATTAGGGAGTAAAAGTCGATAATTTTCCAATTTAAAAAAAATTAAAATTGAACACTTTATTTATCGGTTTATTTTAGATAGAGACTTAAATTAACTCCTTTTTAAAATAATATAAATTTAATTTAGTTTATATAGATACGATAATAATATTATTATATGAATATCATTATTTTAATAATATAAACATGATTTAATTACAATATGATTTAGGGTAGCTAACCCTCTCATTCAGGTTCATTAAGAACCGAGTCTTCTTAATGCGTTTCAAATTCCCGTTTTTGGTTTATTATTTTCAATAATGATCCTTTGGAATCGACTAAGAAAACAAATTGTAATCCCCCTCAAAATTTGTTGGTTTACGTTTCAAGATACGTAGAATCCGAAAATCTAATAAAAGTTATGACGGCCGTACGCGGCACTTTCCGTAGTTACCATGGACCGATTTTGATTAAGGGCCGTTTTCACCAACATTTTGATCGGAGTTCGAGGGCCGATTCAACTACTGAACCGAGAAAATGGATTTCACCAGAGGCGATCAACGCCTTCCTCGGTTCATCCGGCGTTTGGCGCTGATCGCTCAATTTTGGCTGGTTAATCGGTTTGATCTTCGTTTAAAGCGATGGATGTGGACGCCATTGTCATTTTTCCTATTCCGTCGAGCTTTAATTTTTTCGTCCGTGTTTTGCTTGAGTTTTTATCATGTCACGAGCTTTGGTACGCATCTTCTAGTAGGTATCATACGGGAGTGAGAAAGGACAACGAAATGGGGTAGTTGCATGATATTTTTTTGTATTTTTTCTGTGTAGAGAATCTCTATTGAAGTACGAATCTGCAAATAAAACTCCCGGAAACGCTTCCAAAAATTTAGAGATTTTTTCGAAAAACGGGATTTCGGATTCAGGCGGGAAAACCTACACACGGCTAGGACACTGCGGGGTGGGGGCTACGTCACGGGTGTGAAGGGGGCCAAGAGACCCCTTCCTTTGCCCGGGGGGTCCTTTGATAGCAACCCTCTGTTGGGTTTGTTTACGTTCGTTTGCAATAAAATTGGAGAATCACTCACACTTTGTGGTGCTTTCATACTGAATTTGCTAGCTGTGCAATCGAAACATGTTGCATCAACGATTTTGTTTCCTACTGGCATTCCCTCCACTGTAACTTAAACCTCATATGGTTGTGAAGAAATGCGGTGTTCTGGTGTTACTCGAGCCACAACCTCGCAAATTTGCTAGATTCTTCTAAGTTGGACATAACCAACATCGTTTTATTCAACAATTTACAAACACTCATTGGTACTACGTTGTACAGGATAATGACACTACAATGAAACTTCCAATAAATGAGCAACCATTTGGATGAAGAAGTACTACACTCAAGAAATCACAATTACAACTGACCTTTTGCTATAAAAGTGTCAACTTACCTCACATTATTGGCTCCTTTTATTTCGGCGCTGACGAACTTGTTGTTATTGACGTAAAAATCGTACAACATGCCAATATTTATGTATGGAATATTTTCCAGGGAAGCTACCTCGAAACTCTAGTCGATGGCTCTCCTTTTTGGCATAGTGACATTTTATTTCAATACTTTGGCAAATAAACGAAAAAAAAGTTACGGTTGTTTTTCTGATGATTTTTACTTACAGCCAAGTTGTTCCTATTGAACTTTATCTTCGTCATTCGCGTTCGTAGAAAAATCGTTCACCATTCGTTGGAAAGCCCTACATTTACGCATAAATGATATACTGCCAAAACCGTTGTACTTACGGGAGAAAATGAGATATACCTACCCCTGAGTTAAAATAACTATCAACAACATTCGAAAGCAGATTATTGGGTAGCGGGAAAAGTGAAGACGTGTTGCAGACTCGTATGCAAGCGTTTATTAAAAGCTTATTGAAACTTTACAGTGAACATTATCTTTTCCAAACCAATCAACTAATAAATTATGGTAAATACTGGTGTAAACTATAACAACTAACAACTGTAACAACTCGGACCGCACTACGAGAAAGGCCCACCCGAAAAACTGATAACGTGATAACTACGACAGTTAAAGCAACGGGGTTAATCGAAGTACCCCGCGCCGATGTGCCCCCCGGGCATCGGCAAAACAGCCAAAATTATGCTTCAAAATTTTCAATTTAAACGATTAATTCAAACATAAGAAACCTGAAAAATATATTTCAAAGTTTTTTTAATCATCACCATCATTTTGCAACTACATTTCAATGTTTCTGAGTCGAATTGTCCTCGATTGCAGTGATCTCAACGCACTCTATCGTGAGATTCTCGTTTAGGGATGACGTAAGAGGTGTGGCCCGCCAACACTAAAAAGGATGGTACTTCTTTATTGAAATACGGCTAAACTAAATGGAATTTCGAACTGAAAACTGGTCCATATTCGTTTTTAAGTGCGCTAAATTCGAATCTGAAGTCAAAAACACGAAATTCCGACCCATGCAACTACCCCATTGTGAACCATTTCATTATTCGTGGTCCCCAACAAATCCATCGCAGGACGTCGCTATTTCAGCCTACAAGTTTCGTTACCATCTCAGATATTTCCGTTTCCCAGTTGCTGTGTGCATTTTACGTACCTATTGTGAGTAGTTGGTTTTGCTGATGTTAATCCTTATGAAAATAAAATTGTTACATACCTATATCATTTCTGGTGAATACATACCTATTTTTTCACAAGATCCCCCTTCATATTTCTTTTTTTCTCTTTAGGTGTTTACTAAAGATTGCATAGGATTTGCCTACCTACATCGTTTATATTCTTGTTTGATTGAATCATTATTATTATTATTTGATTACGCATTATCTCAAATAATTATGCTGAAAATTCTTTTCTTATTATTTACCTACGAAGTTATTTTTGTTTGCACCATAATCAGCATAGGTAGGTAGGAGAAAAAAGAACCGATTTGTTGCAACATACGATTGACTTGGAGAAAAGTGTAGGCAGATGAACAAATCAATTCATACGTATCACGTTTTATTGAATACAATTATTATCATTTTAATTCAGTCATTCTTATAAAATGCGTACATAAAATTTCACACAAGTACCGATCGTAGTAGTATTTCTTGAATGCTGAAGTGATAATGGGTTTTCTTGACATGAAGAATGGAAATTCATCTTATTTGTTCAGAAATGACGTCATTTACACAGTTCGTAGCCTGTTATCCGGAATCTGAAACAAAAATTTGCATCCGCACATTATTAGGCAGTCAGCTATCTCTACTAGCTCTGATTAGTTGAAAGTGCCGGTGAGTAGGTACCTACCTATATGGTTTAGGATTAGGAGAGCCTGGAAGAGGGAATCATCAGATAAAAGTAGGTAAAGGTACTCACGTTGATGAAGTAGGCAGACGTCCAATCGAAAATCTGAACTCCAATAATCATTATGAACAACACAAATTATAGCGCTGAAAGAGGATAGTTCTCGGATTGATGAAATATTGCGGATTGAATGAAGTCAAAACTAACGAAAAAGTGATTCTGCGGGAAAACTGTCACAAAACAATTTCGTTATCTCGTATCACCAATTCACTGCCTCCCAGATCAGAGTTGTACGACTCATTTTCGATGCTTCGATGGTGAAGAAGAAGTTTACCAGAGATCAACGAAAGCGCCTTTTCCTGAGAACTCGCTCAACTTGGTGAAACCGAAACAAATTTTGACTGGAGATCAATCTCAGTTTACTTTAAACACAGTTTTCGTCGAACGTAGTTAATGGATTGTTGGTGAAAACGGCCCTAAATTTGGTATTTGGGCTCCATTTTGGGTGTAGTTGTGCCCGGAAGCTTTTGGTTGATTTCAGTCATTTCTAAGGGTTGACATTTTGAAAACGCCGTGGCTCAAAAAGTCTTTATTAAGATATTGTTTTTCCATGAATTTAAGATATAATAGTATTGAATTGCCCAACCGATCGGTTCCTATGAGAACTTAAGAGTTGGACTTACGATGAATCTCCGTATGAGGCCTAATCTCCGTTCAAATTTTAGCTGACCAAAATGCGATCGCTTTCGTTTCTTCGAGTTGTACTCAGTTTTGCGTCCTTCACAACCAATAATCAAATTTCCTGATGAAGGCACCCGCAACTCCCTGTTTCTTCGAACTGAGTGTGAAGATTTCTTCTAAATAAACTTGATTGCGAAGTAGGTATGTGGTAGGTAGGTAGTATCTATGGTTGGAGATTAAACACACTACAAAGTGACAATGGCAAAGCCTTGTTCTTTGCAGACAAGTGATCTATATAGAAAAATAATAAACCGTTGTGTAATAATTTGCAGCGTTTTTCTGTTAAACTTGTCAAAATTTATGCTACTGTGGCTTCTGAGGGGTTAACTTTGAAACCGCCAAGATTCATGGTCGTGTTTCAGTCATTTTAGCTATAGTGGTCAATAACTTGAACGTGAATAGGTAGTTCATAGGCTGATAAAGCTTCTGCAAGCTGTTGTCAGTTGGTACCCGCTCTCCTAGTCACTAGGTGTTTCAATGCGTTTACCTATATTAGGTGTTCAGGTGTCAATGTTTTTATGATAGTGAAGTTTGTGAGGTACTTGTAAAATGCAATAATGTATAGCCCTATAGAATCTATAACTCATAAAATTCCGTTGGTCCTTTCTGGTGAGCCAGTTAAACGTAGCCCGTGACCTTTTTTCCTCTCCCTTACAGTTAAAAAAGGTTAAACGAGGTCGAGAGGTTGAACATCAAGTCATAAAAAAAACATTCAGGTTGGAACGAGTAGCAGCCGACGCACAAGGGGCGCTTCGGGCTAGGGGTGTTTACTCCCAGCTCAGCTGATCCCTCGATCGATGTTCACCTTGGTGACGTCAGAGCTCGTATCCCAGCCACCTCCTCTCTGTCTTCAGCAAGTCCAACATTTGTACACCTATTTTCTGCGGGAAGGTTTATCTCAGATGCTCATTAGTCGCTACAGTTATTGCCTACTATGCCTTTGGCTTCCCAGTCTACCGAGGCAGTTGAAGCATTGTGTTCAATTTTGGCAAGCAAAACCAAAAGCGAGGCTCTAAATTTCAAACGTCGCAAAATTACAACTGCAGGAGATAATATAGAGTTGCTACTGAAGAGTTTTTTGACAATACTTAAGAAGTTAGTTTTTTTAGTCAGTTTTCTGAGGAAAAAACGCAAGTTATTACGCAATGGTTTATTATTTTACTGTATAGAACGCGGCTTTTCCATTAATACTACTTAATAGCAATAACATCGCTATTCGAGAGTTGCGGGTGCCATCATCACGAAATTTGGTTCTTGGTTGCTGAGGAAGCCCGACTCAGGGAGCGGAGGGTTAGTCCTAAAAAGCTCTGGGTGCTCTCAATCAGTCAAAATCGGTCCATGGTAACTTAACTAACTAGTTCATGGAATGTACCTAAATCATCAAATTTTGATGGGGGCGTTTTTTTAAAACGATTTCTTGTTCGATTCCAAAGGTTCATTATTGAAAATAATGAACCAAAAATTGTTTAATGGAGAAAATTATCAAAAGTTCATTTATTGCAGGAGGTAATACATAGTAGTGATGTTTTATGTTTCTTTGCACTTTTATGTAAGTTTTTCAGTTTTTTGCCGTTTTCTTAGAAGAAAAATTTCAAATGGATAAATTAATCCAAATAAAGTTTTGTTTTGTTTCTATTTTGTGATTTGATACCTACACTTTTCAAAACTCTGAACCCCAAATTTTTCTCGTGCATATTTCTGACTATACCAGGGTGTTGCAGCACTTTTTCTGACGTGTGTGTATATTTCCTTCCAAACCCAACAACATGAATGAAGTCAAAAATAACTGTTCAAGACCCTAGGCACCAAGACTAGTTACCTACTTAATCACTTACAGGGGGGTCAGCTGTGACCGCGTTCGCTACGGCGCGCGTCCTTTAGCGACGATTCTCAGATCGGCTACTGCGGGGAAGTAGTGTGTTCTAATCTGAACACACGGGCGTGTTTTCGTGCAACTCAGGGCGGTGAGGCAACGGGAAGCCATGAGCGAAATCATCAGAACAAAATTCTGATCTTCCCTTTGGAAGACAGCTGATGACGTCCGCGACGCCAAGAATGGCAGTTGGACGAAAATCCGACCTGAAATGGTTGTTTACTTTACTTACTCACTTACAAACGTCGAAAAATGTTGCTTCCTTTTCAGGTGTTAGATCTAGTGAGGAATGATTCAAACTATGAATGATGAAAATTAAGTCTTAGGACTTTATGGATTTTGATCAAGCTTCGAATAATCAAGTTTTTTCTATTAGCGGAAATTATAATTTTGGTTTATTATTTTCAATAATGAACCTTTGGAATAGACCAAGAAAAAATTGTAATCCCCTCCAACTTTGCATTCTCGTACGCGGCATTTTCCTTAGTTCCCATGGACCAACCGTTCGCTCCCTACGAGGACTTGAGGGTTGGGCTTACGATAAATCAGAAACACGAGTGTGAATCTCAAAAAAGGCCTAATCTCCGTTGAAATTTTAGCTGACAAAATACGACCGTTGTTCGTATTTCGAGTTGTCTTCAGTTTTGCATACTTAGCAACCAGTAAACCAATTTCCTATTGAAGGAACCCTAAACTCTTCATCAGGAGAAATAGATATGTGGTAGATAGGTAGTACCTACCAATGGTAGTGACAATGGTAAAGCCATGTTCTTTGCAGAAGAGTGATCTATTTAGAAATAATAAACCTTTGTGTAATAATTTGCAGCATATCATTTCTGATTTAGCCACCAAAACCTGGTCTGATAGATATCCTGATGCCACTGGCTCCTTCCTTTATAGTAGATGAAGTTTATTCTTGCAACGGTCCTCCTAGTAAAAACGCTGCAAATCATTGCTCAAAGGTTTATTATTTTCTGTATAGATCACCCTTCTGTATAGATCACTGGTTCTCCATCAATAGCACCAACCACCATCTGTATTCTCCCTTGACCTTCCCTCTCAAATTTCAGCTCCTGCGTTCAATAGGATTGAAAATGGCTTCGGAGCTCACTCAGCTGATCAGTGATCAGAAGAGTGAAGAAGATCTCCTCGAATGCTGGAGACGCCTGGAAGAGCACCTCCATTCAAAAGGATTGAAAATGGCTTTGGAGCTCACTCAGCTGATCAGTGATGTGAGGAGTGGAGAAGATCTCCTCGAATGCTGGAGACGCCTGGAAGAGCACTTCCATTCAATAGCATTGAAAATGGCTTCGGAGCTCACTCAGCTGATCAGTGATCTGATCAGTGAGCAATGATTTGCAGCGTTTTTTACCTACAAACATTGTTTTACCTACCAATTTTTTTTTACCTACCACACCTACCTATTGGTAGGTACTACCTTGGTAGGTAGTACTATAATGGCGGCATTATAGGCACTATAATGGCTTCACACCTTCACAATCAAGTTTATTAGAAAGAACTAAACGCTTCACACTCGATTCGAAAAATAGAAAGCTTGATATGGAAATTTGATTACTGGTTACGCAGAAGGCAAAACTGTATACAAATCGAAGAAATGAACAGCGATCGCATTTTAGTCAGATAAAATTTGAACGGCGATTAGACCTCTTTTGCGATAAACACTCATGATTCTGTTTTATCGAAGGAAAACCTTCAAATACTCGTAGGGACCGAACGGTTTGTCCTCCTGAGCTCCGGGTGGTCTCAAAAATTTTTAAAAATTCAATACTATTTAAAATTGGTGAACAAACGATACCTTTATTTCGAGAGTTTTCGAGCTAGGGCATTCTTGAAAATTCCAACCCTTAATTTTCACCCCTTAGAAGTGACCTACATCAACCAAAAGCTTCGCGGCACAACTAGACCCCAAATGGAGCCCATGTACCAAATTTGAACCAAATCGGTCCAGTGTTGCTAAAAAAAGTGCCGCGGACGGCGTACGGCGGACGGACGGAATTTTTTTTATTCGATTTTCGGATTCTACGTACCTTGAAACGTAAAACATCAAATTTTGAGGGGGGGTTAAATTTTTTTTTTCTTGCTCGATTCCAAAGGCTTATTATTGAAAATAATAAACCAAAAATCCAGAAAAATTTTAATCGGGGAAAATCGGAATCTTGTTTATTTTTTAAAATAATTATGTTATAATATAAAATATCTGTACTTATCTACAATGTATCATCGACGAGTTCTATTCTTAACAACCACAAAGTCCCAGCGAATACATTTTACGCATCTTATTTTTGTGAACGCGTAAATCTCATTATAATGCTTGTTTCTTAGCTGTTATGCCTTGATGGGTGGCTCTTCCAAATAGTTGGTGACGTTAAAATCCCCGCCGGGCCGACGAAGGACAGCGGGTTCATATTATTAGAATCCACGGAGTAAATATAGCGCGAAATCTCACAGGCCCCCTGAATTAGTGATGGATTCCTCAAATTCCGTTCCTAATCTGAAGGAATCCAAGAAATATGCCGTTTTGAGAAATACCTGAAAGGGTTGACAGCGACCATTTATCAAAATTAGTGTTATTGTAGAAAGTATGATTTCTTGCTTGCATGAAATTTCGTGAAAGAATAAATTTGGTTGAAATTTCAGGCGAAATCGGTATTTTATCACAAGTAGGTGACAAATAGGTACTAGTAGCTTCACAGGTCGACAATGTTTTTTAAACAACAATGTTTTTGTGCTCATTTTGGGCTCTGAAAAGGCTTTTTTGTACCTACATTGTTTTACGTTTTATTTGTCTTTCACTACTTCACAGCACAAACTGAGCTTCTCATACATAAATATTTCCGTTCAACTCTGAAAAATCCCCAATTTTCTCAAAAATGAATCAAATTTACTACTTTTAGTTACATTTTGACTACGTTTTCAATACCAGCAAGTCCTTTTTGCCCTCTAATCAAAATCTAATGACACATTTATTTTCTTAAAATTCAATTTCTATATATATATATAATGTCACTTAGTGATGTGTCAAAAAATTATCCCATGTTTCTTCTAACCGTCCATTCTAGGGAAGTAGAAAACATTACCGGAAAAGTATTATGAGAAAGAGAGATTAATTTTTTACCAGAAAAGTTTTAAAAAAGAAAGAATTTTTATTCTATAAAAGAAAACTCTACATGTCAACAAAAAAAGTTGAAAACCCCCAACCTTTATTAGATGTTTTGTGGGCAAAATGGAGTTTTTCTAGAAATGAGATTGTTGTTGAAACAAGGTCAAAACTCGTATATTCAACTTGGTTTTTTTTCGTATAAATATCTAGTTAATAAATAGTTGAATGCCATGGTTTGGTTTTTTTAGTTGGAAAAATTGAAGGCCTGAATCAAACGAAAACATTGTCATAACTTCAGGATTCAGAACTCCCAAAATCACCCCTAGATTTCACTTAATTAAGCTAGTATTTAGAGGTTGCTTACTCCTGTTCACCTTTGTTAATGAATAAACCAAGTTTTTGCCTATTGTGTGCTCATTTTGTAATTTTGTGAAACTAACAACAAAAAGTACCTAAGGCTAGAATTGGGCCTCAGAGAAGGACACAACAGAATCACCATTATTAAGAAACCGAAGCTTTTTGAAAACAGGGCGTTTATTTAAGAAGCAGATGGGATTGCGAGAATCTCCATGAGCGCAGGATGTGACTGAGCGAGAGTCACTTTCATCGGCCATCCGATAAACCTATCCAACGCAACATTGCAGTACAGAGGCAAAAGTGAAACGAGACTAGGAGACGCCTGAACAGGATCGATCAGTGGAGCGAAAGGGAAACAAAAAGACTCTGAGGGTTGAGTTAATAATTGGCGATGCGCAGCCCACAACGAACACTCTCGTTTATAACTCTTGAGTAGACCAATAAAAAAAATCTTCTAACCAAAAAAAAAAACACAATTTCCGTCTAGTCGGTGTGGTACGTAGCATGATCGTATAGAAACAGAATTGTAAAAACGCTGCAATTATTTCACAAAGTTTTATTATTACTGTATAGTTCATTCGTCTGCAAAGATCCTAGCTCGAGCCAATGTTACTATTTATTTATTTTTTGTTTTTTACCTACCAACATAATTACCTTCACACCTTCACAATCAAGTTTATTTGGAAGAAATAAACGCTTCACACTCGATTCGGAAAATAGGGTCCTTCATATGAAAAATTGATTACTGGTTGCTAAGGAAGCAAAACTGAATATAACTTGAAGAAACGAACCGCGATAGCATTTTAGTCAGATAAAATTTGAACGGAGATTAGACCTCTTTAGTGATTCACACTCGTGATTCTGTTTTACCGAAAGAAAACCCTTAAGGCCTCGTAGGGAGCAAACGGTTTGTCCTGCAGAGCTCCGCGTGGTCTCTCAAAATTTTAAAAATGCAATACTATCTAAAATATGTTTAAAAAACGTTACCTTTATTCCAAGAGATTTCGATCTAGGGCACTTTTGAAAATTTCAACCCTTAATTTTCATCTATCAGAAGTGACTGACATTAAGGCTAAAGGGGACAGCCCTCCAGTTTGATTCTCTTTTAGGAGATGGCGCTAGCGTCGCATTCTAAAGTTTTCCCAAAGTTTCTCATCCTCCACGAAAGATTTTTTTCAATTATAATACGGGAATGTATCCAGAATAAGTAGACCTCGGTTTCCACCATTGAGTTTTTACCATACTATAATTATTTTTATCATGAAATCGCAGAATTCGGGTTATTAAAGGTGTTGAGTAAAAAATGAGATAGCTTGCATATTCATTGTCATTGGTAATTGATGAATGATTGGTTAGAAATCCGATTCTTGGACAGTTGGAGACGGAAAGGGTAAATGAAAAATAACGCACGCTCATTGGTTGCTAGCAAATGGAGTATGAGGTTGGTTGCCTAGCGACCCTTGTTACCCTCCCCTTCAATCCGACCCTCCTTGACCACCACGGAATAGATCAGTAACATTGCTTGCAATTTCACTTCCACATCTACCTACCAAGTTATGCTGAATAAGCAATTTCATTGAGTGATATTCATCATATATTATGAAAATGAATTGATTGATAAATGAATTTTCATTACATAGACCGCAAATGGAGCCCATACATCAAATTTCAACCAAATCAGTCCATGGTTGCTAAGAAAAGCGCCGCGTACGGCAGATGGACGGATTTTCGGATTTTACGTACCTTGAAACGTAAAACATCACAATGTGATTTTGAGCTGGGTTCAAATTTGTTTCCTCGATTCCAATGGTTTACTATTGAAAATAATAAACCAAAATTTATGCAGTCGATGAGCTGATTGGTTTCAAAACTCTTTGAGGGCCCGTAATTGTAATGTCCGTAACGCAATAATACACACTTACCGTACGTACACATTTTCCTATTTATCCCCTCCATATAGTAGGAATAATTTGAAGCCAAAAACTCTATGCAACGGGAGAAGAGGAATAGGAATAACCCAAAATCTCATTTTCGTAAAAATGGTTGATATTGATGATGACGACAAGTGAAAATCGACCCAACAAACAGTACTTCGTCAACTGATTGGAAATAGGAATGGGTATCGATACCCGATGTTTTAAAATATCGATACTTCTGTACCGCTACTCGATATTTTAGTATCGATACTGTACTATCTGATATTTTTGGATATCGATACTTTGGATCCGATATTTCTAAATATCGAATATCGATACAGTTCTCGCGGATAATTCAACATAATGGCTAAAAAATTAAAAAATTAAAATAATGTTTTGAATTATTAAATAATATTTTGAAAAATTAATAATAAATTTCATATTATGAAGAAGGTTGGGAGGCTGTTGGGTCTTAACTCGGATAAAATTATATCATTATGGAGAAAATGTTCAATAAAATTTGCAGTGGGTATTTTCTCCAAATTTTCAAATGTTTTGACATTTTCATGTCTTTGCTTTGGTACATGAACTGAAAAATCTTCACGAAAACTTTGATGCGTAGTGTTGTCAACAAACTTGTTGTGTAGTGGTTGACATGAAAATGTCCCAATGTGTTGCAGACTCGTATGCAACCATTTTCGAATCGAGTGTTTTCTTGGTCGATTCCAAAGGTTCAATATTGAAAATAATATACCAAAATTAACTTATGACCACAATTTTCCAAGAAATCGATGAAAAATTGTTTTGGTCCAATTTGGATTGCTAATAAGTAGATTAAAAAATATGTTTTTTTTTTTTTCAACTCTGGCCTTCAGGCAAACCAAATTCAAGAACAATAGGTTAAAAAAAATCAAGTTTCATTGCCTTCAATTTATTAAATCCAAAAACATGTATGAGTGACCACATTCATCCTTTTGAAATTGGAGGGTATCCAGTGGTCATTAGATATATCCACATCAATTAGATAAAAATACCTTTGAAACTTAACAAAAAATAAGCTCTGATCTACTTCACAAAAACTATTTATACAAATAATATCGTGCAACAGGATGCAAATAAAAAATTCAAGGGCAGAACAAGCACCCCGAAATATCAACGCATTTAATATACAAAGTATTCAAATGGATACCTTTTCGGCATTTTTTCCGAATAACAAAGAAAAATCTAGAGCATTTGATGCACTTGAGGCGTAAAAGAAGAAGGATTTACACTGATTAAGCTAGAGTAAGGAAAAAACAATAAACTAAGTTAAGGTTTAAGCAAAGTTTAATAACATATAAATAATAACTTATGAGGTACATGGTAAACAGCCATTAAATCTACGAAGAATTTGGCAAAATATAATATAAAAACAGAGCCTAATCTCAGTTAATGGTGGGTAGAAGTCTATAATAAGCCTTTACATCAAAAGATGCCTAAACGACATAAGCTCACTTGTTGGCGAATTTTCAAGGAAAATGAAGCTATTGCAATTGCCACAAAATTTTTAGAACGGAGTTTTTGAGAAAAAAGGTAATTGAAATCCGTTTTGGAGCGTTGACTGTGTCTCCAGTGTTGACTGTGAAAAAACCATACTAGATTTAAATGAAAATTCGCTCATTAGCTCATGCTGTATGAATGGACTTTTGTTTCTTATTCAGTCTAGAGAGCCGAGTGTTCAAGTTCACACACAAGTGGTTGCTTCTCTAGGCGATTCTAGGAAAAGATAAGTTCTTGGTACCTGGAGCTGAATATTCGCTCATGCAGGTAACTACATGCTCTGGTAGTGAGGGGTGGGGGGAAGGAGGTCTTTCGCATTAAAAACTAGCCTGATCCCATATTGGGATTTCTAGGAAACGTCTTGAAACAATAACGAGACCAGGACTGGACTGTGACATCACATGGGTAGGTGGAACCCTTTTACTACCTGACCCTAGCTCCCTTGAATCAAGTAAGTATTGACTCTCAAATTGAGGCAAAATAATTTTATGAAAAACAATGAATTCGCAGGTGAGTACGTACCTACTTCTAGATTTCCCAGTTGTGACTTTCAAATTTGAATATTTCGGAATTTTCAACATTTGTCGCTCTAAAACTTTCTATTTTCACAATCAGAACTTTGTTGGTTTGTTTGCTAGACCGATGTCTAGGCTTGAAATTTGTATGTACCTATTGTACTTGTAGGTAAGCTAAGAAACAGTGGGAGATATAGTACTTGTGAAGTGAAATCACTTAAACTATAACTTCGAATTGTTCCTCATTTAATGAGGAAGTAACTTTTTCTTAACAATTAACGAAACATCAACAAGACAATTCGAAGTTATAGTTTAAGTGATTTCACTTCACAGGTACTATATCACCCACTGTTTCTTAGCTTACCTACAAGTACAATAGGTACATACAAATTTCAAGCCTAGACATCGGTCTAGCAAACAAAGCAACAAAGTTCTGATTGTGAAAATAGAAAGTTTTGGAGCGACAAATGTTGAAAATTTTTTGAAAAAATTTTGGACTAGAGTAGCGTGATTAGTGACGTAATGAAATACCTCGTTTACTCGTTTACTCGTAAATACGATAGTACTAAACTGTAAACAACTCAGTTACCTATTACATCATTTGATAACGACCCCCAGCTAAAAGACATATTTACAAATAAATTTTGGCAGGTTTTTGACTAGTCCAATGTAAATGGAGGTGGAGTAAATGACCAAGCTAGTCTTCAGTAGTTTTTCTTTATTGCCACGACGTTTCTGTCCTGGATCAGGACCCTAATCATGTGTAGAATCTACAAAAAAATGTATAAATAATGTTTAACCCCCCAATAGTAGACCCCAAAGCGCGGCGCTCCATCGGCCTATTTTTCGAAATTTTTGGTTCACAGTGGGTATCCTGAGGGCAGCGATTCACAGTTCCCTCCTAGAAACTATCTCCATATAGGACCTCACCTTCCTCACTGTTCCCCAACTCGATCAGGAGTGAGTGTGAGTCGCTTTCTCGCACAAAACCGTGAAAGTGTCAAATCGCTCCGCCGTCTACCCTTTGTGTATTTTTTTAAATCTCGTATAAAATGACTCTCTTATAAAAAAGTTTGAAGTCAAGTTTGGTATATTCCAACCCAAATTCAGACTTTTTCAATTCAATGTGAATGTTGCTCGTTTCAATATCAAAATTCTTAAACTTTTGCTCTCCCTTCCTTACCACTGCTAAATGCAACTCCGGGGTATAAAAATGTTCAGTATTCGAAGGGGACGTCAGGAGCACATATAAGGGTAAAAAACTTACTTAAAAAAAAGTAAAAAAAACTTTTTTTTGCCATTAGGCACGAATTTTTGAGTTAAATGAAAAAGTGTCTTTACCAATATGTTTTTCATTGAAGACCTTTAGATGCACTAGGATATGAGTTGAATATCACATTGAGACCGAATACTATTACAAAATATGACAAATATTGATTTATTCTGGAGGAAGTACCGAAAGAGCGCCGCGCTCCTGAGTCTACCATTTGCGGGAAGAGAGAAGGTCTGCCACTGGAGGGTTAAATTAAATAATTTGTTTAATAAATAATGTATAAATAATGTAAATGTATGAATAAATGTATAATGTTACAAATAAATGTAAATGTGTAAATAGGGCTTGGACTTTTGATAGTAAGAAACGAATAAATAGAGATAGAAAAATATTTTCCTTGAGAATATTAGGTAATATTTACATTTTATGACCCCAAAGTATCGATACTCGATATTTTGAAATATCGATACTAATGCCAGACGATACATGGAGTATCGATTCTCAAATACGATACAGTATCGATACAAAATATCGATACTTTTGTAACGATACCCATCTCTAATTGGAAATGGGGTCTACGGGAAGCTTGTGTCATCTCCATCATCTCATTTTTTATTGACTCTTGTGAGGCTCACTGAGTAATAACACGTCGTTGGAGCCCTGAAGATGGTAATAAATTTACCGAAATCTAGGCAAAGGAAGAGTTTATTCCAGTAGACCCCGTTCCCAATCAGTTGACATAGAACTCTTCCTTATCTTGTCAGAAAAAGCAAAACATCAAGTTCGACCGTATCCTGCAGGATGAGAAAAATGAAAAAAATGTCATCGTCATTTTAAAAATACTCCTATTATGAGATCATCAAAAATATCTGAAAAACACTGAACAAATGATTTTACCATAGTAGCCCAGAAAATTATCTAAATCCAATTTTTAGCTCTCTTGAACAATATTTGTCAAAATTAGACATGAATACCAGGGTTGTACTGGTAACAAAATGTCACTCAACTTCTTTTCTAAATCATTCGTCCAAATCTCCCTGGTCATAGAGAAATTCATTTCATTGGTTTTTGAGTCGGCAACAAGGTCATGAGTTCGAACTATCCAAACCTAGAAAAAGAACCATAATTATATCGGGGAATGTTGGAGGCTGATCGATTTATTGGATCAATTGACCTAGTAACCTACAGGAAGGTTCCATCCTTAATGTCTCGTGTGGTTTGTATTGTTTTTTTCCTCCTCACTATTGGAGGGACACTTTATATTCGTGCAGGAGGTCAAAAAAAGTGGATCCTCCAAAATCAAAGTTTTCACTTTCATGTTTTTTATCAACTTTCAGTGTCAGTTTTTCTGCAAATGTTTGTACGTTCATAACTATCGGAGCCTTCAAAATTTTTGATCCCGCCATCAACGCCTTCTACTAGCGAATTTTCAAGGGAAATGAAGCTATTGCGATGGCCTCAAAATTTTTGTAATGAACTTCTTCGAAATTTTTAAAAACTGAAATCCGGTTTGAAACATTCTGAAACAATCCCTGAAGTTTTTCCAAAAATCATATATATTTATGTATCATATCCTAAACCTTATGTATCATATCATAAACCTACCTATATGTCACTTCGTACGATAACTAGAGTAGGTACCTAATTGTTCAGCAAAAATGTTTAAGTTTTCGCCAAAATGTTCGTAATAACAAACAAACATATTGTTTAGTAATGCATGCATTCTAGGGGACGTCCCATTGGATAAGCATTAGATCAGTTTAACCAGTTGGTAAGCGATAAAACTGTTTCACTCGATGTAATTCATTTATTACTTTAGGGAAGAAATAGTGACACCCCCCCCCTCGCCATTATCAACCATAACATTTCTAGCGGCGTGGGAAACTCGAATCTGAAGAGCATTTAATAATCCATGATCTACGATACCCAACATGCGAATTCGAGTTCACCCCCCCCCCCCCCCCCCCGCCAATGGTGCCAGTCTGGCACCAAAGCGGAAATACGTCGTAACATTGAACTTTCATCTATTAGTTTTAGTAGGCGGTCCATCAAGGTTCGCATCCGTGTTCGAGGTGAAACACACAAAAAAAAAAAAAAAAAAAAACACGAAATATGCGGTTTATGGTGTCCTGGCACCACTATTAGTTCCATGGTGGTACAGAGAATAATTCATGAAAATCGGAGGTATAATGAGAATTTTTCCTCAATTTCAAAGCTTGGATACAATTAGTAAGCAGTAAAGGAACCGAAATATTGAAAAATCGGATATTTTGTGAATATTATCCCCCCACTCACCCCCTCCCTTTGCGAATTTTGGTACTCTGGTAAAATCATGTACAACTCGGAAGTTATTTGAGTCAAACAAAAAAAGAAACACACAAATCGGTTGGAAATTGAGGCCTGGGCAGAGTTTACAAGATTAGGCCCAAAAACACACGGTTTTTAAGCATTAACCCCCCCTTTCCCCCCCTTAAAAAGCAAAATTCAAAATTCCGACGCCGTAGTGCACAACTAGATAGTATTCCGCGTCGATGAAAAAAAGAACCACGAAAATCAGTTGAGAACTAAGGCCTGTGCAGACGACACAAGATTATGCCCAAAAACGCACGTTTTTTGATCATTAACCCCCCCTTTCCCCCCCTTAAAAAGCAAAATTCGAAATTCCGGCGACGTAGTGCACAACTAGATAGTTTTCCGCATCGAACAAAAAAAAAACCACGAAAATCGGTTGAGAACTAAGGCCTGTGCAGACGACACAAGATTTTGTCACACACACACACACATACACACATACACACATACACACACACACACACACAGACATACACCTATGGTTTTTTTCGCGGATTTGGATTCAGAATGGTCTAAAACGGATTACTGTGTGGAAATTTTTTTTTTCTGTTGAGTGTTGTCCAACTTTACCTCAGATCGATCGCATAAGGACGCCCAAGTCTTACTGTGGGACGTCCTAAAAAGACGAGTTCGTTAGCCAGAAATTTTTTACAATCCTAAGTGGTCCAAATTTCTAAAAGATTGCAAAAAAACGGGGGTTTCCCCAGTTTTTGTGGTTATTACCTTCACAATCATAGTTATATTCGGTATTTTCGGATTCAGCACACAATTTCTGATACCAACGCGTTTT
Organism: Apolygus lucorum; assembly: GCA_009739505.2. Taxonomy (NCBI): domain Eukaryota; kingdom Metazoa; phylum Arthropoda; class Insecta; order Hemiptera; family Miridae; genus Apolygus; species Apolygus lucorum. The sequence goes on along the minus strand of CM019169.2, from coordinate 19,524,034 downwards.
CCAAAAATGAAAATTGACCAGATTTAAAAAAGTATATATATTTATATAGAGTGATGAGGATGTGGAGATTGTTGAGGTTCGGTCAACAATCTCCACATCCTCATCACTCTATATACATATATGGAATACGGTCGACAATACCCCTCATACTTATATTTATATATATAATGAAAACGTGCGTATATTTGTTGTCCCCTGAAATGAAGTAGCCGTGTGGATACTCCATGAGTTCATGGAGACGAGTAGAACGTGAATATGGACTCCTAACACCTTCAAAACATACCTTGTGCATACAGTATGTTGGTATGGTATGCCGAAAACCGAAAAAAATAACAATAACCATCTGGGTACTCTATGAGTTTGTGGAGACGAGTATAACGTGAATTTGGACCCCTAACATCTTCAAAACATACCCTGTGCATACAGTCTGTTGGTATGGTATACTGAAAAACGAAAAAAAACAAGAATAGTGTTTTAAAAACTTTCTAAAAGAAATTGCTACACCATTGTTTCTTTTCTTGACCAAACCTTTAACTGAAAGATTCCTTTAAAAATTCGGTCATGCTGCTTGGATGGATTTTTTTTTTTTTTTTTTTTTTTTTGAGAATCACCATAGCCCCATCACATATGGTCCACCATAGCCTTGTGGGGGCGATCACGGTTGACCAGAAAAACCTCAATTTAAAAATCTAAAATCTTGACTAAAAATATGAAGAATTACAAAAAAACGTCCCTTTAGGACTATCTAATACAGAGATATATGGGGAAAATTTAGGATCTCCCCCTAAGAAACATTTTTCCTGTACCTAATATTCTTCGATCTGGCTCCAACTTAAAAATTTCTATCTCCCATCAATCGTATTGAAATGTTGGTTATTCTGACTCTTAACCCTAGGATGGCACACCTATTTTTCGCATACATAAACGACACACTGGGGTCAATTCTGACCAGAAAATTTAAATTCCTTTAATTTAAATTTCAGACAGAAATTTAAATTTATTTTTAGGCTGTAAAAATCTATTGATAGCCTGTTTGTTGAAATATATACAAAAAAACAGTTTAAACCAGGAACAAATTTCGGTTTTGAATATAGTTTCGTAAAAAGTCAATAAAAATATGGAAATAAATGAAATTTTTCATATTTGAAATTATATTTTGTTGTGAAGTACCTATTGCTGTTAGGACTTAGATGGACCCTAATAATTCAATTGCATCCATGGTTGTAGATTAGCTTCCTCTTGTACTAATAGGAGAACGAATGGGGTTAGCAGCAGTAATCGAATTTGGACTTGATACTGACCAGTAGTTTGAGAGTCACCCAGTCGATACCAGTAACAATTTCATCGACTGGCCTACTGTTCTACTGTCAGGAATTCCTTCTGACCTCATTAAGGCAAAAATCCATGGAATCCCAGCTCTCGCGAAAAAATCCTGAACGCTCCTAAACGTTGAAACGAACGGACGATTTCCTCCCCTTTAAGGTGCTCTATTTATAGCTCAGCGAGACTAGTTGTCTGGGACCCTGAAATATGGACCCCTTCCTATATTTTTAGAGTAGGCCCTACCACTTAAAATCTTAGTCTTTCTCATCATCCGGTCATCAGCTTTTTGAAATGAGTCCTCGATATTTACTTTTCTTCATTTCACATTTAAAAATAGGCGGAGAGATACGTCCCAAAAAGTTGCCCCTGTGACGTCTATTTATTTTTTTGGCGGATTTTCATATTTTTCCCCAACCTGACTACTTGTCCGTTAAATTTAAACGACGGTCATATTGGGATAGTTGAAACGACTAATATGTCTGGAGCCTGTGCCAAAATATTTCGAACGGGCGACCGACCCAGTCTCATTTATAGAGTTGGTATTCGATAGACAGATTTATTATAGGCTTTTGGGGTAGTTGTCTTCAATAACTCTGAGAATTGAGAAACCTAATTCTTCTTGGAAGTCGATCAATCAAAAATAATGTAAGGATCATGTATCGGAGAGCTAAAATATTAAAACCTCCGCTAGTAATAATTCGATGAGTATAACGTGGGCATGTAGGATCTGTTGGTGCAAAAATTCCTTCCCATTTGAGTCACTTTTTTCAGAATCGAAAATTTATCAGCAATCAAGCAAAACCAAGTCCAAACTATTATATTTTGCTTCCAAGTCTACCATGGTAGCGGAAACATTGTTTTCACTTTTCAAGGCTGGGATTTTTTTTTTTTTTTTTTTTTTTTTTCAAAATCAAAATATTTTAAAGGGTTTTACGTTTTGAACAATGTTGGTTTCGTGCCTGTCTGTCTGTGTGTCCGCAAATCCTTGTAACGGGCAAAACTATATGAAGTTACCATCCAATTTTGATGACATTTTTAGAGATTGTTCGGGTTGGCGTGTAGATGGTCCCCTATGGAAATCATCGCCCCCGGATTGATGGTAGCCACTGCGCATGCGCAAACGTGAAACCCTTCAATATCTTCCATCCGAATTCGATGAAATTTTCAGGGAATGTGTATTTTGGACACTGACGGTGTGAATAGGCCGCATCAATTTAATTTCGATCGAATTATCTATAACTCCATAATTTTCATTTGTTTTCGATTGTATTTTCAAGAGTAGTCTAGTTGAGACTCTGGATAAGTATAAGTTCCATCTATAAGTTCCCTATTAGTTCCATCGTCACGTGATCATCAAATTTCTACTTGGAGATTGGATAGGTTGTGCGCCTGGGTAGGGAAAACTGTTTATTGTTATTTTTAATCTAAGGTAGACCTCATTCTGAGAATTTTGGTACCAACCGCGACCTTCTAGCGTGTGTAAATCTTTTCCTATGAATTTTTAAAGTTTCGACCGTTTATGACGTCACAGTTGGCTGGGGGGTCCCGCCCAGGTGAGAGGGGCGCGTGACGTCATAAACGGTCGAAACTTTGAAAAATCATAGAAACAGATCTACACACGCTAGAAGGTCGCGGTTGGTTCCAAAATTCTCAGGATGTAGTCTACTATCGATTAAAAATCTTTAAAAAATCAAGGCGCACCCCCATTGTTAAGGATACGAGAAAGCTATGTGCCACACCGACTTTTTAGGACGTCCCACAGTAGGACTTGGGCGACCTTATACGAATAATCTGGGGTGAAAGAGGACAACATTTAACGGAAAAAAATTAACCACATCCAAGTCTGTTTTAGACCATTCAGAATCCAAATCCGCGAAAAAAAGCCGTAGGTCTGTGTGTGTATAGGTGTGTGTGAGTGTATTTGTGACAAAATCTTCAACCGATGTGCGTGGTTGTTTCGGCAATCTATCTAGTTGTGCCGAAATTTTGATGTATCTAATAGATTCAAAAAATCTAATAAATAGAAAAACAAGTGGGTGTGGCACATAGCTTCCTCATATCCATAAGCCGATTATATAGATGATCCGATGCATACCTAGTAGATAACCTCAAAACACCAATCTCTAAGTACCTTTCACTACCCTCATAGGGGACCATCTAAATACTGATCTGTAACATCCCTGAAAATTTCATCAAAATCTGATGGAAAAGGTGGAAGTTATGGCTGTTCCAAGGAATTCACGTTTGCGCATGCGCAGCGGCTACTATCAGTCCGGGGGTGCTGATCTCCATTGGGGACCATCTACAACCTAATCCGCATAATCCCTGAAAATTTCATCGAAATCGGGTAGAAAATGTGGAAATTATGGCCGTCACAAGGAAATTCACGTTTGCGCATGCGCAGTGGCTACTATCAGTCCGGGGATGATGATTTTCATAGAGGACCGTCTACACACCAACCCGCACAATCCCTGAAAATTTCATAGAAATCGGACAATAACTTCGTATAGTTATGCCCGTTACAAGGAATTCATGACAGACACACAGACGGACAGACATGGAACCAAAATTGTTCAGAAAGGTCTAAAACGTAAAACGCGAGTGAAAATTTTGATTTTGGAGAACTTGTTTTTTTCATCCTTGAAAAGTGAAAACAAAGCTTCCGCTACCTTGGTAGATTCGGAAGCAAAATTTATCTGTTGCCGACATTTCTAAATTAGAGGAGGTAGAGGTTCTTCGATGCCTTGAGCGCACTATCTGCTCCTTAACCTATTTGCATGTTGCTTCCGAGTCTACCAAGGTAGCGGAAGCTTTGTTTTCACTTTTCAAGGTCGAAAAAAAAAGTTCTCCAAAATCAAAATTTTCACTCGCGTTTTGCGTTTTAGACCTTTCTGAACAATTTTGGTTCAGTGTCTGTGTGTCTGTGTGTCTGTCTGTCTGTCTGTCATGAATTCCTTGTAACGCGCATAACTATACGAAGTTATTGTCCGATTTCAATGAAATTTTCAGGGATTGTGCGGGTTGGTGTGTAGACGGTCCCCTATGAAAATCATCACCTTCGGACTGATAGTAGCCACTGCGCATGCGCAAACGTGAATTTCCTTGTAACGGCCATAACTTCCACTTTTTCTACCCGATTTCGATGAAATTTTCAGGGATTATGCGGATTAGGTTGTAGACGGTCCCCTATGAAAATCATCACCTTCGGACTGATAGTAGCCACTGCGCATGCGCAAACGTGAACTTCCTTGTAACGTCCATAATTTCTACATTTTCTATCCGATTTCAATGAAATTTTCAGGGATGTTACAGATTAGTATTTAGATGGTCCCCTATGAAAATCACCACCTTCGAACTGATAGTAGCCACTGCGCATGCGCAAACGTGAATTTCCTTGTAACGGCCATAACTTCTACATTTTCCATCCGATTTCAATGACATTTTCAGGGATGTTACAAATTAACTTGTTTTGATGTTTTGAGATTAATTACTATGCATCGGATCATCCATACAATCGGGTTATGGATACGAGGAAGCTATGTGCCACACCCACTTGGCAGACGTTTTTTTTTCTATGTTCGATTCAGAAAACTTTCCAGTTGCAGATGACGTCACCAGAGTATCGAAATTCGCATGGGGACGGGGATAATTATGTTGGGGAAGGACATGTTTAAAACAGCGTTTAAAATATTTGTTTAAAACGGTATCAACCCTGCTTAATTACCTACCTGCTATACCTACCCTATTCTTTTCGTGGATAGTATTACTTTGACTAAGCATCACCTATCTTCTGTTATTCGTTTCGTGAAGATTCCATCAGTCAGTTGGTTCTGTGATCGAGTTGGCCCTCTCTATGTCTTCTTTATGACGTTTCCTTATTCTCTACTATTGATCGACGCGTGTGAAGAAAATCGGAGGGCTTTGCTTCTTGCTACGTTGGGGTCATGAATGGATTTCTATTTTTAACCTCATCCGGTTTCCAACTTTAGAGTTTCCCTTCGATCTACGTGGGGGAGTGCGGCCTTTGTGATTGTAGGCGACGCATACCTGTAGCTAAATGACGTGCCTGCTGTGCATGTGCACAGGTTTCCTACATACTTCCATGCAATAATACATTTTTATTCCACGTACCTATTCGGTAATTTTTTGGAAGTTGACGGCCCTGGTGTAAAGTTTACAAGTAGTAGATAAAGAGATCCCTTCCATAAGGAATTCCTTCAAACAAACTGTATTTGAACCCGTTTTTTTTTTAAGGGGTTATGTGTCATTTGTGAAACTTTCGGGAAAACGCAAAAAACTGTCCCAAGTCGTCAAAACGATCAAAACATCCCATTTTTTTTAAATATTCCAACACAGCTAATAACTCCACAATCCTCCAGAATTTTTCAGATTTTTTCAGCAAGGGGAAGTGTATCAAATTGCAATTTGAAATGCTCTCACATACCCCCTTTCAAAGAAAAATCGATTTTTCAGGACTGAAATCATTTAAATAAACAGCTTTATTCATTGAATGAAACATATTTTGATGAAAATATGTACATAAAACATCATAACATAAAATATGTATATGATCAGTTTATTATTTGGCCAACATGAAATGCTAAAAATGTTCTTCAGGAATGTAATTTTTCAACCTCTCTAGGTCAGCTAACGGAAATGAATGGGTTGATGGGAGTCCGGCAATTCACAGAATGGACTTTTGAGCATTGCTGTAGGTCATAACAATTTTGGGGACGATTTTTGGGGTGAAAGATGTGTAGCCGATCTACTAAGCGCACTTTTCTTTTGATGAGAGCGGAATCACGATAGCACGGGAGAAATATATGCCTCTCACATGGAAAAATTGTTCGCTTTTGTCAAATTTTGCTTCCGAGTCTACCAAGGTAGCGCACGCTTTGTTTTCACTTTTCAAGATTGAAAAAAATGTTCTCCAAAATCAAAATTTCCACTCGCGTTTTACGTTTCAGACCTTCCTGAACAATTTTGGTTCCGTGTTTGTCTGTATGTCTGTCATGAAATCCTTACCACAGCCATAACTTCTACATTTCTCATCCTATTTTGATGAAATTTTCAATGATTGTGCGGGGGGGGGGGGGTGTGTAGATGGTCCCCTTTGAGAATCATTACCCCTGGACTGATTGCAGCCGCTGCACATGCGCAAACGTGAAATCCTCGCCACGGCCATAACTTCTATATTTCCCATCTGATTTGATAAAATGTTGAGGAATAATGCGAGTTCGGATGATGATGGTCCCCTATGAAAATCATGGTCCCCAAATTGAAAGTATCTTATGCGCATGCGTAAACGTGAAATCCTTGTAACAGCCATAACTTCTACATTTTGCAGCAATATTCAGATATTGTGCGGGTTGACCTCTAGATGGTCCCCTGTGAGGGTAGTGGAAGGTACTTAGAGATTGATATTTTGAGAGTAACTACTATGCATCTGGTCATCTATATACCTAGTCGGGTTATGGATACGAGGAAGCTACGTGCCACACCCACTTGAAATTTTGCCTTAGTTAGGGCAAGGTGGAGATTCAAAAGGAAGTGATTTCGGTTAATTATTTTCAATAAAAAAGCGTAGGGATCGACCAAGAAACAAAATTTAACCCCCCTCCCTTTAACGACATAATAATTATTATAAACCAACCTGACAGTTCATTATTTGAGTCTCGAAACTCCAGGTCGACCACATAGCGAGTGAGTAAGTTTTCTTTTGAAAGGGGTTATGTGGCTCACATAGCCCCTTTCAAATGACATCGGAAATTTCAGCCTGTTTTTTCTATGGAAGCGTCAATGATACGAGGTTCCTTTTAGTCGCAATCGATGCAACCAAGTATGGAGACCCAGAAAATAAAAAAAAGTGAAAATGGCCGAAAATGTCACATAGCCCCTTTAAAAAAAAACGGGTTCATTTGTAGAAAAAAATGGGATGATTTCAGATTAAATTGGCAAAATTCTATTTACAGGTTTTAAATTAGCAGACAATTAAAGTATTCTCCAAGCTTCATTGGCTTTCGGTACACATGAAATAAATGTGTCGTCGTAAATGTAAGCGAAAATTAAGTACGTGTTGGGTTTACTGTGGTAAAACTGGTCGGAAATTATAAGGATAAAACAAAAACTTAGAATGGATTTCTTTCTGCTGCCCAAGCCATCTAAGTAATCTTCAGTTTTGGTCTGAAAAGAATAGACAGTTTAGAATTCATAATTTTTCCCCAAAGGAGGGTAATTATGTGCTTGGAAATGTTAAAGTGCCTATGTAGTTAAAATTTGTGGGTCTGGAAATGAGTTCATGCTTGCAATTGCTTGATTTCTTCCTCTTTATGATATTATCTTCACTTGTTTGTACCCGTTTTACCTTCGTTGTTTCTCTATCTGATTCGTTGACCGCCTAATTCTCTTAACTTCGTTGAGCCAATGGGATGAAAGTTCCATTTCACCTACGACTTCATAAGCTGTGTTTTCTCCGAAGTGGCTTACTTTCTTGTTTGTTGAGAAAATGTCCTAACCAACTTTGTAACTTATTGTTGAGATCAACCCTCCTAATCTCTGAAAACTCCTTGGTAGTAAGTAGCTTCTTACCTTCTTTTTCCCGAAGCAGTGAAATCCAGCGAATGACTAATGACCATTTTTCTTCCGTGGGAATCTGAAAAACTTCCAGTCATTTTGCAGATGAGATTCATCTTGGGACACAAGAAATCTGGTCATTTTGTTGCTTTTGGCTTTTACCGCCTCACAATTCAAGATATTATACTCCCGTAGTTTTGAGGGAAAGAAATCGCTAGTTGTTGCCTACCTAGTTGGCTCCTTTTGTTTTAATTAGTTTTTCCCGTCAATTAGAAGTTTCAATAATATTAGAAAAGTAAACGTATAGATGGGTGAATATTTCTACCTTGAGGTGTTCTCAGTCCTCGTTCCTTAGTCCTCAGTTCCTCGTTCCAGGTTTGTACTTTCCTAAATTACAGGCGCTCATACTTTAAAAGTTATGTTTAAATTTGAAATTTTCAAGGATTTTCGAAATTTATTAGTGCTGCAGTCTAGGGAATTAGAAAACTAAAAGATTGCCGCTGGAGTCGTCAAAATCGAACATCGGAACGAACGGCGACCGAATCGAAATCTAATTTTTAGTACAAAACGTCTATTTGAAGTAGGTAATTGATCTTCGTTCGTCATCGATTTTTGGATGCTTTTCAATAGCATTCCGTGTCAATTCATGTTTTTCCGAATCTGATGAAATGATCTCCGAAAAAAAATGCGATTGGTGACTAAAATTGACTTTTCTTGGTCGATTTTAACCTACTACGCACTTGGAAGCAAATTGTATAACAGGGGTCTTGTTTTTCGAAGGATCAGTTTTATCTTCGTCTTCGTGATAGTTTGAAAGGACGCTGACTTTTGCAAATGGCGTCCAAGTGATGCTTTATGCTTGAAAAAATGCAATGCCTTGTGGCATATGAAAAAAGAAATGAACGTTAACATAACAACGTTAACCCTTCATTTCCCATTTGTTCAAAAAATTTGTTTTTTCGGATTTTTAAATTAAATTTAGACGTATTTTGACAAGTCTATAAAATATTTGAGCAGAAGATTCCTCAAAGGCGCTATTACAGTCTATCAACTCAAGAATGGTCTTTCCAAGGGCCCCACTAGCGCTATCCGCGTCAGCTGAATCTGTCAGTAAAGCCAATTTTGTTGGAGTAGAAGAAGGAAACTTGGAATGTATGTTTGGTGGAAGTATCTTTGGTGGAATTTTGGGGTCTGTTATTTCTCACGAAGAACCAAGGAATAAGGTGGGGAAGATACACTTCGAAGAGGGATCATGCTGTTCAGTGGCGGCATCTTCGACTAGGAAACCCAACTAATAGCCTACAAGGTGAGAAATGAGGGTAGAAGGTACCTCGAAGGCACTATTAGTTTGTCAACTCGAGATTTATCTTGTATTTTCTTTGCGTTATCATGTTTTTATTATTACGGTTTCTTACACAATCTATAATTGGAATATCAAGATAGCCAACGGCTATCAGTTTTGGCTTAAATTTGGATAAATGTTGCAGGTAAAAATCGTACTTCCAAAAAGATACCTCAGGATATTAAGGGGATTATACAAGGATGGAGATTGCGTTTTACTGAACTGATTGAAAATATTCAATTTGTAGGAGTACCTAGCGTTTCACAATAGAAATGCGCTTAATGTAGGTACTGGTTTTAAGTAAACAAAACGTTATCTGTTGAGAGTACATTTTAAAATGAAAATATTCGTTTTACGTGGTTGCTTTAGCGGAGTTTTGCTCCATTCATAGATGCGTCACGGTAAATCCGACCAAGAGATATAGAAAGTACGTTATTCCTGTTTCACAGCAGTAAAAGTGTTCTCCTATTACTGGTCAATGACTAAATCCAAGTGTTTTACGCTGACATCGGTTGTGTTGTAGAGAGTTCCTAGCTTGTTGTTCAGTGCTAAGCTGTGTGTTCCCGGTTGCTTTTCCAATTCGCTGCCGCTCATTGTCCCGAGCCCATTATTGGATAGAAAGAGCTCTAGTAGAGCTCTACTTTTGTTTTGAATTGAACACTCTTAAATTTGTCCTGGAAAACATAGAATATGAATGGAAGATGTTATTTTTGTGTGTTCATTATTTGCTCAGGGTGATAATGTATTTTGAGTGACCATTTTTGGTTATCCAATTACTAGGTAATCCGAGTGGCGAAAAAATACTGAATAAACGGTTTTTCCCATTTTTCTCCGGCTATTATTGATCTTTCAGTTTTTCAATTCCCTAGGCCCAAGCAATAAATTTCTAAAATCCTTGAAAATTTCAAATTTAGCTACAACTTTTAAAATTTTTGCCCTTATAATTTAAGGAAATACTAACCCGGAACGAGGAATGAACGGCGACCGAATGAGAACCCCTTAAGGGTTGAACTTGGATAAATCAGAATCGCGAATGTGAATCACCAAAGAGGCCGTTGAATATTCTATATTTTCAATATTCAACGGAATATTCAATATTCCGTTGAAATTTTAGCTAACCAAAATGCGATCGCTAATCGTTTTTTCGAGTTGTATTCAGTTTTGCGTCCTTAGCAATCAGTATTCAAATTTCCATATAAAGGAACCTACATACCTAAATTTCTTCGAATCGATTGTGAAGCGTTTATTTCTTCCTGATAAACTTGATTGTGAAGGTGGTATGTAGGTACCTAAACCTAAGGTTGGTAGGTAAAAAATAATAGCGACGATGGCAAAGTTGTGTTCTTTGCTGAAGAGTGATCTACACAGAAAAATAATAAACCTTTGTGAAATAATTCGCAGCGTTTTTTATTGGGTAGGTAAACTTAAACTACTGTTGTTACAATGTTTACCGGATATTTTCGGAAGTTTGGAATACCTTTGGAGCGCCTACACGATTTGCTTGGTAACGAACATTCCACATTGCGTAATATTTTTTTTCCACGACCACTTCCCCTGTGGACTAGATTTCTGAACCTCAAAGCTGGTCGTTGCTCGCGTAGACCTGCCTACACATTACTGCCTGTTAAAATTTGTGTGTAATATAATATTGTACCGATACAACATAATGCTCCTCCATTCATCATTTTTCTTTAAGAATTAAGTTAGGAAAAAAATCAACGCCATAATTTGTCATACCTATTGAATCCAAATGCCACCAAAACTGATATTTTCTGATTTCATAATAGTGTTGAAAGGTAATCTTCGCATACAATTTTGCCTGTACTCATTCCGCCCAGGCCTCCTGCCTTGACAACTGTCTCAGTCAACAGAGCTGCCAATTCTTCCTCAAGTGTCGTCTGGTGACTCGAGGACTCCTCGAGTACTAGAGGATGAGTTGAGGTCGACCTCCAGTGCGTCCTGTTCGTCTATGAATAGAGTTAGGAATCCTCGAGTGAGGATAGCTTGAAGGAAACCTTGAGGAATGACCGTGAATACCGCCCTAAACCTCTTTTCTCTATTCTCAAACCCTCTACAATCTTTGACTCTGGGTGTAGCAGTTTTCACCTACAGGGAAAGTACTTGCTCCCATCTTCGATGGTGTAGCTGTTTTCCCTTAATGCTGAGTACTTGTCTCCCATCTTGATATTCGGTGTAACTGGTTTTTGCTTGCAAGAATTTTGCTCTCCTGTACTTGGTAGTGCTGTTCTCCCCCTCAGGAAGGTACATGCAGTGAAGCTGTGGCCTGTGCTGGTGACACGCGCTCCTCAACTTAGGAAATTTCCCTTCAGGGAAAATGGTCTCTCTGATATTTTTACTTAAATTTGTAAATAGTAGCAATAAAAACTAGTCATAACGTAACGTCGTAGCTTTATTAATAGATTAGAAATTAGGTTATAAACAAAAAGCCAAAACAAAGTTATTTATTCGGTTTCCTTTGTTGCAGTGTGGTTGGGATGCAGCGATCCGCTTCTCGGTCCGGGCCCGGCTACGATGGTAAGATCGCGGGGCTGTACGACCTCGAGGCGACGCTGGGGCGCGGCCACTTCGCAGTCGTCAAGCTCGCCAAGCACGTCTTCACCGGCGAAAAAGTCGCCGTCAAAGTCATCGACAAGTCCAAGCTCGATGAGGTCTCTAAGGCCCACCTCTTCCAAGAAGTAAGGATAGATATATAGATGGATAAAATACATGTTTATTACAAAGTAATGAGGAAAGAACAATTATACCAACAACGGTTATAACCCTAAGAAGATGAACTGTTCCAAATCGTTGGTTAATATGACATTTCCATGCCTGTTTTAGAGCAGTTTCTCCCTCTTTATGAGGCAGGTCTAGTCTTAATGGAGGATTTTTGACATTTTCATGTCTTTGCTTTGGCACATAAACTGAAAAACGCTGCAAATTATTACACAATGGTTTATTATTTTTCTATATAATCGTCTATAAAGCCACCAACCATCCACCATGAAGAAAAACATCGATGGCATTTCGGTCAGCTTTAATTTGAACGGAGATTAGGCCTCTTTTGCGATTCACACTCGTGTTTCTGATTTGTCGTACGTTTATTATTTTTATGGTTTATTATTTTAATGGTTTATTATTTTTCTATATAATCGTCTATAAAGCCACCAACCATCCAACATGAAGAAAAATACTTTGAAAATGTCACCCCACGCATATTTAAGCAAAAACCTCTTTTTTGACTGGTTATTTGCCCATAACTTCTATACGAATTGAGCGATCGGAATAGTTCGACGTTAGGACCAACTAGACCCCAAATGGAGTCTATGTGCGAAAGAACGGGTTTTTTAGACCGATTCTACGGCCTTTTATGGCCCGGACGGCGAACGGCGGACGGCGGACGGACATTGCAAATTTGGATTCTACGCACCTTGAAACGTAATGTGACAAAGTTTGAGGGGGGGTTATAAAATTTTTTTGCGATACGATCACATAGGCTTATTATTGGAAATAATAAACCAAAATCGTCACGAAAACTTGCTCATGCGACCAATAAATAAAATAGACTCGCTGTGTTGAGTAGAGAACAATCAACTTTCAACAATCAATTTTGATGCTTGGGTACATGAACTAACAACCTTACTTCACTACCTTGTTGTGTAGTGGTTGACGATAAGAAAACAAACATGAAAATGTCCCAATGCGTTGCAGACTCGTATGCAAGCATTTAGAGTTTTTAATATAAGAAAAGTTTGGGATTTGTGTTGAAGAGCTGAAGGAGAGAATCGAGGAAGCCTCTTTTAGGTCCCTTTCTGGGTGTGAACCATTCCGAAGTAACTGAAGACTAAGATACTATAACTAGATATAACTATAATTAAGATACTAATAACTGAAGACCACAGATTCGAACCATGTTAGGCACTAAACACGATAGGTACCTACTGTAATTTTCTGGAAACACTTCATTTATAAAAGTATAATTTTTCCATCAGGTCACTCGTGTGTCTGAACTGATGATTTTTCCTTATAATAACTTTGATTCGCTAACACTTATTGTAAGAGAAACATGGGATTATAATTTCGCTATAACGTTTCTTTACATTATTTGTAATCATGTAGGTAAGTGATTGCATCAGTAACTCATCACCTTGAACATCTTCCTTCCTTCATGTCTGTCTCTTACGAAGCAGCTGACTGCTGGGAATCTTTATCGTGCTACCTCTAGTCAACCTCGTTTCTTCCCCTTCCTACTGACAACCTTCCAACTGTTACCATAGTATATGGTTGGAATATAGACTACTCAGTCAGTGGTCAAGAAAGGCCTCAGTGGTTAAGTATTCAACAAGCCCAGCTGATTAGCATGATAATAATTTTATCCTGCAACGTTGACGTCGCCATAACTTCCAAATTCACTTAAAATTAACCCCATAAAGTCACGGAGTTAAAAAATACAAGAGGAATGATACTCGTATTATACACTCATTATGCATAGGTCATGTATGTGCCTACTCATTTCAGAATGTACATTTTGGTCAAGAGGATGTTGAGTATGTTCCCTCATAACTCCTGCCTGGCTAGTAGCTAAACAAAGAAACAGAAACTCTCAACAGTTACTATCACATAATCATGTCGCAACCGAAAAATATCTCATGTGATTCCATTTTTATTCTTCCTTCTCCACTGTTTTTTTCCCCCTTCTTTTTCTTTCCTAACCCTTTTTATGTGTCGATGTGAGTTTGCGGCGTCCAAAGAAAAGATTTTCCTACAAAAGAAAACTCCCCCTTTTGAGGCACTAGCGTAAAAAAAACCCTTCCATGGAGTTTTACTCTTCCCTAGCCATCCATGAGATGATACTCAACCCGCCCTCCACCCGAAAAAAAACCATCTCCGCTCTTTCCAGCAAACAATCCGTCGTCCAAAGAAAAGAATCTCTTATTCCCGTTCGTGCCGTATCTCGATAAAAGAGATTCAAGAAAAACTTGCTGAAATCCTAACAAATCTCCCGAAAAATTTAGCTGAGGAGTAGGGATTCTTCTCAGAACTTATAAGTTGTATTTCCCATTGGTTTTTTCTACTACAGGCTTCGACCAAATGATACCTTCCTGCCTACGAATAGTAACGTTTTAGCGAATTTTCTAGGAAAACGAAGCTTCTGCAATGGACTCATTATTTTTAGCATGGACTTGTTTGGCATTTTTCTTCACTGAAATCAGTTTTGGAACATCCTAAAACGATTCCTGAAGTGCTTCCAGAAATTATACGTATTTATTCAAGTAGACAGTAATCACATGTATCACTCCGGACGATTACTTGAGTAATTGTAAATCAATTACTGTTTCGAAAATCAAGTTTTTGAAGAAATGCTCGTGATAACAAAGGAAAGACCTACGCTTTTAGGTTTCCTATTCTACTCTCCTAATATTTGCCATAGTTTGCCCCGAAAGCGCTCGGCGATTAACGATGGAGAATAAAACTGGGATCTTTCTGCTTCCTCATCCACTGTGACCTTCTATAATTCTGCAGCAGTAGTACAGAACAACAACAGTAATATTTTATCTACAAATAAATCAGAAAAGCCCTACTATCCTTCTTCTCTTATTAAGTTTTTATCCTGGACTGGCCACCAAGGAGCCCAGACATGAATCCGATAGAGCATGAATGGGACATGCTGAAGAGAAGAATTCGAGCCAGAGATCCACCACCAGACAATCTTCAGCAGTGAAAGAAAAACGCTGCAAATTATTACACAATTGTTTATTATTTTTCTATATAGATCACTCGTCTGCAAAGAACACGGCTTTGCCATTGTTACCACCAACCAACATGAAGAAAAACATCGATCGCATTTCGGTCTGCTAAACTTTGAACGGAGATTGGGCCTCTTTTGCGATTCACGCTTGTGTTTCTGATTTATGGCAAGTCCAAACCTTAAGTTCTCGTAGGGAGCGAATGGTTTGTCCTACAGAGCTCCGCGTGGTCTCTAAAAATTCAATACTATCTTGAATTGAGGGAAAAACAATGCCTTTATATCACATTTTTAGGGAGTTTTCAAAATTGCAACCCTTATTTTTCACCCCTTAGAAGTAACCGACATCAACAGTAATCTTTGGGGCACAACTAGACCCCAAAGGAGCCCACATACCAAATTTCATCAAAATCGGTCAATGCTAACCGAGGAAAGTACGGCGGACGGACGGCCAAATTTTTATTCGATTTTTGGATTCTAGGTACCTTGAAACATAAACCAACAAATTTTGAGGGGGTTTCTAAAAACAATATTTTCTTGGTCGATTCCAAAGGTTCATTATTGAAAATAATAAACCAAAATGAGAAAATATCCCCCAGGAGGATATCCAATACTTGATTAAAGGCATGGGTCCTCCTAAGCCCTCATTCGATCTAGAGGAGGTAATACCGAGTATTGAAGAGCAAAACTGGCATAATTCAACCTTTTTTTCACATTTACAATTTTATAATTGTTCCACAAGAATTACTTTTTTTTTTAATTTTGTTAAAAACAAGGTTCTATTTTTTTCGACTGCTTGATTATAACAATAGGTGTTGAGGTTCAGTCAGTACTGAAAGAGCCTCAACACCTATTGTCTTTTTATCAAAATTATCTTTTCTTCAAGAATTCGACGATACGGACGACGATAACTTGATAAGGGAAAAAAGACAGTGACAAACGAAGAAATTAATAGATGACGGTGCTCCATTTTTGAGCAGGAGTGCCCCATAGCTTAATTTAATGTAACAGCTGTACGTACAACGAGGGCTTATGTTTTATCCATCAATTTCTTTCAGGTGAGATGCATGAAGCTTGTGCAGCATCCTAACGTGGTTCGGCTCTACGAAGTGATCGACACTCAGACCAAATTGTACCTCGTGCTGGAATTGGCCGATGGTGGAGATCTTTACGATTATATAATGAGGCACGATGCTGGTAAGCACCGCTTCAAGATCATTCAGTCCGCTACGATCGTAATTTGAGAGGTGTTAAATCCTTATTGAGTACAGAAGGCTCAATTTTCACTCGTAAAACTAGAAAATTTCTATGTGCCTTTTTCCATTTTTCACTTTGAATTAAACCTTTTTCACTTTAAAAGTTTAAAAGTTAAAAGTTTTCAGCTTTGATTGGATAGATTAGTATTAAATTATTAATTAGAAAATTAATGTCTTTCGGAATCGTGATTCATATTAAAATTGCGTTCTATTTTACAGGCTTGTCCGAGCCTCTCGCCAAGGAATACTTCAGGCAGATAGTGCGGGCTATCTCCTACTGTCACAAACTCCACGTGGCGCACCGTGATCTCAAACCCGAAAACGTCGTGTTCTTCGAAAAACTCGGCGTCGTCAAACTCACTGATTTCGGGTAAATTCCTTCGAACTTGTTGTGAACGTGTCAAAGTTTGCCCCAAAATAGGGAAAACTTTTGTGTTGCCATAAAATTAAGTAACGCCTTGAAATCATACTTGTTTCGAGGTGTGTCACACATTTGACACCTCTGAACGTCAGCTGAGCTGACTGATGCCTTTCCAGCAGGAAATCGTTCTCATCTATGACTTTCCAAATCTCCCTTCAGCCAAGTCTCGCCATTGAAGGGTCTGGAAAATTACCTATTTTCAAGTCAATGGAAAAATTATCTGATAGCTCTCTCTAGTTCTCACTGGTAATGGTAAGAGTAGGTTGAACGTGAAACGTTTCGCCATGCAGGGCCATAAAAACTGATGAAATAGAAGAGAAGGCTCTCTCAACGTTAAAACTGAAACCTGATTCGGCCCAACAGGGGGGCACATGGACACTAGCCTTGGTTTGTATCCTGGCGAGAAAAAGAGTAATTCCCAATAATTAGAAGACATTTTGAATTTTTGGGGATAATCAATAATCTTTATCGTTGGCTGGATTTTGAACAATCCTACTTCCATTTAGTCCATACCCAGTGCAATAGGGTATTTCAGTCAATTTTTAAAATTTTTTTTTTTTTCAAAAGAGCATGGCTCAGGAATAACGGTAATCGGGTCAGTTCGTCGAGAAAATGTTTTTAAAAAATCAGAGAAGCTAAGGAAAGTTGAAGATTTGAATGGTGTGACGTAGCTAGCCAAAACTGTCTTTGAAAAAAGTATCCATGCACAGAGAAGAGATTGGAACGTTCTCACTGGTAGCAGGTTCAAATTGAGGCTTCAGAACGTTGATCTTCCTCTTCTTTTCCGTCATATTTAAAACGAAAGAAAGAAAAGAAATCCTGGGCGATACACTAGCTGAAAATATGATAAGTCGAAACCACAAACGAAGCGAACAGAAAACAACCGATTACAGACGGCAGACATAGGTAACGCTAACGATTGATCCATAAAGTAACGCTATCCAATGAGAATCTCTGGATACTACGAAATACTACTCACACACGTGCGCGGCGTAGTGTGTGTACGTTCAAACGTGTGATCTCTTTAATTCATTTTTCTACCACTTGTTATAGTATCATTGGGCTAAAAGTTGGAGTATATAGGTTTTCAAGGGTGCTGAATCCAAATTTGAGGTCAAAAACCTGAATTTCCGACCCACCGAAATACCCCATTGCAGCATCTGCAGAAAACACCCTTGAATAATCGATAAACTGTCTTGTTTTGTACTGTTTTTGTAGTATTCCAATGGGTACTTTTAATGGAATAAATAACTATTCAAAGACTAGGAACCTAATCATAGTCTTCGTCCCCCCCCCCCTCCCAGCATAATTTCATTAATTTGTGCCCCAGTTCTCGAAGTGGATCTCATACTTCTTGTGCCCAAGGAGTCAACCAAATAGAAATGAGACCACATTTTTTGAAAATGCTCTGGACATCCTTCTTTGAAAATTCATTCAGTTTATTCATCTTCAAGCGTAGGAACTGTAAAACAATTCACCTTTTTCTTCAATATGTAATTCTTGTTTCTTCTATATTTTCTACGTGTTAATATTCGTTCTCAGGTTCAGTAAAAAGTTTAATCCTTGCCAAAAACTTGAAACTTCCTGCGGTTCATTGGCGTACTCCGCCCCAGAAATACTTCTTGGAGATTCCTACGATGCCCCCGCTGTCGGTAAGTTACTGAAGTCACGATGCTAATTATTATCACTTCCGTTATTCCAAACGCAAATGATTTCTGTACTGAATGAAGAAGATACTCGGATAACCTTAGTTTAGGGAGTAACATTGGCTTGTGTTCGATTGGGTACCGTTAAGATGTTTATTATTCGCTAATACCTATGTAAAACCAAATGATCGCATCGAATGTTGCAGATGTTTGGTCGCTGGGCGTCATCCTTTTCATGCTGGTAGCGGGCCAAGCTCCATTCCAAGAAGCTAACGATAGCGAGACGCTTACGATGATCATGGACTGCAAGTACACCGTACCTTCCCACGTGTCAATGTCTTGCAAAAGGTAAATAACTCGTCATCCACCTACTAGATAGATATTTGCCGGGGTTGGACCATTTTAGACAACCTTTTATTCACAATTAGGTATTCTTCTATTTTGTGGTTCGATAAATTTTACGCAGAAAGCGTTGAACATATTTTTTCAAAATTTGTTTGATGAGCTCTAATTTTACTTCTCCCAAAAAACTCTTCTTATCGTGCCAAAATATGGCTTCAAATCTTCATACATTATGCCCAAAAATCGTCGCACATTGTCAGAGATGTGACAAATTGGCGGGGCGGCGCTAAGCAAGTATTTGTAAATCAAATAGATACTCGTAGGTACCTTATTTTTTATCATTAGGGGACCAGAGAGATATAAAACTTCCGAATTTATTGCTAGCAGGAAAATGAAAAGACTCAAAATAATTTGTCTGGAAATTTTGTGATGAGTCAATGAAATATGTAGTACCTACATACCAAAATTCAACAAAATGTCTTGTTAATCAAAATGTCCAAAATATTAAAATATCCAACGTTACAAAATATCCACTTTATAAACATGTCTGAGGTGTCAAAATGTCCAACGTACCAAAATATCCGATGTATCCAAAGGTCTGATTTGAAAGAAAGACTACCTTTATGGAGGCTTTGTTGCAAAGATCTCAACGATCAGAAAGAACACGTAAGAATGAATGAAATTAGGAAATGTAAATGTTTACAACACGATCACCTGGTTATCCAATACCGGCTCTAAGAATATATCTGAAGATCCAATTTATCAAAATTTGTAAGATATCACAGTAACCAATTGATCAAAATTTGTAAGATACCAAAATATCCAATTTATCAAAATATCTTAGGTTTCGAAATGTTCATCGTACCAAAATACGTATCGAAATTTCCCATGTATCGAAGGCTCTAATTTATCTCAATAACCAATGTAAAAAAAAATCTAACGTATAGGTATCTAAATGGTCCCACCTATTAAAATATCCAACGTCTGAGGTATCAAAATTTTCAATGTACTAACTATCAAAATATCTGATGTATCAAAACTGTCTCATGTTAAAGAAAGACTCCACCTTTAGGAAGGCTTTATTCCACAGTACTCAATGATCAGGAAGAACGCGTAAGAATGAATGAAATTAGGAAATCAAAGTGCTTACATGTGGTTATCCAATACCAGCTATCAATACTAAGGTAACAAAATGTCCAAAGGAGATATAAACAGGTAAAATTTCCAATTTATCAACTTGTCTAAGGTATAAAAATGTCTTAATTATCATGATTTTAACGTATCAAAATATCCAGTTTATCAAAATGTTCAACGTATCAAAATTTCAACGTATCAAAAGATCTACTGTATCACAACATCCAATATAAAAAATATCTAAGGTATTAAAACCTCAAATGTCTGAGGTTTCAAAATATCATCCGTAAGATTTTTTTAATGAGCTCATCGAATAAGAATAAGAATAAATTTATTTGTATGCCACCCATGATAGGGTAATACATCGTCATAATGGTATCAACAATTCTGCGTACATGAATATTAATCAAGGACTGTCTAAACAAAGTGCTATACATCATCACTCGTTATCAGTAAAAATATCGAAAAACTCGTTTACAGAGTAAAGAGGTGCGTTTATGAATTTCTTTTTAAGTTCTTGTTTGACAGTCTTCAGGGGTTCCTGTCGCAATCGGAGTGGAAGAGCGTTGAACACTTTAGCACCCATGTACGTTAAATTACCCTTCTGTGACGTAGTTAGTCGGAGTCTTTCCGTCTTCAATTTGTCCCGATCTCTCGTTGCATGATCGTGTACCTACTGGCCTGGGAAATAAGTCTTCGTTTGAGTAAACGTAGGTCAAAAGTTCAATGATATATAACCCATATACTGTTAAGATCGAGAACTCCGTAAAAATGGGTCTGCACGAGATCGAGTCACTGACTGATTTCATTATACGGAGTGCAGCTTTTTGCTTTCGGAGGACCCTAACTGTATGGGAAGAATTCCCCCACAGTAATAGGCCGTATCTTATATGCGATTCGATTGAAGCATAATAATTTTTTTCAAAAGAGTATGGCTCAAGAATAACGGTAATCGGGTCTGTTCGTCGAGAAAATGTTTTTAAAAAATCAGAGAAGCTAAGGAAAGTTGAAGATTTGAATGGTGTGACGTAGCTAGCCAACTGTCTTGAAAAAAGTATCCATGCACAGAAACCCTTGGAAGACCTTTTGGATACTACAAAATAGTACTAACACACGCGCGCGGCGTAGTCCTTGCCTAGTGTGTGTGCATTTTTGGCGGCCCGCATTTTTCAAACGTGTGATATCTTTAATTAATTTTTCTACCACATTTTATAGTATCATTGGGCTTAAAGTTGTAGTATATAGGTTTTCAAGGGTGCTGAATCCAAATTTGAGGTCAAAAACCTGAATTTCCGACCCACCGAAATACCCCATTCGAAAGCTTCCAAAGTACAAACAGAGAGCTCCCCAACTTGGAAATCAACGAGGATATATGGTCTTGCCATCCCAGGGAGCTAGCCATCATTATGCCAAGGAGAGGCACCGCCGATTCATCGTTCGTGTTCCTCGATGGCCCTAGGTTGAACTTTATGATCTTTGTTTTTTCTTCGTTGAGGCAGACTTTGTTAGCTTGACACCAACGCCTCATTGTCATATTCAACCGATCAATATGCTCCTGCAACTGCTCTTCGGAATTCCCCCAAACCACGACTGATGAATCATCTGCATACAGGAAAGGCTCCGAGTGATCACTCTGAAGGGCTCTTGGAAGGTCATTCATGTATATGTTGAAGATCTTTGGACCAGTAATAGTTCCCTGCCTCACGCCCGCTCCAAGAGACAGTGGATCCGATAACTGCCCCTCAAAAGATACCAACTGCCGCCAATCCTGGGCGAATCTCATTAGAAAATCAACTGAAGTGCGTTGCACACCATAAATAGAAGTTTTTCCCGCATGATATCCCAGTTCAGGCAGTCGAATGCTCGGCTGAAGTCGTACATGATGACGGCTGTCTTCTTGTTATTTTCAAGGCTGGAAAAACATTTCCTTACCAGATCAGACATAGCCATCGAAGTGGACCGACCCGTACGGAATCCATATTGACAGTCCGACAAGAGGAGGTTATTTTCGAAGTATTCAGATAGTTGCTGACTCACAATAGCTTCGAATATTTTACCAAGGTAAGATAAGATTGAAATTGGCCGTGACCATTCATAAGTCAACTTTTTCCCTTTTTTGGGACCGGAACCACCTTCGACAGCCTGAGATTGCTCGGAAACGTACCCTCACGAATGCAGGTATTATACAAGTGAGTCATCGGCTCGACCACCTCGGAGGCAATACTTTTTATCATATGTATGGAGGTTCCAAAAGCGTCAAAGGACACGATGTGTTCTTGAGCCTCAGTATCGCTTGGTACATATTTTCAACCCTTATTTCTTGGAATTCAAAAGTGGAGTTAGGGCGTTCAGCTCCCTCCAGAAACTCCTTGAAACAAACGCCAGAGAGATTACTCTGACTTGACAATAGATCATTTATGCAGTTTACATAGAAGGTGTTGAAGCCTTCTGCACATAATTGAGGTACAGATTGATCCGTCTGTATTTTCAAGCGAGATGACTTAGTAGCTTTCTTAATCAGGTTCCAGGATGCCTTACTACGATTTTCAGAATTCATTATTATATTATCGTTCTGCTCATCCTGAATGGAGGTCTGATATGAATTGAAGAAACTAGGAAAAATTGATTCATTGAACTTTGATAATTTGTAGGTTGATTGGGAGGATGTTGGTGCGTCAACCAGAGAAACGTGCCACGCTGGAGGAAATCGCTCGCGACGAGTGGCTGGGATTGGAAGCAGACTCTGATCTGTCGGTTCCCCTCGTGTCCAGTCGAACCCTCAGCGAAGCCGATCACTCGCTCATCATACAGAAGATGGTCAATGGAAGCATCTGCACCAAAGAGGAGATCGTGGAGTAAGACAAATTTGACCGCTTTATACCTATAAATGCATTTTCATTCATATTCTGCATGCTAACAATGTTGAAATCGGCCATCAAACTCAAACTGCTTCCATTGGAAGAGAGCAAAAGGTTCAAATCAGGCTGTTCCAAAGGTATCTGCTTGACACATTGCCTCCACATTGATACGCTACTAGTGACATTTTTGTTATCAATATTAACCATGCATAATTCTGAAATTCGTTGTAATAATACGTCATCTGCTACAATAAATTTTTAAAAATTAAAAAAAATGGTAACCGATACCCCACTAATTGTTTTACACGAGTTGATAAGTAATAGCGGTTAAATATCTCAAAACCTTCTCGGTGTCGCATGACTTTCTGGAATGGCGTCCGTTTTTTCTCAATCCATGATTCAAATTTCATTTATTTTGTACCAGTGATGCTTCCTGCTTATCAGTTTCTCAAAGTTCTATCTGGGTAATTCTCAGAAAAAGCTCAATCTTCCATGCTCAAACGTTGAGTAAGTGAACCTTCTTCAAAAAATTCAAAAAAATTCATGAAGTTTCCTGGGAACATAAAGAAGAATTTGTAATGCAAGACAGAGCTCAATTCACAGTTTTTAGTCTCAAATTTCAATTTTGAAAATTTATAGTGCGGCGGTAATGAGAACTTGATTTTTTTTAAGTCGTTGGTATTGAGAATATCGTATTAGTTTCACAATTCTGTTTAAAGAAATTCATGAAGTATCCTGGGAACATAAAGAAGAATTTGTAATGCAAAATAGAGCTGAATTCACAGTTTTTAGTCTCAAATTTCAATTTTGAAAATGTGATGGTAATGAGAAGCGCAGTTGGTATTGAGAATATCGTATTAGTTTCACAATTCTGTTTCTACCTTTCAAGCAATGAGCTTGTCCAGTTGGTTGGATAAGATGATTATATTGAAAAATCTCCATTTCTCTTTTCTATGGATTGATATGGAGGGAATAAATAAACTGAAATCAATGAAAATCACAGTAGTATCAATGTATTCCAAGTAGGTAAAGAACTGTAAAAAAAAATAAAACACTCAGTTAAATGACATTCAAAAAACTCTTATCAGTCTACAACATAATATATATCAATCTTCAACTCTTCATATTATTTAACTTGACAATTTTGTTAATATTCGTCACATAATTAACTTAATTACATCACAGATTTGTTTCATTAACTGGATAGTAAGTAGGCAAATATTTTTTAAGAAACTCTCGACCATACTCTCTTCTCGTCGATCAGCCTCCCTTTTTTGTTCGCACAACTTTTCAGCTGCGTAAAATGTAGGGCGAGTCATCTGTGAGGGTTACCTAAGGGAAGGATAAGAATTTTTTCATTCTAAGAGCTTAGGGCAATATGGAGATAATAATATCAGAATTCGAAAACCTAAAATCGTTTTATTTTTAAAAATTGTCAATTGATACCTAACGTAGAAAATAATATTTATACTTCATCTTTAAAATACTCAACTAACAACATTTTCTCGTTACCACACGCCTATTATCATTACCACCGAACTTTATTAAGTTAGTGGTCTTGAATTTGAGCAGAGGACAAATAAAACACCAACGCAGCAAGTGAAGTGAAGGAATTTAATTAAAAACTTGAAACGACTACCGACTTTTGACAGAACAGAACACAGAACAGAATGACGAACGAATTATTTTTTCTTGTACCGGGCTTATCGCAGCTTAGCCAACATATCAAAACATAAAGCGGTGTTACCAACTACTTCACACTCCTCCTTAACACCGCAGCTTCGTATCAAGTTGACAAGTACATAGTTTAAAAAAAGATTAAGCATTTAAATTAAAACCAGAAAGTAACTACATCAATATACAAACAGATATCAAATTCGTAAAATACATCGGTATTTAATTAATTCTTTAACAAGTACATATTTTCATTAAATCACGGGAGTACGTTTAATTCTGTCACGATCGATTTCCAATAAAAAAAAAACTTGACGTCTCCAAGATCGACCACATCAAAATTTTGGCCCAATCCCAAATCAAAATCCCTTACATGATCGAGATCGTTACTGATCAAAATCAAGTCATCAACACAAACAAAACAACAAAGCCCAAATTCTGATGCAAATTCAAAGTAGAGACATGAATCAAGAAATGATCTATTAAAATTTTCCTTGATAATTAGTTCGTCAAATTTCTCGTACCAATTTTTGGGAAACTGTTTCAAACCATGTATTGAGCGATTTAGTCTGCATGTAAAATTTTTCTCAGCCAACTCCCCTGATAGGTTCATAAAAATTTTCCCTTTCAAATCATCGTGAAGAAAAGCCACCTTCACGTCCATTTGGAACATTTCGTAGTCAAATTCATTAGTGACAGACATAGGAGTATGAAAAGTTGACAATTTACCCACTGGTGAGTAAGTATCAGCATAGTTCGAGGACTGGCAACCTTTTTCAACAAGTCCAGCCTCGCACTTAGTTTCGCTAGCAGTCCCACCCCTCTTGATTCGAAAAGAACAACGATGTTCAACCACTTCTCGAATTCTAGGCCTCTCCACTCGAGTCCAAGCACTATGAGCATTCAAGGATTGAAGCTCCTCCTGAACAGCAGCTTCCCTAAGTTGCTCATCCTCTCCACCACGAATTTCCCTTCTTGTTTCAGGAACACTATAAACCCATTTATCAGCACTGAATGCATAATGAGCCGAGGTATCATAGTCCTTATGGCAATCAGGTGGTTTTCTAACGCACTTTTCCAAAACCTGTTCGCCTGTTGTCTCATCTTGTTCTATAGCATCATTTGTGATTGAATAAGCCTTAAAGGCTGACTTTAAATCAAAATCTTTGACATGAAAAATCATTTTGTACATCGTTCCCTTTTTCTGACCTTCTAGGAAAACTTGTTTCTTCCTATTGAGTACAAAAACTTTAAAATCTCTAAAAACGACTTCCAACCCTGCTTTTATCATTTTAGGTACAGACAAGAGATTACAAGTTAAATTTGGCACGTACAATACGTTTTCTAGCTTACATGACTTCGTGCGAAGTGTTCCCCTCTTGGTAGCCAACAAGGATTCTCCTTCTTTAGCAACTCGTATGGCGATGGGGTTCTGGAGCTCTTCTACTTCCATCAAATAGGTGACGTCATTGATGAGGTGGTCGCTTGATCCTGAGTCGACTAGGAATTCAATAGTCGGGACAGATTCACCCTGTACTGTTATTCCGGTATTTTCGAAAGAATTGACAGAACCGCAGGCAAAAGCTATTTCCTCTTCCTCCTCAGTTTCGACATGAGCAGCACCACGATCTGATTGACAATGAGAGTCATATCTTCGATTTTGAGATCCATCTACTCCTGGATTTTCCTGAGAATTATTCAGTGGACATTCGTTTCTCTTGTGGCCAATTTCGAAACACCTGTAGCACTTGTACGGAAATGAACTAGTATTGGAGCTGCACCTTTTATCCTGTCCATGACCACGCTGAATCATGAAGACAGATGAATCACTGTCACATTGACCTTGTTTTCGTTGTCGCGACTCTTCTAACAATAACTTATTTTTGACGAAATAAATATCAATTTCCTTTTCAGCAGAAAACAAAATGTCCAGGGATGCCGTTACTGAGTTATAAGATCTAGGCATTCCACCCAGCAGAATCGCAACAAGTTCCTGGTCAGAAAGATTTGAACCAGCGTTTGCCAGATCCGTCACAATTTGGTCGAACTCTTCAAAATAGTTAGTCAAAGAACCGCTTTTGAATTTCATGCTATTCAACTTGCCTTTCAACTCGATCTGTTCTGAGAGTCCTGAACGAGCATACGTTTTTTCCAGGCAGTCCATGATGTCCTTAGCATATTCTTTGTCGTACACACTATGAATAATACGATCATCAAGGTTCTGAATGATAACGTTCTTGGCTTTCCGATTTGCTTCATGGAACTTTGACATGTTCATATGATCGTCACTAATCACTTTTAGAAGACCCAACTCGTCAAGGGCTGCACGGATTCTAATCTTCCAGGTGAGAAACCCTTTTCCGTCGAATTGCTTGATTCCAGCAGTCGCACAACTCCGATTTTCCGTAGCTTTACCCATGTTTATGATCGATTTCCGATGTGCAGTACGTCCGATTTCCGTACTTTTCCACACTTCGAGTCAATCACGAACCAAAATTCCACTCACAACGCGTATTCTGAGCTCATAACCTCTTGAATTTGAGCAGAGGACAAATAAAACACCAACGCAGCAAGTGAAGTGAAGGAATTTAATGAAAAACTTGAAACGACTACCGACTTTTGACAGAACAGAACACAGAACAGAATGACGAACGAATTATTTTTTCTTGTACCGGGCTTATCGCAGCTTAGCCAACATATCAAAACATAAAGCGGTGTTACCAACTACTTCACAAGTGGTAATGAGATGGTTTGATGTGTGGTAATGAGAATTCCAAATTTGAGAGCTTGCCATTATCGTTCTGTACATACCATATTCCTCACTCTACGCCGTTTGAGAAGGCAATTAGTGGGCTACAAAAAAATGGGATCTAAAAAACTTATTCACCAACATTGAAAGAGAATCATTGAACTGTGGTAATGATAACAATAAATGTACGCACCTGACACGTGACCTTAAACAACCGCTCCTGCTTGGCGGGGCCCCCCTAATTGGCGGTGGCGAGTTCCCTGGCGCTCTGCAGTATTGCCACTACGATTCTCGTCGAAAGATTGCCAAAATGCCCTGTTGGTCGCTATGGGAGGGAAAATCTTGATTCTTGTGCGGTAATGAGATACACAATTTTCAGATACACAGTTCATTATCACTTGTTGAACTCCCAAGTAAACTTGAAAATAGAAAAAAGCTGTTTCTGTGGAGATTTGTTGGTAGGCTTCCAATTTCACTGAATCTTTTCAACATAAGGACATTTCCCAAGGCTTGGGAGAGAACTTTCATCAGTAAAACAAAATAGTTACAGGCGGTGGTAATGAGAATTGAGTCTTTCAAGACCCAAAAAAATGCATCCATACCGCAAAAATAAATAGTTTTTTCAGCGAGAAGCGCAGGGAGTGGTGAGATGAACACAAGGGGAAAGAAAAAAGCAACCATAGGACTAGTTTGTATGGAGAAAACCTCGAGATACACTAGGCTTGAGCTTTCTGTGAGAATCACCCATCTATACTATGCATGCGACGTAGTAGACAATCTTCGAAAAGCAACTCGAAAATTATTATGTAATTCTTTGAATATTGCTCTTACAATGTCGATTCTCATCTTGTTATTCTGATGATTTTCTTATGTTTACGATTTTGTGTCTCACACCCAGGTCACTAGAAAAGAATGAGTACAACTATATAACAGCCACTTACTATCTCCTGGCTGAGCGGAAGCTGAAATCCCTTGACCCTAAACCTAAACCCATACCGTAAGTCAGGAAGTATTTGATTTCTTCCCATATTGACTTTGCGACCTTATAAATTGTTTTACCCGATGTTCGTAAACAATGCTTTTATTGTAATATTGTAGTGCTTGTATTATTTGTTCATTTACCTTTAATACTTATTGACAGGAGGTCCACCCCGTTGGTCAAAGTAGATTCTTGCGCTGAAAACGACAACTCTAATCCTGCCCCTACTCCAAACATCCTCCAGCAAAGACCTGGTGATATTGCACCAGTACGTTATTTTGTGTTTTTTCAGCTTACGTATTTGTAAATTATTGATTATTGTCTTTGTGTAATTATAGTCATATTACTTCCAGAGTACCATTTGCTTAAAAATTGAAAGGTACTAGAAGCAGAAGAGTGTAATTAGAAAAGTCCTTTGTAAATTCAAGAGGGACAATACAAAATTGGAATCGACCAAGAAAACCTGAATTATCACTTCTAAAGAGGCTACCAATTTCTCCCTTAGAGGGAAAAACAGTAGATCATGGATATGTCCATTGTGTAGGTGCAGCTTGAAAATTAAAATGATGAAATAGAATACACACAAGATATTTTATGAATAATTTATTAGCATGAAGTAGGTTGATACTTTATTTCAATTTTTGTGATCAACTACGTAGAATCTCTTCTAATAATACTGCCCTCCTTAGTAAGAACTTCCTATGTCCATTTTTGCACTTTTTGAGATGAGGACACCGTGTTGTAGCTCTCGATCAGGCGCACCTTTTGAGCTAAGCTAGAACGCTCTATGTCCACAGAAAAGGCTTCAATAATCGATTTGTCCTATGTCCATTTATCAAGTTTCACATACCCATCCTAGGCTAAAACGTCCTAATTAAGTCCTACTAGGCTTAAATCTCCTATGGAGAGGAAAATCAGGGACATAAGACGTTCTAGCTTAGTACACGGCATTAGAAAAGTTGATCGTACTAGTCTAAAATGTCCGTTGTGAGAATATCACGAACATAGGACGTTCTAGCCTGTTCAAGACCTTTGAAATGTATACAACAACAACAATACATATCAGATAAGAATACAAAAGAGCGTCATCTTCTCACTAAGGTAAACACCGGCCCTCGCGTCCTCTGTCTTGTGCAAAACGTTATCTAGCGAGATTTTGTGATTTATTTATCCACGGAATGGATCCTAGTCAGAATGCCAAGTAAGTGTGGCACATAGCTTCCTCGTAGTCATAACCCGATCGTATAGATGATCCGATGAATAGTAGTTAATCTCAAAACACAAATCTCTAAGTACCTTTCACTACCCTCATAGGGGACCATCTACATGCTAATCTGGACAATCCTAGAAAATTTCATCAAATTCGGACGAAAAATGTAAGTGCGTAGTGATTGGATCAAAAAATTGTTTAGCTTGACAAGGGAGTCGAACCTGGGACTCCTGGGCGGGAGTCCAGAGCATTGCACACTGATCTATAAAGGGGCTGGTTGAATGGGATTTGAGATTCTCACGTCACACGCGAGAGCGACAAATGTACGGCTGCTACTGTAAATTTTAAGGCCTCGATTTTCATTGGGGACCATCTACAACCTAATCCGCGTAATCCCTGAAAATGTCATTGAAATCGGATGGAAAATGTAGAAATTATGGCCGTTACAAGGAAATTCATGTTTGCGCATGCGCAATGGCTACTATCAGTCCGAAGGTGGTGATTTTCATAGGGAATCATCTAAATACTAATCTGTAACATCCCTGAAAATTTCATTGAAATCGGATTGAAAATGTGGAAGTTATGGCCGTTACAAGGAATTCACGTTTGCGCATGCGCAGACACTTCTATCAGTCCGGGGATGATGATTTTCGTAGGGGACCATCTACAACCCAATCCACATAATCCCTGAAAATTTAATAGAAATCGGACAATAACTTCGTATAGTTATGCGCGTTACAAGGAATTCATGATAGACACACAGACACGGAACCAAAATTGTTCAGAAAGGTCTAAAACGCAAAACGCGAGTGAAAATTTTGATTTTAGATAACTTTTTTTTTCGTCCTTGAAAAGTGAAAACAAAGCTTCCGCAAAAAGCAAAAATGTACCTGATACAAGCGACAAAATTATTTAATCTTCAGATTACCTTCATCTCATATTCATCTATTCAGTTATAATTAATAGATCTAGAGCTGCAGCAGGTTACTAGTATGTACATATTTTTAATGGATAACCTCAAAATCCTTCCTACGGTAATTAACTCGCATATCACCTTCACGTGATATCCTTGATATGGTAGATTCCTCTACCTCTCCTTGGTAGATCCTTCAAAGAAATTGATTGTCGCCAAAAACCTTGAGTTTGAACTAAATTTTTGAAATAATACTCGAAACTCAATGGACATAAGACATTTTAAGCTAGCATCACACTGTTACAAGCTGTCCTATGTCCATGGGTACTAGGCTAAAACGTTCTATGTCCAAATGTTTACCATAAATGACCTAATACAGGCCAGGCAACGTTTTTTCAAGATTTGTTTATACACTGGCAAAACAGGGGAATAGATTTGAGAGGTGATGGTCAAAAAACGAAATCTCAAGCTTCAATGGTTTGGGTGGCGCAGAAGCTGAAACTATAACGCGATTTTCTCGAAACTTGAAAAATGGACATAGGACGTTCTTACTAAGGAGGGCAGAATAATATTATTTCATATTATGTACCTACCTATTGCTTTTTCTATGAATAAACAGAATTAAATACTCTCCGATCGCACGTAATATATTGCAGTATTCTAGCCTCATAGCTACCGATATGTAGCTAGGATTTTGTTTACTGGAATCGCGTTGTATTTCTTGAGGCAAAAAAAGTGTCGTGAAAAATTCCTTGACCCCCAGCCAAAAGACATATTTATGTCAATAAATTCTGAACCAGTTTTTACTGTACTTTTTTATCAACATTTTGTTGAAAAATTCAGAAACTGAGACAAATTGGCAGTTTTTAAAAACAGGACTGTGACGAAAGTCACATGAGAAGATCATTCAACGCATCCCAACTCAAATATTGAGGGACCTTTTCGTCTTGTGAAAATCTTATTCTTGTTTCTTATCGTAATGACTCGTAAAATTAAGGTAAAAATTTATATTTCGACAGCCACGCAGCAAAACCTTTATATTAGAACCCAGTTCCATCCGAGTCACGATTATAACTGGGATTTGCACCGCGAAAAGGAGGTTACTTACCTTTAAGGGTCTCAGTCGGTCCCCTTTCCTTCCAAGTTCCAGGTTAGTCTAATCTCTGACTGGAAGTCGCTGGCCCCTCCCACGCCCGTCTGAAAGATCAACATTGCCACCCACCACCCCCAGTGCCTCCAGCCATCTCTTAGCTGATCAGTTTTCTTCAACAGTTTTTCCCATTTTTCTCAGAAAATAATCCATTCGGCTTACTTTTATTATCTCTACACCCATGCACTCACTTGTTTAATTCAAATAATAAAAAGTTGTACCTAAATTTGAAATTTTCAAGGATTTTCGAAAATCATTAGTTCATCTACCTAGAGAATTGAAAAACTAAATCATCAAAATCTGATAATAAATAGATAGAGAAAAAAGGAGAAACGCAATTTATTCACTGACTGAGACCCCCTTAAGAAGGAATTAGTTTCAAGTTGCACCTCAATTTCGATTACCCTAAACTACTGTGGGCAAGGCCACTTTTGGTTTATTATTTTCAATAATGAACCTTTGGAATCGACCAAGAAAAAAAAAATTTTAACACCCCCGCAAAATTTGATGGTTTACGTTTCAAGGTACGTGGAATCCAAAAATCGAATAAAAATTTGGCCGTCCGTCCGCCGTACGCGGCACTTTTGCCACTTAGCATTGACCGATTTTGATGAAATTTGGTATGTAGGTTTCATTTTGGGTCTAGTTGTGCCCCGAAGATTTTGGTTGATGTAGGTCACTTCTAAGGGTTCCAAAATCAATTTTGAAAACGCCCTAACTCAAAAAATTTTGATATAAAGGTATTTTTTTCCTTCAATTTAAGATTCTATAGAATTTTTAGAATTTTTTGAGACCACCCGGAGCTCTGTAGGACAAACCGTTTGCTCCCTACGAGAATTAAATTCTAAACTTAATTTAAACTAATTCTAAACTTAAATTCTTTAAATTTTAAAGTTTGGACGTACGGTAAATCAGAAACACGAGTGTGAATCGAAAAAGAGGCCTAATCTCCGTTCAAATTAAAGCTGACCGAAATGCGATCGATGTTTTTCTTCATGTTAGTTGGTGGCTTTGCAGACGAGTGATCTATATAGAAAAATAAAAAATAATAAACCATTGTGTAATAATTTGCAGCGTTTTTCTCTGGGAATTATTGTTCGATTTTGATGATTCCAACGGCAATATTTTAATTCCCTAGGGCCGTGCACTAACGAATTTCTAAAATTCTTTACAACAACTTTTAAGTTTTTGTTTTTTGTACAACTTTTTAAGTTTTTGCCCCTTCAATTTCGCGAAATATTGACCCGGAAAGAGGAACGAACGTCGGCCGACTGAGACTCCCTTAATAATTACTTTTCACAGAATTGATGATTTTGCAAAAAACAAAGAATGCAAGCTGAGCAAAAAAGCAAAGCTGCATTACGAATAATACGAAGGTTCACTCTCCACTGTGGAAATGGATTTTGACAAAATCGGTTTTCAATTTCAATATTTTTCTTATCACCTTTCAAGTTCAGGAAAGTCAAATGGTTTATAAACGGTAATCAACACTAAAACAACTCACTTCACCGTCGTGCGAGCTCCATTCCGGGAGTCCAAAGCTACTCTCATTCTAGTCTGATTATACTGGTAGCTTACCTGTGGAAAAAGGAAAACAAAATATTAGAAAAGAATATTGTGATGAATTATATTATCCATTGGATATATTCATATTGTGGTGAGTAGGGTTAACTAGGAATTCTGGCCGCAGGGATATTTTGAGATTTAAACACCTATGAAATTATATACGTTTTCATTGTTTTATCATGATGACTCAATACCTTGTTCTCCCGAAAATTCAAACTCATAGGGTTTTGCAGTGTAGCTGTCGATTTGGTGGTTTTGAAGGCGCTGAATCCAATTTTGAAACTGAGTCAGAAACTCCCATTATTCTTGAGGCACTCTCTTAATAACATTCAATGCATTAACTAACCCTTTTGATTCTGGTACCTTTCAATTGAGTGTTTTCGTACTTTCCGCACCTATGTCTCTTCAGTGGAATGCTTTCCGTTACGAGAAAGGTCCTTTCGTCAATTGAGCCGTGGAAAGGTTCGCATTGGCGAGTGCTTTCTTTAGCCGCTTTCCGTATGTTGAAATACAAGAGGAAGTTGATAGTTAGTATTTCCACATAAATGTGTATATTTAGAACTTCAATTTGTGTTGTTCAACAGTTAGTTTTAGTTTTTAAGTATTTTCCAGGGATTGTATAAGCATCGATAATGTGATTTACACTCGTTTTCAGAGGACACGCAAGTGTTCGATTGTAACGGAAGACGACGAAGAAGAGTCTGGCGGCTCCCGGGAGAGCGGCGGACTCAACCGAAGAGGCTCTCGAAGCGAAGGGAAATTGCATTTGGCCGTTCAGGAAATCCACAGGGAAGCCCAAACTACCATTCAATCCATCACCGAAGTAAGCATAGACGATGTAAGACTAACCCGCTTCTCACCTCACCTCAACTACTCTGTATGTAGAACTAACTACCACATTAACAATCGTTGAGAATGAATGAAGTAACGATTTATACCGAGAATAGATAAATGAAAATTTCATATTAACATATGAAGTTTGTGTTTGGAAATTTATAAATTTCCATGTGTTGCAATGTTATATTCTATAGAACATAACCCAACATCATACATAGAGCAAGGTGTTAGTGGGAGTGGTTCATAATTATGTAGCTTAACATAACTCTATTAAGAACTTGAACACAAATACAATTACAACTTCAAACATGAGATAAACATGTTAAGACACATTAAGCTAGTTGGTTTCTCTCACTAATAATGAGATTAAAAGGTGAAGTTATCTCAGCATACATACTGTTGGAGAAAGTTGGATATTTAAGTAGACCCTCAGCAATTAACCCAGAGAACATCTTATTTTTGTATACAGGGTGTCCCATGTTAAGGACCGAAAAACTTCGGGAGTCGATTCTACAACTAATTTTAGTAAGAAAGTGTCTCCTAGCAATTTTTCGTTAGACGCTTAATTTCCGAGTTATTTTAGTTTTAAGATTTTTTTCGTGTTTTCAACCTCAAGCCATAAAAATGACCATAACTCGCTTAATTTACAAGCAATTCAAAATCTAATTACACCGTTGGATAGGGCGTTAAATTTACCATCTTTCTAGTGGTTATACAAAAATTTTTGTGAGGTCGTGATGGGTGAAAAATCAACTCGTAAAGTCATTTTTGTAAAATTGTCAAAATTTCCTACTTTTTCTTTTGACTGTTAAGGTTTTACTTCCACATGATTTTTCACGTACCTCTACATCAAAAACTGCGCAAGGATCTCAGCTTTCTAATAGTATAATTTGTTTTCATTTGACTCCGCTAATTAGGGGTGAAAAATACGTTTGAATGCTAAAAAACGTGGTTGCGCTCGTGGAAATCAAGGTTTTCTGGTTCGTTGCGCCTCGGGCAGGTTGGACGAATTAGGGGTGGAATTCCACGTCATTTTCATCGCTATTAGACTGATTCCATCACCGTTGGTATGTGAAAGCTCAGTATTGAATTTTGGTAGGTTCGAATCTTTTTTTTTAAATTTACTTGGTATTTATGCACAAATTAAATGTTCTATTCTCGCAACTTTCTCGATAGAGATATCTCATAAAGAATAGCGTGTAGATATGGAATAAAAATTAAGATAAATAATAATATTTTAGAGAAAGTAAAAATGATATTTATGAACAA
This sequence comes from Apolygus lucorum, assembly GCA_009739505.2. Taxonomy (NCBI): domain Eukaryota; kingdom Metazoa; phylum Arthropoda; class Insecta; order Hemiptera; family Miridae; genus Apolygus; species Apolygus lucorum. The sequence goes on along the minus strand of CM019169.2, from coordinate 19,489,046 downwards.
AAATAATCTTTATCTTCATCGAAGTACGTTATTATCTAAACATAAATGAGATAATAAATTGTCCTCTACTCCGTCTTTGACTTCGTTTGTGATTCGTCCGGATACCTGTAGACACAAAGCAATGTTCTTTAGAGCCAAGTAGAAAATAATTGAGGAATGCCAAAATTTGAAGCAGTGGTCATCATATTACCGATTGTATTGAAGAAGGAGGAGGTCACATTGAGCACTTACTCTGAATCGGTAATATGATGACCACTGCTTCAAATTCAAAGCTTTATCTTTTCGATAGATAACAAGTTGGGAGTCGAGGACAGGGTACAACCTGTTCAACCGAGAAACGTCTTGAAAAGTACTATTTGTTTGTCGAGGAGATCGGAAAGTGTTACCATTCGATTCAGCATCAAAAAGTACGTAAAATTTCATGTCAAATGATTTATTGAGTTGGAAAGCATTTCTGGTGAAAAACGCCGATTTACACCCTAAAATGATCGTTTTCCGCCCTAAATTCGTCATTTTCTAACTGAATAAGTGGTGTTTTTAAAAGAATGACTACACCGTTAGAAAGCTGGGATTCACATGCAACTTTTAGGCTTACAGCATGGAAATTTCCGTTCAGGACGTTTCAAAAAACAAACTTTGAAAAAAAGTAAAAATTTTCGAAACTACCAATTTTTTACTTTTGGCTTATTTTACACCCGTTCGTTTCATTTGAAATTTTCTAAAACCCCATCAGGGAGATAGGAAATTTGACGCTCTTTCCAATGATATAATCAAATTTGAATTTACTCCATCAATTAAGGGAGTTAAAGCCATTTTAGTGATGTAAGGTCGAAAACACGAAAAAAAATCTTAAATGTGAAATAAGTCGAAAACGAAGCCTCTAAAACAAAATTGCTAGGAGACATTTTTTGTTGCAAATTAGTAGTAGAAACGAACCCTGCCCGGTGGTGCGCCCGTAAGGGTGACACCCTGTAGATCGATAAAAGTTCGAGGGTACTCTCTAGTTAACGAATCAAAAGTGGTAAGATTAGAAAAAGTCGCTGGCCCGCAAGAAAAGTGACAAATCTCAACAAAAAAAAAATCATAAAAATGTGTCACTCTTTCTGTCGTTATTCTAGACTAAACTAATCGTATTTGTGAAATAAAAAAATTGAAATTCTTTGAGTTGTGTGTTTTCTTGCAGGCCAGCGGTGTGTTATGAAGTGCTCCACAATCGAGTTTTTGGAGGAGGTACCTTGTGAAGCGAAACGGAAGGAATATGAAGCAATTTTAGAGAAGTCAAAATATTGGGTTGTTTACGAAAGAAGGCTAATGGTAGCTTAATATACAGTTTCTGGACTGAGAAGTCACGAACATAGTTAGTATACAGATCGACAATGAATTTCTATCCTCCTTCCACTAAGTGGATGTCGTTTCAGGAGTACTGAGGAGAAAAAACACCTTATAGTCTCACAATCAACGTCCTTGCTTATTACCAAGTACCTGCCTGACATAACCTACAGGTTGGTGCGCAAGTTCTAGATCGCACTTCCGACTATGCAGGTCGGCGCCCGAGTTTTCGTTGAATCGCAAACTCACATGCCAAGATCTGTGCTACCAAAAAAAAGTAAAGTAAACAACCATTTCAGGTTGGATTTTCGTCCGACTGCCATTCCTGGCGTCGCGGACGTCATCAGCTGTCTTCCTGAGGGAAGATCAGAATTTGTTCTGATGATTTCGCTCATGGCTTCCCATTGGCCTCACCGCCCTGGGTTTGAACGAAGGGGAACTTCGACCGACTCGCCCCAAAAATATGCCGCAGAGGCGGGCCTCGAACTCACGGCCCCTGTAACCGGTTCGAGTCTTGTCTCCCCGAGACACATGCCATAGCTCGCTCGGTCACAGCTGACCCCCGGATCTGTGCTACCAGACCAACTCCCTGCTGGAAAAGGCCCACAGAACCCTACCCTACCCGGGACTGCAGAAGGGACTCTGCTGGGTTGTATTAAACCACGACCCCCGCAAAATCTACTCCATCGGTGGGGGGGGGGGGGCAGGCAAGTGGTACTTTGACATATGTCGTCGTTCCGGTAGTCTGGGGCTCTGGCGTATCAGTATTGAGACCAGAATTGGTACCTGATCCCAATCTAGTCCCCAGATCCCATGATAGTCACAGGCCCAGGTCAGAGAATTGGTACCTGATCCTACCGCTTTACAATCACTGCTCGACCATTACGAGTGTGTGACTTAGGGAGAAGGTCCCCACTTTGCCTGGCAGTGTGACCACGTAGGGCCTAGGCGCCACCAGCTGAGCGCCCACACAAGTGCTACCACTTTTTGTAGGGTGATCAATTGAAGGCGGCAAAAACCCTCAACGTCTATGGGGTATTATCATTTTGTGTACTTCTCACTACTTTCTTCACCCTAAAACCTTAAGAAGTGTCACTTTCATCTCAGCTTGGATTTTCGTCTGACTGCCATTCCTGGCGTCGTGGACGTCATCAGCTGTCTTCCTAAGGGAAGATCAGAATTTGTTCTGATGATTTCGCTCATGGCTTCCCATTGGCCTCGCCGCCCTGGGTTGGAACGAGGGGGAACTGCGACCGACTCGCCCCAAAAATAAGTTCGAGTCTCGTCTCCAGAAACACATGCCGTAGCTCGCTTGGTCACAGCTGACACCCGGATCTGTGCTACCAGACCAACTCCCTGCTGCAAAAGGCCCACAGAACCCTACCCTACCCGGGACTGCAGTCCTGGGTTGTATTAAACCATGACCCCCGCAAAATCTACTCCATCGGGGGGGGGCAGGCAAGTGGTACTTTGACATATGTCGTCGTTCCGGTAGTCTGGGGCTCTGGCGTATCAGTATTGAGACCAGAATTGGTACCTGATCCCAATCTAGTCCCCAGATCCCATGATAGTCACAGGCCCAGGTCAGAGAATTGGTACCTGATCCTACCGCTTTACAATCACAGCTCGACCATTACGAGTGCGTGACTTAGGGAGAAGGTCCCCAGTTTGCCTGCCAGTGTGACCACGTAGGGCCTAGGCGCCACCAGCTGAGCGCCCGCACAAGTGCTACCACTTTTTGTAGGGTGATCAATTGAAGGCGGCAAAAACCCTCAACGTCTATGGGGTATTATCATTTTGTGCACTTCTCACTACTTTCTTCACCCTAAAACCTTAAGAAGTGTCACTTTCATCTTAGGTTGGTCGATCGTTTTGGTGCTGTGCTGTACCATTTCTTTTCAAGTACTACTTTCATCTTTTTTAAATTTTTTCTTTAACCGTATTCGTCTTTTACTGATGAGGAGCAGTGTTTGTTCCTGCCTGAAAAAGAAGAAATCCTAAGAAATTAATTTAAACTTTCCCTGAGAAAAGCGTGTAGAAGAGTCAACGACTACGTCTATTAATCCGGAGGGACAAATGGAGTATTTTTCAAGGTTTTTATAAGTAAAAATGGAAAATTGTCTCATTTACTCATGCTGCGCGAATCGGATTTCAAGTTGTGCCTGGGATAGATCTATTATATTGAGATACACATGCTTTCTGTTCCAGGCATCTACCGCCCCAGGTCCACTCCACCCGAGTTCCGGAAATCACACGCCTATTCGCGCTGTCAAAACCCTTCCCTCTCCCTTGAGCAATTCCCAAGTCAACTCTCCGCAGCACACAAATAATATACCTAAGTAAGTCGGTTGTAGTATTAATGATGAAAAAAGCTTTCGAAAAGTCCTCGAATCCGTCTTTACTATTTATACATCCTATTGTAGGAGTGTATTGGTAATAACTTATGAGACCATTTTGTTGAAACAGTCGATTCGAAAGGCGGAACAAATTAAGAAAAGGAAGCACAGCATCTTGCAGTTCTTCTGATGCCAGTGATGAAGACTCCGAAGGAAGGAACAAAAGAAAAGGTGAGGATATGCCATTATGTGTTTGGGGACTGGCTCTGTCCACAGGTTTCTTGCACCATTTTAGTGGGTTCTTCAAAATCAGGTATCGAGTGAACCCGCATCTAACCCTTAACCAGTAACCTACCAAACATTCTTCATTGTCTTCGAGAAAACTTCCTTTCAAGAAACACTGGAGTTTGGCAGACCCACAGAAATGTAGTGAGCGGCCCAACTGAGTATGAGAAAACACTGAGTCCCTATCAATGAATGAATTTGCGTGGGTCCTTCACCCTACTGGTATCCACTGGTTAGACAACACCGCTCATTGAATTTCCCTTCTGGGTCTGAGAAACCCAGTTGGAATGGTACTGGATAACAACTTTCATGTGCTGCACTTCACGCATAACCAGATCAGGTGGCGTTCTTAGGCAACGTGGTTTCTGGTGATGGAGGATCTGATTTGGATGTCTTGGTCAGAATAATAAAACCAAGGGAGGCTTTCCTCAGTTTCGCCCAGTAAGAAGAGCTACAAACATCCTCCAGCGCACTGAGCTTAGACTGTTCCGGTCGAATGTGCTGCCAGCTCTATTCTACAACAAAAAACCCCATGTATCCGTCGCCCATCATTCTTGGTGTGAGATGGTCTAATGTCTCATCACTGAGGAGAAGACCAAGTATTATTGCCTTCACTTTCCAAAGATTGCAATAAAAATCCACCAAATTACATTTCCACTCGTATTTTACGTTTTGGAACTTCCTGGACAATTTTGGTACCGTGTCTGTCCATCTGACAGTCGGTCTGTCTGTCTGAAATTCCTTGCAGATGGCAAAAGCAATACGAAGCTACTGTCCGATTTCGATGAAATTTTTGGCGATGTTCTCCATGAAAATCAAAGTTAAAGCATTAAATTTTCAAAATCAAATTCAAAAATTTTAATTTTTTTAGAAATTACCATTTTTAGGACGTCCCACAGTAAGACTTGGGCGTCCTTATGCGATCGATCTGGGGTGAAGGAAGACAACACTCAACAGAAAAAAAAAAAATAACCACACAGTAATCCGTTTTAGACCATTCTGAATCCAAATCCGCGAAAAAAACCATAGGTGTATGTCTGTGTGTGTGTGTGTGTGTGTATGTGTGTGTGTGTGTATGTGTGTGTGTAACAAAATCTTGTGTACTCTGCACAGGCCTTAGTTCTCAACCGATTTTCCTGGTTCTTTTTTTGTTCGTCGCGGAAAACTATCTAGTTGTGCACTACGGCGCCGGAATTTCGAATTTTGCCTTTTAAGGGAGGGAAAGGGGGGGTTAATGCTTAAAAAACGTGCGTTTGCGTGCATAATCTTGTAAACTCTGCCCAGGCCTCAATTTCCAACCGATTTGCGTGTTTCTTTTTTTGTTTGACTCAAATAACTTCCGAGTTGTACATGATTTTACCAGAGTACCAAAATTCGCAAGGGGAGGGGGTGAGTGGGGGGATAATATTCACAAAATATCCGATTTTTCAATATTTTGGTTCCTTTACTACTTACTAATTGTACCCAAGCTTTGAAATTGAGGAAAAATTCTCATTATACCTCCGAATTTTCATGAATTATTCTCTGTACCACCATGGAACTAATAGTGGTGCCACCATGGTGCCATGATGCTATAAACCACTTATTTCGTGTTTTTTTTTTTTTTTTTTTGTGTGTGTGTTTCACCTTGAATACGGATGTGAACTTCGACGGACTGCCTACCAAAACTAACAGATGAAAGTTCAATGTTACGACGTATTTCCGCTTTGGTGCCAGACTGGCACCATTGTTGGCGTTGGGGAGGTGGGGGGGGGGGGGGGTGAACTCGAATTCGCATGTTGGGTATCGTAGATCATGGATTTTAAAATGCTCTTCAGATTCGAGGCTCGCATGCCGCTAGAAATGTTAAGGTGGATAATGGTGGGGGGGGGGGTCAGTATTTCTTGCCTAAAGTAATGAATAAATTACATCGAGTGAAACAGTTTTATCGCTTACCAACTGGTTTAACTGATCTAATGCTTATCCAATGGGACGTCCCCTGGAATGCATGCATTACTAAACAATATGTTTTAGGTTTATTGTTAACCTGGAATAAGTTGAGCTATCGTGGGCCACTATAAAGTATTATTGTCAATGAAACTCTTCAAGTTATTCTACTGCTACAAAAAGTCCATTTCATGATATTTATTCTAATTAAACGAAAAACTGATTCTTAACCTAGAAAAGATGTGATCCCGGGGTAGTTTTAGGCATTGAGTGGCCCCGCGATAGCGCTACTTATTACGGGCAAACAATAAAACAATTTTGAGAGGGGGTTAACTTTTTTTTCTTGCTCGATTCCAAAGACTTGTTATTGAAAATAAGAAACCAGAAAATGGTAAGTAATTTCTAAAAAAATTAAAATTTTTGAATTTGATATTGAAAATTTAATGCGTTGGCTTTGATTTACATGGAGAATCGCCGAAAATTACATCGAAATCGGACAGTAGCTTCGTATTGCTTTTGCCATCTACAAGGACTTTCAGACAGACAGACCGACTGTCAGATGGACAGACACGGTACCAAAATTGTTCAGGAAGGTCCAAAACGTAAAATACGAGTGGAAATGTAATTTGGTGGACTTTTTATTGTAATCCTTGAAAAGTGAAGGCAAGAATACTTGGTCGACTCTCTAGCGGAATGTGCCTAAAGAAGCACGTTTTTTCGCATAAAACTCAATTTTTTCAAAAAACTTTCCTCTTGGACCTTGAAACTGACATACCGTTGGAAAGGTGAGATCTTGGGGTAGTTTTTCCCGTCGAGTGCACCACGATAGCGGTATTTGTTACAGGGGAATCGTTAGCCTGAAAAATGTCGATTTTCGAGAAAAAAATTATAAATCTTGACTTTGATTAATTTTTTTGCTTTCACAAATGGCTTTAAGAAACTGGGTTTCCCACTAAATGGATAGGAAATTTAACGCTCTTTCCAACGGTGTACTCAGATTTGAAGTAGCATGAGAAATAAGGGAGTTATGACCATTTTAGTGCTGCAAGTTCGAAAATACGAATAAAAACTTTAAAGTGGAAAAAAAAGAATTTTGAGTGGGTTAAGAAAAAATTGCTAGGAGACATTTTATGTTGCAAATTAGTTGTAGAATCGATCCTTGAAGTTTGGTCCATCCAAATGGTAGACACCCTGTATACTTTTACCTGGTAGAGACCCTGTATCATTCGGAGTTCTACTTTTCTGAACTCAAAACAAAACCTTGAAATAGGAAAAAACCTGAAGTTTTGATAGCTGGTTTCTAGGAAGAAAAATTCCTCCAATTCTGGAATGGTAGCTTCTTAGATTCTAACCTCATAAATTCATTTTTGATAGAAATGCATGCTCCGCATCCGGCCTTTCAGCCTATAAAGTCTCTTGAATCAAATTGACTCAAATTATACAGTTTCTGGGTTGAAACAGGGCATTCGTCATTTCTGCCACATTTCGACAATATTTGTTGCAGACCCTGAGATGCTTTGAGCGTATAACACGATTTGTCAGTCTGGAATAACTTCCATGAAAAAAATTGTCTAGAAAACAGCTTAGGCGGTGCCTATCTCATCCAGCCACTTGAAAAATTGGCTCTCCATAGAAATTCGAGAAGTTCAATTGTTTTTTATGGCCCTAAAACGAGGTAGTTATATGTGCAAGTAATAAAACACCTAAAAATGCGGCTTACATGGTTCTCTGTACTGAGCTTTCAATTCTAGGACACCATTCTGATCTTTGGAACTGCACCAGTATTTGTAAATAAAGTATAGGTAGTTCTTGAAGCAGGCTGTACACAAGTATTGAGGTTTCAACATTATTCCCTTGACCTATAGTTGATTTATAGTTTGTCTAATATAAATTACATACAGTGATAATGTATTAATATGTAAAATATCTGTTGAAAAATCCCCAAAATGTCTTAGCTAGTGTATATAACGGAAGAGATGCCTGAACCGCTTATAAATTTCAGGGCTATCCAACTTCAATTCTTATGAATGCAGGATAATTCATAAGATATAGGTAAGACGGTGCAAATATTTTCGTTATGCGGTTTTTGATTTCCACATAATGCTTTCGTACGAAAAATTCTTTTAGGTACACGGTACACCCCATCACAAAAGTTGGAAGGCTTCCTCAAAGCATACACTTGTGCCAAATACGTCCGTATTCATTTTGTAAGTCGTAACAAGTGCGTACGTTCGATTTACAAGTAGTTGAAACTGTGCAATCTTGCTCGCTCAGCACGCTTTTTTTTCCAAATAGTATTCTGGCAGGATCCTTGCTGTAAATCCTGGGATTTGTCTACATCTATATTAATATAAAACTAAATTTTTTGTCTCGTATTTTTACTGTCATGTTGAACCGTACCTTCAAATTCGTGGAAATAATTCTGGCAACTCTGCGGCCCTCTTCTCCAACCACTTGCAATTCTTCACGTTTGCCAAACGTAACTTTCTGTGTTATTCATGACTCCAAAGAGTAAATTTTAGCAGGAAAACGAGGTGATTTGACCTGAAGGGAGTGAACTTGTAACTTTTTCCTGGACTTAAGTGAGCTAGTTTTACTCTCGTATTTCCGGAGCGAAGGAAAATTTCGACACCGTTGTTCTTCATATCAACTGTCCCTTGTTAGGGCAAGAGAAGAAATTTTGATGGCACGTTCTATTTGATTACGTATTGAAGACGAAGTTTATACCTACATCAGTCATTCACACTGAAAAGCGCTCTCAGTATCTGCGCTATTCGAGCAAGAATATCGAGCACACCCTACGGCATTTTGCCTACAGCTTTCATGAAAAGGTTTTTCAACATTAATGATAGAAACTCTGTAAATTATTACACAAAGGTTTATTATTTTTGTGTATAGATCACTCGCCTGCAAAGAACACAGATTTGTCACTACCTACCAACCATATTTTTGCTTCACAATCATATTAGTTTCGAAGAAATAAAATAATGCTTCACAATCAATTCGAAGAAATAGGGAGTTGTGGGTTGTGACAACTCTACATTTTATACGGGACAAACCAATTGGTTTGTTCCCGATTTGTTGAAGCTACGCCTGTCGAGATATCTGATTCATAGAGATATGAATCGATATCCTCTTCGGGCCGGCTGATTAATCTAATCACTGGTCTGAAGGGGTAGGGTCGTCACACCCTCCTCTGACTAATTATGAGCAATAAGGTGAATTTCATTCTGGAATTCATCCTGTATTGTTACATGGTAGCAGAGCGTGGTTTGGTGGAAATGCACTGAGTTTATTTCATCATTTCCCCTCCACTTTTTTCTTGGGTATTCCAGAAGGAATTTCCCAAAGAGATATCCAGAAGGAATCTCTATGTTATTAAATTATATTATTAAATTCAATCCCATATTAAACTTCGCCAATCCGGCAATTAAATTCAATCTCTTGTTAGGCTTTGCCAATCTGGCATTTTATTAATTTCAATTACTTCTTTCTTTTATATAAGTCTTTTCTAAGTTTGCCATTTCAATCATTACACTTGAATGTTTCGCCGTTCGTATTCTTTATTTAGTTTGCTTTCTCCTCAGTTCCATTGATTTATTCTTTTATGTATAAATGGCCCATTCGTGGCATAAATGACCCATTCGTGGCATTCTTCTTCTTTTTGAATAGTACCATCACGATGGAGGAATTCCCTTGAAGCTTCCAGATGTCCTTTCCTGGACTTCATGCTATTTTCAGTCCCTTTGACTTTTTTCAAACATACTTCTGTTTGAAACCCAGAAGTATGTTTTAGGGAGAGGAGTGTGACGACTCTACATTTTATACGGGACAAACCAATTGGTTTGTTCCCGATTTGTTGAAGCTACGCCTGTCGAGATATCCGATTCATAGAGATATGAATCGATATCCTCTTCGGGCCGGCTGATTAATCTAATCACTGGTCTGAAGGGGTAGGGTCGTCACACCCTCTTCTGACTAATTATGAGCAATAAGGTGAATTTCATTCTGGAATTCATCCTGTATTGTTACAGGGTGCCTTCAGTAAATTTGATTACTGGTTGCTTCCTAAAATCTCTTCTTCTGCGATTCACACTCGTGTCTCTGATTTAACGTAAGTCCAACCCTTAAGTTCTCATAGAGAGCGAACGGTTGGTCCTACACAGCTCTGGGTGGTTTCATTAGATCCTAAAAATTAAATACTATTTTAAATTAATGAAAAACTCGGCGCTTTGCGCCTCGGCGGGGGGCTCCGCCCCCCTGCACCCCCCGGTTTATTTCTTTTTCCATACTCTGTATGAAATCATAGGAACACAGAATGTGTTTTTGCGATACTAGTCATCCGTTAAATAAAAAACAACAATAATAAATGTGGAGTTGACATTAACATGACAACCAATAAACATATCACCAGATGTTTTTTCTGTCGCTTTTTCGTGACGATTTTTTTTCGGTAGGTCATCGCAAAAACACATTCTGTGTTAAAACAATACCTTTATTTCGAAGGTTTTTCAGCCAGGGCATTTTGAAACTCTCAGCCCTTGTTTTTCAATCCTTAGAAGTGACCTACATCAACCAAAAGCTTCTGGCACAAATGGAGCCCATATACCAAAAATCGCTCCCAATTTACAATACCAAAATATATCTTTATTTGCAAATGTGTGATATCTGATTAAAGAGCATTAACCCTTCTTTCATAGATTGCATAAGTTTTCTGGTTTTTGATCACTTGTTACTCCTGAAAATTAAATTCAAAGTCTTCATGGCCAAATAGACCCGATACGAGTGCAGAAGGGTTGCAATCGAGATAAACCGACTATTTCACGTTCCATTCAGTCTGGCACGTAGAACTTTTTCGACAACTACTAGAAGATCAGGAATCATTGTTAGCATTTGGTAAAGAAATCATCCAAACAAAAGCATCATTTCAATTATCATTTCCAAACAAAAGCAATGACTTCCACGAGACTTCAGACTACGAAAACAAAAACAAGTGACTTTCCAGTCGGTTGTTAAGACTGTGTTAGTGTCCTTAAAACCTTAAACCTTGAAGAACCTTAAACCTTAAAGTTGGCATAAAACATAAATTCAAAAAGCAAGTCAAAACTGAATCCAACATCAGCATGCTACGCTTTTCACATTATGCACGCAGCTTCCCTTATAATCTTGGTAGATAAAGGCACTGGAAGAATGATGCTGATCAAAAAGTTCCTGACTTCGTCGTTTGTAATGAATGATAATTTGAGGCCGAGAAGAATTCAATATTGATGTTATCACGATCAGTCTACGTTACTGTTAACATAATCGTGAACGAGTTCTCACTTGTGTTTTGTTAGTCAACTCAAATATCCATCAACAGAAACTCTAATCTTTGAAATTAACGCGGCTAGCTAGTCCCAGGCGAACCTACCATGTATTCTGTGATATGAGGGTGGACACGTATCATAATAAAAAAAATCAAGCCAACTACAATATTAAGCCAACTCATTATACAACTAAAATAAAGCCAACTACAATAAAGTTTGCGGACAAGTTGTTTTGCCATCCCCATGCAATCCTGGAGCAATGGCCGTCGCTTTCCGCAAAATACGCCTTGAGAAGTGCGGCGATGGGTCTCTAACTTGTCTCTCTTACTCTGTGGGTCGAAGTAGCTTATTTGGTGTCGTAAGAGTGACTTCAGTTTTTTTATTGGGACGAAAAACATCAAAAAACAACGGAAAAATACGACATACAACGAAAAATATATAAAAACAAAAGAAAAGGGCGAAAAACAACAAAAGAGGACGAAAAACGACGAAAGTTACAAAAGTAATTCTCGTGATGCTCCGTAATTCTCCGTGATGCTCCGTGATACTCCGTAATTCTCCGTAAATCTTCGAAAAACAACGGAAAACAACAGAAAAACAACGACAAAAAACAACAAAAAGGACGAAAAACAACGTAAAAGGACGAAATAGAACAAAATAGGGACGAAAAACATAGAAAGGCAACGAAAAAAGACAAAAACATCGTAAAACAACAAAGAACAACGAGAAAAGACGAAAAACATCGAGAAAACAACGAAAAAGGACAAAAAAAACATCGTGAAACAACAAAAAACAAAAAAAGGACGGAAAAAAAACGAAAAGCATCAGGAAAACAACATAAAAGGACAGAAACAGCAAAAAAACGCAAACAGGACGAAAAACAACAAAAAACAATGAAAAAAAAGACTAAAAACTACGGAAAAGGACAAAAAACAACGAAAAATTACGAAGAACAACAAAAAAGGACAAATAACAACGAAAAACCAATGAAAACAACAAAAAACATAGAAAAAGAACGAGAAAAAACGAAAAACTAATGAAAACAACGGAAAAATACGAGAAACAACGAAAAGTAAAGAGCAAACCAACAAGTTTCGATGATTTCAAGCTTCTGTCACGACTTTTTTCAAGATTTGGAGGTAGAAATGAGCCTCCGAAATGGAAGTTTCTGTAGAGTAAACGAAAAAGCTTCGACGATTTCAACCTTCTGTCGCAGTGTTAGTACCCGCATCGATGAATTTAGGTCGTGAAACAAAACTGGAAAGGAAACTCGCCTTGTGTTTTTCAGGATGCAGATCCGTGGAAATGTCATTAATGTGGCAATATTTCAGTTTTTCAATTCCCTAGGGCCGTGCACTAATGCATTTCTAATATTCATTAAAATTTCCAATTTATGTACAACTTTTCAGTTTTCGCCCCTTCGATTTCGCGAAATACTGACCCGGAACGAGGAATGAACGGCGATCGACTGAGTCCCCCTTAATATTCAAAAATCCCGAGAGCTCGGAATCGGGAATCGGTGACTTCGGAATCGAGACTTCGGAACTATTCGGATAATGGACTCAGCTTACTACCTGCAAGTAATGAAGCCAAGGGACAAATCATGGGTTCTCCACCAAGACAATGCAGTTGTCATTCGCGATTTTTAAACCAAAACAAACACAACTGTGCTCGAACACCCCCTCACCGGTCTTGGCCTCCTGTGACATTTTTTTAGTTCTCAAAATCAAAGAAAAGTTGAAGGGACACCATTTTCAGGACTTGGAAGCCATAAAGCAGGCATCGACGGAGACAATGGATTCACCTATCTAATGCATTTATTCTTATGTAAAAGGTTATCCACCAGTGCTTATTGCACTAAATAATCTACTCCTCTCATTTTTTTCCTAAATTCGATATTTTAACACAGAATGTGTTTTTGCGATGACCTACCGAAAAAAAATCGTCACGAAAAAGCGACAGAAAAAACCGTTACGCGCCTTTTATAATGATTTTCACGTGCAACCAAGCCGTTGGTAAGGAAATAGAACTCCCGCAGTGTTCATTGCACAGAAATTGTTCACCATTCGTTGGAAAGCTCTCAATTTATATAGTATTTTTCTTGTAGTTACATATTTATTTATATAACATTTATAGGATTTTAGACCAAATTAAATGTCTAACAATTATTTATTTTATTATTGCCAAAGACTCCACATTTATTATTGTTGTTTTTTATTTAACGGATGACTAGCATCGCAAAAACTGTGTTCCTATGATTTCATACAGAGTATGGAAAAAGAAATAAACCGGGGGGCGCAGGGGGGCGGAGCCCCCCGCCGAGGCGCAAAGCGCCGAGTTTTTTATGTGCCATATGCAAGACATGAAAATGTCAAAATAATTAGTATTTTTTAGAGATACCTACTACATATATATATCCAACATTGTATAATTTTATTTTAATTTTTTTCAGGTAGTGGCAAGGGGCTGGGAAGAGGAAGAGGTCCACAGGATCCTGGCTCCGGAGATGGTGGCACCGGTGGAGCAGCACCTCAGGGTGGCGAAGAGCCGGAAGGTGGCGAGAACGGCACTGATCCCTATTCTTCCAATAGAAGTAAGCAAACATTCAGTTTTGGAACAATTTTTGGTTTTGCAAGTTCAAATCTGTTCTTTCGTTGTTTCCTCCTGTGATCCCGTACATTGGCGAATGTCTTTCATTAGGAGGACTTACATTAGACACTCAAGAGTGGAGAAGAATGAAAGGATGATGGGCAGTGAAATGTCAAGGATGTGAATCTCTGCCTGGGTGTCCTGCGACACTCAAGCTGAATGAAAATCACGTCGCACTGTTAAAAACGCACGTGATCTCATTTACCCACTTTATTATATTATGTATGGTTAACTAGTTCAAAAGATGATTTGACCCACGTAGTACAGGATTAGGATCAGCCTTGTTGAGAACCTTCTAGGAATCGATTATTAACCCTCAAGGAGGAGTAATCTGCCGCACATCAGAATCTGTGAGCTTTTCGTAGATCGTTCGATGATTACAACGGAATAAAGAGTGACACGATTGTGAGACCTACATGTCTAAACTCGGAGGTGAAAAAGCCAAAAATATTGGTACGTTAACTTTTTTTGGAGAAATATGGTACAATGCGCAATGAAATGACATTCTCAAAGCATCAGACATTTCGTTACATTTATATCAGTAGTACCAGTACGACTGCCCTGACAGAAATCACTAACTATAATAATTCAAAACCGTACCTATACAACACGTAAAAATCTTGATATTTTCCCGGACTTAGAAAACAACGCTGCAAATTAGTACTCAACGGTTTGTTATTGGTTTATTATTTTCAATAATGAACCTTTGGAATCGACCAAGAAAAAAAATTGTTAACACCCCCTCAAAATTTGATGATTTACGTTTCAAGGTACGTAGAATCCAAAAATCGAATAAAAATTTGGCCGTCCGTCCGCCGTACGCGGCACTTTTGCCACTTAGCATTGACCGATTCTGATGAAATTTGGTATGTAGGCTCCATTTGGGGTCTAGTTGTGTCCCGAAGATTTTGGTTGATGTAGGTCACTTCTAAGGGTTCCAAAATCAATTTTGAAATTTTGAAAACGCCCTAACTCAAAAAATTTCTATATAAAGTATTGTTTTTCCTTCAATTTAAGATTCTATAGAATTTTTAGAATTTTTTGAGACCACCCGGAGCTCTGTAGGACAAACCGTTCGCTCACTACGAGAATTTAAGTTTTGGACGTATGATAAATCAGAAACACGAGCGTGAATCGCAAAAGAGGCCTAATCTCCGTTCAAATTAAAGCTGACTGAAATACGATCGATGTTTTTCTTCATGTTGGATGGTTGGTGGCTTTGTAGACGAGTGATCTATAGAAAAATAATAAACCATTGTGTAATAATTTGCAGCGTTTTTTTCTGTATAGATTACCTACTCGTTTGCAAACACAGAATGAAAAAACAGTACCTTTATATTGAAAGTTTTTTAGCTAGGGCGTTGTGAAAATTTCAGTCCATTTTTTTCACCCCTTAGAAGTAACTGACATCAACCAAAGCTTCGGGGCACAACTAGACCCCAAATGGAGCCCATATACCAAATTTCATCAAAATCGGTCCATGATAAAGAAGTTGCTGCGTACGGAGGACGGACGGCCAAATTTTTATTCGATTTTCGGATTCTACGTACCTTGAAACGTAAACCAACAAATTTTGAGGGGGAGTTGAACTTTTTTTCTTGTTCGATTCCAAAGATTCATAATTGAAAATAATAAACCGAAAGTAGGTTCAACCAGTAGTGAGTAGGTAGTAGGTACTTGCTGTAGGGTGGGAGAGAACCAAGAAATAACTTGGAGGTGCTTCATTGAAAAAATTGATCTATTTTTCTAGTAATATCAAATTGAAATGGTGTGAAAATACTTAGACGAGTGTAAATAGGAGCAAAATCGAGCGTCTAACGTAAGGACTTTGATTCACCCATAGTATCGCTCCCATTCCTACCATACTCTTGTTTCCAGGTATCTTGCCGTTGATCCTCCTCTTCGCTTCTCAAAGATTCCTCCGTTTACTGATACATAAACTCGAGTAATTCCACGCAACGCCAAGTTCATTCTATGCTATATTTCCTACCACAGTTGTAGAGGGTTTGACGTTACCTCTTCATTAGAAGGTATTAGGCAACTACTTCCTACTTTTAAATCTTGGTTTGAAGAGCGAACTTGGCGATTCTATCCCTGAAACTGCCCAGTGATCGGCCTTGGGACGCAAATTTTAATGTTTTTTTCAGTGTTTTAATATGCCATGTGATCATAATGGTGCATAACATACGTTAAAAAATTGTATGCTCATTTGAAATGTTCTCCTGCTTTAGTGAGTACCTACCTAATTTCGAGGGAAAGAAAGAAAAAATTGGTAAATAATTTTGGTTTGGTATGTGGCTAGAACGTGGTTTGTTTTGAAAAGCTCACCTTCAGTAAGGCCTCAAAATCATCGACTTGACTTCCTGAATTTTTTTTTTTTTTTTTTTTTTTTTTTTAAATAATTGGAGGTCTTACTGCGAGCTGATTTTCAGACTCCTTCCACTGCGACCTTACGAGGTCTATTGTGGAGTGCCTCCAGGCTATATTAGCCTACTAAAAAGGGTTTACTGAAAACCCCTTCTTCCCACTTTTTAGCAAAGCAAAGAAGATCAGTGTAAGTCAACTTAGAAACGTCGTCAGGCACTAAGACATCACTTCCAAGGGTTGTGAATCTAGCTCGACTCAGTGCTTCACAGTAGCACATAATATGTTCGGCATCTTCCGTTTCCATATCACAGAAGCGGCAGGTGTCCGTTGTTAGTTTGCCTATCTTCTTTAGGTGATATCGAAGTGGGCAGTGGCCTGTTAACAGACCCGCAAGTATTCTGACGTCCTTTTTAGGCATAGCTATGAGCTCGTTAGCCCGCTTCTTCGAGAACGTCAAGAATAGTTTTGCCTGTCTCAGACCTGGGAGGTTTTGCCAGTATTTTACTCGCTCGTTTTTTTCCCAGTTTTTAACCACGTTTTGTAAACAACTTTTGGTGGTTCCCAAGATCGGTTCTGGTCCTATTGGCAGGGACTCTGAGCCTCTTTTAGCAAGGTTATCAGCAATTTCATTACCCTCATGACCTTCATGACCGGGAATCCATAGAAGGGTAACCTGGTTGTTCTGGGCCACAGTTTTGAGGGTATTCAGGCATTCCCAGACCAGCTTCGAATTTATGGTGTATGAAGCAATGGCCTTCAAGGCAGCCTGACTGTCTGACAAAATGTATACTTTGGCTCTGTTGAGATGCTTGTTCAGCATTTCTTCAGCACATAATTGAATTGCATGGACCTCTGCCTGAAAGATTGTGGCATTCGTCCCAAGAGACTTTACGAGGCTGGCCGAAGGGCCTTTAATGCCTATGCCAGATCTTCCACACATGACTGATCCATCTGTGTACCACACAAGAGAGCCCGGTGCAAAGTTGGGCATCCCCTTTTTCCAGTGGTCTCTGTCATTGATGACCACCTTAAAAGGGATTTCGAAATTTTGTTTTTCTGTCATAAGATCAGTGATTGTCAGGGCCATTCCACATTCATCCTTCTCAAGGATTCTATGGTGGCTGACCCTGGATCCCGGTCTTATGTATACCAGCCGCAGCAGCCTTGCAGCCCCCAGGAAGGCCACTCTTTGTACATGGATATGTAACGGCGAGAGGTCCAGAAGTACCTCCATTGCTGCAGTAGGGCAGGTGGGCATAGCGCCGGTGATTCCCAAGCATGCTTGTCTTTGGACTTTGTTAAGGTTCCTTTGGACTGCTGTTTGGTTGGTTTTGGGCCACCACACTAAGGCAGCGTAGGAGACTATGGGCCTGATGATGGCTGTGTATAACCATTGTATCATCTTTGGCTTGAGTCCCCAGGTTTTGCTAAACATTCTCTGTCCAGCCCATAGGATGTATCTTGCCTTATCGACAATCTTTTTTATGTGTGAGTTCCATGTTAGTTTATGGTCCATGGTAACCCCCAGGTACTTAACTTCCGTTGTAGTGGATAGTTTTATTCCACCAAGGTTAAGCACCTTAAGGTTCAGCTTTCGCCTGTTGGTAAAAGGCACCAACACTGTTTTATTTGGGTTCACACATAAACCCTCTGCAGTACACCACTTATGAATGATGTGTAGGGCTCTTTGCATTCTATTGGATATGGCGCAGTCGAATTTGCCCCTTACTATTATGGCCAAATCGTCTGCGTACCCTATTGCATCAAAGCCCTCCTCCTCAAGTTTAAGGAGAAGAGAGTCAACTACAAGTAGCCACAGTAAGGGAGAGAGTACTCCTCCCTGTGGGCATCCTCTTGAAGGGATGATAGTAAGGGAACTTGCCCCTAGCTCTGAGTATACGATCCGCTTGTTTAGCATGACCCTGATCCATTTTACTGTTTGAGGATCAATGTTCTTCTCGTATGCAGCCTTCTCTATTGATACATAGGAGGTGTTGTCAAAGGCACCCCCTATGTCCAGGAAGCAGCCAAGAGCTAGTTCTTTAGCCTCCAGAGCTCCCCAAATCATGTCAACCAGCTGGCTCAGGGCAGTCTCCGTAGATTTACCCTTCTGGTAGGCATGCTGGGATCTCTGCAGAGGTCTTATGGAAAGAAATTCTTGTTTTATATTTTGATGAATCACTTTTTCCATAACTTGACTTCCTGAAATACTACCTTATCAATTTTCGACTTGCCATTTCCAAATTGGACAACAATTCAGTCAGTTACTACTTTCGGGGATTTGGCTGCGTTTTGGTTTAAAGTTAATTGATATTGTAACATCTCCCATTAACTTGAGTTCTTATTGCTTTACGTTTTAGAACTTCCTGAACAGTTTTGGTTCCGTGTCTGTCTTCAGTCATGAACTCCTTGTAACGGGCAAAACAATACGAAATTGTTGTCCGATTTCGATGAAATGAAAATATTTCGATTCCTATGAAAATCATTATCTTGATTGATAGTAACCTCTGTGCATGCGCATACGTAAACACCTTGAAACAGCCATAACTTCTATATTTTTCACCCGAATTCGATGTCACTATGAGAGTAGTGCAAGGTACTTGAAGATGAAGTTTTGAAATGATCTATTACACTAGATTACAAAATTTAGGGGTGGTCTGGCTGCAATTATGATTTACTCCCCCTATGAGTGCCTATTTTCGATCTTACTCTTAATAGGTTACAAGTATAAAAAATATAGAAGAAAGGAAAATCCATTTGAGGAAAACAGATTTAGGAACGCACATACTTATCTCGAAAAATTAATTAACGGTTTTTGTGAATTTTCATCTCAGTGCCATGAAAAAGCTCATTCCTTCGATATTAATGGGTTTAGGAGGCTGCAATTGGTCTCATTCTCCTCTGGAGTGTCCCCCCTACGAATTAAAGGCCCGAGAACATTTTTTTAGCCTTAATTTTTTTTTCAAGTGGCAAAATGTAAGAAAAAAACCGAAAAAATACGGTGTTTTTTGATACGTTTTGTGAAAAATAGGGGGTTTAACACAACTTTACTCAAAAACTAAGTACATATTCGGATTCTACATGAAATATCCAATAAGTGTGAGTACTTATTGAGAAGATTTGAGCAATATGAGTGATCACTAAAAAATGAAGAAAAGTGAGAACTAGAAAAATCTTAAAACTAGCTATATCTTGAAAATCCGACATAAACAAAAAAAAAACTAACGTCAGATTCGGATTCAGCGCACCAAATACCTTAAGAAAAGTGGTGAAAGAACGAGGCAGCCAGACCACCCCTAAATTTTGTAATCTAGTGTTATGAATCGAATCATCCTTACAATCAGTGGATACGAAGAAACTATGTGCCAAACCCCTTGGGCATACTTTTTTCTTCTTTTCTTCATTCAACATTTTAAAGACCGCAAATAACTACTAAGGTTCCATGGTTTCCGCCAGTTTTTGTGTCTTCTGCGTTTTCTTTGTATTCTTCAAGACATTCGCTAGTGTGTAACTGTGAGTAGGCTTCTCTAACTACCTACCACTTTGATTTTTCAGATGACCGGATTCGCGGAAGGGATTCTAACGGCCCTGGAAGCGGCTCAGGAGGCAGGAGAAGGTGTGAAACGCGTTTGAGGGAAAGTCAGTCGTTGAACAGGATCACTGAAGTACAGGAACCGGTGTCACCCAAAGACGCCGTAATCGTGGAACGCGCGTCGGAAAGTACTGCCGTGGAGGATTCCACTGACGCAGTCTGCACGAACCACCACCACGTCCATTCTCACAAAGAAGGAAAAGGTGAGATTGGTCTCCCTTACAATATCAGTTGCGTTTCAAGTAAGGAGTATTAAAAATTACAACATGGACTATTGTGAATTGCTGATGTCATAGGAAATATCATTCAAAAATGGCAACTGCATACTAATTAATCCTTAATTATTACATAGCATTATCATTAATTATTAATGATAATAGTTACCTACTCGCGGTCATATAATAATAACTACATAACTGGATTAAAAAAAGTCACACTGTTCTTCAGGAACCGTTCCAAAGTAGCAGTTCAGTATCCCTCGAGAGGACCTCACCCTCCCCTTCTTCCACTCACCTATGGTCTCCTTCCAGCCAGCTGCTCCGAGCGTTGGAATGGGGTTGACCTTCCTCCTCGTATCAGGGGCCCGGATAGCTCAGTCGGTAGAGCATCAGACTTTTAATCTGAGGGTCCAGGGTTCAAGTCCCTGTTCGGGCGAATTTTTTTGCCCACACCGAATCCGCTTTCCTCTTGGCATCTTGATTCATTAATCTCCTAGTTATAATAATATAACTAATAAAATTTATTAGCTAGTATTTAATTGTATACAAGTAGCATTTAATACTACTTTTAATCTATTTATAATCATATTCTATTTTGCTTCCGAGTCTACCAAGGTAGCGGAAGCTTTGTTTTCACTTTTCAAGGATGAAAAAAAAAAGTTCTCCAAAATCAAAATTTTCTCTCGCGTTTTGCGTTTAGACCTTTCTGAAAAATTTTGGTTCCGTGTCTGTCTGTCTGTGTGTCTGTCATGAATTCCCTGTAACGGGCAAAACTATACGAAATTATTGTCCGATTTCTATGAAATTTTCAGGGATTGTGCGGGTTGGTGTGTAGACGGTCCCCTATGAAAATCATCATCCCCGGACTGATAGAAGCGACTGCGCATGCGCAAACGTTAATTCCTTGCAACGGTCATAACTTCTACATTTTCCATCCGATTTCAATGAAATTTTCAGGGATGTTACAGATTAGTATTTAGATGGTCCCCTATGAAAATCACCACCTTTAAACTGATAGAAGCGACTGCGCATGCGCAAACGGGCATTTCCTTGTAACGACCATAACTTCTACATTTTCCATCCGATTTCAATGAAATTTTCAGGGATGTTACAGATTAGTATTTAGATGGTCCCCTATGAAAATCACCACCTTCGGACTGATAGTAGCCACTACGCATGCGCAAACGTGAATTCCTTGTAACGGCCATAAATTCTACATTTTCCATCCGATTTCAATAAAATTTTCAGGGATGTTACAGATTAACTTGTTTTGATGTTTTGAGATTAACTACTATGCATCGGATCATCTATACAATCGGGTTATGGATACGAGGAAGCTATGTGCCACACCCACTTGGCAGACTTTTTTCATTTTAACCCTTTTTACAATACTATATAATAATACTTCGCCATCACAAGTTATTCGTACCTATCTCATAGGGTTGTCCTGTACCGACAAAGTACCGTGAGAATTTTTCTGAGTACTCATTTAAAAATACTATTTAAGTGGTTTCATTTACTTAAAGGTAAGAAAAATTAAAAAATTTAAAACTGCTACTTAAGCTTTAAAATTGCTTTATCTACTGCACCATATTTCAGAAACGTTGGTAAAAAGAAAAGAAAAGAAGGACAGAAAAAAATCGGATTGAGTTTCCTGGATATACATTAGTGATTACCAGAGACCTTCAAATGCCACATTGCCACGGCGCCACACTAAAATGCCACATTCGGCCCATTTTTCGGTAAAATGCCATATGTCGTTGATTTCTTTGAAAATACCACATTTTGTGCCACATTTGTGCGATGAAGAAAGCAAAAGCTCTCATAGACGACCCGGCCCTCTTCCCGCAGCATCTCTTTTTGGAGTCAAAATTTAAAAACATTCCAAGCATAATCGAGCAGCTGCAATCTCAAAAGACTCTCCTGACGACCTCTGTGGAGAAGATGGATGAAATCGCCAACACCGACTACCCAGGAGCCATTGGATCAAGGATTAATTCCAAGGTACAGGCCGTTCTGGTCAGTAATTGCGGCTGGGAAGAAATGAAAAGTATAGCCGCAAGGAATCTTCTAAGGGAAGGAATCTTCTATCAGGGAAGAGTGGGACGCTGAAGACGTCCTTGCAATGAAGTACGCGCCCGCGACTTCTGCCGATGTAGAGAGATCATTCTCTAAATTGAAATATATCCTGAGCGACTGACGTCTCAATTTATCCATGGATAACATAGCCGCCCACTTAAAATTGTTTTATAATTGAATTTAACATGTTGTAAATACATGTAAATTTGTTGGAAATACATGTAAATAGTTGATATACATAATACAGTAGTTGATATGCTTTCAAGTTTCATGATTTAATGGTTTAACATCCCTTTTATGGTGGAGAGGGGGTGGAAAGTTGAAAAAAATAAATACCACATCAGCTGAAGTAAATGCCACATTCGGCCACAATAAGTGCCACATTGCCACATTTTATAGTGACACATTTTATAAAAATAAGTGCCTCATTTTGAAGGTAATCACTGATTACTCAAATATTCAAAAATTAAATTAAATATCATTTAAAAAATCCCTTAAGTGCGAACATGTTATTTAATTATTTGATTTTAACACATACTACTGTAAAAACTTACTGTAATAACTTAATGTATATCGGACAACCCTATATTATCTAACTCCACCCAATATTTAACTAGTATAGTATTGTTATTCCTTTTCTCAGTAGTCCTGTCCCTAAAAAGTAAGTTCCAGTAAATCCAGTAAGTCCTATCCCTACTCTGGTGGCCTCCAGTAAAATTATGTTGAACTCAAATTTTGCTTTTTGTTGCAGGTTCCAAACGAAATGCTTTGATTGGCCGATATCTTATGCTGCAGCGCAAAATCTGCTTTCCTCTCCTGGGTCAGTAATGTCATTCCACTTTTTGGTTTCTCAAAACTAATTTATTATGCCGAAAGACTCGTGAAAACCTTATCGAGCGGTTCAACATGGGTTAATGAGCAAATTTTCAAGAAAACTTGAAAATTTAAATTTTAAAAACCTCAAAAAACACTCTTCATTATCCCTACACGTAAATTGTATGTCATTACAGGTAGGTACCTGCCTACCATACCAACATACTGTATGCACATGGTATGTTTTGAAGATGTTAGTACTCCATATTTATTCAGTCTTCATAAATTCATTGAGTACCGACTCGGCTACAACTAACGGAGGTTTTCATTATTATAAATTTAGAATTATTTTGGCAATTTTTAATTTCTGAAATTTTACGTATACCTACTAGAAATTTTGTGCTGAATTCGAATATTCCTTATGTTACTATTATTATGATGGTATTATCACAAAACCCCTAAAAATGCGTTGTTTGGCCATTTTTGGTTTATAATTTTTAATATTAACTTTTAATTTTAATATTAATTAGTTTTAATAATGAACCTTCGGAATCGAGCAAGACAAAATAAACTACGGACAGTAGACCTACAACTGTTCTACGGTCAGATCACTACTTAAAATGATCGATTTTACGCAATTTTTTTCCGCCAAAAAACTGCGGACCTAAGGTTCTATGCCAGATTATTTAATAATCATTATTTTTGCGCCACTTTTTCCACCAATAAACAACGGACCTACGGTGCTACGGTCAGATCATTTAATAATGGTTAATTTTACGTCATTTTTTCCACAAAAAAACTTCGGACTCACGGTTCGGTTCTACGGTCAGATCATTTAATAATAATTGATTTTGAGCCATTTTTGTCTGCCAAAAAATTTGTTAATGTTTATTTCGCGACAAATGTTCATGACATGACATTGATTGATTGCGAATGTTCGATTTTTGGTCGCGAAGGTGACGTAAAGCTTGGTTCACATAGGTGCGTAATGTCCGTAGTCCGTAGTGCGTAATTGGATGCTATTGGCTGAGCCGATTGAGGGGGCGGGAGCAATTTTTGCGGACGAAGACTTTTGGAGCGGAGTGTATCGTTTTGAAAAATTAGATATTTTACGCATTACGGATGAACTTCGATAAATTTCGGCAAACTTCGTGAAAGCTCTCGTCGCCTGTTCATCGTTCAGCTGTTCGTCGTTGACTCGGTCTCGTTTTTGGTTTATTGAACAAACAATCCGATTGCCGATTCCGGGTTATTTGGTTTTCATTTTCGTTTTTGCATTGTGCTTTGCTGGATATGAATTTAAGTGATTTTAATGAGAGCCTCATTGATCTCGTCCGATCAAATTATGTCATTAAATCCCCAGAAATCAAATCATTCTCCAATAACCGCATGAAAGAAGACTGCGTGTTATGTGGAAATATGATTGATTCAACTTCCGAAAACCTATTTTTCAAATTGATTCAACTTCCGAAAACCTGGGTTAAAAGACATTTTTGAGGGAATTTGGTCGTTTTGAACATTGCGATTCTTCACAACAATTCAATAACATTATTTTTTACATCAAAGGTACTTACCTCGTTTTCCGAAATGGGTATACCCAGAGTTGCGCATTAGCTAACTAGGTAATTTATTAGCTAGTTAATTTTTCAACTAATAGCTAATTTAGCTAGAAATTTTAGCTGTTCCTCGACAGCTAATAGCTAAATATTTAGCTGCTTGCTTCAGCTAAATCGTAGCTAATTTAGCTGTTAGCTATAGCTAATTTTTGCCCAACACTGGGTATATCATTTACCGGGCCTACAAGTAGGCAAATCACCAAAAAGACGATGAAAATCATTTTTTTCGAAGTTAATAATTAATAAGAAATTATTCGATCGATGAACAGGGCGGAACGGCAAAACAGCTGAACGCGGGGAAAAAGGCGAGCGGAAAAACAATTCTGCGCAGAACCTACTGCGCGCTTCTGCGTAATCGCGTAATCATTTGGCCACGTGAACGCTCTTTTACGCATTACGGACTTTACGGATTATGGAACACCCCCCCTTCTCTTTTTGCGCATTACGGATTACGGACATTACGCACCTATGTGAACCCAGCTTAACAGTCGAAAATTAATGGAAACCTCCTGTTAATGAAAGTCTGGGAACAGAAGATGGAGCAATTGTGCCACTCCTTCAAGACCGAGAGCTTCAAAAATTCACTTTCGTTGCTGAATGAATTCAAAAGGCACAATCCTAACCTACCAATCAATCTTCAACAAAACTAGGTCAAACTAAGTCATAATTACCGATTTATTTCGGTTCTTTTACAGGTGGTACGTCGTCTTTGTCGAAGAGAAGTTTATCCTGCTCGAACAACAACCGCGACATCAACGCCAATCAGAGGATGTGCTCAACAGGTCAACCAGGTGGCAAGTGCTGCTCCTTGTGCTGACACGGAGAACCTTCAGGCTCCAGGAAATCTAAGTAGAGCACCCTAGGCCCTACCCTGTCCCTCCTACCTCCCATCCTTTCACCTGAAAAGTTTGCCTTTTCCTTTATGATTCTTTTCACGTGTGTTATGAGAAATGTATGACCACTCATGCCCCCCTCCCCTTCCGTCGCAGTGGTATTGCATCCTGTTTTCAACATCAATAGGCATCCCTCGTTCGGAATATCTATGATGGATTATTCAGGGGTCTTAATCGTGTCCACAACGACCCGACTGAAGCTTGCATGTTCAAGTTTTAATCAACCTCCCGTTCGAGTCAGTACACCCGTTTTAGTACTCATTCAGCGCATATTAATCAAACCCGTCTACTTATTGAAATTCCTGTTCAGATTGGATGATGGGCATCGGAAAAATGCTCGTAACGTACGTATACAACTAAATATCAAACATCACCGTTCAAGCTTAAACGAAAAGTTAAAAAAACGTCGGAAATCTTTGATTTTCTTAATATTTTCTTCGAGGTTTGATGTTTTTTGATCTAAAATTTCACCTGAATGCAGTCTTTTCCGTCATAAACATTCACTGCTAGTGTTTGAGTATGACATTTATATCTCGCAAATTGAAAAGTGGTTGTGATTCTATCGTTGCACGTTAAAATAATGATAAAAAATTACTTCAAATTATTGCGGTTTGGTCAACTGTATTTTTCGAGTGTTTATTACCACATCAGTAAGTATTTATTATATTTATTACCACCCTAATTAACTTCCTTTGGCCCATTTCTTTATAGCATTCAGCATTCAGGTTTTAATTTATAGATCGCAAGTTAATATTTGATATCAGTCTACTGGATTGTAAATGTCATCTCAATACCTCCATAATGTATTCAATCTATTAGGGCGTTGATAACTTGTAACCGATTATTTTCATCCCTATTCAAAGATGTACAGAACCAAGTGAAGATCTTGTCCGAATCTGACCACTCAATGTATATCCCGTAGTTTCATGTGTCCTGTTTCTGCTTCCTAGCTCACCAATATTGAAAAGTAAGTCTTTTCAACTTCCATTCAGAATCACGAAAACGAAATGTGTCTTGCGCCAAGCATTTATTACTAGTCAAGCAAGTTCCCCAAGAAATCATGCTGAAATTTTATGAATTCATCCGAGGTGCTCGCTATTCCCTCTTTATAAGTAACTATTTAAACGTATTTCGCCTTAATTTCTCTGTTTTCTCGAAACTCTCGCCCTTTTCTTGTGACTTGAAAATTCTGGAAGCCATTTGATATTTTCTTGAAAGTTTGATCGTCTGTCCTTCGATCGCGGGAGAATTTTCAGTTTACGAAAAGGGCCAAATTCGGGCTGGCGATTGACCCTTTCCTTTCACTCGTCGCCGAATATTTTATTTTATATCGCTATATATTCGTTATTATAATCTTAATGTCGTCACCCTCCATCGTTGGTGTATGAAAATGATGTAAATATTCATTCTACGAGTTTTGTACGTATTATTCGTGCGGTTTCTTCCCCTTTGGTGATTCGTGTATTCATAATTGGTGTATTTTAAATTATACTTTCAATTTCATGAGATTGTAGAGAAGCACCTGTAAGAGAAGTCTGAAAAAATCAATATTTGGAAACCTCGAACGATTCGCATGCAAGGTTTCGATGTATCCACGTTTATCAATCATTCTATAGTGACTTCTGAAGGTTCTGGAAGGGAAATTGTTCCCCTCCGATTAAATCCTGTTTCTTCTGTCATTATCAGTATCTATAAGGTATCTTCATCTTTAGTTTACCCCAGCTACTTTTAGCAGCACCGGCTTCATCCGTGTCATAACCGCCCTTCTATTTTACCTATGATTTCTGTGGTGAAAATGAGTAAATTACTTAACGTAAATTCGAATGCCAAGTCCTACTTAGTTCAGCTTTATAAAAAAAACCAACATTCGAGGGCATTTCCCCAGTAGTTAGATTATGTTGTGATAAATTGGGGCGAATGCATTAAGAGTCCTGAGCCTCCCAATGGGAGAGCATGAAGAGTCCCGTACTTCTCTTCCGAGAATTCACGAAGAGTCCCGAGGAAGGGAAAGCAAAAAAACGAGTTTTATAAGAAACTAGAGGTTTGTTCCTTCCCACAGAGGTCGGTTCGTGTCTCATACCCCGAAAACGCGCCAGCGAATGATCACGGCTATCCGGACACCCCTCAGAACACTCTTATTAACTCACTTACCGTTGAAATTCAGAATCCGTGTGAGTGGCCTGGTCAATGATAAAATTTGAATTTTTTCAATTTGCATACATACTCACATATGAAGACCACACGGAAAAATGTCACTTTTTTTCGAAATTGAGTTAAGGTTGGCAACAACTTCTCCAGGGGTTGTAGTTTAATCTTAAAAGACCAAACATGTGAAAAACGAGGAGGAAGTGGGTTAAACTGGTATGTGCCATTTGAAAATTACACGGAAAAAACGGGGAAGGTCGATTCGTCCACGGAATGAACGAGGAGGGTCTTGTCTCCGTTACTCTGTGGGGTCCATAAAACACGGTAAGAAGGGGGAACGTGTCACAGGTTGTTTGTTTGATTGCAACCATGAATGATTGCAACTATGAGGGCTAGGAGGTATTATACCAGGCTCAGACACGGCAAAACCAAGAACCATAAATAAAAATAAAGCATTCTAGAATGTCAAGGCATTAATAATGGAGACATTCCCCCTTTTTTCATTTTTTTTCGCCAATTTAATACTACTTTTTGTGAATAAAACTTCATTTTCAAATTATATTGTATTCATAACCCGTACAATTGTTCATAGATCGTAAGTACATTAAAATAGTAAACAATGAAATATCATTTAGTCGTATTCATGGGTCCTCATGAAGCACCATTCAGTCCCAAACTTGAAATCGTGATTATCTCGAAAAGAGGAAAAATGGACATTCCCCCTTTTTTCCGTGTGGTCTTCATATGGTCATTTCATTGCCTAAACGTGATTGTGATTATTATCTACATAGACTTTGGTACTTATAGAAGCTTTAAAAAAAGCTCACGACTTTGCTGTGCTTCAACTACTAGAATGAAGTTTGTTAACATTTACGGTGATAACAGCGCCCTCTGCAGTGAGCAAGATGATAAAGAGTCCTTTATATTCTCATTATGGGCGCGGCAGTCGCCAGTTTCCAGCCGCTCCCAGTTTTCACTGTGTTAAGCACAGCCTACTCAACTATAGGGGTATTCACGGTTGAGCTTATCGTATATATCCAAAACCGAAAGGTCGGGACGGTAAGGTGGGTTCATTCCGAAGCGATTGAGACCAAAAAGAGCCCTATTGGGGGAAAAATGAACTATCCAGAGCGTTTCGAAAAATGTTCATGGATCCACCGAATCATGAGTTCATGGATCCACCGTGGAAGCAGCCGTACCAGGCGAAGGTTTCACGTGGATCCAGGGTGGAAGCAGCCGGTCTGAACGTGTTAAGTTTCATCACTTCTTCTTTTTCGATTAGGCAGCTAGACCGCAAGTTACTTTTTACACTGAAAACTTGAGAATATATTATAAAATATATTAACAGGAACTTGTTGATAAACTAGTCAAGAAAAGTTTTTCGAATTTTTCCTTCAATTTCATCACCTGCCTTGTCCAATTGCTCCTCCCAACCACTTTTCTCTTCTTTTTTGGGACCTCCATACCTTCAACTCCAACTCAAATAACTCACAAAATAACCGAGGCAAACAAACGAACTCCAACTCAAAAAACTAATGACGAAACTAACTCACAAGTAAACTCACAGAGAAACAGCTGGCAAGTTGTCAGCCATTTTCTTTCTGATGATGCGACGGATAACATGTTTAGCACACTCTTAACAGACCATTTGGGTCTGTTATCTTACGACGACTGATAACACACTTTGATAATAGTAACGACTGTATAACATGTTAACACGTCGAGAACGGCCCAACCGTGAATACCCCTGTTGACAACCTGTTGTGGAGCGAGTTACTAATCGCTTATTTATGGGTCTGTTGTATGTCTGTGGAGAGGCAGTCTGGAACCAGTTTGGAACCAAACCAGAGCTGAAAGGGGGAGGGGATAGAGGCGAATGGACCCCTCCGAACTCCTCCGGCCCCCTCCGAACCGTTCAGGACTGCCTCTCCGAACAGACCCTATCTTTAATGAAAGGGAACCTGTCCCAGGCAGGACTCTTCGTGCTTGTTCAATCCTGTCCAGCGGGACTACTCGAGTACTGTCATTGACCCGGCCTCTTCCTGCTTAGTCGAAACTATAGCTGCGAAATCGATATTTAAAAAACCCACCATCGATGTAAACAAAAATGTCGACTGAAGAGATTGGTGTCTTGAAACATCGTTTTTTTTTCTTCAAAAACTTCGTTAAAAAACCGCCTTTTAAGCAAAAAATCGGGATCAACAAGGGTTTCGCCCAAAGCACCAAACTGAATTTCATGTCAATAATAAAAACTCCTCAACAATGAGCTGTGAAAACTTCTACTATAATCTGAATTTCGGGAAAGAATTTGAACTTGGAAAATGGAATAATATCTCACCGTTTTGTATTTATAAAAATGAGGCAAACAAACTACAACTTATGTTTTGCTTCCGAGTCTACCAAGGTAGCGGAAGCTTTGTTTTCACTTTTCAAGGACGAAAAAAAAAGTTCTCCAAAATCAAAATTTCCACTCGCGTTTTGCGTTTTAGACCTTTCTGAACAATTTTGGTTCCGTGTCTGTCTGTCTGTCATGATTTCCTTGTAACGCGCATAACTATATGAAGTTATTGTCCGATTTCTATGAAATTCTCAGGGATTGTGCGGGTTGGTATGTAGACAGTCCCCTATGAAAATCATCGTCCCCGGACTGATAGAAGCGACTGCGCATGCACAAACGTGAATTCCTTGTAACGGCCATAACTTCCACATTTTCAATCCGATTTCAATGAAATTTTCAGGGATGTTACAGATTAGTATTTAGATGGTCCCCTATGAAAATCACCACCTTCGGACTGATAGTAGCCATTGCACATGCGCAAACGTGAATTTCCTTGTAATGGCCATAATTTCTACATTTTCCATCCGATTTCAATGAAATTTTCAGGGATGTTACAGAGTAGTGTTTAGATGGTCCCCTATGAAAATCACAGAGAATTGTTTTTCATAGAGGGATTCATTCATAGAGGGATGGTCTCCTGTGAGAATCTCAAATCCCATTAATTGCAGGTTATCGGTAGCTCAAAGGATAAAGTCTTGATCTGAGCTCTTAAGGTCGCGGGTTCGAAACCCAGCCGAGGCTGTGTATTTTTTTGATCCAATCACATACATCTACTCACTTAATTTTTCATCCGAATTTGATGAAATTTTCTAGGACTGTCCAGATTAGCGTGTAGATGGTCCCCTATGAGGGTAGTTAAAGGTACTTAGAGATTGGTGTTTTGAGATTATCTACTATGCATCGGATCATCTATACAATCGGGTTATGGATACGAGGAAGCTACGTGCCACACCCACTTGGCAGACGTTTTTGTATTTGTAATCATAAAAATGAGGCACAAACTTCAGCTTGGTGAAGGGGATAAGAGATAACAGGGGAAAAGATGAAACATCGGTGGACTCGCAAGTAAAACGTCGATCTCATGAAAACATCGATGTTCAGAAAAAAAAAACACCGATCAGCCCTCGTCGAAACGACTTCAGACGGGACTCTTCATGCAGTCACCCATAAATCGGTAAATCCGGAACACTTTTTTTCCCTCCTACACTCTGAAGGTGTTTTTATGTGAATTTCCTCTCAGGGCACTGGCATACGTCATGCCGACTATCTTCTCCAAGTTAAATCGTGTCTTTGATCGAAAAGCAGTTTCCTACTATGTGTCAAAGTGCAAACTCCTAATCGTAAATTTGAGAAAAAATCAAACTTATCGACTCAGTTTTAAGGCAAAATTGAGGAAATATATTTGTGTATTGTTGTATAATCGTACAAATTGATTTTAATATAGTCTATGTTGGGAAATTTTATTTTTCTTAGGATTAGAGAGCTTGTAAAGATTTATATCTTCGTACCTTTGATGTCCATACTACTTTCCCTGCTGCAACGCCACGGGCTGTATATTTTGGTGTAAAGTAGATTTTCAATGACAATATGGCTCATATGATACATTATCATCGAGTCTTACGATATAATATGATTATAATGCGAGATGGTTTTGATTTTAGATTAAAATGTGCAGTCCATGGGGATTTTGTCGAACCCTCCCTTGATTTCCTCAATGAAGTTTTGGTGTAATTTTTTCGTTTCATATAGATCTGTAAATTAGATAGGTAATGTGATTGTGTGGATAAAGTTATTACATACTAAAGTGTTGTTATTTATATTGTCTGTTGCAAGGAAAAAATAAATTATTTTTTATCGGCTCTCTAGGGAGTTTTCAACTTGGTGGATTGGTATTGTCAGATTTAACGGAGTTGAAGGTTTATTCTCCTAAATGTTACTATTTATACCTTCGTCATTAAGTTTCTAATCGAATTGTATCGTGAAATTGTACTGATTGGGAAAGCTTCTTCTTATAGCTCGCCGATTTCCCTTGATACTGAGCTGCATTTTCTCTTACATCAACGGATGTGATCAATCCACCGTTGAATTCTCTGGAGGTGATTATTCTGTCCATACTATAATATCGTATCAATTAAATGGTAGACTCCTAACAACGTAGTAATAAATCTAGTTCGTACCTAAATATTGTTAAAAATGACTTTTGTATGAAAACCTGTAGTATCATTTCTATTTCTTCCAAGCCTGCGCTGTTCTGTATAATAATTTTTTGTTTTTCTTTAAGAATCACCTAATTGGTTGTTTTATCGTGCTGTCATAGACTATCGATATACTTCATACAGTCCTCTACAATGTCGGCCATGATGGACCACTTCTCTCGGTGAATTCCATGTCCAGTTTACCAACAATCTCTCGTTTATGAGAATCGGACATCTGGAAACCCTGAAGACAACAGAATTTTAAGCTGAAAGTTGAGGGAATCTGTAACTTGCCCTCTGCCGACAAGTACTTATTTGTATCATCGCTAGTTTCTCTGTTTTCACGAAGTGGGCACATTTAAGGAATCCTCCTATGCTGTGGCCATCAGGGCTGGCTTGTTCAGAGATTGAATTAACGTTGACACTCAGTATTTTCAACTTCCACAATCAGTTTCAGCACCGAAATTTACTTACTTTAGCCAGAAAATTAATAGAAAACAAGATAATTCAATTTGTTCATTTTACAATTTTCGAACACCTACTACTTAACTTCTGCTACAAAATTTAACATTTTCCCTCAATTTTTCGATGCTACTCGTCACTTGGAATAAGATTACGAGTATGACGTTATTTATTAGCTGACGCATACGTAAGGCATTCTTTTAAATGTATTTTTTGTAGCTGAGAAAAGAGCCGGTAACCCACTGCAGTTAAGATTTCCAATCATTTTCTTGGGGGAAGTTGAGATTTTTCTTGAGGAAAAGTTAGGGTTGGTCGTTGTTGGTCTCTTGTGTCATCCCTGCCCAACGTAATAATTTTGCGCATTGACAGGGTGAACGTAGTGTAAATAATCTTGATGGACATCAGACTTATCTAGAGCTCCAAGAACTCTGCACCAAGTATCAAAATTCAATGACATTATAATATGAAAACTAGGCATGAGATTAGTGACCGTTCCATGATAGCAGACGCTTGCCTATCAGAGCTCATCTCTCCCTTATTTTTTGCTTTCAAAGTTTGACCATTAGGAGGAGGTTAGCTTTGGCAGTAAGTACGTGCTGAGGAGGCGCAGCTTCTGCTGTGGCTTCAATGGAGCCTTGGTAACCTAAGCTAGCGCTCTACCAAGGTCCACACGGGCTTGTACTATGACAAAACCCCCATCCACAACGTTCACTTTATGTTGGTGACCCAACGGGACCAAGGAGACCAACCCACATTTATCGGGGTTGACCACAAGTCCACACCTGGCTAGCTGCTTAGCAAATGCATTGAGGGCAATCTGCAAGCCCTCACGGGTTTCTGCGAGTAGGATAACGTCATCAGCAAAGGCCAATGCTCCTACTTGCACCCCAGGGACGAGATCAAACCCTACTTCTGTGGGCAGCTTACCCAAGGCCGTATCCACGACCAGGTTGAAGAGGAGTGGTGACAAGGGATCCCCCTGGCATACCCTACGCCCGATCATTATATCCCCTGACACCTCACCTGCCTCGAGGACCGTCACGCCTTCACGGTACGGACAGGCCACATACTCAATTAATCGAGATGGGGCCCCGACACCGCGAAGGCAATCGGTCAGGGCAAGGTGACTGACTGTGTCAAAGGCCTTAGCGACGTCCAGAGCAGCGAGGTGGAGTTGCCAGCGTTTAATACGGGCCAGCGAGATGACATTTTGGAGAACTGTAAGGTTCTCCGCTGTGCCATCCACTGGCCAAAACGCTCTCTGGACATCACCAATGACACCAGCCACCTGGAGGCGAGATGCCAGTTCTTCTTGGAAGTGGTGGAAGACTACCGAGGACACAGAGATCGGTCGATAGCCTCCAGGCCCACTTCCCCCTTTCTTGGGAATAAATACGGTTCGGGCACGGGTTAATGCTTTTGGGGGTCTTCCCAGTTGAGGATGAGCAGCTTAATCGTGTTTGGCGCTAACACGAGCAACGACAATGCTACCCAGTTGAATGAGGAAGCCCGGGTAACTATGGACTGGGTGGTGCTTGCCCCCCCCCCTCCCTCGTCACCATCAGTTCCGCCTCTTGAATCAGGGGACTGTCAGGAGAACCCATTTATCGTCGCCCACTCTTTGTGAAGAGGTTCCACAGGCTCTGGTAGTGGCATGCAAAAACTCTTTGTTGGTATTACCTCTCAGTTCCATATGCTCAATAATCTATTATTAGTAGTATTGATTGACATGCTTGATTTAACCAGAAATTAAAATGGAAAACCTTACAATGGTTTCCTACCAGCATTTTTTCTTTGTCAAAATGGCAGACAAGAAAATTAGAACAAACTCTATTTTTTTCCAAAGCTAGAAAAAAGCTCCAGGTTGTAGGCTAAGGGGGGGGGGGGGAGCGGATCTTGAAAACCCGTTAGATGGATACTTGGAGCCCACACTTATTCCTCTCCACATTCCATCTTAATTTCCAACCGAAAAAATCTGAAAAAAGTTCATGTGATGTGGCTTGTAGGTGGTTTCTTCGAGACTTAATTTTTTTTAATCAATTACAACAATTTTTGATTATTATGAATAGTGAACCAATAAGTGATAGTGAGTAGGCCATTATTGACCACTTGATCATCTCATGGTTTGGAATATTCGTAAAGTTCAGGTTTGGGTTCCTATCAACCTTGAAAATGCCCTAATCAATCTGCACTCCTTGAATTTAACTTGATTACTTTGTGTTTGCACTCCTGA
This sequence comes from Apolygus lucorum, assembly GCA_009739505.2. NCBI lineage: Eukaryota > Metazoa > Arthropoda > Insecta > Hemiptera > Miridae > Apolygus > Apolygus lucorum. Next base: position 19,454,264 of record CM019169.2, on the reverse strand, counting down.
ATTGATTAATCAGTAGGTCTCCATAGTTTGAGGTAGCAGGAATCATCTATGGTAGGTATGCGTGATAACAGAGAATCTCAGCGAATTTATTCATTATTTGTTATTTTGTATTATTTATTAATCTCCCGAGTAATCATCCTACCTAAAGTTGTGTGCATCTGAAATACGAAATAACATGGGTCACTCTCCTATCATTGTGAGTGTACCTACTTGTCACCTAAGTTGAACAGATGTGAGGTATTGCGAGTGATTTCATTTCAGAAAACACTGAAATATGGCTAACGAGTCGTGGAATCACTGGGAGGAGTGATTATGGTAGACATTCGAGAAAGATATCGCAAGATATCGATAGTCTGTGATGTCACACGTAAACCTTCTACTCGTCTCTTTATAATCAGAACATTTTCTCTCATAACTGTGTTGCAGGCTTGTCTTGTGTTTGTTGCAATTACATTTTTACTCCTGTAGGCATTCAATTGACCATTTTTGAATCGATAAAAAAGTAATTTGTTTAGTTATTAATTCCCTTCTTGCCTCATAGGAGTTTTACTAGCATACACTTGTCTGTTTATTCGTGTTACTCTACAATAAGTAAAATTTAATGGGGACTATCATCAACTTCCATCTCCTCGAAATGACGACCTTATTCCCTCCGCACTTTGGTTCGATTCAACTTACAATGGAGTTTTTTGTTCTTCTCGTATTTCGTTTCATAAAAACGTGGAAAGAAGCAGCTAGAGCAAACAACGTGTGTTATCATTCGGCTTATCTTCCCATGGAGGAACTCTTTATGGCGGACCAATGAGCGCCCACCATTCGCTTTCCGTCAACAAAACCAACATGAGCTGTCTTCCCACGTTAAGAAAAGGCCTTTCTCGTATCGGAAAGCATTCCGTGGAGCGAACACTCTTTTCGTAACTACGAGAAGAAAAATACGGGAAGTACAAGAACACTCTAGTTTAAAAATTGTAGAAATTTTCAACAGCGCGGGATCATAGAATACAGGGTTATTAAATTACTAATTATAATACAAACCACACTATGTTCATGGTAAATCAAATTTGTGTTCACTTCATAATTCCTTCTTAATATCTACTTACCAGCGGTTTTTTAGTTCACGGGAAATTTCTTTCAGCCCGATAAATGTATTGAGGTTGTGCCAAAGTTTATATTAGTTTCCGCGATTCCGCAAAGTGTTATGTTTTTCTAGTGCCCACTTACCTGTCATATTATATGAATATTAATGATAGTTTCGTGTGGATATTCTTTAAATTTACACAAGTACCTACTGAAACACCTGGTACTATTTGAAATAGAATTTTCTAGACTTCAATTCGCTGAAATTCACACAAAAATCTGTTCTTCACGCAAAATGAAGGTTCTTTTGCGTTATTTTCTATCCTCGATTTCATTTTTTGTCTCCATTTTTAACCCATGACGCAACACCTCGTTCTTTACTCACCTGAGCGAAACCAGTAAGTGTGACAAACTCGCTCATTCAATTTCTCAAAATTGGGGAAATTTCAGGCGTTTCTGCTAGTTGTGGGAAGCAAGGCTTTGCAGTTGAATGAACCGACAAAAACATAACGAAGAGCTCTAAAACACAAAATGCAAATAGTAAATTTGATTTTGAAATACACAATGAGGAATTTCACCGATTTCTGTTTGCATTTTTCCTGAATAGTTAATGGTGTGGGATAGATGAAAATTGGGCTGATTTCGGAAAATAAGTCTCCTGTTATTTTTGGGAGACAGTCAAAATTTTTAATTTCAAAACTAACCGGGAAAATGGACGTGAAGCGGGAACGCTCGCTGATTGGGCTGTTCGGATCTCCGTCTCCTCCCAGTGTTGCCCATTGGGACGACGACATCGTGTTTTCTAAGAGAAAAGTTGTCAAACAAAAACAGAGGAAACCTAATTTTCCCCATATCGCTTTTTCTATTTTTTTTCTTCAGTTTTTCGATTTTGAACTTTACTGTTTCATGAAATTTTGCATCTGGGGACTATGGATTTCTCGATCTCAGCGCTTCAAGCGGCCATAAATGAACTATTCCAGCATGACGTCATTTTCCCGGTTTTTTTTAACATTCGTATTTTCTACACTGTTTTGTTTATTCGTAAATTAGGAAGTTCGGGCCGAAAGTTTGCCTTAGTAGGGGGTTTTTAGAGGTGCTGAATCCGATTTTGGGGTCAAAAATAGGAAATTCCGACATGGTGAAATTCCTCATTGTTTGTCATTAAGGGGGTATCAGTCAGTCGCCATTCGTTCTTAGTATTTCGCAAAATTGAAGGCGCAAAAACTTGAAAAGTTGTACCTAAATTTGAAATTTTATAGGATTTTAGAAATTTATTAGTGCACGGCTCTGGGGAAAAACTGAAAGATTGCAGCCGGAATCTAAAGTTTTTGCGACTTCAATTTCGTGAAATACTGACCCGGAACGAGGAACGAACGGCGACTGACTGAGAATCCCTTAAGAAAAATGGTACAAAAGAAGTAAAAGATTTTCTTCTCACCAAACACAAATAATTTTGCTAAATTACACCTAAACCTGAATGTTATCAAGAGTGATTTTTTTCGATTTACTACTACTAAAGTTCATGCCAGTGTTGACCCCCTTATTTGCAAGGAAACATACAAAATTCTTCGTCTTCAGAAACTTACAAAAAACAAAACTTCTTAAAAATTTCCCCTTAAAGCCGAATAAAGCACACCGAAAGAAATAGAAACTTGGTAAATGTAATGTAGAGGACTATCCAATGGAGATTCGGGAAGTTGAGGGAAGTAGAGAAGATTAGTTGACCCCTGGAGGACGCAGGTGGTGATGCGGGACCTAGGGCAGGTGCCCCCCCCCCCCCCCCCCCCGTGGCAACTGCCCTCCTGGCAAACTGCCCTCCTGCAGGAGGGTAGTTTCAACCCGAAACACAAATCTGCGCCCCGTGAAAGTGCCCTCCCGGTAAACTGCCCTCCGAGGAGGCCAGTTTTTACTGTGCGTCAGGAGAAACTCCCCTCCTGCTCACACCACGTATTAGAAGGGCCCTCTCATCGAATCGGTCCTTACAAAATTTGTGATTTGTGTTTAATGGACCTCCGTGGCAACTGCCCTCCCGGTAAACTGGCCTCCTACCCCTTACAAGCCCGACTAGACATTATACCTGCAGAACACGAAACATAATGTTGGCATTACAACAAGCTAATGTAGATTACACGGGCATTGCTTGCCTACATGGTATGGTCAACTTTGCGATTCCTTGTCGATTTCAGCGAAATCACCGTCTCAGAGGCAACAGCCCACCCCCTTCCAGCCATCTGCCCACCATCCAACCCTCAAGTCTAATGCCGATTTAATGGAAAAAAACTCCGATTTTCGCGTAAAAACTCGATTTCTCCATGAAATTGATATTCTAATTATTTTATTCCTAAGATAATATATTAGGAACCCCGGTTTTAAACTGCCCTCCTAGACTACCTCGAGCAACTGCCCTCCCGGTAAACTGCCCTCCTGCTCGGAACAGATCTCCTCTACCCGTGCGACTTCTCATTTCTGGGACATGAGTCTCTCAAAAGTATAATGAGCTGCCAATGATAATGGATCTTCAGTCACGATCATCAGTATATTATACTGATGATCGTGACTGAAGATCCATTATCATTGGCAGCTCATTATACTTTTGAGAGACTCATGTCCCAGAAATGAGAAGTCGCACGGGTAGAGGAGATCTGTACCGAGCAGGAGGGCAGTTTACCGGGAGGGCAGTTGCTCGAGGTAGTCTAGGAGGGCAGTTTAAAACCGGGGTTCGAAACTGACCTCCTAAAACAGGAGGGCAGTTTACCGGGAGGGCAGTTGCTCGAGATGGCCTAGGAAGGCAGTTTCAAACCGGGGTTTTAAACTGACCTAAAGAGGTAGGAGGGCAGTTGCCAAGTTCCCGTGATGCGACACCGCCATGGTCCAGTATGTTGAAGTATTTGTTTATTTTAGGCCGCCATTGATCCACAGCTACGATGGCTTGATCTTCTTCCTTGGCCCCGGTCTCACTCCAACGTTGCCAAAACTTGCTCTCCAGAAATTCCCTGTGAGTCTCGGAGACTCAGGTGTCGCGTTATGGGTTAAGATTTTCACACCGATCATCATCTGGTGCTAACGTTGAAACTTTTTTTCAGTGCCTATTATTACGAATTTGAAAGCAACAAAATGTTGCCCACTTCGTGATTCCTACTACTTCATTGTGCCGAATATTATTTTGATATTCGTGTATGTGCGTATTATTAGAAGAGAAAAATGAGTACCTGTTATCTATTTGAAATACATGTAGGTTTTACCAAAATATCACCTACTGGATGTAGGTACCTGTACATGAATCTTGTCCTCACAGAAATGCAACCCTGTTCCTATATAGTAAACCATTTTATATACTTATTCTCTAATCAGGGAGTAATGTTTTTTATTTTCGATTTTGTTGTACAAAAAAGCCCTCTCTACCTTCTTATTTATTATAATTAACTCTTTTTTAAACTTTTAATCCCTAATTCTATTGTGTACCTACGTATTATTAGTTTGTGCTTAGCTTAGATCTAACGTTGATCCAGCTGGCTGGATCGGCGAATAACTGTTTCGAATCTATTATAGTTGTACAAAGTTGTGTATTCTTGATGACTATTCCTTTTAAGAAATGAGGTTGAACAATAAACTTTAGTCTAAAGTTGCTGTTTCATGTTTTTACTTACCGTATCCTCAGCTATCTTCTTCTAGATTGATATTCAGTTCATGAGTTGTCGCTGCCTGCAACATTACATGAAAGATCTGTACGATCATTCGTTCTGAAGGCTGCTCTGGGTTTCAAATAACTATTAATTTCATTTAACCCTAATAGGACTATGGTGTCACTAGTATCACCGAAAACATCTTCGGAATTCCACAGCTGTCCCTAAGTGTCACCAGATCAACTAGATTTAAATTGCAATTTAAAAATTAAGGGACAGAGCTGAATTTTTTGAACCATTTTGGTTTATTATTTTCAATAATGAACCTTTGGAATCGACCAAGAACATTTTTTTTTAAATACCCTCTCAAAATTTGATGGTTTACGTTTCAAGGTACGTAAAATCCAAAAATCGAATAAAGATTTGGCCGGCCGTACGCGGCACTTTCCCCTCTTAGCATTGACTGATTTTGATGAAATTTGGTATGTAGGCTCCACTTGGGGTCTAGTTGTGCCCAGAAGATTTTGGTTGATGTAGGGTTCAAAAATGAATTTTGAAACCGCCCTAACTCAAAAAATTTCGATATAAAAGTATTGTTTTTCCATCAATTTAAGATAGTGTAGAATTTTTTGAGACCACGCGGAGCTCTGTAGGACAAACCGTACGCTCCCTACGAGAATTTAAAGGTTGGACGTACGATAAATCAGAAACACGAGTTTCTGAGTTTCTCGCAAAAGAGGCCTAATCTCCGTTAAAATAATAGCTGACCGAAATGAGATCGGTTTTTCTTCAAGTTGGATGGTTGGTGGCTTTGCAGACGAGTGGTCTGTATAGAAAAATAATAAACCATTGTGTAATAATTTGCAGCGTTTTTGTAAGTTATAGAGCCGATAAATGATGTTATGACAAAAATTTTGAAAAATTGTCATCGATTTCCTAGGAAGTTTAAGTGATAACTTTATTTTGAGATTTCCAATAACCCTCAAAAACTTCTGCTGTCCATTAAATTTAAAATTGCATTTTAATTTGGTTACTCTGGTGACACATAGGCAGAGCTGTGGAGTTCCTGAGTTCGGTAACACCATGCTCCAATTAGGATTAATTGAGTTAAGTATACCAATTTATTTATTTATTTGCCATAACATAATCATATAGGACAATAGTAAAAAATTTAAACTAAACATTATAGTAGGTAGGTACCTACGAAAATTAATACAACACGCATCGTAAGTTTCATTTCATCAAAGTTAGTGGTGAAATAAGCGTCTACATCACACAGTTCGGCGGAGATTAATATTTTCGTAAGATTCTTCTTCAGAAGATTTCGAATGTGAAGAGGTAATATTGGTTAAAAAACGAATTCCAGCTGGGCTGATCCTCAAGGAGAGAGTATCCAAAGCGAGCCTGAGGGAGACGCATGTTGTCTCGGTTCCTCGTGGAGTAATGGGGAATTTGCCTCAATTTTAGATTCTGGAATTTCAAGTCCAATCCTATAATAGGGCCCTAGAATAACGTTTAACACCAGGAATACCCAAGGCAAAAAAATTACCGTAGACTAAAATGTCTAAACAAGTGAAGCCTCAGTCAAACATATTGTTGAGTAATGCGTGCAATCCAGGGAACAAAGTCAGAAGGTACCAGCCTTTTCTTTTGATTCAATCCTCGAATTTGAATCCAACGTGATTATTATTTTGTTCTTTGAGCTTCTTTGATAAATTTTTCTTTTGAGTTCTTTTTTGTCTCAAGCGGGAGGAGTATTTTTTTCTTCGTTGCATCGTTGTTTTTTCTTATTTGAGTTGATTTGTATTGTTACCTTTTTATTGTCTTTGAGGACAAAAGATATTATTTTTTTGCTTTTTCCTCAGATTAATTGGGATGGTAGCAGAGATCTGCAGTTTTAAAAGAGTAGGGACTCTAATATGGTGGATAATATATGATACTAGGTAATCGATTAACTATAATCGTAATGTAATAAACTGTGACGCACACCACTCCTATAATGATTTTTTGTTTTTGGGAAGGTAGGTATGAATTTTCTGTCAAAATGAAATTGTTCGTATTATGATTGGTAGGTACCTACTAATAAGAAAAGGAGTTGTTCTTAGCAGGCCGGCGATCTATAAAAAAAGGTAACCGTTGTGTAATCATTTGCAGCGTTTTTCCTTTTTCTGAACAGTTTCCAAAGCTTTCTATTGTTTTTCGATAGATGCTGGCAGCAAACTGATAAAAAAAGAGGCACCTGTGTGAGCTTGGGGTTTTGGGGACAAACGGCGCCTCTTGTGTTTCCTGCCTTTAGACGAACTTTAGTTGGAAAGCAGTGGTAGAATCGATCCCTTGAAGGTTGGACACATCAAGGTTGATCATCCTGTAAGCAAATGAATGTAAAATTTACTGTTTTGAACTGGTTCATGAAAGATGGATTTTAATTCAGAATCTCAAATGCCCTGATTCATAATTTCCACCATTAGATTTTGGTTTATTATTGCTTCCTCACTACCGAAGGTAGGGAAGCTTTGTATTCGTGAAAGAAGTGAAAAAAAAAAAACGTCTGCCAAGTTGGGTGGGCAGTATAGCTTCCTCACTCATTGTAACATGGACGTATAGAATCAGTTGGCGAAAACTCGGCGCTGCGCGCCTCGGCGGGGGCTTCGCCCCCTGCACCCCCGGATGATTTCCGCTTAGAGCCTAATGGCTAAAATGTGACATACCTTGAAAAGGTTTTTGCTCCCTCTCCCTCTTTATCTTTCTTCCACTGTAATATTTAAGCTCACTCAGCTGATCAGTGACCACTCAGGCACCTTTAGCATTCTCCATTGACCCGCCCTCTCAAATTTCAGCTTCCTGCGTTCAACAGGAGAGAAAATGGCCTTGGAGCTCACTCAGCTGATCTGTGATCACTCAGGCGCCTTCAGCATTCTCCATTGACCCGCCCTCTCAAATTTCAGGTTCCTGCGTTCAACAGGAGAGGAAATGGCCTTGGAGCTCACTCAGCTGATCAGTGACCACTCAGGCACCTTCAGCATTCTCCATTGACCCTGCCTCTCAAATTTCAGGTTCCTGCGTTCAACAGGAGAGGAAATGGCCTTGGAGCTCACTCAGCTGATCAGTGACCACTCAGGAACCTTCAGCATTCTCCATTGACCCTGCCTCTCAAATTTCAGCTTCCTGCGTTCAACAGGAGAGAAAATGGCCTTGGATCTCACTCAGCTGATCAGTGATCACTCAGGCGCCTTCAGCATTCTCCATTGACCCGCCCTCTCAAATTTCAGGTTCCTGCGTTCAACAGGAGAGGATGTCAAGCATATTTGTCGTCAAGCATATGATAAATTTATAGCGCTACTTTCCTGTCGCTTTTTCCTCTCGCTTTTTACTGTCGATTTTTCCTGTCGAAATTCACGTTTGCGCATGCGCACTCGCTCCTATTGGTCCGAAGGTGCTGAAATTTATAGGGGACCGTCTAGGACCTAATCCGCACAATCCCTGAAAATTTCATCAAAATCGGACCACAGGTTAGTATAGTTTTGCCCGGGACAAGGATTGACCACAGACAGACAGACAGACCGACAGACAGACAGACAGACAGACATGGAACTAAAATTGTTCGGGAAGCTCTAAAACGCAAAAAGCAAGTGGAAATTTTGATTTCGGAGGACATTTTTTTTTTTCACTTCTTTCACGAATACAAAGCTTCCCTACCTTCGGTAGTGAGGAAGCAAAATGTCCTCCAAAATCAAAATTTCCACTTGCTTTTTGCGTTTTAGAGCTTCCCGAACAATTTTGGTTCCGTGTCTGTCTGTCTGTCTGTCTGTCGGTCTGTCGGTCTGTCTGTCTGTCTGTGGTCAATCCTTGTCCCGGGCAAAACTATACTAACCTGTGGTCCGATTTTGATGAAATTTTCAGGGATTGTGCGGGTTAGGTCCTAGACGGTCCCCTATAAATTTCAGCACCTTCGGATCAGCTGAGTGAGCTCCAAGGCCATTTTCTCTCCTGTTGAACGCAGGAAGCTGAAATTTGAGAGGCAGGGTCAATGGAGAATGCTGAAGGTGCCTGAGTGTCACTGATCAGCTGAGTGAGCTCCAAGGCCATTTCCTCTCCTGTTGAACGCAGGAACCTGAAATTTGAGAGGGCGGGTCAATGGAGAATGCTGAAGGTGCCTGAGTGGTCACTGATCAGCTGAGTGAGCTTAAATATTACAGTGGAAGAAAGATAAAGAGGGAGAGGGAGCAAAAACCTTTTCAAGGTATGTCACATTTTAGCCATTAGGCTCTAAGCGGAAATCATCCGGGGGTGCAGGGGGCGAAGCCCCCGCCGAGGCGCGCAGCGCCGAGTTTTCGCCAACTGATTCTTTACGTCCATGTTACAATGAGTGAGGAAGCTATACTGCCCACCCAACTTGGCAGACGTTTTTCAATAATAAGCCTTTGGAATCGAGCTAGAAAAAAAAATTTTAACCCCCCCTCAAAATTTGATGTTTTACGTTTCAAGGTACGTAGAATACGAAAATCGAATAAAAAAATTTCCGTCCGTACGCGGCACTTTTCTTAGCAACACTGGACCGATTTGGTTCAAATTTGGTATATCGCACCCATCATGGAATACTGTCACATCTCAAAAATTGCCTTTTTCGGTTTGTGACGGCATTCAACCCGGAAAAGTGTCTACTTTGTTCGTGGAATAGGGCTCCAGGCATAGTTCAGTAGTTGGCCTCGAGGCGGCAGTAGTTACAGTTTTGAGGAGAGGGGATGTGCGAGTTACATTCGCAAAACACTGTAACATCCTTGAACCCGTCCGCTTCCCTCAGAGATGTTATTGTTATGTTATTGTATTTCTCGGACGATTTCCCCTTCTTTCTCGCGATGTGATTGTGTTTCCCGGAAGACTTCCCGGCCTTCACCGCGTTGTGACAGTGTTTCCAAAAGTTGGTATTGCAATATTTAACATTCGTTCGGGGAATACAGTGACATTCGCTTTTTTAACACAGAATGTGTTTTTGCGATGACCTACCGAAAAAAAATCGTCACGAAAAAGCGACAGAAAAACCCGTTACGCGCCTTTTATAATGATTTTCACGTGCAACCAAGCCGTTGGTAAGGAAATAGAACTCCCGCAGTGTTCATTGCACAGAAATTGTTCACCATTCGTTGGAAAGCTCTCAATTTATATAGTATTTTTCTTGTAGTTACATATTTATTTATATAACATTTATAGGGTTTTAGACCAAATTAAATGTCTAACAATTATTTATTTTATTATTGCCAAAGACTCCACATTTATTATTGTTGTTTATTATTTAACGGATGACTAGCATCGCAAAAACACATTCTGTGTTCCTATGATTTCATACAGAGAATGGAAAAAGAAATAAACCGGGGGGTGCAGGGGGGCGGAGCCCCCCGCCGAGGCGCAAAGCGCCGAGTTTTTAAATAGGTATTTTGAGAATTGCGTTTGAATTCTGGCGCTTACCGCAAATTTTGGCTCAACTCCCTAAAGAAGAACCCTAAGGGGAGAGAATGTATTAAAAATTAATCCAAAATAACGAAACATGCTAGTTGGAGAACCGAATGAAAAGAATGAAAATTTTCAAACTCAATTTCTCAACATGCTGTTTTTTGAGATGTGACAGTATTCCACGATGGGTGCGATATGGGCTCCATTTGGGGTCTAGTTGTGCCGCGAAGCTTTTGGTTGATGTAGGTCACTTCTAAGGGGTGAAAATTAAGGATTGAAATTTTCAAGAGTGCCCTAGCTCGAAAACTCTCGAAATGAAGGTATCGTTTTTTCACCAATTTTAAATAGTATTGAATTTTTAAAAATTTTTGAGACCACCCGGAGCTCTGTAGGACAAACCGTTCGGTCCCTACGAGTACTTGAAGGTTTTCCTTCGATAAAACAGAATCATGAGTGTGAATCGCAAAAGAGGTCTAATCGCCGTTCAAATTTTATCTGACTAAAATGCGATCGCTGTTCATTTCTTCGATTTGTATACAGTTTTGCCTTCTGCGTAACCAACCAGTAATCAAATTTCAATATGAAGCTTTCTATTTTTCCAATCGAGTGTGAAGCGTTTAGTTCTTTCTAATAAACTTGATTGTGAAGGTGTGAAGCCAGTTTGGTGTGGTAGTACCTACCTAGCTGGTAGGTAAAAAAAAGTTGGTAGGTAAAAAAAAATGTTGGTGGGTAAAAAACGCTGCAAATCATTGCTCAAAGGCTTCTTCACTCTTCAGATCACTGATCAGCTGAGTGAGCTCCGAAGCCATTTTCAATCCTTTTGAATGGAAGTGCTCTTCTAGGCGTCTCCAGCATTCGAGAAGATCTTCTTCACTCTTCAGATCACTGATCAGCTGAGTGAGCTCCAAAACCATTTTTACTCCTATTGAATGGAAGTGCTCTTCCAGGCGTCTCCAGCATTCGAGTAGATCTTCTTCACTCTTCAGATCACTGATCAGCTGAGTGAGCTCCAAAACCATTTTTACTCCTATTGAATGGAAGTGCTCTTCCAGGCGTCTCCAGCATTCGAGAAGATCTTCTTCACTCTTCAGATCACTGATCAGCTGAGTGAGCTCCGAAGCCATTTTCAATCCTTTTGAATGGAAGTGCTCTTCTAGGCGTCTCCAGCATTCGAGAAGATCTTCTTCACTCTTCAGATCACTGATCAGCTGAGTGAGCTCCAAAACCATTTTTACTCCTATTGAATGGAAGTGCTCTTCCAGGCGTCTCCAGCATTCGAGGAGATCTTCTTCACTCTTCAGATCACTGATCAGCTGAGTGAGCTCCGAAGCCATTTTCAATCCTATTGAACGCAGGAAGCTGAAATTTGAGAGGGAAGGTCAAGGGAGAATACAGATGGTGGTAGGTGCTATTGATGGAGAACCAGTGATCTATACAGAAGGGTGATCTATACAGAAAATAATAAACCTTTGAGCAATGATTTGCAGCGTTTTTTATTTCATTCTACATTTTTTTGTTAAACTAAGAGGAAAATGGGAGAAATTAGTTAATTTTATCGTTTGACGATGAAGGATTTTGTTTTTTGTTGAAAATTCGGTTGAGTAAACTGTGACAGCCGTAGATTTGCAGGGGAAAGAGAGGGGAACATTGGTGGTCGAGGAAATCGCCTCGCCCAAATCACTGTGCAGATATTTGAAAATCAACAGCTAACATGAATGATTACATTTTGAAACTAAAAACTAAAATTATGAAAATAAAAATAACAACTTGACTTTCACGGTGATAACAAGGCCAACTCGTGGGATATAGGAAAACTTACTTGGCCTCCTTTTGCATATTTTCAGCCAAATTTAATAATTTACTTAATAAAGTCACCCCCATAACGGAAGGCACCAACCTATTTTATAAAATCGCGCGATTCTGGCTGTGAGTTAACCGCTTCTAGCGCTAGCAGCGGCCACAACTCACTCAAATCTCAATCGTGCCAACAAAAACGAACTCGTGGCTTTTTATCCACGTAGAAGATATCGAATTCAACTAATCGATATTTTCGGGTCGTCCACCTTTTGTTGTGGTTGTTTTAGGCGTCGTTTCGGTCCGAATTTTCCTCCTTTTTCCCATATTTTCCGTCGTCTGATCTTCGGTACGGTTCCACTAAACGCGTTTCCGACATTTTCGGAGGTTTTCCAAACTGTTTTTCCGGTTGAAGTAGGCGCTGTATAAAACGAAAAAAACCTGCGGGCGAAACCCAAATCGATGTGAATGGCACGACACGTAGGCGAAGTGAGTGACGTAGCATCGCGGTCCTCTCTGTTTGCCCTCCGTAGAAAGAGCAGTCATCTGGTTTTCCTCGAGGCGAGTTTATCAATCTTTCTTTCCCGGATGTCTTGAAAACTTCATCTTCAAATCCCCCTCCTAATCAATTTTTCTTTCAGTATAATTTCTCCTTTTCCCCCACAACACGCGAATCCGCACCGTTCTTCCGTTTCTTCGATAAAAAATGGATCTTTTCACGGAGTTGATAACGACTCCGTATGCGTTTCACGGTATCATCGTCGGAACCGTATTACTTTTCGCGTTGCTAGTTTTCGTTTTTGGCTTCAAATCCGCCGAAGAGCCGCCTTTCGACAAATTGACAGACGACCGACGAGCCGCCGGGAAGAAGAAGAAAATCAAGGAAAAGGTGAGAAATTCGAAAATTGTCACCCACATTTTTGTTTCGAGTCGCGGGTTTGGCCCTTTCACTTTATTCCCAAAACCACGTTCTTAGGCTTCTGCCTTATTCACCGCTCCTTCGATGCATAAGGAAATATTGGCGAGATCTTAGATTATACAGGAATGATGTTGCTATTTCCACCAGCCAACCTATCCATATGCTTCTGTCGTCGGGCCAAGTTGTAGGGAATTTTGACAAGTAGAACTTACATTTGTCAATATTGTTTTCTCGTTCCATTGTCCAGTTACTGCGCTCGGAGTAACGATTGGAATTTACGGTAATTGAGAGGTGGGTTGTTGGCCTTTTGTGACTACGCTGTTGACGAAAGCAACCAGTCATTGTGCAGTTTTTCCTTTTGCCAGGTAGATAGGTACTCTAATTTAATATCGTCCCTATACCTGGTAAACCACGTAAGTCGAGTTTATCAAATTTTACAGGGGACACTAAAAACTGAATCATTAAGTTTTCATTCCATATACAATAAGTTTTTTCGTTCCATTCCATAAAATTGGTGGTAACAGTACTATTTCAAAGAGCCTGAGACTAATTTCATCAAAATTTACTTCAGCGAACGAAAAAATGGACTTAGGTACATGCTTTTACCCAGCCTTTGACACCCGACTTACATGGTTTTCAATTTGATTTTTATGAAAATATACCCAGCTTGGGTTATTTTATTATTAGGAATATTATTCAATTTTTTTCTCCAGGTTTCAAGGTTACACAAAATACCCAAATCGATGCAAAAGGAAAATATTTAAATGAAAATTCATAGGCGTTGACTAATACGCAGTCCAACTTTAAGGCTCCTAGAGTCAAAATGACAGTCTTCAGTCTTAATATTACTAGAGTTGAGCAATAAATTATTCAATATACTACCAATCCCTCAAATACCATTTCTTAAATTACAACCATTACTTATAGGAACACTTTACCTATCACAACCGTAACTAGGTAGGTATGCATGTGAAGTGTTAGGCAACTAGGTACTTTTGTTTCATTAAAACAAGGGATGAGTTAGTTAGGGGTTAGAGATGAACTGGATATGGGTTGAGGATGGGATAGGGGTTAGGGATAGGTTGGAGATAAGCTAGGGACGGGTTAGGTGCGGGCTGGGTATAAGTTAGGGGTTGGAGATAGGTCAGGGCTGGGTTGGGTTAGAAATGGACTAGGGATGGGTTAGGAATGGGATGTATTAGGAATAGGTTGGAGATGGACTAGGGATGGATTGAGGATGGGTTAGGTATGAGTTAGGTTAAGGATGGGATAGGGGTTAAGGATAGGTTGGAGATGGGCTAGGGATGGAACAGGTCAAGGCTGGGTTAGGGATGAGCTGGGGATGGGTTATAGATGGACTAGGGGTGGATTGGGGATGGGTTAGGGATTGATCAGAGCTGGATTTCCTTAATTATTATCTCATTATTATCTCTTGTATCATTGATTTTACAGAGTTTCCTGTAAAACATAAGCAGACCAATACACACTACTAATCTCATGTTGTTCTTTCTAACATCAGCATTACAGCTAGGTCAAACAGCCAACAAAATCAATCAATTCATCTAAAATTATCCTCCTAAATAATGTAAAAATAATTTAGAAACATTGCGGAAAAATACGTAGGAAGGTCGTGATCACAGTTGGCCACAGTATGGAAAATCACGTGTCTGCAGAACACAAGGAGTGGAATTTATTGCTGAAATTGAGCCTTATAAAAAGGTTTCTATTTATGATCACTCTCTCCAAACTCCATTTATGAATTTTGTAAACTTTTACATGAAAAAAAAAGAGAAAAAACTGACTATCTTTGATGGAAACTTGCCACCAGCGTGAGCTGCTCACTTTTATGAAGGCGTACACAGGACTTACATTGTTTTCCGGCGAAAAAATAGTTACCCGACTTACAAGTTTTTTTAATGCTTTCTGGATAAAAAAATATTCTTCAGATTGGAAAACGGTTTCACTAAATGAATCAAGAGACCCTAATTTACCTGAAAAGCTCAAAACCTTATTTTCGAAAAAAATACCGACTTACATGGTTTACCAGGTATAGGGTATATTCAAAATACGAAATTTGGGACAAGAATTGTACAGGCACCTACAATAATGGAGGGGGGGGATATTTGTGTAGGAAATTTTTAGTATTTTGGGCCTTCTGAAGCCATAGGTAGACACGGTAGGGTAAAATAATATCTACTAGTTGAGAACAATACTATTAAGACAGTGAAATAATATTATTTCACGTAAGGGAAAACTTACCTATTAAATAAGGATCTGAGACAAACTGGGCAGTTTTCGTTTTTCCATCATACCTAGTAACGCTATTCTATAACAAGAACAACAACAAGAAGAAGATGGTATTGACAAAATCAGAACATTAAAAATATTGGGGTTGAGATAAGTTTTTAAGCATAAAATTAACGTTTTTTGCATTTATTTTGGTTTATTATTTTCAATAATGAACCTTTGGAATCGACCAAGAAAAAAAAATTTTAACACCCCCTCAAAATTTGATGGTTTACGTTTCAAGGTACGTAGAATCCAAAAACGCTGCAAATTATTACACAACGGTTTATTATTTTTATATAGATCACTCGTCTACAAAATCACCAACCATCCAATATAAAGAGAAAAAGAAAAAAAAAATCAAAAAAAAAATCAAAAAAAATAAAAAAAAATCAAAAAATCAAAATCACAAACCATCGATCGCATTTCGGTCAGCTCTAATTTGAACGGAGATTAGGCCTCTTTTGCGATTCACACTCGTGTTTTATATATATATTTCAATATAAACCTTTAAATTTTCGTAGGGAGCGAACGGTTTGTCCTACAGAGCTCCGCGTGGTCTCAAAAAATTCTAAAAATTCTATAGAATCATAAATTGAAGGAAAAACAATACCTTCATATCAAAATTTTTTGAGTTAGGGCGTTTTCAAAATTTCAAAATTGATTTTGGAACCCTTAGGAGTGACCTACATCAACCAAAAGCTTCGGGGCACAACTAGACCCCAAATGGAGCCTACATACCAAATTTCATCAAAATCGGTCAATGCTAAGTGGCAAAAGTGCCGCGTACGGCGTACGGCGGACGGACGGCCAAATTTTTATTCGATTTTTGGATTCTACGTACCTTGAAACGTAAACCATCAAATTTTGAGGGGGTGTTAGAATTTTTTTTTTCTTGGTCGATTCCAAAGGTTCATTATTGAAAATAATAAACCAAAATCGAATAAAAATTTGGCCGTCCGTCCGCCGTACGCGGCACTTTTGCCACTTAGCTTTGACCGATTTTGATGAAATTTCGTATGTAGGCTCCATTTGGGGTCTAGTTGTGCCCCGAAGCTTTTGGTTGATGTAGGTCACTTCTAAGGGTTCCAAAATCAATTTTGAAATTTTGAAAACGCCCTAACTCAGAAAATTTTGATATAAAGTTATTGTTTTTCCTTCAAATTAAGATTGTATAGAATTTTTAGAATTTTTTGAGACCACGCGGAGTTCTGTAGGACAAACCGTTCGCTCCCTACGAAAATTTAAGGGTTCATATTGAAATATATATATATATATATATATAAATCAAAACACGAGTGTGAATCGCAAACGAGGCCTAATCTCCGTTAAAATTAGAGCTGACCGAAATGCAATCAATGGTTGGTGATTTTGATTTTTTTTCTTTTTTTCTTCATATTGGATGGTTGGTGATTTTGTAGACGAGTGATCTATATAGAAAAATAATAAACCATTGTGTAATAATTTGCAGCGTTTTTTGTTAATAAGGAAGTATTTGCCTCTAATTCGAAGAAAGTAGTTGGTTTCTTGTCGAATAACTAGATTTGAAATAGATTTTGCAGTTATTTGTGCATTTTGACTACTAGTGCAGCAGAATGACCCAGTGCACTAGTGCTGAACACCTGTCCACATTTGGTACAATTGAATATTTCACCACAAGCTGTTAGAATGTACTTTGAATTGAATTAAATTCAATTTTTCAAAACAAATTTTGTTTTGTTTGCATTTAGGTACTTCTAATTTACACTGCAAATTAAGGAAGCTATGACCGATTTAGTAACGTAAGGTCAAAATTACGAAAAAAAAATCTTGAAATTAAAATTACAAGGAAAAACTAGGGGTTAAAAAATTGCTAAGATACGTTTTTTATGCAAATTACACAGGTCTGCAAAAAAAATTTTTTGATCAGCTGCATGGAATCTTTTAGCTATAGTTTATGTTTTTTGGTGTGCTGAATCCAAAAATGGCCGTCATTTTTATCCATCACGCACAGTTTTCTTGCAAAATAGGGGAGAAGGGGAAATAAAAACGAAAATTGAGAAAAAAACATCATAATTTGTATATTGTACAATCTCAAAATAATTGAGTATTCGTTTCCTATTCAATACAAAATACTCAAAGAATTTATTCATTTTGCTTGTGGAACCTTTTCTTCTTTTCTTTCATACTTCGTCGCGTACGTTTTCGTGCTCCAGCATTGTCTGTATCTCTCTTGAGCATCCAACAGTAGTCAGCTAGCATATTGACGTCCCATCGTCCTTGGTAGCGTTTTTCCATATCTCTAACGTCTTGGTGAAATCTTTCACCTTGCTCCTCACTGAACGCTTCCAAGTTTTCTGGAAAGTATTCTACATGGGAGTGTAGGAAATGAACTTTTAAGCTCATGTTGCATCCCTGAGCTTTGTAGGCAGCCAACATGCGATTCACAATGGATTTGTAGTTAGGTCTTCCGTAATGCCTAAAAACTTTTGCACTACATCCTTGATGGAGTCCCAAGCTTCTTTTTCTTTATCGCTCATTGATACTGAAAACAAGGGATCGAACAAAAGTTTTCGTATGTCAGGTCCTGTAAAACCTCCTCTTTCAATTTAGCTTCAGACAGTTTATGAAACTTTGAACACACATATTTGAAACATTCCCCATCTCTTGGCAATGATTTGATGTTACAACCTGTGCACTATGTTCCGCAAGGCATCCTGACTTTTGAGAAAATCAAATGAACAACGTGTTATGACATGATTCTGGGCATCCTTACGATTCTGCTTCTTCAAAAATATCCCACCCCCTTCTTCCCTACCTCCTCTATTTCAGTACATATCATTCCTGGGAGTGACATGACTAAATATGAATGTGAAAATACTCATGCAATTCATAAAATTGACAATTGAATAGAAGTTCAAGGCTGAATAACACCATACGTGGAATTCAAAAAACCAGTTTTGCAAAAAAACTAGACGTGATGGAATTTTTTGAGTATTTTTTTTCGGTTTCAGCATGTAAAAACCTATGAGAACCAGTAAAAAAATCGCTTGCAGTTTTTTGGTTGCAGACCTGTGTTATTTGTAGTGTGCAGGAAAACCCACTGATTGGTACAAAATATAACGTGTGTAATTTCTTTCAATATCAAAAACACAACCAACAAAACAACAAACATGTGTCCTGGGACTGTAGTTACACTACACAGTAGAATCGACCCCTTCAGTTTGGCAGACCTGTTTGGGTTACACCCTAAAGAATACGTTGGTTCTGAAGAAGTTGAGATTATTTCTCTGCTCGTAGACCAAAAATCGCCCAAATTCTTAGGTATATTTGGGCTACTGGGCGATTGTCCAGAGAAATTGATTTCTATTCTTTACCATCTCGTTCGGGAAGAAAACATGAAATTTCTCGTTCAGGTTAAAACTATGCAAAACAAGTTCCGATTTCGATGAAATTTTCTTACGAGTACGTCAAGTGAATTAACAGATGGCCTCGTTGATTTCATCGCCGTTGCACCAGAAATAGGTAACTATTGCGCACTCGAAAAACCGATCTCGCGATGTTATCACCCAGTTTTGCTCGAATTCGGAGGGTAATCAACCAACCAACTTCCGTTCCAGATTGATCTCTATTTAATGATAACTGTACTTTTGAATTTCGCCAGTAGTTGGCACTCAGAACTGTGGATTTTTTCGCAAAAAACAAAACCCGAAGACTTTTGCGCCAAATTAGTTCTTCAGGTAGGAGCTAAGTGCGTTTCGTACTATATTTTGAAACACTTGGACATTAGGGGATTTTGACAAAGAGTAAATAATGAGGAATTTGCTTCACATTTTTTCAATTTTTTTTTTTTCAAAAGAGGGTTCACTGATATGGAAGAAAGCATCGAAAAAGCGTCCAAAAAATTTAGAGAATTGAAGGAAGATGGAAATTTTAAATGTAGTGGCAATCTGTATGGGGCGGCCATGTTGTTATGTATCTGGCTTCCTTCATAAGGGGATCTGTGCCCCTTACAACAGTAGTGCTACCTCTGGAAGCGTAAATGAAACGTTAGCTTACACGGTCAACACAGGAGTCTGCCACTGGGGGTTCAAAACGGCAGATGAGAAAGTGACCAAAAAAAGCATTTTCACTCACTCTTTTCCTATTAGTTAATCAACCATTATTATTCTTCATCTTCTCTTATTTAGTTTTTACATTAGTTAGTTTCGTTATTTGAATAACATTAATTGAGTGGTCACACCAATAACATTAGTTGTTTGGTCACAAGGGCGCCTACTAATCTACATGTAGTCATTCTTTGTTACTATTTGCTGAGACCTCTTTTCCTCTTCGCCAGAGCACAGCAGTGTGAATTCGGTAAGTTTTCGTGTTGTTATGCAGGTGGTGGCGTGCTCACCCTCTCTCGATTTTCGTGGTGTTTTTTGACAGAGGCTTCACTTCTTCAGGCATTTTATTCTACGGTAATTTTTTCCGCATGGATATTCCTAGTGTTAAACAATAATTCTAGGGCCCCGATATAGGATTTGACTTGAAACTCCAGAATCTAAAATTGAAGCAAGTTCCCCATTCCAGAAAGTTTTGACTCGGTTGATAACGGGATATCCCCCTCCTCCCTCCAGTCACCTTTCCAATGAGGAATTTCACCGAATTCTGTTTGCATTTTTCCTGAATAGTTAATGGTGTGGGATAGATGAAAATTGGGCAGATTTCGGAAAATAAGTCTCCTGTTATTTTTGGGAGACAATCAAAATTTTTGATTTCAAAACTAACCGGGAAAACGGACGTGAAGCGGGAACGCTCGCTGATTGGCTGTTCGGATCGCCGTCTCCTCCCAGTGTTGCCCATTGGGACGACGAAATCGTGTTTTCTAAGAGAAAAGTTATCAAACAAAAACAGGGGTAACCTAATTTTCCCCATCTTGCTTTTTCTATTTTTTTCTTCAGTTTTTCGATTTCGAACTTTACTGTTTCGTGAAATTTTGCATCTGGGGACTATAGATTTCTCGATCTCAGCGCTTCAAGCGGCCATAAATGAACTATTCCAGGATGACGTCATTTTCCCGGTTTTTTTAACATTCGTATTTTTTACAGTGTTTTGTTTATTCGTAAATTAGGAAGTTCGGGCTGAAAGTTTGCCTTAGGGTGTTTTTCGAGGTGCTGAATCCGATTTTGGGGTCAAAAATAGGAAATACCGACATGGTGAAATTCCTCATTTTGTTACCTGACTCCTGATTATTTTCACAAACCATTTGGGATCTAGTTTTGCTGCAAAGGTTTTGGTTATTGTAAGTCCTCTCTAAGGTTTAAAAAGTTGGGGAAAACATTTTCAAAACGCTCTAGCTGGAAAACTTTCAATAAACAGGTGTTGTTTTTCCATCAGTTTCGAATTTACAAGCATTTTTAGAGTCGAATGACACCTCCCAGAAGCTCAACTATCGTTAAATGATCAATGGGGAATTTGCCTCAATTTTAGATTCTGGAATTTCAAGTCAAATCCTATAATAGAGCCCTACAATAGCGTTTAACACCAGGAATACCCAAGGGAAAAAAATTGCTGAAGAAGAAAATGCTCAAACAGGTGAAGTATCTGTCAAAAAACAGCGCGAAAATCGAGGGAAACTGATCACGTCACACCCCGAGGTTCCTCCGGAAAAATGACGCAAAAACTGACTGGATTCACACTGCTGTGGGCTCTGGTGAAGCGTAAAAGAAGTTTCAAAGAGTATCAAAGAACGACAACAGGTAGCGCCCTCGTGACGTCACGAAATGATCCACTCAAATAATGTGATTCAAATAACGAAGCTAACTAATACAGAAACTAAATAAAGGAAGATGAAGACTATTAATGCTTGATAAACTAATAGGTAGAGTCGTATTGTAATAAAGAGTGAGTAAAATTGCTTCTTTACTTTCACGTATGGGTTTTTCTCTTCCCCAGTCGCGCGCACACTCCTCTGTTCAACCATGTTAGCTAAAGTTTCATGTAAGCTTCCAGAGGTAGCACTACTGTCGTAAGGGGCACAGAACCTCTTTGAAGTCAGATTGGTTAGAAAACTGGTTACTTTGCAACATGGCTGCCTCCATAGCTGCTACATTTAAAATGTCCTACTTCCTTAAATTCTCTAAATTTTTTGGATGCTTTTTCGAGCAGCATACTATGGTTTTCTTCCAAATCGGTGAACCCTCTTTCGAAAAAAAAGATAAGAAAAGGTGAGGCAAATTCCCCATTATTGTGAAATTTATCAGACCCACGCGATATTTATTCAGAATTTCTTTGAGCTAGCCCAAGAGGACACAACCTTTCTCCCCTCATCAACATATTCTGAGGTATGTTTTTGGAAGTCCAATTTTTACCTGCAACAGGTTATCTACTTTAAACCAAAACTGATAGCTGTTAGCTATCTTGATATACCAACTACCTATAGATTGTTTAAGGGAACGTAATAATAAAAACATAACAACTCGAAGAAAAACAAAAAAAGTCTGCCACGAGGGTGT
The DNA here is from genome assembly GCA_009739505.2 of Apolygus lucorum. Taxonomy (NCBI): domain Eukaryota; kingdom Metazoa; phylum Arthropoda; class Insecta; order Hemiptera; family Miridae; genus Apolygus; species Apolygus lucorum. The sequence goes on along the minus strand of CM019169.2, from coordinate 19,432,638 downwards.
GGCACATAACTTCCTCGTATCCATAACCCGATTGTATAGATGATCCGATGCATAGTAGTTAATCTCAAAACTTTAATCTCTAAATACCTTGCATAGGAGACTCTACTAGTCAACCCGCACAATCTCTGAATATTGTTGGAAAATGTAGACATTTTGGCTGTTACAAGGAATTCACTTTTGAGCATGCCCACAAAATACTTTCAAATTGGGGGCCATGATTTTAATAGGGGACCATTTCCACTCCAACTCTCATAATTCCTAAAAATGTTAAGTACATCAATCTCTAAGTGCAATCTCTCTTGCACTACCCTCATAGGGGACCATCTACACGTTAAACCTCACAATCTCCGAATATTGTTGGAAAATGTAGAAGTAATGGCTGTGGCAATGATTTCACCGTTGCGCTTGCGCAGTGGCTACTATCAGTGGGGGGGGGGGGTGAGGATTTTCATAGGGGACCATCTACACAGCAACTCGCACAATCTTTGAAAATGTCATCGAAATCGGATGGAAAATGTAGAAGTTATGGCTGTGGCAAGGAATTCATGACAGACAGACAAGGAACCAAAATTGTTCAGGAAGATCTGAAACGTAAAACGCGAGTGGAAATTTTCATTTTGGAGAACATTTTTTTTTCAACCTTGAAAAGTGAAAACAAAGCTTCCGCAACAAAGACTCGGAAGCAATAGTTTTGCATTTTTAGAATTTTTAGAGACCACCCGGAGCTCTGTAGGACCAACCGTTCGCTCCCCACGGAGCTACGACTTACGATAAATCAGAAACACGAGCGTGAATCGCAAACAAGACCTAATCTCCGTTCAAATTTTAGCTAACCAAAGTACGATTTTTGTTCGTTTCTTCGTTGTACTCAGTTCTGCGTCCTTGGCGACCAGCAATCGAATTTCATAATAATTATGGTATGATAATAATTCCTAATAATCCCTGTTTCTTCGAACTGATTGTGAAGCGTTCGTTTCTTCCAAATAAACTTTATTGTGAAGTAGATATGTAGTAGGTGGTATTGCCTATGGTTAGACGATGGTGACAATGGCAAAGCCGAGTTCTCTGCAGACGAGTGATCTATATAGAAAAAAAAAACCTTTGTGTAATAATTTGCAGCGTTTTCCAACTATTTTCACACATCTTCGAATAAAATTAAATCCGTTTGAAACGGGACCACCAATGGATACGGTAGAAAAAAGAATCAGGCAGATTGATGCCAGAATAAGGAAATGCAAGGTGTCAAACATTTTTTAAAAAATCGTCCTTCGTGACACCGATTTGAGTTCTCGCCTCCTTCGCGCCTACGGGTTTGGAGTCGGTCAAACAAAGCAGAGCTGGGTTCAATTTAATTACGACTTTCGCCAATTACAACATTATATAACTCAATACAATAGTTGGAAATTCATGTTAAATTAGGAATTTCACCATGTCGGAATTTCCTATTTTTGACCCCAAAATCGGATTCAGCACCTCGAAAAACCTTCTAAGCCAAACTCTCAGCCCAAACTTCCTAATTTACGAATAAACAAAACAGTGTAGAAAATACGAATGTTTAAAAAAACCGGGAAAATGACGTCATCCTGGAATAGTTCATTAATGGCCGCTTAAAGCGCTGAGATCGAGAAATCTATAGTCCCCATATGCAAAATTTCACGAAACAGTAAAGTTTGAAATCGAAAAACTGAAGAAAAAATAGAAAAAGCAAGATGGGGAAAATTAGGTTTCCCCTGTTTTTGTTTGGTAACTTTTCTCTTAGAAAACACGAAAAATGCAAACAGAATTCGGTGAAATTCCTCATTATTGGAAATATGTTTGAAATGATACAATACATTGACTAAATAAGCTGAAAAACGCTGCAAATTATTACACAACGGTTTATTATTTTTATATAGATCACTCGTCTACAAAATCACCAACCATCCAATATGAAGAGAAGAATGAAAAAAAAATAAAAAAAATAAAAAAAATAATAAAAAAAATAAAAATAAAATAAAAAAATAAATCAAAATCACCAACCATTGATCGCATTTCGGTCAGCTCTAATTTGAACGGAGATTAGGCCTCTTTTGCGATTCACACTCGTGTTTTGATTTATATATATATATTTCAATATAAACCCTTAAATTTTCGTAGGGAGCGAACGGTTTGTCCTACAGAGCTCCGCGTGGTCTCAAAAAATTCTAAAAATTCTATAGAATCTTAATTTGGAGGAAAAACAATACCTTTATATCGAAATTTTTTGAGTTAGGGCGTTTTCAAAATTTCAAAATTGATTTTGGAACCCTTAGGAGTGACCTACATCAACCAAAAGCTTCGGGGCACAACTAGACCCCAAATGGAGCCTACATACCAAATTTCATCAAAATCGGTCAATGCTAAGTGGCAAAAGTGCCGCGTACGGCGGACGGACGGCCAAATTTTTATTCGATTTTTGGATTCTACGTACCTTGAAACGTAAACCATCAAATTTTGAGGGGGTGTTAAAAATTTTTTTTTCTTGGTCGATTCCAAAGGTTCATTATTGAAAATAATAAACCAAAAGCAAATAAATCTTTTAAAAAAGATACAATTCCGAAAAAAATGTTGCAATGGATGTCAAGCCTGGAGGTTTGTATTCAATCTTCGCCTCAGACTTAGAAGACCATCGAAGAAGAAACCGAAATCGATGACATGGATAATTAACCGTACGTAGTATGCGGTTCATAGGACGATTCCTTTGGTAACTATTTGCAGCAAATGGGACATGAAGCAAAGGGCTATGATGGGTTGTGTAGCTCGGAATATTTAGATTTACCCTGGAAAACAGGGAGGGACACTGGAGGCTGTCATTGAATAATTTATGGCATAACACCACATCAGCCATAAAACGTCGGTCCACCAACTTTGGTAAATCATAAGTTGCTGATATTGTCAAATAGTCCACTTTTTCTGCTGGTATATGAGGAATATAACTTGTAAGCTTGTACGCGAGGAGTATCAACAACTTCCGCTAAACACCTTCCAGACGATTCTTATGTACCTCGTAGAACGGAGACCAGATGGCGCCAGCATATTCCATGACAGGTCGCGCCAGGGATTTGTACTGAGTCACGAAGGCAGCAGGAGAAGTGAAGTCGCGCGAACACCTTTTCTGAACGGCCAAGGTCTTGAATGACAATTTTGGATCCAAGAGTACACAGAGATCCCGAGTACTTTCTTGTCTTGTCAACGGTAGACCATCAAGTAGGTAAGAGAACCTCATCAAATCGCAAGAACGAGTGTAAGAAGAAAATGAGCGGTGTGAATAAAAACGAGCACGACGAGTATTTACTTACAAGTAAAGTGTAACGAGTATTTAAACTCCAAGTAAACCGATGTGAATAAAGCGTCGAGTTTACTTGTGACCGTGTACTCAACCCGAGGGTATACTAGCAAGTATTTACTCGCGAGACAACTGAATTCACAAAAAAGGCAAGTAAATACTTGTAGCGCCACACAGACTACGCATCATTTCGGAATGCGAAATTTTGAAGCCCAATCTGCCTTGGCCTGATCCATATCTTCAATAGTGCGTGGAAATTTAATCCAATCTTCAGACTTCGACACTATTTTGTCCAATACACTTGAAAATGTTCTGCTGATGGTACTTCTTTCAACCCCCATGTCGTTGGCAACACCACTTTGGAATCCTGGATCACTAACGTATCTCAGAAAAATTTCCATCTTTTTCCGTGCAGTTAATCCTCCACCCTTTGCATCAGTGTTCTCATCAAGAAAGTGCGAAGTGAGAAAATCTACGTTTTCGCTCTCAAACCGTAATAGTCCCTTAGATAGATCGGGACTTATATCACGCACGTCTCTATAAAGTTTCACACCACGCAGGTTCATAATGCAGCCATCTTTCGTGTACAAGTACGACTGCAAGTCTGGGGTCGGGTTGACTTGCGAATAGACGAGTATTTAGTTGCTACAGAAGTATTTACTTGCGTTTATTCACACCAAAATTGGCATTTTTCCGGGTTTTACTAGCCTCTCAAGTATTTACTCGCGAGTAAGAGTAAATACTTGTTTTATTCACTTCAATTTCGGCGTTTACTTGTTATTTTGATATGTTCAAGTATTTACTTGTCCTACTCGTTTTTATTCACACCGCTCATTGTGCATTTATCAGGGTTCAGGGTAAGATGATTGGCAGAGCACCAGTTCAAAATAAAAGAGAAGCATTGTTGGAGAAGATAAGTCAGCAGATGACGATATACTGGAAAAGACCTTCAGGTCATCGGCGAAGATGAGTATCCTTACATTGTCAGATGGTGCCAGGGAGCCAACACCAGGAGGAGGAAAAACAGGGGGCCAATATGTAACCCTTGAGGTGCACCCGAAGAAGCATGAAATAATGAAGACAAAATACCCTTCAGTAGCTCTTAATCCAGGTGAGAAGGGTACCAGGTGAGGACAACTCATGTGCTTGTGTGAAACGCGATCAAAAGCCTTCGCAAAGTCGACGGAGATGCTATGCATTTTCTCGACGCTCGTGCTATTCATTTTGTGCGCAATCATGCTCGACCTAGTTGACGAGGACTCCCCATCAGCAACACAGAACCCATTGACCAAGTCCCCCATTTTCATTAGACCCCGACTGGGTAAAATGATCCAAGAAAAAGTCTTTGATGGAATTACTATATTTAGTTTGTCTAACTTGGTGTTACAAAAATTGTCGAAATATATCACCAAATATCTATCAAATGGGGTAGTTGCATGATATGTTTTTGTATTTTTTCTGTGTAGTGAATCTCTATTGAAGTACGAATCTGCAAATAAAACTCCCAGAAACGCTTCCTAAAAATTTAGAGATTTTTTCAAAGAACGGGATTCTCGGATTCAGGCGGGAAAACCTACACACGGCTTGGACGCTGCGGGGTGGGGGCTACGTCACGGGTGTGAAGGGGGCCAAGAGACCGCTACACCACTGTTACCCTGACGCAAGGTTGTGTTTTCATAAAACAACCAAAATATGCTTCAAAACTTTCAATTTAAACGATTAATTCATACATGTAAAGCCTGAAAATATATTTCAAAGTTTTTTTAATCATCACCATTATTTTCTAACTATATTTCAATGTTTCTGACTCGAATTGTCCTCGATGGCAGTGATCTCAACGCACTCTATCGTGAGATTCTCGTTTAGGGATGACGTAAGAGGAGTGGCCCGCCAACACTAAAAAGGACGGTACTTCTTTATTGAAATACGGCTAAACTAAATGGAATTTCGAACTGAAAACTGGTGCAGGCACGTTTTTAAGTGCGCTAAATTCGAATCTGAAGTCAAAAACACGAAATTCCGACCCATGCAACTACCCCATTGTGCACTATTATCGAAATTTTTCCATATTTTCCCTGTGTCGTTTATAATTTAATCAATTTTTCTCAATTGTCCCAAAACATTCTTTTAAAATTCATTTACTGGCAATCTATGCTGGCTACAGATATGATTGTGATATGAAGCGGATTACTTCCCCTTTAAATTCCTCTGCCTCTACTTTTTTCTAAAATGAGTTGTTTTGCGACTGAATAGATGGAAACACGGCCTTATCGCGAACATTTCACTTTTTGGATTAAGTTACCTTTTCTTGAATTGTTGTATCTCCGTAATTATCCAACCTACAGAGCTAAAGTTGGTCTCAAACTGTGGAAAATTGATGCTACTTTGAAAAGTTACAGGGTATAAATTATTGGAATGATCATTGTTTCGAAGTTATGGTTAAAGAACTGAAAAAAATGCAAACATTTAACGGTTTTTAGCGCACTACGTCAGTAGCACAGTGCCCCCCCCCCCCTCAAAATTTCTTGGTTTACGTTTCAAGGTACATAGAATCCGAAAATCGAATACAATTTTTTCCGTCCGGCCTCCGTACTTTTCTTTGCAACCTTGGACCGATTAGGTTCAAATTTGGCATAAGGGCTCCATTTGGAGTCTAGTTGTGCCGCGAAGCTTTTGGTTGATGTGAAAATTAAGGGTTGAAATTTTCAAGAGTGCCCTAGCTCGAAAACTCTCGAAATAAAGGTATAGTTTTCTCACTAATTTAAGATAGTAGGTATTGAATTTTTAGAATTTTGAGAGACCACGCGGAGCTCTGTAGGACAAACCGTTCGGTCTGAAGGTTTTCTTTCGGTAAAACAGAATCTCGAGTGTGAATCACAAAAGAGGTCTAATCTCCGTTCAAATTTTATCTGACTAAAATGCGATCGCGGTTCGTTTCTTCAAGTTATATTCAGTTTTGCTTCCTTAGCAACGAGTAATCAAATTTCCCATACGAAACTCCCTATTTTTCGAATTGAGTGTGAAGTGTTTATTTCTTCCAAATAAACTTGATTGTGAAGGTAATTAGGTACCTAGTAGGTACGTACGGTTGGTAGGTAAAAAAATAGTGACAATGGCAAATCTGTGATCTTTACAGACAAGTGGTCTATACAGAAAAATAATAAACCTTTGTGAAATAATTTGCAGCGTTTCTAAATATAAAGTGATTGGGCTACCAGTGATCTCTCGAGTAATGATTTATGGTGAAAGATGTTTTGTGTATCGACCCACGGTATAACGAATTGTCAAACGAAAACTGGGGTCATCCAGAAACATACGCCGTTATTGGCTAGCTAGAAAATATATTTCCATCATCAGGGCTCAATGTCAGTCTAACATGAGAGGGCACCAACCAACCCATACTCTCCATCCGGTTCTCACTCAATTAGCAATGAACCAAAAAAGTCTAAAACTTTCTTATTAAATGTAGCAATAGGCTCACAGATTTACAATTTAGTCGTATAAAAATTGATAACAAGCAACATTTATTGTGGTAAACATTCAAAACTATAAAAACCACTTATGGCAAACTAAATTTTGGATACATAATTAAAATACTGATAACATACCTAATTATTCTATTGTTGAATAGATGAACCCATTCCCGATAGTTGACCATTTATGGTGAAATACCTGGGTCATTTCAAAATTTGGGGTTATTTTGTCCTCGAACTTTTCCATAAATTGTTGTTGAAGTTTTTATGTTTTTTCTCCCGTAAACGTCCTTTGTTTTGACCACTGAGGCAGATCCTGAAGTGGGCGCACACATCAAGTACCTAGTTTAAAATTTATAGAATTTTGAATTTTTTCCATAATTTCGACTTTGTAGGGGGAGATAAAACATTGTAGGGAGAGAGAAAACCAAGGGTGAGTTGAACTCATGAAACCTCTTTATTCCTTCAAAATACGAGAATCTTAGTTTAGGAGAGTCTCTTTTATTTATCGCAAACACAGTCCGAAGCTATAATCTAGGTACATCAGAATTATCAGATTCTTCAAGTCTTTCAATCAGTCTAATCTTTCGTAAAATGTGGGTTAAGGAAAAGTCGGAATTATATGACCCAGCGGTGTAAATAGTTCAGGTAACTCTTAAAAATGTAAACGGCTTTGAAAAAACTTTTGAGAACCCATAGTTTATTCAGTTTCTTAATAGTACCTAGGCCCCATAGGCCTCATTTTCTTAATAATGCATAGGTAACTCACTTTCTTAGTAATACATAGGTAACTCAGTTTCTAAGTAATACATAGGTAACTCGGTTTCTTGATAATGCTTAGGAAACTCAGTTTCTTAATAATAAAATTCTTACAAAAACGCTCGATTCCAAAGGTTCATTATTGAAAATAATGTGTCCAATATTTGGGAATCAGAGCCTAACTAAAATAAAATGAGGTAAGGATCAAAAATCCAAAAATGTCAAACTAATGGGAACTGGGAACCTGAACAAAATCTCCTATATTTATGACTCGAATATCATTGTAATTATTTGCGGTTAATTACAATCATATTCGAGTCATAAATACAGGAGATTTTGTTCAGGTTCCCAGTTCCCATTAGTTTGACATTTTTGGATTTTTGATCCTTAGGTACCTCATTTTATTTTAGTTAGGCTCTGATTCCCAAATATTGGACACATTATTTTCAATAATGAACCATGGATCCCCTGTGAATGGATCCCCGGAAACGCCGTAATCCATTTTTTACTACAATAGTACAATCGTCATTAATTATTAATACTATTATATTATTATTAATATATTAATTATTAATACGATACTATTATAGTATCGTTGCTGTAGACATAGTAATAAGGCGTAATGTTTTCCTTTCGAATCTACCAAGGTAGCGGAAGCTTTGTTTTCACTTTTCTAGGTAGAAAAAAAAATGTTCTCCAAAATCAAAATTTCTACTCAAGTTTTACGTTTCAGACCTTCCTGAACAATTTTGGTTCCGTGTCTGTCTGTCTGCCATGAAATCCTTGCCACAGCCATAACTTCTACAACTCTCATCCGATTTTGATGACATTTTCAGGGATTGTACGGGTAGCCTTGTAGATGGTCCCCTATGAAAATCATCAACCCCGAATTAATTAATGGTTATTAATAGAATTATTTTTTTTGGACTCGCTCTTCAATCTGGCCAAAATGAATATTCCTGGAGTGAGTGTTTCGGGCACAGGCGGTTTAGCTGAAGCTGGAAGTCCAGTAGAGGTAGAAGAAACAGCACACGTAGACGGTTTATCCAAGGTTGACTAGAACTTCTGCACAAAAAATGTTGTAATTACTGATGTAACCTATGGATAACTACTAATACCAAGAATATACACCAAGAGCTCAAATTTAAACCATTATCTTGGTGAACCATGAGCAAAACTTCTCTCCCTGCAATTCTATCTCTCTTCCTACAAACCAGCCTCTTCCCAGAAGTTCTAGGTAGAGAGGTTGTAGGGAGAGAGATTTTTGAGGTTATCACTCTCTACTGGCCTCACCATTATTGATTCTGACCGTTAGAAAAAATAAATAACACTATGGCATTCATAATTGTAATTTGAGTTTAATTATACGTAGTTGAACACTTACCCTGATGAGTGAGGTGGTTGTAGGGATGGAGAAAGTATTTACCTACTCTCAAAGCTTCAACACTTCACATAATAACCCACACAACTGGGAGCTTGGAAATTCAACAAACTTCAGTAGCTTCGGAAGCCATCTTGCAGCAGAGTTCACTTTTGTTTTTCATAACACAAAATAATCGTTTTCCAGGAGTGGGCAGGCATTTCAAAAAAATTGTAGGGAGAGAGAATAAAACCTTGTGACAGCATCAAAACATAGCAAAAACGCTTCCAATTCAAGGAATTTTTGTTCGTTTCTAATTTATTGCTGAAGAGGAGAGTAACCTGGACCAATAACATTTTTTACTTAAATTAAAACATGAATATAGAGTTCTCCAACAATTTTCGAAGTTCCCAACCTACCCTTTCTGACAGGTGTAGGGAGAGAGAATTGGGATCATTAATGATTTTTAATTATCTGAGTTAATTGATTAGTGAAATTCATTCTGTGTGATCTTTGTAGACACCAAGCTGCTGTATCTCCCTGAAAAAATTCTGAATTTCCAAGACAAATAGAGTGTTCGCAAAAGCTGCGTGACAAGAAATAACCCCAAATTTTTAAATGACCCACCTACCTGATTTCAATTTTCTCACTATTTTGGAAAAATTTCTCATGAAGGGAGGAATATTGTGACTTGAGTGGTGACGTCATGTCCATGATGTAGAGATAGTGTCCATTCAGTTTTCTGTTACCCTAGAATACATTGTTTTTTCACTCCATATTTTCATCATGGTTACTTTCCTCATTCCTATCAATTCTAAAGTTGTTTCAACAAGTGGATTCGTATCAACCCAGGAGCTCACGTAGCCTAAATTACTTGATTCCTTACCTACTTCGTCGACATTCCAGAAGCTGTTCGCCTCGAATTAATCATTTTCCACGACGTTTCTATTAATCCCAGGCCCTTCTTCCCTTATTTTGGCTCGCGTTCAGGGCGGTCTGGTTCTATTTTCAGTTCCGCACTCACATTGTCTGGCCACATTGCCAATTCTTCCCACTACCCGCGTATTTTCCCCCACCCCATTTCGTGTTCTTTCTCCACGGGATCCTTCCATTGCATCTTTTCCTCCCAGGCGCAATATTCTTTCCATCCTACCAGACTTTGTTGGGTTTCAGAGAACACATCGAAGGAGTAATGGAATTTTTATCGCTTCGGCTTCACGGTTTCACTCCCCCGTATTCCTTATCTACGTTGTGAGAGCGTTTTTTCGCCCGTTTTTCCTGACCATGACCGCGCCATTTGCTCCAGGTTCCGTCTTTTCCAGACTATAAATCTCCAATTTGAGATCGTTAAAACCACGATGGTGAGATGCGTGAACGATGTTTTTCTTTGACTCTCCATGTTTCATTCACTCATATTTTACAGGCGTTTGTTCACGACAATTTCGAGTGAAGTTCAGATAGACCTTGTTCTTATCTCGTTGGCGACGAGAATCAATCAGTTTGAAGAGTTTGGAAAGTTGTTTTCTGTAAATTGATAAATGTAATAAATGATATGGATTAGACATTGTTTCATAATCACAAACCTGAAACCTATTCAAATCCACTCATTTGGGTGAAACTAGGCTCTTAAATTCATCTGGCCAATATCACGAGGTTTACTGGGCCAATTTCGTTTACTTCTCATTTAAGAGTGGAATGGGACATTTTAATGGGGTATTTCGGTCAATTTTTTTTATTTATTTTTTTCAAAAGAGTATGGCTCAGGAATAACGGTAATCGGGTCTGATCGTCGAGAAAATGTTTTTAAAAAATCAGAGAAGCTAAGGAAAGTTGAAGATTTGAATGGTGTGACGAAGCTAGCCAATCGTGACGTAGCTAGCCTACTGTCTTTGAAAAAAGTATCCATGCACAGAAACCCTTGAAAGACCTCTTGGATAGTAGTAGTCCTTGTCTAGTGTGTGTGCATTTATAGCGGCCGGCCCGCCTTTTTCAAACGTGTGATCTCTTTAATTAATTTTTCTACCACATGTTATAGTATCATTGGGCTTAAAGTTGTAGTATATAGGTTTTCAAGGGTGCTGAATCCAAATTTGAGGTCAAAAACCTGAATTTCCGACCCACCGAAATACCCCATTCTGCTAACGGATTCAAGTAGAGTTCAAGGTAAATGGGAAACGTGTGCTAAATTGTTTGCGCTCACTGTTAAAATTCAATATAAGGCCACTTTTGACCAATTTTCAAATTTTAAACAATTTTTTGGAACTGTGAGCAACATATGTAAAGGTACTTTGGAAGCGGGGACTACGACTGTGTTCTGGTGAAGGGGGAATAGTTGGCGAAGCCACGGAAATGGCATTCACATAGAGTGGAAGGCTCGTGCGAGGTTAGCTGAAATGACTGTGGCGTGTGTGGTTACCGATCTTACGTGGAAACTGTAGATTTTTAGCTAGTTTACAACTTATCAGTCGGGGAAAAGACTGCAATAACTCGAAAAAGGTCGTTTTAAGGATAACCGTTTGAAGTTTTCATAATCGATTTCAATGTACTAATACATTATTACTAGAGCTCGGAATTTTCATATTTTGCATATCTTTTATTATGCGGTATATCTTTGTATTTGAACGTTTTGAAGGTTTCTGAAGGGTATGCGGTAGTTTAAATTAAAATTGAAATTGCATATTTTTGCATATTTCGGTCATTTTGGGGATTTTTGAATTTTTTGGTCATTTTGGGGATTTTTGCATATTTTGCAGCATATTTTACCAGTTTTTGCGTATTCTGGATTTTTTTTTAAGTCAATGCTGGAAGTTGACAATATTCGAAATCGAATGTTGGAAAGTTTTATCCCCTCACTCACATCACCTATGCAAGTAAATTCTCAAAGGAGAAGACAGCTCATGGGACTCTCCCTACTCTCCAAAAGAGATTTCCTCTTTTAAATGTTTGCCTATTGTATCTTGCGATGTAGAGAGATCGTTTTCTGCATTGAAAGAAATTTTAAGTGATAGGGGACACTGTTTTACACCTGATAATTTGGAGCGTGTAATTGTTGTCCAATATAATATGTAGTTCATCTTTACATACATCTTTACAAACTAGGTATAAAAGTTTGTATAAATGTATAAAAGTAAATAAAAAATGTATAACTGATTTTTTGAATTGCTTATTTACTTTACCTGTTGCTTCATAACTTTTTTCTAGGAGAAAAAAGGGCTAAAAAATGTTATAATATGGAACATCCTTTCTTAAAATACTGAAATTCCAAAGTCGTATGCAGATTTAAGGGCAAATGCATATTTTTCCAGTTTCCGGTGCATATTTTCGGGAAATTTTCGTTCATATTTTCCGAGCTCTAATTATTACACTTCAAATTGCTATCTTTTCCCGTACAAAATGACCAACAGGACTATATTCATTGTGTTCACATCACACTATCGCCTTAGTAACTCCGGTTTTAATCCCATTTCAATCCCCTCCTCCATTAATTTGGGATGTGACGGTATTCATCAAAACGTTTCTTACATTTCTGGAGATATCTTTGTGAAATAGTTTCACAATATATCAAAATGAAATGTTATTGAAGGAGAAATTTTTTATGAAGACTCTGCTATCTCAAGTTGATATTGGTCTTGGAGAAAAAAATAAAACTCGAACATTATTAGGTGAAATTTTGGCTTGTGACCGTCTTTAATAGGGATGGGCATCGAAGTAATCTATTAATTAGTCAAATAATCGATGTCCACTGGTCTCTCTATCATCTCCCTCTCTCACTATTCTGTACCTGCTTAGTTTTGTAAAAATCCAACATAACCTGGTATCATATTGGAAACAGATGGCGGAGACTTTTCCTGAGGTTTCTAAAATTGCCTTGAAAAACGTGCCTACTGCCTCTGTTCTTTCCGACTGGTTTTTTTCTGAAGCCGGCCAAATTTTAAAGGAACAGAGGAATTGGCTGACCACACCGACTTGGCTAACGAACTCTTTTCTGATGGACATAGATAAAAAATATTGGCTCGTAAATCATTTGCTCGTATCATTTCTTTTCGTTTCACTCTTACTTTGGATGTAATTTTAAATTTTAATAATTTTTACGTTGAGTTTTTTGTTTCAATTGTACCTACCCAATTTATCCCAATGTTTTTGATATAATGGATTAATCGATGTTCAAGAGCTCGATTAATCGACTAATCGATTTCGTTGGTCGATGCCCATCCCTAGTTTTGAACCAAACAAACGAAACTTTTCCTGTGACAGCTGAAGGACACCTTACAAGTCTAGTCTCCATGGCGACAATGAAGAGAATTTTGAGGCATAATTAGCGAATTTTAATAGTACTGAAACTGGCTTCACAAGGGGCGGAACGAAGGTAGAAAACGCAGCAAATTATTGCAGCATGCCTACTTCAGAATCAAGTTTATTTGGAAGAAATAAACGCTTCACACTTAATCCCGTGAAATAGAGGTTGTGGATGCCTTCATTAGGAAATTTGATTACTGGTTGCTAAGGACGCAGAAGTGAGTACAACACGAAGAAACGAACAACGATCGTTTTTTGATCAGCTAAAATTTGAAAGGAGATTAGGCCTCTTTTACAATTCACACTCGTGATTCTGATGTATCGTTAGTTCAACCCTCAAGTTATCTTAGGGAGCGGACCGCTGGTCCTACAGAGCTCTGGGTGGTGTCATTCAGTTCTAAAAAAAATGCAATACTATTTTAAATTGATTAAAAAACAATAACTTTATATTGATCGTTTTTGAGCTAAGGCGTTTTGAACATTTTAGCCTTTATTTTTCAACCTTTAGAAGTAACTGACATCAACGAAAAGCTTCGGGGCACAACTAGACCCCAAATAGAGCTCATTTACCAAATTTCATCAAAATTGGTCCAAGGTAACTAACTAAGGGAGGTGCCGCATTAAGCGGATGGACGGCAAAATTTGTATTTGCTTTTCAGAGTTTGGGGGGGGGGGGTCAGAAAAATTGTTGTGTGGAGGGGGTTGGGAAATCGTGGAAAGTGTGTTTTTCCATTCTGGACGGAATGGATGACTCAAAAATCAGATCGTGGTCGACTCTCGACTGTTTTCACGTCCAGCGCATGCGCGGAGGTCGATAATGGCGGCCACCATACTCAACTGTTGTCCAACTGTGTTCCTTCCATCTTTCTGCTTTCCGCGTTCCGCACCATGTGAATCTAACTTCAGCCTCAGCGGTTTTTGATGGCTGGAACACTAAAATTATATCAGTTAGTATTGCACAAGATTTTCCACGCAATTTTGAGTTGATCCGCCATTAAAACTAAAAAATGACGTTTTCTGAGTCACTTCCTTTTTCCGACTAATTTGTTTTTTCTTTTTTTTCCCCCGAACTCCCCTCAAAGACAAATTGTCTTTGGTGACGGAGGGGGCACGCCATTAATGAAAATAAATAAATAAATCAAATATAATGGGGAGGACGCCCAGGACTCACCCGAAGGTGGGGGTGGGAGAGAAGGATGAAGGGAAGTGCCTCTATAAAACGACCACCAGTTCAAATATGAGCCAAGCAGGACACGGGTGGTGATACCACAGAGTATGCCTACTGAGATGCCCAACTTGTGCAACTCCGCGGCACTTTTCCCGCACCACACACCGCGCCATGACAAGGTTGCAGCCATCACCCTGATGTTGTTGGGTGCCACTCCTTTTAGCTCCGACACTGCTTGCCGTAAATCATTTGTGTCATATTTCCTTATCTTGGCCCGCCAAGTCTGCTCCATGTCCAAGCTGCCATTGACAACTTGGACATCCAGGATAATGCAAGGCTGGTCGGGCTTGACGGCAACAATGTCGGGCTTCTTACCCTGGTCACTAAGCATGTGATACTATCTCTCTCTCTCAACATCCCAGCAGCTAGATGACAAAGCACCTGCTATCTGCTTGGCGACCGCATCATGACGTAGGATGTGGCCCCCATGAGTTCGTGGACACTGCTGCACCACATGATACAGGTGTTCATTTCCACTCCGACAGGCACGGCAAAGGGGTAGCGTTGTCCCGCGACTACCTCTCGAACACAGCACTGCAGTTGGCAAAGATGCCACGCGGATGGGATGAGACAAGGCTTTCGGAGCACTGTCGGAGTTCTTTACCATCCACCAATTCATGCAGCGCAGCAGCGAACTCAGCAGACAAACTGGGTTTTGGAGCAGATGGTGTTGCTCGGTCGCACCATGCTAACTGCTGCCTGACAAAATCAAGATCAGCAGCCGCACGGGCGACCTCCCAGCTCGACCCTTGAAGGGCTAGCAGGCGCAGGCGGTGCAGTGAAGGAATACATGCCGAGAGAGACACAATGCCAAGCCCACCGGATTTGACCAGTGCATGAATATAGGCACTTGGGACACCAGGTGGGAACTTCAGCCAAGAGCGCACAGCAGAGCGAACTTCTCGATCTAATTGTTGCAGCCTCCCCGCCGTAAGCCTGCCAAAGACTAACCCATAGGTTAGCTTCGGCAGTAAGTACGTGTGGAGGAGGCGCAGCTTCTGCTGTGGCTTCAATGGAGCCTTGGTAACGCGAGCTAGCGCTCTACCAAGGTCCACACGGCTGGCAGTAATAGTGGCCACCCCCATGAAGTCGACTCCAAGGTACCGCCGGATCGAGATGGAATGGGGGATTGTCCTACGACAAAACCCCCATCCACAACTTTCACCTTATCGATGGCATCACATGATAACCTCGTATCTCACCCACCTGTAATTCAATTTTTAGCGATAAGAAACCATGGTTATCAGTGACGCTCAGCCCTCTTGATCAAAACCGAGGTTATCATTTAGGGCGTTAGAGAGCAGAAAATGCAATTCCCGCTAAAAATTTAATTACAGGTGGGTGGATACGAGGTTTTCATTCAGAGAATCCAAAAAGAACCATTTTGGCCAAAAATTGAGATACGAGGTTATCATATGATGTCATCGTTATGTTGGCGACCTGACGGGACCAAGGAGACCGACCCACACTTATCGGGGTTAACCACAAGTCCACACCTGGCTAGCTGCTTAGCAAATGCATTGAGGGCGATCTGCAAGCCCTCACCGGTTTCTGCGAGTAGGATAACATCATCGGCAAATGCCAATGCTCTTACTCGCACCCCAGGGTCGAGATCAAACCCTACTTCAGCGGGCAGCTTACCCAAGGCCGTATCCACAACCAGGTTGAAGAGGAGTGGTGAACTATTAAAAGAAACTACTTCCCTGTCAGATCTGTGTTGGCGCCGAGGCTGCTTCACTGAAGAACATCTGTAGCCTGAAGGACAGTTTCTTAGGTATTGATGCAAGCTAGAGTTCCTACAGTGAATTGTTTCTAAAAAGACGCCGTTGCGCCAAAAAATGAAAATGAAACTGTCAAACCTGAGGGTAGAAGGATTGTGACTGTTGAGGCAGAAGTACCTTGATTGAAATTGAATGAGCAATCATGGTGTTCTAGGGATAATTAGTTTCCAGTTATCACTTCCAGTTCATGTTTGTTTCTTGATTAAAAATTAACAGAATGTTCGTATTTTAAATTAATTGAATGCTGATAAATGGTACTGTGAGTCTTGTATGTACCGGCTCATTCATGTTGCTTCTCCATTGTCGAGTGTCACATTTAGTATGACTGATGTTCCATAAGTACAACTATTTGTCCAATTTTATTGTTTTTCAATCGGTCTTCTCGTTTGATTGCAGAAAGCGCAAACCAATGGCCACGCAACCGCCGTCGGTGACGCAGGAGCCGGAAAGTGGTCCGAAGTGAAAACGCCTAAGAAGGAGGCGAAGAAGGACGCAGAAAAGTCCCCTCAAAAAGAGAAACAAAAACAGGAAAAGAAATCTCCGGTGAAGAACACCCTGAAGGAAAACAAAGCTAACAAGGAAAATAACAAAGGAGACGCCAGCAATAAGAAAGTCAAAGGCAAGGGAAAGGAAAACGTCGAAGTCACCACCAAAAACAAGAAGAACAAAGCTGTCGATGAGAAACCCAAAGATTTCGATGATGGTAAGTTCATAATAAGTTGAAAATATTTTTAATTCACTCTATCTTGGCGAATATTGCCTTGAAATCAACAAATTTCTGGCCTAACAGTGAGATTTCATCTTCTGAAGAGGTCTTTTAGATCTGAGAGATCTTCTACTTAGTCTTGAATTCGTCCGTAGGTTCCTTGCAAATAACATCAAGGCGTGTTTAGTCCACACAAAAAAAGTGGGCTCTTCAAAATCAAAAATTATTTTTGCCGGGCTAGAAGAAATTATGTTTTATTTTTTATGAACATTTTCAGGGTTGGTTCGGGGTTAGTTCCCTAAGTACTCCCCTCAGAATTTCATCGAATTGTCTACTCACACGATAGTCAACATAATTGAAACACTTTCTCGTTCGAAAAATATCAGCAATACGCAAATCATGCTCCGTTTAAAGGAATTAAGAATAATTAATTAAATTTAAAGGAAGGAAGCTTTGTTTTCACTTTTCAAGGTTGAAAAAAAAAAAGTTCTCCAAAATCGAAATTTCCACTCGCGTTTTATGTTTCAGACCTTTCTGAACAATTTTGGTTCCGTTTCTGTCATGAAATCCTTGTAGCCGGCATAACCATACGAAGTTATTGTCCGATTTCGATGATTTTTTCAGGGATTGTGCGGGTTGGCGTGTAGACGGTCCCCTATGAAAATCGTCTCCCCAGGACTGATAGTAGCCGCTGCGCATGCGCGAACGTGAATTCCTTGTAACAGCCATAACTTCCACATTTTTCATCCGATTTCGACGAAATTTTCAGGGATTATGCGGATTACTAGAAAATGGAAAATTTGCCTCACATTTTTTAATCTTATTTTTTTCGAAAGAAGGATCACTGATATGGAAGAAAACCATAGTGTGAGAAACTCACCAATAACCAACTTCTTGATCTGGAATTTTTCGCCTTTGGAAATCCTTCACTAGGTATCAAATCTTACCAATCAGGATGCCCGTTATCAAGAGGTTGTAATAAAGGACGGAAATTGTGATTGTAATTAGGTCCTCTTTTCTTATGATAGTATATTATATAAATTTTATTATCAATCAGTTTGATCATCTATATGTTTCCAAAAACCCGTTTTGCCCTTTTCCCGATCTTTGGGTGCCCCTCATATTTGCCCTTTCCGATAATGTGATAAGCTATCCATATCCGTTGTGTGCCTTGTCACAGTTCATATAAAACTAATATTTTATTATCCTCCATATTAAGCTCCAACGTTGTCTTATCGGACCTCAGTGCAAAAGTAAACTTACATCGTTGACTTGGCAGTTTATTTTGTATTTCTCAAATAATCATAGTGAAGCTGTTTGATATTCAATTAGTGAATAGAATATTGGATTGGAAAATCATTACACACATTATTTTTAGTCCGGATAATACTTGAGCATAATCTATTTTGTTCCCATTTTGCAGGAGAATGGAAACCAGCTCTTTCCCGCAAGGACAAGAAAAACCGGAAATCTACCTTAGAAGAGATCATACCTGAAAAGAATGGTACCAAATCTAAACCTAAATCTAAAAGCACGAAATGATCTTAGCATGCATGTTTCACTCGCATGTTGAACTGCAAACCATCAAAATTCCTCCATCCATTCACTTTCATACGTAAATTTACCAATGAAAATTTCATGTTTTTTCTTAATTTCGTTTCCCAACTTCTTCTTCCTTTCTTTCTTCTCGTCCGTTCTAATCTTCTAGTTTGTATGTACATAATTGTTGGTGGAAAGTTGCCCTGTTCCATGTGATGATCAAGGAGGATGGCGATCGTTCATACTAAAACATTAGTCAATGCACAAGTAATTTTACTTGAATTTAAGACCTATTTGTGAGATTAGTCCCATTTGAATGAAAAGGTTGATATTTTCCTAATTCTGACAGCTCATTGTTGGTGTCTTTGTCGAATCATTTTACTGGTGTGGGGTCTTTCCCATATGTTCAAAACTAATCCTTTTTATTGTAGATTGATACGTAGATTTGTAAACGTTAAATGAGGTAGTTGTATGTAAGTACAGTTTATTTGATGGCCGTAGTAGATGATGGGAGGGAGGGGGGGGGGCTTGTACTTGATGAAAGGAGGCTCCCTATACTCTTGCCTTTATTTAAAGAGCTCTGGACCGCGGGTTCCAAAACCCCTTCCCTGCCAAGAGGTGGCAACGTTGCAAGGTGCTCACCTTGGGGTCTCAACTCACAACCCTTCGCGGTCAAAACCCATCATCCCTCTCCCTTCTTCCTCTTCTATCAACATACAATTTAATTATTTATCGTTCGGTGAACATTTTTTGTAATTTAAATTCGTAACGTACTAATTATTCTGATGAAAATGAGTCCAAATTTCCTGTAATTCGGCGAAGAGGGCGTAATTCGTTTGGGTGGATTGGCCGGGAGAGGGCTGCTGAGTTTTAATCGTACCTGCCTCGAGTTTATACTCGATATGTTCAATTTTTCTCGCTGATCACGATTTTGGTGATGGGATGATCGAAATAATTTGTGAATCAAGTGTGCATTTGCAGAAGAGGGTAAACTGTTGGGGGGTTCACGGGCGGAGGGGTCGCGCAGGTATACCACGACCTTCTGCTGGGGCTCGGATTCTTGCAGCGATGCCGAACCTTCGGGCCTTCAAAAATCCCAGAGCTCTTTAAATAAAGGCAAGAGTATAAGTGTTGCTTTCGTGTGTATAGTATCAATGATACCCCCTTCCTCTTATCATCAGCTGTTTTGTGACTTGATAAACTATACTTCCATGCATCTACCCACCTATTTAATTTATAATGAGTGTTAATCAATGCCTGCATCCATCGACTAGTACAAATGTGTTCTGAGTTCAGCTCCACAAGTTCTTTCATTTTACATTAGAAAGCTTTAGTTTTGAAGATACTTTCCTCATTATTTTCACGTTCCACTCACCCTTCCTTCTCTACTATTAGTAACGTTTAAGCACTACGTTTTAGTACACAGTTAGTTGAGTACCCTGAGTAATCCTGGAGGGCTACGCTGTATCTCTCTTAACGTCGAAACACACGTAGCCTTGTCCCTCCTATTATTTTTCGTATCCTATTGGACACGAGCGTCATTCAGCTGACATTATAATGTTTTATCAGACCATTCAAGTGCTGTGAAATCGTCATTACAGACTGTACAGCCTTTTAGGCTCCTCCATCGTCACATTTAAGTTAGCTTCTTAAAATGCTGGTTCTATCAGGAGTTCCTGATCGCCTGTAAGTGATCTGCTAAAACCTTCAAGGTACACCAATAGCTTTCATCGAACCAGCTGGTCCTTTTATAATTACCTTTAACGTCAAAATACCAAACACCTCCAATAAATTTTAAACTGGAAGAAAAGAACTCTACAACATTTGATAAGATAAGAGTTTACATTACTTACCCAAATAGTTGAGAAGCGTCGAACATGGTTTTCTAGTGGCTGCATATGTGGTTCGGTTGATGAGCTAACTTCAGGTTGGCTCATTCAACACCAGATCCTCCAGGTTATTTACACTCAGAGAGTACTAATCGTAGTTTGCACTTCAACCTTTCCCTTCTGTTCTTGTTCATAATTTGTTGAATTTTCTCGGTGTTATTGAATGATGCGTGTTTTTATTTAGTTCTTTATGAGTTCATCTCAGATTGACTGTAAGTACCTATTTAGTAAGGTTTAAATGACATTTTATTTTAAGGTATAAGTTTAATAGTATCATTAAGTAAATTTAATAGTAGTTATTTCCTCTTGACGTTAAGTACCGACATTTTTCAAACTCTTGAGCAGGAGTTGATCGAGTCGGCATTCATTTCATCCAAAAACTCTCAACAATTCATTCTCTCCAGGACAGTTTTGAGTGGGAGGTCTCTGGAAATCGTTAGGTAGATGCTACTACATAATACAAACGATATAATTATAACCGTCCCGATAAATTTTAAATATATGGGTTAATTTATAATTAAGTTGTACGCGGGGTGAGCTTTTATGTTGATTACTTCTGTTTTTCATTTGAAATAAACATATTTTTCTGAAAGTCTTTTAAACACCTCGAATCATACGCCAATCAACCTTGAGTTCCCTCAATTCCTGAATTCTTAGGATAACTAGGTGTATTGAGTGATATTTCAACATAATTGAGTGTGGAACTCGAATTATATTTAAGTAACAGAGTGATTGAGAGCTTTAGGATACACTGAAAATTCCCATAAATTGTTCTCCCGCCAAACATCTTTCAGAATGTTGAAAACTCGGGTTTTTGTATGTTGAAAATCACGCCTTTTCCCTTTTAATTTATGGCGTTTTAAAAATAAAAACCTGGTAGAATGTCAGTTGAATTGAAATCTGATTGGCTGTTGGCCCAAAGAGGCGGTTAGAGTCTCTAAACCTGTAACCTGGGATATTAACTTGAAATTTAACTTTTATTTTTTTCATTTCTTCCTGTCAAGTTTTTTGAAAACATCAGAAAATCCTTTTGTAGTTATGGACTCTGAGGCTTTGAAAATAAATTATGAAGGTACTAAATAATCTAATAAATGAAAATGGTTGTTTATCCATTTGTCTCTAAACCGTTGTCTTTGCGATGAAGCTTTGGTGAATGGTTGGGCGAATGCCGGCGATGTTTTCGGTTTATTGTTTTCAATATGAAACCTTTGGAATCAAGCAAAAAAAAGTACCCCCCCCCCCCCCTCCCTTCACTATAAATTCGGTGGTTTACGTTTCAAGTTACGTATAATCCGAAAATCGATTAAAAATGCCCCCGTCACTTTGCCCACTTACCTTGGACCAATTTGATGAAATTTGGTACACGGGCTCCATTTGGAGTCTTTTGTGCCCCAAAGGGTTTGATTATTGTCTGTCATTTCTCAGGGGTAAAAAGTAGGGGAAAGTCGTTGTTTAATAATTTGCAGCGCTTTTGAGTTAGTGGAACTATAATTTTGACAGATAGCGCGTGTGTGGCAGAGCATTTCAAATAAGACAACAAACTCTGTAAACACTGAATAGTACCTGGTAAATGGGTATCTTAATAAAATTATTTTCCTTGAAAATTCGCCAACAATGTTCGTTCATCTCTTGACAAATAATTTCTATCCGCTGAACTGAATTTTGAAGGGGATTGCATCATTGTGATCAGCAAGTTCAGGGATTTCTTTTCACAATAGATTTCGGGGAATTACTCCGTTTTACGTGAACGAGGCTACCCTTAGCAACGTTGATTGAATAAAACCAATAAATAAAATTACCAGCTATGTGAAACACACGGGTTTTACACACACTCACCATTGAGTTTTACACTTATTGGTTTTGAGCTATGGCGGGGGGGGGGGGATCACTCCAATCACCAAAACCACGTCTCATTGTATCGGTTTCGTGCCTGCAATCTAACCCTAACCCCCCTTCCACCCACTCAATCCTTCAAAAGCTGCTGATGACAAGCCAACTTCCCTCTCACATCTCACCTTCATTTTCTACAGTCAATTCAAATTCATTTGAATGCAGTCAATTTTATCTATAATTATACATTATGAATCGGATTTTAATAGAGTTCACAATGGGGTATTTCAGTCAATTTTTTTTTTTTTTTCTAAAGAGTATGGCTCAGGAATAACAGTAATCGGGTCGGTTCGTTGAGAAAATGTTTTTAAAAAATCAGAGAAGCTAAGGAAAGTTGAAGATTTGAATTGTGTGACGTAGCTAGCCAATCATGACGTAGCTAGCCAAAACTCTTTGAAAAAAGTATCCATGCACAGAAGAGATGAAACCCTTGGAGAATCTCTTGGATACTACAAAATACTACTCACACACGCGCGCGGCGTAGTGTGTGTGCATTTAAGGCGGCCTCTTTTTCAAACGTGTGATCTCTTGAATTAATTTTTCTACCACATGTTATAGTATCATTGGGCTAAAAGTTGGAGTATATAGGTTTTGAAGGGTGCTGAATCCAAATTTGAGGTCAAAAACCTGAATTTCCGACCCACCGAAATACCCCATTTAAATTCTTTGAATAAACGTTCACTCTAATAGGGATTTTCTTTAGAACTCACTCTGGAATGAGAATGGAAGAAATAATTAAGAAGGGAGTTCGTTGAACTGCACACAGAACTGTTAATGACTTGGGTATAGGTGAGGGTATCTAACAAGCAAAACTGTTATCTGGATGTTGGTGAGGTGGTTTGGAGTGATTACTGGGCACGTAGAACTGTTAACGTTTAAGATGTGGAAAATGGTCGAGAAAAGAGTGAGGTTTGTGAAGTGAACATTCCAAGTTGGCTGGATTGAATGGACGCAGTGGGTACCCAAGGAGGTGTGTTTATACCCATGTGAGAGATGTGTGGGAGGCAGGTGTGTCTTGTCTCGACCCTTCCTTAGGTGACATGTGGCCGACTCGAGTACCCACCTTCCTTCACTTTATTGTGACAAGTAAAATACTCTAAGATGAAGTCATAATGATAGTAATTTCAAATCAAGCTATTGCTTCCGAGTCTACCAAGGTAGCGGAAGCTTTGTTTTCACTTTTCAAGGATGAAAAAAAAAGTTCTCCAAAATCAAAATTTTCACTCGCGTTTTGCGTTTAAGGCCTTTCTGAACAATTTTGGTTCCGTGTCTGTCTGTCTGTCATGAATTCCTTGTAACGCGCATAACTATACGAAGTTATTGTCTGATTTCTATGAAATTTTCAGGGATTGTGTGGGTTGGTGTGTAGACGGTCCCCTATGAAAATCATCATCCTCGGACTGATAGAAGCGACTGCGCATGCGCAAACGTGAATTCCTTGTAACAGCCTTAACTTCTACATTTTCAATCCGATTTCAATGAAATGTTCAGGGATGTTACAGATCAGTATTTAGATGGTCCCCTATGAAAATCACCACCTTCGAACTGATAGTAGCCGCTGCGCATGCGCAAACGTGAATTCCTTGTAACGGCCATAACTTCCATATTTTCAATCCAATTTCAATGAAATTTTCAGGGGTGTTACAGAGTACCTAGTTTTTAGATGGTCCCCTATGAAAATCATAGAGAATAGTTTTTCATAGAGGAATGGTCCCCTGTGAGAATCTCAAATCCTATTCATTACATTACTAGGCCTCAATAGCTCAGAGGGTAGTGCATAGAACTGTCCGCCAGGGGTCGCAGGTTCGAATCCCAGCCGAGGCTAAGTAGTTTTTTGATCCAATCACATACATCTACTCACTTAATTTTTTATCCGAATTTGATGAAATTTCTTAGGATTGTCCAGATTAGCGTGTAGATGGTCCTCCATGAGGGTAGTGGAAGGTTCTTAGAGATTGGTGTTTTGAGATTAACTACTATGCATCGGATCATCTATATAATCGGGTTATTGATACGAGGAAGCTATGTGCCACACCCACTTGGCAGACGTTTTTTATTCTAAGAACAACGAGCCAGTGTAGATCATAAAACCTCGGTGTCCCAAATTAGGAGCTATCCTCGAAATGGACGCCTTTCTTCTACCAACATTGATCTTACTGAGAGCTTTTAAAAGAGATGTTCCATAGGGGTGGTAAACTCAACTGCAGGTAGGTACTGAGTATTTCTCGTCGTTAGGATGGCCAAGAGCTGGTCACCTACCGAATTGAGTTTTGCAGAGACGTGCACGTAGATAGGTAACTTTTGGGGATTCTATGGAGTTAATAGCCTGTGAAGTTTAATTGCTTCTTTTATGGGTTGCGGTCAAACGAAACACCGTCAGTGATCTTTTATTTCCAGCGCGTGTTCGTTGTTCAGTCAAGGACACGTATTACAGTAGCATACATTGATGGTATAAGACAAGCAAACCATATCAGTGGGTTGTCTCTTTTATTTCCCGCCGACAAAAAGTGGATTTCTATTGCGGATGTTATAATTTGTTTTATTGTTCGTTAGTTATTGCTGGGATGTGAATGAATAACGCACGTATTCACGAAAAATGATAGATTTTAAAATAAAACATATACTGGTATGAAACAAATTAATAATTGAATGTACGTAAGTATTTGAAACTTGAATAGAGCTCGAGAGGCCGCGAAGGAAAAATCTGTGGTGTCAGGTTGGGTTTTGTATACCTTCTTTCTTCTTCCTCTTCGTCCTCAGATTTTTAGTGTCATGGATGACACTGATGTAACAGTTATGCAACATTATGAATAAAAACCGAGCATAATAGTTATAAATAGGTACCAACGTGACTTGATATGTAGGTAAAATAGGGTGGGAGGGGCCGAAGGTCAATTTTTTCGTACCTACCAAAAACACCTTAAAACTTGAGGCGTTACAAGCCATCAAACTTAAAACTTGAATTATGAAAAAAATGTCTCGCCCAGTTTCGAAGGTTCATTATTACAAATAATAAGCCAATATCCTGGACGTGACAACAACCAAAAAGTCTGCTAAATAGGTGTGGCACATAGCATCCAAAGTAACCCGATTGTATAGATGATCCAAAACATACTATCCAATATAAAAAATATCGATCTCTAAGTACTTTGCATTACCCTCAACTTGATTATACAGTAGTAGATTAAAGAATGTAGATTAGTAGATTAAAAGAATGTAGTAAGCGAGGATTATGTCGATACTTTAAAGTACAAAGCTGCTAAGTCCATCCATCTTCCAGATCTTTTATTGTCTTTTAATTTCAGATAAACTCAAATTCTACAAAACTATTATTGACCTTCTTGACGATTGTAGCTTGAGAATTTATTGAGGAAATTAGAGAGTCTAGTGTAAATAGCCGTTATTTTAGGAATTTTGCACTGGTGATAATTTCTTTTGCGGTTTTCTCAAAACTCCGTTTTTGGACATAGCGCCTTTGTGCTTTAAGGTATCGATGTGATAAAACGGTTGCCGGGGAAGGAGTAAGAGAGGGCCACCTGGTCCTATCTTCTCTCTGGTTATGTAAATAAAACGCTGCAAATTATTACACAATGGTTTATTATTTTTCTATATAGATCACTCGTCTAAAAAATCACCAACCATCCAATATGAAGAAGAAAAAAAAAAAAATCAAAATCACCAACCATCGATCGCATTTCGGTCAGCTCTAATTTGAACGGAGATTAGGCCTCTTTTGCGATTCACACTCGTGTTTTGATTTATATATACATATATATATTTCAATATAAACCGTTAAATTTGCGTAGGGAGCGAACGGTTTGTCCTAAAGAGCTCCGCGTGGTCTCTAAAAATTCTATAGAATCTTAAATTGAAGGAAAAACAATACCTTTATATCGAAATTTTTTGAGTTAGGGCGTTTTCAAAATTTCAAAATTGATTTTGGAACCCTTAGAAGTGACGTACATCAACCAAAAGCTTCGGGGCACAACTAGACCCCAAATGGAGCCTACATACCAAATTTCATCAAAATTGGTCAAAGCTAAGTGGCAAAAGTGCCGCGTACGGCGGACGGACGGCCAAATTTTTATTCGATTTTTGGATTCTCCGTACCTTGAAACGTAAACCATCAAATTTTGAGGGGGTGTTAAAATTTTTTTTTCTTCGTCGATTCCAAAGGTTCATTATTGAAAATAATAAACCAAAAGCTTAATCAATCAGCTTGCCAACCCGCACAATTCTTGAAAATGTCATCGAATTCGGGTGGAAATGTAGGAGTTATGGATGTTACGAGGTATTTGCGCATGCGCAGAGGCTACTATCTATCAGGGGGCACCGTAAAAGTAGTAGAAAGGAGGATGGGGTTTGTATTGGTCTCGAAATGTTGAAAATGTTCTCTATAGAAATCAGTGTTGGCACGTTTTAAAATATCTGAAGTTCAACAAATCCATTTGAAGAGTACGGGAAAATAATAATGGTCTATCTTGGTTTGTCTTTTAGGATGGAGAAAAGCGAATATGAATGACAAAAAACTCAAAAAAGTTGAATTGCGTTTCTAAAAATCTAAAATGTTGAAATTTTCATTAAAAATCTAAAATGTTGAAATTTTTATTGTTTTAGACTGATGGATGTCATTTGAATGTGAAATCTCTTATAACGTGATTTTTTTAATGATAATTGATAACTTTAACCCTAATTGGACCATAGTGTCACTAGTGTCTCCGAAAAATCTCAGGAACTCCATAAATGTCTCAAAGTGTCACCAGAGTAACCAAAATTAAAATGCAATTTTAAGTTTAATAAACAGCAGAATTTTTTGTGGGTTACTCAAAATATGACGGAAATCTCTGAAGAAATCGATGACAAATTTTCAAAATTTTTGTCAGGAAAACTTTCTTGATTTTCAATAATTTTCAAAAAATTCAGCTCTGTCCAATAATTTTCAAATTGCAATTTAAATCTAATATAACCTTGGGACAACTGCGGAATTCCTAAGATGTTTTCGGTGACACTAGTGGCACCATGGTCCAATTAGGGTTAATGATAATGTTAACTGCGTCAAATGAAGTAAATTGTTACAGAATAACAAATTCAGGGTGTCCAGCGGCCTGGAAAACCGGGAATACTCAGGGAATTTTACTCTACTGGAAAACTCAGGGAATTTAATTTTCCCCTGGAAAAAGCCCTAGCGCCATTTGATGGGAAGTTCCGGCAGTCTGAGGGGAAAAAGTTTTAGTACGGAAAAATACCCACACTTGAAAGTTTGACCCAGTAGGTTGTTCATTTCATTTCATGGAACTATCCATAATATATTGGATGTGTCCTACGCAAAATGTAGGCTGTTTCTCAAACGCGGGAAGCGCCCAATATGAGAGTTTTATGCAAACCCAACCAAGTGGCTGTTTTTGGGAATTTCTTCGAATTTACCTTGGGGTTTCATTTTGTTGTTTCCCATGCTATTTTAATGTTTCACGGTCCAAGTTATACAGGCTGGCCAATCACAAGAAATAATTGGTATACTTAACCTAAGTATTTTTTTCTTCAAGTATTGATGTCTCTGTAATGGGTAAAACTATTCGAAGTTATTCTTCGATTTTGGAGAAATATTCAGGGCGATTTGGGCTGTAGATGATTCCCTATTTTTTTTTAATATTCTTTATTGCACCAAGTACCTATTAACAATATTAGCCTATTAACAACAGCCTTATTAGCCTATTAACAAACCTATTAACAATATTAACTTATTAACAATATTATTTTGAAAATATGGACATATATTCAAAATTAAGATACATACTGAGTTTTGTTGATTATGGTGGATGTTTCACTTCACTGCTTCACAAGTAAGCTAGGTGGTTTGGTGCGCTTCAATTTTCTGATGACATCACTTGTATCAAGGAGTTGGACAGCTTCCTCGTTGATGTGACATCTTAGCCGCTGTAGGTGTCTCACAGCTTGTCGCTTTATAGCATCGTTTATTGTTTCGATCCGAAGCTCATGATGGAGACGTTCGTTTCGAAAGTACCATGGTGCATTGACCACCGTTCTTAGCACATTGTTCTGGAATCTTTGGATGGTGTCTCGATTTGACTGAGCCGTACAGCCCCAAAGCTGAGCTCCATATGTCCAGACTGGTTTGAGGACTTGGTTATACAATGTAAGCTTGTTCTGGATTAACAACTTCGACCGTCTCCCCATTAGCCAATGCATTTTTCTGAATTTTAGAAGGAGTTCTTCCTTCTTTTTTTTTTGACATGGGCTTTCCATCCAAGTTTGGCGTCTAGTGTCATGCCTAGGTATTTGGCTTCATTAGCATTCGGAATAACTTTTCCCATGAAATGTACCGGAATATACTCGATTCTCTTGTTAATGAAATCGACATGTACCGACTTAGTTTCATTTATTTTGATTCTCCATTTTGCTGTCCACTTTAGTATGCTGGATATTGATTGATTTAACTTGTTGGTGGATTCAGTGTTACATTCTCCGGCTGCTAAAATCGCTGTATCATCTGCGAAGGAGGCTGTGGTGTTCATTCCAATTTCTGGGAGATCACTGGTATAAAGGACATACAAGAGCGGTCCAAGAACACTCCCTTGTGGGACTGCATTGGCTCTGAGTAGGCGTCTTCTTGCTTTATTCTGAAGTAGCGAGATGATTCCCTATGAAATTAACACCCTCTGACTGATAGTCACTTCTACAGTTTCCATCCTATATTCCGATGAAATGTTTAGGGATCAAGCGGATAGATAGGGATGGAAGGTCCCCTATGAAAATCATCGCCCCTAATGTTTTGAGATTAGCTACAATGCATCGGATCATCTATACAATCGGGTTGAAGAAACTTTATGCCACAGCCACTTCTTAGTGCTTTTTCACTCCAAAATCTCATTAAAAACTTGAATTTTGAAAAATTATGATCACATTTATTTATATTTTAATTTATTTAGAACCCTGGAAAAAGTAGAAAATTTACCCTGGAAAACTCAAGGAATTTTTTTCTGGGGGTCGCTGGACACCCTAAAATTGAAGTGTATCCCCATTATTATGGACAGAATAACATTGTCGTGTGCCCTAATTCACATTGTCATGGACCTGAAATTCAAATTTAAATTTTGGACTGAGGAAAGTGATTCATAAGCTGCCATAGCGCACTTTGCCTCACAGGGTGTAAACAAAATCCATTAAAAAAATTCAAGTAATGTGGAAAACTTTTTTTTCCAATTTTTCTCGGATTAAAATTGCCCCCAGTTTAGGAATTACCCCAGGTACCCACGTCACCGACCGATTTTGGTAGGGAGGAAAATATGCGCAAAATTAAGAAAAAATCTTTTTAAAAAATCTTAAGTAGCTTGCCTATTCTATTATTCATTACGTAATAACATCAGTCGAAAACTCTGAAAGGGTTTATTGAAAATACCAAAAGGTACGCACAAAAGAAAGGTAAGATATTCTACTCGGTACTTGGTAGTCTCAGATCAAACACGGAAGTTTGAAAAATAGCCTTTCATTATGAAAATGCCTTCAATCCGAAGGAGTGTGTATAAACAGTGAACTGTTTATGGAATTCGAGGTCACGGTTTAGCAAGGCACGTTATTTTGTAATAACAACACCGGTTCGACAAAATTACGCCAATAATACGCACAGATTCGAAAAAACCAAAGTCACGGCTGGGAGTTGATGACGTTTTTTTCATTTTCAAGGTACTTAATATGATTGAAAACAAGTCAGTTTTTTTGGATTAGAGATTTCAATCAGATCCAGAGATTCGAATTGATCATAAATTCACTACGGTATAGCATTTACAAATCAAATTCACCCTTTTACAAGTCAAATTCACCGTTTTACAAATCAAATCCACCCTTTTACAAATCAAATCTACCCTCTTTGACTAATGCGAGAAATGCGTTGAAGGGCAAAGAAATGGAACTGAATACAACAAAATAGGGGTTTACTATACATAATAATATTATTTATTATACATAATATACATTATACATAATATTTAATATTATATATATTATATATTATTATAATATAATAATATTATGATATACAATATCAAAAATTTCCAACAACAAGAAGCAGGTAGGAAAAAAAAAAAACAAAAAAAAAAGGCACAGAAAAACAAAACAATCGAAAATTTGTTAAACCAAACCTTGCTAATGAGTACATTTGCTACTGAACGATTCTGACTGACTCATATCTAATTATTATGATACTGAACCAAAATAATATTCACTTCCACAACTGAGAAACGACGACAAAGGTTATCGTCAACACATAGAAGGAATACTACACAGAGAGAAGGAATACTAGGGTAGGTATATTCACGAAAAAGGAATGCCACAAATCCTATTTATTTGCAACCGCCGCATTTCTCGCATTACTCGAAGAGGGTGAAATTGATTTGTAAAAGGGTGAATTTGATTTGTAAAAGGGTGGATTTGATTTGTAAAAGGGTGAATTTGACTTGTAAATGCTAGGTATATAAGGATAACCTAGGTACGAGGACTCGGATCAACTTTTAGACGTCATAAAACCGAAAGAGATTGAACGAGATGCTACAGGTTTTCCTTAATTCACGATATTATTAATTGATATAACTATGATACATTACGAAGCGCATCTTCATTGTACAAGAACGTTTACTAGAATGGGAAGTTTTGAAATCATTTACCATGGAGAGGATTCATTAGCTTGTTGGATTCATAAACTATAGATTTCGTTAATATTTCCGAAGATTTCTTCATTTTTGGCCATTAGTCTCTCATCAGTCGGTACTAAATGACAATTTAAAACGCTGCAAAATTATGACACAAAGGTTTATTATTTTATATGTAGATAACTCGCCCGCAAAGAACACAGCTTTGTCATGGTCACTATCTACCATCCATATTTTCGCTTCTCACTCAATTCAAAGAAATACAAGAGTTGTGGGTGCTTTCATAAATGGAAATTTTATTACTGGTTGCTAAGGACGCAAAACTGAGTAAAACTGAAAGAAATTAACAGAGATCGAATTTTAGGCCTCTTTTGCGATTCACACTCGTGTTCCTGATTTATCGTAAGTCCAACCGTTCTGATAGGGAGCGAAAGGTTGGTCCAACAGAGCTCAAGGTGGTCTCATTCGATTCTAAAAATAAAATACCATTTTAAACTGAAGAAAACAACCTTTATATTGATAGTTTTTTAGCTAGGGCGTTTTGAAAATTTTTCAACCATTAAAAGTGACTGGCCAAGAGCTTCGGGGCACAACTAGCCCCCAAATGGAGCCCATATACCAAATTTCATCGAAATCGGTCCATGGCGACTAAGGAAAGTTCCACGTACAAAAAAAAAATGTCTGCCAAGTGGGTGTGGCACATAGCTTCCTCGTATCCATAACCTGATTGTATAGATGATCCTATGCATAGTAGTTAATCTCAAAACATCAATCTCTAAGTACCCTCGTAGGGGACTGTCTACACGCCAACCCGCACAATCTCTGAATATTGTTGGAAAATGGAAAATGGTGAGTTATGGCTGTTACAAGAATTTCAGGTTTGCGCTTGCGCACAAAATGTTTCAATTCGGGGGTCATGATTTTCAAAGGGGACCGTCAACATGCCAACCCGCACAATCCCTGAAAATTTCATCGAAATCGGATGAGAATTGTAGAAGTTATGGCTGTGGCAAGGATTTCATGACAGACGCAGAACCAAAATTGTTCAGGAAGGTCTGAAACGTAAAACGCCAGTGGAAATTTCAATTTTGGAGAACTTTTTCTTTTCAACCTTGCAAAGTGAAAACATAGCTTCCGCTACCTTGGTAGACTCGGAAGCAATTTATACGTAAACCAACAAATTTTGAGGGGATCTTAAAAAAAGAAGGCCAGAGCGCTGATTTCGTTGAAAAAATGCACGTTTTTCCGCGTTCAAACACAAATTTCTCCCCTAAATTTGGTTGTAGAATATGTTTTGATTATACCGTTGGAAAGCTGAAATTCTGGCGCAGTTTTCACCGTTCTTGCATCTTGAAAAAGTATGGGTTCTCGTAGTTCAATTTGAGATTGAAAAAATGCGAGGTTTCCAAAATTACGTAAAATTCTCTTTTTAGAGGACGTTTTCATGTCTCAAACCTTGACTCAAAAAAAAGTTAAGGCATCTATCCGATAGGAAATTTAATGCTCTTTCCAACGGTATCCTCAAATTGTAATTTACACAGCAAATTGAAGGAGTTATGAACGATTTAATGACATAAGGTCAAAATCACGAGAAAAAAAAGTTTAAAGTTAAAATAACTCGAAAACGAAGGGTTTTAAAAAAATCGCTAAGGGACATTTTTTGTTGCAAATTAGTTGTAGAATCGACTGGTACCGTATGGCAGACCAGTTAGGCTTACACCCTGTATAGAAGTGAGAAACTACAGCTTTCGTACGCAACCACGAGAGACATTTTATGTCTTTGCGCCCCCTTTCCCCTTCATATTTCCCCTTCGCGTAACGCTCCCCTCATAACGCTCCCCGCGTGACGCGTGACGCTCCCCGCGGTGCGTGACGATTTTGACGTGATAACGTCTTATAAATTGGTTTACCGGGAGACACTTCAAGAAACTGCGTTACGCTCCGCTCACGGAGGGGGTGCAGCTCGGCGCTCCCTAAAGGCGGGCAGCCCCTCCCCTTCCCCGGCGCTCACAAAAGCGGGAGCGCCCCGCCCCCCTTCCCTGGCACTCACTCCCCCCCCCCACCCATGGGAAATACCTACTACCTACGGGAAATACCTACTCTGTGCAACTTGACAAAGAATTTTATTTTATCCTTCTTCCTACTATACGAATGAATATTAACATTAAAATTATTTTACCACTCAAAGTCGTTGTCACGTAAAACTTTCGCCTGTATACCGACTTTACAGGCAACAACACAGGGTTTTTTCATTTATGTGCCATAGTAAAGACATAAAATGTCAAAAAATTGGCATTTGGAAAAATTCCAAAGGTTCATTTTGAAAATAATAAACCAAAATGAGATGAAGTCGCACTTGAGTGAGTTATTGGTAATTCGCAGATCCAGGTGAAACGACTTCTTCGTCAAAAACAAATCGCAGACCTGATGTCTTCATCGGGTCATACCTCCTCTTGGACGTTTTTTCTTCTGAAGCGTTTCAAGTATTCAATGGTTGTTTAGACCTTCAATTTGTGAAGTATCTCGATAACTCTCACTGGTCGGAAAACTTAGACCATTGCTCAGTTTACAAGGAAATCACTTTGATAAGTTATGAGGTTTTTCATAAAGACAGAATCGTAAGATCAACCTATTTTCACCATTAGGAGTAGAAAAGTACGAATAGATTGTTCCTGTAGCTCTCTTTTTTAATAATAAGTGAAGGTTTAGTTGGAATTACATTCTAAATCGGAATATTGCTAGCTAAATCGGTACCCATGAGATTTCTTAGGTTCTTTCGGCTTGCAATTTGATGTGAAATCTTTGGACTCCCAAAATATTCGTCAACATCAACCACTTTATATTGACTACGGAATTTCTAGTTATATCCCGCCGATTATCACGATGAGAATTGAAAAAAATGATTTCGATGGATTGGTCTGCGGGCGAGATTAAAACACAAGTGGGTCAGGTATGATTACCAACACCTTTGTCAACTGGGTAAATAACCGTTGGAGATAGTTTGTTGACTGATGACGTTTCCTAGTTAGTTATGAAGAGGGCTGAATCTAGCTAACAATAGAGCGATTCATTATGCACACTCTATCTTATAGGTTCTGTCACTCGGTCGGCGCCTATTTGCCTGTGTACCTTCCAGAACCGCCTTCCCTGCTGTATGGTTCCATGAAGACTGTGAAACAAATTTTGGTTCATTATTTTTCACTAATGATCTCTTGGAACAACACCCTCTCCCTCAAAATTTTCTATCTGTCGGAGTTTACGTACCCCTTCAGGACGGAATGAAGGTTGATTGTGGAATTAATTAGAAATACCAGTAATGGCGCACGTATGGTCATCAGAAGGTTCCTCATTGTGTTGGTTTGGGACGGTTTCTAGTTCACAGTGCTCTCGCTAGAATGCGATATTTAGAGATTGATGTTTTGAGATTAACTTCTATGCATCGGATCATCTACACAGTCGGGTTATGGATACGAGGAAGCTATGTGCCATACCCACTTGGCAGATGTTTTTTCTTCCTCTTCATCTAATTGGGATTCCTGGTTGTGCTTCCTGAGCAACGAAGAACCAAATTTCTTTACGAAGGCACCACAACTCACAGATAGCGATATTTTTAGAACCGAATATGCTGCACATAAGAGTAATAAATCGTTTCGTAATAATTTACATGGTTTTTAAAAGGAAACTTTAAAACTTTCTTCAGTTGAATCTAGCTGGTTACTCGTACGTTGCATTCAGTTTTCTTATTTCAAATGCTCCCCGAAAGCTAGAGCGATTAGTGGAACAGTTCACTAACCTCAGAACAAACAAATTAATGAACAAGTGGGTGTGGCACATAGCTTCCTCGTATCCATAACCCTATTGTATAGATGATCCGATGCATAGTAGTTAATCTCAAAACACCAATCTCTAAGTACCTTTTACTACCCTCATAGGGGACCATCTACACGCTAATCTGGACAATCCTAGAAAATTTCATCAAATTTGGATGAAACATTAAGTGAGTAGGTGTATGTGATTGGATCAAAAAAGTACATAGCCTCGGCTGGGTTTCGAACCCCCGACCTTAGGAGCTCAGATCAAGACTTCATCCTCTGAGCTACCGAAGACTTGCAATTAATGGGATTTGAGATTCTCACAGGAGACCATCCCTCTATGAATGAATCCCTCTAGTAGGTGTATGTGATTGGATCAAAAAAGTACATAGCCTCGGCTGGGTTTCGAACCCCCGACCTTAGGAGCTCAGATCAAGACTTCATCCTCTGAGCTACCGAAGACTTGCAATTAATGGGATTTGAGATTCTCACAGGAGACCATCCCTCTATGAATGAATCCCTCTATGAAAAACAATTCTCTGTGATTTTCATAGGGGACCATCTAAACACTACTCTGTAACATCCCTGAAAATTTCATTGAAATCGGATGGAAAATGTGGAAGTTATGGCCGTTACAAGGAATTCACGTTTGCGCATGCGCAGTCGCTTCTATCAGTCCGGGGATGGTGATTTTCATAGGGGACCATCTACACACCAACCCGCACAATCCCTGAAAATTTCATAGAAATCGGACAATAACTTCGTATAGTTATGCGCGTTACAAGGAATTCGTGACAGACAGACAGACACACAGACACGGAACCAAAATTGTTCAGAAAGGTCTAAAACGCAAAACGCGAGTGGAAATTTTGATTTTGGAGAACTTTTTTTTTCGTCCTTGAAAAGTGAAAACAAAGCTTCCGCTACCTTAGTAGACTCGGAAGCAAAACAAACAAAAACCGAAAACTACCAAATTCTGAACACTTTTGATATTAGAAACACATTTCTGATTTAATTTTAAAAGTGGATCATAGTTCATTTTGCTCATGACAGTTTGTTGTTTGATTAAAAAAGTGCCCTGAGAAATGTAAGCTTCTTGGGGCCACCAGATGCAAATAAGCTCCGCCCAGCTGATCAGAGAGGAACTGTATTTCGGTTTGTAATTCAGACTCAGCAGTCCCAAATAGGCGCCCTACGAAATTCAAGTTTCTAGGGGCCACCAAATACAAATTTAGCTCGTCCAGCTGACCAGGAAGGTTCTTAGTTTGTTATTCAGTATCAATTTTACCTCACCCAGCTGATCAGGGAGGCGCTCAGTTTGTTATCATCGCATTAGTCCATTTTGAGGCGGCCGCGATGGCTCAAAAGTGTCAATATTAGTACATAGGCAGGTACTTATACCGAAAAGTAGGTACTTATTAACTATCTCACGCAAATAATGTTGCCATGTTTTACCCATGTTGCTAACCAACTCGTTTACCCCCTTTTGGTTTATTTTTTCGATAATAAACCTTTAAATAGAACATGAAAATTTATTTAACCCCCTCCCCCCCCCCAAACAAAATGTGAGGTTTACGTTTCAAGGACGAAGAATCCAAAAATCGAATTTAAAAAACATTCTGTCCGTCTTTCGTATTCGGCACTTTTCTTTGTTAACATGGACAGAT
Source organism: Apolygus lucorum (assembly GCA_009739505.2). Taxonomy (NCBI): domain Eukaryota; kingdom Metazoa; phylum Arthropoda; class Insecta; order Hemiptera; family Miridae; genus Apolygus; species Apolygus lucorum. The sequence goes on along the minus strand of CM019169.2, from coordinate 19,396,271 downwards.
TTTGATGAAATTCGGTATTTGGGTATTCTAATTGGGTTCTAGTTGTGGCGCAGTCACTTCTAAGGGGCGAAAAATAGGGGTTGTAATATTTGAATCGAATGAGACCCATAGCTCTGTAAGGCAAACCGTTGGCTCCCTTTGAGAACTCTGGACTTACAATAAATCAGAAACACTAGTGTGAATCTCAAATGTCTGATCTCTGATGGAAAATAGGCCTAATCGCGGTTCAAATTTATGCTGATCAAACTTGATCCAGCTGATTAATGGCAAAGCTGTGGTCTATGCAGACGGGTGATCTATACAGTGAAATAATGAACATTGTGTAAAAATTTGCAGCGTTTTATTCTTATAAGATAGTGGCATACAAAAGGAATTGGCCGTAACAAGGTACTTACATGGTGGACGTTCGACTACTGTAGTTGTACGAAATTCGAATAAATTAACGGATTGATAGAATAGAGTTACTGTTTTTTTTTGTTTTTTTGCTTCCGAGCCTACCAAGGTAGCGGAAGCTTTGTTTTCACTTTTCAAGGATGAAAAAAAAAAGTTCTCCAAAATCAAAATTTTCACTCGCGTTTTGCGTTTTAGACCTTTCTGGACAATTTTGGTTCCGTGTCTGTGTGTCTGTGTGTCTGTCTGTCTGTGTGTCTGTGTGTCTGTCCGTCTGTCATGATTTCCTTGTAACGCGCATAACTATACGAAGTTATTGTCCGATTTCGATGAAATTTTCAGGGATTGTGCGGGTTAGTGTGTAGACGGTCCCCTATGAAAATCATCACCCCCGGACTGATAGAAGCGACTGCGCATGCGCAAACGTGAATTCCTTGTAACGGCCATAACTTCTACATTTTCCATCCGATTTCAATGAAAATTTCAGAGATGTTACAGATTAGTATTTAGATGGTCCCTTATGAAAATCATCATCCCCGGACTGATAGAAGCGACTGCGCATGCGCAAACGTGAATTTCCTTGAAACGGCCATAACTTCTACATTTTCCATCCGATTTCAATGAAATTCTCAGGGATTATGCGGATTAGATTGTAAATGGTCCCCTATGAAAATCATCACCCCCGGACTTATAGTAGCCGATGCGCATGCGCGAACGTAAAATCCGTGTAACAGCCGTGCGTACGTCACAACCTCAAATTCTACACAACCTGCTGACTGGCGCCCGTAGCACATGTACAGCGAGTCATATTGACAAGTGAGAGGTCACGGGTACGATTCCCAGCAGTGCCAAGATATTTTTGGATTTTTTGAGTAGTGACTCACTTACATTTTTCATCCGAATTTGATGGAATTTTCTAGGATTATCCAGAGTAGCGTGTAGATTGTCCCCTATAAGGGTAGTGGAAGGTACTTAGAGATTGGTGTTTTGAGATTAACTACTATGCATCGGATCATCTACACAGTCGGGTCATGGATACGAGGAAGCTATGTGCCACACCCACTTGGCAGACGTTTTTTTTTTTTGTGACCGACAGGAATGCGGAATTTCTTTATCAGGTAAATAGTATCTTATTGACAGAACTCACTACGTAGGTACCTATTTTCCTTTGTTGTTATAATAACAATCTTCTCTATCGAATAGATGCTGCTAACATGTTTTGGAAGAAGAAGGAATTTAAAAACGTCTGCCAAGTTGGGTGGGCAGTATAGCTTCCTCACTCATTGTAACATGGACGTATAGAATCAGTTGGCGAAAAAATTATGATTCTTTATTTAGCGGTCCACCGTCTAGGACCTAACCCACACAATCCCTGAAAATTTCATCGAAATTGGTTGAATAGTTGCCGAGTTTTGGTTGTAACAATAAATTTAAAGTTCGCGCATGCACAGCGGCTATTGCTTGACCAATTTGATCGAAACTTATAGGGTGTCTCTTAGAAATTAGTCCCTAACTAACCTCCAAATTTGAGCAAAATCGGTTCATTAGAAACCGAGAAACCGAGGTTCCAGGAAATTCACGTTTGCGCATGCGCACTCGCTCCTATTGGTCCGAAGGTGCTGAAATTTATAGGGGACCGTCTAGGACCTAATCCGCACAATCCCTGAAAATTTCATCAAAATCGGACCACAGGTTAGTATAGTTTTGCCCGGGACAAGGATTGACCACAGACAGACAGACAGACCGACAGACAGACAGACACGGAACCAAAATTGTTCAGAAAGCTCTAAAACGCAAAAAGCAAGTGGAAATTTTGATTTTGGAGGACATTTTTTTTTTTTTCACTTCTTTCACGAATACAAAGCTTCCCTACCTTCGGTAGTGAGGAAGCAAAAATATATTTCCGCGTATAACAAGGTACATACAACCTACATGAAACAAAAAGTCATAGTGATGATGGAAGAATACGAAATTTTTTATAATTGGTACTGTACTTTGGAAGAAAAAATACCATGTATTCCGTCTTATTTGCTTGGATTTGTTGATTCTTCATATGTAATGAACTAATTGACATGGTTCACGTGATAGATAGTTTATTATACGAGTAACATCCAATGAATCTTAATTTTGGGGAAAAGCTTAGTAACCTGTAGAGGGAAGGTTATACTCATTGATAAGGTTTAAGCCAGCATTCCTAGTCGATGTGACTGACGTCTTCATCTAAGTGCTTCACAACACTATGAAATGTAGAAATTAGGTTCTTCAGTCGTCACAGGCCGAAGTGCTTTCTCCAGCTGCAAGAATGCAAACATTTTTGACACTTTCGAGAACTAAACATGCATTTTCTCCTTCTTGAGAAAATGACGCTACCAAAAGTAAAATTCCTTGGAATATCAAAAAACCGACAGCAGCGTTAACATATAACACACGTAGTATCACACGATCCTAAAAATTGTTGTACGATTTGATTAATGAAAAAGTACTCGCAATAAATCAAATTCTGGGGGAAATTATCATGTTGGAAGGTCCGTCAGAGAACCAAATAGCAAATTTGGTTTTACGTTGCAAATTTGCCAATCGTACTCTTGAAAAGTTCGGTTGTATCACTTTTTTTAAACAAATTATGAGCCCATCAATATAATTACGATCTTTCTGCCGTATTAACTAATATTTAGCGTTTTAAATTACCTGATACTTGACTTCTTTCGAAAAAGTTTTTTTGAAGATCCGCTTACGGATATTGTGATAAATTATTGATCGTTAGAATTTCACTATTCTCTTAGGTACGATTAGGATCCATTAAATGTTACGCAAGCGCTGGTTGCATTTGCTCAGCAGTTTAGAGAGATTAGCGAGGGCCAAGATGTTGACCTCAGGCTCGGAGGCACATGGGTTCACGTGCCATCAATTTCAGGTCCGATCAAGTTCTGAAACATTTGTTGTAGTTATTTGTCGTAATTATTTGCAATGATGGCAGGGTCGCTTCTTTTGAAAGAAATTTCAGCTCCTAGAATGCAGAATGTAGACTTTTCTAGAGGCAGGGTAACTTCTAGAAGCTGTAAACATTGGAATTGCTCAGATAATTATCTAGGGTCATCTTTCATGAATTAAAATTTAATGAAAAATTTAATACTCCTTCTTTGACTATTCAGAAATTTCATGAAAGATGACCCTAGATAATCCTTAGAAATTTTCTAAGGAAACCCCTATAATTTGGATGAGTTACCGGAAAATGATCTAAATTCGAACAATATTCGTGACTAATACTGAGCCAGAATGTGCACGGTTATCAAACCAAGAAGTGCGGTAACGCTTTCCTAAAATGATTTTAGCTTGAAGAAATATCTAGGTTGAATAGTCCAGAAACTTGCACTAGTCATGTGGTAATTTATTACTCTACTTACCGAGTTAAGCTTTGAGATGTTCCAGCAGGTTGAACAAAATTATCGTGTCCTCCAAAACCGAAATTTCATCTCGCAGGTTGTATTTTAGAGCTTGAGTTCATGTTCTATGTACATCTGTCTTTGGTCGAGTGCTTAACTCTTATGTTTGAAGTAAGAGATGGTACTTGATTTGTATCATATGATATAAATCATGTTGTTTCGTAGATCTGATGTAAACTATGGCCTGTCAACGTCGTATGAATAATATTAATACAACTGTATGTTATAATCTTCACCCCTTAAATATGAAAAACAAATAATTTTGAATGGGTGAGTGAGAAAAAGAAAAATTCGCGCAGTAAACTGCTTGATAAAATCCTTGGCGATCTCCTCAAAAGCATGAGGAGAGTCTAGCCCCCAGAAAGTGTTGTCGTGTTTCAGCGCTACCTACCGCCACTTCAACGAACTACCATTTCTGATATCTTATCAGGTGATCACGCTCGCGACCGCATTACCGTCGCTCCTCTAACTTGCAGTTATCCCAAGATTACAATGTAGCAAAGAAGAACAACACAACAATTGAAAAATGCAATATCAAGTTCCTTTTCCTCGCAATTAAAAAAGGCAGGGAAGTAAAGCCGCCAAACTTAGAAATTAGAGAGTGGTAAAATCGAGGTAAGCCTACTTTTCAGAAATGCCGCTTGACCACGCTCACATCGAGCTGAAAAAGAATAGTAGTTCGCTGAAGTGGCGGTAGGTAGCGCTGAAACCCGACAATACTTTCTGGGGGCTAGACTCTCCTAAAAGCATGTATTGAGATTCTCGATTTTTGATAAAACGTGAATTTTATTTCACCAATAATTAACTGTGGACAATCATGACCCTTTAAAATTTTCTGACGTTGGTACATGTTTCTGTGGTGCTCAGCCACTTTCTTCCGCCTGCATATTGACTTAGCGGAAAGGACTCCTGATGTTCAATTTCTCTTTTCATTAGAGGGGCATGAGAGCTCCGTCTTCAAGCCCAAGGACCTTACGTCTTGCCCCTCGAATTCTCAGGGAGACTGCCCGGAAAACAGCCATCTGGGTCCTCACCCGTATCCATTGGGTCACTTGTGACAAGGGTTTGGACCATTTATCTGCGAGGACTGTAGCCAGCCTCTTCAGGAAGCAGTTGTACTCCTTGTGTAGTGAGCCCTCGCAGGATACTACCAAGGGTGTAATGACCCTCTCAAGTCTTCGGCTGCAGCATCGTATTTTCTATGTTTGGCATTGGCAGCATTCTGGGAGATTGTAGTCCATGTTTGCGAGCTGTAGGAGGAAGCGTCAGCGTTAATAACGCGAGTATCCAAATACGCCGTCCTCTCTGCCTCCCACAAACCATGGATTTTCAGATCTGCGACTAGCCGTGGGGTGCCATCGTCGTTTTCCTGCATCACGGGCTCTATCCCAACCACGTTAAATGCTAGATTAGCCATCCTCGCACACTGATCCCTGAGCTGGTCGTGACCATGCTTGACCTGGCCCCCTTTCTTGCAGTTCAGCGCATGGCAAAGGTTCATTGGTTCACTGCAGCCGTCGCACCGATTAGGCATCCCTTTTGGCTCCCTTCCATACCTTACTGCGAGTGCATCTCTGAATTGCATTGGTGAGAGGTCCAGGTCGTCTTTCATCAGAGGGATAATCGTCAGCCACCCGGATGAATTGCTCTCCGTGATCCTTTTGATGGTTCTTGCCTGTTTCTGGGGAAGAGAGTTCAGAATCCGATCCTGTCTAGCCCTGGCGGCAGCTTTGTTGAGTACTTTTTCGTCCTCCTGTACTTCTCTCATCCGTTGCTCATGCATGTCCATGTCAACATCCGTCCCCGATCTAAGAGCTTCTGCCAGGATTTGGGTTGCTCTCTCTGAAGCCCTGTAGTTGAGAGTAGCGGTCTTGACTGGGTCTTCTATTGATTGAGCTCGATTTTTGATGATCATTTTTCGATAAATTTAAATGAACGTAATTTTTATGAATTTTAACGAAAATCCTTACATTTCTGCTTCAAAACGTCAATTTTATGAAGTTTATTCAAATCCAACGATAAACTGATTATTACCATAGTAAAGATGTGATCCTGGGGTAGTTTTCCCCGTTGAGTGCACCACAATAGCGGTATTTTCGAGAAAACAATTGAATTTTACTTCAAAATGTAGGACTTTAACTTTTATTTTCACAGAGGGCCTACACGCCAGCAAGCACAATCGCTGAAAATGTCATCAAAATCTGACAGTAGCGTCGTAGGTATTACTTTGGCCTTTTACAAGGATTTGCAGTCACACTGTCAGATGCGCAGACAGGGAAACAGTGAAAGCTTGGCTCAGTAGCGAAATATGCCTAAAAAATCACGTTTTCTCGCATAAAACTCAATTCAAAAACATTCCCTCTAAAACCTTGGAACTGACATCTTGGGGTAGTTTTCCTCGTTAAATGCACCGCGATAGCGCCATTTATTACGGGAGAATCATTAGACTGAAAAATGACGATTTTCGAGAATAGTTATAAATTTAGACTTTGACCTTTCTTTTTACCTGTACAAATGGCTTTCAAAAATAGGGTTTTCCTCTAAACGGATTGGAAATTTAACGCTCTTTTCAACGGTGTAAACAGATTTGAATTTTTATGAGAAATAAGTGAGTTATGGCTACCTCAGTGCCACAAGGTCGAAAACCCGAGAAAAAAAACTTCAAAGTAAAATAGCTTCATTTTCCTTGAAAATTCGCTTAAAAAGGCCAATTTTTGTTGCAAATTAGTTGTAAAATCGATCCTTGAAGTTTGGTCCATCCCAATGGTAGACACCCTGTGTAGAGAGTAATTGGGTGCTGCCCTGTAAATTTGATTTGGCAAGCTTCTAGCTCGGGATTGACTAGTTTTCTCTCCTGCAAGGATTGACACCTTGTACTCTCGTACATTAGCATTAGCCTGATGAATGCATTAATCTTCTTCGTTGTGCCTAATACTCTTAGGAATGGTGAAACTTGGACTATTCTTTGGAATCAAAGGTGACTATGATTATTTCTTCTACAGAAAAGAAGAAGGATAAGAAGAAGATCAAGGAGGAAGAAGAAGAGGCTGTTAAGGCGCCCACACCAGAGCCTATCGCACCCGCAGAACCATTGAAGGAAGTCTTGGCTGCCGTCATTGAAAGCAAGCCGATCGCACCTGTTGTGGAAAAGTAAGCTATTATAATATTCTTCGTCGCATTCGTACAATGTAGCGTTAATTCCGTCTGAATGATTCTCAGCTACTCTTGAGAGGGACATTTGGAAAAGTTGCTCTCGAAATGAATCAAGAAAAGGCCGTTATCGCTGCTGCTGGTAGTCATTGATGCTAGTGAAGGAAGAAGGAAAAAAATAGAGATGTGGTTTCCTTAGCCAGGGAGACTTCATCTTAGGCCCCTTACAGAGGAGAAAGCTAATGTTAAAATAGCGTGCAAGCATTTTTGAGACTGCCTCAGTTGCGCCATCTACTTTCAGCTAAAGAACTACTACCGAAACTGAAGTGGAGGGAGGAGGCCACACTCTCTTCATGCCGCTTCTTTTCAAATCCATTCGAATGTCCAGAAATTGATAACTTCCCATTTAGATTTGCAAGAAGTACTTGGAAAAACCAATCGAGATGATAGGTATTATCCATATTGCCCTGACATTAGTTGTTGACCCTATTGCCAGTAGTTCAAATGTTCAATCGACAACTGCCACCCATAGAAACGTTTGAAATGTTATCAAACTTATTACTTAGATGCGGCCGGTAACGCACCAAGGAGAAAAATATGTGTTAAACAAGGTGACTTGTGGCGATGAGGTTGGGAACAAGCAATCATGAACGCGATCTGTTGCACTCATCTAGAACTACGTCCTGGAGCTCCACCAATCAGAACGCTTCTAGGGCTCCCAGATTCAGCTTCCAGCCCAGTGAGAAAAAACAAGAGCGGCGAAAACAAACACAGACTGATGGGGGAGTTCAGAGTGGAGCGGCGCTACAAGCTGCGACCAAATATGAAAGCGAAGATTCGTCACTCGTGTCGCTAGTTCCTTCCGTGCTTTTCACTGCACACTCAACGCTCAACTTTTTAAATTATTCTTGATGATTTAATCGGGGTTATGTTCGCAAAAACCTATTAGGGGATCAGAGGGCTCTCACAATTTATTTTACACCTCGCGTGTAAAGTGTCATCACCTTAACGTTACTGCAAGGCGTTCAACTGGTGAATTGGATTTAAATTGAAATTTGGCCTCCTTCAAAAAATGTGTGCAGAACTTTGTATGGCAAGTAATCGAATGTAGTCGAATCCATCCTAAAATATTAACAAGACCTGCAGGCATTTTCTCGAAATTCATCGAACAAATTATGGAATTTCCCAAGTCGTGACATGAATCCCCTCACTTTTCGCTCCCCTAGAAAATACAACGTTCTCAATGAAAAATTAATGTGTCTATCGTCAACAAAGACTTGTACCGAACAGACTCGCCGCTTAGATCGGAGCTTCACTCTGTAATCATCCTAAAAAAAGATCGTGGACGGAAAATTATTCATCAATCTCGCTTTCAAAGCTGATTTAAAGTTTTTAAATGCAACCCTTCGCACTTGGAGTGACCAAAAAAGAAAAAAAAAGCCCCAAGTTAACACCCTTCGACTAGTTTGGCCCTAACCGTGAGATTGCTGTCTGGTAGCGATTTATGCGTTTGATGTACATTTTGACACTTCATAATTATGTAGGAAAATATGGTGAACACGGTAGCCGAACACTTCAGAATCGAATTAGCAATTTCGTTTTAATCTCTTGTTTTTCCAAGTTTTTTCAACCTCAAGATTTTCTCTTACATTTTCTTACTTGAATTAGTTGTAGAGTCGACTTCCGTAGTTTTCCAGTCCTTTACATGGGACTATACGAAGAAGTTAGGGTGGAAAAAGGGGTTTTCCGAACTGATTGCACACCTACTAGAAGTTATTATTGAGAGAATACGCCAAAACGAAGTTTCTCTATTCTCTTCATCTGTAATTACATTTTATACTGTTTATAAAAAAAGATTCTCTATTTATATTTATGTATTAGCGAGATAATGTCTTCAACCTTCTCTCGTTTGCAATGTTGCCAGAAGTTTTCCAAGGGGGCCGAACTTCATCGGCAACAGGCAAAAATGTTACCGAAGTGGGTTCAACGCCCAGAAATGTTGCTCCACTCGCGGCAACACTCAACAATGAGGAATTTCACCATGTCGGAATTTCCTATTTTTGACCCCAAAATCGGATTCAGCACCTCGAAAAACACCCTAAGGCAAACTTTCAGCCCGAACTTCCTGATTTACGAATAAACAAAACAGTGTAGAAAATACGAACGTTTAAAAAAACCGGGAAAATGACGTCATGCTGGAATAGTTCATTTATGGCCGCTTGAAGCGCTGAGATCGAGAAATCTATAGTCCCCAGATGCACAATTTCACGAAACAGTAAAGTTCGAAATCGAAAAACTGAAGAAAAAAATAGAAAAAGCAAGATGGGGAAAATTAGGTTTCCCCTGTTTTTGTTTGATAACTTTTCTCATAGAAAACACGATTTCGTTGTCCCAATGGGCAACACTGGGAGGAGACAGCGATCTGAACAGCCCAATCAGCGAGCGTTCCTGCTTCACGTCCGTTTTCCCGGTTATTTTTGAAATCAAAAATTTTGATTGTCTCCCAAAAATAACAGGAGACTTATTTTCCGAAACCAGCCCGATTTTCATCTATCCCACACCATTAACTATTCAGGAAAAATGCAAACAGAATTCGGTGAAATTCCTCATTTTGCCGAAACGAGAGTAGAGTTGCTCGTCAATAGTAGCAAGGTAGATTGCTGACAGAAATGTTGTTAGTGTAAAAGGGCGCTTAAGCCAATAAACGCGCATGCCAAAATGGCATCCTTCACGCGAATCTTATCATTTCTGAACAGCAACTTATTCTTCAACTTTTCAGTTTTTTCTCGAGTGTAGAGGAAGTTTATTGAAAATCCAGTCCTAACTGGTTATTTTCTTCGTTGGTACTCGATAATGACCAATAGGGTGTGCTCCTGGGTAGGAAAAACTGTTTATTGTTATTTTTAATCTAAGGTAGACCTCATTCTGAGAATTTTGGTACCAACCGCGACCTTCTAGCGTGTGTAAATATTTTGCTATAAATTTTTAAGTTTCGACCGTTTTTGACGTCACAGTGGGCTGGGGGGTCCCGCCCAGGCGAGAGGGGCGCGTGACGTCATAAACGGTCGAAACTTTGAAAAATCATACAAACAGATCTACTCACGCTAGAAGGTCGCGGTTGGTGTCAAAATTCTCAGGATGTAGTCTACTTTCGATTAAAAATCTAAAAAAAATCAAGGCGCACCCCCCATTAGTGATAGACTAAGCCAGATCCCTCTCTTTCAGTGCCAACTCTATGGCTTATTTACATTTCTAGATATCTTGGTATCATTTATCTGGATTTTGGATGTCCAGTTTCCTTTAAATTGTTGGAACCTTTCATTTAGAATCGAGCTAGGCTATACCAAAATGGTTTGGCCACATGTTAGCTTCTGCAACTCAACAGTTTACCACCAGTTGAGGTAGTAGGGTGGTTCTTTGTTGTACAATAAGGTATTGATGCAATAAGTAATTATTCGGTTTTGTTTTTTTAGAATTAATACGGTGATCGTTGAAACGGTCGAAGTATCTACTGAGGACAAACCAAAGAAACAACGGGCCAAAAAGAAGCAGGCTCCTCCACCACCAGAACCAGCTGCTCCTGTGAAGACTGCAGCTTCTCCCAAAGCTGAGAAACCTAAAGCTGAGAAGAAAGCGCCGGCTCCTCCACCTCCTGTGGCTGCTGCTGAGCCTCCATCCGTGGAGTCTTCTCCACCCAAGCCTGCTAGACAGGAGAAGAAGAAGCCAGAACCTTCTCCTGAGCCGGTCATTGGTGAGTTTCAAGTGGCAGATAACTTTTTCAACTTTGACTGTGTATAGTTAAATTGTTATTTTACAAACTCCAGAAATGGCCACAGGTTGATTCAGCTCGGTGGTTCCCTTCCACTTCATATCACGCTTTCCCCTTGGATATGCCTGGAAGAAGCCATTGATGTGGAGGTGTGGCCGAGTGGAGCCAGATAGCCAATGACCATGGAAGACTCACATCAATGGCATCAAACATGCCCCCTTAAATATCATGGCAACAGTGCATGTCCCTAAGGAAAGCTCGTTAAACTAGAAGGTACCACCAAGGTTAGTGTTGTTAGTGTGCAGACTCCCTAAATCCATTCCTTTCTCATCCAGTAGAATTTTGGTAACGTTGACATTGAATATAAGCAAGCTTGTAGTTATAAAATAGGGCGATCGCTGGTTTGATGTGAAATTTTGATTCAAAAAATGAATTATTTTGAATTGAATTGTTTGCATCAAATTGGAGTTTAGTTCCCTTCACCAGCTCAAGACGCAACACAGTTTCCTGAATGTTTTGGTGAACCTTGAGAGCCAGGTAGACCATCCGCTGGACAACATACGTGCATTCCAAAGGGCTGAACGTCTGATCTTGAACGTGACACTTCGTCTTCAAGCAATCGCATGCACAGCAGGCTGAAGGAAGGCAATGACAGACCTTACTAAATGCACCAATGCCACCAAACCTGGCAAGGAGCTTCTCTGTTGGATGCTTTAGGGATCCAACATGGCATGATTTCCTGAATAAACACCTCAAACGAATAGGGATGTAAATTTCCGCTATATGTTCCTTCTACATACGGTGGGATACTTAAGTAAGCAACCTCGAGATTTGCCCACTGCTTGAGCAGGAAAGGGCGCTGCTAGCTGAGCAGCTGCTGCAGAGCCACCACTGGGAAGCAGCTTTACATTGATTGCGCGAAACAGAATGGCTAAAAGACAGCAATCAGGCGTAGGATAAAAAGGTTCCCTTCACCAACTAAAGAACACGCTAGTTCCCTTTCAAACTTGTCATTCAACGTTGAGCCTTTTTCTTACTTCTTCCATGCTGCGACCCCCACGACAAGAGTTGAGCAGTTGAGGGTGCTGTACCAACTATACCGATGATCGCATATTGAACAATGAATTACCTACCTGATTTTGCCTTAAATTGTGATTACCAACAAAAACTATTTCAATACCTACACGATTAGTGATGGCAAAAGTTTTACAAAAATCGATATATCGGGTTTGCGATATATCGGAAGGGAAATATCGATGGCACCGATATATCGGGAGCAAAAATATCGATATATCCGATATATCGGGATTAAAATATCGAACCATATTTGTTCTTGTAAATAATAATTTTAATTTGTTTTCTTTGGTTTAAAACACAGAACATATAATATATTGATCCTCCCATTAGCTTTACCGTGAAAACACACTTTATTTGAGTTGATTTATTTAATTATTTACTATTTTAACACAATAAAAATATAGAGGCCTACTGCAAAAAAATAAGCAATATTAAAATATTGCTAAATATAAGTCGAAACTGGTGGTTAAATAAATGATTGGAAGATCATACAACAAACATAATTCATTCAATAACACATTTATTTCATAAAAATTACCAAAATTACCATTGGCCTATTACATATTTAAATCTCTTATGGTTTCTCACAATGAGTAATTATATCATGTGCACGCATGTAAAGAAAAATGGGATTTTTTTCTAATATGCTCGAAATTTGACGCTGATTCTGAAAATGATAGTTTTTTTGTAGGAAAAGCCCGGAAAATGGCTAAAAATAGGAAAAACATTGTTTTGGTCAAAATGCGTCATGTGGGTACTCTAAATTACCGGGAATTTGAGTAGACTAAGAATATAAATTTAAAAGAAAAAAATATATTCGATAAAAAACAGCTGACAGCATAGCTACATAGAAAACGAAAGGAGAAAAGAATCAGGTTTACTAACTCAACACAACCCACGAAAACGCGAGTTTCTGACCTTCACCAGTTATTATCTACTAGGGCGATATATCGGTTAAAAAATATCGATATTCCCGATATATCGTAGCACGATTTTTCGATGGCGATATATCGATATATCGGAAGCAAAATATCGATATTTCAAAAATATCGATATGTTGTTGCCATCACTATACACGATTGACAATTTAGGAGAAAAATGTCTACTTTGATAGTTGTGTACTAGAAAAACATTTCACGACTTGGTTAGTGTTCAAATTAGGGGGTGTTTACATTTAGTTACTTCATCTTAGGTAACTTGAGTTGAATAAATGCAAAACCCCTATGACAGCCAAAATGGATCCTGAGACTCACAAAGGGATTTTGCACTTCTTCAAGTTACGACGTGGTTCCAACTCAAGAATATTTTTCAAAATAGAGCTTTATTTGGTTTACAAAATATTTGAGAAGTTCTTATGGATTTATATAAGTATTTTAGGTCAAGTAAGTTACTTGATTATTGCGATTGTTATTACTCTTGGGTTCAAATTCAGGAATCAATAGACTGTCGGACGCGCCATTGCCGCGCCCCTAACGAGAATAGAATGAACTCTTTATCATCTTGCTCACTGCGAGGAAGCTGTTATCAAACGTCATTCACACGCGTAGTTGAAGCACTCCAAAGTTGCGAGCTTATTTAACCTTTTCTCCCCGCCCGGCAGCTGCCCGCAGCAACCTACCCTCCCGGCGCTTGAGCCACCTAGTTGTCAACCCCCTACCGAAGTAATTCACAGCTGCCGCCCGCTCCCTCTCGTTGTCTTCTTCTTTTATTTTCGCCCACTTTCACCCAACATTATTTCTCAATTGAATCATTTTTGTGTTTGATACTTATTACCGTATTGTCCACGAATTTTTATGAAGTTTTTTTCAATACTGAGTAAGTTTTACATGTTATTTATACAGAAATATGTTGCATTCCACTATACCAAAATAATTTGGCTGAATGTAGAACCCTCCTCCAGTCATCCCCCCCCCCCCCCCCTGATTGGACTAAACACACTCCAGACACGTGTACCTGATTTTTTTAAAAAATCCTTATTGAATGGTGCATTAAAGACGATTACTGAGAATGAATAGGTAAGAGGCAGAAAGTCCACTCTATCGCATTTTCCTCGACCCCCACAATATTGCTACTGCCCTGAAGTCTGTTGGAAGACAGTGAAAATGGAAGGTATAATGTTCCTCCACATAACGGTAACAGAATGGAAGTGATTAGTTCAGAAATAAGCACACAGATCGCATCAGAAGGTCGAAAAACTACGATACAGCAAAAGGCGTCTGTAGGGAGTAAAGGCTCTTACCGAGAGGTCAACTTTGTCTCACTTTCTCTCGCCCAACACAATATCGCTACTGCCCTGAAATCTGTTGAGGACGGTGAAAATGAAAGGTACAATGTTACCATAATGGAATGGAAGTAATTAGTTCAGAAATATGCCCACAGATCGCATCAGAAGCACGAAAAAGTACGAAACGGCGAAAGGCGTCCGTAGGGACGGGGGAACATTGGGAGGCAGACGCCAAAAGCCGTCCATAGGGACCTCAAAACGTTTCTCCTTGGACGCCTTTAGGCGTCCGTCGGGGGGAAAGGGTTAAGCTACTAATAAGTAGGTATAAGTCTGTAGGTAATGTCGTTTTGATAATGAAACAACCGTACTTAATAGGTATGTATGTAATTTGAAAAAATGCACATTTTATCATTGACCAGGCCGCAGTCACAAATTCCGAATTTAAGCGAGTTGATAATGTTGTGATCAGCGACCTCTTCGCATTTCTGTCCATTCACTTCCTTAGCTCACGTGGTAGGAGCTCCGATTCAGAATCGGAATGATAGGAGATCGATCCCCAGTTGAGGGAAGTTGATTTTTGATGATTCAGCAATATGGCGCAGTCGGTAGGACCCGAATGGTCTCCTCAGCATTTCTCTGAGAAACACTAATTCGTTAAGATTAGGTCATCAAAACAACTCCCTCCCTAGACACGAGTAGAGCCACCGCCTATTCGGACAAACGAGGTCAGCAGATCCCCCGCCCCGTCAATAAGGAATAATAACAAAAAACCTCCGAAGCCAGTCAAAGATACGCGTTCTCAATAGGTTGTAAAACGCCGGCCAAAGCTGCCTCCCTGACTAGGTAACGGAGTACCTAAGATTTCCTAATGGGGAGGGGGGGGGGATGTTGTGATCAGCTACCTCTTCGCATTTCAGTCCATTCGCTTCCTCAGCTCACGTGGTGGGAGCTCCGATTCAGAATCGGAATGATAGGAGATCCATCCCCGGTCGAGGGAAGTTAATTTTTGATGATTCAACAATAAGAGTGTCCTGGTATTCTCGGTAGGGGTGCAACAGTCACGCATCCGATCAGAGGCCAAATACTCCCAACAATGACTTTTTTATTTCATTAATCAACCAGTCTGTGCATCCCACAAAATTATCACGAGATATCAATCGCATCAACTCCTTCATTTATAATTTATCGCCCAACTATATAAATAATGTCGTTATCCTAATTTTCTGTCAGTAAGTGTGTGCTTTCTCGTTCCAGCTGCTGCTCCTGAAATTCTTGAGACACCCGCGGTCGAAGCTTCCAACGTTGCATTTGACGAACTCGGTGGTGAGTTGCTATTATTAGACCCACGTAACTTTTTAATCTTTAAATAATTTTAAATCTTCAGTTAAGCACCCTTTGAAAATAAGTGGCTTAGCGGATGTCTTTTAAAACCATCTTAGAGGATTTGTATCTTTAAACTCCACTGCTTTGATGATTGACTACATTTCATACTCACTACGGAGTTATTCAACAGTATTTTCCATAGGAAATCTCAGGTATTAGATTTTGGTCTTGATGGTTTGATACCCTACCAGGCTGATCCCAAATGTGTAGGTAAATAATTTCATTGGACCCTCACCAGTGATTGGCATTTCGAAGAATGCTTGTAAAGAAAAGGTTAAAATGGGAATCTCAACAAGTCTTCAATATACTCAGGTCTAAACAAACTGACAGATACAGACAGACCAAAATACGTATACTTCTTATGCTGCCTTATGGTTGACTTCAAAAAGTCTGTCACGATCAAGCATTCTAACTGGACATTACGACTTCCGAAGAATGCTGAATATCATGGACAGTCGACCAATGTCTCCTTGCGAACAAGTAGAGGACTCAGCCGAACACTTCTTGTCCAAATGCGACTGTTTTTGGAGATCCAGAACGGAAGCATTCGGTCACCACGTAGTGAAGCGCGCAACTTTGCGTGAAATTTCATGGAAACTTATAAAGAAATTTGTTGATCACAGCTAAAGATTTACAAAATCCGAAATGGGTCCAGCCGAATGAGGAATTTCACCGAATTCTGTTTGCATTTTTCCTGAATAGTTAATGGTGTGGGATAGATGAAAATCGGGCTGATTTCGGAAAATAAGTCTCCTGTTATTTTTGGGAGACAATCAAAATTTTTGATTTCAAAACTAACCGGGAAAACGGACGTGAAGCGGGAACGCTCGCTGATTGGGCTGTTCGGATCGCCGTCTCCTCCCAGTGTTGCCCATTGGGACGACGAAATTGTGTTTTCTAAGAGGAAAGTTATCAAACAAAAACAGGGGAAACCTAATTTTCCCCATCTTGCTTTTTCTATTTTTTTCTTCGGTTTTTCGATTTCGAACTTTACTGTTTCGTGAAATTTTGCATCTTGGGACTATAGATTTCTCGATCTCAGCGCTTCAAGCGGCCGTAAATGAACTATTCCAGGATGACGTCATTTTCCCGGTTTTTTTAAACATTCGTATTTTTTACACTGTTTTGTTTATTCGTATATTAGGAAGTTCGGGCTGAAAGTTTGCCTTAGGAGGTTTTTCGAGGTGCTGAATCCGATTTTGGGGTCAAAAATAGGAAATTCCGACAAGGTGAAATTCCTCATTGTGGGTACAGCCGAATGGGTCGGGCTCACTTTTTTTTTCTTTTTTATATTAGAATAGATAAAACGCACAATAAAACACTCCATTTTCAATCATGATTTATAATACATATATTTACACCTACAGTTCAGAATTTCAATTACCTATTATGTATATTAGGTACTATTTTAGTGAATTTGACGCATTCATGTCCTTGTAGACAACGGATAAAGATTTGTCTACCTATCTGCCTGTAGGACCAACCGTACCGACCAACCCTGTGAGGTAGATTGTAGATGAATCCGCGGATTAGGGTGATGGGAGCCCAAAGCACTGAAGCCTGGTGGCTTATTGTGCTACTCCGCAGATTCTGTTCCTATACTCTTGCCTTTATTTAAAGAGCTCTGGACCGCGGGTTCCAAAACCCCTTCCCTGCCAAGAGGTGGCAACGTTGCAAGGTTCTCACCTTGCAGTGAAAACCCTTGCGGTGAAAACGGTCACAACCCTTCACGGTCAAAACCCATCATCCCTCTTCCTTCTTCCTCTTCTATCAACATACAATTTAATTATTTATCGTTCGGTGAACATTTTTCGTAATTTAAATTCGTAACGTACTAATTATTCTGATGAAAATGAGTCCAAATTTCCTGTAATTCGGCGAAGAGGGCGTAATTCGTTTGGGTGGATTGGCCGGGAGAGGGCTGCTGAGTTTTAATCGTACCTGCCTCGAGTTTATACTCGATATGTTCAATTTTTCTCGCTGATCACGATTTTGGTGATGGGATGATCGAAATAATTTGTGAATCAAGTGTGCATTTGCAGAAGAGGGTAAACTGTTGGGGGGCTGGGGGGGTTCACGGGCGGAGGGGTCGCGCAGGTATACCTCGACCTTCCGCTGGGGCTCGGATTCTTGCAGCGATGCCGAACCTTCGGGGCCTTCAAAAATCCCAGAGCTCTTTAAATAAAGGCAAGAGTATAGTCAAAGAGTCCTAGCCCTTTGGTAAGGGCCAGTAGTGGTTTGGCTAGATTTGTGCTGGGAAAAGCCTCCATGGGTGTAGGTGACCCGAGGAGGTGAAACCTGCGATTTGATAGCACTTCGCAATCGAATATTATGTGGGAGGCTTTTTCTTCAGCCTCTCCACACAGCCTGCAGAGGGTTGTATTCTGGTTTACCCTAATGCGGTTAAGATGGAATCAGAGTGGAGTAAAGCCTGTTACCAGGCCAATCACTAACCTGATTTCCTCGTGGCTAAGCCGCAGCAGCTCTTCTGTGGTGCTGGGGTTAGGTTTGGCCACCATGCGCTTACTTAGAGCATGTCCTCTAAGGTTTGACCATCTACTAGTGGTTTCATTAGTGACCCACTGGTTTATGGTCGCCCTAAAGGAAGATTTGCGAATGCCGATGGCTGGCTCTGGACCAATGAACGGGGTTAGTGAGCCCCTTCTGGCCAGCGCATCTGCTTTCTCATTTCCCGTTACTCCTGTCCTGCCACCGACTCCAGAGAAACCCTGTTGCGTTGCGATATGAAGCAGAGGGTCTGGAAACAGTCCTACACTAACTTTGAGTTAATGGAGGAAGCGGCTAAAGCCTTGATCGCAGCCTGGCTGTCCGTGAGAATGTAGACATGAACACCACGGTGTCCCCTCCGCAGACTTTCCCCAGCGCAGACCCTAATTGCAAGTACTTCAGCCTGAAATACTGAGGCATGTTCTCCCAGAGGAGCTGAGTGACTCCATCTGGGATTAGTCCCGTAAATTCCAATCCCTGTACCATTCCCCATTTTGGATCCATCTGTGTACCAGAATAGGTCGTTGGGACAGCATTGGGAGATTTGCCGCCCCTCTGATCTTATGATTGATCTGTAAGGGGTGTTTCTCGGCGAAAGTTCTAGGCATAATGTCCGCCACCATGTCAAGCATGGTATTGCACAGAAGGCCCAGGATTTTGGAGTGGCCCTGGAGGTGTGATTCCCTCCACGTTCCATTCCATTTCTGCCTCAGGGCTGCCATGGCGGCCTCGCCTTTTATGAAGATATCGAGGGGAGGAAGCCCCAGGAGAATCTCCGTAGCGGCAGTTGGGGTACTGTGCATTGCTCCTGTAATGGTGAGACCCTCTGAGGTCCTAAGGACCTACAATAAATCAAAAACCCGAGTGTGAATCGCAAAAGAAGCCTGTTCTCCTTTCAAATTTTAGCTGATCAATTAAATAATGCTATAGTTGATCGTTTCTTTGAATAAGTTTCGTGTTGTACCCAGTTTTGGGACCTTAGCAACCAAGAATCAAATTTCGGAATGAAGGCGCCAACATCTCTCGGATAGCGAAATTATTGCTATAGTAGATAGTTTTAATGAAAAAGCCGCGTTCTATGCAGACGGGGGTGATCTATACAGTTGAACCATTGTGTAATAAGGTGTAGAGTTTGGCCGTGGTCTCTGGTGCGCGCGTTCTTTAGTTGACTTCTGCGGGGGTCGTGGGCTTGAGCAACCTAGGGAGGTGAGGCAATGGGAAGCCTTCAGTGAAATCATCAAATCAAAATCCGATCTTCCCAGACGCCAGGAATGGCAGTTGGACGAAAATCCAACCTGAAATGGTTGTTTACTTTACCTTTACCTTGGTGTATTATTTTGCAGCGTTTTTTGAGTACGAGGGACGATCAAAAATAAGAATACAAAACGTTTTGCGCAGCAGGGGAATTTTTATTTCCAAATGTGGCACCCCTGCGTTATGGGCGGGATCATTGTGAACAAAACAAGAGGTCCGGCGTTTAATTGCGACCGTTAGTTTGCCCTTGAGAGCCTTTTGAAATGTGCGCTTCCGTGAACGTTCCCGCCACCTCCAACCCCTCGCTGGCCCGATGCTGTGTGCGCGAAGTGATTCGTTTTCTATTTGCTAAAGGTAAAAAACCAGCTGAAATTCATCGCCAGCTTGTTTCTGTTTATGGAGAGCAGGTAATGAACCGCAATAACGTCGCCAAATGGTGTAGGGAATTTAAAAACGGGAGACCTGATGTTCATGACGAAAAAAGAAGTGGCCGTCCGTCTGTGGTGACTCCCGAAATTGTGGAAGAAATCAACAATTTTTGATTCGTGAGGATCGCCGACGAAGAGTTGTCGACATTAATGAGCATTTTCCTGATCTCTCATATGGAATTGTGCAAAACATTATTTCAGAAACCCTTGGTTATCGCAAACTTTGCGCTTGCTGGGTTCCAAAAATGTTGAGTGATGGGCGTAAGGAGAAAAGGCGTGCTGCTGGCCGGATGTTTTTGGATCGTTTTCAACACAAGGGACAGGACTTTCTTGACTCCATAATCACTGGCGATGAAACTTGGGTTTGCCTAAACACACCTGAATCCAAGAGACAGTCTATGGAGTGGCGTCACAATGATTCGCCATCCAAAAAAAAAATTCAAAAGGACTTTATCGACAAAAAAAATAATGGCAACGGTGTTTTTCGACAGAAAAGGTGTTCTGCTGATTGAATTTATGCCTAAGGGGACCACAATCAACGCCGACGCGTATTGTGAAACTTTGAAAAAATTGCGTCGTGCAATTCAGAACAAACGGCGTGGCATGTTGTGTAAGGGAGACACTCTTTTGCACGACAATGCCACCCCTCACTCTGCCAGAAACACGCAGTCTCTCTTGGAGTCATTTGGTTGGGATATTTTCGCCCACCCCCGCACAGCCCAGACCTTGCACCTTGTGATTTTCATCTGTTCGGCCAACTGAAGGAATTTTTGGGGGGAAAACACTATTCCGAAGACGAGGACCTCAAGAATGACGTTACCGTTTGGCTTCAACAGCTGGTGGGAGAGGAGTACAATTCAGGAATTACCAAGCTCATTTCTCGGTATACAAAATGTTTAGATTTGAACGGCGACTACGTGGAAACGTAGTTATATACCTGAAGTACCCACCCTGTAAATTTTGTCAAAATAAAAATATTTTTGAGTGAGCTAGAGCGTTTGTATTCTTACTTTTTGATCGTCCCTCGTATTATACGAATGAATGAAAATTGCAATTCACTCTGGAACGACACATCACTACAAAATTCATTTTAGGCTACACCTTACAATAATAAACTCAATTTACCTTTTCAGATACTTGGAAAGAAGCTAAAGCCCCGAAGAAGAGCAACAAGAAAAAGACCCGCAAAGATTGAGAAGATTCCTTCCTTCATTTCTTCCCTGGAACCCCACAGATGGCGCGATAGTCGTGAAACTGAGACGCCTCGGAGCCAGGAATTCGTAGGTTATCTCGCTTGGTTACGGTTATACTCCTGGCGCTGCATTATAAACTCTTGCCCTTTCCTATCTGTACGGTAGTCTCATGTTTTTTTCTCATTTCGAGTGATCGAAAGTAGAATGAAGTAAATAAATAGACGACAACCGAAATACAGAAGTAAATCAACACGAGATCGGGTATTTTATTAAAACTTCACGTTTCGAAATAACGAAAATCTAAATTATAAATCAAATTATAATGGGGCGTCCCTAATTATGATCTCAGCTCTCTCGAGGAAAAACTAAGCAAACTATAGCGATGATATGATGACTAAAACTGTGTGGGCTACTTCCTTAGCCAGAATAACGTCCAATGGCAAAATAATTTTATGTGCTTGTGCCAAAATACTAAATTTGAAGACGAACCTATTTGTACCATTCAAATTTCGTTTATCGCCTTATTTTTTTTGATAGTTCGTATCAATAAAAGAATAAAAAAAAATCGAGCATGACAGTTCAAAACGTTTCTTTCTCATTGTGCGTAGAAATAAATTATATTACAGCTCTGAAAAGACAAAACGGTTATAATAATGTGGTGTTGTACGTGTAGACCTATTTTTCCTCTTATAATAATGGTGAAATATCAATTATGTGATAATATTTTTTTAATATAACGTTTAAAAATATGATAAAAAAAATATATATTTAAAAAGCTTTTTTAAAGTGAGTTTGATGTCCTTCGGAGAGGATTTGACGGTTTTTTTTGGTAACTTTTTCGTGTTGTGTGATTTTTGCTCAGTTGTCCGAATTTCACATTTTTCGTTGAAGTTGATTCAAGGAGGAGGTTGGTGTGCGACGATTCGTCGTCAAACTGCGGGTAAATGCGAAATCCCCTCAGAGAATGCAAAACCACCTGCTCAAAGTCTAAACCTGTAGGTTTGATGTGAAATTTCTGTTTTATTTTCAAGTTGTCAATCCGTCTTCCTCGTAGTCCATAGTTTGTATTTAGTACTATTTTTCCGATCCATTTGTTTTTGTCCGATACCAGTTTTAAGTTGAAATTGTATTCAATTCGAAACGTTAATGAGAAATAAGTACCAGTAAGCGAAATAATCACTGGAAAGTGAAACGTGATATCATTTAGTTTAGTTGAATTACAACTCACGCATCACAATATCCATCCTTTTATTTATTTTGGTTCTAATTACGTCGGAAAGACTTTAAAAAAGGCAACATCTTAGCTTAGTTTTGATTCATTTCTAGTTTTTGTTCAATTATTTCATTACGATTTCAAAAATCTAAGTTGTTTAGTTATTGTTGGGGAGAATTAGGCTATAAAGAAAAATCTCTTATGTTTTTTTCTTGCGGAAAACATGGGCATTTATTCGTGTTTAAAACGTGAATAAAGTTCGACGCTTTTGGTTTTGAACGAGTATTAATTGTAAGTGACGATGTCGTCGATTTGTCTTAACGTTTTCGCAAAAAGGGAGGTATTTCTGTGGCGTTTACGAATTATTTGAACTGGTGACTCCAGTTGAAACTTTCTCAAAACGCTAGGAGTCCTAGTTGGTGAATTGAGTACCCACAAAAATTATTTATCGAGAAATCGGCGAAGGAATTGTTCCAATGTTGGAGTGGTAATGAGGCGAGTAGTTCCGCGTTTCTCGCTGGAGCGCTATCATCGCCTCGAATTAGCTGGTATTTCATGAGTGTTGAAACCTAAACCGATTCTCGTCTTAACCCTCTTATCTATTTTAATATCATGTGTTGTCTGTACCGTCGTTTCATTTGGATTTTTGGAAAAACTAGATAGGATTTTGCGAAGAAAATGACTTCAATGTTCAATTTATTACGAGATTTAAATGACTCGGATGAAGATCGTCCTTCTTGACGGACCCTGCCAAATTATGTAGCATCTATGAAGAAACCTTGAAAAGGAGTGCTCACATGACTTGGTTGAATGCTTCCAGTTTCAAATGTTCAATACAATATTCCCTTCGTGAATATACAAGTGCTGATAAGGCACAATGTTCGCACCAATAATTTGTTTTCGTCATTCCAAATAAAGTTTCGTTCTTTGGGAAATTTCCTCTTTTGTTTATTCTATCAGGTAGAGCTGAATCAGAACTCTGGGATGCAAACGCGTGTGGCAGGTCAGAGGTTGACTGGGTTTTGGCTCCCCTTCTACTTCACTTTCATTTTAGGGAAATTTTCCTTTTTGTTTATTCTGTCATGTCATTGATCCTACTTTCATTTATGGCTACAGATATTTTACGTATTGAGTATTTTGGTACGCTCTATTGTAGTACACAAGTGAGGTGGCTCATGTTGTGGACATCTAATAGATCACTTTCAGGAATTCAATTTTCAAATGCTAGTTTTTCATTTGGCGAAGAGGACCTGGGATACATTTTTTCTCCCAGGTTGGTTTCTCTATTGGCAGTCTTGTCAGGGACCATCAGTAGAGAAGTTTTGCAGGTAAAGAGCCCCATTAAGAGGAGACTGGTGCGAGCAAAGACGATGCAACCCAGTTGAAGGATCAATCAATCAAAGTTTTTTATTGCAGAAACCTAAGAATAGGTATAACAACGTCAGATAACACATAAACAATAAACTACTATTCCAGGAACACAACAATTCATAAATAAAACAACAATAACAGTGAGACACAAGTCATCAAAACAGACCAAAGTAATCCTTAACACTGTAGATTTCAGCATCAATCAGAATGCCCTTCACTCGCCGTCGAAACGCCACCGAAGACAGCTGCCTAACATCGTGAGGGAGAGCATTGAAAAACCTGGATCCGAACTGTTCGGGATTACAATTAAGGGATTTCGTCAGTCTCACAAGGGGGGGGGGGGGCAAATATTACGCCCGGCTCGAGTTTCATCATTATGTAAATCATTCCCCGTCACAAATAAATTCAAGCTCTCCCTCACGTGAAGCCCATACGAAAAGGCCGTAAACGGTTAATGCCCCAAGCCTTTTAAAGTAGAAGTGGCATGATTCAGTAGGATGGAGACCAAAGATTGCGCGCAATATCCTCTTCTGTAGCTTGAATACGGCCTCAGTATGCGACGAGCCTCCCCACAGAAGAATACCATAACTGATACGGCTCTCAACGTATGCAAAGTATACAGAGCAGAGCGAGTTATAAGGTACAGCGCTGCGCAGTCGGAACAGCATGTACGATGAAGAAGCTAGCCTGGGCAAAAGGGCCTCCACATGTCCTGACCAGGATAGGCGACTATCAATCACTATGCCCAGGAAATTCGCCGAGTGATCCATCTTGCTATTGAGGGAGAATGTCAACTGCTGGGTTTTTCCATTATTTAGAAGGAGCGCGTTTGCTGTACACCATTGGCTGATCAAGACTGAGGCCTCCTCCTGCCTGATAGCCAATTCTTCCCTTGATGATGCCACTGAAAGGATGGTTACGTCATCGGCAAATAGAAAAGCCTTACCCCCCCCCCCCCCCTGACAAACAGATAAGGCAGGTCATTGATAAATAGCGTAAAGAGGCAAGGGCCAAGAATTGAACCTTGCATCACCCAGCAAGGAACCGGCATCGGGTCGGATTGCTCATTGTTATAATGCACAACCTGATGCCACCCATCCAAGTAATTCCGAAGAAAAGAGAGCGCGCTCGAACAAAAACCGTAGAGATGGAGCTTGGAGAGCAGCAAGTTGTGCGGCACCAGGTCGAACGCTTTTGACAAGTCAAAAAGCTGAAGACCTGAAGAAGCTCGCGCCTCAAGTGCACCCAAAATGTCCCTCATCAGTGAACATGCAGCGGTGGACGTGCTTTTTCCCTTCTGGAAACCATACTGCAAAGGGTGAACCAAATCCTTTTTCACAACGTACTCCTGGATTATGTTGAGTACCACTCGTTCAATTACTTTTACAAAGAGAGGCAGCTTTGCAATGGGACGAAAGTCGCCATAGTTTTTGACCTTACCCTTCTTGGGTATTGGTGAGATGCTTGATACTTTTAGGCAGCCAGGAAAAACTCCTGAGAAACATGTATTAATAACATACGTCAAAGGTTCAACTATGAATTGTGCAACCGGTTTAACACTCCTAAGGTCGCGCCTGGATCTGAAGGATCCACTGACGGACTTTGGTCTGTTCCCAGCCAACCCTTTGATGAAACCCCCTCCCTTCCCAGTACCATCTTTTCTTGAGTTGCTTTTGGACTCAGTGTGATCAAGGACGTCGGCCATGCCACCCGTGTGGTACAAGCTTCATTTGGATCTGGTAGATCCACGCGACCAAGGTACCTGTACCTGTTCAGGTACCTGTTTTTTGTAAGGATGCAACTTTTTTGCCATGTATTCTATTGTATGCATACAATATAACGTGTTACAATGAGGTTTGTTCACCTAGCAGCTATTTCAAGGAGAAACTTACATTTGATTTCGAGATAGTCATATTTTTCAGTCATTAGTTTTTTTTTCAAGAAATACACCTTTTTGAGCTTGTAAACCATCCTTACCACCAGAAAATAGGTCAATTCTACTATATTACTTCTTCTAGCTCCTAAAATATAAAAAAGAGGGTCATTTTCAATGAAAAGCTCCATTAATTTCAAATGGATCTCACAGGTCCAGCGCGACCATCTAAGTAACTTTAGGGGCGCGACCTTCGGAGTGTTAAGCATCTGTACAGTCATTCCAAGGAAGTCTGATGATCTAGTGTTCCTCAAGGTCAAAATAGTAGAAAATATTTCCTCCACTGTTACTGGGCGAAAAGGAGGAGGCCCGTTTAGCTATAGACTTGTGAAGGGGGGGGGGGGGGGGCTCTCAGGAGAACTCTCTAATATCGATCCTTTGGTACCCGATACAAATATTGGAAATACAGGAAGAAAGTATCGATATTTGTAAGGCTCGGATGTAGCAAAACGTCACCAGGAAAAACGCTAGGAAAAACGTCAAATACGCTAATGAAACGAAGTAGTTCAGTAGAGTCACATTTGAGGACTTATTGGCATCCTATAGAGCGGGTTTATTGAACTGGTTCCCGTGATTTCACTGAAGTTAAGGCCAGTCGGCCGGGGATATTATCTGGTTTGGGGACCGCTCAAGGGTGGTATCACAGGTTCCAGTTGGGGCGTTGGTGAACCCCTCTCCACTTGAGCGGGTGAGACAATAAGTAGCCTTGAGCAAAATCATCACAACCAATTCTGGTCTTCCCTTAGGAAGATAGCTGATGTCCTCCGCGACGCCTAGTATGGCCGTTGGATGAAAATTCAACCTGAATGGTTGTTTACTTTTACTGGACAGAGATGCCACCATTGTTGACTACTGACCCCTTCCTCTCATAGTGTCTTGGGGACCTTGCAGGAGTACCAGTAAACCTCACGACTGTTGCACTTCTCAGTTCCAATTCACCTCTACCTATTCGGGATTGGCTATTCCAATTCCACTTTATCCACGCGACATAATTTCCATTCTCTTTACCGAGTTTATTGCTCATTTCCTTGAGGTCCCGTTTCAATTTGGTGATAGCGTTGAAGTTGACAATAATATTTCAAATCTTCAGTTAAAAATCACAAAAATCTATCTCAGTATTAGCTACCTACGCATAAGCTAACGGAAGAAAGAGATTGATTACCCACGTATTTTTCTGTGTTAAGGGGACACATATGTCAATTTTCGGTCCGGACGCACAAAATTTTTTTTCCCATAATTTGTAAATAGACTCAATTCCGGAAATTTCAAAAAAAAAATTCTAAATCCGATGAGTAGAAGTGCTCCAAATTTGGGTTGAAACCTAGGGAGTCACTAGTGCTGAGGAGCGCTCGGAAGCGCTGTTGAAGGAATGATGCACAGGCTGAGCTAGATCAACGTTTGTTATAATAATAAATAATTATTTGAAGGTATAAATTATAACTCTCATTTCAATAAAGATCTGGACCATAAGCGGGATCATCACCTTCTTGTTCTCGCATCTGTTTTTCAAGATCAGGCTCTCTTTGTCGATTTCGCACAGTCCCTTAGCACAATATTTCCCGGGCACAATACCTAATTCATCAAGGACTCGACACTTCACTATACAACCATCATTGAATGATAACGGCATCGAACACACCAAAGCGCAGAGCAGGTAAAGAGACAAAAGTGACACAAAAATAAGACGTGCTCCTGTAAACATACACTCAGGTTATCTTTGAGGTTTCGATGCTAAACGATGTATTATATTCGATATATATCGATGTTGAACTATCGAGAGTTGATACCGCAATTCCATTGGTTGAAAACAGGCAGGAACAGTCATTCAAATTTCGATAAACCTGACCGCCCAAACTCGGCCGCGCGTTTTTGATTCAAACCGCTCTCCTGTAAAATTACGTTTTAGAGCTTGTTTGTTCCTTTTTCTCAGGAACTATTCATCCGATTGGAACCAAATTTTTACAGGATGTTCTTCTAGTATGTACCTATAATTATGATGGAGGGTTTTGCCGAATAACGCCATGGAGCCTAAATATGAGTGTGTGAAAATTCAAAATATCGCTAAAAATGTAAAACCCTCATAACTTTTTTTCTGTGAACTTCATAAAAACTTTGTTAATCAAATTTGCTTCACTAAGTATACTGATGGTGCTGTCAAAATTTCAGACCGATAGCTTGAATATTCTCAGAGAAAAAGGAACATTTATATCAAAAAATTAGGTTTAGAACAGCTCAAGTTTGGAATTGTAACTTTTTTTTGGATGGTCTGAGTGAGTTCAAATTTTTACCATCCAACCAGAATATATCGAGGATTAGTCTCTTAAAACTTCATCAAAATCGGACGAACCATTGAAAAAATATCGCGTAAAAACCAAAATTGCTGCCGTAGCGCGGAAATGACATATGTGTCCCCTTAAAACAACCAATAAACCTTCGATTTTATTATAATTTAACTCACACATTTCACATTGAAATTGAAGCATTCATACGACAGGTCCATCTTGACCGTCCCTGTCCTAACGAAAAAGTACATGCAATAGTTTATTTCCCTAATTTTGTATTCGACATATCGAAATCATTAGTGAATTTCTTGACTTTTCTTGCTGGAACTGAATGACTGATAGGGCTTGTGTGTTTTTGCCTCAACTTCGTTTTTCTAAACGTGTTCAAATATTTTTTTTTGGGTAGGTATCTAGTTCATTTCCAAAATGTTAATATATTTTAAATGAAAGGACAATAGTCTTAACAATCAAGTCGCTACCTTTTGGATTAAACATAAAAACGCGACGGTTCTACGATAGTTCGCATTAGTTCAGAACCTGTGTTTTTTGTTACGTTGTTTCATTCTGTACAGCTGGTAGGCTGGTATACGAAGAACCACTTACAACACACTTACTTATTATCATGCTATAATGTCTATAATACAGCATTTGAAAAGCATAAAAACCTATATTTAAATCATGTGGCAAAATGTATACTCGCGCTTTCTATTATTTTTCAATTTTCTAATCTTATTGTAAACCCAAAGTGAAACGAAACACTTGATTATGATTTTGTTTTGTAATGAAGATGCAGCTGCCTTAAAAAGTTAACAAATTTATTGTACGTAGGTGTCTTTCTTCGTACAATGTTCGACTGCTAGATGTGACAATGGTCTATCGTACGCAATAAGGGCCAACAGAATTGAAATTGTTTATTGTGTCTAGACGTAAGAATCTAAGCAACAAAAATTATATTCCGACAATGAATCGTTACGGAAATAAATTATTGTAATATTTCCCGTAAACAAAGTAATATTCACGAACAAGCTGGTACCTACCTACTCTGCAAAACGATACCGATAATTAATTTGTGAATCGAACATTCTGTTGTCCATTTGAGTTATCCGCTTTGCAGATGTTTATTCTTGTTCAATGATGAAGTCGAGATATTCATTTCAAAGGTTTTCGAGTAGTTTCAGTGGTAACGGTAGACAAAGGAGTATCGATTTATTGGAATGATCGATTTGTGTCAAATAATCGATGTCATTAGGGTTAATTGTTTTGTAACATAAATTCAACTCTTTCTTCACTGAGATTTCATATGTCAAGATCGATGTTTTTGTTAATTGGAGCAAATATCTTGCTTGATAGAAGATAAAATGGGGTATTTCAGTCAATTAAAAAAAAAAAATTTTAAAAAGAGTATGGCTCAGGAATAATGGTAATGGGGTCTGTTCGTCGAGAAAATGTTTTTTAAAAATCAGAGAAGCTAAGGAAAGTTGAAGATTTGAATGGTGTGACGTAGCTAGCCAATCGTGACGTAGCTAGCCAAAACTGTCTTTGAAAAAAGTATCCATGCACAGAGAAGAGATTGGAATGTTCTCACTGGTAGCAGGTCCAAATTGAAGCTCCAGAACGTTCATCTTTCTCTTCTTTTCCATCATATTTAAAACGAAGGGAAGAAAAGAAATCCTGGGCGATACACTAATTGAAAATATGATAAGTCGAAACCACAAACGAAGCGAACAGAAAACAACCGATCACAGACAACAGACATAGGTAATGCTAACGATTGAACCATAAAGTAACGCTATCCGATGAGAATCTCTTGGATACTATAAAATACTACTCACACACACGCGTGGCATAGTGTGTGTGCATTCATGGAGGCCCGCCTTTTTTTCAAACGTGTGATCTTTAATTCATTTTTCTACCACATGTTATAGTATCATTGGGCTTAAAGTTGGAGTATAGAAGTTTTCAAGGGTGCTGAATCCAAATTTGAGGTCATGAATCTGAATTTCCGACCCACCGAAATACCCCATTATACCACAACTTCATGACAATACAGCTAGGTGCTAATGATGTCCACCATGGGATTCTCCCGTGTAAGATTGTAGAGATACTTCAACTGACGTTATCATTATCACTCATTGTTATCAACAGAAATAATAATCACCTTCGAAAATATGAGCAATCGGTATAAAAGTATCGATTTTTTCGAATCAACTTTAAATTGGCCTTAAAGAATTTATACTCAAAAAATGATTCATCTGAAGTATTGATTTATTTTTGATCCAACTGGATCGTAATAAATAAACCAATCATCTAGTAGGATTAGTTGGAAAAATTATTCAGCGACCACATTTCATCTTCCACATCCTGCAAAAATGGCAATGAAACCTCCCAAACCTCCTCCAATTAATTTTTGAAAATATGATCTTAGAAGCGGATTCTGAATCATTTCAGATACTCATCTCTTTTAGGTGTTTTAATTCTTTGATCCGTGAATTATCATTGAATCGAAAGCGAACGCGTTACCCTCTGTTAATCCGCGGATGGAAATCTGTTCGTCTGTAGAATAAAACGATCGAGTTGTCGTTATCTATTCCTGTCTCTGATCAGCAGTCACAATTTTGAGTAATTTTCGAGGACTACGCAATCCTTGATTTTAATGATACTCGGAATTCAAGGGACTGCTTTTCAGATGCCAAATTCCTAAATCAGGTTTGATCCACGCATCAACATTTTGTGAAACGATCAAATTCCTTAATCCTAGCGGTGATCCGAGATTCATCCAGGGTGGTGAAACCGGCCCTTAAATTATCAAATTTGTTACCATCCTTTTTTTTTTAAATAAGTTTTTTAGGCCCGATTTATTGGTGAATCGATTATTTGTTGGTCGATACCCATCGATAGTTGTACTCGTCTTGTAAAGTTTACCCATTTGATTTAATTACACTAAATCCGCTAGGTGCGTCAATTATTATCACTGATGAAGAGCTTTCGAGTATTATATCTCCACAACTTCAAATTACTGCTCATCACTACTTACAATCCTTATTTGATTTGTCTTTGAGACGGTAGGAGTCAAAACTTGAAAGTGGAGAATTTTCTGCACATTAAAGTCTGAGACCCTTCTCTGGTCTTATCTACCTGACGAAAACTTAGAAACCACTCGAACACTCTTTTCCTCGTCGTTCATCATGATTGAATACGAATAAACTTCTTCCGATATCGATGTCAGTCGAAACACGACACCAGGAAACGAAAACGATAATTTTTATGAAGGAATGTTTTTCTACGGTTGTTTTCCCAGTTATGTTTCTTACGTAAATTCCCATAGAAGACAATTGTATGGTAGGTATATCAAAGAGATGGATAATAATATACAATATTAACACACTCATAATAAGATCATTATCAATTATTATTATTATTAGGTTTTAGGTAACAAAACATGATGTATCTTATTAAAAATATTTATTTAATTATTCTCTAGTTTCATTTCCCAAATAACTGTACGACAATCAGTGCAATCCACGCCTTTTGAGATTCGCTTTTTAATGTGGTCGTATAATATTATATTTTATGATGCTCAACTTTCCCTTTTGGCATGTGAAATGATACCTAAGTACATTATTTTTTTTAGAGTAGTGATATTTTCCCCCCAAATTGCTTTGTAATTATTTTTTAATATCTAATTATTATTAATATTGTAGAAAATTTTATTTTATTTTTTCCCTTAGTGAAATGATCCACTCACTGAATGTTTTATTTATTTGAGAGTTTATTCCCTCAAATTAACCTAAGAATGCTAGCATATCAGAAGAGCCGTTTTTCGAAACGATTTTCTTCCCTCTTTGGGTAAGTTAATTTGATAAAAACGGCTTTTTCACATTGATAATTCGGGTAGATTGTCCTATCAGTTACGTTGTAATGTTATTGTTGCGTTGTTTTCATTAATTTTATTGTAGATTTTTTTTCTTGACTGTTGTTTGGTTGATGGGAATATTTTTTATTCTAATATAATTTGAATAAAAATACTTTTTCTAAAGTGTGATTTTTTTCGTTTCTTTTTCAGTTCTTTTCTTCTTACGAAGCATGTTGTATTAGTTTGTTTTTATCCGTCTCGGAATGCATATATTTTTCTTTTGCACATAGTGGGTAGTGCATGTACGTTGTCGAGAGTTTCATCATTCGAATTCTTCCATCATATTTCATTTTGCATGGTAGGTGATTCATTTTACTTCCTTCACTTGCAATAAATTAGTTTGAAGGGAATTCTGAAACTCGTCCAAGGAAAATGTTGATTTTTCTTCCGAAGCAGTTCAATATTAAGGGGCGTCTCAGACAGTGAATAAACGGCGTTTCTCCTGTTTATCTGGGAATTATTGTTAGGTTTGATGATTCCGGCGGCAATATTTTAGTTTTTCAATTCCCTAAGTAGATGCAGTTATAATTTTCAAAAATCCTCGAAAATTTCGAATTTAGGTATAATTTTTTACTTATTTTTTATTTTTGGAAATAAACAGGTGGATGGATGTAGAGATTATTTTTTTTTTAAATGAGAAAAATGCCACGAGAAACCCGGAAATTGAATTTCCGGAAATATTTCCTGAGAAAAATGGGAAAAACTGTTGATGAAAACTGACTGAGAAGTCTGGTGGATGGGGGTTTTGAGCGCCGGTTGGTAAGAGATTAGACTAACCCGGAACGAGGAAGGAACGGCGACCGACTGAGACCCTCATAACCAAGAACTGGGTAACTAGTAAAATTAAAACATATCGTCCCTATACCTGGTAAACCATGTAAGTCGAGTTTATCAAATTTTACAGGGGACACTAAAAACTGAATCATTAAGTTTTCATTCCATATACAATAAGTCAGAACGATAGTCTTCAGTTTAAGATATTACTAGAGTTGAGCAATAAATTATTCAATATACTACCAATTCCTCAATTACCATTTCTTAAATTGTAACCATTACTTATAGGAACACTTCACCTATCACAACCGTAACTAGGTTTCATTAATACAAGGGATGAGTTAGGTATGGGTTAGGGGTTAAGGATATGTTGGGGATGAGATAGGGACGGGTTAGAGATGAACTGGATATGGGTTGAGGATGGGTTAGGGATGGGATGTGTTAGGGATAGGTTGGAGATAAGCTAGGGACGGGTTAGGGGTGGGCTGGGTATGAGTTAGGGGTTGGGATAGGGATGAGCTGGGGATGGGTTATAGATGGACTAGGGGTGGATTAAGGATGGGTTAGGGATTGGTCAGAGCTGGATTTACTTAATGGTTATCTCATTATTATCTCTTGTATCATTAATTTTACAGAGTTTCCTGTAAAACATAGGCAGACCAATAGCACACTACTAATCTCTTGTTGATATTTCTAACATCAGCATTACAGCTAGGTCAAACAGCCAACAAAATCAATCAATTCATCTAAAATTATCCTCCTAAATAATGTAAAAATAATTTAGAAACATTGCGGAAAAACACGTAGGTAGGTCGTGATCTTAAGGTTGGCCACAGTATGGAAAATCACGTGTCTGCAGAACACAAGGAGTGGAATTTATTGCTGAAATTGAGCCTTATAAAAAGGTTTCTATTTATGATCACTTTCTCCGAACTCCATTTATGAATTTTGTAAACTTTTACATGAAAAAACGTACGCTAAGTGGGTATAACATACAGCATCCTCGTATCCATAACCCGACAGTATAGATGATCTTTTGCATGACAGATAATCAAAACTTTGGTTTTTGCTTCCTCACTACCGAAGGTAGGGAAGCTTTGTATTCGTAAAAGAAGTGAAAACGCTTGCATACGAGTCTGCAACACATTGAAACATTTTCATGCCCCCCCCCCCCCTCCCTTCCCGAGACATCTGGGAGCTCGATTTTTGACTCAGCTGATCTGGGAGCTCGATTTTCGACTCAGCTGATCTGGGAGCTCGAGTTTCGACTCAGCTGATCTGGGAACTCAATTTTCGACTCAGCTGATCTGGGAGCTCGATTTTCGACTCAGCTGATCTGGTAATATCAAACTGTAAAGTACCTACCTAACTGTAAAGTACCTACCTGTAAAGTACCTAACAACTTCACTTCTGATGGTCATAATCATCATTGTGGCGACTTGGGACAAATTTCGTCGCATCAAATTTCGTTGCAACAAATTTCGTTGCATCAAATTTCGTGACGATTTTTTTTTATGTGCCATATGAAAGACATGAAAATGTCAAAAAAAAGTGTTCAAATGGTGTAGATTTAAAACCAGTAATAGTCGAGTAAAAGACAATTTAGTAGTTTCAGTCAGTCAGTCAAGTCGAGAGTCAGAATTGTTGAAATTGAGTAAAGTCAGTCGTGAAGTTGATATTCAGAGAAAGAGGAAGGAGAATCAAAAACGCTGCAAATCATTGCTCAAAGGTTTATTATTTTCTGTATAGATCACCCTTCTGTATAGATCACTGGTTCTTCATCAATAGCACCTTCCACCACCTGTATTCTCCCTTGACCTTCCCTCTCAAATTTCAGCTTCCTGCGTTCAATAGGATTGAAAATGACTTCGGAGCTCACTCAGCTGATCAGTGATCTGAGGAGTTAAGAAGATCTCCTCGAATGCTGGAGACGCCTGGAAGAGCACTTCCATTCAATAGGATTGAAAATGGCTTCGGAGCTCACTCAGCTGATCAGTGATCTGAGGAGTGAAGAAGATCTCCTCGAATGCTGGAGACGCCTGGAAGAGCACTTCCATTCAATAGGATTGAAAATGGCTTCGGAGCTCACTCAGCTGATCAGTGATCTGAGGAGTGAAGAAGATCTCCTCGAATGCTGGAGACGCCTGGAAGAGCACTTCCATTCAATAGGATTGAAAATGGCTTCGGAGCTCACTCAGCTGATCAGTGATCTGAAGAATGAAGAAGCTTTTGAGCAATGATTCGCAGCGTTTTTCACCCACCAACATTTTTTTTACCTACCAGCTAGGTACTACCTACCACACCATACTGGCTTCACACCTACACAATCAAGTTTATTAGAAAGAACTAAACGCTTCACACTCGATTGGAAAAATAGAAAGCTTCATATTGTAATTTGATTACTGGTTACGCAGAAGGCAAAACTGTATACAAATCGAAGAAATGAACAGCGATCGCATTTTAGTCCGATAAAATTTGAACGGAGATTAGACCTCTTTTGCGATTCACACTCATGATTCTGTTTTATCGAAGGAAAACCTTCAAGTACTCGTAGGGACCGAACGGTTTGTCCTACAGAGCTCCGGGTGGTCTCAAAAATTTTTAAAAATTCAATGCTATTTAAAATTGTTGAAAAAACGATACCTTTATTTCGAGAGTTTTCGAGCTGGGGCACTCTTGAAAATTTCAACCCTTAATTTTCACCCCTTAGAAGTGACCTACATCAACCAAAAGTTTCGCGGCACAACTAGACCCCAAATGGAGCCCATATACCAAATTTGAGCCAAATCGGTCCAGTGTTGCTAAGAAAAGTGCCGCGGACGGCGGACGGACATTGCAAATTTGGATTCTACGCACCTTGAAACGTAAAGTGACAAAGTTTGAGGGGGGGTTTTAAAAATTTTTTGGGATACGATCACATAGGCTTATTATTAGAAATAATAAACCAAAAGCACGCATTTCATGTAAAACCACTTATTTGTATAAATTGTATTTTGTTTGCCAAGAACTTAACGTAGAGTCACATTTTCTTTATCTCATTAAAACGTTCCTATTAGATTGTAAAATTTGCATTTCTCATTTAATCACCTATATTCCGTAACAGACAGGTTTTACGTGTGACCGCACTCTTTTCGTGCGATCACACCATTTTAGTGCAAATCACATTATTTTAGTGCGACGCATTGTTTTCGTGCGTGCGCAAATTCGTCGTGCACAAGTATCGTTTTCCGTGCACTTGTAGTTCCCTTCAGGAATCGAATTTCAGTCCTTCAGACATAATAATATCTAGAGAGTTATCAGTGATAAACCCTTCAGGTGTTATCTTGATTTTGAGATCCTTCAGCTACCTCCGAGCCGCTACAGCTGTCTACCAGGTTATTATCAATAAATTCATTAAATTTAGATTACCTATTATTTATGTCAATATAGCCTCTCAACCTATATTTGGATCGGTTTCAAACTGGCTTACTCGAGAATCTTAAATTCAACGGTGAAGCCCAAGCTTACACCCTCAAAATTTTTTGGTTTATGTTTCAAGGTACGTAGAATCCGAAAATCGAATAAAAATTTGGCCGTCCGTCCGCCGTACTTTCCCCACTTAGCATAGACCGATTTTGATGAAATTTGGTATGTAGGCTCGATTTGGGGTCTAGTTGTGCCCCGAAGATTTTTGTTGATGTAGGTCACTTCTAAGGGTTCAAAAAATGAATGAGGAATTTCACCATGTCGGAATTTCCTATTTTTGGACCCAAAATCGGATCCAGCACCTCGAAAACCCCCTTAAGGCAAACTTTCAGCCCGAACTTCCTAATTTACGAATAAACAATACAGTGTAGAAAATACAAATGTTTAAAAAAACCGGGAAAATGACGTCATCCTGGAATAGTTCATTTATGGCCGCTTGAAGCGCTGAGATCGAGAAATCTATAGTCCCCAGATGCAAAATTTCACGAAAAACTGAAGAAAAAAAAAAAAAAAAAATAGAAAAAGCAAGATGGGGAAAATTAGGTTTTCCCTGTTTTTGTTTGATAACTTTTCTCTTAGAAAACACGATTTCGTCGTCCCAATGGGCAACACTGGGAGGAGACGGCGATCCGAACAGCCCAATCAGCGAGCGTTCCCGCTTCACGTCCGTTTTCCCGGTTACTTTTGAAATC
Source organism: Apolygus lucorum (assembly GCA_009739505.2). Lineage (NCBI taxonomy): Eukaryota > Metazoa > Arthropoda > Insecta > Hemiptera > Miridae > Apolygus > Apolygus lucorum. The sequence goes on along the minus strand of CM019169.2, from coordinate 19,359,809 downwards.
AAAAATTTTGATTGTCTCCCAAAAATAACAGGAGACTTATTTTCCGAAATCAGCCCGAATTTCATCTATCCCACACCATTAGCTATTCAGGAAAAATGCAAACAGAATTCGGTGAAATTCCTCATTTTGAAATTTTGAAAACGCCCTAACTTGAAAAATTTTGATATAAAGGTATTGTTTTTCCATCAATTTAAGATTCTATAGAATTTTTTGAGACCACGCGGAGCTCTGAAGGACAAACCGTTCGCTCCCTACGAGAATTTAAGGGTTGGACGTTGGAAAAATAATAAACCATTGTGTAATAATTTTCATCGTTTTTATTCGATTTTCGGATTCTACGTACCTTGAAACGTAAAACATCAAATTTTGAGGGGGGGGTTACATTTTTTTTTTCTTGCTCGATTCCAAAGGCTTATTGCTTTAAAAAAGGCTTTAAGGCTTTATTGAAAATAATAAACCAAAACGGAACTATAGGAGAATCTCAACAAAAATTAATTTGTTCAATTTGCATACTTTTAGTAGGGCAAACAGTGTTTGCTATGTTTGCCTGGAGGAGACGCCACTGGTTCGCAGTCATTTTTTAAATATTTTGTAATCCTAGAAGGGCCCTTTTCCTCTTGCGTTTTGTTGTTTGGACAACCCGCATAGAAAGTATCGTAACTAGCGCTTCAAGCGTCAAGTTTATCGAAGTACACCGAATCAACTTCCGTTTGGCACGAGCAAGTTGACCAACACAACAAAAGGTCATCTCCGAAAAGTAGCTTATCCCGGTTTGTTATGTTGGCAGTTCGTCACTCGCTACAGAATCGTTCGGAATCAGTGCCGGTGAAGTCGTTTACTATAGTGGTGTTTCACGTAGTTTTTCGTGGATTTCTCGTTCTAAAATGTGTATTGTGAGTGTTCTCCAAGGAAATTCTCTTCATTAATTCTTAGGTAAGTCCGTTTTCATTCTTATTCTCGCTCACCCAACCGCTTTATCCACCAAGCTTTTCATATGGACATTCCGACCTCAGCATGGTGGATTTCCACCATTGATTTAGCTTTCACCGCCAGCTCATTCTTTTACATAACTTCTACGTTCGGTGCAGTTTTATCGTTTATTCCCACGAAAAACTGGCAGATTATTTACTCCCAGCGACTCCCTCCGTATTTGTTTACTTTTCACAATCGAAAATATTGACGTACTTCTCTTTTCAAGGATAGGTTATAAACACGGAAAAACCCCGTATCGGAATGCGCTTGGACATTTCCAGGGTTTCCTCGCATCTCCCCATCCCGTACATATTGATCGGAAAATCGTTTTTGCCAGATAAGCTCACTGTCCAGTGGAAAACTGGCTATTTAAGTCGCAATTGTGAGTTTTTATCTGCAAACGTCATTCAACCTTGTAGTTGGAAGGAGCATGGCTTTTGGGGGAAGTGTCGGAACTCGTGATGTGAACGGCGGGCCCCCTCCGCCTACCTCGCTGTAAAATAACATATTTACCGCTGAATGTGCTGTTTTTTGGCCTATTTCTCGAACTCTTGATATTCCTTGGGAAATCCGAGGTGAAAATTCTCGATTGGTGGAAGTTTTGAATGGCGTTTTACGGCTCAACCAAAATGCCGCCAGAATGTGAGACTGAACGACCTGTTTTCGGGGTCCATGCGCTCTTCGTCCCTGCCCCAATTCCGCTGATTTCGCCCCCTTTCGTAACTACCGAATCGCGATTCTTACTTTTCTCTCATCTTACTCCCTTTCCATTTGCCCTCTTCCTTTTGGTTTATTATTTTCAATAGTGAACCTTTGGAATCGACCACGAAAAAAAATGTTAACCCCCGCCCTCTCCTCAAAATTTGTTGGTTTACGCTTCAAGGTAAAGTACGTAGAATCCAAAAATCGAATGAATATTTTGCCGTCCGTCCGCCATACGCGCACGTTCCTTAGTTATCATCGACCGATTTTGATGAAATTTGGTATACCTACCTTATGAGCTCCATTTGGGGTCCAGTTGTGCCTCGAAGCTTTTGGTTGATGTCAGTCACTTCTAAGGGATGAAATTTTCAAAAGTGCCCTACTTCTCAGGTTGAAAAATAAGGGCGGAAATTTTCAAAACAACTCAAACCAAACAGTTTGCTTACCGTCAACTGGTACAACTTTGTGCCAATTTCGAGGTTTTTTACGTGTAAATACTTTACTTTTCATCGTATATTATTGAAAAATTTACCCAACGTACCTCTACTTTCCAAGTATCAAATGCCACCATGAAAAAAATTCTATCTCTTATGCAAGAATTGAGAGAAATGTTTTATCGTGGCACATTCTTGTACCCCATAAGGGTACAACAATGTACCACAAATTTTTTTAGCTTGAAAATATACGAATATCTAGCAGTGGACACTTCTTGCCTTGTTTCTTTGTTACTCATCATGTTAACTTTGACAAGGAACCAAAAACAAGCTTGTTTCTAAAAAAATTTCAATATTTTTAACTTTTTAGGGAGTGTGTGATCACAAAAAAAACTCGAAACCTTATCTTCTTCATTTTTTAATAAAATTCAGTAAGCATAACACAGAAAATGTATTTTTTATAACAAAAATATAACCCTGATTTATATGGCTCAATTCAAAAGTAATTCCAAAACCATGGATGAACGGATGAACCGAAAATTTTGAGATTTTTAGGTAACCATCAGGAGGTTAGTTTTAACAAATCAGAGTAAAGATATTTGCAGTATTTACATTTTTCAAATGTATGATACCAACAAAAATGTATGATAACATTTAAAAATCTAAAATGTAAGCTCATTGCTCTATTTCTTGACTAAAAATATGAAGAATTACAAAAAATAGTCCCTGTAGGCCTATCTGATGCGGTGATATATGGGGGAAATGGTTAGGATCTCCCCCTTAAGGTTTGGGTTCCGTAATTTGGTTTGATTCGTGAACTGTGACATTTGGATCGTCCACGTGATCAAAAAATAGAACAGAACACTTTAAATTTCAATGCATAAACGGGAAAAAGTTGGTCCACAAAGTTGTACCCTGTTTGTCCCATTTTTTACTTTCCTGTAAATATCAAAGGAAATAACACACTCACGAAAAAGGCAAATATGGCAATTCGTTGCTGATATTATACGTTTGAAAATATAAACTTACCAGAAACGTGAACCAAACGCTAGTGGGGTGGGTATCCTTTTGGAGGAGACTTTTTGGACAAATTCAACTTACGAAAAAAACCGGGAACAGATACAATTTTATCACTGTCGCTGATGTCCACTGATAAGCTTGTTGAGTTGGTTAACATGTGCCTATACTATTGCCCTGCCCCTGTGATTTTTCCTGAATTAATAGCTTTATCCCAGGAATCGCTAGGTAGCGCTGACTGTGAAAAACGTTTGTGGCACATTGTTGAACGGGGTGGCGAAAGTTGTACCAGTTGACGGTATATTTTCAACGAATATCCACCGAATACAACTTACTAGAAATGAAGTAGTGAAGACTAGCAATGACTAGAACAAAATCAACATTTGAGGTCCCCAAGAAAACAATAGGTGTATTATTTTCATAAAATGAAGGAAATATTTTGGGTCAGTTCTTAACGCTTTTTCTTGAAAATAACGTGTAAAAGTTTTATAAACGAAAATCGAATCAAGCAATTGTGGCTGATAACTGATATCTATAGTAGTATTCTGACTGTAAGCATGATCTCCCTTTAAAACTACTGGCTTCGCTAAGGGAGAATCTGGGAACCCTCCTGATCCCTTCCACTCTCACCTTCTATTTCCACATCCCTCCTCATTTTCTCAGTTCCGATGGACCAATTTTGATGAAATTTGGTGTACGGGCTCCTTGAGGGGTGCAGTTGTGTCCCGATGCTTTTGGTTGATGTCAGTCACTTCTAAGGGTTGAAAAATGAGGGCTGGAATTTTCAAAACGCTTGCTTTCAAAACAGTCTGCTTTCATTATTATTCCGAATTTCCACCAAGAAAAACTAGAAGTGAAGTAGGTAAGACTAGCAATGAAAAAACGCTGCAAATTATTACACAATGGTTTACTATTTTTCTATATATCACTCGTCTGCAAAGCCACCAACCGTCCAACATGAAGAAAAACATCGATCGCATTTCGGTCAGCTAAAATTTGAACGGAGATTAGGCCTCTTTTGCGATTCACACTCGTGTTTCTGATTTATCGTACGTAAAACACTTGAATTCTCGTAGTGAGCGAACGGTTTGTCCTACAGAGCTCCGCGTGGTCTCAAAAAAATTCTAAAAATTCTATAGAATCTTAACCCCTGGTGTGTATAAACCCTCAGATGGACTCCCAGTGTATAAAGGGTCTGACAGACACGACGCAGCAACTGTAAAGTTGTTTTTGAGACGCTTGATGGGTTAATTATTATATTTTTCGTCAAACCAACATTTTATTAGTTAAAACAAAGTAATTAGACTTACTCCCAAGTAGCCTACGGGGGTCTCAAGGAGTCTAATTTGAACAGAATTTCAAAAACTATGATCTACAATACTCAACATGCTGCTCGATAGCCCTACCAGAGTAATGAATGCCCCATTGCTCCCGCAACTGTGCCAGTCTAGGTAGGTATTCCGCAGAAGTTCACATCCGTGTTCAAGGTGAAACGCACAAAAACTCACGAAACATGCAGTTTATGGTGCCCTGGCACAAAGAATAATTAATTCACGAAAATTCAGAGCTATATTGATAATGTCCACTCAATTTCATAGTTTGGGTACAATAGTAAGCTGTAAAGGAACTGAAATTTATATAAAACTGCATATTTTGTGGATATTATCTCCCCTCCTTATGCTGATTCCTATATTCTGGTGAAATAATGTAGAACTCGGAAGTCAACTGAACTAAAAAAGAATTTCGTAAATCGGTTGGAAATCGAGGCCTGGCCAGAGTACACAAAACGATGCCCGAAAAGGTACGTTTTTTGGTTGCCTGTGTATAAAGTGTCTGAGGGACCCGGTGGTTTTCAGAAACTAGGGAATAAAGTACTTTTCGAGGCGGTTAGATCAGAGTTGAAGGTTTGAAATTGAACCATCTATAAAAGGGGGACAAGTACTGGAGCGCCTGGGATATTCTAGAGGCTCACTGCTGTCAACATAATAGAATGAAATTTCACTCGTGTCTGTCAGACATTTTATACACACGGGGGGTTAAATTGAAGGATAAACAATACCTTTATATCAAATTTTTTTTGAGTTAAGGCGTTTTCAAAATTCATTTTTGAACCCTTAGAAGCCAAAACCTACATCAACCAAAATCTTCTGGGCACAACTAGACCCCAAATGGAGCCTACATACCAAATTTCATCAAAATCGGCCAATGCTAAGTGGCAAAAGTGTGCCAACGCGTACGGCCAAATTTTTATTCGATTTTTGGATTCTACGTACCTTGAAACGTAAACCATCAAATTGTTTTCTTGGTCGATTCCAAAGGTTCATTATTGAAAATAATGAACCAAAAATCATTTCATCTGAGGTCCCCAAAAAATTCGTATTTCGTCACGCCAGTGGCAACAGGAGCTATCTCATTTTTTGGCTGTTTCGGTTTAAGAACCGTTTTTTAAGTAAAATTTGGCGGGGAATCGAATGGTGAAGTTAGTTTCTTCATCAGGGCAACAGGGAGCGCGTAAATCGCAATTTACACTCATCAGTTAACAGTGGTTATCTCAATTTGTTCGTCAACACAATGCTATCTCAGGAAGGCGACATTTCCGATACTAAGTTTCCCTTAGAGTATTATTGAGAAATCGATGTGTTTTTTAAGTTTATATACCTATTAAGAAGTTGTAAGGGAGAAGTGTGTCCTATGAAAGAGATGAATAAGTTGTTATTTATCAATAATCGGGGACACATAGTTAGGCGTTGAGGTTGCGCCTGTTGCTTATTGAGATCTATTTCTGAGATAGCACTTGTTGTGCAAATCAATTTTTTGGCTCCCTTGAAAAATTGGAAAAAAATGAGATACCTGGTGTTGCCACTAGCGTGACGATTTTCAAAATGATGAAAGAAATATTTTGGTTCAGTTCTAAACGCTTTTTCTTGATAACGTGTACAAGTTTTATAAACGAAAATTGAATCATGCAGTTGTGGCAGATAACTAACTAATATCTGTAGTAGTATTCTAACTGGAACCGTAAAACATCTCCCTTTAAAAGAATCTGGAAACCCTCCCGATCCTTTCCACCACTCTCACCTTCCGTTTTCACATCCCTCCTCATTCAAGCCAAAGATTCGGCTTCATTGTTCGAAAAAAGAGAGCGGGGTTTCCCGTTTCGTCAGAGCTCATCTTCCTCATACGTCACGGTCGGACCTCCGCTGTCTTGGAACGACCAAAGAGGACTCCCTGTAAAATCGGTCCCGGTTAGATTTCGGAATACACAGAATCCAATCGAAGTTCGAGAAAGTCGCGACAATTCTACTCTCAGTACACGCTGGTTTCACATCCCTCAATTTTCCTGAAATTTTTGTTGCACATTATCAGTGTTTTGTATTCGTGCTGCAGGTCTACGGTCAACTCCTTGGCCCATATTCACAAAAATCACCAAAGTGACACTTGAAGTCGCACTTCCGAAAGTGATACTTTAGGCCAAAGTGAAACTTGAGGAGAAATCGCTATTCACAATCGTTTTCTCTTAGTTCAGCTTTTGGTTAACTGATAAGGAAATTGAAGAAAACTGATAAGTTTTCCATTTAAATCCGAACGGAAAAACTTCGTAAAACGGCTGTCGAATCAAAACAAAATAGACGTACTTCTCGTCAAAAGCTGCACTGAGGGCCGGTAAAGTGTGGTAGGAGCCAAACTTACCCGGAGAGTGTAACTTGAAGAAAGTTCAGCTTCGGTAAAGAGCGGCTAAAGAGACACTTCTTCCAAAGTTTGGTTCGTGAATAGCATTTTCTCTAAAGTACAGCTCCAAGTGGAGCTTTCAAGCTTCACTTAGTAAAAAGCCCCACTTAGTGCAGTTAGTGAATACGGCTGCTTGTCTCGATATATTTAACGTATATTTAACCCTCAGCTTGGCAAGAAAAATGCAGGTCGACCAACCGCTTCAATTTTTCTGTTTTAAAGTGCCAAATACGCTTACAAACTGAGGGGAGAAGCCTTAATACCCGCGGCAAATTATTACATAACGGTTTATTATTTCTCTATATGTATAGATCACTCGTCTGCAAAGAACACGGCTTTGCCATTGTCGCCATCTACCAACCATAGGTACTACCTACCTACCACATACCTACTTCACAATCAAGTTTATTTGAAAGAAATAAACTCTTCACACTCAGTTCGAAGAAACAGGGAGTTGTGGGCAAAGCTGGGCGTAATCATAATCGTAAATATGATTACGGTTATAAACATACGAAAATCGTATGATTCCGCTGTAGTTGTACGAAGAGTGTAAGATTACTGTAATCGTACGAAAAGTGTATGATAACGCTGTAATCATACGAAATTCGTATAGTTACAGACGTATTTTCAGGGTCATTAAGAGCACGCAGGACGTCAAAAGTGCCCTTCTTTTACCGTAAAGGACGGAAGGCAAAATTTTTATGCGATTTTGGTTTATTATTTTCAATAATGAACCATTGGAATCGACCAAGAAAATTTTTTTTTTAACCTCCCTCAAAATTTGATGGTTTACGTTTCAAGGTATGTAGAATGAATGAATGAAAGAAAGTTTATTCCAAAAAAAAAAACAAATAAAGAAATTACAAAAAATATATATATATCATAACTGTAAATTAGTACGGCAACACAAAGGAAAAATTATAGTATATTAATGGAATGGAATATACCCCAGGAACCATAGGGTACGACCCTGTGCGGTTAGGGGGAGTTGAGGTGAACAAGTAATATTAGGTACCTATTACACCGTTTTTACAAAAACGATCCAAAAGTGATCAGATGAAGAATAAAAGGATACAAAAATTAGAATAAATTTCTATGAACCCATGTGACAATTCCAAACGAATTTGGATGGAATAAAATCATTATATAGGTAAAGATAAACACCATTGAAGCAAAAAAACATACAAAATCATGACACATAAACACTAGTCAGTAAATTGGAACAGTTTATAGGACCTTGGGTTATCAACCATGTGAAAATTCTAGTTTTATAAACGGCACGCGAAAAATTTCCAGGTATGGTCATGTCGGCTGGGAGAGACCGCAATATATTAGGCATACTGAAAAATATATGCCTTGAGGTACACCATAAACGAGATTGGGGAGCTGGTATTACCGCCTTAGAAGTGAGGCGAGCTGGGTATATGCTATGTCTAGGATACACGAAGTAATCGGGGTGTTTGTGAAAAAAAGTAATAGCTATTTTGACATACAGTTGTTGAACTGAGAATATCTGGACAGTTTTGAATAGAATCCGAATCATAATCGTATAAAAAAATTTTCAGGCCGTACGCGGCACTTTCTTTAGTTCCCATGGACCGATTTTGATGAAATTTGATTTATGGGCTCCATTTGGCGTCTAGTTGTGCCGCAAAGCTTTTGGTTGATGTCAGTCACTTTTAAGGGGTGAAATTTAAGGGTTGAAATATTCAATAACTGCCCTAGCTCGAAAACTCTCTAAATAAAAGTATTGTTTTTCAGCAATTTAAGATAGTATTGAATTTTTAAAATTTTTTGAGACCATTCGGAGCTCTGTAGGACAAACTTTTCGCTCCCTACGAGAACTTAAGGGTCGGACTCACGATAAATCAGAAACTCGAGTGTGAATCTCAAACGTCTAAATCACACCTACAGCATTAGTTCATGTATCCTCCGCTAGGGATAGTAAAGCATTTTTCCCTTGAATCAGCTGCATCACAGAACGCTTTATTATCCCTAGCGAAGGATACATGAACTAATGCTGTATGTGTGGCTTAGACACTCGTGTGTGAATCGCAAAAGAGGCCTAATTTCCGTTCAAATTTTAACTGACCAAAATGCAATCGTTCGTTTTTTTGGAGTTGTACTCAGTTTTGCGTCCTTAGCGACCAGTAATAAAATTCCCTAATAATTTGAGCAACCTCAACTCCCTGTTTCTTCGAACTGAGTGTGAAGCTTTTATTTCTTCCAAATAAACTTGATTTTGAAGTAGGTATGTGGTAGATAGGTAGTACCTATGGTTAGTGACAATGGCAAAGCCGTGTTCTTTGCAGACGAGTGATCTATATAGAAAAATAATAAACCATTGTGTAATAATCTGTAGCGTTTTAGATTCTACATGCCTTGAAACGTAAATCAACAAATTTTGAGTATGAAAACCCCAGAACCCCTGATCTAAACAAAGCTCGTTCGGCCATCCATCCCAATTTAAATACGAGAGACTTAGTGCGTTTCTTGGGTGACATTACATGCAGAGAGTTTGTGCCTTCGAGCTCTCTTCCAGTACACTTCGGACACAGCAAACATGACGTGGTGACAACTTTACTTGGAGATTATGTTCATGAACACATTGGATATCAACAATCACGCCAGGTTTGGGAGATCATATGGTTTATACCCTCTTCTATCTTCTGATGTGTGTCCCCGTCCAGATTGACCAACCTTTCTCCAAGCATAGCCCTCAATCAAAGATGCCCCTGAATGTGCCTTGCAAAACTGATAAACAGAACTCTGAAAACAGTTGTACAGCAGATTCAACTTCCTGACAGCCTGGAACTTGAGTATCACGATCTAAAAGCCCGTTTTCACTCAAATTTGGAGTATAGTTTGAGCTGAATTGGAACGAAGATTCCAACACGATCCGATCAGTCGAAGCTGCGGTTCATACATGAGAAAGATTGAAAAATTATCAACATTTCAATTTTACATTGTAAAATCATCAACATAATCAATTTTCTTTATTTAATTTTTCCTCTATTTGATACTATTCAATAATATAATCATTACATTATTTTAGTCTATTACATTATTTTATGCACGTCAATATTATCATAATGTCCATTGTCCATGTTACGATACGTGAGGGAGCTTTATTGTTGTGTCTGCTACAAAAACAAATTGGTCCGACGTTGTTCTATTATTAACAGGGGCTTTGTCAGTTGATGATCTTTCTCAACAACAAACAAAACCAACGAAAAATTCGTGGTTTTATAATCTTGTTACTCCTCAACTAGAATAGTCAGGGAAAACTTCCAAATGGCTGGGGAATTGGATCCAGTGGTAAAAGACAAAGAAAAACCAGATAATTTAACTTGAATAATTAATTTTGTCGAAAGTCGAGGAAATCTGGGATTCTCTTTTCAGTCGTGCAGAATGCCCTTTTCCCCGATCCGGCTGATTCCTTGAATCCGGAGAAACCTACTAAAAAAAAAAAAAAAAAAGTGTGTACGAAATCATGGTCCAATTTTGATAACATTTTGGAGGGTTTGTGCGAATTAGCTGATTATTTATTCATTTAGATTTAGTTAGCTGATTATTAATTTATTTTATTATTTAGATTCGAACTGCCAAGATTCATTCTTGGAAGGAGACTCAAATTTATTACGAAAACAAATTTCTCTGTGCTTTGATCAAAGGAAGTCAATCATTTTAGATTCAATCATTTTAGATTCCAAATAAGTGTTGTTCGACAACCAACGGATTTGATTATTTCACATTGCATTTTTTTATTACACATAAAACGGATGGAAAGTGGTATTTTTTAATTCATCAAATTGTATGGAAAATGTGTGCTTTCAAAATGTGGGCAATTTTGAGGTCAAACAATTTTTTTGGAAGTTACAGGGTCATAGACATTTTTATTGCTTCAGAAAAATGTCAGGGAATGAGGAATTTCACCATGTCGGAATTTCCTATTTTTGACCCCAAAATCGGATTCAGCACCTCGATTAACCTCCTAAGGCAAACTTTCAGCCCGAACTTCCTAATTTACGAATAAACAAAACAGTGTAGAAAATACGAATGTTTAAAAAAACCGGGAAAATGAAGTCATGCTGGAATAGTTCATTTATGGCCGCTTGAAGCGCTGAGATCGAGAAATCTATAGTCCCCAGATGCAAAATTTCATGAAACAGTAAAGTTCGAAATCGAAAAACTGAAGAAAAAATAGAAAAAGCGAGATGGGGAAAATTAGGTTTCCTCTGTTTTTGTTTGATAACTTTTCTCTTAGAAAACACGATTTCGTCGTCCCAATGGGCAACACTGGGAGGAGACGGCGATCCGAACAGCCAATCAGCGAGCGTTCCCGCTTCACGTCCGTTTTCCCGGTTTGTTTTTAAATTAAAAATTTTGACTGTCCCAAAAATAACAGGAGACTTATTTTCCGAAATCAGCCCGATTTTCATCTATCCCACACCATTAACTATTCAGGAAAAATGCAAACAGAAATCGGTGAAATTCCTCATTTGGGGTCAACCTTTTAGTATGTCTTCAACTAAGAAACGGAGACAAAATGTGTGATTAGTGGAGTAAGATGAAATACGTCAATTAGGTGAAAATATTATGAAATGAAAACGTTATTAATCAACAAAAGTCTTTCTCAAAACGTATGGTTCTTTCGATGAATGGACGATTAGTTCGTACATACAGATTTAACTTTCTAGTTACAGCAGTTGGAAGCAACCGTGATTAGTCGTATTTCAAAACGTGACTGGCCGTCAACCGTCAGTTTTATTGAGCCAATCTCAAAACGTGGTGTTCCATGAATGTACAGTTATCAACTTTCTTCCACAGTATATCGAGTACCCGTCCAGCAGTTTTCCCTCTAATAGTTTTCCCTTGAGAAGTTTATTAGGCACGTGTCGGTTGTGGCCTTCGTCAAGGACATTCGTTGAGTGGTCTCAGCGTCTGATGCTACTGAAGTCTAGGATCCGTCCTGCATCGCAGTGCTCATTTTAAAATGAATTCGGTTAAAGAAACTTAACCCCAAGTTGGGATAAATATTTTCTGTCGCACATGCTCAGTGGCTATAATATGGCATGATTGATTCGTTGAGAATTAGACTCCGAAAATGGCGACTATTCTGTTTACCTGCCTCCTTACCTTCATTGAGAATCACACCACACCAAGACTGGATTGGTTTTGGTCCAAAAATGCTGACAATTTGGAATGAACCAATATCTCTAGCTAAGGAAACTAGTCCAAAAAAGGTTTACGAGAAACTTTCGAAATGGCCGCTACCGTACCCTGAGTTTTCACCCATGCAAGAACCGCCGATACGAAGAGGGATATGGTCCAATAAACTGAAAACGTTGTTCATTGTGGAACTGTGAGGGAACATCGGTTTACATGAGGGTAAGTTCATGGTTCAGCTTATACAGTGTGTGAACACTCAAGTTGGGCATATCTTCAGGGTTCAATTCTACTAGGTATTTCCAACAAAAAATGTCCCTTAGCAATTTTGTTTAGTTTTTTCCCCTAGTTTTTTCAAGTTTTTGGTTTATTATTTTCAATAATGAACCTTTGGAATCGACCAAGTAAAAACATTTTTCAACCCCTCCTCAATATTTTTTTGTTTACGTTTCCGAAAGTCGAATTAAAAATATATACATTTAGTATATATATATATTTTGGTTGATGTCGGTCACTTCTAAGGGTTGAAATTTTTAAAACGCCCTAACTCAAACAATTTCGGTATAAAGGTATTGTTTTTCCATCAATTTAAGATAGTATTGCATTTTTAGAGACCACGCGGAGCTCTGTAGGACAAACCGTTCGCTCCCTACGAGATTTTAAGGGTTAAGTCAGATAAGTCAGAAACACGAGTGTGAATCGTAAAAGAGGCCTAATCTCCGTCCAAATTTCAGCTGACAGAAATGAGATCGATGTTTCTCTTCATGTTGGTTGGTGGTAACAATGGCAAAGCAACGTTTTCAATTTGAAGATTTTGTTCGTATTTTCGACCTTACGTTATTAAAACTGTTGTAACCCCTGTTATTTACCAAGTAAATTCGAATTTGAGGAAATCGTCGGAAAAAGCGTCCAATTTCCAAGCAACCCGCTGCTAAACCCAAATAATTTAACAATAAAACATTAAATGTTTTCCTTTTTGTTTCCTTTTTGACTTGATTGTTTATAAATTTTATAAACCATCAAGTCAAAAAGGAAACTTCAATTATTTTTTCGAAATTTTACTTTATTTAATTGAAGTTTTCACTCTGAATCCCATTTCTATGGGCGCTCTTCGGAAAGTTACAATTATTGTAAATCAGAAAATTTGCGAATCTCCCGTCTCTCCGTGTTTCTGATTTGTTTTAAGCTAAACCCTTTATACATAAACACAAACGGTGGATACAGCTTTTGTACAAGTACGCAACCACGAGAGACATTTTATGTCTTATGTTTAATAAATTGAGATCTTTCCAATGAGTGGTGAACGATTTTTGTGGGGTGGAAAATGAGGAAGTTAGTTTTCCCTAGGAACGATTGGTTGTACGTGAAAATCATCAGAAATTTCCGCGTAACGCTACCCGCGTGACGTTCCCCGCGTGACGCTCCCCGCGTGACGATTTTTCATTTATGTGCATAAATGACAGATAAAACAATGCTCATGAGAGATAAAAACATGCTCAAATTGTCAGCTTTCCAACGGTATATCAATTTTTCTTGATAAAATTCAAATTGGAAGGGTAAATCAGGTTTGAATGCCAAAAAATGTGTGTTTTACAAGAAAATCGAGTGGTCGAGTGGTCGTCGCGCGGTGTATGGTCACCGTCGACTTGACAAATTTGGTATCATTTCCTAGGTCATTTTTCACGGGTTTTTTTTTCTAAAAATCAAAAAATCGTGTTCCTTTCAGAACCAAAATGATAACTCGCATTTTGCTTTCCAAAGCTTTTTAAACAATCTCGGGTTGTGGCTGTCTTGCTGGGGTAAAATCAGTTTTCGAGATAAGGGTACGAAATTGTAAATATACCTATACGATTTTAATGGCATCAATGGAAATGAGGGGGGTCTCCTATGATTTCATTGCTTTCCTAGTGTTAGCGCATGCCCTTGTACTAAGATCTCTTTGTTCCTAATAGTCTATGGAGTTCCTGAGATCTCCATGCCTAATAGTAGATGTTTTTCTTTTTAGTTTAGGCTCCTTTGAATGCCTGTTACTGTTATCGGATTGTTGAATCAGAAGGAGTTGCTGTGTTCGAAAAATATAGAAAAAATTCAAATTCCTCATCCTTGATAAAACCATCTGGAAAAATTATTCTATTTGGATGAAATTTTCAGACTTTACGTGTATCCGAGGCCTTGATTTCTCCTTATAAATTTCAAAAGTATTCGTTCAAATTTGAGGGTGGTTGGAATTGCTGATGAATTTCATAGCAATCCAATCAGCTGTGGAATTCTTGAAGAATAGCAAATATTTTGAAAAGGCGACATAAATTGGAAAATTGTTTTAATTGTCTCTAAATGTTGGAAACCTACAACTTCAAAGAATTTAGGGATCTTCTATTAGTGCAACCATCAACGCAAACATTTTCGATGAATGTTATTTTTGAGTGGAATCTTTACTGCCCATTCAACGTGGAACGTTTATAATTGGTAGGGTGTGTAGGCCTGGCCTTTCAAGCCCCACCATTTCACTTTCTTGAAGTAATGGATATTGTTGAGAAAATATTCTAGGCCGTTTGTTCCTCAGGATGGGTCAGAATCCGACTAAAACTTGTTCTGGAAAACCGTCAAGCAAAGTTTATGCCCTCCACTCAAAAGATTGTATCTGTAGATGACTGAAGTACAAATAGTTCGGATTTTGTTCAGCAGCTGATCGTGAGAAATGTGAGTGGTTCCTTCCTCATGAAGATCTTCTTTTGTGAGGCCTTGGGTTAGGTGCAGTTCGCCTGAAACCGGCCAAATGTCACCCGGCATCGATTAATCGTTTTGTTCGTTCAAACTTGAGACAGGAAATCGATGGTGCCGGCATCATCCGCCCTTTGAGCTCGTCCTCTTTTAATCGCTGGTTCATGAAAATTCATCTCGTCCGCAATTCATTTCCTCTTCAGTCGATTCGTACAGACGAAGAAGATTTAACGTTGTTTCCCCATCGAATCCTGTATCATTCGACAACAACGCCGCTTTTCGCTGGAATCGGTCGTCGAACAGGGGCAGGTGCCCCCCCTGGAATCTGGATCTTTCCTCGGAATATCGGCCTCCAGTGCGCAGGTCCGCCCTCCAGAAACGTCGAACCTCGTTGCCCCAGCGACCGCTTGCCACCTGTGGGATTCATTCTTCCGGCAGAGTTCTTCATTTTATTCTCACTCCGACCCCAAGGGCTAAAGGAAAGTTATGCAATTAGACTGGAAAATAGCGGGAATTGAATTTGTAGAAATCATTTTCTTGTTATGTGGACGGTATGAGTCAGCGTGGCATAGCATAGCCGGTTCGGTATTTTTCCCCACACTAAATTAATGATCGGAGTCGAATCTCGAGAGAAGTAATTGAGTAACCTTGAATTTCTCGGAAGAGGGATACCAAGAAAATTGTGACTTCTAATTTTAAAAACGCTGCAAGTTATTACATAATGGTTTATTATTTTTTAGTATAGATCATACGTCTGCAAAGAACAGAGTTTTCTCAATATTAGCCAACAATATTATCGCGCAAGATCCATGAATAACATCCTTGTCAGAGAGTTGTGGGTGCCTTCATAACGGAATTTGGTTCTTGGTTGCTAAGGAAGTACAACTGGGTGACATAAAACTCAAAAAACGAACAAAGATCGAATTTCATAAGCTACAATTTGAACGGAGATGCGGTCTGTTTCTGTAGGTGAACATTCGTTTGCGATTCACACTCGTGTTTCTGCTTTATTATTCGTTCCATTTTCAAGAACTCATAGGGAGTGGACGGTTGGTCCTACAGAGCTATGGGTGCTCCCATTCAATTGTAAAAATTCGAAAACCTTTTTAATTTTATGAAAAAGTTTGGGGCTAGGGCGCTTCAAAACTGTCAACCCCTATGTTTCAAGTGGCTGACACTAACCAAAGCTTCGGGGCACAAGTAGACTCCAAATGGTTCCCATATACCAAAGTTCATCAAAACCAAATTTTGAGAAGGGTTAGAAAGTTTTCCAAAGGCTCATTGATTCAGGCTTCATGATTCCAAAGGTTCATTATTGAAAATAACCAAAAATACCGCTGCAAGATAGTTTTGTACATTTTTTGTTTGAAAAATCCTATAATTCGTTACCTGAGAGTCGTAATAATATTTTCTTCCAAGTCTACCAAGGTAGCGGAAGCTTTGTTTTCACTTATGAAGGTTGAAAAAAAAGTTCTCCAAAATCAAAATTTCCACTCGCGTTTTATGTTTCAAACCTTCCTGAATAAGATGTTGTGTTTTATCAACCCACGGCACGCATAAACTGTCAAGTATCGGGAATGGGGTCATCTAACAAACGCTGTTATTACCGAGCTTTCGGAAAATTTATTTCCTTCATCAGGGCCTGAAAAATACAATACGCATACTCAGGCAACAGAAGCTGGAAGAAATAGAAATACACTAGTCATAACAAGTTCAATCAAATTACCTATTGACATGCTTCTGTTGCCTGAGTATGCGTATTGTATTTTTCAGGCCCTGATGAAGGAAATAAATTTTCCGAAAGCTCGGTAATAACAGCGTTTGTTAGATGACCCCATTCCCGATACTTGACTTCCTGAATAATTTTGGTTCCGTGTCTGTCATGAAATCCTTGCCACAGCCATAACTTCCACATTTCTCACCCAATTTCGATGAAATTTTCGGGGATTGTGCGGGTTGGCGTGAAGATGGTCCCCTATGAAAATCATTGCCCCCAGATTGATAGTTGCCACTGCGCATGCAAACGTATATTTCCTTGTTACAGCCATAAATTTTACATTTCCCATCTGATTTCGATGAAATTTTCGGGAATTATGCGAGTTGGGTCCCTTATAAAAATCATGGCCTCAAATTGAAAGTATTTTGTGCGCATGCGCAAACGTGAAATCCTTGTAACAGCCATAACTTGTACATTTTCCAACAATATTCAGAGATTGTGCCGGTTGACGTGTAGACGGTCCCCTATGAGGATAGTAAAAGATATTGATGATTTGAGATTAACTGCTATGCATAGGATCATCTTTACAATCGCGTTATGGATACGAGGAAGCGATGTGCCACACCCTCTTGGCAGACTTTTTTCCCTCCTTTGATCTATCTCTTATTTCTAGAATCATCGTATACCATTAAATATCAAAAAGAAGTTGAGAATTCGCTAATGAAAGTATTGAATTGAATCAATACTACTTCGATACTGCATAATATTAGTTCTTAACCTAGAAACAACCGTAAAATGAATATTTAAATGTAAATAATACTTCACTTTATAAAACATGATCTGAATAATTTTTTCAATTTTAATTCAAATCAGGTAACTCAGCACATTTCATTAGTTTTAAACTGCTAATTTCCCACAACTCACACAATTATCAAACAATTGAAATAACTCTATTACCGCTAGCTTAATCCTATGAAGAAGGGCAAAATGTACCATGTTACGCAGAAATCAAATTCTTTTTACCATAACCTTCCTTCTAAATCATTGAGAACCACTGAGTAAGTAAGGAAAAATACTCAAATGAAGCTGTGTGGTGTTGCTGTAACGTCGTCGATATGTATTTGCAATACCGTCTATTGTTGAATATTTTTCCAATTACAAATTTATTGTTAATGCAGTAAGTCAAACAAATTTGAGTTCTATGCGAAGAAATTATACTGGCCTTCCTAATTGGCAGGCTTTTTTTTCACAATGAGTGCTTGCTGTTAACACTGTTGGTTTCCTGGTGTCGAAGCTTGATAGGCTCTGGATAGAACGTCTGTTTTTCTAATATTTAGAAGACTCCGATTACGGAGATTATGTGAGCATACTCGTACAGGTCATCGTCGCAAAAATCCAATCCATGAATGCTCTCTACTTCATCAAGTTGTGGAGCTGTGGTTTTACCAATCTCTTGTAGCTTCCGATCTCAATCACTCCAGCATCTATAAGCCTGTTTTAAGCCATTAGAGGTCAAAACCGCCTGACTCGTTTCAAGTAAAGAAAGTGTTGTTTTCAGTGTTTGCAGGTTTTGAACATGCATTTCAGGTTCGGGCTGAGAAGATTAAATACGAACTTGAAACTCAAATTGTTGAAGTCCATTAGGTTCGAAAACAGTGATAATAAAACGCTAATAATAATACTTATGAAAGACTTAAGATTGACATTTAACCAATATGTCGTCATCTCTTTAACCCTCTATGTGAATAGTGTGTCCCAGAGACACCTATTTTGCCTATAAACGTAGCGATTTTGGATTAGTAGGAAATAAAAAACTTAAAACAAGGTTGAAAGTTTTGAATTTATAATCATTTTTATTTTGAATAATTTGGAGTGAACTATTTTTAACCCTCTATGTGAATAGTGTGTCCCAGAGACACCTAGTTTGCCTATAAACGTAGCGATTTTGGATTAGTAGGAAATAAAAAAACTTATAACAAGGTTGAAAGTTTTGAATTTATAATCATTTTTATTTTGAATAATTTGGAGTGAACTATTTTTAACCCTCTATGTGAATAGTGTGTCCCAGAGACACCTATTTTGCCTATAAACGTAGCGATTTTGGATTAGTAGGAAATAAAAAAACTTAAAACAAGGTTGAAAGTTTTGAATTTATAATCATTTTTATTTTGAATAATTTGGAGTGAACTATTTTTAACCCTCTATGTGAATAGTGTGTCCCAGAGACACCTAATTTGCCTACAAACGTAGCGATTTTGGATTAGTAGGAAATAAAAAAACTTAAAACAAGGTTGAAAGTTTTGAATTTATAATCATTTTTATTTTGAATAATTTGGAGTGAACTATTTTTAACCCTCTGTGATTATAATGTGTCCCAAAGACACCTATTTTGCCTAGCAAAGTGGTCATTTTGGATGAGCCAGAAATAAAACAAAGTCAAAAATCCTGAATATTTTTATTATTTTCGATTTAATCATTTGAGTTTAATCTTAAAAACACTCAACTCCAAATTATTCAAAATAAAAATGATAATAAATTCAAAACTTTCAATCTTGTTTTAAGTGTTTTGTTTCTCACTAATCCAAAATGACCATGTTTTTAGGCTAAATAGGTGTCCGTGGGACACACTATACACATAAAGGGTTAGTTGTGAAAACTGAAAACTCTTCGCTCTTGGTTCCTCTTATCCGAATTATTATTTAATAACATACAATAATAACACGTGAATTAAAATACGATTTTGTAAACGTCTCAAACTCTACGAATTATCTACTTGAGTACCTTCTCAATTCATAATTTCTTGAACGGCCGAAAAGTTGGCGACCTTTTTCAAGGCTACGAAACGGGCCGATGTCGGTCAAGGCAGTGTTCATTCTCACACTCAACTCCACCATCAACCCTCATGATTAATTTGCTGTGGGTGGTTGGCCGTTACATATTATCAGATAAATCGAGTGTTATCAATGGGATCTTTACAAGAAGGTGTGATATATATGAGGGGTAACCGATGATCGGGAGTGGGCAAAAACTAGTGACGTCTGGGTGGCCTCCTTACCAACCGATGAAATCCGCGAAATATTCTCGCGTGATTTGCAAGCGCTTACCTTAACGAAATTTTTTGAACTGAAAATTGGTTGTCTTCGGTTATTAAGGAAGCCTAATCTGAATTTGAGGTAGAAATTGCTAAATTCTGTTGGTTTTCTCAGAGCTTATTCGACTATATTCGATGATATCAACATGCCTGATTTGTATGATGATCACTGAGACGAATCTTTATGAATTTCAATACACCTGATGGAATGATACAAACCGGAACACCATATAGCTGCCATTCGTTAGTATTTGTGTTGTGTCAATAATCAGTACTTACCTTTTTACTAGATTGACTTCATACAAAGTGCATCAAATGTAATGTTTCGATCATTCAAATCTCCCGAAGATTTCAATATGTCCACATGAGAGGATATAATATAATAATATTATGCTCTGTACAAAATTGACTCGACTTCAATTATACGTCACGGAAAACACATTTTAAACTGTTGTGTAACGATTCGCTCAATTTTTCTTCATCTCCAGTTATCACTTTTTTAGATGCTCTTATCAATAAAATAAACATGAAGAAGAGATGTGATAATAATTTCCGAATAGTTAATACGGTAGTAAGTAATTCGGTCGTTCTATTCTTCCTGTTTAACTGTGCAAGATGCCAGTTGCTCGAGAGATGTTGTTTTACTGGTCAGCTGTGTTGTCAATACCTACTTCATGGTTTTTGATTTTACACAAATAAGAAATAAGTACCTAGTCTAATAAGTTCTTCAAGTTTGGTCTTGAGTTTTGAAGGCTGGAATGGGCAATGGGGTCGTTGAAGGCAGGTTCTTGTTCTTCTGTGTGGATGTTTGCTTGAGTATTATCTTTTTCTCAGATATACCTATGTAGGTGCCGATTGGATCGCTAATGGTGTAATCTATGTTTATGTGTCTACATATACCTATTAGAGTCATTAGTTGGCTTGTGCCTTTCTCACACTGTTCCTGTCAACAGATCGACAAGATCTGTTATCATTTTAATCGAAACCCAATATTGATGAATTCATTTTGTATTAATCAAGTTGTTATGGCTCCTTTTTCATCCTGCTTTTTGCTCATTGGTTCTCTGAATGTTGCCAATTTCTGATGAGTTCGGTAGGTGGGTACGTAACAACTCCGTATTCAACTCATTGCAATCTGAGTATTTACCGCCTAAAGAGGTTTTTTACTGCTCTACTGTAAATATTGGTGAACAAGTCCAAGTGGTGCAACATTGAAAGGTACTATCTCAATCAATGGAACTTCTCTTCGGAACTAAGTTCACCCCATTCAAACTACCAGACCCGATATCCCTTAACGAATGAATCAGGAACCGAGCTATGAATATGATAGAAAGTTGAAATATCCTCCCAACTACATTGATTATCTACATTTTGGGAATTAAAAAAGAAAACTCTGGATGTTGAGGAGAGCATTGAAGTTGAAGTTGAATTATTGACATTTTGGTATACGATTACCTATCTTACTTCTTTTTCAAGTACCTTTTTTTTTATCGAAGAAACAAAAACAAATATACAATTTTCACCAGTTCTGATGAAGCGTGATGTTAACCTTTGGTCGATTCATATCGTAAAGCTCCTAAAATCCTAGATTTTATTAGAGACCCCAGAGACCCACAAAACCTATTGAATACCTAATGCACTGCTGGAAAGCTGAAAGAATAGAGTTGTTTTCAAGATTTTGATCACTTCGGGATACGATCGTTTTGTAGTTCTAAAAATCACCCAAGTTATTCGTTTTAATGAAGATTAACTTATTTTGGAGTTTGAGGAAGAAAAAAATTATCTCTAGAGTAGTCTAACTGGACTTGTATACTACTGGCATAAAGTTTTATGGGAGTGAGTCTTGGTGTGTGCTCGAAAAGCCGTTCAAATGCTGAAATGGGGTTAACAAAAATCTCTAAGAGCAACTTTTAATGTTTGGAAATTTCGTAAATCCGGTCTTCAAGTTTAATACATTCATTAATCCTATTACCAATCCAATCCTCTTTTTCAATTGTTGTATACTTCCATTGGACTACTACATAATTTACCTGGACTGCACCAGATCAGCTTCACAAACTTTGAACATGTCTAAGTTTTCAACTCCAACTATAACTAATACATTATTATCATTCGGTTATTTACTATGAATAATATTAAAAATTTCCTCCTATACATATAGATGTTCAAATAGTAGACTTAACTAGTAAAGTAAAAGATAAGAGGTGTTTTGAGCTGACCACATGTGCGCCTGATGAATGATCAGAATGGAGACTCCTCGTCCTCTCCTCTCAGAGGCAGTTATACTAGAAATACCAAGCTCGAGAAACCTCCTTATCCATTCTACCCACCAATTCTGACACAAATTGATATTGGTTCTTTATCCCTGGTAATCTCTCCTATCCACATACATAAACAGTTCTACGTGCCAGATTAGATTTCCCTCTACCTATACCGTTAATGGTTCTGCGTGCTGGCTAATGAACTCCTTCATCAACCCTTCCTTATTCTTCATTATTACTACCCTTCGTTATTCTCACCTATTTCGTTTTAAGATAAATTAGTTTAGAAAATACAACTTCAATCAATACCTCTATATTTTAAATTCTCAACGAAGTCAGAACTGGAGTCGTAACAAATATTGTCAAGCCCTCGCACTGGTAATAAATTTCTTTAATTTTGCAAAAGTGTGTCTACAAATAATTTCAATGGCATTTCACTCTTCATTCTATTATTTAAAATTTTTATTTTTGCAGGATATGGTGCGACAAAAAATAAATGTAAATGCCATTATTGGTGAACTCCGTTTGGTCTTGGAGCGGCTTTAAAAGTCCCCTCGTGTATTTTATAAAATTTCTTGGAAGACTTTTTAAGTTCCTCTCAGGCTCATCCGTCTACCAGTTCTTAAGGTAAATTTGTGTGTTTGTGAATTTAGTGTTTGTAATATTTCCCAGTAGGAACAGAGAGTTCAGGGTGAAATTAGTTTTGTGAAACCAATGGCGAAATTTCGCATCAGGATAATGCAAGTTGAATTAGAAGTGGTAGGAAGGCAATCGATTTTTGAAGAAATAAGTATGATGATCAGGTGGTTTCCCATCGTCGGGCTGTTCAGGCGTCAAAATCGCATGAACCTGGAGTATGAGTAGGAACTGGGTTTCTTGGGAAGTCTGCGAAAACCCACCTGTATACCCACACTGAACTGAGGTTTGATGGATCTTCGAAAACTGACGGTCTTGATGCCATGCAAGGTCGCCCATAATCCTTCGATACTAGTAACAAAAAGTTGCTGTTTCTGGCTAGTACTGGCTGGATAGTGTTAAATATATACTCAACAGGTTCAGTCATTCGCCGATTAGCAAAAATTGTTTATCTTTTTAAGCGAGTCTGAACTAATTTGGAATAACACGGAATTGTGATTTTCTCTCAACTATCTATCTTCACGATTGACCTGTGAAGCCAAAGGAAGTCGTTGCAAAATGTTGCTAGGAAATTGTAAAAGTTGAGGGAAACTGATTCAACTAGTCGCCGTTTTGGACCACTTTGTTGGCCCCCTGTCAGTTCGTTATAGTTTAGGTACCGAGTGATAGAGAATATGTATCGGCCCTTATACATTATCTTCGTTTATCATTTATCCGTGTTGTCATTGTTCGTTAATGAATGAATCACTTTGATTTCAGAATGCCTACCCACTGCGGGGATCCTGTGACCTCTGCTCTCCAACAATCCCTGTTGACACAGAGACGTCTCAAAGATAGCTCTGTTCTTAATTTCAAACTCGTCACCAATGCAAAGCAGGTATGTCCTTCAAACCTTTGGTACTTTGATTAAAATTCGAAATATCATTATTAGTTGGTAATAATCGAAAGGTAATAACGTTCGGGAAGTGAGTTTATCTTGGTTTTCCTCAGCTTGTCGACATTTCTGGATGATTGTTTACAAATGTTGAACAAACACCCGTTTGTGAACGAACATTATTTAGGTTGTAGAGAGCACACGGGTGGAGTTAGGTCGCATTGCGAAAGGTAGATGTGAAGTCAGTAAACCTAATCATGTCTGCGTTGAATGATTGGACAGACCTGCAAGATCGCCGATTAGATGCAATATCGCCCTACAGTGCGTTGCCTAGGGTATTCAATGCTGCACCACGAACCACATGACTCTTGTTTACATGGTTTTCAACAATCACAAAAACTAGCAATGTAAGTTCACACAAGATCAAGATTCGTGGAGTCAAGCCTCACCCCTACACCTTCACTCAACCGACAAGACATATTTACACTCAACACAACTTCACGTGAGTCATTCGTCTTATCTGCTTGTTAAAGCCTTTATTGAAAAAATGATTGCGTTAAAAATTCTTTCTTGGTGATAGTTTGGTAGGAAAATGAGGAAAGTCGAATATTGGGAGGGAGCCTCTCATCCAACGGTGGTGTATTAACCTGTAAAAAGCTGGAAAAAAGTACGAAAGTGTTCAATCATTCCAGTTTTAGAGTTTTTTCTGGGTCTGCTCAATAATCTGAAGTCCAATTTGCACCATCCTAACATGATTTTGACGTATGAGCTAGGTCATAGCTAATTTTTGCATGAAAATGTTTTTTCAGCACTTATCTTCATACGTGTTGGTCATACATTAAGTTTTTTTTGCATTCGATCCTATAGCGTAAAGTACTCCAGGAAGTAGCTCTGCATGTAGACGGAACTCAAATTCAATCTAAGAAACTGGTTTTTGCGGGTATGGTTCGAATTCTGCCTCGTCTTGGAAAACTCACTACAGACTCGCGATCAGCAATCAGTGACCTACTCGCACTCTTGTTTTTTCGTTTCTCTTGAAAGATAGACTTCTTCGATTGTTCCAATGGCTTTCCAATTTTTGACTTTTGCCTAGATTTCTTGAGAGTTCTGTACTACTGTGCACCGTGTTCTTCAGTAGACCTTCAACTCATTGGATACAGCTTGATCGAAGCAACTCTTTCCTCCAATGTGTTTCCTCTGATTTAGTTTGAAGCGTTTGTTTTTTAGACTGCAAGATGCTGGGTTCGATTCCATCTGCTCTCCTCTGGCTTCTGGACCACTTTGCTTCGCGTTGTTCAGTAGACCTTCAACTCACTGGATACTGCTAAAGTATCCCTCCAATGACTTTAGTTAAAAGCGTTTCTTTTCAGACTGCAAGATGCTATTATTCTTAACTTTAGTGCCCTGATTGATGTTCGGTTGTTCTGGTTTGTCAATCTGGTTTGTCTCACTGAAAATCAGGTGCCTACAGTTAAATAGAACGAGGGTTGCCCATGACTCACGACTCGTCTGATCAATTGTATGAAAGTGGCTGTCGAGATAAGTAGATAATACCCGTATTTCGTTCTATTTCGTTGAGCATAGCAACCATTGATATAAATAAGGGATACCTAGTTGGTGCCTATTTTGAAATTCCTGACGTTACATTAATCGATATGTTATGCATTTTTCGACCTTTTTCTCAATTCTGTTGTTTTTTCGACAATTTGCTCCAAACCACTTGAGGGGACACGGAACCCACCCCCCTCCCGCCTGTAATAGAGGTGTTTTCTGGTACATTTTTCTCAGTCCCTGTTCAACCGAATCTTCTAATTTTTTTTTTGGTTTGTAGGGTATATTCTCATCTTGCCTTTACCGGATCCTTTTTAGATTATCTTAATTACTTTTTATTTGAGATTCTGTTTTATAAAATATAATTATTTTCTACCTTCGTTACTCTTTTTGGAATAGTTGGAATTGGAAAATTGGTTAAAGGATCCGATACAGCCTTCGTTTAGGTGTCTTCTTTCATTAAAAAAAAAGAAATAGAGGATAGGATTAGTAGTTCCTGAGAAAAAGGAACATTTATCATGAAAAAGTGAACTATTCAGGAGAGCAATTTGAAGTTGAGCGGGAACAAACGAGGGCGCTTGCAGATGAAACTATCGATTCTCACCTCACGTTTCTCGAATTTTGATTGGTTCCTTGATTTTGAATTGTCTTTGCTTATTGGTTGTTCAACCAAAGACAATTCAATATTTGCCTTCCGATTAATAGTATCGATTTTTCAGTATTGCATTGAAATAGTGTAACAGGTTGGTAGGTTAGTTTCGGGGCTGCACTAGGTACGCAAAAATTAATTTCCTCGTCATTTGAGACGGAATTTTTCGGTAATTCTTGTTTAAATCTATTCTCAGCATGTTCAAGAATGATTTTCAATTTTTAAAAAAATCGAAATTTTCATCATTTTTTGGGTTC
Source organism: Apolygus lucorum (assembly GCA_009739505.2). Taxonomy (NCBI): domain Eukaryota; kingdom Metazoa; phylum Arthropoda; class Insecta; order Hemiptera; family Miridae; genus Apolygus; species Apolygus lucorum. The sequence continues at coordinate 19,334,029 of CM019169.2, read as the reverse complement.
CGTGTCCCCTTAACACCCCTGAGTGTATGTAAGTGAAGTCTACCCATGATTTCTTAGTGCAGACGCACCTTCTAACCAAATATCTTTTTAAGCTTTCCTTCTCATGACGATTCAGATTCGGGGAAGATTCAGATTTCCAGCTTAGATACTATCTATTCAAAAATGTCTCCAGTCGAAACGTGATTTAAAATACTTGTTTTGGTATACCCTTGTGTATGTTTCACCCACCGTGTTTACGACCATTGGGAATGTTCCTGGGCAATTTAGCAACATTTCCCGCCCACGGGTCTCCAGAAAGTCAAAGAAGTTTGAATACGCTGCCAAATAAATGTCAAGGTACCAAGTTGTAGGAACTAACCTCCTTTTCAAAATTTCGATGTCTCAAACTCCAAATACTTCATCCGAGTGATTTTCAACCTCATTAAGTTAATTCTTTTATTTATTAAGTTGATCAAAATTTCAGGGTTCGACTCTACAAGGTATTTCCAACAAAAATGTCTCCTAGCAAGTTTGTTTTGACCCCTTGTTTTTTAATTTCAAGATGTTTTCTAGTGTTTGTTACCGTAACTCATCAATACTGCTATAGCTCCCATTATTTACCAAGAACATTCAAAGTTGAGAATACCGTTTGAAATATCGTGAAATTTCCAAAACCAAATTATTTTAGCAATAAAACGTCTTTTTAAAAAATCAAGTAAAAAAGCAGTTTCAACATCTATTGACATTATCCCTGCTCATTTCTATAGACGCTCTTCGGAAAAAAACATCAGAACGAACGAAAACCCAAACAACCTATTATGTTGACTAATTAGTCCAAAACCTGTAGAGTTGTTAATTCTGTTCTTGGGTTGAACTAAGGATAAAATAGAATCGTTTTAGTTAATCTTTTTGTGTTTTTTTAGGTCCTTGACACTCATATAAAGTATGAAACTGTGTTCACGTCGTCCAACCAGCCTGTAGAGAAACTCAAAGCTCAGTACACAGTCCTGTCAACGCTGGGTGCGACAAGTTCAAGTCAGTTGTCGACCTCCACCTCATCTCCTTCCTCGCCGAGCAAACCGTCGCCTGTTCCATCGACGTCCCCCACGTCGTCGGCCCAACATGGAAATCGCCCTCAAGTCGAGAAAGCACCGCCTCCTAATGAACCGACAGTACCAGTAAGTCAGAGTTACTTGTTTCTCTAATGTATAAAAGCGAGATATAACGAAGCTATACCGAATAGCGAAGCTCAACATTCAGAAGCCATTCAATCTGGACACTGCGCTAGCATTGGATGAAACTGACGTGAATGTCAAAATATCTTCCAATTTTTCAAAGACATTGACCGTCATATGTGTTGTAGGCAGAGACATGATTAAAAATCCTCAAGTAAAGAACTATTAAAACACTTAATTCGAAAAATTACCACACCAGACAAATTGAGAGAAACGTGAATATCCAAAAAAAGTTCCCTCCTCACATTAACGTTTAAAAAAAAAACACTGTAACCCTCCAGGAGGTAGCGCCGTGGATGTTCTTTATGGAAGAAGAGCATGGATGTTCTCCCTTGTAGGGTTATTCTTCCACATATGTGAAAAATGTACTTCAGAAGACAAATGAATTTTTAAATATCAGTTCAAGGGATTAAATAATGTTAAGCGTACCAATAAAAAGAAAGTATGTCGGTATAAAAGAGAATGACAATTACCGTAAAACAAGAACCGACTCTTAAAAAAACAAGAAGAAAAAACAGAGTGCTGGAAGGAAGGACCGACTCTAATATTAATAACAATTAAAAAAAGTGCCAGTTTTTGGAAACAAAGAACGACTCTGAAAAAAAGAGTGGGAAAGAAAATTGTGCCAGTTGTCCGGAAACGAGAGCTGTCTAAATTGCGAATTTAAAAAAAAATAAAATAAAATACAACACAAAATTATCAAAAGTGTATTAATTTTCTAATCTATATTTTCTTTATCTATATGTTTTATTTGTAAATATTTTCTGAGGAATAATCAAAATCAAAAGGTTTTTTGTTGCCATAATCCACCAAGTGGCAAAATAATCGTCAGATATCAATAAATAACGTTAAACAAATAATAAGTAACGAATCTCACAAGTCATTTCTTCCATTTCAACACAACTGTATCATAATATCTACTTAAGGCCGAATGTAACAATTTTACGACGCCATTAAAAATTATTAAAAAAAAAAGATATAAACAGTCACAAAGTTAACTCTGTTCGATAAAGGAGAGTCTCGATAGTTGTCGCGGATCAAGTCCTCCTGTAACGTATCAAGCAACTTGCGTGACGGAACCCAATTCCCTCTAAAAAACTGAATTTTCGACCATTTTTACCCACGAATTTTACTAAAACAGCCATAACTCCCTCAATTTGGATTTCGCGTTTCCACTGCAGAAATTCGTTGTTGCTGAAAGGAAGGGTCATTTGATCCATTGAAACATTGTGAATAGACTTGTTTCAAAGTTTAAATGTTTTGTTGAAACATTTATGTAATTCGTAGCGTAGTTACTGTGGTAACAGACAAACTTTCTACCATGAGAACTCTGCTGATGCTGCCTAAGTAAATACTCGGCAGCATAGGGTTTTTTGGCACTGGACACCCAGTCATCCATCTAGAGACTACCCTAGTTCACTATTTTACATATTCACTTTTTAGTTTATGTGGTTTGGGAAAGATGGATGGTAACATTCGATAAGGAACTCAACCTGGTTGGTTTTAGTCACAGAGTGCTGGAGACAAGTTAACAGAGGAGAAAGCTAATATTAAAATGGCGTGCAAGCATTTTTGAGGCTGCCTCAGTTGCGCCATTTACTTTCAGCTAAAGAACTACCACGGAAACTGAAGTGGAGGGAGGAGGCCACACTCTTCATGCCGCTTCTTTTCAAATCCTTACGAATGACCAGAAATTGATAACTTTTCGTTTCATTATCATTTCGATTTGCAAGAATTATGTAGAAAAACCAAGCGAGGCGAACGGTATTTTCCAAATTGCCCTTACAATTGTTGTTGTCCCTATCGCCCGTAGTTCAAATGTTCAATTGAAAACTGCCACCCATAGAAACGTTAGAAACCCAGTATATTATTGAAAATTGCTCGATTTTTTCGTACATATCGCGAATATAACTAAATGTTATCAAACTTATTACTTAGATGCAGCCAGTAACGCCCCAAGGAGAAAAATATGTGATAAACAAGGTGACTTGTTGTGATGAGGTTGGGAACAAATGATCATGAACGCTATCTGTTGCACTCATCTTCAACTACGTCCTGGAGCTCCGCCAATCAGAACGTTTCTAGGGCTCCCAGATTCAGCTTTCACGCCAGTGGTTTTAGTTACATTAGTTGCCACTAGGGCCAACTTTGGTCCGCAACAACCCAGGCGCTGCATCGAGGCCCTCCTTGTCCAATAATAGATCGATTCTACTGATGAGTGAATGAACAACTCTTCATGGGCCTGAAATCAACTTCCCAATGTTTTCCCCTTAGTCTGAAACAAAAATGTTACAAAATTACGCATAGTTTGTATCTGAGGCTCGTAAAACAATACCCATATCGTTCCCTATGTTCACTCACCATCTACCATTTTGGCGAAGATGAGGTTTTCATTTATGTATGTAACTTTCCGCGCCGAGCACACTGGTTAGCTCAAAATTGCTCTATCTAGATCAGGTGAGTCAGAAAACACTAATTTGAACACACCTCGTATCCACATTCGGTTTTTCCTAACATCCTATCAACAGTGAAGAATGGTTTCCACAACCACAGTTTCCAAAATTTGGAACTTATCTACATTTAATGTAGATAAGTGGTGTGTGAACATAGGTGACGATATGGAGTCATTAGAGAGTTCCTAGAGGGTTTAGATACTGCGTGATGTATTACACACACACTCTCTCAATCAGGCGCCGCATTGTGATAAGAACGCGACGTATCCGATACGGTGCTGTATTATTACGGTCGAATACGTCACTAGGAGGCAATCCGGCGCGCCGTATAGAAAATATGGCGGATGATCCGGTTCCAGCGCGCCGGATCGACCCTACTAGGAACTCTCTAGTATCGGACTGGCGCCAAAGTGTAATACAATTTCTGTTCTGAACACATCAGATGTACCCAATTAAGCCGTTTTACATGGATATTACAAACTTGGTCGAATGGTTAGGAGCAGAGTTTCAGCTGTTGGCAATACGCTCTCCACATTACGTCAAGTTATTTATGTACTGTTGGTTTTTGTTTTAGTATCCATGCCAACTACTTATGTTGAGCAATAATATTCTTCTTTCACTTTGCCATTTTGGCTTATTATTATCTATAATAAACCTGTGGAATCGAGCAAGAAAAAAAATGTTTAATACCTTCTCAAAATTTGTTGGTTTACGTTTCAAGGTACGTAGAATCCGAAACTCGAACAAAATTTCCTTTGTTTCAAGGACTTCTTGATGCATTCGGATTTCCTTTTGCTGTCCCTTGAGTAGAAACTGTGTAACCATCAGTCAAAATTTTTGGCAAACTTCAAACTTCAATCTGACCCCAACTTCGAGCTCAACCATTTCTATTCCTAATTTCCAACGTTCATTCTTTTTCAGTTCCAAATTTTAGTTCCTCGACACCAGCATTACCGTGTTGTTTTCCTAAGAGTGCACCGTTTATCGTTTCGCAGGTCCCCAAGAAGACTCTCTTCCCTCCTGAGGCAGTTGTTGTCGGTTGGAAAGGCAATTCCGTTCCAATCGGAAGTGGCTTCGTCAACTTGGGAAACACTTGTTACCTAAATTCTACTATTCAGGTAAGACGTGAGAGCCATGAATTGGCTATATTTTTCTTGCACTGGTGTGAAGTGTTGGATTTCAAGTGTATTTTGTCTATTATTGGCTCTTACCATAACTAACAATGAGATTTCCGTATTTCTGTGACATTACTTGTTATACCTGGTCAGTAGGTCAATAAAAATGTCTCATTTACTTACAGGCTCTGTTTCACGTTCCCGCCTTCGTTAATTGGCTGATGAGTGACAAAGTGCATTTCAAAAAATGTGAAATGATGAGTAAGTGCTCGTCCTGTTCAAAGTTACCTGCTTTAAATTCTTCTTTATATAAAATAATTGATTTTTTTGACATTTTTATTCATTCATGAAATAGTTAATCATGGCTCAAGTTCAAGTTGAAAATTTTACTAGTTTTTAACCCATATTTATGGGTTAACACATTTTTTTAGTTTTCTGTACCTCTAAACTCGTGTACCAGTAAGTTGTACCTTTTGGTTTATTATAATGAACCTTTGGAGTCGACCAAGAAAAAAAAAATTTTTAACACCCCCTCAAAATTTGTTGGTTTACGTTTCAAGGTACGTAAAATTCAAAAATCAAATAAAAATTTGGCCGTCCGTCCGCCGTACGCGGCACTTTCCCCACTTAGCATTGACCGATTTTGATGAAATTTGGTAAGTAGGCTCCTTCTGGGGGTCTAGTTGTGCCCCGAAGATTTTGGTTGATGTAGGTCACTTCTAAAGATCCAAAAATGGATTTTGAAATTTTGAAAACGCCCTAACTCAAAAAATTTTGATATGAAGGTATTGTTTTTCCTTCAATTTAAGATTCTATAGAATTTTTAGAATTTTTTGAGACCACGCGGAGCTCTGTAGGACACACCGTTCGATCCCTACGAGAATTAAGGGTTGGACGTACGATAAATCAGAAACACGAGTGTGAATCGCAAAAGAGGCCTAATCTCCGTTCAAATTATAGCTGTCCGAAATGCGATCGATGTTTTTCTTCACGCTGGATGGTTGGTGGCTTTGCAGACGAGTGATCTACATAGAAAAATAATAAACCATTGTGTAATAATTTGCGGCGTTTTGTACTTCTAAAATTAATTATTTTTTCCATTTACAGATGGAATGACGCACAGCGAGTGTTTGATTTGCGCCATGGCCAAAACCCTCCAGTCTTCTCACAAACAGACAGGAACAGCCATTAAACCCTTAAATATCCATTCGAAGTTGAAACGTGAGTACCAAACCACTCAAATATTGATTTAATATGAAGTAGTAGCCTACATATCGATACCTACTGCCGTCATCAAATCATTACACAAATTATTTCTATAAGTATTAGGCAACGAAGTTGGCGCTTTCAATATATGAAACTTCCCTGTCTTCTTCAGTATCTTCTACGTTACTGGGCTTGCTGGTTTTTCCAATATCCATCAATAAATGGAAGTAACCAGTTTTGAATATATTTGTGTTCATGTTTTGAATCTATTTCAATCAACAATTAGTCGATGACCCAATGTAACGATGCAAACGTTTGCAAGTTTTTTTTGCATTCTATGGCTAACAGTTACGACAACAGTGACCTGTGATGATGTGTTCCAATAAGTTTCGATTGGATTTGGTCATTTCCAAGAGCTCCTTACAAACCTCCATGCAATGCGGCTTTTGATCCTCTGTCATCAGTCGTGAAACGATCTTGGATAGAACCCTTTTCATCTCCAAGTTCTTGGTCAAAATCTCCTGACACAACCCAAAGGAGGTTTGACACTCTTTGCCGCCTCACGACTTGTCAAACCATGATTGAAAAGCACAAGGCCTTTGGCCTCTTGAGAGTATTAAGGTTGAAGGTTTTCTGAACGAGGGTCATCATGAGTCAATATTCTGCCTTCCTTGAATCTCTTGAACCACTGAGGACTCCTCGATCAACTCATCAATCATCTATATAATCTCTCTAAAACATTTCAAAATTTTGGAGGATGATAGAGCAATAAATAAAAAAGGTGGTTACGCAGAAAGTTTCACGCTAAAAAAAAATGAGCGCCTAATCAATGGTCTTAGTCAATGTCAAGGCGCACAGTTCAAAAATTCCTTGAACTTATTTCAGACCACGTACTATGCAGCTGATTTGCAGTATTCTACCTCTCACAAGCAAGGAGGGTTTGACATAAACTATTTGTGAATTTGCAACACAGCTAATGCTAAAACTTCGGAATGGGGTATTTCAGTTAATTTTTAAAAAAAAATTTTTTCAAAAGAGTAAGGCTCAGGAAAAACGGTAATTGGGTCTGCTCGACGAGAAAATGTTTTTAAAAAATCAGAGAAGCTAAGGAAAGTTGAAGATTTGAATGGTATGACGTAGCTAGCCAATTGTGACGTAGCTAGCCAAAACTGTCTTTGAAAAAAGTATCCATGCACAGAGAAGAGATTGGAATGTTCTCACTGGTAGCAGGTTCAAATTGAAGCTCCAGAACGTTCATCTTCCTCTTCTTTTCCGTCATATTTAAAACGAAAGAAAGAAAAGAAATATGATAAGTCGAAACCACAAACGAAGCGAACAGAAAACAACCGATTACGGATGGCAGACGTAGGTAACGCTAACGATTGAACCATAAAGTAACGCTCTCCGATGAGAATCTCTTGGATACTATAAAATACTACTCACACACACGCGTGGCATAGTGCGTGTGTGTTCATGGAGGCCCGCCTTTTTTTCAAACGTGTGATCTCTTTAATTCATTTTTCTACCACATGTTATGGTATCATTGGGCTAAAAGTTGGAGAATATAGGTTTTCAAGGGTGCTAAATCCAAATTCGAGGTCAAAAACCTGAATTTCCGACCCACCGAAATACCCCATTGCCAGGGAATGGTTTTGAGGGAGATTTTGAGAGCTCTGTTATGGCGTGATGGTCCAATTATTTTCCTTATTTATCTTATCAAGATCTCCGAGTGTTGCAAAAATACGATTTACTTATATTGATTTTGTTTTGATGTTTACAGTTATTTGTAAACACTTAATCCCGGGTCACCAAGAAGATGCTCACGAGTTTCTTCGATACCTCATCGAAGGAATGGAGCGCTCATATTTGTCGATATTCCATGGACTCAGGTAAAGTAATTCAATTTCTTGTGTTGTATGAATCCATTTTCCCGTCACTATACAACTGCTGGCCCCGAAAACAGGGTCCGCAATAATGAGTGCAGTTATTGATATTTTCAGTTTCCTATCAGAAAATATCCCAAGATTCTAGTTCAGTATGATAAATATATACATATAACTTTTACTAAGTTGGTATTAAAGTGAAGTTGAGACAAATACCAGCTCTTATAATTAGTTGATGAGCTCCAAAGTGTACATATGGTGTATCATCCTCGAATCGTCAAACTTCAGGGATCGATTCTACAACTAATTTGCAATAACTCTCCCCCCCCCCCCCCCCCCTTAGCACGATTTTTACTCCGCTTGAAATTCCGTTTCAACATATTGATTTTTTCCCCGTATTTTTGACCTTGCAACAATTAAAATGGCTTCTTCAATTTTTAAAAATCAAATCTGATTACATCGTACGAAAGAGCGTTTAATTTCCTATTTCCCTTACGTCTAACCTGTTTTTTTATTTTTATAGGAAGAACTCAAGAGTCAAAAGTAACTCTTGTAACGACCTGCAGTAGTTGGTTGTTGTAACTAGTAGTGGTGAGAGCGGAACCAGAGAACTGTTAGTAGTTCCAGGAGCTAGTAAAATACATGGGGCACTTGATAAATAGCACTGGAGTGCACCCAACGCGTTAGGGCTTGTCCTAATTGAACGTGATCGCGCGATGACAACTTTGGGTAGCCTAATTACCATCGTAAGGCCTTGTCCTACGTGGACGACCAAAGCGCGCGACCGAGCGACCCGCGAGTGTGAGCGACCTCAAGTCGCGCGTGCGCGCCGCTATAGTTTCCACAGTAGGCGTCCAGAAAACGCGTCTGAAATCCTTCCTTGCGAGGTTATCTTCGCTTCGTCCTGAGTTGTAAAATCTTTCTCTACTTGTATATTTTCTATTTTTCGCGATAGTATAAACGGCATATTTTATTCGAATAATGCAGCATTGGTTTATTAATTGACGGCAACTAATTCGTTGAGAAGGACGCTAATTTCGGCAACTTTTCAATGAGGGAACCAAGCGGTGTATTTGAATCGTTCAAACACGAATTTCTCCCCTAAATAGGGTGTGCGACTGGGTAGGAAAAACTGTTTTTTTTATTTTTAATCTAAGGTGGACCTCATTCTGAGAATTTTGGTACCAACCGCGACCTTCTAGCGTGTGTAAATCCTTTCCTATGAATTTTTAAAGTTTCGAGTGTTAATGATGTCACAGTGGGCTGGGAGTTCCCGCCCAGGCGTGACGTCATAAACGGTCGAAACTTTGAAAAATCATAGAAACAGATCTACTCACGCTAGAAGGTCGCGGTTGGTGCCAAAATTCTCAGGATGAGGTCTACTTTCGATTAAAAATCTAAAACAAATCAAGGCGCACCCCCCATTTGATTGCAAAAATGTTCGATTGTAAAGGGACCAGTTTTTACAGTAGAGATACTAGTATAGAAAAACAACCCAGAAATGAAGCACAGCCGTCTTTCTATTCAACTCCAAACGGTATATTTATTGAATATACATTATTATTTAGATTTCAAGTAGGTTGCAAAATTTACTTACAGTAGATTAGCTCAACTTTTTGCCAAAAATTGTGCATCAATTTCCCACCTTCGTATTTCAAAATAGTATTGTTTTCTTGTACACCAGAAATGTCTTCTTGTGCACTTTACTTTTTCCATAACGTTTCCCTTTTTTGAATTTCGCTGATAAGAAGCTCGCTATAAATAATTATTACAGCCATTTCCAGGGAAAACATGAGTGGAACATGGGCACAAACGAAACAGTAAACTGGAAAATGATCGCAAAGCAACCAGAAACAAACTAGTTTGAAAATCAAACCCGAGCGTGCGACCTCGGGCCGAATCGCGACGTTTCAACGCGAATCCGATCGGTTTAACTTGTTTGATATCAGCTGGTCGCTCGCTCACACGCACGGGTCGCTTGGTCGCGCGCTTTGGTCGTCCACGTAGGACTAGGGATGGGTATCGTTATAAAAGTATCGATACCGTATCGTATCCGAGTATCGATATCACAAGTATCGTTGGGCTTGAGTATCGATATTTCAAAATATCGAGTATCGATACTTTAGTGTCACAAACTATGAATATTGTCCAATATTCCCAAGAAAAGTAATTTCTTCAACAATGTTTATTCATTTTTCACTACCAAGAGTCAAAGTAGAGTGATTTTCTCCTTATAGAAACGTTATTCGTGCAACCTAAGAGTAATGATCCAAAAGCCTCTCTACCTTCTTCATTCTTTTGCCATTTTCCTTCATTTTCCGCGAGAAGTGTATCGATATTCGATATTTAGAAATATCGGATACAAAGTATCGATATCCAAAAATATCGGATCCAAAGTATCGATACTAAAATATCGAGTATCGGTACGAAAGTATCGAGTATCGGTACGAAAGTATCGATATTTTGAAATATCGAGTATCGATACCCATCCCTACGTAGGACACGGCGTCCTGCTCATCACCCTTATTTCTCCCAGTCCTTGTAACTATATTATGTAGGAAGAATTATATAATGTATAGGAAGGTCATAATATGTCCTTGTTCTACGTTAGGAAGCTTTACTGCTCTCCCAACTCGCGAGCAATTCTAAATTTTGTAACCTACAAATAAAATTAAAATCTTTGAATTTTAAAAACAGATGCCCTTAAAATTGTTGAACATGACAATTCATCAGAAGAATTTGAATCCTAGTAAAGAGTTTATAAACTCGGGCCTCGCCAGGGGACCCCCGGATGGTTACTGCTTTGAGCCTTCGGCTAAAATTCAAGAAACATGGAACATGCTTTAGCCGTGTTTTGTTTGTTTGATGTTTCCTTAACTAGGAATTTGTTGTCTGTTGTTTTAATTTAGCTCTTTTATGGGCCTGCTTTTCAAATTGCTCATTTCATTCACCTCTCGATGTCCCAAAGGTATTCTTGTTATTAAGAAATCGAAAACATCTAAAGCGTCAAAGAACACATCACAACTAAAAGCTCGCGTTCATAACCTAGGTTTCAAGATCCTTTGATTACATTCGTAAAAACCAAGCCAACCAACAACATCAATATAATCCACTTATTTCTCAGCTTCGTCCATATTTACATCTGTTTTGGCAGTATATAATTTACGCATAAATTGAGGGCTTTTCAACGAGTGGTGAACGATTTTCGTGGGATGAAAACTAACGGCGGCACATTCCCCTAGAAACTGGTCGGTTGTAAGTGAAAATCGTTACAAAATACCGCGCTACTTTTGTTCCACGGTTTCGTCACGTTTTTGCCCAGTTAGATGATGGCTAAAGCATGTTCCATGCTAAGAATTTACTCAAAACTCTACTAAAAAATTGAATTTAAATGATAGTATGTTGATCAACAGCTCTTCAATACTGATACTTGTTGCTGCTGTTTATTAGCATAATTTACCTCCTGGTCGCGCGATGAAATAAAAAAAATTGAAATGAAGCGACGCGACCGTCGTCCTCGCGTTTACACCAAACTCATTAAGACACCTTATAAGCCTTGCAGAGTTTAAACAAAAGTGATCGGACAATGCATATCGCCCATTGGCGCGAATGTCCATTTACACCAAATAGGACAAGTTCATTCATTCCCTCAGTTTTATCTCGGCGACCATCGCTCATCGCAAAATCACGTCTAATTTGGACGCGGCCATTGTGAGTGTCAAGTAGAAACTGGAAGCCATTGCAAATATGCTCCAAGGAACCAGAACGAGTTAAGATCGTTTTTGGGAGCAATAATTTATTATGGAAATTTCATTCTCAACCTCCAAGGGCAGTCCTCAGCTCTTCACTATTTGATAGCCAAAGGAACGAGATGGGATTGATGGAAACTAAGGTGTTCCAAAGAGTAAAGAATTTATTCATATCATCAAATTTCCAGCACTCAACACTCAAGAAATTCCACTTGTCGTCACAACAGACGTGAGCGACAAAGGATTAGTTGCTACTTTATTTCATAGACATCCAGATGGATCAGAAAAACCTATCGTATTTGCTTCAAGAATATGGAAGGCGGCAGAGAGATGATATTCCAGATATATTTATTTATTTATAATAATACGGGCAAGCCCAATTTACATGATAAAAAACGTGATACAAAAAATACAAAACTACTGTTAGAGGGAAATTAATTAATAAAGAAATATATACTATTGACAGATGAATGGAATTTAAAATAAAACAGGAGATGAATATATCAGTGGTTTGAGTTGTGATGAAGTACTATGGAAAAAGTCAAAATCAGGATGAAGATGGAGAAGAAGATTTGCTGAACGGCGGATACGGTTTAAGGGGGAATTTAGTAAATAATTTGATGCTGAAAACGGAACATGGAACAAGGTGGGATGGCAACTGGTGAGACGAGGAGTGGTAAACTGGAACTTGGCGAGAAGAGAAGGTCAATTGATTTTATTATTGAGCAGTTAATGCAGGAACACCAAGTCAGCAAGGATCCTTCTTTTATATAGTGCTTGCAGTTTACAGGTCTCCAACATGTTTAGATAGCTGAATTCGTCGGACGGAATTCTCAGTTTAAAACTCATGTATCTCAGAAATTTATTCTGTACCCTTTCCAAGGCATACCGGTGGATTGAACAAAAAGGGCTCCAGACCATTGACGCATATTCCAGTTTTGATAGAACCAAGGCCTTGTACAATACAATTATCGGCTTTACGTCGGTGAATTCACGGGTGTGACGCTTCAGGAAGCCCAGCGTTCGCATAGCACTGTTCGCCACTGCACCAATATGTCTGGAGAAAGAGAGCTGGCTATCACACAGGACTCCCAGGTCCATAGTCTCAGTCGCACGAAACAGAGGAGATCCTTCCAGAATGTATGGGAACTGACATATGCTTACCGAACGATGGAACGTAACCACAGAACACTTCCCCGGGTTAAGTTGTAAACTGTTCTCAGTGCACCAAACACTCAAACGAGCAACCGCCCGCTGCAGGATATCACCGTCAAGTGGAGACTCGATAAGCCGGTACAGTTTTAAATCATCCGCAAATAACAAACATTGAACATCCAGTCCCAGGAAGTCAACCACACTGTTAATGCCCAACAGGAAGAACCAAGGCCCAATATGGCTTCCTTGGGAAACTCCCGACTTATTTACCTTTCTTCTGCACAAAACTGTTTCACTCAACGTAATTTAGTTAGGATTTTGGGTCAGAAATAGTGGAACCCCACTCTTAGCCCCCCTCCCCAGGTCATACATCGAAACGTTGAACTTTCATATATTAATATTGTTTGGTTGGTAGTCCGTAGAAGATCTCATTCGCATTCAAGATGAAACACCCAAAAATGAAAGACGCGGTTGCTAGTGTTAATCCAGAGGTATATTGATAATGCTCCCCCGAGTTCGAAGCTTGAGTGCCAGTAAGCCTAAATAGGAACTGAAAAATCGTGTATTACGCGAATATTATCCCCTCACTCGCTCCCTCCATACTCTGATGACGTAATGGGTGTACTCTGGTGATGTAATGAGCTACTGGAGAGTTTTCTGAGTCGAACAAAAAAGAAACACGCTAATCGATTGGTAATGGGGAATTTGCCTCACATTTTTTTATTTTTTTTTTTTCGAATGAGGGTTTATTTTTATGGAATAAAACCATAGTGAGCTGCTCGAAAACGCATCCAAAAAATTTAGAGAATTTAAGGAAGATGGAAATTTTAAATGTGGTGGCAATGTGTAAGAGGCAGCCATGTTTGAAACATGATGGATATTCTACCAATCTGACTTTAAAGGAGGTTCTGTGGCGCTTACCACAGAAGCGGAACATACACGAACTTTTAGCTTACAAGGATTAACAGAAGAGTGTGTGAACTAGGAAGGAGGGCAGAACGCAGAACTCACTTACGCTTACTCACTTTTTTACAATACGATTCTACCTACTAGTTTATCAAGCATTATTAGTCTTCATCTTCTCTTATTTAGTTTCAAGATTTGAATCACATTATTCGAGTAGCCATTTCACTGGATCGTTTTGTGTCGCGGTGCTAGAACTCTGTCTGTTGTCGGAGTTGTTTTAGCGTCGTTTTTTTTCGTATGACGCCAACAATATTCCTCGATTTTCGCGGTGTTTTGTAACAGAGGCTTCACTTGTTTAGGCATTTTCTCCTACTGTAATTTTTTCCCCTTGGTTATTCCTAGAGTTAAACGTTATTCTAGGGCCCTATTATAGGATTTGACTTGAAATTCCAGAATCTAAAATTGAGGCAAATTCCCCTTTGAGGAGCAGGTTGAGAGCTCAACGTATTGTTAGAATGAACCGTGTTTTCACTTAATTACCCGGAGGGTTGGTGATACTGGAACTCAAAATTTTAAATTTCGATGACGTGCACAACTACATAGATAGATTTCCACGACAAACCAAAAAAAGAACCACACAAATCGGTTGATAACTAAGCCTGGGCAGAGTACACAAGATTTCACATACACGCTCTAAGACATGGTTTTCAGAATGGTCTGAAACGGGTTAATTTGTCTCTCCATTGAGTATTAATTATTGTCCTCCTTCATTCCAGATTAATCGCATAAGGACGCCCAAGTCGAACTGAGGGACGTCCTGAAAAGTGGCATTTTAAGCCGAGTAGAAAAATGTGCTAAGAGGGAAAATTAGTTGTAGAAGCGATCCCTGAAGTTTGACGAGTCTAGGCTGATACTCCTGTATTTATATTTTTATAAATTAAATTGTGAACTAATAATTCACCAATCAATAACCACCTTTCTCACTGACGTTTCTATTATTATTTCCAGGCTTGACAATTTGAGCAAAGAGACCACCCCGCTCGGGCAAATATTTGGTGGCTACATTCGAACAGAAGGTACCACTTTTACATTTTTGGTTTATTATTTTCAATAATGAACCTTTGGAATCGGCAATAAAGTTAACCCCTCCTCAAAATCCGTTTCAAGGTGCGTGGAATCAAAATCTAATAAAAATGTGCCGTCCTTCCGCCGTCGTTCGTGACAATTTCCTGGCCGATTTTGATAAAATTTGGTATATGGGCTCCATTTGGGGTCTAGTTGTGCCCCGAAGCTTCTGGTTGATGTCGGTCACTTCTAAGGGTTGAAAAATAAGGGCTGAAATGTTCAAAACGCCCTAGCTCATAAAATATCGATATAAAGATAGGTATTGTTTTTTCATTAATTAAAAATACTGTTGAATTTTTAGAATTGAATGAGGCCACCCGAGCTCTGTAGAACCAACCGTTCGGTTCCTACGAGAACTTAAGTGTTGCTTCCTTAGCAACCAGTAATCAAATTGTCTAAGAAGCGACAATATGGCCAATAGGTAGTGACAATGGCATAGCTGTGTTCTTTGCAGACGAGTGATCAATACTGAAATATAATAAACCTCCGCAGCGATTTTATGTTTGCATCATGATTATGATATTCGTCGGAGGAATGAGAACTCCCTTTAACCCTAAACGCGCCATGTGAGTATGTCACACTCACTAAGGATTTTTGATCTGCTGTGGTGGCGGCCCTGCGCCACAGTCGTGATTGAGGACCCAATGTAAATTGGGGGGATTAGTACCGTGTCAGCTGCCGCTAGAGCCACCTCCCTGCATGGACCCTGCGCACCTCAAGTATCATTTTTCTGAAACCTAATGAGTATGCCACACTCACCTGGCACCTGAGCGGTGTATAAAAAGTGAGTATGGCATACTCACGTGGCACCCAAGAGTCATATAAAATTATTGGGGAACCTTAGAGAAGGCATCAAGAAGAGAAAATATTGTTCACTGTGTCCCTAGCAAAAGCCTCCATACACCAATTACAAGTGTGAACAATGCAATAATCCTATTTGTCTTCAGTGTTCTCGAAAAACACGTATAAATTGTTTAC
This sequence comes from Apolygus lucorum, assembly GCA_009739505.2. Classification (NCBI taxonomy): domain Eukaryota; kingdom Metazoa; phylum Arthropoda; class Insecta; order Hemiptera; family Miridae; genus Apolygus; species Apolygus lucorum. The sequence continues at coordinate 19,318,245 of CM019169.2, read as the reverse complement.
AGGGAACAAGATAACTCCCTATGAACTATACGTTTTGAAGACTAGTAGGTACTAGGTACAGCAACTTTCAAAACTAAAAAAAGAACTTTTTTTCCGAAATTTTTTTTTTTTCGTTTTCTAGTCTTGGAGTTAGAAGTAACACTAGTCTTCTCTTTAAGTTTACAAAAATTAGCCAAGGCTGTGAATTTTCAATATTTTTTTCGCCAAGATATTTTTTATTCCTACTCCAGCAATGGTGAATGAAAACAGAGTTGAGTAGAACGTTGTCTATTTCCACGAAAATAATGAGTTACAAGTTATATACAAGTAGAGTATGCTATAGGTTGCTATATGCTGGTTTTGCGTTTTTATTTATGCCCGTATACAATTTATTGAATGTTAGTCAAACGATTAAAAAACGAGGCGTGAAAAGTTGTTTAAACGCTTGAAATTACGGAAATCGTGATGGGTGAGTATACCATACTCACATGGCGCGAGGGAGGATTTGGAAGCACCTGGCGCGTTATGGGTTAAATTTTGATCGAAAAAGTGCGAGTAGGTAAGGCATTCCTGGGAATTTGATTTTGAATTCATGAGTCGTCAATTCATAATAACTCATTTACATTAGTGCTCACTCTTTTGAATAAGTATGTTACTTTTGGGCTGGTGAAAAGGCACAATTATTCGTACGTTTCAACACCTTTTCTACTGTTCCTTACCAAATTCATTCATATCCTTGAATTAAAAAACGACCCAGAAAGCGAAAGATATCTCAGGTAATTTAAAAGATTTGATCTGAAACTTTTAAGAATTCTCTTAAAGAATTAAGAAGAATGGTTTACGTTTCAAGGTATTTACAATCCAAAAATCGAATAAAAAACTTTCCGTCCGTCCGCCGTATCTTGTACGCAGCACTTTGCCCAGTTCCGTTGGACCAATTTTGATGAAATTTGAAGTCTACTTGTGTCCCGAAAATTTTGTTTATTGTCTGTCACGTCTTAAGAGTAAAACGCGAAGGAAAACATTTTCAAAACGTCGTAGCTCGAAAACTTTCGAAATACGGCCATTTTTTCTCATTAATATAACATTTCCTTAATTTTCAAGAATTTTTTGACACCACTCAGGGCTTTGTGAACCAATCGTTCGCTTAATGAGGGTAATTAGTTACCTAATTAATGAATGATTACTGAATTTGAGTTGGTGTTAAATTGTAAGAATCGAATATCACCCAGGCGATCAACAATTGTTGAAGGTGCGTTTATTGTGAAATTCATCCCTTCCCGCCTACCCCTGAACCTTCGAAGATACTCGGCGGGTGAACTTTACAGAAAAACAATTAACCGTTGTGTAATAATTTGCATCTTTTTCAGCTATCTTAATTCTCTGAATTTCGACAACTTTGCACTTAACGTAGACTAATTTTCCTTCTTCGTTTTATTTTCAAGTCACCTGCCTCGAGTGTAAACACATATCGACAACCTTCCAACACTTTCAAGACCTGATTCTCGACATCCGGACGGCATCTTCGGTGGAAGAGGCTTTGGAACATTACTTTGCGAGGGAGAGACTAGGCGACGACGGCGACCACGCATACAAGTGCGAGCAGTGCAAGCGAAGAGTGGCTGCGACTAAAAAATTCTCCCTGGAACGACCTCCTAAAGCCCTTTGCGTCCAATTGAAACGGTAATTTGACTCATTCCCGTGGCAGGATAAGCCGGATACCTGGTGTTTATTAGATTGATTCAAAAACCATACTCTGACTCTTCCAACTTCAAGTAGGAGAGAACTGTATAAAGGTAGTTTTTTATTTCAAACAAAAGATTCAACTACTTCCGAAGGGTCTGGATATCAACTCTTAGAGCAATGATGAGGCGAGGAGTTGGCTCCATTGCTCACTGATTGAGGAACATATCGCTTTCCGAGGCAGTTTACAAAACTTCACAGCTTATGGATGAACATGAGAAAAGCTTTTAATAGATAACCCAACTGATCTGACTTCCTTACGACCCCGGTGTACCAAATTCCAGAACTGTACGATGAACGAGAGAGGAGTTGGATTCATCGCTCTGGTTGCTGATCTCTGTTTTCCTGTCGCAGGAAAATATTGCGGAAACTGTTTTTTATATTCTTCCTCACCAACAATTTCCTGTTTTCGCCGCTTAGGTTGTTTTCGTTTGGGGCTTATAACTAATTGATTAATTATGAACGAAACTTTGAAACTTTATTAGGTAGAACTTGACATTTGAGATCAAAAAGTAAGGCCGTAATCATAATAATATAAACACCAACGATCTTCTATAAGACCTGCGTGCTGGAGCGAACACACCAAACAGTTTTTATCGTTTTACAAGGCTGATATGTTAGTAGTATTTTGCTGGGAATGCAAAGCACTTGATGTTGCATCCCTTAAAAATAACGTCGTGTGTTAAAGGACTTGTCTGTTTTGCAGAACATTGAATTTCTTGGCTGGTTGGTATTCGTGATTTATACAAACTTGTATTATCCTCGAAAATCATTCGAATTATCACGCGACTCACCCAAAAAGTACCACCGCTGTCATTCCACACAAAAAAACCCGACTCCGCAAAAACAACCCAGAGTGTGTGTGTGTGTATGTGTGTGCTTTCGACTTGTGTTTAGTGATGTCTTGGTAGATGATGATCGACACTGATGAAGTCGGTGATGATTCTTCATACCTCTGTCAAGTATGTAGTTTGGGGATAACAAAATCTGGGTTTTTTGTGGATAAATAGTTGATAACAAACTGGGAAAGCCGTTAGAAATCAGGAGTTTGAAAGATAAGGGAAATGAACTAAGGGTTGAAGAGATAATATCTCTTCTTAGATATTGCCGTACTGGGAAAGAATGTTTCTTGTCCCCGCGCTCCTTCCCACTCATGAGAGGTGGAGTCTTCAGTGATTTACGTATAATTTTCTGTATTTCCCATGGAATTTTCCAACTGGACTGACCACCTATCGGGGTTTTACATTATGAAATTCTCCTTCCCTACTCGGCCTGTTAAGATCATCCACAAAAACAAAGAAACACCTAAAATTTCCGTTAAAAAAACTTCATCATTGACTGAAACCAACTCCAACCAAAGAGTTTCCTCAGCCAAGCCTTCACAGGGACAAACAAAGAAGAAAAGTCTGCCAAGTGGGTGTGGCACATAGCTTCATCGTATCCATGACCCGATTGCATAGATGATCCAATCAGAATGATCGAAATCGGATGAGAATGGGGAATTTGCCTAACATTATTATTATTATTTTTTTTTCGAATAAGGGTTTATTTTTATGGAATATAACCATAGTGAGCTGCTCGAAAACGCATCCAAAAAATTTAGAGAATTTAAGGAAGATGGAAATTTTAAATGTGGTGGCAATGTTAAAGAGGCAGCCATGTTTGAAACGTAACGGATATTCTACCAATCTGACTTCAAAGGAGGTTCTGTGGCGCTTACCACAGAAGCGGAACATACACGAACTTTTAGCTTACAAAGGATTAACACAAGAGTGCGCCGCGAACTGGCAGGAAGAACCCAGACACAAAAGTGACCAAAAGAAACAATATTACTAACTTTTTTACAATACGATTCTACCTACTAGTTTATCAAGCATTATTAGTCTTCATCTTCTCTTATTTAGTTTCAAGATTTGAATCACATTATTCGAGTAGCCATTTCACTGGATCGTTTTGTGTGGCGGTGCTAGAACTCTGTCTGTTGTCGGAGTTGTTTTCGCGTCGTTTTTTTTTCGTATGACGTCAACAATATTCCTCGATTTTCGCGGTGTTTTGTAACAGAGGCTTCACTTGTTTAGGCATTTTCTCCTACGGTAATTTTTTCCCCTTGGTTATTCCTAGTGTTAAACGTTATTCTAGGGCCCTATTATAGGATTTGACTTGAAATTCCAGAATCTAAATTGAGGCAAATTCCCCATTGTAGAATTTATGGCTGTGGCAAGGATTTCACGTTTTGCGCATGCGCAGCGGCTACTATCAGTCCGGGGGTGATGATTTTCATACGGGACCATCTACACGCCAACCCACACAATTCTTGAAAATTTCATCGAGATCGGATGAGAATTGTAGAAGTTATGGCTGTGGCAAGGAATTCATGACAGACACACAGACAGATGGACAGACATAAACGGAACCAAAATTGTTCAGGAAGGTCTAAAAAGTAAAACGCGAGTGAAAATTTTGATTTTGGAGAAGTTTTTCTTCAACCTTGAAAAGCGAAAACAAAGCTTCCGCTACCTTGGTAGACTCAGAAGCAATCCCTCAAATACAGCCAATCATCCCCAAAAAGAAGATTTACAACACTTAGCTTCCCATACAAGCAGCGAAACACGGAGATTTGCAGTCATTGGTGACAAAATGTAGGAAACAATGGTTGCTGTCCGAACCTTCCGTTCATTTGTTATTTTTTTCAGTAAAACAAATAGTTATTTTTAATTTGCCATTCTGCAATACAGTTCAATAAGAGTATTAAAGCATGCTCATATTTTTATTTTTTGAATTTTGATCATACCCTGGCCTCAAAACGTTTTGAAACCTTAAAAATGGTTTTTCTCGAAATCAGGTTTTTTGGACATGACATGTCCATACATTGTATCATTCTTCCCCTGTACTCTTCATATGGCCCAGTGAGTTTGGTTTGAAAACCCATATGTATAAATGCTAAACTGAAAATAAAATGCCAAGTAGGAATGCTGCAGGATAATATCAATAACGAAAAGAGGAAAGTCATATTTTACCATTGTGGTCTTTGCTTTCAAACATGCAAGCTTTTCATGTAAACAACGTTCTAAACTCCAGGAACCTACTCAATAATAGTTTCAAGATAATTTCAAAGTAGCCATTTTACGAAAATCTTCATATTGAGACCTTCGAAGCCATTTGAATAGTTTCGTGCTCTATAATCGCGCCAATTCTAATTCAAGAGCTCTATCATCTCCACAATATGACTCCTTAGCTAAATGTTTTGAAAATCTTTGAATCAATAAACGTTTGAGATTTACCGCGGGTGTGAGAAATTGGTTGTTTTAGTAAAACGTAAAATTTGAAATACAAGGAGTTGATGAATGAAGGTAATGAAAAACTCATTCAATTGATGATTTACCTGATTGTCCCCTCCTTGTCTTCTTTATCTGTTAATTCATTGTTTCTAACCTTAATGGTACCAAAAATTGGTCTGAACTTTATAATAAACAGGGGCTTTTGAGAAAGCTGAATCCGAATTTGAGGCTTTAAAGTATACAATTCCGACTGATTGGAAGCATTTCAGGATTGTACGCAAAATACACGTTGTTTGGTAGGTGATCTGAATTCGTATTGATGATTTATGTTATTTATGGCTTTCAGGTTTGGAGTCCTCGGTGGAAAAAACAACAAACACATCACTATTAAACAATGGTTAGATATGACTAAATTCCGGCATAGGCCTTCAGTCACCTCGCAACTTAGGTAAGAATAAATGAATAGTCAATTTATTTTTAATTTGTACCTAGCTATATCATAGTATAAGTCAGTTCGTTGGTTTCAAATGGGTTTCGTTCTCACTGTTGTTTTGGATATCAGGTACAAGCTTGTCTCAATAGTCAACCACCACGGCCACTCGTCGAGTTGTGGCCACTACACAGCAGTCGGTCTCACATCTAATGGCAACTATTACTTATTCGACGACAGTTCGGTAAGTTCCTTTTCCCCTAATGAGCATTTTTAATCCTGTTGGTTCAAAACATAATACATTTCCCGTAAAATAGGTACCTAAATAGATTTTACCACCAAGGAAAAGATTTTATTCCTTCCGAAAATCAGATTTAGTTTCGAAGAGTTCACCCAATGTTGCTAAAACTTCTTCTTTCTTGTAGAAACGTTGCCAGAACGGGCTAAAATGGTGATAGAGAAGGGAGGAGGGTGGTCACGCATTGGAAGAATTTTATATAGTTCTAGTTTAAGGACGTCCTTCCTTGGATATAATATATTGGTGTAAAAAATGATGTACGTGGACCTTTAGAGGCTAAATATATCGACGGAATGAACTATTAAATTAATTTATCAGTTTTTGAGCATTTAGTATTATTGCTTATAAATGGGTTCTGAAGAGACCGCATTATACAAAGTTTCCTTTCCGTACAAGATGAGTACTAAAAGGGTAAATTTCATAGGAAAGCGTACTTTGTACTTTTGATTGCTTGAGGGTTATGAATTGTAAATCTTCCAAATTTGAGTCCTTTAAGAATTGCTGTGATTTTGGCGCAAAAAAAAAACATTTTGTTTAGTAATGCTTGCATTCCAGGGGACGTCCCATTGGATAAGCATTAGATTAGTTAAAACCAGTTGGTAAGCGATAAAACCGTTTCTTTTTATTTATTTAGTATCCCCCCCCCCTTCACCATTATCCACCATAACATTTCTAGCGGCATGGGAGCCTCGAATTTGAAGAGCAATTTAAAATCCATGATCTACGATACCCAACATGGGAATTCGAGCTCCAACCCTCCCCCCCTCCCTCCCACCAATGGTGCCAGTCTGGCACCAAAGCGAAAATACGTCCGACGAGGTTCACATCCGTATTGAAGGTGAAGCACATAAAAATCCACGAAATATGCGGTCTATGGTCCTGGCACCATGGTGGCACCACTATTAGTTCCATGGTGGTATAGAGAATAATTCATGAAAATCCGGAGGTATAATGAGAATTTTTCCGCAATTTCAAAGCTTGGGTACAGTAAGTAAGCTTGAGTAAGCTATGAAGGAACCGAAATATTGGAAAATCGGATATTTTATGAAAATAATCCCCCCACTCCCCCCTCCTCTTGCTAATTTTAATACTCTGGTGAAATAATGAGCAATTTGAAAGATATCTGAGTCCAACAAAAAAAGAAACACGCAAATCGATTGGAAATTGAGGCCTGGGGCCTATTTTTTGAAAGCACTTTTCAACTCTACACTCTTCACTTTTCAATTTCGAAAATAGGAAAAGTGAAAAGTAATTATGTTTTTTGATACCAATCGAAGTATGCAGAGTTTTCTGTTTTTTCAACAAAGATCATTACCGCACTTTTCACTTTGCTCTTCATGATTCGTCTTCTGTTTTTTGTACCTTGATTTCGAAAAGAGCAGAGATGCAGAGTGAAAAGCGAAAAGCGAGGAAAACTCTGCAAAAAGTAGCTCCTTTTGGTTTTTAAACCTCGCTCTCTTGAAAAGTTTAGTTGTTTACTTTTCAACTTTTCAAAATATTTTGCAAAGACTTTTTTCTCTTTGCAGTTGTCCTTTTCAACTTACTGAGCTTAACTTACAGCTTAATTAGAGACTTTTGTGCAAGTTTTCAGTGAAGTTTTTTCAGTGCTAAATTTATTATTATTATTATTATTTTTTTTTTTTTTTTGCGTTGAAAACGATGTTACGCCGAAATATCTTGGGTTTGAGGGACGATGCGTTGGATGAAGAGGTTGGGCAAGACGAAATTATGCCGAGGCCTAGGCGATTGCGTGAGCGAATTAATTTTGAAGGCATAACTAATAATTTTAAAGAAATGTTTCGTTTGTCACCATGTCAAGTCAACTTTGTTCTCGACGTCATTGGTCCGCAATTGCAAAAACGCACTAAGCGTAGTTTGGCCCTGTCTCCCCGGGAACGATTGCTGCTAGCACTCCACTGGTTGGGTAATGGGAAAACAAGATGGTGGGCGTCGTAATTTGGAAAAGTTCTCTGCAAAATAACTCACGCCAAGTCCTTTTTCGAAAAGAGCCTTTGAATGTTTAAAACCCACTCCAGCTTTTCGCTTTTCACTTTTCAACGAAATAAATGAAAAGTGAAAAGCTGGAGTGAAGAGTTCGTCCAAAAACCCAAGCCTCTCTTCACTTTTCAACTCTACGACTTCCTAGTTTTCACTTTTCCAAAATTTGATATGAAAAAACGGAAATCTGATCGAAGAGTGCAAAGTGAAGAGTGTAGAGTTGAAAAGTGCTTTCAAAAAATAGGCCCCTGGGCAGAGTTCACAAGATTATGCCCGCAAACGCACGTTTCTTGAGCATTAACCCCCCCTTTCCCTCCTTAAAAGGCAAAATTCGAAATTCCGGCGACGTAGTGCACAACTAGATAGTTTCCTGCGTCGAACTAAAAAGGAATCACGAAAATCGATTGAGAACTAAGGGCTGGGCAGACGACACAATATTTTGTCACACACACAGACATACACCTATGGTTTTTTCGCGGATTTGGATTCAGAATGGTCTAAAACGGATTACTGTGTGGTTATTTTTTTTCTGTTGAGTGTTGTCCAACTTTACCCCAGATCAATCGCATAAGGACGCCCAAGTCTTAGTGTGGGACGTCCTAAAGACTGCCAAGTGGGTGTGGCGCGTAGCTTCCTCGTATCCATAACCCGATTCTGTAGATGATCTGATGCGATGCAGCTAATCTTAAAACATCAATCTCTAAGTACCTTCCACTACCCTCATTAGTTTCATAGGGGACCATCTTCACGCCAATCTGAACAGTCTCGGAAAATGTTTAAGTCGGATTAAAAAAAATGTAGTTGTTAGACTCCAATCCGTGCAATCCTTGATAATTTCATCGACATCGGAGAATATCTTCAAGTAGTTTTGCCTATGACGAAGGATTTCAGGACAGAAAAGGAATCAGAATCGTTCAAGGAGGCCTAAAACGTAAAACTCGAGTGGAAATTTTGATTTTAGAGCATTTTTTTCAAAACCTTGAAAACGAAAGACTCGGAAGCAAAATGCTTGTTTTATCGCTTACTGGTTGAAATTGAATTAATTCTTATCCGATAGGAAGTCCCCTGGAATGCATGCATTACTGAACAATATGTTTTAATGTTCGTTTATAAAGTCGTTTTGGTGACAACATCATTTTTCGTAACAACTTGGTACGTAGATCAGGATTGACAAGCTAGGGTGGTTCTCCCTTCAGGAGAAATCTTTGGAATTTAGGACCTTTCGTTAACCCATAGAAGTACCATGATAGAGGTGTAAACAAAGTAGGATTTTTTTCGATTTCGGGGGGATTTAAAGGTAGTAAATGTCAGAGACCTGGGCAGACAATGACAATGACAATGACAATTTATTAATAATACGTGGTAAAAGTGTTAATAGAAACCAGTACGGGCATATAGTGCATGAACCTTCGCGGTTTGTTCGAAATGTCGGACGACGATTCAGGTGTAAACCTAAGGCCACCACCGCCACTACGGATTACCGATCAGCCGCAAAATCTTGCTCGTTTGTGGAAACAGTGGCAACAATCATTTGATTGGTATGCAGAAGCCACGAATCTCGCAAAAAAGAGTCCTCAAAAGCAAGTGGCAACCTTGATGACGGTTATTGGTCAGGATGCGATCGTCATTTACGATACTTTCAAACTTACCGACGCTGAAAAGAAAGACGTGAAGGTGATTAAAAAAAAGTTCGAAGATTACTTCACGCCGAAGGTAAATAAAACGTACGAAAGGCTTGTTTTTAACCGCTTATCTCAAAAGAAAACGCAAACATTCGATGAGTTCCTCACGGAGGCTATAAATCAAGCAAATAAATGTGAGTTTGGCCAGTTGAGAGATGAATTTCTTTGCGACAAAATCGTAGTTGGTATTCATGACGATCTAGTACGCAAAACTCTTCTCTCCGAGGATGCCTTGACTTTAGATAAAGCTGTTAGCGTATGTAAAGCCGCTGAATTAGCAAATAGGCATCTATCTGAAATGAAAGGGGATGAACCTACCGTAGATGTAAACGAAGTTAAAACGAAAAGACGAAAATCAACAACCAAGCAGAATAAAGGTAATACAAATGAAACCTTTCATTGTAAAAGATGTGGCACTGATCATAAATGGAAATCATGTCCAGCTTGGAACACAGTTTGTTCGAAATGTTCCAGGAAAAATCATTTTGCAAAATTTTGCAGGTCTTCTAAGAAGGTTGATTCGTGTTATCCAAAATCTGATTCTGATTCGTTTTTTGACCTCTACGTAGGTAGCATACATGATTCATCTTCGACTGACATGGAATGGAATGAAGTAGATACTTTTCCCAAAAACGTTCGTGTTGAGTTCAAACTTGACACTGGAGCACATTGTGACATAATCACTATGAATGAGGTCAGTAAATGCAAACTCCAGCTCACGAATAGTAGAGTCAAGTCGTTGATTTCCTACAGCAACGATGCTACAGAAGTACTCGGTGAGACAAATGTCTCCATAAAAACTAAAAATGGGTACTCAGGAAATTTGAAATTCATGGTTGTAGCAGCTGGACATAAATGCATACTAGGCAAACAGTCTTGTGAACAACTTGGTTTAATAAAACGCATACAATCGATAAGCAAGCATGAAGACCTATTTACTGGCATCGGCTGCATAAAACAATATGTTTATGATATAGACCTTATCGATGAGCCTAAGTTCAAAATTTTTCCTCCACGGAAATTGCCATTCGCGATTCGAGATAAGGTGAAGGAAGAATTAGACAATATGATAAAAAATAATATTATCACGCCTATGCATGCACCAGCTCCTGCAGTTTCCCCATTGGCAGTAGTATGGAAAAATAATAAACCAAGAATATGTATAGACTTGACCGATGTAAATAAAAATATAAAACGCCGTCAGTACCCTCTGCAAAATATTGAGGAAGTTGCAGCTAAGTTACACGGATCCACAATATTTACTAAGTTAGACTGTACAAAAGGATTCTAGCAACTGAAGGTGACTACAAGAACTTCAAACTATTTGACATTTGCAACTCCATGGGGTCGTTTTAGGTGTCTGAGGCTTCCATTCGGATTGGCATCTGCTCCGGAAATTTTCCAACAAATAATGTGTTCACTCTTGGGCGATATACCTAAAGTTGAAATTGCGATGGACGATGTATTGATCCATGCCAAAACAAAACAAGAGTTGGAAAACACCACGAAAGTTGTAATTGGTCGAATACAAAAAGCAGGACTCAAGTTGAATCCAGAAAAATGCATATTCAACGTAACTCGCATAAAATTCTTGGGTCATTTACTTTCAGCACAGGGAATCGAAGCAGATAGTGAAAAAATAGAGACAATTGAGCGCCTCACAACTCCTGAAAATGTGAAGCAACTTCAACGGTTTTTGGGCATGGTGACTTATTTAAACAAATTTATCAAAAACCTTTCTGAGTTGACTGCACCTTTGCGCCAATTATTATTGAAGGATGTTGAATGGCATTGGAGTGAGGCTCATGAAGATGCTTTTAACAATTTAAAGGATCGAATAAAAAATACGCCAGTCCTTGGACATTACGATCCTAATAAAAACATAGTCTTGTCAGTTGATGCCAGCAAGCATTCAGTTGGTGCTTGTCTGATGCAAGACGGAAAACCAATAGCATATAGCTCAAAAGCACTATCAAAATCCCAGCTCAACTATAGCCAACTAGAGAAGGAGGCAACTGCCATTCTTGAAGGCTGCAAGAAATTTCACTCACACATATGGGGAAATACTGAATTGGTAATCGAGACAGATCATAAACCTTTGGAGGCTATAGCAAAAAAGCCACTGCATAGCGCTCCAGCTCGATTACAACGCATTATGTTCGAAATCATGCCTTACAACCCGGTGATAAAATATAAAAAAGGAAACGAGCTATACATAGCAGATTTATTGAGCAGAGATGTAAAAAACAAAAAAGAAGAGGACAAACCACCAAACGTGACAATACATGTAAATATTCCTTTCTCTAAAACTAAATTGGAAGAAATCGAAGAGGCTACCAAAGAAGATCCAACATTGAATCAAGTTCAAAATTTTATTTTGAATGGTTGGCCTAATACAAAAAACGAGCTTTCCGAACCCCTCCAGACGTTTTTCAGTTTTAAAGAAGAACTGGGAGTTTATAATGGTGTGATCGTGAAAGGAAACCTGATCATAATACCACCCAAAATTATACCTGCAGTACTCGTAGAACTCCACAGGGGACATAAAGGAGTGGAAAGTTGCTTGAAGTTAGCAAAAGAAAATGTATTTTGGCCTAAAATGTCTGCGGATGTCACCGATTTTGTTCGAAGTTGCAAGATTTGTCAGTCTTCACAGAGAAACAAACCCATGGAACAAATTACTTCAGGTGAAATTCCAACAAGACCATGGCAAATTGTTGCAAGTGATATCTTCACTTTCGATCATCGAGAATACCTTGTTATTGCTGACAGCTACTCAGGATTCTTTGATTTCGTGGAAGTGCCGTCATGCACTAGTGCAACAGTCATTAGACATTTGAAGAGATGGTTTGCACTCTTTGGTATTCCCGATCAAATAAATTCTGATGGTGGGCCACAGTATGCAAGCCAAGAGTTTAAAAACTTCATGGATAAATGGGAAATTCGTCATCGTATTTCCAGCCCAGAGTTTGCGAGATCCAACGGTCTAGCCGAACGCTATTGCCAGGAAGCCAAACTTCTTCTGAAGAAATGCTACAAGGAAAAATCAGATGTGTATTTGGCGCTCCTGACTCATCGAAACGTTCCTAGGAATAATGTGGGTTCTCCTGCTCAGAGGCTAATGGGAAGAAGGACGAAAACCTTGCTCCCTTCGCTTATAACAAATTTAATGCCTAAACTAATTGATCCTTCAGAGGTACATAATTCCTTGAAAAAGTGGCAAATTCAACAAAAAACAGCTGCTGATAAAGGTAAAACACCTCCCATGGTATTCAATAGTGGCGACCTAGTGATGTGGAGAAGAGCTCCTAGGAACTGGGTTCCAGCCGAAGTTATTCAACGGGAAGAAGGATCTAACTCATACGTAATCCAAACATCAGAGGGAGTTAGGTATCGTAGAAACTCGTGGTTTCTTCAACCAAGACAGGATCGTGTTGATGGACAAATCCAAGATCAGTCTCCTACTCCACAACGCCGCTCATCCAAACGTCCTTCAACTGAGCCTATCCCACTTCCTGCATCACCCAGAAGGCAAAGCTTGTCACCAAAAACAGCTACACCTTGCCCCAGGAATGTACAGGAGCTTCCAGCATCTCCAAAAACTGATTTAGAGAAATCATCGCCTGTCTCATCTACTTCTAAGGCTTCACCTCCCACTAAGACTTCGTCCTCTCCGAAGACTTCCATGTACAGGACTGCGAAAGGGCGTCTAGTGAAACCTGTAGCTAGGTTGAATTTATGATTTATTTAATTATTTTGAAGTGAACTATTGATTTATAATTTTACTATGATTTTGTAAAAAAAAAAAGGGGGATGTCAGAGACCTGGGCAGACAATGATCGTCACAACAACTGAACTGATTACGTGATAAGAAATATACAGAATGATTATTAGCCGAAGTCGCGTGTTTAATTTATGAAGTCCTTTTTACAGTAAAAAAATACGGTAATATAAGATTCCATAATTCATAAAAACAATTGAATTTTCCCGATAGTTACGTTCGACTTCCTTGCTTTGTCTACCATCGTACGTTAAATATTTTCTTTTATTGACTTGATGTTCGTTGTTTCCTCAGGTAAGACAGATGCCTCTCTCCAACGTCCTCAGCACTAACCCGTACATATTGATGTACGAACTCGACTCAATAGAATTAGCCAAAGAAAAGGACAGATCCCTAACCAAAAACTCTACCAAAGTAGAACAAACCCCGCTCACAAATGGTACAACCAATGGTAAGTTGAATAGACTAATACGGTTAATAGTTATCAACTTGAATGTCAACTTCGATTAGAATAACAAATCCATTTATCTAAGATAAGTACCTACTATCTTAGTAGGTAGTACATTCAGTCAGCAAATACAATTTTATGAATAATAATGAGGTAATTAATTTTAAAATTAATTTGTAGGTAGTTAGTTAGTTATGATTACATTTTGTGATGCATTTTTGTTTGTTTTACTCTAGGGACACTTTTTAAATCGGCGTCAGCAGATAAATTGAAGAGTCCGCCCTCAAAGACGTCTTATGGAAGGTAAATGGTCTCTATGTATCTTAATATCGATAGAAAAATTACATTACTACTTAGATTGGCTTTTGTACCGTGGCGCTTGCCAACTATGTTAGTTTTCCAAATGGATTCCTAAGTCCCACTTCCACCATACATTCAAATCGAGTTTAAACCAAACGAGGCGAGAGATAAACGACGTTCAGTAAAAATCGTGTTTCACCAGAGAGATTTACGAGTTTAAACACCATCTTGGGGGGGTTCGAGTTTAAAGGGTCGAAAATCGGCCGAATAAACTAGGAAACCTCGTTTAACTACCAATTCAATATGGCCGCGCATTGATTTGTGATTGTTTTCGAAATGAAATTGCGAATTATTTATGCATTTCGAATTATTTTTGTCTCGACTGACGATGACGACGACGTCCGAGTCGAATCCTGGATCGGATTCCACTTTCCGAGATTGTGTACGTTACTGAATTTCCGCCTTTCCAAGCCCCGAGTCGTCCAAGTGCTCGACTAGATTGACACTCGCCTCGAGTTCCCATCATACAAATAAGTTCAACACGTTAATTTAAAATGAATAATGGTTTTTTCAATAACATAATAGTGCAACCTACATTCCTTGGTTGTTTCTATTCGGACCAATTATACAAATTGACCATCATAAAAGACCAGTTCGACCAAAATAAATTTCTATTGAGGTGAAATCGGGGGCCCTCATCTTCGAGTTTACATCCATCGGTAATCATTCAAATTATCGAAGTAAATTCCTACCGTTCAGAACAAGGCGGTGGTCGCTGTGTTTCACTAGGATTCATCAAGGAAGGTACTTGAGTCCAGAGAAATACTGGAGTTATTGCGCTCGTTGTGGCTCAAAGTGATGATGTGTAATAACTCAATAGGTAGGTGATGAAAATATTCAGCAAAATAAAACGAAGGGAACCGGAAAACTCGAAACAACCGCAGGAATCAGCAAATAATAAAAACAAGGAATTCGAAAAACTGACACTGATAAAGATTCACAAGGCGGCAATCAGCTGATATCAAGCGCGGTAGTGGTTGTTGTTCAACGTTTCTATTGCCCAAATACGTCATAATGTCCAACTTTCATTCGTTTCATCCAACATTTCAAGTTTAGACAAACTCGATTGTATTAAACAACGTTTAACGATGATTTGGGTTGGTGAAAGACGCTCGCCATCTTGCCGGGTTTATTCCTTCAGATTAACTATTAACGCGTTTAGCTAAGCAAGTTTAGAACAACTTTTGGTGAAAGTGGGCCTAACATATTTTTATCAAATTGGTTGTGTTAAATTACTGAGAAGAAGAGGAGTTTTAAAATCGCTCTTTTGTGGGCTAGACTTTTAATCTATTTCGAGTGATTTCTGTTAGTTCTCAACTTTGCAGGTTGTCCCCCTTGAAATTCAACATGAACGTAAAATTATCTCAATCGGCGCCGAACCTGTCGAACAGTCCTGTTCCGCTAAGCACTGCCACAACGTCTCCCTCGCCTGCATCATCCTCTTCCAGCGTGTGTACTTCATCAGGCCCTCAGTCTCCCCTCTCCAACACTTCTAGCTCGAGTCTAGGCAACCCCAGTACCAGTAAAACGCCGCAAAAAACGAAGTAATTTCCTACGTTAATAAGTATGTTAGTGATTATTTCTAACCAGTCAAAAGTGTGCCTGAGGGACACGCGACAGACGTGGCTCTGGGTCGACTCTGGGCTAGTGAAGAGCCTGTGTAGGGTACAGTATCTCTACTCCTGATGTCAGTAGAGGTATTAGAGTGTTTTAGCGAGCTATACACGGGTGATGATATTATGGATGCTATAGTAGTAAACAACAATTTTAGGTTGAATTTTCGTCCGACTGCTATTCCTGGCGTTGCAGACGTCGTCAGCTGTCTTCCAAAGGGAAAATTAGAATTTGTTCCGATGATTTCGCTCATGGCTTCATATCGTCCGAGGGGGGTGATGAGCCCTGGACATTAAGTGCTCACAACCAATGAACGCTGTGGCTAGTTTGTGGTACAAATAAACATTTGTTTCCATCAAAGTAGAAGCCTTCTGTCTCTGGCCTGGTTCCTATTTGTTATGTCTTTCAATGCGCGCTTCAAGTGTCATGACATACACATCCGAAACTGGAAAATACAATGGAAAACCTCATTTGTAGCTAGATAGGGTGAGGAACCGCATGCTCGAGGTTTCCAGCTCGTTCTTCGTTCAGTACCATTTCAGTTCAATCAGAGCTCAGTACATCAATGTCGCAGTTCGCTCTGCTGAAAGTGAAGTGTTGCTGCAGATACGTCGCTAACTCAGATATTCACATGAGAAAGAACGTGATACGTTTTATAAGTGCTTATAGAATGTCATCAGAGGACTTGACTATCAAGCGTGACGAATGCTCCTTTCTCTCTTCATGTTCTGCCCTTTAATCTGTACCGCACGCTGGAGAGGAAATTCCTCTTCATAAACGAGATGCAGTAGAAAAAACCGGCCGCGGTTTCTCTAGTTTGTCATTCCCTGGAAGACAACGTGTGCTTGCGGATTCACAAGTGCGGGTTTGCTCTTTTCGCCATAGTATGATGACATAACACTAATTGGGATTCTTGAGCACTTGCTGGCTTGCTGAAACACTCCAATAAATAAAGTATCAGAGACTGACATCTAGCGAAAAGTGAGCTGAACTATTTAACTGCTGCTTCACACTCATGTTGGAATAGCTTGTCTGTCTAAGGAGAGTCTAGCCCCCAGAAAGTATTGTCGGGTTTCAGCGCTACCTACCGCCACTTCAGCGAACTATTATCCTCTTTCAGCTCGATGTGAGCGTGGTCAAGCGGCATTTCTGAAAAGTAGGCTTACCTCGATTTTACCACCTCGGTTTTACCACTCTCTAATTTCTAAGTTTGGCGGCTTTACTTCCCTGCCTTTTTAAATTGCGAGGAAAAGGAACTTGTTATTGCATTTTTGTGTTGTTTTCAATTGTTGTGTTGTTCTTCTTTGCTACATTGTAATCTTGGGATAACTGCAAGTTAGATGCGGTCGCGAGCGTGATCACCTGATAAGATATCAGAAATGGTAGTTCGTTGAAGTGGCGGTAGGTAGCGCTGAAACACGACAACACTTTCTGGGGGCTAGACTCTCCTGTCTGTCTAGTGTGAACTTCGTGGTTCAAACTACCTATTTAGTTTGTATTCCTAACTACTGGGGAATGATGGAGACCCTCTCCAGTGTTTGTCGTCTGTAAGTCTGATGTGTCTTGGCCTTAATAGTGTTTTCACAATGCTGGTTGCTTTCAACTTGGTGTTTGTTGTGTTCTATATTCTAGACTATTGTTATCTTGGATGACTCGAGAGCCATAATAGCGCAGGCAAACCTAGGACCCCACAACCTCCTGATGATTTTATTCCCTCTACCTGAATCTAAACCTCATGGAACCATGAAAGTCACTCAGAAATAGTTTTACTGGCAGCAGTGAGCAGTGATACCCTGGTAGCCAGGAAGTCTCACCCTGGCTTTTAGGAAGTCCAGTATGCTTGGAGTGGATAATGAAAAGTGCTCGAAGATATTCCTTGAGAAAATCAACCGATTTCTAATGAGCCACAGCTATAAAATTTCATACCTAATTTTATTATTATGAGTGTGCCAATTGTGTGTAACATTGTTCATCATCTTACTTTCAGAACCTTCAACAGTGAAGGACCTAGTTTAGTTCCTTACCTCTCGGAGTCGAGTGACTCGGAAAGCGAAAGCACGCCCTACAATCCTGCAACGTCTTCAACCACTCCCACCAAGTCCCTGAGTTCACCGCCAACGACCAACGGTTGGGTCAAGAGTGAACCGAATGGTGAGTTTTCATATACTTGAGAAGCGTTTGAATTAAAGTGAACCGAAATCTGATTCATGAATACCTAGCTGGAGTTATATTGCATGAAATCAATGGAAGTGAATTATGGAGGAGATAACTCTAGAACGCTCCGCTTAAAGCTATCCAAGTGTTGTTGAAAGACTTCGATCTAGACATCGAGAGTTTCTGTCTAGAGGTTTGTTATTTGGCCAATTGGCAAAGTTCGATAAATTTCTGATACTAGAGTTCCTGGAGATTCTAATGGTGTATAATTTAAGTGGTTATTTTCCCTTTTGAAATTCAAGGAGTGTTCTGATTAAAATTGAATTTTAATTTTAAAATATTTATTCATAGCAACCATTAACTTATGAATAATAAATTTTAATTAAGTGACGTACCGTAGTTATTTTTCGACGAGTCGAGAGAGCCAAGGCTGCTATACTCTTGAGTTGAAGAACATTTTTTCTTTTTTGAGATGATCTCTCGTTTTTTGCTGCCGCCTCTACCCGCTCCAGTCTCTTGACGCTTTCTTTCCTGAATCTTCCTGAATATGTGGCGTCGATGCTGTGTAAGAGGGACTTGGCTAATCAGATGGCTGATTTACCATTTCATGGCCTTATATGGTAATGTTTTGGGACTGGAACGGGGGTATTGTGTTGGTCGTTTCAGCAGCCAAGTTCAGAGTTCCCTTTGATTATTCAAAATCTGCTTCGAATCGGACCTCACAGTAATAAAGTTATTTTATGACTACATGACCGATGTGAATGTGGTTTATGTAAAACCATATCGTTCTTAGAAACGCGTTCGTGATTTTTGTTTTTTGTGTTGGACGTGAGTAAACTTTTGATTTAAAAAAACCCTCTCCTCAAAATAATAGTTACAGCAACATTTGGAACCGTTTAGACGTGAGAAGCTGCTAGGGCGAGCATCGAGTGGATGCTAACTTTCCGACGTGAGTCTCACGTCCATCCTGTGAGGCTCACGTGATTGACGTTGCTTTAGATTTGTCAACACTCCATAGGTAACCTCAACTCAATCCGCGGTTTTTGTTTTCCTTGAATCGATAAAGAAAAACAGGAAGGAAAATATAAGGAAATCAACGAAGTACGCTCGTTTATTACCAAATATAATTGTAAAAGTATAAATAAATGAATGTGCGCACCTAATCGTGCATTTCAGTCCATCCCCTTGTCTGAGGAGTAGATGACAGACAACCGAATTCAACGAGATTGGTAGTTTATGATCGACCTCGGACTAATCATTCTTTTCGTATTATATTCCAATATTACCTTTTCGAAGTAAAATAAATACGAAGTCGGTCAAAAAGGTAGAGGAAACTTGCCTTCAATGGGGAAGAAATTGAGATCGATCGTCCAACTGATGTCATCGAGATCGAACATCCGCCATCCACACTTCAGACGCCACAACAGACCGAAATGTATAAGGGAGCAATATTCACTTCAAGCGAAAAGTATAAGGGATCAATTCTTCAATCTTCAATTCACTTTACCGCGTCCCCAAAGATAAAGAACTCGCAAAAGATTCACCGAAACTCTTCAAAACGAAAGAAACAGAATGATCAGCTGATTGACGGCAGCCATTAGAGAGTTCCTAGTGGTTTTTGATACAGCGTGATGTATTACACACACACTCTCAACATGGAAGAATATACTTCTTCCATGCTCTCAATCCGGCGCCGAATTGTGATAAGAACACGCCGTATTCGATACGGCGCCGTATTGTTACGGTCGAATACGTCACTAGGAGGCAATCCGGCGCGCCATATTGAAAACATGGCGCGCCGGATCGACCCTACTAGGAACTCTATTAGCTCAGCCACAAAAACAAGGAGTTGACCTAGTAGGTTATGTCACGTCGAAAACGCGACTCTCACAACGAAAACGCGAGAGGGCCGAGTCAACCGTCTTCTGTGAACCTCACGTCATGCGCAAGGCTCGCGTTTTCGACGTGAGTCTCGCATTTTTGTACGTATCTTGGCCCGCTGTAACTCTCTAATGTCCAAAGCATGGAGTTGCCAACCATGGAAGTAGGATTGTTTAACATCTAACTTGACAATGACACTGTAAATGGCTACGCGATGGATGATCTTGATTCTCTCTCGAAAACTCAGAATCCCTTCAAGTTATTGTAGATTTTTTCCCTCCACCAAGATACGGCTGTGGCCAGTGGCTTATGCTTGGTCTAACACGAGTTGCAGACTATTTCTACGGCAAGTGTATTGCAGGCCTGCCAAACACTGTATTACGCATAGCTTAAGTAGGCATTAGACTACTTTATGGCTTCGTTATTTTATTGTACATTATTTCCATTTCAGATGAGAGTTCTGGTACAAACGGCCATCCTGAAGGGACGATACCCCAAGAAAAGAGGAACGGCGATTCGTGCGGTCGCCCCGCAATACCTCTCGGACCCGTCAGAGTGGAAGTCGAAAAGAGTAGTTGGTCTTCGACGCCCGTCAGGACAGACCTGCCCTCACCAGCTGGAAGTGTATCGTCTGGAAAGTGGTCTGTTACCAGGTGCTAATCATCCCCTTCACACCTTTCATTCATGTAGTCCGCATGTTGGAAGTACAGGGGGCGGCAGGGTCGACTGACATGTTTGAAAGGGTTATTTTTAAGAAATGTTAATAGTTGGAGAATAACGGTTCTATTTATTGGATGAGAAAAAAAACTATTGAACATTGCAGAAGAAATGAAGGTGGACAAGGACTCCAGTAGTTGTTGAAGCGTAATGGATTTGCCGAAAGTTCAAAATGAGTTGCCAAAAGTTCAAATTGGTATGCCAAAAATTGAAATTGATTTATGCCAAAGGGTTTTTTTCTGCAAGCGTAAATGTGTGAGGAGTTAGTCTTGTAGGTGCCAAATTGCTGCTCCATCCTCCAGTCCGAGTCCTCGGACTTGTTTCCTTGGGCCTCTTAGCCTCATGGAAACCGCTCGATGGACGGAGAATTGATTTGACTCGCGTCCACATCATCACTTGAGCGTAGGATTTGGACCATTTGTTGGCAAGGCGTAGGGAGGCATTCTTGAGAAAAGCGTCATACTCTCTATGCAATGCTCCATCGCATGAAATTACGAGTGGCGTGAAAGACCCTCTCAGATCTTCGGCTATTCTGTCGTATTTTGCATGCTTGGCTTGGGCAGCATGGCGAGAGATGGTTGGCCAGTCCATGGAAGTGTAAGAGACTGCGTCAGCGTTTATAACGCGGGTATCAAAAAACGCAGGTCTCTCACGGTCCCACACACCTTACTGAGAGGGCTTGACACTGTTGATATGGTGAGCACTGCAGAGAATATATCCGCACTTAAGAGATTCTCTGAGGTTGCTATTGCCATGCTGGCCCAGAGACACCGGTCAGGGACGTGACTAGTGCGAATGTACATAGAAGTTGAGTAAGGTGTGTACATAGTAGAATTTGTAGGTGCAGTATTTATTAGACTAAGTGTAAATAGTTGATATTTTACATCAATTTGGGATAGCAACTGGGGCCCTGACCAGGCTACACAATTCCATGAGGATGGGTGTAGTCAGGGGAAGTAGGCTATGGCAGATCCAACACCTAGGGGAACCACCAGACATGATCGTTGAAGACTGCTTGCTGCCTTCAATTGATCCCCCGTATTAAAGTGGTAGCACTCGTGCGAGCACACAGCTGGTAGTGCTTAGGTCCTAGTGACCATACTATCAGGCAAGCAGGGGACTGTCTCCCACTATCAAGCTCTCGTAATGCTCGAGCTGGAATTTTCCAGATGATAGTAAAGCGGTGGGATCAGGTACCGATTCTCTGATCCGGGCCTGTGACCAGTCATGGCATCTGGGGCTGAGACTGTGCCAGTTCACTGGCAGACAGTCTTATCTCAACACTGGTACCGTGGGAGGGGGGAGCCCCAGGCTACTGACACAATGACTTGTCAAAGTGTCACTTGCCTGCCCCCCAAATGAGGTAGGATTCGCGGGGGTCGTGGTTTATACCGCCCTGGGAGACGAACTTCATCTGTATCCCCGGGAAGGGTTCCATGTGTCGTGGCCAGCGAGGATGGCCCTAATACATGGATCCCGACATGTGAGTTTTGTGGATTGTCAAAAACTCGGGCGCCGACCTGCATAGTCGGTAGTGCGAGCTAGACGTGCGCCTCAACCTGTAGGTTATCACAGGAACTTGCAAATATGCAAGGACATTGATTGTGTTAACAATCCCTCCCAGGAGGAGTTTTTCTCTTGCTGCTTGTAGCTAGGGGGGAGACTATAGAGTCGTTAGACCCCAGGAATCCCAAATCGACCTTCACTCTGAAGGGAGAATAGTAGACATCCTTGGTCCCACACACCATGAACCTTCATGTTTGCCACCAGGCCGGGGCTGCCATCAGCACTTTCACGAA
Source organism: Apolygus lucorum (assembly GCA_009739505.2). Lineage (NCBI taxonomy): Eukaryota > Metazoa > Arthropoda > Insecta > Hemiptera > Miridae > Apolygus > Apolygus lucorum. The sequence goes on along the minus strand of CM019169.2, from coordinate 19,296,083 downwards.
GAACTGGTTCTGTGACAACACCGTTCCATGCGAGGCTTGCTATTTTGGCGCATTCGTCCCGAACCAGGTCGTGTCCCTGTTTGATCAGGCCGCCCTTCATACAATTGCATTTGTAGGAAAAACAGTTGTTGAATTCAAGTTTTGAAAACGATATCCCCAAGATGGCGGCTGTCAGCAGCGATACACTGATGGAGTCGATTTTGAAAGTTTTCAACCGCGTTTCGGTATATGGCGAGCGGTGTGGCTTTCTTCGGTTAATCGCTACTTGCTTTGTGGCAGGGTGTTTGAAGAACTTATCTTTAAGGTAGCCCCAAAGAAAGAAGTCGCAGATGCTCAAATCAGGTGTCCTCGAGTTCACTCTTAGTGAGACCAGTCGTTACAGGAACTTCAGTCTCAAAACAGCTAATGAAATTCGAGCGTTATGGTCTGGAGTCCCATCCTGCTTGAACCAGTTCGTATTCTTGAGCAAATCCGCCCAATTCAGCTTATACGTTTCCAACAACGAAACGTACCTACCACTGGGAAGTAACTGAGACGGAGACATTTTCACCCTCAAAAAAGTAAGAGCCTATCACTCCGAACTGAGGTAGCACACCGAACTGTGATTTTAGGTGAGTGGTCATTCATGGAGATCGCGAGGATTAACTGCAGCCCAGTACTGGGAATTTTGCAACTGAAATCAAGCTGCGAATAACCGAAGAATTGCGGGCCTTACCGTTCGCTATATGCCGAAAGGCGGTCGAAAACTTCCGAAATAGACTACATGAGTACTTAAGGGTTGGACTTATGATGAATCAGATACACGAATGTGAATCGCAAAAGAGACCTAATCTCCGTTCAAATTTTAGTTGACCAAAATGGGATTGCTGTTCGTTTCTTCGAGTTGTACTCAGTTTTGCGTCCTTAGCAACCAGTAATCAAATTTCCTAAAGGTGCCCCTTCACTATCAAGCGGCTTGATCAAATGCCTGAACCTCTGATTGATGGAAGCTTCAAGCGTGCTTCAATCAACCCTTCAATCTTTTGATCAAACTCTCACGTCAGTCGAAGCATAGTAGCGGAACAGTGTGTGTTGCGATCGTGCTTTCGCTTTTCGATTTACAATGGTGTCAAATTCAGATTTGGGCTTCCTAAACGCAACATTGGTTGCCGTGAAGCGGAAAAAGAAGCAAAAGAAATGAGTGACTGACGCAATGCTTGACGAATATTTCCCTAGACTATCAAACCGCTTGAGCATCCGCTTGAGTCGTTCAGAGTTTCTACGAGGGTCGTCTCAAAAGTAAGTTACACTATTTTTTAATACCCGCGTACGAGGTGGGAAAAGCCTGGGATTCCTAGGGAGCTTTGGTCTGGGTGTAGTGGCAGCCCTGTAAAATTCCTATGCGTCCGCCATTATCCATTCGTCAGTTACAAGCAAGCCACTATGGAGCTACCACTCACTCCTACCGCCGATTGCGAAATACGTAGTGTCATCCGTTTTTTAACGGGAAAGAATAAAAGTGCGACTGAAATTCATCGCGAGTTGTGTAGTGTGTACGGTGACGACGTTATGTCAAGGCCAATGGTTTCTCGTTGGCGCCAATCCTTTATTGAAGGCAGAATAACTCTACACGACGAACAACGAAGCGGCCGCCCATCCACGTCACGTGCCCCGAACATTGTGGAAGATGTCCGAAGGGTCGTCGACACCGATCGTCGGCTTACGCTTGACGAAATTCATTCGCAACTCTCCCCAAATGTTGAAATTAGCCGTGCATCACTTCACAGAATCATTTCTGACGATCTGAATCTGTCCAAAGTGTGTGCAAGGTGGGTTCCACGTCTCCTTTCAGATCAGCACAAAGAGCAAAGGGTTGACGCTGCACTTCAATTTCTCCAGTTTGTTGATGATGAAGGAGATGGTTTATTCAACCGAATAGTGACTGGTGATGAAACATGGATCCATCACTGGACACCTGAATCAAAAAAACAGAGCATGGTGTGGAAAGGAAAGGACGAGCCCACTCCAAAAAAGGCGAAAGTTGTGGAATCTGCTGGAAAAGTTATGGCGACAGTCTTTTGGGATTCCAAGGGGGTATTGTTGATCGACTACCTGCCACGTGGGACTACGATCACAGCTGCACGCTATTGTGAGGTGTTGAAACAACTCAGAAGGGCGATCCAAAACAAAAGGAGGGGAAAGTTGACAAAAACAGTGTTTTTGTTCCACGACAACGCTCGTCCACACTCTGCTCGTCAGACACAAGAACTGCTTGAAGAGTTTCGATGGGATGTTTTTGGACACCCACCTTACTCCCCGGATCTTGCACCAAGTGATTTTCATCTTTTCCCGCAGCTGAAGCAACATCTCGGGGGAAGACGCTTCGCAAATGAAGACGAACTTAAAGAAGAAGTTGAAACATGGCTAAACAGTATGGCGGCAGAATGGTATGAAGCTGGGTTGAAAAAACTGTTGCCACGATACCAAAAATGTATTGATATTCAAGGCGATTATGTAGAAAAATAACTAATACATGTAATTTTCAAAATAAAACCTTTTTAACGAATTTTGAGGGTTTTAAAATTTATTTTTGTCATGGTGTAACTTACTTTTGAGACGACCCTCGTATCAATCACCGTCAACGCTTGGTTCAAGCGTCAAACGGGCTCCTAAACTATCAATCACGCTTGATACAATCAATTTGGTCAAGCGGCTTGATAGTGTAGGGGCTCCTTAATAGAGGTACCCACAACCCCCTATTTTTTCGAATGTAGCGTTTTATTTCTTAAAATTAAACTTGATTGTGAAGCGAAAAATAAATATGGTTGGTAGGTAGTGGCAACGGCAAATTTGTATTCTTTACAAGGCGAGTGATTTATACACAAAAATCATTAATTTTTGTGTAATAATTTGCAGCGGTTTTTTTTTTTTTTTTGTATAGCTCTATTAAATGTGCCAATCGGCTCTGATCTATACACAAAAACCGTTAAATTTTGTGTAATAAGTTTCAGCTTTTTTTTTTTTTTTAGTAGCTCTATCAAACATGTCAATGGGTTCTGCCGCACTCAGTATATTCTTCTTGAGTACTCCCTTTATACAGCAGTCGAAACTCGATATCTTGAAGTAAAGAGAAACCGATTGTATTTCGAGTCATCCATTCATCGTTGGGACGGTTAAGTTGAGACAATTCATAGTGAATGGTGAGATTTTTGTTTAAATTTGTTGGCAGGTATCTGTCTTTTGAAATGTTCGGCTTGATAGAGTCTCTGGGAAGCCGAAACACCGTGGAGACATGTCAGTTAACTTGGTGTACGACCTACTCATAAGAGCTATTAGTGAAGTTTCGCTTTCATCTGATGGAGTTTCAAAGGGAGAACGAAAATATCGAGATATCAAGTTTCTACTGCTTTCAGTGAAAGGCCTTTAAGCTCGCAAGCACTACTAGGTTGTAGATGGTTCATTCAGCTTGGAGTTGCTTATTTGCCTTTTCCGTCCTTCATTCATCGTATCATTTCTTTTACCCACGTTATAATTTTATTATGACTCCTTTATTAATGTGAAATGAAGTGAGGTATACCAGTTTTGAGTTGTTTTTTCTTCCAAGTATCTTGTATCATCGAAATTTGGTTCTGTTCATTGGGAAAATGTTATTGTAATTCGGAATTCCAACAAGAAATTGGAATTTGTGAAATAGGGTGTGCGCCTGGGTAGGAAAAACTGTTTATTGTTATTTTTAATCTAAGGTAGACCTCATTATGAGAATTTTGGTACCAACCGCGACCTTCTAGCATGTGTAAATCTTTTCCTATGAATTTTTAAAGTTTCGACCGTTTATGACGTCACAGTGGGCTGGCGAGAGGGGTGCGTGACGTCATAAACGGTCGAAACTTTGAAAAATCATAGAAACAGATCTACTCACGCTAGAAGGTCGCGGTTGGTGCCAAAATTCTCAGAATGTAGTCTTCTTTCGATTGAAAATTTAAAAAAATCAAGGCGCACCCCCTATTGTGACGTCAAGACCTCCAAGATCCAATTGATAAATGGGAGCCCTTGAGGAATCCATGGCTTTCGGGAAGTGTTTTGGACTGCTCAGAGGTGGTTTTTCGTAATTGAAAATTCCAATTACCCAACGCAACTCAACTTTATTGAATGATGATGGCACGTATGAGATATTGACAATAGGAAGTTAGTTGATGGGGTAGAATGTCGAGTGAAACAAATGCAAACTAAGAAGCTCTTTTCCTAATGCTTAAACTAATTCTGGTTGGATACGTATGGAGAACTTTCTTATACTTATGAGGATTTAGGGCGGAATTCATAGTCATTACTCAAGTCTAAGTGCACCCTCAAATGCATCGATAAGGGTTGGCGGGCACTCATTTGTATTCATAGACAAGATTTGAGGGCGCCCTCAGAGCGATGTCTAAGGGCGCATTCACAAACCCAACTCAGTATTGAGTTGAGGCCCACCCTCGACTCAATGGTGCAAAATTCTGAGTGCTGGCCGGAGGTACCTTAAGTGCCCCTCAGCTACAATTATTATCAGATTTTCCTACTGAAAATAGTGTACAGCAAGTCAACTACCTATCTATTTTGTTTGTCTAATAAAAAATAAGGCGATTAGACAAGTTTTTCCGTCAAAAATATCCAATGAAGATCATCGCAAACTTGGATTTCCTTGTAACAGTCTTTTCAATATTTTCGGGCTTTATATTGTTTCACACTGGTAAATAAATGAATAGGTAGGTAAAGGTTTTGAAGGGTTCCAAACGTCATAAATATTCGTATATTTGCTTGTGGAAAAACCTTCTTCATTCGGCGGGGAGAAGTTAATTTGTCTGAAACAATCAATGGGTTAATTTTGTTAAATGATGCCTAAGAAAACTCGATAGAACACGAACAAGGATACCAAAATGTCTTTTTATGTTTATTACTTTGAATAGTGGTTCTTTCTTTCGTATCGTACCTACATATAGATACATACTTTTACTGCTAATTTAAGGAAATCATAATTTCTTACCTTCTTCAGAGCAATATAGTCGAGTCCGAAGGCAGCAAATTCATTGATGAAATTGCGGAGATAAAATTCAAGTTACAAACTCCGAAAAAATGTCAGTACCCTTATATAATTGAACAGACTTCAATTTGATTGATTCACCACTGCTAATAACTCAAAACTAATGGTTACTTGTAGGAAATCGGACAAAATAGAGGAATTAGCATGCACATCCACAGTAACGAAAATGCAATAAGAAACTTTTCATTACTGTTATGACCACAGAGAACCGGCGACAAGGTTATAACTCAAGATCAGTGCAGAATACGAGAGGGAAATTTCCCCGTTCTTTTTACCCAAAATATCCACGAAACAGGGAAATATCCCCACCAAGGCTGCCAACTTAAGGTGAAAATGAGTTGAGTAGTCCCTGAGCGTCCCATCAGACTCAGTGTGCACTCAGGCGGCCACAACACTTAAGTGGGCCGCCTCAATCTACTATGAATACGGACTGTTGAGTCGAGGCCGACCCTCAACTCAGATAATTGAGTGCTCGCTCACATTCAAGCCTTGTCTATGAATTCCGCCCATAATGTTCTGGCCGTTGAAAAGTTTCGTATCTGACGTCAGGATGCTCAAGACACAGACAATATTGATCGAGGTGCTTTTTAACACCATGAACCTGCAATGAATATACTTGTCAAGAGGATGAGTGTTTGGAGCAGGCAAAGTAACGAGGCTCTCGTGGAGTATTTAGCTGGTACTTTCGTCGATTCGATTGGAACCGTGCCTTGTATTGTCCAACTATGTAATCCAATCCAAGTGTAATGTAAAGATGTAAGAACCGTCGATGTGACTAAAAGGTCATGACGGTGGATCCAGAGCTTCCAGAAAAGATGCTGTACGAGGGTTACCTGATGGTCAAATCAAATCAAAGAGTTTTTATTTGTACAGAGCCTTCGCAGGCAATACAAACGTCACGTATTTTATGGTATTAAATTAAACGTTATTAAATTGTATTATCAATAAAACTAAATAAAACATTTAAAAAATACAAAGATTGAAAAATAGAGAGATAATCTAAGTCAACAAAAAACAGACTAAGTTTGAACATAGGTATAATAAGATCAACTATCATTGATAGTTGATGTCGAAAAATGTTCCACTCTACAGGGTGTCTACAAAACAGTTGTAAGGAATTCAAGGGGTCGATTCTACAACTAATTTCCAACAAAAAGTGTCTCTTAGAATTTTTTTTAAACGCCTCTTTAACCGACTTTTTTCACTTTCAAGTTTTTTTTCGTGTTTTCGACCTTACACCATTAAAACGGTCATAACTCTCTCAAATTACACTCAAAAATTAAAAATAAGGACCCCGTTGGTAAGAGCGTCAAATTTCCTATCTCCCTGATACAAAATAACAAATTTTCAGTTGAATTACACGGGAATAAAGCAACCTAAAAAGTGAACTTAGTAAATTTTCGAAAAATTCCCGTTTTTCAACGCCTAAAATCTCTAAATATTACCAGGTAAAGTTCTGTTGCCGGAAAGCCTAAAAACTGCGCCAGAATCTCAGCTTTCCAACGGTATAATCAAAACATATTCTACAACCGAATTTAGGGGAGAATTTTGTGTTTGAACGCGGAAAAACATGCATTTTTTCAACGAAATCGGCGCTCCGCCTAGTCGATTTGAGGGGTCGACGACAGCAGTGGGTGGGACGGCGCCGCAGTAGACCGCGAGGCCTCCGGAAACAGGAGGCCAGAGCGCTGATTTCGTTGAAAAAATGCACGTTTTTCCGCGTTCAAATACAAAATTCTCCCCTAAATTCGGTTGTAAAATATGTTTTGATTATACCGTTGGAAAGCTGAGATTCTGGCGCAGTTTTTAGGCTTTCCGGCAACAGAACTTTACCTGGTAATATTTGGAGATTTTAAGCGTTGAAAAACGGGAATTTTTCGAAAATTTACTAAGTTCACTTTTTAGGTTGCTTTATTCCCCGTGTAATTCAACTGAAAATTTGTTATTTTGTATCAGGGAGATAGGAAATTTGACGCTCTTTTCAACGGTATCCTTATTTTTAATTTTTAAGTGTGATTCAAGAGAGTTATAACCGTTTTAGTGGTGTAAGGTCGAAAACACGAAAAAAAACTTGAAAGTGAAAAAAGTCGGTTGAAGAGGCGTTTAAAAAAAAATCCATGAGACACTTTTTGTTGGAAATTAGTTGTAGAATCGACCCCTTGAATTCCTTACAACTGTTTTGTAGACACCCTGTATACAGTTCTCTGTCAACCAAAGAACGTTTTACTACCGTCTTGAATTGAGCTAAGGGCAGCTCTCTCGTCGCTGGATTCAGGTGGTTGAAGAGTCGACATCCAATTTGGTTTGGGCTCGTATTAAGCGATGTAGTCAACCTGGCTTGAGAAGGACAGAGATTGGTTCGGTTCCTTGTGTAATATTGATGCGCAGGATATTTAAGTTAGTTTTCGCTAATACGAGGCTCAGGAAAACGTACAGGCTAGGGAGCGTCAGGATTCCGAGCTCGCGAAATTGCCCCTTACAGCTCTCGCTCCAACCCAGCTTTCGCATTGTACGTACGGTTTTTTTTTGGATTTTGAATGTGCTGTTAGCGTGACAAGAGTTTATAAGACCACACAGTACATTAATCGACTGGCAAAACAAGCATGGTATACCATGAGCAAAACCTCAGATGAAACAGAATAGCAAGTCGTCGAAGCAGAAAGTTGCAGCTTGCCAGCTTAGAAGACTGCATCTCTGTGTGGCTTTGCCAGGATTGTTGGTTATCGAATCGGTCGGAATGTTGAGTGCAAAATCTCGCCCCCTTTTCAGTCAATCTGATTGGAATTGTGAACTAAAAATCCTCCCATCAAAGGTTGTCAGTTCTGAGTTCCTTCTGCATTTCTCCCTCACGAATGAAAAATGGATTCAAATAACTGCTATACAAAATGGTCGTTTGGGGTTATTTCTAATCTAAATGGATTACAGATAGAAAACAGCCGTTTTTACTATTCTTCCAATTTATCTGCCAACACCTCTACGAACAGATCAAATTTTCGTTAACCACAAGGTATTAGGAAAATGAAAGTTTAAATCACTGGTATTTCCCATTATTGCTTCTACACGGAAGTACTTCTAATTAGCCATGCTCACGTTATCAATTTTCTGTTTTGTTCAGCTGTGACAAAGATAAGTCGCCGGAAAGGCCCAGAGAGAATAGTATGTCGCAGAACAACACTGTCCAATCCCTCCTTCGTATGTCCCACCAGGGTTACGGCGGCCACACCGGTAAGTCTGAATCTAGCTTTATGAACTAATTCCAATTTATTATTGATCATCTTATGAATTTGATGAATCAATACTTAATTGGATTGTTACTGGTATAAAACAAAAATGATTAGTTTCAACCGTTCTACAAAATACAATTGATAACGGTAATGGATTGGTTCTACCGTATCACAAATTTGATAATATTTTTGGGCCAGAAAATTGTTAACTTGAATTCCTTATCTTGAAAGGCAAATATTCTGTGAAAGAGAGATTCATTCAACTACCATACAGGAAATCTACGAGGAAAATCTTCTACCTGGAAAAAATAGGTTACCCTGGCTGGAAAAAATTGTTTTGTTTAGAAAATTGATCATTTATTCATAATGGGCAATTCGCCTCGCAATTTTGGTTTATTATTTTCAATAATGAACCTTTGGAATCGACCAAGAAATTTTTTTTTAACACCCCCTCAAAATTTGATGGTTTACGTTTCAAGGTACGTAGAATCCAAAAATCGAATAAAAATTTGGCCGTCCGTACGCCGTACGCGGCACTTTTGCCACTTAGCATTGACCAATTTTGATGAAATTTGGTATGTAGGCTTCATTTGGGGTCTAGTTGTGCCCCCAAGATTTTGGTTGATGTAGGTCCAGGTTGAGGTTGGTCTAAGGGTTCCAAAATCAATTTTGAAATTTTGAAAACGATTTTGATATAAAGGTATTTTTTTCCTTCAATTTAAGATTCTATAGAATTTTTTGAGACCACCCGGAGCTCTGTAGGACAAACCGTTCGCTCCCTACGAGAATTTAAAGTTTGGACGTACGATAAATCAGAAACACGAGTGTGAATCGCAAAACAGGCCTAATCTCCGTTCAAATTAAAGCTGACCGAAATGTCGATGTTTTTCTTCATGTTGGATGGTTGGTGGCTCTGCAGGCGAGTGATCTATGTAAAAATAATAAACAGTTGTGTAATAATTTGCAGCGTTTTTTCATTTTTCTTCTCGAAGGAGGGTTCATTGATATGGAAGAAAACCATAGTGTGCTGCTCGAAAACGCATTAAAGGATTTGACTCGAAATTTCAGAATCTAAAATTGAGGCACATTCTCCATTCTCGGAAATTTATTATTTTCCCACAAAGTTTCATTGACAATCAATGCATTTTTGGAAAAAAAAAAGAGCAAAAGCTTTTTTCACCCCTCTCCTAAGTGCTGCGTGCCCACTTGCTGGTAAGTGCCAACAGCAGTCTTCAGTTGGTCGTCATTTTCGAACTTTTTGCCCCTCAAAAACACTATCAAAGTCCCCCCCCCCTCAATCAATTTTGAGAAGAGGTGGAGATCGAACGGGGCAACGTCCGGAAAATATGGGGGATGAGGGACAATTTCCCACTCGAGTTTTGCAAGAAATTCCTGGGTCTGACGAGCAGAGCGGGGACGCGCGTTGTCGTTCATAAGCAGCACGCGATTTGAAAGCATACTCGGCCTTAAGCGCCCTTTAAGGAACTTAACGCGCCACTTCCGCACTTTCTGAATTCTCCAAATGTTTTCACCGTTCACTGATGTGAGTTCACGATGAATTTCAGCCACGGGTGACCCTTTCGGGTTAAAAAATTGGATCATAGAAGGGATTTCAATTTTGGACACAGCACTCTCAGAGTCCTCCACGTTTACACTTTCCACACTGTGAGGTTACACTTTCCTGGTGAAATATCAGGTTACGACTTAAATTCACTGTTACCGCAACGCATCAACTGAAATTCCTGAAAGTTTCAAATTTCTTTGTTGACTAGGGGCGAGCCAAACAATCGGGAACCTTTTTCTCTGGGTGCTCCTCCTACATTTCTACTTATTTCCTCTTTAGGTTCCTCTTTGGTTTAGACAGCATCAACTGTTGCTGCTTCATTCGCTTTTACGTTTTATAATATTGATCATTCTTTAATCAGGAATCAACACGTGGAACGGTAATCGCTCGCAGATGGACAAAGAAATAGCGAAAGATCGAGAGGCCAACAAGAGGTCTAGAAGTCCTTCCTTTGATTCAATGGACCGAGGGAAGGTGAGTGCCATTTCTATGCTTAATTATCCAATAAATTGTAGTTGAATTTACACAATGCGTCTATTGATTATTGTGCGTAGTATTTCTGTCCTTGAAGTACGACAATCCTCTTTAAAATGAGGACTTGAAGGGATGTTCTCAGGTCCCTCTCCACTTCACGATAGTTCGCTGGGGCTGCTCTTGGTTACGATCGTTCTCAGTTGCTTAGAGAAAGAGAAGTAGAGGTGTGTAAGACAAGGTCATTTGGCGGATTCGAATCCCAAACGGTCACTCATTACAGAGACCAGGTCTTTTGAATCCGTTCACCCGTTCACTCACAAGACAAACAACCAACCGGTCACAAGTCACAAAAACGAGCGAGTCTGTAAATCGAATAAGTCGAAACGTTGGGATCCAGGTCCTGACTCGAAAAAACGCTGAGTCGAAAAACCGAAGGAGTCGGAATAGGTTACAATAGAGAGTTCCTAGGAGATAGCAACACTAAAGATAGGAATTGTGGTATCTACTGTGTCTAGAGCGACCGAAGTGGAGGCTAACCAAAAATGGCGGCGATTCAGACTCTAGCTTATCAAAATTGTTATCAGCTCGTTTTTCATCTACACCTGCAAGTCACATTAACGTGATTTTAACTGATTAGTTTACCTACTCTCGAAAAAAAAGTTCTTTTCCGAAAATTTTAAGAATTTGCTATTTCTGGTTTAATCTCTCTGCTGCTGTTTGGTTTACTCTCGAAAAAAAGTGCTGATTGTCATAATTTCTCTAGAATGTCTCAAGTAGAACATATTTTCTGACTACACTACAGTGGCCTTTTGACAACAGTTTTTGAGTAGGTATTTTGAGAGCTGTTACTCTTCTTATGAAAGTATACCTATATGCGCCTCTACAATATTAGTAGACTACTCAAGATATTACCTGAAACATATTTGCTTTCTTTTTCATTTCTACGCCAAAGATGCAGTTTTCTTACCTGACCCTTTGACAGATATTCGTAATAGGTAGGTACGTATTATTAGAAGAGATGGTACGTTTTTCAATTTTCAAATTACACCAACCACAATGGACATATCCATGATCTAATGTTTTTTCCTCTAAAGGATAACGTTGGTTATGCCGTTGGAAAATTTCGAATTTTTCCTAATTTACTTACGCTAACTACTTAGGAGTTGGGATATTTTTCAATTTGTTTTCTTTGGTTTTTATGTTTGGGAAGACTATGGCTACGGGCACGATTAAAGTTCCTTTCCTTTCCCGAGTTAAAGTTCCTTTCACTTAGCTGAGATTGCCTCCAAATTCCTCTCCTTATTTTTTTGTTGAAATTAGTAGTTTAGCTAGTCGAACTCTGAAAACACGACTTTCAATAAACGCGACTCTAAATGTGCACTTTCAAGGAAAAATTACCTATTTTTGAATTGCTGTATTTCCGTAATTAAACTGTAAAGCTCCAGTTGTTCTAAACCAGTAACAAATTTAAGCTGCTTTAAATAGATACTGGGCATAAACTATTGAAATTATCACATTTTAGATGTTACAGTTAAAAACGCTGCAAATTATTACACAACGGTTTATTATTTTTATATAGATCACTCGTCTACAAAATCACCAACCATCCAATATGAAGAGAAAAATAAAAAAATTAAAATAAAATCAAAAAATAAAAAAATCCAAAAAAAAATCGAAAAAAATCAAAATCACCAACCATCGATTGCATTTCGGTCAGCTCTAATTTGAACGGAGATTAGGCCTCTTTTGCGATTCACACTCGTGTTTTGATTTATATATATATATATTTCAATATAAACCCTTAAATTTTCGTAGGGAGCGAACGGTTTGTCCTAGAGAGCTCCGCGTGGTCTCAAAAAATTCTAAAAATTCTATAGAATCTTAATTTGAAGGAAAAACAATACCTTTATATCGAAATTTTTTGAGTTAGGGCGTTTTCAAAATTTCAAAATTGATTTTGGAACCCTTAGGAGTGACCTACATCAACCAAAAGCTTCGGGGCACAACTAGACCCCAAATGGAGCCTACATACCAAATTTCATCAAAATCGGTCAATGCTAAGTGGCAAAAGTGCCGCGTACGGCGGACGGACGGCCAAATTTTTATTCGATTTTTGGATTCTACGTACCTTGAAACGTAAATTTTGAGGGGGTGTTAAAATTTTGTTTTTCTTGGTCGATTCCAAAGGTTCATTATTGAAAATAATAAACCAAAACTGGAAAAGTGAAAGGTGGATTTAGCTAGTCTGGGTCGGAAAGGTAGGTTCATCCCCCAGACCGACAATGTAGGAGAAAACTGGTGGTTAGTGAAGAACGCTGAATAAATATAAAACATTTTACTTGATATTAAATTAACACAACGAGTTTACAGTGTGCATTGACTCAGAGCAAACAGTAAAAGAACTTCATCACCCTCGTCTAAAAATGTATCAAGGATTTGCATTTACAAACTTTCGTCACTGAAATAGTAATGTATACAACTTACATAAATCCAACTTAACTTTCAGTCAACTTAACTTAATTTCAGTGTGGAGAATCAATTAACCCTCCAGTGGTAGACCTAATCTTATCTCGCAAAAGGTAGACCCAGGAGCGCGGCGCTCTTTCGGTACTTCCTCCCGAAAAAATCAATATTTATCATATTTTTTAATTGTTTTTGGTAAGAGTGAGATACTCAACTCATCTCCTGGTGTATCTAAAAATGTTCAATGAAAAACATATTGGTAAAAAAGTTTTTTTTATTGAACTAAGAAATACGTATTGGTAAAAATAGGTTTTGCTCAACTCTGAAATACAAATAACTGAGCTATCAAAATTTAACTAATCAAAGCCGTTTCAGTCAGATGTACGTTCTGCCATATCGTCAGAATCTTCCTCAGACCACTGAAGCCATTTCTTGGGATCAGAAGAGCGCTCAGACTTAAGAGCAATCTGACACATTCACGTTTTAGTGCAAGAAACCGATTCTCACTAACCCTGAGCTGTTTTGGGGACAGAGAGGAGAGTACGGTCCTGCGTAGAGGTGGTTTCTAGGAGGGAACTGTGAATCACAGCCCTCAGTATAGCCACTGTGAACCACAGTATTCGAAAAATGGGCTGAAGGAGCGCCGCGCTCCGGGGTCTACCAGTGAAGGGTTAAACATCCAGTAGATTTTGATAAGTACCTAGTCTCCAACTCACAAAAGAAAAATGTTTCCTCTGGTTACAATGGTGTTATAATCTTGGAAGGGTACTTCACGATACCACCAAAAGATACGATTCATCCCTATTGAGATAAGGAGTGGTATCTTTCCCACAGATAAATTTGTGGCATCTCCTGCCACCAGTGGTATCTGTTCGGTGGTGTCTACTGCGCATGCGCACGAGGCGATAAAGTGTGGTATCTCAACGTCGCTATCTCCTAGGAACTCTCTAAACCGAATAAGTCGAAACGTTGGGATCCAGGTCCTGACTCGAAAAAACGCTGAGTCGAAAGACCGAAGGAGTCGGAATAGGTTACAATGAGTAGGCGATTTGAATGAATCGAATGAGCTAAAAGACAAAAACAAATGAAAGATCGATTCGAATCGTATGAATCAGTCTTTGAGTGTGTTTTGTCTTTTTAGTCCTCAGTTTATTCGAACGTAATTCTTCACTTGGATGATGGAAGGTTTTGCTTAGAAAACCACTTCCATCTACTTCTTTCTGTTGTTACTTCCTTGTCATTTTCACACATTAATGATCCATGTACAAACATGCATGTATATAAATATACATTATACATCCATATTGCGGGCAAAAAATTTATTTTGTTGGCCTTCTGCCGTTGTTGTCGTAATTTAACCGGAAAACTCGATTGGTGGGTTGATGAACGAATGACCGTGTTCATTTTGATAACCCGTTCAGTTCTGACTAGCTCATTTTGAAGGTCTTTTCAATACGTTCACTCCTGACCGACACACCTCTAAAGAGAAGCTGATCGTTCCAACTTACGTTCACATTCTTTTTCTCTCTCAAGCTCAAAACACAAAAATGACGTTTCGTGATATGTAACGTTCTCATAAAATTAATTTTTCATAATTTTAAGCTGAAAGTTTTCTGTGTGGACTTCGTGAAAGTAGGGGCTCCCTCCCTATTTTACCAATCCTACTTCCATGCGTTCGATTTTTTGATTATGTCGTTAATAACACTAGATTACAAAATTTAGGGGTGGTCTGGCTGCCTCGTTCTTTCACCACTTTTCTTATGGTATTTGGTGCGCTGAATCCGAATCTGACGAAAAACGTATCAGGGAGCACCGGTTCTCAACGTTTTTTCTTCGGGTTTTCCCTTACATTTTGCCACTTGAAAAAAAAAATTAAGGCTAAAAAAAATTTTCTCGGGCTTTTACTTTGTAGGGGGGACACTCCAGAGGAGAATGAGACCAATCGCAGCCTCCTAAACCCATTAATATCGAAGGAATGAGCTTTTTCATGGCACTGAGATGAAAATTCACAAAAACCGTTAGTTAGTTTTTCGAGATAAGTATGTGCGTTCCTAAATCTGTTTTCCTTAAATAGATTTTCCTTTCTTCTATATTTTTTATGCTTGTCACCTATTAAGAGTAAGATCGAAAATAGGTACTCAAAGGGGGAGTAAATCATAATTGGGAAACTCTTGTTTTGTTAAGTGATTTTAATTCAGTTTTACAAACGAAACACAATAAACTGCAGAAAAGTTAACGGTGTAAATCTGTTTCAGATGAATCAACTCAGATGAATCAAAAGTTGGTACAATGTTTGGTTATTCCTCCACCTCAGAGGTTCCACCAAGGTATGAAAACCATGGAAGAACGGTACAAAGGGTATTGGGAAGTTCACATGATGGCGGACTATTGTTGGCCCTTAAAAAGAGATTTACCTCAGGCGGCGATGAAACTTCGTAGGTGGAGGAATAACCAAACATTTTACCAACTTTTGATTCATCTGAGCCTTCATGAAACAGATTTACACCGTTAACTTTTCTGCAGTTTATTGTGTTTCGTATGTAAAACTGAATTAAAATCACTTAACAAAACAAGAGTTTCCCAATTATGATTTACTCCCCCTATGAGTGCCTATTTTCGATCTTACTCTTAATAGGTGACAAGCATAAAAAATATAGAAGAAAGGAAAATCTATTTAAGGAAAACAGATTTAGGAACGCACATACTTATCTCGAAAAATTAATTAACGGTTTTTGTGAATTTTCATCTCTGTGCCATGAAAAAGCTCATTCCTTCAATATTAATGGGTTTAGGAAGCTGCGATTGGTCTCATTCTCCTCTGGGGTGTCCCCCCTACAAAGTAAAAGCCCGAGAAAATTTTTTTTAGCCTTAACTTTTTTTTCAAGTGCCAAAATGTAAGGGAAAACCCGAAGAAAAAACGTTGAGAACCGGTGTTTTTTGATACGTTTTTCGTCAGATTCGGATTCAGCGCACCAAATACCTTGAATATTTTGATACGTTTTGTGGAAAATAGGGGGTTTAACACAGGTTAACTTAAAAACTAAGTACATATTCGGATTTTACATGAAATTTCCTATAAGTCTGAGTACTTTTTGAGGAGATTTGAGCAAGATGAGTTTTCACTAAAAAATGAAGAAAAGTGAGAACTAGAAAAATCTTAAAACTAGCTATATCTTGAAAATCCGACATAAACAAAAAAAACTGACGTCAGATTCGGATTCAGCGCACCAAATACCATAAGAAAAGTGGTGAAAGAACGAGGCAGCCAGACCACCCCTAAATTTTGTAATCTAGTGTAATCGACGATTACACAAAGCTTAGCGAGAAATAATAGGTCTCTAATCTCATCATAAGTACAATCAACCTGTGATGACGGATGTAAGGAGGTGCAAGTTTATTTCATTCTAATATCGGTGAAAACATTCAAATAAAGCTAACTAGGCATCGAATTGCTGAGAGGATGGCGGCCATTCGAGGGCGACCGACAGATTCAATTATTCGAAGCATGTAGATAGTCTATGACGTCACGCGAAAACCACCAAGTTTTTTTTCCTTCTTTGTGGTTATTGCAGTAATCAGAAACACTTATTATTGTACATCATTCGATTAAGGAGAAAACGATGTTTCCAAAAAGCGAAGCACTCCATATAAGTTGGAGATTCCCTGTTTTTACTGGCGGGTCACAACTGTATTATGAACAATTCCAATAAATTCCTTCTATCTGCTAAATATGTATTTTAGTGCTGATGTGAAGTTGTAGCTGGAAACCCCATGAAAAATCATGTTTATCTAATAATAATAATTACTAATATTATAATAATTTATTTGTCAGAACACAATGTGTAGGACAGCAGTCAACAATTTTCAAGCTTTGACCCGCTGTAGTTTAGGAATAATAATCTGATTTACTAGTAATAAGTTGGTGTTGAAATGTTCTAAATGTTATACAGTTTAATTTATTTAAAAAATTATTAGAATTTTATTAAGTTCCGTACTCCCTCAACCCATTTCAAGCCGAGGGTAGAAATAACAGAGTAATGGGACGAGGAGGATGAACTATTTTACAGAATGGCGGCCGAAATAAGACATAATTTGCTCTCCAATCGAGAGCAAAAATGCTCCAAATATTATGAATTTAATATTTTATAGGATTTGAGAGGTCTCAGTTGTCCAAATAGATATGATTTATCCATTTCGTTGTTAAAAATCTGAAAAAATCCGGGTAAAAAGTAAAATTCTATTCATGTACCGGTGTTTCGACTTATGGCCCAGAACGCTCACTCGCCCAGGATCGAATTTTAACCACCATAATTACGCTTTCGACCAAAAGGCCTCTTTCAAAAAAATTCCCCAAAATCTTATTGAGCTCCCAAATGTCGAAGAAAATTTTTTTTTTTAAAGTTTAGGAACTGCGTGAACGAGAAAACATTCTTCTACAAAGATTTTCCACTATTCCAATATTCAAAAAAATCATTATTATGACGATGCAAAAATGCATCAGTGGCCGGAAATGGGTTAAACTATAATTTTAACATTTTGTTTCGTTCTCCCAACGCGTCCTCGGGCATTAAAAGTGCCACAATACTCATTCTGAATATTTTAGTGAATCATCTCGTTCAAGCTAGACTTCAATTTCTCCACGTTAATCCTTCATCCGATTAATTTTTCCAGGTTAAGAAGCCGAAGTACAACAACAGTATGAATAATATGAACAAAGACAGGAGTCGGAACCGGTTTCAAGACTACCAGAATAGAAAGAATAACTGGAACCCACGGCCGAGACAAGAGTTTTACAGGAACTATTGTTATAAACCTAACAACAACAATTACAACAATAACAACAGATTCAACTCTAATAATTACTGGCGGCACTGATCTCAGGTAAGCATTCATGTAATTTCTAGGATAATTTTAGTAGATACGAGATATTATACGAGGGTGGATCAAATATAAATGGGACTCTGACCTCTGAGCGCCGACGGTTGACAGAAGCGTCACTTCGAGATTGTTTGAACAGGTTCATTAGAAGGTGGATGAGGGGGGCGTCTCCCCCTTTACAACCTTTCATGAGTAGTTATCGCGATGTCTGAACAGAAGGTGCCCGTTTCCATTGAGCAACGAATTATCATAAAATTTCTTACCCGTGAAAGAGTCAAACCTTCGGAAATTTTTCAAAGGTTGACTGCCCAGTTCGGGGACCAAACCCTCTCTAGGACCCGTGTGTTTGCCTGGCACAAAGAATTTCAGGAGGGAAGAGAACGAGTAGAGAATGAGGAACACGATCGTCGTCCCCGGAGCAGCATTACGGATGAGAACATTCAAGCGGTTCGTGACATTCTTGAAGATGATCGACGTGTGACTGTCTCCGAAATCGCTGAGCAGGTAGGGGTAAGTTATGGGAGCTGCCAAACGATCATTACAGAGCACCTAGGATTCCGTAAAGTGTGTGCCAGATGGGTCCCTCGCCTTTTGACTGCAGATCAGAAGTTGAGACGTTTGGAGGTCTGTCAGAGGCTTTTTGCAAGGTTTGAGGAAGAAGGGGAAGCATTTTTGGCTAGCATCGTCACATGCGACGAAACATGGGTCCATCATTACACACCCGAATCGAAGCAAGCCAGTATGGAGTGGCGGAGGAAGGGGGAGACAGCCCCAGTGAAAGCAAAAACTCGACTGTCTGCTGGCAAGGTCCTTGCAACTGTTTTTTTCGACTATCGAGGCGTTTTGCTCATTGATTTTTTGCATGAGCGAAGAACAATCAATGCTGCCTACTATTGTGAGCTGCTGACTCAGGTGAGGGCTGCATATCGCAGCAAAAGACGGAATCAACCAATTCGTGACGTCATCCTCCTCCACGACAATGCAAGGCCCCATACTGCAGCTCTAACTGTTCAAAAATTGGAAGAAATGCATTGGACTCCACTTGATCATCCTCCCTACAGCCCTGACCTATCGCCCTGTGATTTTCACTTGTTTGGGCCACTTAAAGAAGCCCTAGGCGGACAGCGATTCGAGGATGATGAGGGGGTCGAGGGGTTCGTGCGCAATTGGCTTCAGACGCAACCTTCATCGTTTTTTGATGCTGGGATTAAAAAACTTCCTATTCGCTGGGAAAAATGTGTCACAAAAGCAGGAGACTATGTAGGAAAGTGACATATACCCGCTTTTTATTTTCTAACAAATAAAATTAAAAAAAAAATAAAGTCCCGTTTATATTAGATCCACCCTCGTAGTTTAATTTTTATTATGAGGTATTTTATTTGAATAAAAATAAGTTTTAGCTAAAGAAGCCTAGTTGTGTCATTGAAAATTAACTTCCCTCGACTGGAGATCGATGTCCAGACAGATGAATAAAACCATCTTTGAATCATGATGAATTTAACCCTCTAAGTTCAATATATTCTTCGGAAGAAAGTTTTGTTGCGATCAAGTTTGCATTGCCTACTCCAGGAGTTGATGTTCTACGATATGCCCAAAATGGGTAGCTTTGAAAAATCATAGCTTCCTTATAATGAAAGTTACAGAATCGAGGTTGGTCTCATTCGACGCCGAAACAGTCTACCTAAAAGACTTCTTGGAATAGATTTTTCAACGACCATGGTTTTTACGCCAGGGAGTAAAAAGTACCAAAAAATGTGATTTTTTTGTGGCAAAATCACATATTTCTCTGGTTTGAAACCTCAAGTCATGAATACATTCAGAATCAGCGGTTCAATTCCTGCAAGAATTATTGTTTTTGAGGCATTTTTGGGCATCTGTACCATTATCTGTGATTTCCGTAACTGAAAAAGGCTGAAAAAACGAGAAATGCCAATATTTCGAAAGTTTGGACTGGAACGGAAAAAAAGGTCTCAGATTCAGGATTTAGTTTCCCAAAAAACATCTATGGTTCAGCGCCAAAAGGACAAATCTGACATTTTCCAAATTGTCAGCCAAAGCCTCGAGATCCTACGAGGTTGCTGTTATAGTTTCGGCTTTTTCACACCCTCAGAAGGCAAAGAAAGAAGAAATGGCGATTCGGAAGCGATCAAACGCTTGATTTTGAAATGTCTACGAATAAATCCAAAAGGTACTATACCCGTTATGGTCAAACGTGGGAAAAACGCGAAAAACCATATCGACCTGAAAAACTTGCTAAAAGCCAATGAAGTAAATATCAGATTTTTGATACCTACAGTACTTTTTGAAACAAAACGTGGCGTTTGAAACAATACCTTGTTCCCAAACAATGATAGGCTGTTCTGCGATCTGTATTTAAACAACTAGAAATTAATTTCAAAATATCATAATTAATTAAATAAAAAATGGCAGTCTCGCAGATTTAAGGAACTTTATATAGTTGAAACCAGGAGCCTTTGTATAGTTGAAATGAAATGGAATATTCACCCTCGATTTTCAAGGGAATAGGGTATCTTTTCCTCCAAAACGACCGCTTTTTGTGGAGAACTACCCCCCCCCCCCCCCCGTAAAACCCTGGGCAAGTGTTAACTCAATTTCGACGAAAATGGTCTTTAGTACCTTTTGGAATCAAGCTCTTCAAAATTTGACTAACGCGTCACCTCTTTCTGTCCATAACTGGAATCGATTGACTTTCCAGAGAGTTGAGTTTGAAATTTGTGTCCTTAATTTCCATTTTTGCCGCAAAGCTTTGGGTTGAAATTTTCAAAAATGCCCTAGTTCTAAAACTCTCGTAGGTAGTAGGTACCTACGGTAGGTAGGTAAAAAATAAATAAATAGTGACTATGGCAAAGCTGTGATCTTTGCAGATGAGTGATCTATACAGGAAAATAATAAACCTTTGTGGAATGATTTGCAGTTTTTTTTTATTTTTTATTTATTTTAATAACCAACTTCAGGTAGGTACTACCTAACTACATACTTCGCACCTTCACATTCAAGTTTATTTGGAAGAAATAAACGCTTCACACTCGATTCGAAAAATAGGGAGTTTCATATGGGAAGTTCGAGGAGCATCTAGGGAGAGAAATCGGTGGAAAGGCCTGAGCGCTGCCTGGCGACAATTAAATGAACCTTCTGGAGCTCAAAACCTACGTTATCTCATCATCCCGCTGATGTGATGACAACTCAGTAATATCGTTGACACATTCTATCGAGAATTTTAGCAGTTTTGCCTTGGTGATTTTCCGCAGACAGCAAAACACAACCACAGAAAAGCAAAACAATGGTTCGGAAACAATGTTTGTGTGATATCGAGTCTAACGAGTTGTAAACAAACGATGGAAGTTTGTTACGAACTTTATCAAAGTAGCTCTGTCCATAATCCGTAAAATCTCTAGTATCCAATTTTCAAATTAGTTCATTGACATCTGTGAAGCTCACTCCCACCTCATCATTTCATTCAACGGAACCTGGCTTTAGGAATCGCATACATCACATCGGGCGACTGATAAGAGAGATAACGCATGGTTTGAGCTCTGTAAAGTTCATCTAATCGTCGCCAGGCAGCGCTCAGGCCGTTCCACCAATTTCTCTCCCTGGGTGCTCCTGGAAATTCGATTACTATCGAAGAAACCAACAGCGATCGCATTTTGGTCAGCTAAAATTTGAACGGAGATTAGGCCTCTCTTGCGATTCACACTCGTGTTTCTGATTTATCGTAAGTCCGACCCTCAAGTCCTTGTAGGGAGCGAAGGGATTGTCCTGCAGAGCTCTGCGTGGTCGCTATAAATTCAATACTGTCTTAAATTGGTGAAAAAACAATACCTTTATTTCGAGAGTTTTCGAGCTAGGGCTCTCTTGAAAGTTTCAACTTAATTTTCACCCCTTAGAAGTGACTGACGTCAACCAAAAACTTCGCGGTACAACTGGACCCCAAATGGAGCCCATTTCAAATGCCAAATTTCAACCAAATCGGTCCAGTGTTGCTAAGAAAAGTGCTTGAAACGTAAAACATCAAATGGGGGGGGGGGGGAACAAATTTCTTGCTCGATTCCAAAGGTTCATTCTTGAAAATAATAAACCAAAGATATCACGAAATTTCCTTATTGAAAACAAATTCTTATTTTTCAGGTACTGAAGTGAACCCCATTCCTACAAGCTCCCACCTCTCAAGTTATCTACCTCTTTCAAAGTGTTGAAAACGGGACTTTTCGGGACGAAACTCACCTCAGCTGTTTCTCTTCGCCGGTGAAAACGAGGAAAATTGGCGCCCCTTCAGCTCCCTCTTCCTCCAGCTGTAAAAACCCTGAAGCTGAACTCATTATTAATTTATTATATTGAATTCATCAATGTAAATAGAATTACTACAAGCAACATGGACTTTTAAAATACAGGTTTAGAAAAAATGAACTTTTTTATGAATAACGTATGAGACTTAATTTCAATTATAAATTATTTATTTTATGGTTTCTAGTTCTTGACTGGCGACGGGAGTCGAATTTAAATATTTTGTTTCCTATTTTGTTATGGTATTCTTTAGGTTTCAAGTTTATAATTATAAATAAATTATTGGGGCTCTTTATAACTCAACTTTTTAAATCACTAACAAGGCTAAACTTAAGTAGGTGTTTTGTCGATTTTCTTTGATCCGAACGAATTTTTAAAATGTTATCCATGTTTCAAATAAGTCCCGGTTTACTTAAAGTCATCAGGACTTCTAAATATTAAAATAAAAAATCTGTTGATAAACACGAGTACCCGAAGAGTACTCGGAGTTATCAGAGGTTTTTTTTTAAGTTTCGAAAAGTTTTCAACGTCTAGATTTGTCTTTGATTCTTAATGAATGTAAATAGGTACTTACTTTATGTGTATACCTATTCACCAGTTCAATATTGGGTGGTTTCAGTTTCCCAGCTGTGTAATGACCTTGCAATCGTGAGTTTTGTTGATCGATCTGATTGATAGCTGTGGAGTATCCAGGCTGGTGTGGCGTAGAATGCAGGCTGCGCATGATGGCTCATGTTAAAGATGTTTAATGCTAGTGTCGTCTATGTTGCATGTTGGATTTTACACGTTTACGTACAGCTGCTCAGGAGTTATGAGTACTCTTCAGTACTCATGCTGGTACAGCTGCTCAGGAGTTATGAGTACTCTTCAGTACTCAAGCCTGTACATGCTGGTACAGCTGCTCAGGAGTTTTGAGTACTCTTCAGTACTCATGCTGGTACAGCTGCTCAGGAGTTATGAGTACTCTTCAGTACTCATGCTGGTAGAGCTGCTCAGGAGTTATGAGTACTCTTCAGTACTCAAGCCTGTACATGCTGGTACAGCTGCTCAGGAGTTTTGAGTACTCTTCAGTACTCAAGCCTGTACATACTGGTACAGCTGCTCAGGAGTTATGAGTACTCTTCAGTACTCATGCCTGTACATGCCAGTACAGCTGCTCAGGAGGTATGAGTACTCTTCAGTACTCATGCTGGTACAGCTGCTCAGGAGTTATGAGTACTCTTCAGTACTCAAGCCTGTACATGCTGGTACAGCTGCTCAGGAGTTATGAGTACTCTTCAGTACTCATGCCTGCACATGCCAGTACAGCTGCTCAGGAGTTATGAGTACTCTTCAGTACTCATGCTGGTACAGCTGCTCAGGAGTTATGAGTACTCTTCAGTACTCATGCCTGCACATGCCGGTACAGCTGCTCAGGAGTTATGAGTACTCTTCAGTACTCATGCCTGTACATGCCGGTACAGCTGCTCAGGAGTTATGAGTACTCTTCAGTAATCATGCCTGTACATGCCAGTACAGCTGCTCAGGAGTTATGAGTACTCTTCAGTACTCATGCCGGTACAGCTGCTCAGGAGTTATGAGTACTCTTCAGTACTCATGCCTGTACATGCCGGTACAGCTGCTCAGGAGTTATGAGTACTCTTCAGTACTCAATCCTGTACATGAGTACATGAACCCCACATGGCTTTCCAGATGAGCCCTGACTTGAATGTTGTGGCCAAGATCGCCTCTAAAAGCTTCAAGGCCTCTTCGTGGCCATTGGCTTCGTGCTCTAACTGCTTGATTTCATAGTCCATTCCAGACCCAGATGTGTCACATCGTACAGCTCAGAGCGTATACTAGAGAGCGTATCTAGAGGCTTCTTTCTACAGTGCCCTTATTTTGAATGCATTTACATGAGATGACCTGTTGTGAGACACTAAGCAAGGCCTATTTAGTTACCCAGACATGCACTGACTAAGGATTGTACTTCCTTAAAGTGTTAAATGTTCTGTACTCACTGCTCTGTCCTGTCAAGAGCTTCGTGGCGTCCTTTAGTCGTCAAGTCTTGCGCAGTCTGCATCTCAATACCCTGTGGTCTGTTGGATGCTGCACTGTCCGTTACATCCTCAACCAATCTTAATCCAGATTCTGCAAACTTGCCGTATAAAATGAGTGGTTACACATACACACGTTCAATGACCAAAACGTGTTATGTTTTAGACGACAGGTCCCCACAAGGGTCGCCACACATGCGCAGCCGTATGTTTACAAACAGCTCGAGCTTCAAATTTGCTCTGGTTTCATAACCATTTCCACACCAAAGCGAATGTACAGCTCAGAACTGGTTTAGTGCTCTCTGCACAGCACCATTGTAAGTTGTGAGTGCCTTTATGTATGACGACCTGACTTGAGCCAGAATGCAACATCCATACGACTTCCCGAAGACATGCACTGATTGAGGATTGACTTCGTCCTTAAATTGGATGTTCTGCTTCCTGTTCAGTCCTGTCTTTATAGATTCAAGTGTTTCACGACGTCCTTGAGTCGTCAGGCATGCGCCATCTGCATCTCAATCCTCACGGCCTGTTGGATACTGACAGCTCCTGTCCTGTACTTCTCCACAAATTGAAATAGAGAATTTTTGAATGCACCCAGAGTCTGTTCAATGAACAAAACCAATGACCAATGTGTTTATCTGTTATATATCGTTAAAACCGAATTTATGTGAGGAATTCTAGACACGCCCTGACATGTCGCTAAGCTTGTACAGTCTGCTCTCAATCAATCTCAATGATCGTGGTTTCATAGTCAATTCCAGACATGGTCCAGCAAGAATTCTCTATCGAGTAAATTAGGACAAAGTCTTCACCAATGTCAGGCTTCTTTGGAAAGGCGTCTTTTGTCGATTTTCAGTGTCTATTTTAGGGTGTTTTGGACAGTTAACCCTCTTCCGCACAGAATGAATTCTGTCGTACATTGACCGGATCTTCTAAAATGGAAAAACACTGTCTCCGCCGCCACATCTGCGGCTACCTCGTAAAAATATTCCAACTGATCGCTGAAAGTCATTCGTAAAGATTCCTTTTCAACCAGGCCTCGTTGGCTGTTCACTCACATTTCCATTTTCTTCGGTACTCAAAAGTTATTCCTGTAGCGGACTATCAATGTGAAATAAAATTGAGGAAAATGGAAATTCGACGTGAACGGATAAATTATTACTTGAAAATCAATACCTTGTAGAAGTCATTGTTATAGGTACTTGAAACTACCCCTTCTGGAGATTGCCATTAAACAGGGTGAACACTCTTGATGTGTCCAACACTCAAGGGATCGATTCTTCAACTGCTTTCCAACAAAAGTTCTTCTTAATTTTCAAGATTCTTTTCGTGTTTTGACCTTATATCACTAAAATTAAAAACCAAAGGTACCTTAATTTACCGTGTAAATTAGCACCGTCAGATTTCCCATCTCCCTAATGCCGAACAAAAATATTTTGAAATCTGATGCGTGAAAAAAGAGCTCGATGTAAAACTTTTGATAATTTTCTAAGACACACATTTTTTGGAGCTATTTTTAAGCCCTTATTACAAAGTTTTTTGAGAAACTACGGGAAAATTTTTAAAATCGAATTTAATGGGTACATTTTTGTTTGAACGCGGAAAAACGTGAATTTTGTGGACTAAATTTGAGGTTTCTCAAGCCGATGATTTTGTTTTAGAAAATTCAAGTATTTCCGCGTTTCAAACACTAATTTTTTCGAGAAAAAAATTAATTTTAGAAGATTACCTCAACTCTGAGCTCTTTTTTCGCACATCACATCTTCTCAAAATATTTCTGTTCGTGATTAGGGAGATGGAAATTTCAACGTTTTTTATTTTTCATCATTATTATTCTTTTTTTTTTTACAATGGTGGCTTTATTTTTACATTTACACGGTAAATTGAGATAATTGTGGTACATTTAGTGATATAACGTCGAAAGCACGAAAGAATTTTGAAGATCAAAATACTCACAGAAACAAGGGGTTAAAAACACCGTAAAAAACACTTTTGTTGGGAATTAGTTGCAGAATCGACCCTTTCAAGGTTGGACACTTCCAGAGTGTTCGCGTTGTATAATTTAACACGATTTTCGTCAATCAAGATCGAGTGCCCACTGATAACCAAAACAAACTGATTCCTCATCTTGGAAAATTTTCGAAATCTGCGTAGTTTCGACTCGATAAATTAATTTTTATTAAACGTGGTTGAATTTCACTCAACTTGTTCGTAAAATTCACTCGTCACTCGGGTTTTGGATTGAAAAATTGTTTTACAAGACTGTTCATAGCGTGCTATTAAAATTAAGAGGGCTTTCCTCGAGCAATGGGTTTCTCTATAAATAAAAAATAATTTGTGCGTTTATCTGTTAATTGCTCTATCCGTTTCTAATCAAGACACTTAAGTCTGTCGTCTACTTGTACTTCTCGTATTCAAGTGTGAAGAGTGTTGAAGGGATTTTTACCCCAAAATACGAGCGTTAAAATTTTCATGAAACCCGTCGTTCAAGTAATATTCCTTAAACCTTGCGAGATTTTTTTTTCTCACTTTTACCTGCATTTGAAGAAGAGTCGTTTTTCTCGAAATGTTCACTTCTGCCTTAATTTGTAATTTTACCCTCGTTTTATTGACCAGCCCTGAGACTCCTCCCAACTCCAAGTAAAATCAAGTCTCATATTTTCATTCCAATAATTTTGTACATTCGTTTACCTCTTCACGAATATGCCTTTTTTTTTGTAAATATGTGTAAGGAAGCGCAGACTTCAACCCTCCCATTTGTACCTACTGCCCCGTACTGTATATAATATGTTGTTACACGTTTTCCCCCTTGACAGTGTTGTAAACTCCTTATTGTTTGTTTTCTTTGCTTTTCGCCCAATTTTGAAAAGAGTACTCATGTATAATTATTTTGTGTATCTCTTATTTCGTAAAAGAATGGTTTCAAATTTGAGAGACGGTCTTAGGGAGAAATTCCCGCGAAGGAAGGGGGAGTTGGATTTGAATGAACCAAAAGTCACTGTTTGACTTGACTTGGAACATGGTGTAAAAAAAATAGAATGAAATTGAATAGAAAAAGTATGCTATAACAACTCTGGTTTATTCTCCGTGTTTTTCTTTTCGGTTACCTGGAGGGGAGTGATTGATGTTTTTTGGAAAGCGCTTAACTCGGAATCGGTAGCCCCCCTCTTCGCGAACCTATGATTTTATTATATTATCGCATATTCAACGTTAAGATAAGGAAACACTTGCTCTAGTAGTGAGATGAGTCATTAAGAAGGAGAAAATAAAAGGATGATTATGTATAAAGAAATAAAATATGTTGATTTTTTATAAGTTTGTTGTTTGTTTCCCTATTTTTGGTGTTTTTTTTTTTTTTTTTTTCAATTTCCTTCTAGGAATGATTGAAAATGAGTAATTCTGGAAGAAGAATCTTCAAGAATAAGTTACAAATTTCCCTTTAGCCCTTTCGGACGTTGAATCTTTCGTAATAAAAAAAAATTCTCTATGGCCTTGACAACATCCAATAAATGAGTGCCTTCAAAAGCCTTACCAGAAGAATTTTTATGATGGACGGAAAAATCTATCTTATGCTAAATGGTTGGTACATTCGGATGTAGCGAGAATATCTGCTTTATAATGGAAACAAATTATTTAACACTCTCAGTGCGGGAGCCAAATCATAGACAAACGCCTCTGACGGAAATTTTCGAAATTGAGCTTCTTGCATTATTGACCCAATTTTGACTGAAAATGGTATGTAAAAGCATTTACTCATGAAAAAAAACTCGTTTTTACCGTTTTTGGTAAAGTCTCCATATGGAGACGCCCGTCAGGGGTTATAGACCAAGGTATGCAAACCCGCAACAACCCACTTTTTTCCCTACTGCCTTGTTCCGAAATTTCGGAAGTTGTTACTATTTTCCGTCGATGATATATGTACGGTTCTGAAATACACTAAAAATGTGAGGGAAGGTATAAGGTAGGTATGTACAAACACAAAAAAAAGTTGATAAGTACTTTATTCACAAAAAAAATTGACCAAAAATCCTCATATCTGAATGTACAAATAACTAATGTAGGTAAATATCACTTACATTACACCACATATACACTCTCTACAAAAAGAAAAAGAAACTTACACATAATTATTTTTGACGTAAAAATGTATAGAGAGCTACGAATCTACAGCAACAAATTTACGAGCATGAACCAGTCATTTACCTAGATTTGTAGCAGGTTCCTCTGATGATGGGCCAGGTTTGTGGTTTTCGGACAATGTTCAGATCGTGTATCTACAAAAGAATAATTTTTCGTTGATTGGAATGATTCAAAAAGAGTTTAGAATAAGAGAATAGAGGGTAGGTACCAACGGGAAAATACCAGAAATAACTACTTTTTAGCACTTTTTGTAGTGATGATCGCTAGAACTGCGTGAATAGATGTTACCATAAACGTTTCATAATTAGAGATGTGATATCAATTATAAAATACTTACCAAAATCAGGTGGTTTTGCAAAAAAGCCCCTCTCAGGCTTTTCCCCTCGTATGCGTAGTTATGAAAGGTCCAGTCACAAACGAAAAGTACGCGTACTTTCCGCCGTACTTTCCTTAGTTACCATGGACGGATTTGGTTGAAATTTGATTTATGGGATCTTGTTTGCGATGTGAAAATATGGTCGGTAGGGAGTGACAATGGTAAAGCTGTGTTCTTTGCAGGTAAGTGATCTATACAGAAAAGTAATAATTTGTAGCTTTTAACATTTCAGATGATCTAATTGACTATGTTGCCACAAAATGTCGTATGAAGTTAAGAGGCAACTTTTTAGGAGAAGCAAAAAACTTATAAAATCTTTAATTTTCATCAAAATTTTAATTATGTTCACAAGGCACAAGACAACCTGACAGGAGAGCTTAAATCACTTTCAAGACTATAAATTATTCCAACATTAAAATAATTATGATAGGATATCATTGTTTGATATTTCGAGCCATGTCGTGAAAGTATGTTGTCTTGGAGTTGACGCCATAACTGGGCAGGGAGGTATTGAAAACTTGTTAATGTGCAATATTATGAGAAAAATAACAATACCTAACGTGGATTGTTTATTAATAGGTCTAAAGTAGTAATACTTGAACATTTCGTGGGTAAGACTGACAAGTATTTGAAACAGGCCAATCACAATTTTTAGTTACGTAACTACAAGGAAATATAGGTACTACCTTCTCGTCTTATTCTCGAGAAGAGTACTATTTAAAACGAGTAGGTAATAAGTAAAATACCTACCTACTTGATTTTCAGAAATTACTTACCTTTATTCCGTCCTGAAATTTGTTTTAAAGCTGCCAAGTGGGTGTGGCACATAGCTTCCTCGTATCCATAAACCGATTTTATAGATGATCCGATGCATTGTGGCTAATCTCAAACCATCAAAGTTGGTAGGTACCACAGCACTACCCTTCAAGTCCCCGAAATTTTCATGGAAATCGGATGAAAAATGTCGAAATTATGGCTGTTAGCAGGAAATTCACGTTTGCGCATGCGCAGTGGCTACTGTCAGTCCGGGGGTGCCGATTTTCATCGGGGACCGTCAACCCGCACAACCCCTGAATATTAAATAAGAAATTTTCTTCGAAATCGAACAATACCTAATAAGTTTTGCCCGTTGCAAGGATTTCATGACAGAGACACGGACCCAAAATTGTTCAGGAAGGCCTAAAACGTGAAACGCGAGAGGAAATTTAGATTTTGGAGAACTTTTTTTTCAACCTTGAAAAGTGAAAACTTTTTAAGTAACGTGAAAAACGAAAAGTGAAAATTTTTTTTGAAAACTTCTGCTACCTCGGAAGCAAAAGGGTTAAAACGTAAAATAAGGCGTTTTAGACCTTATTGGAAATGCTGGAATCTCTTCTCAATGTAAATCGAAGTAACAAGGGTTCTAATACGTTTCAAAACAAGGCGTTTTAGACCTTATTTACTCATTAGATGAGTTTAAACTTTAATCTCTTTTCAATGTAAACCGAAGTAACGTATTTTCTCAAGTAAGATTTTCATATTTCATTTCCAATATTTCATATCCCAGCGCGTCACATCATGATCATTAAGTTTGTATTGTAATTAGGTGTTAGGTAACTTGATCCTTGTAGATTGTACTCTACTCGTTTCAACGGTTTTCTGTGATTGTTTACGCCCGAGTTCAGGGTCTTGCTTTCACCTTGAGTGTTTTCTTGATAGATTTCAGAGTAGTTACATTCCTAATGAAGTGCCGTACTTACCACCCCTATTTCGGGCCTAAAAACGATCTGGCAGTGCGGGTCAAATTCATTTCGCTTTCGATTCGTGAGTTTAGTGTTCGTGTGAGTGAACAGTGCATCGGAAACAAGCGGATACGGTCAGCATCGAGCGCTTCAAAGTGGAGGTTGATCATCGCGATCAAAGCTGGATCATTGAGAATTCACCAATATCATAAGGTTGGCTATGTTCCTACCAAGGTTGAAATTAGGATGTTACTTCTATTGAGAAATATAGGTGCAGAAATTGATATTTTGAGGAGGTGAATTCGTGCAAATTCTTCCTGCACGCAATTACGAGGGTAGTTCGGAAAGTAAGAGTACTCGATTTTTCCACACTTTGCAAAAATTTTCTTTAAAAAAAAATAACAGGGTATATCAGGCATACATCTAAGTTATTTTTCATGCACTTTTGCGACCGTGAAATGAGCTTTGTAATCCCCTCGTCATAAAAACTTCCCGCCACCTCCTTGCTCCAGTTTGTGACAGCTTTTCGAACCTCCTGGTCGGTTGAAAAATGTTTCCCACCAAGGTGCATCTTCAGAGAAGTGAACAGATGGTAATCAGAAGGCGCCAAGTCGGGGGAGTAAGGGGGGTGGTCCAAAATTTCCCAACCGAAGGAGTCCAAAAGAGCCTTGGTGAGGTTCGCCGTGTGCGGTCGCGCATTGTCATGCAAAAGACTCCCTTCGTCAGCATCCCTCTTCGTTTGTTCTGAATTGCCCTTCTGAGTTTCTTCAAGGTTTCACAGTATCGTTCCTCATTAATGGTTTCTCCATGTGGCAAATATTCGATCAAAATGATGCCTTTTCGGTCCCAAAAAACTGAAGCCATGATTTTTTTCGCCGAAATTTGGGTTTTGAATTTTTTTGTCGACGGTGAGGTGGTATGGCGCCACTGTTGGGATTGTATTTTTGTCTCAGGAGTGTAATGAGCTACCCAAGTTTCATCGCCTGTCACGATGGAGTCCAGAAATGCCTCACCTTCCACTTCAAATCTCTCCAAAATGCGGCGCGCACCTTGGCGGGATTTTGAATTGACATTGTTCACGCAAACGCTCACCAATACCAGAGTTTTCGTACTAGCGAGGTGGTTGACCTCTCAATTTCTTCAGGAGATTCCCCCCCCCCCTCCCCCCTACAACGCAGTGCAGCTAACTTAGGGGAAAAATTGCCCCATCCCGTGAGAGCACCAGTACTCTTACTTTCCTTTTTTTTTGATAGATTTCAGAGTAGTTAGTTACATTCCGAATGAAGTGCCTTACACACCACCCCTATTTCGGGCCTAAAAACGATCTGGCAGTGCGGGTCAAATTCATTTCGCTTTCGATTCGTGAGTTTAGTGTTCGTGTGAGTGAACAGTGCATCGGAAACAAGCGGATACGGTCAGCATCGAGCGCTTTAGAGTGGAGGTTGATCATCGCGATCAAAGCTGGATCATTGAGCATTCACCAATATCATAAGGTTGGCTATGTTCCTACCAAGGTTGAAATTAGGATGTTACTTCTATTGAGAAATATAGGTGCAGAAATTGATATTTTGAGGAGGTGAATTCGTGCAAATTCTTCCTGCACGCAATTACGAGGGTAGTTCGGAAAGTAAGAGTACCTACTCGATTTTTCCACACTTTGCAAAAATTTTCTTTAAAAAAAAAATAACAGGGTATATCAGGCATACATCTAAGTTATTTTTCATGCACTTTTGCGACCGTGAAATGAGCTTTGTAATCCCCTCGTCATAAAAACTTCCCGCCACCTCCTTGCTCCAGTTTGTGACAGCTTTCGAACCTCCTGGTCGGTTGAAAAATGTTTCCCACCAAGGTGCATCTTCAGAGAAGTGAACAGATGGTAATCAGAAGGCGCCAAGGCGGGGGAGTAAGGGGGGTGGTCTAAAATTTCCCAACCGAAGGAGTCCAAAAGAGTCTTGGTGAGGTTCGCCGTGTGCGGTCGCGCATTGTCATGCAAAAACAGACTCCCTTCGTCAGCATCCCTCTTCGTTTGTTCTCAATTGCCCTTCTGAGTTTCTTCAAGGTTTCACAGTATCGTTCCGCATTAATGGTTTCTCCATGTGGCAAATATTCGATCAAAATGATGCCTTTTCGGTCCCAAAAAACCGAAGCCATGATTTTTTTCGCCGAAATTTGGGTTTTGAATTTTTTTGTCGACGGTGAGGTGGTATGGCGCCACTGTTGGGATTGTATTTTTGTCTCAGGAGTGTAATGAGCTACCCAAGTTTCATCGCCTGTCACGATGGAGTCCAGAAATGCCTCACCTTCCACTTCAAATCTCTCCAAAATGCGGCGCGCACCTCGCACTTGGCGGGATTTTGAATTGACATTGTTCACGCAAACGCTCACCAATACCAGAGTTTTCGTACTAGCGAGGTGGTTGACCTCTCAATTTCTTCAGGAGATCCCCCCCCCCCCCCTATAACGCAGTGCAGCTAACTTAGGGAAAAAAATTGCCCCATCCCGTGAGAGCACCAGTACTCTTACTTTTCGAACTACCCTCGTACATTTGAATAAACGTCCACCAAGTGGGTGTGGTTCACAGCTTCTTCATCGAAATCGGATGGACAATGTTGAAATTATGACTGTTCCATAGATTTTACGACGTTTGCGCTTGCACAGTACCTACTATCAGTCCGGAGGTTATGATTTCCATAGGGAGCCATCTACCCGCCAATCTCTCACAATCCCTGAAAATGTCATACAAATCGGACAATAACTTCGTATAGTTTTGCCAGTTACAAGGATTTCATGACCCACGGAACCAAAAATGTTCAGAAAGGCCTAAAACATAAACTTTGAGTGGAAATTTTGATTTTGAGAACTTTCATTTTCAATCATGAAGCTTTGGTAGACTCGTAAGCCATAAAACTTGGAAATTTATTTTCATTGAAAAGTCAGAGACTTAGTACATAGCATCACCTACTTATGGTTTCTTAGGTAACCTTACTTCATAGTAGGTAACCTTAACCTTAGGTAACCTTAACTTATCTCCAGTACTCTGTGCTTCATAGGGTTCCTCTACGATGCAGAGTTCGATTGAGAAACTAGGTATGCTTCTCTCTGATCATAAATTTGATCCTGGTGCCCACACCAAGCTGAAATTTGTCAGGTAGCCTCTCTGAGGCTGCAGAGTTCGAATGACAAAATGTACACTTCGATGATCAGCTGGGCCAGCTAAAAATAAAATCAATGGGAATTTGCCTCACATTTTTTTTTTTTTTTTTTTTTTCGAATGAGGGTTTATTTTTATGGAATAAAACCATAGTTAGCTGCTCAAAAACGCATCCAAAAAATTTAGAGAATTTAAGGAAGATGGAAATTTTAAATGTGGTGGCAATGTGTAAGAGGCAGCCATGTTTGAAACGTAACAGATATTCTACCAATCTAACTTCAAAGGAGGTTCTGTGGCGCTTACCACAGAAGCGGAACATACACGAACTTTTGGCTTACAAGGATTAACACAAGAGTGTGTGAACTAGGAAGGAGGGCAGAACGCAGAACTCAAGACACAAACGTGACCAAAAGAAACAATATTACTCACTTTTTTACAATACGATTCTACCTACTAGTTTATCAAGCGTTATTAGTCTTCATCTTCTCTTATTTAGTTTCAAGATTTGAATCACATTATTCGAATAGCCATTTCACTGGTTCGTTTTGTGTGGCGGTGCTAGAACTCTGTCTGTTTTTTTTCGTATGACGTCAACAATATTCCTCGATTTTCGCTGTGTTTAGGCATTTTCTCCTACGGTACTTTTTCCCCTTGGTTATTCCTAGTGTTAAACGTTATTCTAGGGCCCTATTATAGGATTTGACTTGAAATTCCAGAAACTAAAATTGAGGCAAATTCCCCATTGCATCTAGAGATGCTGTGAGGACCCAAGGGCCCAGGGGGAAGGGAAGTGTAGGGGACTGCCGACAGATCGCGCGAGCTGGTCCCTTTGCGGTTCGACAGGCCTTCCTCACCCCTCACCCCGGAGCCGAATAAATTAACGAGAGAAACGACGGCGATGTCTTCCTCACCCTGCCTGCATTTCCGCCGGCCTCGGAGAAAAGCAGCGTAAGGGTTTTCGCGATTGGAGGACAGCGGCGAGCTGAAGAAGAGGATTCATTCGACGGAGTGGAGCCAAAACGTGAGGTGCGGAGTTGTGGTACCGTTGATTTTTTGTGGAGACCATGTGCTTGTTGAATCTGGGTGAGTGCTAGTAATAAGCGTTATTTCCAGGACCTTACCACCTGGTGGTTTTGCGATATTTGAAGAAAGGAGGGACGCTGAGTACGTCTTGTAAGGATTTTGTGGGGTTTTTCGGGTTTTCATTCACCAATTTGGGGAGTATATTTTTGAGGTGTTATATCGTACCATTTTGTTATTTTTGTTTCTGATTGTACCATTATTAAGCTATCTAACGTCTTGTGGGGTTTTTCCCGGGTTTTCATTCACCAATTTAGGGGAGTATACTTTTGGGTGTTATATCGTACCATTTGGTTATTGTTGTTTCTGGTTGTACCATTATTAAGCTATCTAACGTCTTGTGGGGTTTTTCCCGGGTTTTCCTTCACCAATTTAGGAGAGTATATTTTTGGGTGTTATATCGTACCATTTTGTTATTTTTGTTTCTAATTGTAGCATTATTGAATTAATTGGAGACGCCCCGGATGTGCGGGGAAAAGGGGGTGACCAAGTGACGTTGATAAGATCTGTAATTGTTGCTATTGTTAATTGTGTGTACTTGTAACTGTGTGGTTTGTATTGAGAGGGGTAGTCACGAATTTTGGGTAAATACAAAATATTACGCGTTGAGAAGAGTGGTTGCTGTCTTGAATATCCTTACCCACTTGAGGGGCTCCCTTACAACTGGTGTCAGGTGTGGGGTCAGCTGCAAGAACGTTGACCTTACCCACGAGCCCCGAGAGTGCGAAGGATGTCCGAGCTAGAGGAGCTGAGACAGCGCTTGGCGGAGGCCGAGCTGGCCAATTTGGCCTATGCAGAAAAGGAGGAGGAGCTGCAACAAAAGCTTCGAGATGCCCGTTTACGGCTAACCTATGGGTCAGCGGGGGCGGAAGGGAAGGATTCGGGAGAGGGGAAATGGGACGTTCGGAACCCCATGTCCGAGCTCGTCGATTTGTTGAGGAGTAGCGGATTGGGGGCGAGACCGGAGGTCCACAAGGTGAGAAAAGATTTCAGCATGCAGAGCCTGGTGCGAAAGTGGGGGGGGACTAAGGACGAAGTCCCAGTTGAGGAATTCCTAGCTCAACTACGCAGCATAGGAAAAACCGGGCATTGGGAAGACTCGGACTTAGTCACCATCTGTAGACTCAAATTGCAGGGGATGGCCACCGCCTTTATCGAAGGGCACCCGGAACTAACGGGAGAGGGAGTGACATTTCCCCAGCTTGAAGCGGCCCTGAAAAAAAGGTTCGCGGATCCGAAGGTATGGGAGGTCAGGGAGGAGGAGTTGAGGAGGTGCGTGCAAGGACCGACCGAGAGTATCCGGGAATATGCGGACAGGGTATTGAATCTTGGGAGACGGGCCATCCGACCCGCAGATAATGCGATAGAATCCGCATGGCTCCAGAACGAAGGTGACAAGCGCACCGTGAAAGCGTTGGTGCAAGGACTGCGGAGAGTAGTCGCTAAAGAAGTGGCCCTACGTCACCCAACCACCGCGGATGAAGCCATTGAGATGGCTTTGGAGGTGGAACACACCCTCCGGCAGTTGAGGTACAGTGAAATGGGTCGGGAGGGGCGGGTGTTGGCCATCGATGAGGTAGGACCCGAACCGGACCTACCTGCGGATGAAGTGGCGGCCATGTGGCCTAACCACAGAGTACCACGGCGCGCAGAACCGCGAAACAGCTGTCCTCAGTGCGCCCGAAGAGCACCCCAGGCTGAACGGGGGGCTCCTACGTCGAACCCACCAACATGTTTCCGATGCGGACAGCCAGGGCATATGGCCAGGTTTTGTAAGGCGGATGTAGAGTCAGGAGCGCTACAGAGGACTACCCTTCCAGTGTGTTATCGCTGTCAGCAGACTGGGCATATCGCCCGGTACTGTACAACCATGGTTGCAAGTGAGGAGGCCAAAAGGCAAGAGGATGACCCAAAAGCCAGGGGTCCACGGAGTGCTCCAGCCGCGGACCGACCCAACTAGGAGCTAGGGAGAGACATTGGATGCCAGCCCTGTTACCCCTGGAGGATGGGCCGGTGATAGAACTAGAGGTAGAAGGGACGCTTTTGCGACTCCTTGGTGACACGGGGGCCCAAGTATCCTTACTTCAACGCCCCATAGCTGGAATCGCAATACACCCGGCCCTATCAGATCTAAGAGGATTAGGAGGAACTCTTAGGATAGAGGGAGAGCAGACCGTCCACTGTCGTTGGAAGGGGACTGAGATGACCCACAGGTTTAAAATCGTGGATGTGGGTTTACCGTTGGACGGAATCTTGGGGACAGATATTATGCGGAAGTTGGGGCCCACCGTGTATCATGAAATTGGTCGAAAGCTAGGCCTGACCGTGGGGAACCCCTCGACCCCTACTCCGAGGTTGGCCTCATTAGCAGTAGATGGAGGGGGAAAGTGGGTGAAACGGATGGCTGAAAAGGTTGATGAATTAGCCCTAAGGTATGGCCGGTGCCCGTTGTTATCTGTGTCTCAACCCAAGGACCCTGAGGTAGGTTCTGTACAGCCGCCTAAATTAAGTAGGCAAAAGCAGCAGAATGAAAATGGGGATCCACCCGGCTATCGAAAGGGCCCTGATCATTGGTTAATGCAAAGAGCCGAGGTGAAAGACGTTCCCGGGAGTGACCCGATAGTTGCTCCTAGGAAAATACCTAAAGGAAGGGTTCAAGGGCAAAAGGAGCCAGACCGGAGTGAATGTGAGGAAGAAGTGACGGAGGCTTTGGCATCCCGGAGACAAGTGGTCCCCGCTTTAAGTCGAGCACTCGTTGCAGTCCTGGTGCCTGGTGAGGAAGGGAGCGAGGTACTATTGGAGCCCTATGAGTTACCACAGTCAGGGCTGAGAGGAGGGCGAAGTGTGGGGAAGATATCACAGGGACAAGCGTGGATGAGTGTAGTCAATTTGACCAAGGGTGATATGGTGGTGGACCGGCACCAGCGGTTGGCTGAGACAGAGAGGGTAGTTCCCCAGTACTCTATAATGGTCGCCCAACCCGATACGGGGAGGAGAGGGTATGAACCAGGCCTCCTAGAGGAAAAGTTGAAACACCTCAGTCTGGGAGACCGAAGACAAGTAGAGGCGGTGTTACTACCGAGGTCCCATATCTTTGATAACCCGGGTGGAATGGGCTGTAGATTACCGGTGGCACATCGCATAGATACAGGAGCCACTGCCCCTATTGCGAAGCGACCTTATCGGGTTCCGGAGGCTCAGAGAGCAGTAGTGCAGCAACACTTGGATGAAATGTTGGAAAATGGAGTGATACAGCACTCAAGCAGTCCCTGGTCGGCTCCTATCGTATTAGTACCTAAAAAGGGCTCGGAAGGAGAGGTTAAATGGCGGTTCTGTACAGATTTTCGGGCACTGAACGCAGTCACGAAAAAGGACGCCTACCCCCTACCCCTAATTAACGAGACCCTGGAGCGGTTGGGAAGGAGCCAGTTCTTTACTACCTTGGACTTGGCTTCGGGGTATCATCAGATACCAGTGGCGCAAGAGGATCAAGAAAAAACGGGATTCTCTACGTTGGGGAGACACTTTCACTACCGCAAGATGCCCTTTGGGCTTGTGAACGCACCGGCCACTTTCCAGAGGACCATGGATCATTTACTTGCTGAAGTGTTGGGAGATGCATGTTTCGTCTATTTAGATGACATTATTATCCATAGTCAGACCGTGGCTCAGCACTGCGAGAGATTGGGAAGAGTACTGGATTTGTTAATTCAGGCCAATTTAAAGGTAAAATTGGAGAAGTGTGCCTTTTTACGGGAGGAGGTATCTTATTTGGGGCATAAGGTAACGGGGGATGGTGTGAAGCCTGACCCGGAGAAAGTGGAAGCCATCCAGGCCTTCCCAGCTCCAGGGAGTGTAAGAGAAGTTCGTGGATTCCTCGGACTCGCGGGGTATTATAGAAGATTCATACCCGATTATGCCGAGACCAGTAAGCCCCTCACCCAACTTCTGAAAAAGGATTGTTCCTTTCAGTGGGGTCCTGAACAGCGAGCTGCCTTCGAAGCACTCAAAGCTGCCTTAAAATCCGACCTCCTGTTAATATACCCCGATTTCACGGAACCATTCATTTTAGCCACGGATGCATCGGATGGTGCCGTAGGGGCCATACTTTCCCAGCGTAGAGAGGGTTTTGAACGCCCTATTGCCTATGCCAGTCGACAAATGAACCGTGCAGAAAAAAATTATTCCACCACCGAAAAGGAGCTTTTGGCTGCCATGTGGGCGGTGAAGCAGTTTAGGTGCTACCTTTACGGTAGACGCTTCACCTTGGTGACCGACCATGCAGCCTTAAAGTGGATGCTCGGACTTAAAGATCCCTCTTCCCGGCTGATGAGATGGGCACTTAAACTGGCGGAATTCGACTACGAAGTCGAACATAAGCCGGGTAAGCGGCATACGAATGCCGATGCCTTGAGTAGAGCGCCTGGGGTGGCGGCACTACTGGCTCCGGATGCCACGCACGTTCGGGAGGATGTGAATAAATTAAGGGAGAAGCAAACGGAGGAATGGGGATCCACTTTGAAGAGCCCGGATTATGTGAGAGATGAGCGTGGACTTTGGTACAGAAACATGGGTAAATCCGAACGGAACAGTGGGATAGTGAAGAGGCGGCTGTTACTCCCTGAGGAGTGGCGGGAACAGGTGTTGAATCAGAATCATAGTGCACCTTGGGCTGGACATCAAGGTAAAAAGAAGACCCTTCTGAGGGTTGCACAGAGGTATTGGTGGCCAGGTATGAAGAAGGATGTAGCCGAGTATGTCAAGAGGTGCCCTTCTTGTAATCGACGAAGGGACGGGAATCCTAAGGCGCCCATCCAGCCAGTTCAGATCCCCGAAATGCCCTTTGAGTTAGTGTCCATGGATGTGGTGGGGCCCCTACCGGAAAGTCGTACGGGGTATCGTTATTTGCTGACTTTTGTTGACCATCTTAGTCGCTATGCCGAAGCCATACCTTTAAGACGGCAAAGGGCCAAGGATATAGCAAAGGCATTCGTGAATAAAATCGTGTTGAGATATGGTCCTCCGAAGCAGTTGTTGACGGATCAGGGTCGAAACTTCACCTCGAAGATAATGACCAGTACTTGCAAATTATTGGGGGTGACTAAACTTCAGACCACTCCATACCACCCGGAGTGTAATGGAGTTGTGGAACGTTTCCATGGGACACTTATTAGGATGATGGGTCACTTTGTGAAAGAGAGTGGAAGTGACTGGCCCAGTTGGATACCATATGTGCTGGCGGCGTATCGTAGTGTCGAACATTCTGCCACGGGGTATACTCCTCACTACCTATTATGCGGAATGGACATGGGGCTACCAGGGGAAGGGTGGGCTCAACCCGTCCCACCCATAGGACCAGTTCGGCAAATAGGCGACCGACTACGTCAAGCCTGGAAAGTGGCTAGTGAAACTATACAAAAGCAGTGGAAAGTTCGAGCTGACCGTTGCAACCGAAGGCGACGCCCTCGCACCTTCCATCCAGGGGACTGGGTCTACCTACATGTCCCCAACCGGCCTGTAGAGTGTAGTGCTAAATTCCACTGCCCATGGACAGGGCCCCACCGAGTCGTCGAATCCCATTCCCCAGTCACATATAAGATTAGATTGACTGGAGGAGGTGAGGTGGTGGTGCACTCCAACCGACTAAAACCGTCCTACCAGGCGGGGGGGTACAGTGAAGAAGAGAGCGAAGGTGAGAAACAGGGTCCAGCTTCTGAGGACGACGAGGGTGTAGAGTATCGGGGTAGGTCGGAGAGTGCAGAGGAAGAAGTAGAGAGCAATGGTGTACTGAGGCCTAGTACACCCTTAGGACGGGAAAGTGAGGGAGAGGAGCAAAGTGAAACTGGACTAGAGTCTTCAGAAGAGGGAGACTCTGGCAGCTCGTGGGAGTCGTTCTCCCACCAAAGTGACAATGGTTCGGTCCACTCTTTTCCCTCGGGGACAGGCAGTGTCAGGGGGCCCGTGGATTTGGTGGTGCCCCACTGGATGAGGGGACAGGCAACTACATCCCATCTGGCTGTAGCGGGGTCCAGCCATACCCCTGGGAGCGACCCTTCTACGGCCTCCTCCTCCCCCCTGCTGAGCATTAGTGACGCAGGCTCTCCAACCCCTGGTCAGGGTACAGCGTCCACCCCGGGAAGCATAGAGGCTCCTTATTGGGAAAGTGACCCTCGGAGTTTGGGACCGCATCCTGAGGACTCCACTCCCCCGAGTCCAGTACCTGCAGAAGTGCATCCCGAGGTGGATGTTGACCGTCGACCTCAACGGACCAGGTGTCGCCCTAGGCGATTCCTAGATTATGAGGTAAACTGGAATGATGAATAAGGACGGAGTGAGAGGAGTCTTGGGAAGAAGTAGGGGATAGAGGAATTGGGGTAGGCCCCTTAGAGTAGGAAGAGAGTTTCGAGATAGTGGTTAATGGTTGGGTATATGTGTGTTGCAGGATGTGTGTTGATGAATGTGATGTGTTTCGAGATAGTGGTTAATGGTTGGGTATATGTGTGTTGATGAATGTGATGTGTGTTGATGAATCTGACCGTGGTGATTAAATCCCACCAAAATCAGATCCGGGAGTCCGAAGCCCTTTTTAACCGCACATTGTGGGTGCTCCAATTGGTCAGAGAAGTAGAAGTAGATTTACTTCGAGCAGGGGAAAAGATTAGAGAAATAACGTCGGCAGTGGGGGAGGGAGCGTTAGGGAAACTCAGCCCCCTTCTCATCTCGCCGCGCGAACTCTCACAACTAGTATCACTAGTGGTGGGAAGTTTGCCGCGGGAACTTACCATGGTGGCGGGGACTGGGGTGGCGCAGATGCATAGCCATTACCAGTCTGCGCAGGTCAGTGGATGGCATGATGAACAAACCATTCATCTAATGTTATCCTTCCCTTTGGAGACGAAAGGACCACGGTATACAATGTACGAGGTAGCCACTACACCCGTACTTGACCAGGCCAGCGGCCGACACCTCAGAGTGAGCACACAATTTCGCTATTTCATAGTCTCTCAGGACAGGGAGTACTATGCTGGACTGGAAGTATTCGATAAGGAGACCTGCCGACAACGCCCAATGCTCATTTGCTCTCCGTCCTTTCCGCTGGTGCACCGCAGCGTCAAGGATTGCATCAGCAGCATCTACTACCAAAACTCCGGCGCTGCTACAACCTGTGAATGGAGCGTTTTGGTCCAGCCCCCAGCAGCTGTCTGGAGATGGGAAGCTGCCAGCCAGAAGTGGTATTATAGTCTGTCACAGCCCGTTGTACTCACAGAGCAGTGCCCGGATGAGGCTGCAGTGGAGATTACCTTGCCCGGAAGTGGAGTAATCCAGCCTCAGATACAGTGTACGCTTCGCACGGCTACTCACAAGCTGCTACCCGCTGGAGGCAAAGTACCAGAACAGCATTTCCTGAGGAATCGGACCATTGACGTACCCACACTATGGAGCTTCAATGCCACGCAACAGCTTGAAGATAAGAACCTCGACGCAATAGTTGACCGACTTCGCCAGCAGGGACAAGTGCAACCAGGAGTTTGGTCCGAAGACGAAATCCGGCTCGAAGCAGCCCTACGGATGCTAGAGGAGAATGAGGGGAATGGACCTGCCCTGGTGTATGGTATTGGTAGTTCTGCTGTAGTTCTCGTCCTTGTGCTGGGTCTGGGACTGTGGTGGTACCGCCGGACCTGTGTTGGTTGTTGGACCCCCCAGACCCGCAAACCAACCTTGGATGGTGCAGACTCAAATCGACGCCTGGAAGCCAGGCCCATCCGGTGGCCTCGTCGGACGCCCCAGCGAGAAGAATCCCATGACCCCCACAGCAGCTGGTAGATATGACGGTTAAAGAAGCAGCCATATATGCTGCCCCTTTAAAAAAGGGGGGAGCTATGTGAGGACCCAAGGGCCCAGGGGGAAGGGAAGTGTAGGGGACTGCCGACAGATCGCGCGAGCTGGTCCCTTTGCGGTTCGACAGGCCTTCCTCACCCCTCACCCCGGAGCCGAATAAATTAACGAGAGAAACGACGGCGATGTCTTCCTCACCCTGCCTGCATTTCCGCCGGCCTCGGAGAAAAGCAGCGTAAGGGTTTTCGCGATTGGAGGACAGCGGCGAGCTGAAGAAGAGGATTCATTCGACGGAGTGGAGCCAAAACGTGAGGTGCGGAGTTGTGGTACCGTTGATTTTTTGTGGAGACCATGTGCTTGTTGAATCTGGGTGAGTGCTAGTAATAAGCGTTATTTCCAGGACCTTACCACCTGGTGGTTTTGCGATATTTGAAGAAAGGAGGGACGCTGAGTACGTCTTGTAAGGATTTTGTGGGGTTTTTCGGGTTTTCATTCACCAATTTGGGGAGTATATTTTTGAGGTGTTATATCGTACCATTTTGTTATTTTTGTTTCTGATTGTACCATTATTAAGCTATCTAACGTCTTGTGGGGTTTTTCCCGGGTTTTCATTCACCAATTTAGGGGAGTATACTTTTGGGTGTTATATCGTACCATTTGGTTATTGTTGTTTCTGGTTGTACCATTATTAAGCTATCTAACGTCTTGTGGGGTTTTTCCCGGGTTTTCCTTCACCAATTTAGGAGAGTATATTTTTGGGTGTTATATCGTACCATTTTGTTATTTTTGTTTCTAATTGTAGCATTATTGAATTAATTGGAGACGCCCCGGATGTGCGGGGAAAAGGGGGTGACCAAGTGACGTTGATAAGATCTGTAATTGTTGCTATTGTTAATTGTGTGTACTTGTAACTGTGTGGTTTGTATTGAGAGGGGTAGTCACGAATTTTGGGTAAATACAAAATATTACGCGTTGAGAAGAGTGGTTGCTGTCTTGAATATCCTTACCCACTTGAGGGGCTCCCTTACAGATGCAACAAATACTGTCAAGTTTTATCAACATATTCTATGAAGAAGGCCGAGTTTTCTGCGATCATTATCAACGACTTCGAAAATGGCTCAACATGAAATACATCGCATTTTGAAAGACAGATGACAAAAGTATTATTATGAATGATGAATAACTTTATTATGTTAATTATAAATTCATCTTGACTGAAGGAGAAAAGGAGTTGATCTTGTTGCATAGCTTATATTAGTGGTTATTATTAGTGGAGTTCCATAGGACTTATTGCTTCTGAGTCTACCATGTAGCGGAAGCATTGTGTTCACTTTTCAAGAATGAAATTTTAGGAATTGTGCGGATTTGAGTGTAGACGGTCCCCTATGTAAATCATCGTCTCTGGACTGACCGTTGCCACTGCGCATGAGCAAACGTGAATTCCTTGTAACACCCAT
This sequence comes from Apolygus lucorum, assembly GCA_009739505.2. Lineage (NCBI taxonomy): Eukaryota > Metazoa > Arthropoda > Insecta > Hemiptera > Miridae > Apolygus > Apolygus lucorum. The sequence continues at coordinate 19,252,319 of CM019169.2, read as the reverse complement.
AACTTCTACATTTTCCATCCGATTTCAATGAAGTTTGCAGAAATTGTGCGGGTTGAAGTGTAGATAGTCCCCTGTTAGGGTAGTGCAACGTACTTCGAGATTGATGTTTTGAGATTAACTACTATGCATCGGATCATCTACAGGGTGTGAGCCTAACTGCCATACGGTACCAGTCGATTCTACAACTAATTTGTAACAAAAAATGTCTTTTAGCGATCTTTTTTAACCCTTCGTTTTCGAGTTATTTTAACTTTAAACTTTTTTCTCGTGATTTTGACCTTATGCCATTAAATCGGTCATAACTCCTTTAATTTGCTGTGTAAATTACAATTTAAGGATACGATTTGAAAGAGCATTAAATTTCCTATCGAATAGATGCCTTAACTTTTTTATGAGTCAAGGTTTGAGACATGAAAACGTCCTCTAAAAAAATAATTTTACGTAATTTTGGAAACCTCGAATTTTTTCAATCTCAAATTGAACTACGAGAACCCATAATTTTTCAAGATGCAAGAACAGTGAAAACTGCGCTAGAATCTCAGCTTTCCAACGGTATAATCAAAACATATTCTACAACCAAATTTAGGGGAGAAATTCGTGTTTGAACGCGGGAAAACGTGCATTTTTTCAACGAAATCAGCGCTGTTTCTGGAGGCCACTCGGTCTACTGCGGCGCCCGCCCACCCACTGCTATCGTCCGACCCCTCAGATCGACTAGGCGGAGCGCTGATTTCGTTGAAAAAATGCACGTTTTCCCGCGTTCAAACCCGAATTTCTCCCCTAAATTTGGTTGTAGAATATGTTTTGATTATACCGTTGGAAAGCTGAGATTCTAGCGCAGTTTTCACTATTCTTGCATCTTGAAAAATTATGGGTTCTCGTAGTTCAATTGAGATTGAAAAAATTCGAGGTTTCCAAAATTACGTAAAATTATCTGTATAGAGGACGTTTTCATGTCAAAAACCTTGACTCAAAAAAAAGTCAAGGCATCTATCCGATAGGAAATTTAATGCTCTTTCAAACCGTATCCTTAAATTGTAATTTACACAGCAAATTAAAGGAGTTATGACCGATTTAATGACATAAGGTCAAAATCACGAAAAAAAAGTTTAAAGTTAAAATAACTCGAAAACGAAGGGTTTAAAAAAATCGCTAAAAGACATTTTTTGTTGCAAATTAGTTGTAGAATCGACTAGTACCGTATGGCAGACCATACCGTAGACCATCGACTAGTACCGTATGGCTTACACCCTGTATACAATCAGGTTAAGGGTACAAGGAAGCTAGACTTTTAAAAATTTATAATTGGCGACAAATTATCGATAGGCAAAATTGCCCATTGGTTTATTCTTTTCAATAATAAACCTCTGGAATCGAACAATGTTTAACCCCCCTCAAATGGGGTGTGCGCCTTGATTTTTTTTAGATTTTTAATCGAAAGTAGACTACATCCTGAGAATTTTGGCACCAACCGCAACCTTCTAGCGTGAGTAGATCTGTTTGTATGATTTTTCAAAGTTTCGACCGTTTATGACGTCACGCGCCTCTCTCGCCTGGGCGGGACCCCTCAGCCCACTGTGACGTCATAAACGGTCAAAACTTTAAAAATTCATAGGAAAAGATTTACACACGCTAGAAGGTCGAGGTTGGTGTCAAAATTCTTAGGATGAGGTCTACCTTAGATTAAAAATAACAATAAACAGTTTTTCCTACCCAGGCGCACACCCTATTTGTTGGTTTACGTTTCAAGGTACGTAGAATCCGAAAATCGAATAAAAAATTTTCCGTCCGACCGCCGTCTTAGCAACCATCTGGTTGGAATTTGGTATATGGGTTCTATTTGGGGTCTAGTTGTGCCCCGAAGCTTTTGGTTGATGTCAGTCGCTTCTAAAGAGTGAAAATTAAGGGGTGAAATTTTCAGGAGAGTCCTAGCTCGAGAACTCTCGGAATAAAGGTAGCTAATTTTCCACCAGTTTAAGATAGTATTGAATTTTTAGAGACCATCCGGAGTTAGGATAAACCGTTCTCTCCCTATGAGAGACCGCCCGGAGCCCTGTAGGACAAATCGCTCTTCGTTTCTTCGAGTTGTATTCAGTTTTGTGTCTTTAGCAACCAGAAATCAAATTTCCCAATTTCTTCGAATCGAATGTGGAGCGTTTATTTCTTCCAAATAAACTTGATTGTGAAGGTGTGAAGGCAGTATGTGTAGTAGGTTGGTCGGTAAAAGAAAAGGTTGTTAGGAACCTATGGTTGGTAGGTAGTGACATTGGCAAAGCTGTTATCTCTGCAGACGAGTGATCTATATAGAAAAATAATAAACCTTTGTGTAACAATTTGCAGCGTTTTTCGGTTTTGAGACATTTCTGGGCTCCATTAAGAAACGATGTCGGTAATCAGTTCGTCACGTCAATTTGCATCGCGTGGTGGAGTTAGCTCAATAAATAAATTGACGGGACATCAAACTTCTGTCCTTACCTACCAACATGGAAGAGAGGACTTCTGTCATCTACCTACCAACATGGAAGAGAGGACTTCTGTCCACTACCTACCAACATGGAAGAGGACCCTCAAGAATGAAACATCATGGAAGCCGGGATGACTACTCCACCACGAGGGTTCCACAAATGTTCGGCCATCGAGCCGGCACTTGCTCCACGACGCTCAACGATGACAATGTGTTCCTTCCCGACTTCGTATGAAAATAATATTGCAGCTTGGATCAATCTAATAACGGCTATACCAGTAATAAAACGGAGGTATGTGAAGTACTAATTTAATTACGATGTTCACTGTTTACCTAAATAACTCGATATAAATGTTCGTATTAGAGAGAGAAAAATCACTTTATTGAACATTGTAGAAGGAATAAAGGTGGGCAAGGACTCCAGTAGTTGTCGAAACGTTATGGATTTTCCGAAAGTTCAAATTGAGTTGCCAAAAGTTCAAATTGGCCAAAATGTTCACATTATAATTATACAGCGTCTTCGACTAGAGTTTCATATCACTCAGTTGTGCTTCCTTAGCAACCAAGAACCAAATTTCGTTATGAAGGCACCCCAAAACGTCTGCCAAGTGGGTGTGGCACATAGCTTCCTCGTATCCAGGTGATTATACAGGGTGTCTCAAAAGATGTTCACCCCCTGCTAAAATCGTCCAGATAGTGGTAAAAATATATATATTTTTTTTGAATCTTCATGATTTTTCCCAAGGATCTCAAATATGACCATATTGCGCATTGCACAAATCGTGCGCAACTCACACCAACTTCGATATTTCAAATGGGACTCCCCATTTTTGGTTTATTATTTTCAATAATAAGCCTTTGGAATCGAGCAAGAAAAAAAAATTTTAACTCCCCCTCAAAATTTGATGTTTTACGTTTTAAGGTACGAAGAATACGAAAATCGAATAAAAAAATTTCCGTCCGTCCGCCGTACGCGGCACTTTTCTTAGCAACACTGGACCGATTTGGTTCAAATTTGGTATATGGGCTCCATTTGGGGTCTAGTTGTGCCGCGAAGCTTTTGGTTGATGTAGGTCACTTCTAAGGGGTGAAAATTAAGGGTTGAAATTTTCAAGAGTGCCCTAGCTCGAAAACTCTCGAAATAAAGGTATCGTTTTTTCACCAATTTTAAATAGTATTGAATTTTTAAAAATTTTTGAGACCACCCGGAGCTCTGTAGGACAAACCGTTCGGTCCCTACGAGTATTTGAAGGTTTTCCTTCGATAAAACAGAATCATGAGTGTGAATCGCAAAAGAGGTCTAATCTCCATTCAAATTTTATCGGACTAAAATGCGATCGCTGTTCATTTCTCCGATTTATATACAGTTTTGCCTTCTGCGTAACCAGTAATCAAATTTCCATATGAAGCTTTATATTTTCCAATCGAGTGTGAAGCGTTTAGTTCTTTCTAATAAACTTGATTGTGAAGGTGTGAAGCCAGTATGGTGTGGTAGGTAGTACCTAGCTGGTAGGTAAAAAAATGTTAGTGGGTAAAAAACGCTGCAAATCATTGCTCAAAGGCTTCTTCACTCTTCAGATCACTGATCAGCTGAGTGAGCTCCGAAGCCATTTTCAATCCTATTGAATGGAAGTGCTCTTCCAGGCGTCTCCAGCATTCGAGGAGATCTTCTTCACTCTTCCGATCACTGATCAGCTGAGTGAGCTCCGAAGCCATTTTCAATCTTATTGAACGCAGGAAGCTGAAATTTGAGAGGGAAGGTCAAGGGAGAATAAAGATGGTGGTAGGTGCTATTGATGGAGAACCAGTGATCTATACAGAAGGGTGATCTATACAGAAAATAATGAACCTTTGAGCAATGATTTGCAGCGTTTTTCTTTTAACTTTGCTTGCAGCAAGGATGCCTGCATTTCGAGCAGGTGCTTTAACGTTTTTTTTCGTTTTTTATAGAAGGAAATTTCATTAATTTTTTTCTTTTAACTTCGCCGTAGCCGGTCCCCAGCCCGGTTGAGAAAGAAGGAGGGAAAGAAAATAACATTATTTAGCTCGTCAGAATCGTCTGTCTATTGGGGTGGCGCCTATCCGGGAACCGCTCGGCGTAAACTCGAACTGCTCTTCTCAAAAAAGAGCGATTTAACGCTAAAAACAACCGAATTTTCGACCGCCATTTCGAAAATTCCAATCAAATTCAAAAATGGATACCACCTCGTGATTCAGCGTCGAAAAATAATGAAAAAACATGTGCCACACTTGGAGTTTACGTGAATCCATATTTTGCGCAATTTGGTAGTTGGGCGACTTTGCGCGCTCAGTTAGTGCATTTCGTTGGTATGTTCCTAAGACCGGAGCTCTCGTTGCTGCTTTCTTCAAATCTTCGAAAGTTCTCTCTTGAACTGACTCCCATATCCACGTACTTTCTTTCTTCAATAATATACGCAATGGGGCAGTAATTTCAACAAGATTCGGAACAAATTTCATTAGTTGGTTTACCATTCTAAGAAATTGTCGCAATTCCGTCACATTTATTGGCGACTTCATATTAGCGATTGCTTTGGTCTTTGCAGGTTCGGGACTAATGCCATTTTCAGTAATCAGATTTCCTAAAAACACCACACTCTTCGTTCCAAATGCACGCTTGCTTTTATTGAGAGAAACTCCATTTTCAGTCAATCGTTCTATCTCAAGTTTGACTCTCTCGTCATGTTGTTTTTCGGTTGCCCCCATTATCAGTACCTATATCATCAGCTTGATTGATGACCCCCAGTATATCACTTATTATTTGGCTGATCCGTTTTTGGAATACTTCTGGCCCAGAATAAATGCCCAAAGGAAGACGTTTGAATAGTATCTTCCGAAAGGTGTAATAAACGTAGTAAGTTTGTAGGAGTCTTTCTCAAGGGGGTTTTGCCAAAACCCGTTTGCCGCGTCCAATTTAGAAAAGATTTTTCCGTCTTCTGATTTGGACAGTGATTCTTCTACCGATCCACTCTCCACCCAGTTTGGCATCTTAATGCACCAAATTATAATACACCTGACACCATGTAGTATTATTATAATAATAATTAGTTATGAGAATTATATGGAACATTGTAGATAGTTGTAGTAATTACTGAAGTAGTAATTACCTAACACTAGAAATATAACCCCCAAATTTGGTACACTTAGGATGCGTAATAACGACTTTACCGATTGTTTACGTTAAAATGTTGAATTTGGCAACATTTCCGCCTCCTCTCTTCAACCATCGTATCCACTCTTATCTGGTGCGCTTAACTCAGGGGAGTACGTTGCTCAAATTTCGTCCAGTTTGGTCAAGTATAACGATTTTACGGCATTTGTTCTGAATATTGCCGAGGAATATTGTTAACTTCGGTCAAATAAAAACATGTTCTTTGCAGACGCGTGATCTATACAGAAAAATAATAAACCGTTCAGTAATTGCAGCGTTTTTTCAATTTTATATTACAAAAATATACTCCTGCTCAAAATTAGTGCACCACCATCTATTTCTTCGTTTGCCCCCTTATTGCTTCCGAGTCTACCAAGGTAGCGGAAGCTTTGTTTTCACTTTTCAAGGACGAAAAAAAAAAGTTCTCCAAAATCAAAATTTCCACTCGCGTTTTTCGTTTTAGACCTTTCTGAACAATTTTGGTTCCGTGTCTGTCTGTCTGTCTGTGTGTCTGTCTGTCTGTCATGAATTCCTTGTAACGCGCATAACTATACGGAGTTATTGTCCGATTTCAATGAAATTTTCAGGGATTGTGCGAGTTGGTGTGTAGACGGTCCCCTATGAAAATCATTACCCCCGGACTGATAGAAGCGACTGCGCATGCGCAAACGTGAATTCCTTGTAACGGCCATAACTTCCACATTTTCCATCCGATTTCAACGAAATTTTCAGGGATGTTACAGACTAGTATTTAGATGGTCCCCTATGAAAATCATCACCTTTGGACTGATAGTAGCCACTGCCCATGCGCAAACGTGAATTTCCTTTTAACGGCCATAACTTCAACATTTTCCACCCGATTTCAATGAAATTTTCAGGGATTATGTGGATTAGGTTGTAGATAGTCCCCTATGAAAATCATCATCCCCGGACTGATAGAAGCGACTGCGCATGCGCAAACGTGAATTACTTGTAACAGCCGTAACTTCAACTGTCCCCCAGGGGTCGCGGGTTCGAATCCCAGCCGAGGCTAAGTATTTTTTCGATCCAATCACATACAATGTATGTGCTAGTATGTAGATGTCATCTACTCACTTACATTTTTCATCCGAATTTGATGAAATTTTCTAGGATTGTTCAGATTAGCGTGTAGATGGTCCCCTATGAGGGTAGTGAAAGGTACTTAGAGATTGGTGTTTTGAGATTAACAACTATGCATTGGATCATCTATATAATCGGGTTATGGATACGAGGAAGCTATGTGCCACACCCACTTGGCAGACGTTTTTTTCCTTTATCAAGTTTTTATCTATTTGCTCACATTGTTTGCAAACTCAGAAAAAAAAATGTAACCAAAAAAGGCACAAATTCGAGAAAAAATATGTTTTTAATGAATTATAGAAAAATGTACTTCTTGTGGTAAAATTATAAAAATTGAAAAAAAGGTTTGAATTATGCCAGTTTAGCTTTTCAATACTTGGTATTACCTCCTCTAGCTAGGGTGAGGGCTTGCAGCTATCGACCGATGCCTCTAATCAAGTTTTGGATACCTTCCTGGGGATATTGTCCCATTCCTCTTTCGCTGCTGTTTCCAGCTGCTGAAGATTGTCTGATGGTGGATCTCTGGCTCGAATTCTTCTTTTCAGCATGTCCCAAACATGCTCTATCGGATTCATGTTTAGGCTCCTTGGTGGCCAGTCCAGGATACAAAATTTATAAGGGAAGAAGGAAAGAGATAAACGAAAAAATGGATGGTGGTGCGCTAATTTTGAGCAGGAGTGTATAACTGTCAAACGAAAGCAGGTGCTCGAAACGCTTTTCAATTATAATAGAAAAACAGGTGATTATGATTGACCCATCCGTCTTCAGAATGTGGATAAACAGGACCTCGATATCCCGTAAGGCTTCAAGACACGAATAATGGGGCCTAGAATGTGACAAAATAGGTTTTTGTTTATGCTCGGAGCCCGTTGAAGGAAATAAAATAAAAAAGGAGGGCTGAAGGAAGGAGATTCAAAAGGATCGAGTGGGGACCCCCCTCAAGGACTAATCGACCAGGAACAAGCGCGGCGGTACGGCACAGTTCTCAGCTCGCGCTCGTTTGTCGCTGTCCATATTCAAATATATCGTCTGAATTTGATAGCGATAGTCGTGTCTCATCTGGAGCTGAAAGGACGCGTTTCGTAGTGTTCGTTGCACCTGCTCAACATTCCGGTGACACGTGTCTGACACGTGACAGCGCGCGAGAGCCCTCTCCGGGAAGTGCGTACGCGGAAGCGAGTTCAGAGGCTATCGACGAATCTACTGCAGATTCATTGACAACAATCGAATTTTATTGTAGATTGAATCTGACCTAGGTGCACAGGTAAAATCGTCTGTAACAGAATCAAATACCGGAAATCCTCACCACAATGTTCTCCAGAATTGCTAGATCTGGTAAGTAAATCATGACAGGAAGCATTTCCTACCTAAACACTTTCAATTAGGTACTTTTTTCTTCCGAATCTACCGAGGTAGTGGAAGCATTGTTTTCACTTTTCAGAAGAGAAAAATCTATTTTATCCAAAATTTAAATTTCCACTCGGGGTTTGCGTGTTGCACCTTCCTGAACTATTTGCTTCCGAGTCTACCAAGGTAGCGGAAGCTTTGTTTTCACTTTTCAAGGACGAAAAAAAGTTCTCCAAAATCAAAATTTTCACTCGCGTTTTGCGTTTTAGACCTTTCTGAACAATTTTGGTTCCGTGTCTGTGTGTTTGTCTGTCTGTCATGAATTCCTTGTAACGCGCATAACTATACGAAGTTATTGTCCGATTTCTATGAAATTTTCAGGGATTGTGCGGGTTGGTGTGTAGACGGTCCCCTATGAAAATCATCATCCCGGGACTGATGGAAGCGACTGCGCATGCGCAAACTTGAATTTTCTAACGGCCATAACTTCTACATTTTCCATCAGATTTCAATGAAATTTTCAAGGATGTTACAGATTAGTATTTAGATGGTCCCCTATGAAAATCACCAGCCCCGAACTGATAGTGGTCGCTGCGCATGCGCAAACGTGAATTTCCTTGTAACGGCCATAACTTCCACCTTTTCTACCCGACTTCGATGAAATTTTCAGGGATTATGCGGATTAGGTTGTAGATGGTCTCCATTGAAGATCATCATCCTCGGACTGATAGTAGCTGCTGCGCATGCGCAAACGTGAATTCCTTGTAACAGCCATAACTTCCACATTTTCTACCTGATTTCGATGAAATTTCCAGGGATGTTACTGTTACTAGTGTTTAGATGGTCCCCTATGAAAATCATAGAGAATGGTTTTTCATAGAGGGATTCATTCATAGAAGGATGGTCCCCTGTGAGAATCTCAAATTCTATTCGTTGCATCACTAGGCCTCAATAGGTCAGAGGTAGCGCATAGAATTATCCCCCAGGGGTCCCAAGTTCGAATCCCAGCCGAGGCTAAGCATTTTTTGATCCAATCACATTTTTCATCCGAATTTGATGAGATTTTCTAGGATTGTCCAGATTAGCGTGTAGATGGTCCCCTATGAGGGTTGTGGAAGGTACTTAGAGATTGGTGTTTTGAGATTAACTACTATGCATCGGATCATCTATATAATCGGGTTATGGATACGAGGAAGCTATGTGCCACACCCACTTGGCAGACGTTTTTTGTTTCTTGTCAATCTGTGTTTCTGCAAATCCGTGTGTAGGAAAAACTATACAGGGTGTACACACAACAGGTATGCTGAACTTCACGGATCGATTCTACTACTAATTTCTGATCAGAGTTGCTCTGCAACATTTTTTAAACATGTTTGAAATGCCACCTTCCTCACTTTTAAGATAGTTTTGAAGTTTCGACAGTATGACTCAAAAACTGCCATAAGTCGTTTATTTTCCGAGTAAAATCCAAAAGCTGCAAATTATTACACAAAGGTTTATTTTTTTTTCTATACAGGGTGTTTCGCGAAAAGGTTACACCCCCCTTCATTTCCGCAAAATACAACGTAAAAAATTCATACCAACGCAATTCTTCTTGATTTTTTGTGAGGATCTCAGGAAAAATACTTTTGCTCAAAAAAGTTGCGCGCAATCGTGCGCAATTGATACTAACTTCATTTTTTCAAATGGAACACCCCCTTTTTTATTACAGATTCGGATTCTACGTCAAATTTCATGAGAAATTCATACCCATATCGATTTGTTTTATTGCGCGCAACCTGGCTTTTTGATCGCTCTAAGTTGCGCAACTCCACAATTGCACAAAAATAAGGTTTTGGAGAATCCTTGGTGTGGCACATGTTTTTTCATCATTTTTTAACGCTGAATCACAGGGTTTCATCCGTTTTGAGAAAAACCAAGATTTAAGAGGAAAAATTAACATTTCATTCACGAAAACATCAGTTTTGAGGTCGAAATCATGTTTAGTTTTTATTTTCTCACCTCCTTTTGAACCACGGGCTTGGGGCCGTCTACGGTGGAGCTTGATCATGCTTGAACTGAATAAAATTACCTAAAAACTCATACCGATTTATAAAGAGCGATTTTTTCACTAAAAACAACCGAATTTTTGGCCGCTATTTTGAAAAATTCCAGTCAAATTGAAAAATGGATGTCACCATGTGATTTAGTGTTAAAAAATGATGAAAAAACATATGCCACACTAAGGGTTCTCCAAAATCTAATTTTTGCGCAATTGTGGAGTTGCGCAACTTAGAGCGTTCAAAAAGCCAGGTTGCGCGCAATAAAACAAATCGATGTGGGTATGAATTTCTCATGAAATTTGACGTAGAATCCGAATCTGTAATAAAAAAGGGGGGGTTCCATTTGAAAAAATGAAGTTAGTGTCAATTGCGCACGATTGCGCGCAACTTTTTTGCGCAAAAGTATTTTTCCTGAGATCCTCACACAAAATCATGAAGAATTGCGTTGGTCGGAATTTTTTACGTTGTATTTTGCGGAAATGAAGGGGGGTGTAACCTTTTCGTGAAACACCCTGTATACAATACCTGTGTGAAATGGGCCATAGACGCCCAGCCATAGATTTAAGGCGCGCCTAGACTGACCCGCAACACTTCCCGAGCCGCGCGGCCACATCATTCCATTACAACAGAACTTCTTATTCGTCCAACTTCTCGAATCCATCAAAAAACGAATCTCCACTGAAATTTTATTGAAGTTCTGACATGAATGAAGCCTGTAGAACTATGGACAACCATTTTCAACAGCATTAATTCGTGCATTCAACAAGATAGGTAATAGGTAGGTACAATAGTACGCAGAGTTGAACATACTGTTAACTAAATTACTTTTTTAAATCGAAATTCCCACCCACCATTTTTTAGTATAATGTTGAGGATATGTTACTGTAACATCCACCAGAGTTTGGAGAGATTTGAAGATGACTATTTTCTGTAAAGTGCGAAAGTGTTCGAAAATTCCACTGAAATCAGCTATCACCCAAAATCGGGCGTTCATAACTTTTCTCCTATCGATCCGGAATCGACCAAATTTCGGTATAACGTCCACCAGTTATATAAGAAACATATCCCAGAATTTCATGGATGTAGCTCAGTCGTAAGTACTCAGCCATAGATGATTTGTGCGAGAAAACGTGTGTTGCGGTATCAGAACAGGTGGCACACCAAATTCTTACATCCATTACTTTTTTTAAACAAAATTCCCACCCACCATATTCTAGTATAATGTTGAGGATATGTTACTCTAACATCCACCAGAGTTTGGAGAGATTTGAAGATGACTATTTTCTGTAAAGTGCGAAAGTGTTCGAAAATTCCACTGAAATCAGCTATCACCCAAAATCGGGCGTTCATAACTTTTCTCCTATCGATCCGGAATCGACCAAATTTCGGTATAATGTACACCAGTTATATAAGAAACATATCCCAGAATTTCATGGATGTAGCTCAGTCGTAAGTACCCAGCCATAGATGATTTGTGCGAGAAAACGTGTGTTGCGGTATCAGAACAGGTGGCACACCAAATTCTTACATCCATTACTTTTTTTAAACAAAATTCCCACCCACCATTTTTTAGTATAATGTTGAGGATATGTTACTCTAACATCCACCAGAGTTTGGAGAGATTCGAAGATGACTATTTTCTGTAAAGTGCGAAAGTGTTCGAAAATTCCACTGAAATCAGCTATCACCCAAAATCGGGCGTTCATAACTTTTCTCCTATCGATCCGGAATCGACCAAATTTCAGTATATTATCCGCCAGTTATATAAGAAACATATCCCAGAATTTCATGGATGTAGCTCAGTCGTAAGTACCCAGCCATAGATGATTTGTGCGAGAAAACGTGTGTTGCGGTATCAGAACAGGTGGCACACCAAATTCTTACATCCATTACTTTTTTTAAACAAAATTCCCACCCACCATTTTTTAGTATAATGTTGAGGATATGTTACTCTAACATCCACCAGAGTTTGGAGAGATTCGAAGATGACTATTTTTTGTAAAGTGCGAACATGTGGTTCTGTAGTAGTTATGATTACAGAACCTCCGCAACTTCCAAGACCGATTACTTTTTTTAATCGAAATTCCCACCCACCATTTTTTAGTATAATGTTGAGGATATGTTACTGTAACATCCACCAGAGTTTGGAGAGATTTGAAGATGACTATTTTCTGTAAAGTGCGAAAGTGTTCGAAAATTCCACTGAAATCAGCTATCACCCAAAATCGGGCGTTCATAACTTTTCTCCTATCGATCCGGAATCGACCAAATTTCAGTATATTATCCGCCAGTTATATAAGAAACATATCCCAGAATTTCATGGATGTAGCTCAGTCGTAAGTACCCAGCCATAGATGATTTGTGCGAGAAAACGTGTGTTGCGGTATCAGAACAGGTGGCACACCAAATTCTTACATCCATTACTTTTTTTAAACAAAATTCCCACCCACCATTTTTTAGTATAATGTTGAGGATATGTTACTCTAACATCCACCAGAGTTTGGAGAGATTCGAAGATGACTATTTTTTGTAAAGTGCGAACATGTGGTTCTGTAGTAGTTCTGATTACAGAACCTCCGCAACTTCCAAGACCGATTACTTTTTTTAATCGAAATTCCCACCCACCATTTTTTAGTATAATGTTGAGGATATGTTACTGTAACATCCACCAGAGTTTGGAGAGATTTGAAGATGACTATTTTCTGTAAAGTGCGAAAGTGTTCGAAAATTCCACTGAAATCAGCTATCACCCAAAATCGGGCGTTCATAACTTTTCTCCTATCGATCCGGAATCGACCAAATTTCGGTATAATGTCCACCAGTTATATAAGAAACATATCCCAGAATTTCATGGATGTAGCTCAGTCGTAAGTACTCAGCCATAGATGATTTGTGCGAGAAAACGTGTGTTGCGGTATCAGAACAGGTGGCACACCAAATTCTTACATCCATTACTTTTTTTAAACAAAATTCCCACCCACCATTTTTTAGTATAATGTTGAGGATATGTTACTGTAACATCCACCAGAGTTTGGAGAGATTCGAAGATGACTATTTTTTGTAAAGTGCGAACATGTGGTTCTGTAGTAGTTATGATTACAGAACCTCCGCAACTTCCAAGACCGATTACTTTTTTTAATCGAAATTCCCACCCACCATTTTTTAGTATAATGTTGAGGATATGTTACTGTAACATCCACCAGAGTTTGGAGAGATTTGAAGATGACTATTTTCTGTAAAGTGCGAAAGTGTTCGAAAATTCCACTGAAATCAGCTATCACCCAAAATCGGGCGTTCATAACTTTTCTCCTATCGATCCGGAATCGACCAAATTTCAGTATAATGTCCACCAGTTATATAAGAAACATATCCCAGAATTTCATGGATGTAGCTCAGTCGTAAGTACTCAGCCATAGATGATTTGTGCGAGAAAACGTGTGTTGCGGTATCAGAACAGGTGGCACACCAAATTCTTACATCCATTACTTTTTTTAAACAAAATTCCCACCCACCATTTTTTAGTATAATGTTGAGGATATGTTACTCTAACATCCACCAGAGTTTGGAGAGATTCGAAGATGACTATTTTTTGTGAAGTGCGAACATGTGGTTCTGTAGTAGTTATGATTACAGAACCTCCGCAACTTCCAAGACCGATTACTTTTTTTAATCGAAATTCCCACCCACCATTTTTTAGTATAATGTTGAGGATATGTTACTGTAACATCCACCAGAGTTTGGAGAGATTTGAAGATGACTATTTTCTGTAAAGTGCGAAAGTGTTCGAAAATTCCACTGAAATCAGCTATCACCCAAAATCGGGCGTTCATAACTTTTCTCCTATCGATCCGGAATCGACCAAATTTCAGTATATTATCCGCCAGTTATATAAGAAACATATCCCAGAATTTCATGGATGTAGCTCAGTCGTAAGTACCCAGCCATAGATGATTTGTGCGAGAAAACGTGTGTTGCGGTATCAGAACAGGTGGCACACCAAATTCTTACATCCATTACTTTTTTTAAACAAAATTCCCACCCACCATTTTTTAGTATAATGTTGAGGATATGTTACTCTAACATCCACCAGAGTTTGGAGAGATTCGAAGATGACTATTTTTTGTAAAGTGCGAACATGTGGTTCTGTAGTAGTTATGATTACAGAACCTCCGCAACTTCCAAGACCGATTACTTTTTTTAATCGAAATTCCCACCCACCATTTTTTAGTATAATGTTGAGGATATGTTACTGTAACATCCACCAGAGTTTGGAGAGATTTGAAGATGACTATTTTCTGTAAAGTGCGAAAGTGTTCGAAAATTCCACTGAAATCAGCTATCACCCAAAATCGGGCGTTCATAACTTTTCTCCTATCGATCCGGAATCGACCAAATTTCGGTATAATGTCCACCAGTTATATAAGAAACATATCCCAGAATTTCATGGATGTAGCTCAGTCGTAAGTACTCAGCCATAGATGATTTGTGCGAGAAAACGTGTGTTGCGGTATCAGAACAGGTGGCACACCAAATTCTTACATCCATTACTTTTTTTAAACAAAATTCCCACCCACCATTTTTTAGTATAATGTTGAGGATATGTTACTGTAACATCCACCAGAGTTTGGAGAGATTCGAAGATGACTATTTTTTGTAAAGTGCGAACATGTGGTTCTGTAGTAGTTATGATTACAGAACCTCCGCAACTTCCAAGACCGATTACTTTTTTTAATCGAAATTCCCACCCACCATTTTTTAGTATAATGTTGAGGATATGTTACTGTAACATCCACCAGAGTTTGGAGAGATTTGAAGATGACTATTTTCTGTAAAGTGCGAAAGTGTTCGAAAATTCCACTGAAATCAGCTATCACCCAAAATCGGGCGTTCATAACTTTTCTCCTATCGATCCGGAATCGACCAAATTTCGGTATAATGTACACCAGTTATATAAGAAACATATCCCAGAATTTCATGGATGTAGCTCAGTCGTAAGTACCCAGCCATAGATGATTTGTGCGAGAAAACGTGTGTTGCGGTATCAGAACAGGTGGCACACCAAATTCTTACATCCATTACTTTTTTTAAACAAAATTCCCACCCACCATTTTTTAGTATAATGTTGAGGATATGTTACTCTAACATCCACCAGAGTTTGGAGAGATTCGAAGATGACTATTTTTTGTAAAGTGCGAACATGTGGTTCTGTAGTAGTTATGATTACAGAACCTCCGCAACTTCCAAGACCGATTACTTTTTTTAATCGAAATTCCCACCCACCATTTTTTAGTATAATGTTGAGGATATGTTACTGTAACATCCACCAGAGTTTGGAGAGATTTGAAGATGACTATTTTCTGTAAAGTGCGAAAGTGTTCGAAAATTCCACTGAAATCAGCTATCACCCAAAATCGGGCGTTCATAACTTTTCTCCTATCGATCCGGAATCGACCAAATTTCGGTATAACGTCCACCAGTTATATAAGAAACATATCCCAGAATTTCATGGATGTAGCTCAGTCGTAAGTACTCAGCCATAGATGATTTGTGCGAGAAAACGTGTGTTGCGGTATCAGAACAGGTGGCACACCAAATTCTTACATCCATTACTTTTTTTAAACAAAATTCCCACCCACCATATTCTAGTATAATGTTGAGGATATGTTACTCTAACATCCACCAGAGTTTGGAGAGATTTGAAGATGACTATTTTCTGTAAAGTGCGAAAGTGTTCGAAAATTCCACTGAAATCAGCTATCACCCAAAATCGGGCGTTCATAACTTTTCTCCTATCGATCCGGAATCGACCAAATTTCAGTATAATGTCCACCAGTTATATAAGAAACATATCCCAGAATTTCATGGATGTAGCTCAGTCGTAAGTACCCAGCCATAGATGATTTGTGCGAGAAAACGTGTGTTGCGGTATCAGAACAGGTGGCACACCAAATTCTTACATCCATTACTTTTTTTAAACAAAATTCCCACCCACCATTTTTTAGTATAATGTTGAGGATATGTTACTCTAACATCCACCAGAGTTTGGAGAGATTCGAAGATGACTATTTTTTGTAAAGTGCGAACATGTGGTTCTGTAGTAGTTATGATTACAGAACCTCCGCAACTTCCAAGACCGATTACTTTTTTTAATCGAAATTCCCACCCACCATTTTTTAGTATAATGTTGAGGATATGTTACTGTAACATCCACCAGAGTTTGGAGAGATTTGAAGATGACTATTTTCTGTAAAGTGCGAAAGTGTTCGAAAATTCCACTGAAATCAGCTATCACCCAAAATCGGGCGTTCATAACTTTTCTCCTATCGATCCGGAATCGACCAAATTTCGGTATAATGTCCACCAGTTATATAAGAAACATATCCCAGAATTTCATGGATGTAGCTCAGTCGTAAGTACCCAGCCATAGATGATTTGTGCGAGAAAACGTGTGTTGCGGTATCAGAACAGGTGGCACACCAAATTCTTACATCCATTACATTTTTTAAACAAAATTCCCACCCACCATTTTTTAGTATAATGTTGAGGATATGTTACTGTAACATCCACCAGAGTTTGGAGAGATTCGAAGATGACTATTTTTTGTAAAGTGCGAACATGTGGTTCTGTAGTAGTTATGATTACAGAACCTCCGCAACTTCCAAGACCGATTACTTTTTTTAATCGAAATTCCCACCCACCATTTTTTAGTATAATGTTGAGGATATGTTACTCTAACATTCACTAGAGTTTGGTAGTCCAGTCAAATTAGCCAAAAAAAGGGGGGGGGGTTTGCATTAATTCCGGACAAAGCGAAACTTTTATGGGTGACTTGTGGGTGCCTATGGAACATGTTTTTAGTATATTCTACTAGATTCTCCTTGTGCTAACTTTTTGGTGCCCGAAAAACTGCGATTTTTCGGCACTTGTTTCAGTTTTTTGCCTATAACTCGTACACGATGCATCCTACGGAAAATTTTACTCGTTCCTTTATTAAACAGGATGAATTTCTGCGTCGAATGACCACCTGAAACGTTAAGATCGGTTCAGCCGTTTGGCCGAAATCGATCGTTGAAGTTTGGCGATTTTTCCCAAATTGGTTGAAAAATGGGTTACGCTCAAGTTTCATGGCCTGTACATCAAAAACGGCGTATCCAACCAAAAAATGTCACATAATCAAAGTTGTAGAGAATCAAATTTTGTGTAAGAAAAGCATCCCCCCTTCCTCCCCCCTCCCACCAGCCCCTACCAAATGATAGAATAACGAAACAACTTCTGAGTAAACGAAATTATGAGTATTGAAAACGGTGTTGCAATCAAAAAATGTCATATAATCAAAGTGAAACGTCTGTTGTTCAACTTACTAAGGCACTGAGGTACTTGTAATACTAGAAAAGGCGAAAGAAAAAACATTCTCCTGGTCCTAACTTTTTGGTGCCCAAAAAACCGCGATTTTTCGGCACTTGATTCAGTTTTTCGCCTATAACTCGTACACGATGCATCCTACGGAAAATGTTACTCAGTCCTTTATTAAACAGGATGAATTTCTGCGTCGAATGACCACCTGAAACGTTAAGATCGGTTCAGCCGTTTGGCCGAAATCGATCGTTGAATTTTGCCGCTTTTTCCCAAATTGGTTGAAAAATGGGTTACGCTCAAGTTTCAAGGCCTGTACATCAAAAACGGCGTATCCAACCACAAAATGTCACATAATCAAAGTTGTAGAGAATCAAATTTTGTGTAAGAAAAGCATCCCCTCTTCCTCCCCCCCCCCTCCCACCCGCCCCTACCAAATGATAGAATATCAAAACAACTTCTGAGTAAACGAAATTATGAGTATTGAAAACGGTGTTGCAATCAAAAAATGTCATATAATCAAAGTGAAACGTCTGTTGTTCGACCAAAGGCACTGAAGTACTTATAATAATCGAAAAAGGCAAAAGAAAAAACATCTCCTAGATTCTCCTTTTGCTCACTTTTTGGTGCCCGAAAAACCACGATTTTTCGGCACTTGTTCCAGTTTTTCGCCTATAACTCGTACACGATGCATCCTACGGAAAATTTTACTCAATCCTTTATTAAACAGGATGAATTTCTGCGTCGACTGACCACCTTCATTTTTTAGATCGGTTCAGCCGTTTGGCCGAAATCGATCGTTGAAGTTTGGCGATGTTTCCCAAATTGGTTGAAAAATGGGTTGCGCTCAAGTTTCAAGGCCTGTACATCAAAAACGGCGTATCCAACCAAAAAATGTCACATAACCAATGTTGTAGAGAATCAAATTTTGTGTAAGAAAAGCCTCCCCCCTCCCTCCCCCTCCCACCCGCCCCTACCAAATGATAGAATAACAAAACAACCTCTGAGTGATGAGTGTGTCAACGCCAAATATGAGTATTGACAACCGTGTCGCAATCAAAAAATGTCATACAACGTCTGTTGTTCAACCTAAGGCACTGAGGTACTTATAACACTAGGAAAGGCAAAAGAAAAAACATCTCCTAGATTCTCCTTGTGCTAACTTTCTGGTGCCCGAAAAACCGCGATTTTTTCGGCACTTGTTTCAGATTTTTGCCTATAACTCGTACACGATGCATCCTACGGAAAATTTTACTCAATCCTTTATTAAAGAGGATGAATTTCTGCGTCGAATGACCACCTGAAACGTTAATATCGGTTCAGCCGTTTTTGATGTACAGGCCTTGAAACTTGAGCGCAACCCATTTTTCAACCAATTTGGGAAAAATCGCCAAACTTCAACGATCGATTTCGGCCAAACGGCTGAACCGAACTAAAAAATGAAGGTGGTCAGTCGACGCAGAAATTCATCCTGTTTAATAAAGGATTGAGTAAAATTTTCCGTAGGATGCATCGTGTACGAGTTATAGGCGAAAAACTGGAACAAGTGCCGAAAAATCGTGGTTTTTCGGGCACCAAAAAGTGAGCAAAAGGAGAATCTAGGAGATGTTTTTTCTTTTGCCTTTTTCGATTATTATAAGTACTTCAGTGCCTTTGGTCGAACAACAGACGTTTCACTTTGATTATATGACATTTTTTGATTGCAACACCGTTTTCAATACTCATAATTTCGTTTACTCAGAAGTTGTTTTGATATTCTATCATTTGGTAGGGGCGGGTGGGAGGGGGGGGGGAGGAAGAGGGGATGCTTTTCTTACACAAAATTTGATTCTCTACAACTTTGATTATGTGACATTTTGTGGTTGGATACGCCGTTTTTGATGTACAGGCCTTGAAACTTGAGCGTAACCCATTTTTCAACCAATTTGGGAAAAAGCGGCAAAATTCAACGATCGATTTCGGCCAAACGGCTGAACCGATCTTAACGTTTCAGGTGGTCATTCGACGCAGAAATTCATCCTGTTTAATAAAGGACTGAGTAACATTTTCCGTAGGATGCATCGTGTACGAGTTATAGGCGAAAAACTGAATCAAGCGCCGAAAAATCGCGGTTTTTCGGGCACCAAAAAGTTAGGACCAGGAGAATGTTTTTTCTTTCGCCTTTTCTAGTATTACAAGTACCTCAGTGCCTTAGTAAGTTGAACAACAGACGTTTCACTTTGATTATATGACATTTTTTGATTGCAACACCGTTTTCAATACTCATAATTTCGTTTACTCAGAAGTTGTTTCGTTATTCTATCATTTGGTAGAGGCGGGTGGGAGGGGGGAGGAAGGGGGGATGCTTTTCTTACACAAAATTTGATTCTCTACAACTTTGATTATGTGACATTTTTTGGTTGGATACGCCGTTTTTGATGTACAGGCCTTGAAACTTGAGCGTAACCCATTTTTCAACCAATTTGGGAAAAATCGCCAAACTTCAACGATCGATTTCGGCCAAACGGCTGAACCGATCTTAACGTTTCAGGTGGTCATTCGACGCAGAAATTCATCCTGTTTAATAAAAGAAAGAGTAAAATTTTCCGTAGGATGCATCGTGTACGAGTTATAGGCAAAAAACTGAAACAAGTGCCGAAAAATCGCGGTTTTTCGGGCACCAAAAAGTTAGCACAAGGAGAATCTAGTAGAATATACTAAAAACATGTTCCATAGGCACCCACAAGTCACCCATAAAAGTTTCGCTTTGTCCGGAATTAATGCAAACCCTAACTGCTAATTTGACTGGACTATGGAGACATTTGAAGATGACTATTTTTTGTAAAGTGCGAAAGTGTTCGAAATTTCTACTGAAATCAGCTATCACCCAAAATCGGGCGTTCATAACTTTTCTCCTATCGATCCGGAATCGACCAAATTTCAGTATATTATCCACCAGTTATATAAGAAACATATCCCAGAATTTCATGGATGTAGCTCAGTCGTAAGTACTCAGCCATAGATGATTTGTGCGAGAAAACGTGTGTTGCGGTATCAGAACAGGTGGCACACCAAATTCTTACATCCATTACTTTTTTTAAACAAAATTCCCACCCACCATATTCTAGTATAATGTTGAGGATATGTTACTCTAACATCCACCAGAGTTTGGAGAGATTTGAAGATGACTATTTTCTGTAAAGTGCGAAAGTGTTCGAAAATTCCACTGAAATCAGCTATCACCCAAAATCGGGCGTTCATAACTTTTCTCCTATCGATCCGGAATCGACCAAATTTCGGTATAATGTCCACCAGTTATATAAGAAACATATCCCAGAATTTCATGGATGTAGCTCAGTCGTAAGTACCCAGCCATAGATGATTTGTGCGAGAAAACGTGTGTTGCGGTATCAGAACAGGTGGCACACCAAATTCTTACATCCATTACTTTTTTTAAACAAAATTCCCACCCACCATATTCTAGTATAATGTTGAGGATATGTTACTCTAACATCCACCAGAGTTTGGAGAGATTTGAAGATGACTATTTTCTGTAAAGTGCGAAAGTGTTCGAAAATTCCACTGAAATCAGCTATCACCCAAAATCGGGCGTTCATAACTTTTCTCCTATCGATCCGGAATCGACCAAATTTCGGTATAATGTCCACCAGTTATATAAGAAACATATCCCAGAATTTCATGGATGTAGCTCAGTCGTAAGTACTCAGCCATAGATATATATACCTATATATATATATACCTTAGGCATAGGTAGGGAATGAGTAAAATTTTGTAACGATTAGTAGTAGAAGAGGTGCTCAAGATTAACGTTCAGCATATTCCTTCTTCTTCCGGTTCTTTTCTTTATTTTTAGTATCTCTCTTGGTTCGACTGCCCATCAAACTAAGTGGGCGGCCTTAAGCCTTCTCACCACGACAAGGTGGAGATACAATGAGAAGGAAAAAATTTGTTGTACTACTAGAGAACAACATTATGCTGCAACTGTAATTCAACGAGATGAATTGACTATATCAATAAGGAGCTTCCTGAAATTCGACAAATCCGCTTTATGAGTAATGGTACGTACAGCCAGTAGTTTATTAAAAAAAAGTATGATACTACTGAACCAGGCTCTTCACAATATTCAAGATGTTGATAATTAGCAGACAAGATATTTGTTGCTATGTTCGCCTTCAAATATTAATGGAGGTAGGAGACATCCAATCCAGAAGACGAATGTACGATCCAGACCTTTCTGATGCACTTCCTATCCACCTCCCCCCACAAAATCTGAGAAGGTTGGAGACACTCAATCCAGAAGACGAATGTACGATCCAGACCTTTCTAATGCACTTCCTATCCACCTCCCCCCACAAAATCTGAGAAGGTTGGAGACACTCAATCCAGAAGACGAATGTACGATCCAGACCTTTCTAATGCACTTTCTATCCACCTCCCCCCACAAAATCTGAGAAGGAGACAATCCAGAAGACGAATGTACGATCCAGACCTTCCTAATGCACTTCCTATCCACCTCCCCCCACAAAATCTGAGAAGGTTGGAGACACTCAATCCAGAAGACGAATGTACGATCCAGACCTTCCTAATGCACTTCCTATCCACCTCCCCCCACAAAATCTGAGAAGGTTGGAGACACTCAATCCAGAAGACGAATGTACGATCCAGACCTTTCTAATGCACTTCCTATCCACCTCCCCCCACAAAATCTGAGAAGGTTGGAGACACTCAATCCAGAAGACGAATGTACGATCCAGACCTTTCTAATGCACTTCCTATCCACCTCCCCCCACAAAATCTGAGAAGGAGACAATCCAGAAGACGTATGTACGATCCAGACCTTCCTAATGCACTTCCTATCCACCTCCCCCCACAAAATCTGAGAAGGTTGGAGACACTCAATCCAGAAGACGAATGTACGATCCAGACCTTTCTAATGCACTTCCTATCCACCTCCCCCCACAAAATCTGAGAAGGTTGGAGACACTCAATCCAGAAGACGAATGTACGATCCAGACCTTTCTAATGCACTTCCTATCCACCTCCCCCCACAAAATCTGAGAAGGTTGGAGACACTCAATCCAGAAGACGAATGTACGATCCAGACCTTTCTAATGCACTTCCTATCCACCTCCCCCCACAAAATCTGAGAAGGTTGGAGACACTCAATCCAGAAGACGAATGTACGATCCAGACCTTTCTAATGCACTTCCTATCCACCTCCCTCCACAAAATCTGAGAAGGTTGGAGACACTCAACCCAGAAGACGAATGTACGATCCAGACCTTTCTAATGCACTTCCTATCCACCTCCTCCCACAACATATGAGAAGGTTGGAGACATTCAATTCAGAAGACTAATGTACGATCCAGACCTTCCTAATGTACTTCCTATCCACCTCCCCCACAACATATGAGAAGGTTGGAGACACTCAATCCAGAAGACTAATGTACGATCCAGACCTTCTTAATGTACTTCCTATCCACCTCCCCCACAACATATGAGAAGGTTGGAGACACTCAATCCAGAAGACGAATGTACGATCCAGACCTTCTTAATGTACTTCCTATCCACCTCCCCCACAACATATGAGAAGGTTGGAGACACTCAATCCAGAAGACGAATGTACGATCCAGACCTTTCTAATGCACTTCCTTTCCACCTCCCCCCACAACATATGAGAAGGTTGGAGACATTCAATTCAGAAGACGAATGTACGATCCAGATCTTCCTAATTCACTTCCTATTTTCCCCTCTCAATATCTGTGACACTCAATCCAGAAGATGCAGGTGTTTGAAGCAGTGTTCTTTTCAAACGGAGGATCTTTACAGAAAATGAATGACCTCATAAACGTAATAATTTTCACTTAAAAAAATCAATTTTCTATAGAATATGTATTTTACTGTCGAAGTAGACCGACGAAGTCAATGGTTACAATACAAATAAATCAGGAACATGTGTGTAAATCGCAAATGAATGTTCAATGAATAAGTTGTTATTAGATATTACTGAGAATAATTTTTTCAATTAAAAAAGAAGCCGCAAACCTAAAAAAAGAGTATATATGACATTGTAGGATGTTGAAATAAAACTCATCAGACAGACAAAAAAATCGGAAGACTAAAATGCCTACCAGCAAAATAATGAAAATGACCAAAACCTTAACTGCCAGGCGAATAAAAAATGTCTATTGAAATGTTCCTTGTATAGCCTAAAACAACGTGTATGAAATTTTAGGAACTTGAAATGAAACTATCAGACAGGAAAGAAACGATCGGATGCATACCAGCAAAAAATGAAAATGACCAAAAAGTTTACTGCCAGGCGAAGAGAAAATTTCTGTTGAAATGTATCTTTTTGAATGATGTCTGGGTAGGCTATTTCTGTAAACTGTTACATATGTAACACATGAAATTTGTGCCATCAATTGTTTTTGGGTCTAATGTTCGGAGGCAGTATGAAGACCTACAAAATCGTCGGAGACAAATACAACATTGCAGCTTTTCCCCCTGCTTCTCCTCACCATTGCAGGTTGGACAGTTCAGACGCACGTTCAGGGAGGTTTGTAGAGCTATACTTGCAAATTGTATCCTTTTTTCCTCACAATCAATTGGACTTTGTACACTGGACTTCTGCAAGTATTGTTGGACAAAGTAAATGGCATAAACACCGCAATTAAAATCGTCAACCTGTCTACAGCAGGGAACGTATTCATAGGTCCAATCCCCAGGCTTCAATGTAACGTATTTTTTCACGAATGACTCGAAATTCAAAATGAATTTGTTTATCTGAGCCTCGTAGTAAGATTTAGATGTATAAGAGTCAAATATTAGAGTTTTTTTTTGTTCCAACTGGAAAACAAGTATAGCCCAATGATTTCGTCGTATATTGATTGGAACTAAAAGCGTGTCCATATCTGGTTTGATCATATAACTACAATTAGTTTCAAAAATTTCAAAATTTCCTTCGGACAATCCCTCTGTTCCTAGTCCAGCAGGAATAAAAGAAACATTTTTGAGATTTTTGATAAAAATGTACATGAAGTAATCAATTATGGATTCGTTCAACCAATAATCTATGTTCCTAATCCTTCTCTTTGGTAATGATGTCTCGCTGGAGGGTAGAGGGAAAAGTGCTTTGAAATCAGAAAACTTGACAAATCTGATGTAAGGCATTTCACTTAAAAGAACATAAAAATCATGAGTGGTTGTCAACTTTTGGAAATAATTAAGATGTGGTAGTCCGTTTTCATAAAAGTTGAATTTAAATTCGAATTCTGGAGGTGAATCTGGAGAAGGCTTTACGTGGTGAACGATCACTTCAGAACATTTAACATCTTCCTGCAAAGCCTCAGTTTGTAACTGTGAGTTAGGCGGAGTCAACTTGAATTTAATTTTTTTTGCCCAGCTTTCTTCCTCATCCATAAATGAATCTATCAACTCTTGAGACGATGTTAAATTCATCAAGTTTCTTTTAACAACTCGCTTCTTGCTAGGTAATCTAGCGCATCGTCTGGAAGGAATTTGAAGTTCTATGTCTGTTGTTATGGACTCAATCGCTTTTTTTTGCCCAACCACAAACCTGTCAACTCTATTCCTAAGCCTCCCCTCAAGGATGGAGTTCTTAACTTCCCCAAACCATTTTTCTACTCTACCATTTGTATGGTTGCATTGACCGGTAGCAATGAACATAATAATACCAGTCCACAGAGGCAAAATTGGTACATATTTAGTTATTAATAATTTTACGAAAGATGGAGAATATAATTTGTTTTTTCCAGTTCCAGGTTTATGAAGTTGTGGGGCAAATGAGGAGTCAAGACAATTTTCGAGCATTTTAGAGATGTCAATGAAAAATTTATTGGACACATAATTCGCCTTTTCCAATAGAATTTCATCGTTCTCCGTCCATTCCAACTTTTCAGTGGGTTCTATATTTGCAGGCTCTTCGTCCATTATATTTGTATCTACTAAAGGTTTCAGACGTTTTTCAAGACTGGTGTAAATTTCATTTTCATGGGGAGTAAGTAATAGTACAAGGAACGGGATCAAAATCGTTTTTATATTGTTATAAGTTTTACATTTAGCTATGGCGGCAATAACTTTTCTGCATCGATAATTTTCATCCGTATTCTTACCAAAAAAAGCGTTAATATCATTCACCATGGTTTTAGTGAAGTGGGAGTAACAAAGTCCTATGGGGAGATACCTGATCAAGAATACTTCGCTATTGGATACCCCGTTTACAACATCGTGGCACATGTTTAGGTATGCATAAAGGGGTCTACTGTTGAAGGCCATGGATATGCCATTGAGAATAGCCATACTCCAGTCACTGATAGCAGCACTAAATAAACCTAATACGGACAATTCAGCGGCTCTGAGCGATTTCAAATAGGTTGCTAACAAGTTTTGTATTTCTACTGTAGACTGCCTCGCCGAAATGAACTCCGTGACAGGCATTATTGTTGTGATCCCATTTTGGTTGGGTTTGAGTGCTCCGACTACAGCAGCATAATAGTACACATTTTTTGGTGGCCCAATTTTGGGTGGATGCTTAACACATGACCCTGTTGCATCTACATACAATACAAGCCCTTTACCCATTCTATTAGCAATAGCTTTTGCTGCGTTACGTTGTTTATCGGAAAATAAAATAACAGATAATGGAATCCCTACGAATTGTAAATATTGGTCATCAGGACGGTTTGCCTCTATTTCATATAGTTTTCTCAACGACTGAAATGGATCGGAATCCAAATCATTGACAGCGAAACCCTCTTGTCTGATTTTTCTTATTACTTCATTTGATTTGATTTTCTGTAAATGTCCTTGGTAAATAAATTCAGTATTTGATTCTCTAATGGATTTACTTCTGTAATTATAGGGAGTTATGTTTATCATTTCTTTCCTTAGTTTGTCTCTTTCATCACGAGTGACGTAGTCAGTAAGTTTTATGTTTTTGTGCGCTTCTGTTGGGGACAAGATTCCTTCAGAAATCGTTATACTTAATCTAGAAGATTCAGGGTAGATGTCAATTCGAAATTTTCTGCATTGAGGTATTCTACAATAAACATAAATTGTGATACTTACAGGTTTTGATTTGTGGTAATTTGTTGATTTTATTTTTACTACACACGTAATTTTGTGATCAAGAAATATTTGTCTGATGACGTTCGGGTAATTATAGATTAGTTTACAACTACTATCAAGCATTTTGTTTTTTAATTCTGACGACAATTCTAAATTGATGACATTATCATCATTCGCAGTACTGTCGTGTATGAAAGTTGTATCTTTACAGTCATGGTGTATATTGTTGCCACTAATGTCTTGTTCATTGGGATTGGATGGATGCTTCCTTACTTCTACAGGGTGTGGGGTATACAGCGGCTCAGTTTCTAAATTATATTTCTCGGTTTGATCTGTCGAATATTTTAAATCTGAGTATTTACCTCGGTCAATTTCATTTGAAGGATCGTCATGGGAGCAAGTTGGTGTATCAACAATCAGTATGGTAAAATCATTTTCTGTTGTGTCAGGCTTATCGACTATATTTATTGTCTAATCAAAACATTTCCTTTCGTCGTGAGGGTAGTTGAGATCGGGAGAAACATGTTTGGTAGGATAGGTTGGTGCTTGTGACTGGATAGTATCCACTTCCTCAGACCTATATGATTTCAATTCACTTTTTAGCTTCGACTTGTAAAAATACAGGAAGTCTAACCTGAATTTTTCTACATATTTTGTTCGATGAGAGGCAGAAATACTGAACTTTGATGGAGGTTTAATATGTCCCTGTTTTTCAAGGAATTCTCGAATATCATTTATATCATTTCGAGACGGTATCTCCAATCCTAGGGACTTATTCGTCAACATTACCTTGTAAACAATGTCCACCAACGTATTTACAGGCACATCATTTAAGGAATTCCTCGACATTTCGGAAACAGAAGTAAGATATAAAATATTTACAAAACCAAATGATTATTTACAAAAAAAAGAAGAAACAAGAATAAATTATCCTAATAATACTAACCACCCCAGAAAAAAACATTTAAGTAATAGTATTGAATAATAATGAAGTAAAAAGTATAAAGGAGTAAGTACAATTGAAAAAAAATCACGAAAATCTAAATCACGAATCACACGAAAATCACGAAAAACAATCACGAATTATATACAAGATTTTAAAGGTACCTACCTGAGAAACGAAAGCCAAGAGTCAAATCAATCGAAAGTCCATTCCAGAGCCAATGTTATCACCAGTAGAATTTGTTAAATTTTAATGGAAAACGGAAAACAAAATGAATAAACTGAAAAATAGAAACGTGATCCTAACGAAATAAAGTAATGAAAGCGAATGAATAATTTAGATGGTAGGAAATGGAATTATAAAAAAGAAAATAAACGAAAAATGTGAAATGAAAATTGACAGAAAAACCTAATGTAACGGTGAAAAATGTAGTTACCAAGGAGAACCTTCGCAGGAGAGCGCTGAGCAGAAAATGAGCACATAGAACCTAGATGGGGAGGGTATAAACGAACCTAAACAATGAACTAAACACGTCAAGTTCACTGATCACAGTACAACATCAAGAAGTCAGGTATCAACTCAAAACCAAAACAAAGGGGTTGCCAACTCAAAAAAAGTTGTCCGTAGATCATTCTCGAGTATTCAGTAGATTACCCGATAATTGGGCAGAATTACGATCAAAAATCAGTAGAAAAACTACATTTTAAATTTCTCAGACAGATAAGAATATAACATTTTATCACATATATAACTCTTATTAAGTACATTATTTGATAGTGCACAATATTTTATTAAATTTCAGTAGTACCTACAGAAATCGAGCTCCCTAAAAAAAATTCAAAAAATCAATAGGTCACTGGTACTTACCGTTTTTGTACCAGTAGTTGTACCTACGTCTATCAACAGCAGAATTTTCCTTCAAAGTACACAATAAATGATACTCGAAAGCATGGAAGTAGAAGCTATAGGAATGTCAAATTATAGTGAAAACCCGAAAATATTTAAATGCAGGCACCAAAGTGATCACGGATAATTTTTCCAACTCGCAACAAAAAATACCTACTTTCAGGCAGGAACTCAAAAAGGTTTAGTGCCTCGGCAAAAGATAGGGCTTACAGGGACCCTTCTAAGATCCCATATCGCTACACTCAACAGGTACCAGTACAGAAGCCTAAAAAATCAATTTTGTAAGAATAGAAAGGATTTTCTGGAATCAGCGGATTTTATATGTCCCTAAATTCCCAGGTACCTACATTGAAAAATCAGTAGAGTTGGCAACCCTGAAGGAGTGGGGGAAAACTGCTCCGACGGGAGAGGAGTCTCACATAACACTAAGAGAATGGGGGGAGGGTGGAAAGAAGAGGAAAGCTTAGCTTCCTGCGTATCAGGTTCGAAGTGCTTTGAACCACCATTCACCAACTATACTCAAAGTCCAGACACTTATTTAGAAAACAACTACTTTTAAACCTGCACAGCTCCCCCTTGGATGAAACGAGTCACTCTGAATCGCCAGACACAATTTATAATGAGTGTACTTGATAAACGAAACAACCGAAGCTAGTGGTTAGATTACACAAGGAATTGATAACTCGAAATCGCTAAGCCATCTGTTTCGACGCTGAGGTTCTGTAGTTAATACTGCTACTGAACGACATTTTCTCACTTTACAAAAAATGACCCCCAAACCAAATCAAAATCGAAAAAAATGTAAAAAATGTTGTTTTCAAATCTCTCCAAACTCTGGTGGATGTTAGAGTAACATATCCTCAACATTTTACTAAAAAATGGTGGGTGGGAATTTTGGATAAAAAAAGTAATCGGTCTTAGAAGTTGCGGAGGTTCTGTAATCACAACTGCTACAGAATCACATTTTAGCACTTTACAAAAAATAGTCATCTTCAAATCTCTCCAAACTCTGGTGGATGTTAGAGTAACATATCCTCAACATTATACTAAAAAATGGTGGGTGGGAATTTTGAATAAAAAAAGTAATGGATGTGAGAAGTTGGTGTGCCAAGTGTTGCGGGTTAGTCTAGGCGCGCCTTAAATCTATGGCTGGGTACTTACGACTGAGCTACATGCACGAATTTCTGGGATATGTTTCTTATATAACTGGTGGACATTACACTGAAATTTGGTCGATTCCGGATCGATAGGAGAAAAGTTATGAACGCCCGATTTTGGGTGATAGCTGATTTCAGTAGAATTTTCGAACACTTTCGCACTTTACAAAAAATAGTCATCTTCAAATCTCTCCAAACTCTGGTGGATGTTAGAGTAACATATCCTCAACATTATACTAGAATATGGTGGGTGGGAATTTTGATTTAGGAAAGTAATATATGTATGAAGTTCGTGTGCCACCCGTTCTGACGCCGGTAAGTGTTGCGGGTTAGTCTAGGCGCGCCTTAAATCTATGGCTGGGTACTTACGACTGAGCTACATGCACGAAATTCTGGGATATGTTTCTTATATAACTGGTGGACATTACACTGCAATTTGGTCGATTCCGGATCGATAGGAGAAAAGTTATGAACGCCCGATTTTGGGTGATAGCTGTGTTCAGTAGAATTTTCGAACACTTTCGCACTTTACAGAAAATAGTCATCTTCAAATCTCTCCAAACTCTGGTGGATGTTAGAGTAACATATCCTCAACATTATACTAGAATATGGTGGGTGGGAATTTCGATTAAAAAAAGTAATCGGTCTTGGAAGTTGCGGAGGTTCTGTAATCATAACTACTACAGAACCACATGTTCGCACTTCACAAAAAATAGTCATCTTCAAATCTCTCCAAACTCTGGTGGATGTTAGAGTAACATATCCTCAACATTATACTAAAAAATGGTGGGTGGGAATTTTGTTTAAAAAAAGTAATGGATGTAAGAATTTGGTGTGCCACCTGTTCTGATACCGCAACACACGTTTTCTCGCACAAATCATCTATGGCTGGGTACTTACGACTGAGCTACATCCATGAAATTCTGGGATATGTTTTTTATATAACTGGTGGATAATATACTGAAATTTGGTCGATTCCGGATCGATAGGAGAAAAGTTATGAACGCCCGATTTTGGGTGATAGCTGATTTCAGTAGAAATTTCGAACACTTTCGCACTTTACAGAAAATAGTCATCTTCAAATCTCTCCAAACTCTGGTGGATGTTAGAGTAACATATCCTCAACATTATACTAAAAAATGGTGGGTGGGAATTTTGTTTAAAAAAAGTAATGGATGTAAGAATTTGGTGTGCCACCTGTTCTGATACCGCAACACACGTTTTCTCGCACAAATCATCTATGGCTGAGTACTTACGACTGAGCTACATCCATGAAATTCTGGGATATGTTTCTTATATAACTGGTGGACATTATACCGAAATTTGGTCGATTCCGGATCGATAGGAGAAAAGTTATGAACGCCCGATTTTGGGTGATAGCTGATTTCAGTGGAATTTTCGAACACTTTCGCACTTTACAAAAAATAGTCATCTTCAAATGTCTCCAAACTCTAGTGAATGTTAGAGTAAAATATCCTCAACATTATACTAAAAAATGGTGGGTGGGAATTTTGTTTAAAAAAAGTAATGGATGTAAGAATTTGGTGTGCCACCTGTTCTGATACCGCAACACACGTTTTCTCGCACAAATCATCTATGGCTG
This sequence comes from Apolygus lucorum, assembly GCA_009739505.2. Classification (NCBI taxonomy): domain Eukaryota; kingdom Metazoa; phylum Arthropoda; class Insecta; order Hemiptera; family Miridae; genus Apolygus; species Apolygus lucorum. Next base: position 19,221,144 of record CM019169.2, on the reverse strand, counting down.
GGTACTTACGACTGAGCTACATCCATGAAATTCTGGGATATGTTTCTTATATAACTGGTGTACATTATACCGAAATTTGGTCGATTCCGGATCGATAGGAGAAAAGTTATGAACGCCCGATTTTGGGTGATAGCTGATTTCAGTGGAATTTTCGAACACTTTCGCACTTTACAGAAAATAGTCATCTTCAAATCTCTCCAAACTCTGGTGGATGTTACAGTAACATATCCTCAACATTATACTAAAAAATGGTGGGTGGGAATTTCGATTAAAAAAAGTAATCGGTCTTGGAAGTTGCGGAGGTTCTGTAATCATAACTACTACAGAACCACATGTTCGCACTTCACAAAAAATAGTCATCTTCAAATCTCTCCAAACTCTGGTGGATGTTAGAGTAACATATCCTCAACATTATACTAAAAAATGGTGGGTGGGAATTTTGTTTAAAAAAAGTAATGGATGTAAGAATTTGGTGTGCCACCTGTTCTGATCCGCAACACACGTTTTCTCGCACAAATCATCTATGGCTGGGTACTTACGACTGAGCTACATCCATGAAATTCTGGGATATGTTTCTTATATAACTGGTGTACATTATACCGAAATTTGGTCGATTCCGGATCGATAGGAGAAAAGTTATGAACGCCCGATTTTGGGTGATAGCTGATTTCAGTGGAATTTTCGAACACTTTCGCACTTTACAGAAAATAGTCATCTTCAAATCTCTCCAAACTCTGGTGGATGTTACAGTAACATATCCTCAACATTATACTAAAAAATGGTGGGTGGGAATTTCGATTAAAAAAAGTAATCGGTCTTGGAAGTTGCGGAGGTTCTGTAATCATAACTACTACAGAACCACATGTTCGCACTTCACAAAAAATAGTCATCTTCAAATCTCTCCAAACTCTGGTGGATGTTAGAGTAACATATCCTCAACATTATACTAGAATATGGTGGGTGGGAATTTTGTTTAAAAAAAGTAATGGATGTAAGAATTTGGTGTGCCACCTGTTCTGATACCGCAACACACGTTTTCTCGCACAAATCATCTATGGCTGAGTACTTACGACTGAGCTACATCCATGAAATTCTGGGATATGTTTCTTATATAACTGGTGGACATTATACCGAAATTTGGTCGATTCCGGATCGATAGGAGAAAAGTTATGAACGCCCGATTTTGGGTGATAGCTGATTTCAGTGGAATTTTCGAACGCTTTCGCACTTTACAGAAAATAGTCATCTTCAAATCTCTCCAAACTCTGGTGGATGTTACAGTAACATATCCTCAACATTATACTAAAAAATGGTGGGTGGGAATTTCGATTTAAAAAAGTAATTTAGTTAACAGTATGTTCAACTCTGCGTACTATTGTACCTACCTATTACCTATCTTGTTGAATGCACGAATTAATGCTGTTGAAAATGGTTGTCCATAGTTCTACAGGCTTCATTCATGTCAGAACTTCAATAAAATTTCAGTGGAGATTCGTTTTTTGATGGATTCGAGAAGTTGGACGAATAAGAAGTTCTGTTGTAATGGAATGATGTGGCCGCGCGGCTCGGGAAGTGTTGCGGGTCAGTCTAGGCGCGCCTTAAATCTATGGCTGGGCGTCTATGGCCCATTTCACACAGGTGTATACAATCGGGTTATGGATGGCTATGTGCCACACCCACTTGGCAGACGTTTTTTGTTTCTTGTCAATCTGTGTTTCTGCTAATCCGTGTGTAGGAAAAACTATACAGGGTGTACACACAACAGGTCTGCTGAACTTCACGGATCGATTCTACTACTAATTTCTGATCAGAGTTGCTCTGCAACATTTTTAAACATGTTTGAAATGCTACTTTCCTCACTTTTAAGATAGTTTTGAGGTTTCGACGGTATGACTCAAAAACTGCCATAACTCGTTTATTTTCCGAGTAAAATCCAAAAGCTGCAAATTATTACACAAAGGTTAATTTTTTTCTATATAGATCACTCGTCTGCAAAGAACACGGCTTTGCCATTGTTACCACCATCGAAGAAAAACATCGATCGCATTTCGGTCAGATTACATTTCAACGGAGATTCGGCCTGTTTTGCGATTCACACTCGTGTTTCTGATTTATCGTGAGCCCAACCCTTAAATTGTCGTAGGGAACGAAAGGTTCGACCTACAGAGCTCCGCGTGGTTTCTAAAACGCTGCAAATTATTACACAATGGTTCATTATTTTTCTATATAGATCACTCTTCTGCAAAGCCACCAAACCATCCAACATGAAGAAAAACATCGATTGCATTTCAGTCAGCTATAATTTGAACGGAGATTAGGCCTCTTTTGCGATTCACGCTCGTGTTTCTGATTTATCGTACGTCCAACCCTTAAATTCTCGTAGGGAGCGAACGGTTTGTCCTACAGAGCTCCGCGTGGTCTCTCAAAAATTCTATAGAATCTTAAATTGATGGAAAAACAATACCTTTATATCAAAATTTTTTGAGTTAGGGCGTTTTTTAAATTTCAAAATTCATTTTTCAACCCTTAGAAGTGACCTACATCAACCAAAATCTTCGGGGCACAACTAGACCCCGAATGAAGCCTACATACCAAATTTCATCAAAATCGGTCAATGCTAAGTGGGGAAAGTGCCGCGTACGGCGGACGGACGGCCAAATTTTTATTCGATTTTTGGATTCTACGTACCTTGAAACATAAACCAACAAATTTTGAGGGGGTGTTAAAATAAGTAATTATTGAAAATAATAAACCAAAATTCTATACTATCTTAAATTGATGGAAAAACAATACATTTATATCGACATTTTTTGAGCTAGGGCGTTTTCAAAATTTCAACCCTTAGAAGTGACCTACAATAACCAAAAGCTTCGGGGCACAACTAGACCCCAAATGGAGCCCATATACCAAATTTCATCTAAATCCGTCCATGGTAACTTAGGAAAATGCCGCGTACGGCGGACGGACGGCCGAATTTTTATTAGATTTTTGGATTCTACGTACCTTGAAACGGAAACCAAACAATTTTGAGGGCGAGTTAACATTTTTTTTCTTGGACGATTCCAAAGGTTCCATGTTGAAAATAATAAACCAAAAATGAGATAGTGGCTAATGGCGAAAATATTAAGGGGGTCTCAGATGGCGAATTCTTACAGGAAATTTCAAGCTGATTTCGATTACATTCCTACATCTGAATCCGGTATTTAGTTGCTCTATTCGCAAAAATCCTTGGAATTTCACTTTTTTTCAATCGATAAAGCCGATAGGCAACGACGATAGTCATTGTTGTATCTGTATCCGTGGACATTTAAGTCGTCAAATTTTAGGTCGATTGAGACCAACTCATTGAAGCCATAATAATTTCTAGAGAAGTTCAAGAGCACATTGAAACCCTTGAAAAACGTTGAAAATCATTTTTGTTTCGATGTATTGATTTCCTTCTACGTAGAATTTGAGATTCTACTAACTTGTTCGCATGCAAAACTACTGGAATGGTCACTTTGATATAAAACGTCTGCCAAGTGGGTGTGGCACATAGCTTCCTCGTATTCATAACCCGATTGTATAGATGATCCCATGCATAGTAGTTAATCTCAAAACACCAATTTCTAAGTACCTCATAGGGGACCATCTACACGCTAATCTGGACAATCCTAGAAAATGTCATCAAATTCGGATGAAAAATTAAGTGAGTAGATGTATGTGATTGGATCAAAAAAATACTTAGCCTCGGCTGGGATTCGAACCCGCGACCCCTGGGGGACAGTTGAAGTTACAGCTGTTACAAGTAATTCACGTTTGCGCATGCGCAGTCGCTTCTATCAGTCCGGGGATGATGATTTTCATAGGGGACTATCTGCAACCTAATCCACACAATCCCTGAAAATTTCATCAAAATCGAGTCGAAAATGTGGAAGTTATGGCCGTTACAAGGGAATTCACGTTTGCGCATGCGCAGTGGCTACTATCAGTCCGAAGGTGGTGATTATCATAGGGGACCATCTAAATACTAGTTTGTAACATTCCTAAAAATTTCATTGGAATCGGATGGAAAATGTAGAAGTTATGGCCGTTACAAGGAATTCACGTTTACGCATGCGCAGTCGCTTCTATCAGTCCGGGGATGATGATTTTCGTAGGGGACCGTCTACACACCAACCCGCACAATCCCTGAAAATTTCATCGAAATCGGACAATAACTTCGTATAGTTATGCGCGTTACAAGGAATTCATGACAGACACACAGACAGACAGACACACAGACACGGAACCAAAATTGTTCAGAAAGTTCTAAAACGCAAAACGCGAGTGAAAATTTTGATTTTGGAGAACTTTTTTTTCATCCTTGAAAAGTGAAAACAAAGCTTCCGCTACCTTGGTAGACTCGGAAGCAAAAACGTAAATATTTAGCATTTTTCCTGGAAAGGAACCAAATCACGGTTTTAAATATAGAAACATAATGGCATACCTATTCGAAATCAGCAAGAAATTCCTAGAATCCTTGAATCAAATAATTGTTTCCGGTATCTGATTAAGATTGTGTAATCAAAGCATGTACCTATCTACCTGTGGATGTTTTTAGAGGTGTCAATAACCGCTTAAGAGAGGGCATTAAAGATAGTCATTTGTGAACTAGATTATTTAATCATTCTCTTAAAATAATCGTAAATGTATTTCTACTACATTGAATTGAGAAATGACTACGAATGTAATACCGAGAATAGTTTGATCTTTATCCCGTTAGATAACTCCAACATTCTGACATCACTATTACGTAGGTAGTCCTACCTATTATTCTCGATTATGTGGCATCTCTATCACTGAGATAAGTACCTACAACTAAGAAAACACTTGATACAATCAATATTATCACGCTATCTTAGTGAATTGATTCTCTAATCTAATCTTCCTTAACGATTTGTTTTCGTTTTTGGTTTATTATTTTCAATAATAAACCTTTGGAATCAACCAAGAATTTTTTTTAAACACCCCCTCAAAATTTGATGGTTTACGTTTCAAGGTACGTAGAATCCAAAAATCGAATAAAAATTCCGTCCGCCGTGCGCGGCACTTTTGCCACTTAGCATTGACCGATTTTGATGAAATTTGGTATGTGGGCTCCATTTGGGGTCTAGTTGTGCCCCGAAGATTTTCGTTGATGTAGGTCACTTCTAAGGGTTCAAAAATGAATTTTGAAATTTGGAAAACGCCCTAACTCAAAAAATTTTGATATTTATATCAAAATTTTTTGAGTTAGGGCGTTTTCCAATAGAATCTTAAATTGAAGGAAAAACAATACCTTTATAAAGGTATTGTTTTTCCTTCAATTTAAGATTCTATAGACTTTTTAGAATTTTTTGAGACCACCCGGAGCTCTGTAGGACAAACCGTTCGCTCACTACGAGAATTTAAAGTTTGGACGTACGATAAATAAGAAACACGAGTGTGAAGCGCAAAAGAGGCCTAATCTCCGTTCAAATTTTAGCTGACCGAAATGCGATCGATGTTTTTCTTCATGTTGGATGGTTGGTGGCTTTGCAGACGAGTGATCAATATAGAATAATAATAAACCATTTTGTAATAATTTTCAGCGTTTAAAGGAGGTAGTTACCTACCTCTTCTAGGTCCTTTCAATGTCCAGCAAGTGGGGATAGATTTGAAGAAATATTCGGGGTACAGGTGGTGACAAATCTTTGTCGAGGTGATCCCTAATATACAGGGTGTCACCCTAACTCGAGGACCAAACTTCAAGGAACTTTTTTGTCTCTTGACATTTTTTTTTAAAACGCTTTAAAATTATACTTTTTTCACTTTTAAGATTTTGTTCGTGTTTTCGACCTTGAGCCATTAAAACGGCCATAACTCCCTCAATTTACTGGATAAACTCAAATATGAGTATACCGTTGGAAAGAACGTTAAATTTCCTATCAGTTCATGAGGACACAAAAGCTTTTTAAGCCTTTCGTATAAGTGAATAAATTGGTCAAAGTCAGAAATTTAAAACTTTCTCGAAAATCACCATTTTTCAGACTGACTCATCTTATGTAATAAACAGCCGTATCGGCGGGCACTCAACGGAAAAAACTTGCCCAGAATCTCAGCTTTCCAACGGTCTATCAATTTTTCTTTTTAACATTCAAATTAGAAGAGTAAATGAAGTTTGAATGCCCGAAAACGTGTGTTTTACAAGAAAATCCAGTGTTTTAAGCGGTTTCTGGTCCCCCTCGACCTCAAGATGGCTTGACGATTTTGGTATCATTTCCTATGTAATTTTCTACTCTGAATCAAATAGTGATACTTCCGAATGGTTCCGACTGCTAGAAAGTGGATTTTTCGAAGAAAACCTTCGTTTTTCGTACATAAATTACGCATTATTCTTAAATGTGGTAGTGAGCATGAAGTAACACCTTTGAACTCAACAAAAACTTCAATCAACTAGAAATTCGGTGTTTTTATTGAGTTAAAAGGTGTTACTTCATGCTCACTACCACATTTAAGAATAATGCGTATTTTATGTACGAAAAACGAAGGTTTTCTTCAAAAAATCCACTTTCTAGCAGTCGGAACCATTCGGAAGTATCACTATTTGATTCAGCGTAGAAAATTACATAGGAAATGATACCAAAATCGTCAAGCCATCTTGAGGTCGAGGGGGACCAGAAACCGCTTAAAACACTGGATTTGCTTGTAAACACACGTTTTCGGGCATTCAAACTTCATTTACTCTTCTAATTTGAATGTTAAAAAGAAAAATTGATAGACCGTTGGAAAGCTGAGATTCTGGGCAAGTTTTTTCCGTTGAGTGCCCGCCGATACGGCTGTTTATTACATAAGATGAGTCAGCCTGAAAAATGGTGATTTTCGAGAAAGTTTTAAATTTCTGACTTTGACCAATTTATTCACTTATACGAAAGGCTTAAAAAGCTTTTGTGTCCTCATGAACTGATAGGAAATTTAACGTTCTTTCCAACGGTATACTCATATTTGAGTTTATCCAGTAAATTGAGGGAGTTATGGCCGTTTTAATGGCTCAAGGTCGAAAACACGAACAAAATCTTAAAAGTGAAAAAAGTATAATTTTAAAGCGTTTTAAAAAAAATGTCAGGAGACAAAAAAGTTTGCAAATTAGTTGTAGAATCGATCCTTGAAGTTTGGTCCTCGAGTTAGGGTGACACCCTGTATATTTTTTGGACGTCCCTCATTAACACTGGGCGTCATTGAGTTGCAGGACAACACTAGACGGGAAAAAAGGTCTGCCGAGTGGGTGTGGCACATAGCTACCTCGTATCCGTTGCCCGGTAGTATAGATGACGCTCCTGATGATTATCTAATCTCAAAACATCATTCTTGCAGTACCCTCATAGGGGATCATTTACACGCCAACCCGCACAATCCCTGATAATGTCATCGAATTGGGGTGAAAAATCTAGAAATTATGGCTACTTAGAGGTCTTCACATTTGCGTGTGTGCAGAGGCTACTATCGATCCGAGAGCAATGATTTTCATAGGGAACCATCTAAACGCGAGCCAACACCACCCATAAAAATTTCATCGAAATGAAGATAACTTCATTTAGTTTTACCCGTTACAACGATTTCTTGACTGGACAGTCTGGCAGACACACAGACAGGCAAACATGAAACCAAAGTTGAAAAAACCACCAAAATGTAAAACTTGTAGAAATTTTGATGTTGGAGAAATTTTTTTTTTTCATGAAAAGTGAAAACTGCTTCTGCTACCAAGGTATAGACTCGGAAGCAATAACTACTCTATGCTGCCGAGACATTACTGTATCTGTAGACAGGTGTACTTACCAAACTACTCACCTACTACGAGGTTCCTTGATAATTTGGTGTTGAACTCTCAATCAAATGATAAAATCAAGCCAGAATTTTACAAAATTAATCCGAAAATCAACAAACACAAATGTTATTAGTGATGAATAGAAATTGAAGTCGAAGAAGTCGTATACTTTGTCATCAAGTAAGTATAAAATTATGATGGAAATCATAAGTGAGTATGAAATTATGGTAAAATGAGATGAACCATCGTGTATTAATATGTAAATCAGCACCTACTTATTATAGGGTGCTTCATCATGTTTCCCCAGCGAAAATCCCTTCACAATGCTGTAGGGTCTACGTTAATGAGGTTGATCAAAAGCTAGGTACTCAAACGCTTTATTAAAACAACGTTTTATATTTCAAACAAAGTAGGGGCCTAGCGGATCATTACATAGCTGAAACATTCTTTATTGATTGGTGGTTGAACTCGAGGATTTGTTAGGACTATAGATTACCTAGCTAACTTCAATCGTGGATAGGGTAGTTTGGTAGTTTTGGTTGAAGTTACGAAGTTGAAACAATTCCACGGGATGGTCCAAGTCGGAGTTTACTTTCATTAAAAAGGAATTGAACTGTGGTGAATAAAATAATCCTTTCGAAATTTGAATTAAAAAAGTTGGTAGGTAAAAAAAAGAAAAAAAAAACGCTGCAAATGTTTATTATTTTCTGTATAGATCCCTCCCTACCAACCACAGGTACCTACTAGGGCACTTTTGAACATTTCAAAGCTTCATTCCCATTTGGTTGGTGGTTGGGGTTGAAATGTTCAAAAATGCCCTAGTAGGTAGTAGGTACTTGTGGTTGGTAGGGAGGGATCTATACAGAATCGTGATCTATACAGAAAATAATAAACCTTTGGGCAATAATTTGCAGCGTTTTTTTTACCAACCTGTGGTACTACCTACCACACTATACCGTAGATGTACCCAACTTCGGCCATGTCCCCTAACTTCGGCCATTTCAAATATTGGTGGTACTGATGAAGCTGTGCTCTTCACGGGGTCATTAAAAACTTTCAGTTTTTTCTCAATTTCAACAGGTGTCTTTGGGGCCTAATGTTGATATCTCCCGCGCTTGTTACTCTTTTCACTTTCCCATGGAAAAAATCAAAATGTAAACAAGCAGTTTAGACATTTTTCAGCTTGTGTGCTTTATAACTATTGAAGTTTTTGATGTGATGTGATCTTAGAACTTGCTCTTACCGTTTCATGTTCGTAGTTTAGTGTTCTTGAAGGTGAGTGATAAGTCATTTTTTTACTTCGTGTTTTGAGGGAGTTCTGGGGAGTTTTTTACGATAACTGAGTCAGTGTACCTAACTTCGGCCATGGGGGGTCCGTCTCGAAGATAGAAAATTAGTGGACGTGAGTACCAAAACTATAATCCGATATATATGGAAAACGCACTGAAGGAGGAAATTGTCAATTCGGAAGGCATCCTAAAAATATGCAGTACCCAGATCGACTTTGCAGGATAAGATAAATAAGAAGAATCCTATCAAGGTGGGTCACCCCAATGCATTTCCATTTTCACTCTAATGTAGTGATATTATTTTAATGACTAGTCATGAGTTTATAGTCGTTTGAGAATATTACACAAAGCTTTCAAGAGAAGACAGATAAGTTAATATTACCAATGAATGTTTTAAATGTTGTACAAATAATTGTGGCTGTTATATGACTAGTGTGACGATCTCGTATTTTTGACATTATTAGCACTGATAATGATGATATTTTTGAAATGTCGACCTAAAAATTACCATGATTTGAAATTTTAAAATTCAAATAATCAGTTCATGTTTGAAAAGCTTTATAGATATTTTTTACTGCATTTCGCCTTTGTTTGGATGTTTTCCATGATATTCCTAAGGTTTTATTGTATTATAGGTGTTCCAAAAAAGTCTTTGTATGGTTTTTATAATTTTTAAATTCAAAAAAGCTTTTTTAAAAAATTTTTCGGCGGCCGAAGTTACAATATAATTACTACTTCTTCGTTTTTAATGCATTTTTCATAGGTGGCCGAAGTTGGAGCACAACGGTACCTAACTTCGGCCACACTTCAAGTTTTTAAAAAAGGCCAAAGTTGTGATGATTAATAAAATTTATAGTGACATCCTATAGAGCAGATCTGCTGCCATCTAAATTATTTTTTTCAGATTTTTAGTCATATATTTGACTTTTAATAAACTCATAAAACCTTCAAAAGTGGCCGAAGTTGGGTACATCTACGGTACTGCCTTCACAATCTAGTTTATTAGAAAAAACAAAACGCTTCACAATCGATTCGAAAAATAGGGATCTTCATACGGAAATTTGATTACTGGTTGCCAAGGAAGCAAAACTAAATACAACTCGAAGAAACGAACAGCGATCGCGCTAGTTGAAAATACAATGGAGATTAGACTTCTTTGGAGATTCACACTCGTGATTCTGTTTTATCGAAGGAAAACCCTTAAGTACTCGTAGGGAGCGAACGGTTTGTCCTGCAGAGCTCCGGGTGGTCTCAAAATTTTTTTAAAAATTCAATACTATTTAAAATTGGTGAAAAACGTTACTTTTATTTCGAGCTAGGGCACTCTTGAACATTTCAACCCTTAATTTTCACCCCACATCAACCAAAAGCTTCGCGGCACAACTAGACCCCAAATGGAGCCCATGTACCAAATTTGAACCAAATCGGGTTGCTAAGAAAAGTGCGGACGGAAAATTTTGTATTCGATTTTCGGATTCTACGTACTTACCTTGAAACGTAAAACATCAAATTTTGAGGTAGGGGGGGGGGGGGGTTAACAATTTTTTTCTTGCTCGATTCCAATGGCTTATTATTGAAAATAATAAACCAAAAATCGTTGATAACCATTAGTACTTTCAGAATGGAATCCCAAGGCGTTTCCTAATTCAACAGGAAAGAACAAACTCCTTTTTTTTTAGTACAATCCGGCTCTAACCATCGATTTCAGAATGAGAGCCACGATCACAGAAAAGGATGAGTTTCTATTTACTAAAGGATACCACGACCACCCTATTGGTTCTGTTCAGTAAATAAATTTGGCCCTGGGGAGCTCTTCTGATTGTGAAATTAACGATTAAGTCATCACTTTTCCCAGCTCTGCGGATCTGAATAGTTCCAAAAGTGTATCTTGCAAGTCCCCTAGACGTCAAACTTGAAAACAGACCATTAGTAAGGTGCAGGAGGGGTGAAGGAATCACTCAATCTCGGTTGACGATTTCTTTTATGAGGTGTGATTTTCGCTCTATTGATTTGGTTTGACATAAATTATTATGAAGTTTCAAAACTAGACCATTTACAAAATGCATACAGTTAAAAGCATACCAAAACCTCAGTTTTAAATTAAAATTCACAATTTTGTCAACTATCTGTGACTCTCTCAATTTGCTGCGGTGGTTCATAATTATCTTTTCTGTAATGGGTAATTGGAGGGAGCAAAACCTTTGCTTGTAGGCTCACCTAATCACACTCACCGTGTGCTCATGTGGTACTAATTTCATTGCTATCAAGAAAATTAATTTTGAGAAGTAATCATTACTCAAAGTAATCATCATGCCAGCAACAGAAACGTAACACATTGACGAAGTTCCTTCCTATGACCCCGACTGGGTAAAAAGATCCAAAAAAGTTGTCTGTGATGGAATTAGTAGGTATCTATTTGTTTGTCTTTACTTGGTGATCATCTCCTGTTTATGCTACGACTCAATTTATCAAGAAAAGTATCAAAATCTATAATCAAATATCTATCAATTATTGTACAGAACATTCCATATTTTCCCCTAGTTACATCAATGTTAATGGTTTTGTTGATTTTTTCTTAACTTTTACTAACAATTTTCGTTTTGTTTTTATTCATTTTTTAGAAAACTATGACCGCTACAGGCACGATTAAGAATTTTCAATTGTAGCTGATTACAATTCCTTTAAATTCCCCTCTCTCTACTTTTTTTGACATTTTATGTCTTTACTATGGCACATAAATGAAAAATCGTCTCGCGGGGATCGTCACGCGGAAATTTATGATGATTTTCACGTACAACCAATCGTTCCTAGGGAAAACTAACTTCCTCATTTTCCACCCCACAAAAATCGTTCGCACTCATTGGAAAGCTCTCAATTTATTAAACATAAGACATAAAATGTCTCTCGTGGTTGCGTACTTGTACGAAAGCTGTATCCACCGTTTGTGTTTTTGTAAAATGAGTAGTTATGGGAGTAAAAGGCTCTAAACGGCCTTAGCTAAATACCAATTTAAAATAATTACCAATTTTTGAATTGTTGTATCTCCGCAATTTTTCGATCTACAGAGCTCAAGTTTTTTCAAGTTGTAGCAAATTTACCCTACTCTAAGAACTATTATCGTAGTTCAGAAGTTATAGTTTTAAAAAAGTGCCAAGATTTCACGGTTTTCAGCGTACTACGATTTAGTCAGTTTTCAGTGATGCAAATTTTGGGATAAACTACCCTTAGGGGTTCTAACAACATTTAAAAAAATCCTAGATACATACTCCCACCATTGTAATAATGTAAAAATTTATAAATGTAATAAATTGACTGGGCTAACCTACCTTTCTGTACCTGAGATGAACTCATACATCGTTATTTGAAAAACCTCATCAAAATCGGTATTACTGTTTGAGCGAAATGCAGTGACGCGCCCTACAGTAAATTACTCGTACATACTCATACCTAATTTTCGTAGTACGTATTCATGTTCGTAGAGTTATTGATAACCGCAACTAACCTACCTGTAGTTACAAAATCTCATTCGAAATAAACAAAATCACCTACCTATCACTCTTAAGAATCTCGAACTTTTCAAGCACATCCAACATACCTCCCTTCGGGCAAAAATTAGGAAATTCTATGTACTGTCCGTTTGTTAGATCAAAACCAAAGTTATGATTGGATTCTCTTGGGTGATTCGCAAAAGCAGAATCACCTTTGTTATCCCTGAAATCCTTCTCATGATCTTTCATTCTTTCCCTAAATTTCCTACCAGTTTGACCACAATACTGAAGCCCACAAGAACATTTCAGCTTATAAACCCCACTTTTATCTTGAACGCTAATTTTATCTTTAACAGAACCCAACGAAGCTTTAAGATTAGTTTTATTTTTAAACCCTACTTTGAAACCTCTATATGATAACATTTTGCCAATTTTGTCAGAAATCTTTCCATAATAAGGTATACTTATCCACTTTTTCTCTGGGCAGCAGTGACAGGGAATCCTGTCCTAAACATTTCCATTATCCATTCAACTAGTCCTTCTTCTTCTTTTTTTGATAGAACTGGGTCAGGACCCATTTTACATAAATATGGAGATTTACGCTTTACCTTATCATTAAGAGTTATACGAGGAACCTGATGTATTCGCACAGAGGTGGCGATGGGCATCCCTGCCTTGCAGTCTTGAATTGCCGCTAACATGGCTTCTTCAGAGTAATTTCGTCTTGCATCTTTTGTGTGGGGTTTCTTCTTTTTCGCCTTGCTGTTTCCTAAAGCCTCGCTCCTTCGCTTGACTGTCATTCTTAATAAGATCAATGGAAAAAACAAAACTGTCATTCTAAAGTAAATTCATGAAGCCTGTCGGTCACTGGATCATCAAGGTGACGATTACTGGGTAATTCATTTCTCAGTTTTCGACATCAGTTAAACCAGTTTCCGACACCCCCTGTCGAACACTGGATCCAGTTATTATAAAGCATAATCTCAAACACCATTGGAATCACCGTTCATCAACGGTTCACGCTGCAATCCGAACTAAAAATTACTCTGAACCCCAGTATTCGACACTTGCGTCGATAACTGGTAAACAACGATTTTCGAGTAGGTACCCAGTTTGCGACACCCCATATTTCGCTCTATAAAACCCATTTGAAAGCATGCAAAAAAGGAACACATTCCTTCAAGTATAACTAACTAGAATAACATTGGAAAACAATGATATTTTCAAGAATACAGGAGAGAGACAGCAAAATGTTCACTTACCTCCTTACGAGAAACAATAGCACAGGTGGAAGTCTGGAACACAATTAACTTTAACACGTTTTCGCACAGTGAACCTCCCAAGTAACTCCTTCGAATTGGTGGGATTCGGCTTAGAAATGTTCAAAGCTGTTGAAGACGCCAAGTTTAAATGGGTAAATAGCACCAAACGCTTATTTTTCCAAATTAAGTTCGTGACTGTCGAATACTGGTTCACTGTCGGAAACAGGAGCATTTACCCTACCGGGCTGTTTTGACGGGTTCATCCAATCTCAATGGATTCTAATCAATGTTTACTTCGTAAAATAATCATGTTTGCTCTTTCCTACTCGTAGTTCATGGACTGTTTTTATGTTGTGTTATGTGCAGGACTGAGAGTCGCTCAATGCGGGGAAAACGCTCGCAAATTTTCCAAGAAACCGGAAATGGAAAGACCAGTTATGCCGCCCTGTGATGTCGCACCAGCTGCTTACAAAGTAAGCTCATCACAAGTACAAAACTTCGATCACGCAGTATTATACAAATCACAAGTGTTGGTTCAATGAAACTCATCGCTTCGTTCTTTAATTAAGAGTATCTTCATATAGGTATCTACGAGGTATCGTATTAAAATAGAATTTCCTTCGTTAGGTACTATTATTCCCATTCGTGTCAGTTTTTCATAAAAACAAATAACACTACGCAACTTTTGATATCGATCCCTTGAAACAAACTATGATCTCGATAGCAATGGCTTTTCTGATGAGTTCTTCCGTGTCTTTAGCCAAGGAGCACAATGCAAGGTAAATCCAATTTTTATGAGCTTTCTAGACCAAGCCCCAAGAGTCTCAAATGTTTTTAATCTCCAACCCATTTCAGTTGAGGAGGTGCATTTAGCAATTCAATCCTTAAGCAATACATCTTCTTCCGATTATTTTGGCATCAACTCATCAGTCCTTAAAGCTGTATCACCCCTCATAGTCGAGCCCCTGGCATACATTTTCAACTCCTGTTTTCAGAGGGATCCTTCCCAAATTGTTTGAAGATTGCCCTTTTTTTACCCTTTTTAGGAACAGGCGTTACAGTAGCAGTAACGCCTGTTCCTAAAAAGGGTAAATCCAAAAGATACGAAGATTTTCGTCCCATCTCCAAACTTCCTCTCTTTGCTAAGGTGATGGAGCGACTTGTTTTGCGCAGACTGAATACCTATTTGGAGGATAACGGCATTCTGCATGAACAGCAATTTGGATTCCGCAAGGGTACACAGCTTCTGCAGCGTGCTCTTTGATAATGCAGGTGCTTCAATCCCTGGAGAATCATTTGTGCACCTCACTCCAGCTCTACGATCTGTCAAAGGCTTTTGATTCTGTGCCTCATGATTTGCTTATCAGGAAGCTACACCACTATGGGTTTGGAGATCTGGCTCTGTCTTTCTTTGGGAGTTTTTTGCGAGGCTGGAAACAGGTGGTTATTTTCAATGGCGTCGAGTCCTTTGCAGTTGATATCCAAATGTTGAGTAAAGCAGGGCTCAGTACTTGGTCCTTGTCTTTTCTTGATTTTCATCAATGATTTGGCTCACCAGTTCCACAACAAAAGGATATTCCTTTTCGCCGATGATGTCACCGCTCTTTCCAGTCACTCTGACCTTGCCAGTCAGCTCTAGATTGTGACCAGATTAATGTGAATATGATTATTGAGGGTTGGTGTTCCGCTAATGGTTTGAATTTAAACACCAGTAAAAAGCAGAGTATAACTTTCCTCCTCAATCAACGACTTCAAGAGGAGGTGAACTTTCTTGGTCTGACCATTGATAATCGGCTGTCATGGAGGTCACTCATTGATCTTTTGCTAAAATTAGCCTCTTGTAACTTCATGCTGCACCGTTTGGCTGGCTCAGTGTCACGGGATTTCCTTCGGACTGTATATTTTGCCTGCTTTGCGAGCAGGGTTTCATATGGAGTTTTGGTATGGGGCAATTCGTGTCATGCGGGTGAGGTCTTCAGTCAACAGAAGAGGGCTGTCAGAACTATTTGCGGGCTATCCTGGAGTCAGAGTTGCCGTGGAAGCTTTCGCACCCTGGGAATCCTCACTGTTCCAGCCCTTTATGTCCTGAGCTGTCTTCAATTCGTAAGACGTAATCTGGGTCAAATGGAACGGCGGCGTGATCTGCACACCTATGATACCAGGAAGAGACACGACTTATTTCTTCCAGTGTCACGTCTCAGTGTGACGAAGGATACGAGTCCTTTGCAGTCGGGTGCCAAATTTTTTAACCACCTTCCCAACGAGTTGCGTTCTCTTCCTGAAAAGAAGTTCATCGCTACTGTCAGGGAGAAGCTGCTGAATGCAGAACTTTATACTGTGACGGACTTTTTTCAGGAGGGCTATGGTCCTTGATATTTTGTTTTTAGCGGGCTTTTTTTTGCCTCTTTTTTATTTTTTCCGAACTTTAGTTTTAGGTCGTTTAAATTTTATTTTAAATGTTATTAACATTGTTGACAATTGTATTGCCGATCCGGCCTTTACAAATAAAACACATTCAATATTTTGTGTTCGCTAAATTTATTCAAAGTATTTTTCAAAAATATATTTCCAAAGTCGGTGGTTTCTAACTAATTATTGGGGTGAAACCTGGTCATTTTTTTCTGTCATACTTGAAGAAGAATCAGGTTTCATATTATGTTGAAGAAAAATGACAAGGTCCCATAAATTGTATCCAATTTGATCAATTTTTTTATATTAATTTAGAATGAATAACAGAAGTCAAATTAATTTTCAGATCGAAAATCGGTTCAATCGAATTGCAAAAGATGCCCACTAATCCTTAGGGGCAGGCTTGAGGCAATGTTGCCAAATCTCTCTCCATTGTGATGCATTGGAGGAAGTGAAAATGGCTGTCCTCTCTGGCTATACGAAACCGGAGAAGTTGATTAGACTTCTACTTCTGAAACTTGGACAATTTCTTGATGAATACTAATGGATCTAAAATATGTTAAGAAAATGTAGAAAATTAAGGTTGAAAAAATCAAAACTCGTTGATTCACACGAAGCCCGACGACGTAATAATCTCATTCACCCTGGAATGGAAGTGACAACTATTGAACCCAACAACAACTAAAAACTTTCTATTTGATGGTGAGATGATTCCGAACTACTTTTCCTCTCCAGCTTCTCCAACACATGTTCATCGATCTCACGTGTTTGTTTGTTTGTTGCGATCCCACAAAATGTAATTTCATTCTTTCAAATGTATAGTTACTGCTTTGAAGTTGATTAAAGCCTTATTTCTCCAAAAGGTTTTACGTCTATTCTTGATCATTTCAATTTAATCAACTTCAAACATGGATAAGATCCTTAAACCAACTCGACTCGAAGTCGACCCTGACTCATCAACGGCAGCGAAGGAATGGAGTTATTGGCTACGCACTTTTGAGAACTTCATTGAAGAATCGGAGATAGTTGAAGACGCTAAGAAGCTCAAGGTACTAATTCATCACCTTTCTTATGCTATCTATGAATACATATCCGAATGCACTTCCTACGATTCAGCTATCACAACTCTAAAGGGGTTATTTGACAAATCGAAAGGTGAGGTATTTTCAAGGTTCCTTCTAGCCACACGCAAGCAGAAGCCTGAGGAATCTGTCGACCAATTTTTCCAGGCACTTAAAGTCCTCAGCAAGGACTGCAATTTTACAGCTGTCTCGGCAGCTAAAAATCGTGATGACTGCATACGAGACTCATTCATTAGTGGGTTGGCGTCCTCAGAAATGCGACAACGGCTCCTAGAAAGCCAGACTTTGGAGCTGGCTGATGCGTTGTCCACTTCAAAGGCTATTGAGTCTAGTATCAAGCACGCCCGATTCTACTTACTGGGTAATGATCACGTTAACGCTTCTACTTTTTCTGAGGTCTCTAAATCTGAATCTTGCGACAATGTTGTATCTTCTTCCTCTAATTTCCCTGCTCGTAGAAATACTCGTATTTTCAAATGCTATTTCTGTGGTAGTTCGGCTAGGCATTTCAGAACTGACTGCCCAGCTAAGGACGCCACATGCTCTTCATGTAGTAAGAAGGGGCACTATTCGAAAGTATGCAAATCGCGAAAAACTAATAAAACTACTTCAGCAATCACCCAAGACAGTTCTGACGATGATGCGACCACCGCCACTATCATCGCAGCAAATCCTGGCCTTCTATCCAAAGCAGTTGTCCCAGTACTGATAAAAGGTTGCAAGGCGAATTGTTTGATAGACACTGGTAGCTCGAACAGTTATATCAATGAAGATTTTGTAGTTTCTCACAAATTTATGATCAACGAGCCCTCTCAACACAGCAAAGTTTCGATGGCATCAACAACACTATCTACTGAAATCAAAGGTTTCGTACTTGCTGATCTAAGTTTAATGGAGCACAAATATAGAAATCTGAAATTATCCATTCTTCCAAATTTATGTGCCGATATTCTCATAGGTCATGATGTGCTAAAGCAGCATTCTAAATTGCATCTATCATTCGGGGGGCAAAAACCACCCTTGACGATTTGTAGCGTTGCTCAAGCTCTTGTTGAACCCGTCTCGCTTTTCACTAATCTCTCCCCAGATATCAAACCGATTGCCACGAAATCTAGACGATACTCCCCCGAAGATTCTGCTTTCATATGCAATGAAGTCAGGGCATTGCTGGCAGAAGGGGTTATCGAAGAGAGCACGTCTCCGTGGAGAGCACAAGTTTTGGTCGTGAGGAGCGAGAATCGCAAAAGACGAATGGTAATCGATTACTCGCAAACCATTAACAAGTACACCTTACTAGATGCCTACCCTGTTCCCAATATTGAGAAGATGATTACTGATATTTCCAAGTTCTCTTACTACAGCACGCTTGATTTGAAGAGTGCTTATCATCAGGTCCCAATACCTAAGATAGATAGGCCTTTCACGGCTTTTGAAGCAGGGGGAGCCCTCTACCAATTTAAAGTCATTGCTTTTGGACTGACCAATGGAGTTTCTGGATTCCAACGTTTCATTGATAAAATCGTACGTACCGAAAACCTCTCTGGCGTATTCGCGTACATTGATGACGTCACCGTTTGTGGTAAAACTAAACAAGAACATGACCAAAATCTGACTGCCTTCCTAACAGCCACAAAAAAGTACGGTCTCACTTTGAATGAAGATAAATGTAGGTACTCCATCAATACTATTTCAATTCTCGGACATTTGATCTCCAATCACACTATTCGACCAGACCCCGAAAGAATGAAATCTCTTCTTGACTTTCCCCCACCTACCAATTCCAAATCGCTTAAACGAGTTTTAGGAATGCTAGCCTACTATTCAAAGTGGATTCGGGGATTTTCAGAGAAAATTCGCCCGCTTGTCACATGCAATACATTTCCTATGCCTAAAGACGTCATTGACTGCTTTTCAAATCTCAAGAGAGAAGTAGCTGATTCATCCATAGCTACTCTTGAGGAAGGAATTCCACTAGTAGTAGAGACTGATGCTTCGGATTCAGCTCTAGCAGCGACACTCTCACAAAAACACCGACCTGTAGCTTTCTTCTCGAGAACTCTCACGGCTAGTGAAAGAAACCATTCTTCTATTGAGAAAGAAGCTAGTGCAATTGTGGAGTGTCTAAGAAAATGGAAGCATTTTCTCATTGGCAGACATTTTACAATCATAACGGATCAAGAAGCTCTCTCTTTCATTTTTAATAAAAATCATTCAAGTAAAATTAAAAATGATAAAATACTTAGATGGAGACTTGAATTGTCTAGTTACAGCTTTGATATAAATTACCGCCCCGGAAAAGATAATATCGTAGCCGACACGCTTTCACGAATTTGCGGAGCTATGAATAGCAACAATAAATTATACGAACTACACGAATCTCTCTGTCATCCTGGAGTAACGAGATTTTTCCATTGGATCCGATGTCAAAATTATCCGTTTAGCCTTGATGAAGTCCGAAAAGTCGTTTCCAATTGTCCATTATGCGCAGAAGTCAAACCCCGATTTTTTAGAAAGACTACCGGCACACTCATCAAAGCTACCCAACCTTTTGAACGTGTTAGTGTAGACTTCAAAGGGCCACTGCCATCCAATAATGGGAAACCTTATCTTCTAACCGTCATTGACGAGTTTTCACGCTTTCCTTTTGCTATTGCTTGTAAAGACATGAGCTCATCAACTGTAATCAAAGGCTTCATCGAGATTTTCACCATTTTCGGCATGCCGAGCTACGTGCACACGGATAGAGGACTGTCTTTTATGTCTCGCGAAGTCACCAGCTTCCTCCACTCCAGAGGAACGGCGACTAGCCACTCTTCTCCGCACAACCCGGAAGGAAATGGACAAGTAGAAAAATTGAACGATACCATTTGGAAGGCCATTACACTCGCACTGAAGAGTAGAGGTCTTAATACTAACCAATGGGAGAAGGTTCTCCCTGATGCTCTGCACTCCATACGGTCGCTTCTCTGTACCAGCACAAACTGCACACCTCACGAAAGGATTTTTCAGCATAATAGACGAGCTTCGAGTGGAAAAGCGCTTCCTTCTTGGTTGATGACTCCTGGCCCTATACTACTTAAAAGATTTGATCGGACCAGCAAGTACGAGCCGCTTGTTGAAGAGGTGGATCTGCTAGAATCAAACCCTGAGTACGCAGTGATCCGCCACAACAATGGAAGGGAGTCAACAGTAGCCCTCCAGCACCTAGCACCAAGAGGAGATCCAAACTTGGGGGTACCCCAACCTGAATCTCTTGAATCAGAGGAAATTCCTATTCAAGACTCGAACCCCGAATTCTCTCCCATTACTTCTGATACCGCAGGGACTCCGAAAATTCAAGAATTTCTGGCACCAGAATCAACCTCCACCCCGACTACTAGTATGCAGAGACCATCAGATTCTCCACGGCCCCAAAGAACCCGTCAAAGGCCCACTCATCTGGATGACTACGTCCTTTACTAAAAGGAGGGGCGAATGAGATGATTCCGAACTACTTTTCCTCTCCAGCTTCTCCAACACATGTTCATCGATCTCACGTGTTTGTTTGTTTGTTGCGATCCCACAAAATGTAATTTCATTCTTTCAAATGTATAGTTACTGCTTTGAAGTTGATTAAAGCCTTATTTCTCCAAAAGGTTTTACGTCTATTCTTGATCATTTCAGATGGTAAACAACTATTGGAACCTATTGGATGAAAAATGTAGAAGTTGTGGCTGTTACAAGGAAAGTCACGTTTGCGCATCCGTCGCGGTTATACAGGGTGTCCCATGTTAAGGACCGAAAAACTTCGGGAGTCGATTCTACAACTAATTTTAGTAATAAAGTGTCTCCTAGCAATTTTTCGTTAGACGCTTAATTTCCGAGTTATTTTAACTTTAAGATTTTTTTCGTGTTTTCGACCTTAAGCCATAAAAATGACCATAACTCGCTTAACTGACAAGCAATTCAAAATCTAATTACACCGTTGGATAGGGCGTTAAATTTACCATCTTTCTAGTGGTTATACAAAATTTTTTGTAAGGTCGTGAGGGGTGAAAAATCAACTCGTAAAGTCATATTTGTAAAATTGTCAAAATTTCCTACTTTTTCTTTTGATTGTTAAGGTTTTACTTCCAAATGATTTTTCACGTACCTCTACATCAAAAACTGCGCAAAGATCTCAGCTTTCTAATGGTATAATTTGTTTTAATTTTACTTCGCTAATTAGGGGTGAAAAATACGTTTGAATGCTAAAAAACGTGGTTGCGCTTATGGAAATCAAGGTTTCTCGTTTGTTGGGCCTCGGGCAGGTTCGTCGAATCAGAGGTGGGATTCTACGTCATTTTCAACGCTATTAGACTGATTTCATCACCGTTGGTATGTGAAAGCACAGTATTGAATTTTGGTTGGTCCGAATCTTTTTTTTTCTAATTTACTTGGTATTTATGCACGAATTGAATGTTCAATTCTCGCAACTTTCTCGATTGTATGAAAAAAGAGATATCTCATAAAGAATAGCGTGTAGATGTGGAATAAAAAACAAAGATGAATAATGATATTTTAGAGAAAGTAAAAATGATATTTATGAACAAAAATAATCTTTATCTTCATCAAAGTACGTTATTGACTAAACATAAATAGAGGATAATAAATTATGCTCTACTCCGTCTTTGACTTCGTTTGTCATTCGTCCGGATACCCGTAAACACAAAGCAAAGTTTATAACAGCCAAGTAGAAAATAATTGAGGAATGAGCTGTCAGGAGACGATGCACATTATGTAGGTACTGAAGAAGGAGGTCACATTGAGCACTTACTCTGAATCGGTAATATGACGACCAATGCTTCAAATTTTGACATTTCTCAATTATTTTCTACTTGGCTGTAAAAAATTTGAATTTGTGTTTACAGGCATCCGGTCGAATGACAAACGAAGTCAAAGACGGAGTAGAGCATAATTTATTATCCTCTATTTATGTTTAGTCAATAACGTAGGTACTTTGATGAAGATAAAGATTATTTTTGTTCATAAATATCATTTTTACTTTCTCTAAAATATCATTATTCATCTTTATTTTTTATTCCACATCTACACGCTATTCTTCATGAGATATCTCGTTTTTCATACAATCAAGAAAGTTGCGAGAATTGAACATTCAATTCGTGCATAAATACCAAGTAAATTAGAAAAAAAAAATTCGGACCTACCAAAATTCAATAATGAGCTTTCACATACCAACGGTGATGGAATCAGTCTAATAACGTTGAAAATGACGTAGAATTCCACCCCTGATTCGTCGAACCTGCCCGAGGCCCAACGAACCAGAAACCTCGATTTCCATGAGCGCAACCACGTTTTTTAACATTCAAACGTATTTTTCACCCCTAATTAGCGGAGTAAAATTAAAACAAATTATACCATTAGAAAGCTGAGATCTTTGCGCAGTTTTTGACGTGGAGGTACGTGAAAAATCATTTGGAAGTAAAACATTAACAATCAAAAGAAAAAGTAAAATTTTGACAATTATACAAAAATGACTTTACGAGTTGATTTTTCACCCCTCACGACCTTACAAAAATTTGTGTATAACAACTGGATAGATGGTCAATTTAACGTCCTATCCAACGGTGTAATTAGATTTTGAATTTCTCGTCAATTAAGCGAGTTATGGTCATTTTTATGGCTTAAGGTCGAAAACACGAAAAAAATCTTAAAATTAAAATAACTCGGAAATTAAGCGTCTAACGAAAAATTGCTAAGAGACACTTTATTACTAAAATTAGTTGTAGAATCGACTCCCGAAGTTTTTCGGTCCTTAACATGGGACACCCTGTATAGCTACTACCTACCAGTCCGTTGGAGATGAGTTTCATTGGGACCATCTACACGCCAACCCGTAAATCCCTGAAAATTTCATCGAAATTTGACAATAACTTCGTATAGTTATACCCATTACTAGGATTACATGACAGACACAGACCCGAAACCAAAATTGTTCAGGAAAGTCTAAAACGTAAATATGCGAGTAGAAATGTTAGTTTTGGAGAACATTCTTTTTTCCCAACCTTGAAAATTGAAAACAACCTTGGTAGACTCGGTAGCAAAATCAGTTCGTTTTTCCAGACTAGATCCGTTTTTGAATAATCAAGTCCCATGGGTGGAAAGTGACAGTGGAAATCTAGGAGGAGGTCTCACGTAATTTGTAACCCATTATTTAATCAATTCTTCTCCCCCGGTCTTCGATTGCCAGCGTGATGTTATGATGAGCTAGATGATGAAAAGACGGGTCATACCGACGTAAATGCATGCTGAGGAAACCTGTTGTTTAAGGTCATATTATATCGTAAACAAGGTCATACCAGAAGCGATCCCGCTATCTAATGAACGTCATCCCACACCTACACACTCGTACCTACATGGAGATGGCGCAGAAGCTCAGCAATGTCATTTGATTAGAATAATATTTTCGGGAGACTTGATAATTTGTGAATAAATTAATGCTTTTTGAGATAAAATTTTATCCTTTTTCGTCGAATTTTAATGGTTTTATTTGGTTTTGATTTCTTTGTTAAAAAATGATACCAACGACGTTTATGGTTTATTAATTTACTTCTAGAAGTAGGTAGGTACCTACTAATCGTTCGAACCTATTAAAAAACGCTGCAAATTATTACCCAACGCTTTATTATTTTTTATGATAGTTTATTTTTTATACTGGTTTATTATTTTTTATGCTTATAGATAATGGTTGATTATTATACTGTGAAGACCTCCTGTTTCTGAATGTTTTTTTTACCCCCCTCAAAATTTGTTGGTTTACGTTTCAAGGTAGGTACGTAGAATCCGAAAATTGATTACATTTTTTCCGTCCGTCCAACGTAGGTACGCCGTTCGCGGCACTTTCCTTATATTAGTTCCCATGGACCGATTTGGTTCAAATTTGGTAGATAGGCTCCAGGTCTAGTTGTGCCCCGAAGCTTTTGGTTGATTTCAGTCACTTCTAAGGTTTGAAAAATAGGGGTTGAAATTTTGAAAAAGCCCTGGCCCAAAAAATGTTGAAATAAAGGTATTGTTTTTCCATCAATTTAAGAAAGCATTGAATTTTCAGAGACCACGCGGAGCTCTATAGGTCAATCCGTTCGCTCCCTACGAGAACTCAAGGGACTTTCCTTCGATAAATCAGAAACACGAGTGTGAATCGCAAAAGAGGCCTTATTTCAAACTTATTTCAAACTTTAGCTGGTCAAAATGCGATCGCTGTTCGAGTTGAACTCAGTTTTGCGTCCTTAGCAACCAGTAATCAAATAAACCTTAGTGTAATAATTTGAAAAGTTAAACCAAAACTGTTTCATGTATATTCCTTCCCTTCTTTGATTCCCACACCACCTTTCTCTTCAAGCTGTGATACATTTTCCCATTTGTTCAGCTATCTTCCTGAAAGATGGTGTTTCATTGATTTTTTCTTCATTTGATATCATAAAATTTAATTTTCAAAATTTGTGGTAGCATCTCCACCAGCTCATTTTATATTGACGCTAAATATGCTCAATTAGTAATAAATTTACCAAAGCTCGGCAAAGGAGTTTATTCCAGTTAACCCCATTACCAATCGGTTGCCATGCCACCTTTTAATCTCGCAGTAAAAGATATCGAATTTAAGCATTAATTTACTTTAGAATATTTTGATAGAAGATAGGTAGATACCAACATAAATAATTTTATGTGGGTATTGTGATGTAGATATCCACAGGATTTCTATGGGTCGAACTGACATAGGTACTTCTTCTCTGTTGAGTGAGTCTCTTCTTGATCAAAACGTCCTTGGCCCGTTCATTTAAAAAGTTCGCTTCTGATTTGTCTATGGGAACCACCTACTCTCTGTAAAAGTAGGTTTCAACCAGTTTTCCATGCGTGATGAAGTGATTTTCAACGATCGCAGAGTGAACAAAGAAACTAATCTTGAAATTTAAGTGGGACAGTAACATAAAACGCTGCAATTTATTACACAAAGGTTTATAATTTCTAAATAGATCACTCGTCTGCAAAGAACTCGGCTCTACCATTGTCACTTCCTACCTACTTCACAATGAAGTTTATTTGGAAGAAATTAACGCTTCACACTCAATTCGAAGAAATAGGGAGTTCCCTCATATATGAAAATTTGAATACCCGTTGCTACGGAGGCAAAACTGAGTACAACTCGAAGAACGCCGCAAATTACTACACAAAGGTTTATTTTTGACATTTTATGTCTTTACTTTGGCACATGAACTGAAAAAATGTCACGAAAATTGCTCACAAAATTTGTAAATGATATCCACTTACAACCAAGTCGTTGCTACGGAACTTTATCTTCGTCATTCGTGCTAGTAGAAAAATCGTTCACCATTCATTGGAAAGCCCTAAATTTATGCATAAATTATAAGATACTGCCAAAACCGCTGTAATTATGGAAGAAACTGAGATATACCCCTGAGTTAAAAGAACTGTAAGCAACATTTGCAGTAGGAGTTTGTTACTTGTCAACAAACTTATTGAGAAAGTATTTTACTATAGGTACCTACGTAGCGAAGGGGGACGGGAAAAGTGGGGCAGGAAAAAGTAAAACATGAAATATCCCAATGTGTTGCAGACTCGTAAGCAAGCGTTTAGATGCAACAATGCCTTTCGTTACATTTACATTGTAGGTACAACACATCGTAGTATCCAAAAGCAATAAATAAATAGTGACTCGATGTCTTCGTGTGACAGCTTCCATCATTACAAACAAATATAGTTTTTTCATGATCTTCACAATCATTTTCAAACAATGGGGTATTTCGGTGGGTCGGAAATTCAGGTTTTTGACCTCAAATTTGGATTCAGCACCCTTGAAAACCTATATACACCAACTATTAGCCCAATGATACTATAACATGTGGTAGAAAAATTAATTAAAGAGATTACACGTTTGAAAAAGGCGGGCCGCTATAAATGCACACACACTAGGCAAGGACTATGCTGCGGACTACGCCGCGCGCGTGTGTGAGTAGTATTTTGTAGTATCCAAGAGGTCCTCCAAGGGTTTCTGTGCATGGATACTTTTTTCAAAGACAGTTGGCTAGCTACGTCACAATTGGCTAGCTACGTCACACCATTCAAATCTTCAACTTTCCTTAGCTTCTCTGATTTTTTAAAAACATTTTCTCGACGAACAGACCCGATTACCGTTATTCCTGAGCCATACTCTTTTGAAAAAAAAAAATAAAAAAAATTGACCGAAATACCCCATTTCTGTACAGATCACTCGCCAGCAAGGAACACAGCTTTGCCATTGTCACTACCTACCAACTAAGTTTTCGCTTCAAAATCGAGTTTATTTAGATGAAATAAAAGCTTCACACTCCAGTCAAAGAAATAAAGAATTCCTACATTTAGAAATTTAATTACTGGTTGCTATGGAAATAAATGGTAACCATTCAGTGGTTGCTAGGACGCAGAACTGAGTACAACTCGAAGAAACGAACAGCGATCACATTTTGGTCGGAAAAAATTTGAACGGAGATAAGGCCTCTCTTGCGATTCACACTGTGTTTCTGATTTATCGTAAGTTCTCGTTCTCCGCGTGGTCTCTAAACATTTAATAGTATTTAAAATTGGTGAAAAAACTTATGCCTTTATTTCGAGAGTTCCGAGGTAGGGCACTCTTGAAAATTTCATCCCTTAGAAGTGACTGACATCAACCAAAAGCTTCGGGGCACAACTAGACCCCAAATTGAGCCCATATACCAAATTTCATCAAAATCAGTCCATGGTGACTAAGGAAAGTGCCGCGTGCGGCGGACGGACGGAAAAGTTTTTATTCGATTTTCGGATTCTACGTAACTTGAAACGTAATGAAGGGGGTTAAAATTAATTTTTTCTTGGTCGATTCCAAAGGTTGATAATTGAAAATAATAAACCAATATGAGAAAACTAGGCGCTTCGTGTCTCGCCAGGGGGGCAAGGACCCCCCCCCCCCCCCGCTATCTACTTAGAGCCTACGGCGTAAATTATAAAAAAACATGGAACATGTTTCAGCCAAATTTAGTGCAGAACCTTTAGGGCCGGTTTCACCAACAATCCATTAACTCCGTTCGACGAAAACTGCGTTTAAAGTAAACTGAGATTGATCTCCAGTCAAAATTTGTTTCGGTTTCACCAAGTTGAACGGGTTCTCAGGAACGGCGTTTTCGTTGATCTCTGGTAAACTTCTTCTTCACCATCGAAGCATCGAAAATCGTCGTACAACTCTGATCTGGCAGGTGATACGAGAGATAACGACATTGTTTTGTGACAGTTTTCCCGCAGAATCACTTTTTCGATAGTTATGACTTCATTCAATCCGCGATATTTCATCAATACGTCAACTATCCTCTTTCAGCGCTATAATTTGTGTTGTTCATTATGATTGTTGGAGTTCAGATTTTCGATTGGACGTCTACCTACTTCATCAACGTGAGTACCTTTACCTACTTTTATCCCTGGTGATTCCCTCTTCCAGGCTCTCTGGGTTTTTCTACAAATGTGCCTTACTGCATGACTCCTAAACCATATAGGTACCTACTCACCGTTACTTTCAACTACTCTGAGCTACCTAGTAGACATAGCTAACTGCTTAATAATGTGCGGATGCAAATTTTTGTTTCAGATTTCGGATAACAGGCTACGAACTGTGTGACGTATTTTCTGAACAAATAAGGTGAATTTCATTCTTCATGTCAAGAAAACCCATTATCACTTCAGCATTCATGAAATACTACTACGATCGGTACTTGTGTGAAATTCTATGTACTTACGCATTTTATAAGAATGAATGAATTAAAATTATAATTATTGTATTCAATAAAACGTGATACGTATGAATTGATTTGTTCATCTGCCTACATATTTCTCCAAGTCAATCTTATGTTGCAACAAATCGGTTCTTTTTTCTCCTACCTACCTATGCTGATTATGGTGCAAACAAAAATAAATTCGTAGGTAAATAATAAGAAAAGAATTTTCGGCATATTTGTTTGAGATAGGTAATGCGTAATCAAATAATAAGAATAATCATTCAATCAAACAACTATACAAGAATATAAACGACGTAAGTAAGCAATCTTTAGTAAACACCTAACGAGAAAAAAGGAAATATGAAGAGGGGATCTTGCGAAAAAATATGTATTCACCAGATACCATATAGGTATGTAACAGTTTTATTTTCATAATGATTAACATCAGCAAAAGCAACTACTCACAATAGGTACGTAAAATGCACACAGCAACTGGGAAACGGAAATATTTGAGATGGTAACGAAACTTGTAGGCTGAAATAGCGACGTCCTGCGATGGATTTGTTAGGGACCGCGAATAATGAAATGGTTCACAATTTCGTTGTCCTTTCTCACTCCCGTATAATACCTACGAGAAGGTGCGCACCAAAGCTCGTGACATGATAAAAACTCCAGCAAAACACAGACGAAAAACAGCTCGACGGAATAGGAAAAATAACAATGGCGTCCACGTCCGTCGCTTTAAACGAAGATCAAACCGATTAACCAGCCAAAATTGAGCGATCAGCGCCAAACGCCGGATGAACCGAGGAAGGCGTTGATCGCCTCTGGTGAAACCCATTTTCTCGGTTCAGTAGTTGAATCGGCCCTCGAACTCCGATCAAAATGTTGGTGAAACCGGCCCTTAGTCACAGGTAGGTGTAATACAAAAGTTATATCATGCCTAGCAACATATCTAAAATGCATTAAGAAAACGAAGTGTCGAAAAGGCCGCATGACCAGCGGAGATCGCCCTTCCAGAGTAACGTTTTTCGGGTAGGACAATAACAATAACATGTTCCATGTTAAAAAGCCATTAGTAAAAGCTAGTATCAACCAAATAGATCAACCTCCCCCCCCCCCCCCAGTTCTCTCTACATGAAAAACCGAATCAAATTTATTTGAACTTCAGCTCTTTCACAGCCAATTACGCCTTCATTGCTAGATATTCGATATTGATAACCCGTGCGATGCATAAGGCATTTCCATGATCAGTGAAATACTCGAATGTCCGATTGCAAACGGAAAAAAAACCAATCAGAAAAAAGGGGTTTTCAGTGAAACGCCATCACATTACAATCCGCCGCTAATCACGAATTTGATCCAAATCTCAAGACCCTAGAGTGAAAACCAGAAACGACAATTATTGACCCTTATATTGTTCAATAATAATTTATAATTAAATTTTACTATCACCTTACTTAGCTGATTACCAATTTGCCACTCAGCATCTGGACCTACTTCGTTACTGACACCCCCCAGAACCGTCCAAATTCTACCTAGTAAGTTAGATATTCTCAAAGTTACCTACATTCCGATTAAATTCTGTATTTTTGCAGAGGTTTTTTCCTACGAAATTCGGATTTTTTCAATAAAACCCTCAACTTTGGTTTTACAACAATATTTTCTTGAACAAATTTGATAACCTGGGCCCAGATAGGTACCTACCTAGAAAGTTTAAAAAAAAAGTAAAGTAAACAACCTTCTCAGGTTGAATTTTTCTCCAAATACTATTCCTGGCGTGGCTCAGGAAGATCAGAACTGGTTCTGATGATTTTGCTCAAGACTACGTATTGTCTCACCGACAGGGTTCACCAACGGCCCAACCCGAAAAATTATCAAGACCTGCGATACCGCCCTCGGGAGGTCACCAATCCAGATTATCTCCCGGGCTGGCCATAAGGGGGTCTCAGTCTGTGAATAAACGGTATTTCTCAATCAATTATTAATGTTCGATTTTGATGATTCCAGCGGCAATCTTTTAGTTTTTCAATTCCCTACTTTTTATTTATTTTTTTACTTTTGGGATTAAACAAGCGCATGGATGTAGAGATTGGATGATTATTTACTGAGAAAAGTGGGAAAAACTGTTAATGAAAACTGACCAGCTTTTGGAAAGGCAGAGGGGTGGAGGAGGCACTGTGGGTGGTAATGTTGCTCCTTCAGGTGTGGTGGGGGGGGGGGACGTGCACCGGTTTGTAAGAGATGAAACTAACCCGCAACTAGGGAGGAACAGCGACCAACTGAAATCCCCTTAACTTTGATGATCTAACACGGGATCCAGTTCTCCAGTGTCTAGCCCCCAGAAAGTATTGTTGGGTTTCAGCGCTACCTACCGCCACTTCAGCGAACTACCATCCTTTTCAGCTCGATGTGAGCAAAGTCAAGCGGCATTTCTGAAAAGTAGGCTTACCTCGATTTTACCACTCTCTAATTTCTAAGTTTGGCTGTGTAGTGTTATTTCTTTTTAGACACACATCAAGTTCACCACTAGTGCATTCAAATCAATTGTAAAACTCAAAAATAAATGTTCTCGAGTCAACTAAGTCCATGTACATCGCTACATTGTAATCTTAGGATAACTGCAAGTTAGAGGAGCAACGGTAGTGCGGTTACAGCGTGATCACCTGATAAGATATCAGAAATGGTAGTTCGTTGAAGTGGCGGTAGGTAGCGCTGAAACCTGACAACACTTTCTGGGGGCTAGACTCTCCTATCCAGTTCATTGTACCAGTAGAAAGTCATGTCAGTAGAAAGTTATGAATGTGGTTGGAAAAATTAGGAATTTAACTGCTTCTTTGACTCCTACCTAATGCAAAAAGCTACATCATTACCAATGCGTTTCAAAAAAAGAAGGCACTCAGGTCCCAAAGATGGAAGATAAGGTCATTCAAAGTCTGAAATGAATTTTATTCAACAAATTATAACCATGTTGGTAGCTACAGTTCAACTTATATGCAAGAGAAGTTTTAAAATTGCACATCAATGTGATAAATATGTAATATAGGTACTCTAATAAAAAACGCTTTATAGAAATCGCTTTCTTCTCATCTTACCCAACGTTTTTCGACTTATGTTGCACAGGTAAGTAATAAAGCTTTAGTCCACCAAACTTATATGCACATATAACTAGAATAATTTTATAACATCACATTTTTATATGACTAACAATGAGATATTGAATGGAATGATTTTTTTGAGATTTATGTACAATGTTTATAAAATATGTACATAAATAACATTTTGTTTACAACATATAAAAATTAGAATGTCTTCTTTATGAGGTTGTTGAGTTTTTGAATGTTGCTAGTGTCGTGTTTAGGGGTGGTGGGCAAAGTGACTGCCTGTTGATTCGGTCTTTTCTGCTTGAAAAGGGTCAACAAGTGGTTTTTGTCTTTCGAGTTCAAACCTTTCATTTCGAGTACCTTTTGAAACTCTTGGATGTCGCTCTCCGGCAAGAGTTTGACGAATTGGTCGACGATTCTGGACTCGTCCGTTTCACTCATGACCACTTTGAGGATCATTTCGGCCCTCGTCATCCCTTTAACGACGATTTTAGTGAAGCTTTGAGGCGCCTCACGAATCACTTGAGACCCAATCATGGGCAGTCCTAACAACACCGTCTTCAAACTGTGAGCATCCAACAATAGTTGTTCGGCTCCTGCAGTGCTCAATGGTTTACACTTGTATATACTATGGATAAACTTGGGAATAAAACTGTTCACAAATTTGATACAAAATTGAGTAAAATATTTTCTGGATGACGCCAAATTGTCACGAATGAGAGGCACGGTTGTTTTTAGGTGTGTTGTAATGGAAGACACGTATGGACTTTGGTCACCAACGCTTTCTACATTTTGCCATGAAGTTTTGCTCATCACTGTAAGTGAAGGCTCGCATGCCAGCTCCAAATCTTGCACGAGCAGTTGTATGCAGTTGGAAATGACGTTGTTAAACACGTCTTGTTCTTGCGATAAGTTGATCTTCTCGGAAAGGGCTGGCTCGATTTTGTCTTTCAATGTTTTCTCCAACTGTTGCGTAGTCTCCAGACAGTACTCGGCCGTGGTCAATATGCAGCATATCCTAGCCTCCTCGGACTTCGTAAACCTGGCGGCTTCCCCTTCTTTCAAGAAGTTCTGTATCAAACCAGTCGACAGATCGCGAAGATCGCGCGTGATGTTCGTCACACTTGTGCCGAGAGAACTTGCAGCAACGCCAACTTTGGGTAAATTGTTTTGCAAAACTTTGGAAGCGTATTCTCGAAGGTATTTTTGAAATATCCCTGCTAGAAGAAGCATAGGGTTGGCATTACTGAGCTGATTACATTGAACCAAACATTTTTTGTAAAACACAAACAAATCCGCACATGACGATAAAACGCCGATAGATTGTCCTGGGAGACCTTCTCTGCTGAAATCGGCTTTGGCATCAGCTATAGATCTATCCAGAAGCTCGGCCATGTTCCTATCCAAGCTGTCAATGTAAATACTCAAATATGGTTGGAAACATTCACTGATGATTCCAGTAAAAGGTGAAACGATCTTGGTCTTAGTTTCTCCTTTATCTTCATCGTCATCATCCTCCATGATGATTTTTGCTGGCTTCTCAGTAACAGGTGATGGTGCATCTTCAGTAAGAGTGCATCCGGAAAACCTTTTCGCTAAAAGGTTCTCCAAAGCCACAGTTTTTTGTATAGCAAATAACAGCAATTTCACATCAATCTCGTTAGTCCGTTTTGCCATAATTCGCGACAACTCACCTCTGGTCAGATTACAAAATTCGACGGTGATCCGTTCGGAAACTTCCCAATTGGGCGGGAACATGGCTCCAAACTTGTCTTCACACTGCAGAAGGTGCTTTTTGAACCAAACGTACCTCCTGTCGAGTTTATCCAACCACGCGTTGTCTTCGCTTTCATGAAACAGCACCTGGTACTCGCTCAGCTGCAAATTCACGAACCATTTGAGCAGGTCTTTCTTAGCTTTCGGGTCGAGGATGGACACGACCAGACAGGCTTCGGCGAGTTGGCGGTTGGGGACGAAGGTCTTCGCGTTGGGGCCGGTGAAGGCGTCTCGGAAGTCCTGCATGATTTGGCGAGACAGCGACGTCTGAATTTCCCTGACTTGATCTCCGAGCTCGCGAATTTGTGGGATGTCCTTGTAGGCCTCGAAGTGCTTCATGACTTCTGCAAAATAAAAATCAAACATTGGCGTTGGTCTAGTCAAGTGGTACTGGGTAATCACAATCGGGGTGACACAAGAGAATCTGTGGAAGGAGGTGAATAATGAAGAATTTAGAGCATTATGGAGAGCACTGATGAAGTTATTTAAGCATCCTAACTTGAATCCCTTTTTCTCATTCCTGACCTAGTCCGTAATCAAAGATGAGTTCCAACCTTTCAAATATTACGTAATACAGTAATAATCAGTGGCGGCTTGTCAGAGGGACACATGGGCATAAGCCTCAGTCCATTTCCAGACAGAAAAATGGAGAATAACAGGTAGTAATTTTAAATTTTCGAGGAAGAAACAAGAATGGCGTAGCTCTTAACAAAGTCTTTGCTAAACTAAATATTGAACACTCCTACTTCCATGGCTGGTAGTTCCCTCCCGTTCCATATAAGATAGTTTGTTTATCCATAGATCTTTATCTTATTAACATGCTAATGGGGGATATTTTGTTGCAGTATCGTAGGGAAATTTTTCTGAATCGCCTATTTCGGGGAATTCAGGGTCAACTCTGAGCAAGTTTAGGGTGTCTCACCAAAGACTGGGGATTGAGGGAGGCCCATTGCCCTCTCCAACAATTGCCAGCAATTATTGTTCCTTTATATTGCCTTGGTTACTCAGCAAGATTTCTGTATGGTACTTCAACTTGTTTCCAACCATTTTCACATTTTATTTGAATTTTAATATAGATGAATCTATTTGCTCTATAACATCACTAGGATTTTCAGTTCAAAGGAGATGTGTTTCGTGCATTTACCTAGTCAATTCACAAAACATAATATAAAAATAAATATACATATAATGATATTCGAACTCTCTTTCAACACTTTATCAGAGGTACTTTATTAGGTATTGCAATACATTACAATAATTGTACAAATTGTTAGCAATAAGCACATACTATTGATCCAGAAAAATTGGAAACAAACGAAAAAGTTGTGACATAAAAAAAGGGGGTTTTGGGGTTTGAATGCTCTCGGTCCACAATTACAAGCGGAATATCGTGGCGAGCTCGGTTATTTTATGGTAGCAATAGCGATAAGTTTATCATTATTCGAACCACGTGCGTTATGAAGTTCCTATCGGCAACAGGTTTTATCAAAGAGTTTTTCCTCTCCCCTGAAAACCAGTCACATTTTCATTACAAATGTGGTCCTGTTACAGGACCACATGTGTAATGATAATGTGACTGGTTTTCAGGGGAGAGGAAAAACTCTAGAGGCGTCTGGATCTCCAGCGGCTCATCCTCGACCCAAGCGCTCCCAGCGACCTTCCTGCTAACTCTCTTATCTCCTCTATTTCCAAGGACCTAGTATTCTACTAGAGTATCCTACTAGAGATCTCCATGTCTGTTTCTCACTTTTTTTTCAACTCCACTTCTACCCGGTTTAGCATTTACTTTTTTTCCGGATGGATTGCTTCCATGTAAAACATTGTTTTTGAAAACAATATGAATCATTCCCGACCTAAAATTGAATTGCAAAGACAGAAAAGTCGAGAATGTTTTTTTTCCTGAAAACGTCCCACCGCCCTTCGAGTTTAGTTCAGCAATCGCAGTTTTAATTTTATATCTCCTGGACCACTTGCTCTCTCTCCTTAAGAACTTGGTGAGGATGTTGGGTATGTAGAAAGGAATGGATTACAATTTCTCCGGGCGGCCGTCAGGGACGGGGAAATGTGTTTCGCGATTATCAGGGTTCCGGAAAAAGTGGCAAATATGGGTCAAGGAGGGGGTCTCTCACTTTGCAACTATTTTCCCTAGATTCCTAGGGGATTGGTTTATCGAATTAAAACAGCGTTCGCCCATACTAAACTCGGAAGGCGGTGGGAC
The DNA here is from genome assembly GCA_009739505.2 of Apolygus lucorum. Lineage (NCBI taxonomy): Eukaryota > Metazoa > Arthropoda > Insecta > Hemiptera > Miridae > Apolygus > Apolygus lucorum. The sequence goes on along the minus strand of CM019169.2, from coordinate 19,185,937 downwards.
TGACGTTTTCGGGAGAAAAACATTCTCGACTTTTCTGTCTTTGCAAATCAATTCTAAGTCGGGAATGATTCATATTGTTGTAAAAAAAAAGTTTTTCATAACAGCAATCCATCCGAACAGAAACAAGTTATTGCCAGAATCTATTGCTAGGTTCCCCATCGATTTTTCCTGTTGCTAGAATCTATTGCTAACTTCACCTCGGTTTTTTTTAGACGATTGCAATAGCTTCATTTTTTTTTAGAAAATTCGCTACAAGTGCCTTCGGTTACCGAAGAATGAAGCTTGTCATGTAAAAACAATTACCTATTTTTTTAGGTAGGTACTTGGGAAAGAAAACGGTTTTTGTATTGACCTGGACTACCTACCTCCAACCATTGATGAGACCTCACCGAAGTTCATCATGCACCGCCTATTATTATTATTAGGTACCTGCCTACCTATTATTATTATCATCATCACAGTTGAGAAAACGCTGCCAATTAGGGTTGAATGGGTTTATCAATCAACAGTATCAATCAACGAAAACAAACCTGGAGCACTGGGCCGTTCAGAAGATTGAGGTTTTTGAACGCTAAGTGCCGTTTCCCCCACTAAAGTACCTACATCTTGCCAGGTGATGATCCGGGACTGTTTTCAATGGTTTCAGCCTAAAAAATAACATGGAAAGTGTAAATCCACTCGCTAAGTTTCCCGAGTATGCCTGATTTTCCCTCATTGGCAACATTTTATGCTCAACCATAGCCACCTCCCTCGTAGGACACAAACTCAAATTGAGCGTGAGAACGAGACTTGTCTCCAGTACTCTGTGGAATGAGATAAGAGAGTTAGCAGGAAGGCCACTGTGAGCGCTTGTGTCGAGGACGAGCCGCTGGAGATCCAGACGCCTCTAAAAACTCTTTGATAAAACATGGCTACAGTAGCCATCGAAATATAACATGCACTTTGCAGGTGTTACCTTCCAGGTTGGAATTTTTTAATTCGAGTCAGGAGCATCTAGGGAAAGAAAGTGGAGGAACGGCCCGAGAGCTATCTAGCGACGATTAGATGAACTTTCTGTTCTTTTATGGCAAGATGGATGCACCTCCGTTATCGACCGGTGGTAATGTCTGTAGATCCCTGCCTAATCTATAGGAAACCAGAAATTTCCCCTCAATGAAAAAGGCAATCTAATCTGTTTGAGGCATCAATAAGAAAGGCATTCAGTCTGAAATGGAAATCTATGTACTCGTAGGCCTAGGTTTTTGAACTCCGGAAGGTTCATCTTGTCTTTGCTTGGCAGCGCTCACGCCGTTCCACCACTTTCTTCCCCTAGATGCTCCTATTCGAGTCAAATCTAAATTCAGTTTGATGAACAGTAAAAATTTCAAGTCTTTATTTCATACTTTGAAATTCATAACAATCTTTATCATACTTTGCCGAAACCGTATAATTGTACCCCATGATTGGAACGAGGAGAAAACCCTTTGAGAGTACTTCCAAGCAATGGTCTTCAGCCATCTTGGTATATGAAAAGTAAGTCTAGGAGGAAGCTGAATTTTCAATTCAATACTCAAAATTTCGCTTGGCACAGAAAAACTAGTATTTTCAGCACGTAATTTCATTTTTTCACCATTGTTTTATTCTAATTTAGAATGCCCAGTAAATAACCCGAAGATATGTTAGGAATAAATTATTAGCAGTGAACATAAAGAGCATCTAACTACCTACCTACATAGTTTGTGAAGCTTGTTCATTACAGGTACCTTCAAATCTACATTTAAAAAAAAACCGTTTATTTTACGTAATTTATTATTCTTTCGAAATAAATAATGAAAGATCTCAGTATAAAAATATTAGCCAACTTCAAATCAACATTTTACCAGTTTCACAAGGAGATTCAAACAACGATTATGAAGTTTATACGTCACATGCTGGCATGGGAGTGAAGGTCAAACAAGGAGGTAATATAATACAGAACAAACAACGGCTGATCAAACTGCTTTAGCCCGCGGTTAGTTTACGAGGCTACGCGTAGATCCACAACCAGTTATGTCAGCGCCTAGATACGATAGAGTTAACGAATAGCCAGAGTATGTACCCGCGCGATAAATTAACTGCCTTGAACTGTACAAAAAATAAACTTTTATTTTCGTCAACTTGATCAATATTTTTTTAATGATAGGTCGAGATACGACCTACAAATCAACTTTTTTTAAATAACCAACTGTTTAATATAATAGAGAGCGATAATATACAGGGTGTCTACACTTTGGATGGGCATAACTTCAGGGTTCGATTCTACAAGGTATTTCCAACAAAAAATGTCTCGTAGCAATTTTCTTTTAACCCACTCAAAATTCTATTTTTTTCACTTTAAAGTTATTCTTCGCGTTTTCGACCTCACGGCACTGATATGGTCATAATTTCCCTTAATTCTCCTGAAAATTCAAATCTGACTACACCGTTAGGAAGAGCGTTAAATTCCCAAGCTACTTAAAGCAAAATCAGAATTTTTTAGCATAAAATAGTATCAAAAAATCAAGTCAAAAAGCGAACTTAAAATTTTTTTTGAAACTTGACTTTCTTCGACCAACGTTTTCTCTCTAAATCCCTGCCCATTTCGATGGGCGCTCTTCGGAGAAAACATGCTCAAATTGTCAGCTTTCCAACGGTTTATCAATTTTTCTGTTCAACATTCTAGAAGAAAGAGTAAATTAAATTTGAATGTCAAAAAACGTGTGTTTTACAAGCAAATCCAGTATTTCAAGCCGGTTTATGGTCCCCCTCGATCTCAAAATGGCTTGACGATTTTGGTATCATTTTCTATGTGAATCCAATAGTGATACTTCCGAATGATTCCGACTGCTAGAAAGTGGATTTTTTGAAGAAAACCTTCGGTTTTCGTACATAAAATACGCATTATTCGTAGATATGAAAGATATCATAAAGTAACACCTTTCTACTCAACAAAACTCCAATCAGCTAGAAATTCGTTGTTTTTATTGAGTAGAAAGGTGTTACTTTATGTACGATGCGAATTTTATGCATGAAAAACGAAGATTTTCTTCGAAAAATCCACTTTCTAGCAGTCGGAATCATTCGGAAGTATCACTATTGGATTCAGCGTAAATAATTACATAGAAAATGATACCAAAATCGTCAAGCCATTTTGAGATCGAGGGGGACCATAAACCGGCTTGAAACACTGGATTTGCTAGTAAAACACACGTTTTTTGACATTCAAACTTCATTTACTCTTTCTTTTTGAATGTTGAACAGAAAAATTGATAGACCGTAGGAAAGCTGACTATTTGAGCTTGTTTTCTCCGAAGAGCGCCCATCGAAATGGGCAGGGATTTAGAGTGAAAACGTTGGTCGAAGAAAGTCAAGTTTCAAAAAAAATTTTAAGTTCGTTTTTTGACTTGATTTTTTGATACTATTTTATTGCTAAAAAATTTTGATTTTGCACTAGGTAGCTTGGGAATTTAACGCTCTTTCTAACGGTGTAGTCAGATTTGAATTTTCAGCAGAAATAAGGGAAGTTTTGACCATATCAGTGCCGTGAGGTCGAAAACGCGAAAAATAACTTTAAAGTGAAAAAAAATAGAATTTTGAGTGGGTTAAAAGAAAATTGCTAAGAGACATTTTTTGTTGGAAATACCTTGTAGAATCGAACCCTGAAGTTATGCCCATCAAAAGTGTAGACACCCTGTATATTAAGAAAACACTATGAATTTTGTGATAATTTAGAGGTTTCGAATGGTTGGTATACTAGGTGATTCTTAAAGTAGACCTCCCTTTCTATCTCCGTTATATGTGGAGAAATCAAATAACTCGTCTTAGTATCCTTTCCTTATTAAGTGAGTTTCCTTAAGTTTTTGTGAAGAATTCGTGCATTACATTTCCGCGTATGGAACGTCAAATTTATTAACAATTTACTATTTCGATTTTTTGGAGCAACGAGTATCGCTCACAGTAGTCTACTACGCGCATTTGTACGCAATTTCGATACAACGGAAAACTCTCTGTGGCACAAAATTCTGGGCTATTTTTCACGATGAATCTCGTGGTGGTGTCACTTTTCCGCACTTTCTTTGCTTTTGTAAGACTAATTTTACTTAAGAATCATTTATTAACTATTTAAATTAGTTTTTCAAAGAAGGGAATGGGTTACAAGTTATGAGATTTTGGTAAATAGGAAGTATTACACCTAAGTAACGACCCTTATATTTCCGAATAATAACGTTGCACTCTAAAGGTGGGTTCACAAGCGTCCGACTCTGCGTTTCCTTCTCTGCGTTCTGCCCGCTGATTGGCCAAGAACAGACGGAAAGAGGCCAATCAGCGGGCAGAACGCAGAGTCGGACGCTTGTGAACCCAGCGTAATAGTTAACGTCATAGTTAAAATCACAAAAACAAACCGAAATTCTTCAACTTTCTTTCCAAATTTATTTGACAACTTTAACGACTAAATGTTAAGGTTATAACGATATCTTCGCTATGAATTCGATCATTAGAACAGTGCTCCACAGTAGGGGTTATTAAAATATTGTGAAATAGATGCCCATGGTAGTCCAAAAACTTCTTAAAACAGAAATTTTTAGTAGACTTGATTTGTATTGTGGAGTGTTGTGAAGTATTCAGATGATAGTCAGTCACACAGTCAAGGTATGCTGGGATACCTTAACAATGATTATAACCTTCTCTCAACATGTTATTTAGGTTTCACCCACATAATTATCATTTTTAAATAGCGTTTTTTATATTAAGAACCAACAAAACGGAATTTGGAGCATACCTGTGACAGCTTCCAGAGGCATAACGATTTCACCGTACTGCCTCCTCGAGGTTAAATTCTTGAGAGCCTCAACCCCTCCAGTCAGCATGTGGAGGTGATTGAGGGTTGTGATGGCGGATGTTAGGTTCTTCTTGGCGCAGTCCAACTGCTTGATATCACGAGTGATCTCTCGAACCGTTTCTTCACTTTGTTCCGCTTTGCTCTTTATGTCCGTGATTTGTGCAAACAGTTGTCTCATTACCTGAGAATAAATTGAAAGTTATAAACTGCCAAGTATCTTCGAATCAACTCACATAATGAAAGTTTATAACACGTATCGAGTAAAAAAAAAAAAAAAAAAAAAAAAAGGTTTCCCTACCGTCATCAATGAAGGAGCAAAAGGAGCAGGTTAAACTCAAAACTTCGTGTATCCATTCCAGAACTAAGTAATTTCCAACAAAAATAATTTTTATGCTATATCCTCTAGTAACTCACAACACAACCTTAAAAATCAACTTTTTGTGAAACTCAAATGTTCACGAACATCAACTTCTAGATATAACAAATTATGCTATTGGAAAACGGGGAAAACAATGAAGGTTATTCCGTGGAGAGAAACGTTGACATTTTAAAAAAATTAATTTTAAATTGTATTACAAAAATACAAATAAATAATTTTTTATTTTTTAATTTTTTTAAAATAAGGATTAAAAACTCCATCAAAATGTTCAAAAACAAAATAAAACTGGGCATGAAAAAAAAAAAAAAATTATTTAGAGACCAACAATTAATTTTTTATTTCAACAGTTAATAATATTAACTGTTGAACAAAGAACGTTACGTTTATCAATCTATCAATCTATTTATTTTATCTATTTTAATCAATCTAGAGTCATCTTCAAGTTTCAATCCACCGCTCAAACGTAACGTTCTTTCTTCAACTATATAATTTAATTTTATATGGATGGAAATTTGTTTACCTTATGGGCGTCTTCCAAAGCTGCTCTTCCATCCATTCCAGAGGTCGTCTGTCCCCTCACAACCGACCTGCACGAAGCAAAAATTCACGTTCAATCGATCTTTACTCAAGTGAGGTACAGAACCACCCTTCCCAGTCCCACTCAGAGAAATGCCCAAAATATGTATAGTAGGTTCCCAAAATCACTCACTGAAATGATTAGGTACTCATTACCAGTATAGCAAACAACTGGCGAAGAATATTTTAACGATAACAAGTCTTCACGCGCACAATAAGGCGATTATGTCGGGAAAAATTGGTTTTCGTGAAAATCAGATAGTATAGGCTCCTTATGAAACCTAAATATTTCATCAAACTTCGCTATGGTTCAAAAGTTTTTTCAATAGCCAGGAATCGACCAGAAACAAGATAAGTAGGACGACACAAAACCAACATAATTGTTTAAAGAAGGCTCTGGAATGTGAGAGGAAATTCTAATTTTGGATACCTTTTGTTTAAGCTCCTGATGATCTTAGTTAAATAATAGATTAGTTCTTGATCACATTTCTGATTTTCTATTTCATGACGTAAAATTGGACGTATTGGATACAAAATCACCGGAAAAATGGTCGAAGTTTTTGTTCAAAACCTAATAGAAAGCTTCTAACCCCAGAAACAGAGGGAAACGGCTGTTTACTCTCCACAATACCAAAATTCCGACCAATCAGGAATCAACTAGGACAAAAAAGAACCACTTCAAGCCAGTCAGAGTTTACTTCTTTAACACGATGCTGATTGCACAATAATACGATATACAATAGTATTGTTCGGCTGGAACACGCCCCTTGAAAAACACGAACAATCTGAGTCGAATGAGACCAACCGCTCTCAACCTCGTTTTCAACTTATACTTGGATAGTTATACAAGTGAAACCAAACTAGGTGGTTAAAAGAGTGGGTAATTGTAAAGCCTACTTCGATTTGTCTTTTGAGACATAAACTATACTGATCGTCTCGAGGTACCTACCAGATTCGTCATCGAATGATGCGGATCCTGGCTCTGCTTACGAATATCTCAGTGAGAGCTTTTCAATAAGGTGCAATAAGAGAGTTATTCGATGATTGGAACTAGATGTTGGATTTTGAGGGTTCCAATATATCCCACCCCTCTCCTGGCAGTTTAGGAACTGTATAACTCTTCCTACATCTCAGTACTTTCCTTTGAAACAATTCAAATATAGGTAGGAAATACAATATCAGGAATTAAAAATTGTAAATATATAAAAAAAATGTATGTGTATAATGAAAACCTGCGTATATTCGTTGTACCCAAAAATGCAACATCCGAGTGATATGTTATCAGTTGCGCATGCGCAAAAGAGGTTCTCGCCAGTTTTCTCAAGTCGGCCATCTCGAATGTTCTTGTACGCCTGTTTTTCACAAGTAAAGTGTCCATCTGTCCATGTGTCTCGTTTATGAACAATTGCCCTTCCTTCGGTAGTGATATACATAACATTGACGACGAGTGGGTGCGGACTAGCGTGTTTATCTACATTTTGGTCATCTTGGACAGTTGGTAACCTCAACAAACATGCCAAACAGCGATGATTCAGAAGACTCCGGATCTTCAAAAATGTTTGAAACTCGTGGACGACTGCGTTGGAGTGTGGTGTTGGGACATGTTGATCCCTATGTGCCGACGGTAGAACCTTTTCAAAATTATCTGGACTGTCTCGAAGCGTTCTTTGAGCTCAATGACACAGATGAATCAGAAAAAGTGAACTCGCTAGTGGTGTTGATTGGTCCTGAAATATATTCAGTTTTGATAAATTTGGTGACCAGCGAGGCTCAAGGACAAGACGTTCATGCAGCTTTGTGACGTTTTGAGACAGCATTACGCTCCAGACAGTATTGAAGTGGCTGAACGTTACAAATTTCATTGCCGAAGTCAAGGGGTGAATGAACTGGTTCGAGACTTCGTGGTCTCACTGTGTAAGTTGGCGACTACATGCAATTTCGGTGAGTTTCTAGATCAAGCTATGCGAGATCAGTTGGTTTTTGGGATTCGGGATCCGATCGTGAAGAAAAGGCTGTTGTCTGAGAAAAATCTTACTTTCGACAGTGCCGTGAGAATTATCTCCGACATGGAACTAGTAATGGAACAAGCTAAGATCATGGAATCAGATGATGGAGGACGTCAATCATCTTCATGCCAGGCCACATGGAAGAAATGAAAAATCAACGAAGAACTACATCCATGACAACAATTAGCTGTTCAATCCATTGGCTGTTTCAATCCACATCCTCGACATTGATCCCATCCTCGTCGCCAATGTTGTATATTGTTGTCATGGATGTAGTTCTTCGTTGATTTTTCATTTCTTCCATGTGGCCTGGCATGAAGATGATTGACGTCCTCCATCATCTGATTCCATGATCTTAGCTTGTTTCATTACTAGTTCCATGTCGGAGATAATTCTCACGGCACTGTCGAAAGTAAGATTTTTCTCAGACAACAGCCTTATATATTATATCACTACAGCTTATATATTATCAGCTTATATATTATATCACTACCGAAAAAGGTTCATAAACGAGACACATGAACAGAGAGACACTTTACTTGTGAAAAACAGGCGTACAAGAACATTCGAGATGGCCGATTTGAGAAGACTGGCGAGAACCTCTTTTGTGCATGCGCAAAACCGAGTGGGTACTCAATGAGCTCGTACAGACGAGTAAAACATGAATATGGACTCCTAACGTCTTCAAAACGTACCCTGTGGATACAATATGTTGGTGCACTGAAAATAGGAAAAAATAACAATGTACAAGGAAAGTATTTTTAGAGGTTTTTTTAACCAAGGAGTTGATTGTGTAATTTTCACGATTCGCCACGACTACTCTGTCATGTAGCAAACATTTTTATTTTCTAAACCATAACTTTAAAGATTTCTTCGAATATTTGCTCATTCTCATGCTGCATGACTTTAAATCTTCCAGCACCATTTATGAGCCTGTTTTCGACTAATTTCGTGCTGAATCCGAATATACCATAAATGACTAGGTACCTATGATTATGTTAGTAATGTCCCTGAAAACCCCTTTTATTGCCTTTTTTGACGCATTTGTTGAAATTTAAACTCCTAAGGGTTGTCAAAAATTCTAACTCTTTTTCGTTTGTTGCTTAACGAACATTTTCGCAAAAATTTGGAATTTTAGCGAAACACTTTATCTTGTTTTAACTCATCTTTATCTTATCAAATTTTCTACTGACGTTATCGTCAGGAGTGACACTATCGTTATAATTCATGTACATATAATTCATGGAAAACTTCAGGAATCGCTCTACAATGTTCCAAAACGTATTTCAGTGTAAAAAATTTCCAAAACGTCCATGGTAAAAGTTTAATCTATTGCAATTACCTAGCTTCATTTTTTTTTTTTTTTTTTACAATTCGCTAAAAAATGACTACACGAACAGGTAACAATATTGTTACAGCCTGCGCTTGTCAGTTAGTTGTCTTGACTTATCAATTATTTGTCGTTTTTACTCACATACCTGATTTCTCCGTCAATTTTCCGTATTTCTGTTTCCATTTTGTTGAGGAACTCATCTAAATTTGACAAGCTCTGCTCAGTAGGGAAAATGCTATTGATGTAATTAACGGGGTCGAAATCTGGTTGGTCCAACGGATCCGCTGACGGTATCACTTGATCTATCGCTTTCTGCACTTCCTCTGGAAAGTTGATGACTTCGCTGGAACCCTCTTCCGCATAATCCTCGTCGTCTCCGACATTCATTTTGGCGGAATTTCACCGAATTTAACTTGAAAAGTCGCGAAATTTGGGCACAACATCCGCAGACGTTGTTTACGAGGCCAAACCTTTCTTATCACTGCGTATCAGCTGGGGAGGTGGTGGTTGTTGCCTTGGTTTCGTTGGTGACAAACACACTCCGCTTGTATTGGTTGATGTTGAATGCTGTTGAAAGTGAAAACTATTCGGTTGTGTTTCACCATCCTTGGTTTGTCTTTTGGTTATCTAACTATTAAGGTATAATATATATTATATACGGCTCCTTTACATCTGTCCTGGCCCACGTATGTGTTATTTTTTAAATAATACCAATATTTACGTCCTCTTTATTTTTCTGCCATCTAGCGGTTTCCGAAGCAACTTATGATGTAAATAAGTTCATGTGTGTTGTTGTTGGACCTTGGCCTCTTGTTTTCGAATACCTAACCTCGAAAATCTAACCTTCCTCTCACCCACCACCATCCTGTCTCGTTTTCTTTCGTTCAGCGGCTGAAGTTTCCTACTGGATCGTATTCAAAGCGAGTGTTTCTTGGCTGTGAAATAGGTATGTACGAGAAATAATTTTGGTGGTTCATAGTTCCACTAACCCTTCAGTGGTAGACCCCGGAGCGCGGCGCTCCTTCAGCCCATTTTTCGAATACTGTGGTTCACAGTGGCTATCCTGAGGGCTATGATTCACAGTTCCCTCCTAGAAACCACCTCTACGCAGGACCGTACCCTCCTCTCAGTCCCCAAACCCCCTCAGGGTTATTATGGATTGGTTTCTTGCACTAAAACGTGAATGTGTCAGATCGCTCTTAAGTCTGAGCGCTCTTCTGACCCCAAGAAGTGGCTGCAGGAAGATTCTGTCGAAAAGGCAGAACGTGCATCTGACTGAAACGGCTTTGATTAGTCACATTTTAATTGCTCAGTTATTTGTATTTCAGAGTTGAGCAAAAGCAACCTATTTTTACCAATACGTATTCCTGAGTTCAATTTTTAAAAAAACTTTTTTTTACCAATATGTTTTTCATTGAACACTTTTAGATACACCAGTAGATGAGTTGAGTATAACACTCTGACCAAAAACATTAAAAAAATATGATAAATATTGATTTTTTCGGGAGGAAATACCGAAAGAGCGCCGCGCTCCTGGGTCTACCTTTTGCGAGATGAGATTAGGTCTACCACTGGAGGGTTAAGGTGAAAAGTGACAAATTAGATCCCGATGAAACCACTTTTGAGCTGACTGAGGAAAATAATTGATTTGCTAGTTCTCGGATGTGGTACTCAAAAATCCTTCCGGTATATCCTCTTGAGTGTTATTTCCCACAACTTCATCAAATATAAGAATGCCAATCATTCACCAACTCTGAGGTAGGTAAATGTCCCTGGCAAAATTTGAAGTTACTCGCATAAATTTTGAGTGAACAGAGCCCTTCGAAGGTGAGAATGTTTCTTCAAACGTTGATTTAGGCTGAAAAACCTGGATACAGCACTACTTAGGTACCCACAAAAATTATTTACCTACTTACTGTTATTTACAAAAAATTACTTACTGAAGTAGGTAAGTACAGATATCATTTTTGTACTTACCATTAGGTACTGGTACCTGTCTATCTTGAAATTTCAAATTGTGTCCTAATTTCTTGTACAGTTTCTCGATTTAAATAATTAGTCAGGAATATAGATACTCCCTTATCAATTTTTTTTCAATTACCTACACAAATTTTTCAATTGTTCAAACAGGGACCAGACTTCAACAGCGTTCAGAAGATCAAAGAAGACCACATTGTGCCCTGCATACAGACTTATTACAAAGAACCGCTTTTGATCCATCAAGGCCATATGCAATGGTTGTTCGATTACAAAGGGAAACGCTACCTGGACATGTTCGGTGGGATTGTCACCATAAGTGTCGGCCATTGCCATCCGTAAGTTTTCTTCCTTTACTTACCTACTGCATAATAACTAAACTATAAGCTGTTGAAAGTATACCTAAGTGTGTGGTGTGAGTCTGCTGACATTGCTTACAATAGAAAATTTCTAACTATTTAATAGTTGTGGTAATTACTTGGACATTTCTCTGGTAGTAATGGCCTGAAAGGCTGAATTGTCCTCAAAGGGATCTCAAGCAGTGCGTTTTTAGCACATATTTATATAGCATATATATATATTTTTTTTTTTTTCAAAAGAGTATGGCTCAGGAATAACAGTAATCGGGTCTGTTCGTCGAGAAAATGTTTTTAAAAAATCAGAGAAGCTAAGGAAAGTTGACGATTTGAATGGTGTGACGTAGCTAGCCAATTGTGACGTAGCTAGCCAACTGTCTTTGAAAAAAGTATCCATGCACAGAAACCCTTGGAGGACCTCTTGGATACTACAAAATACTACTCACACAGGCACGCAGCATAGTCCTTGCCTAGTGTATGTGCATTTATAGAGGCCCGCCTTTTTCAAACGTGTGATCTCTTTAATTAATTTTTCTACCACATGTTATTGTATCATTGGGCTTAAAGTTGTAGTATATAGGTTTTCAAGGGTGCTGAATACAAATCTGACGTCAAAAACCTGAATTTCCGACCCACCGAAATACCCCATTATGTAGATTGACCCAGCAAAGCACACCACGTCATTTGATAAGGAATGGGGCCAACTGGAATTAAACTCTAGATCTAAGTTAGGTACCTATTATTTTCTCCAAGCTGTGATACATCTTTACATATTTCTGATTGTTCTGTATAATAATTTCCTCGAAAGCTGGTGTTTAAATTTATTTCCTAATTTAATACCTTAAAATTTAATCTTCAATAATTATGGTGGCATCTCCTCCAGCAAATTTCATATTGACGCTTGGTATGTTCACCGAGAAAAACGTCCTTCGAGCCCTGAAGAAGATAATAAATTTACCGAAAGCTCGGCAAAGAAGGAGTTTAATTCCAGTTGGCCCCATTCCCAATCAGTTGATGTAACTACCTAATTGTTATTTCACCATACCAACTTCCCCTTTTTGTACATAATATATACTTGTCACAAAACGCGATCAAAAATTTTGATTCTTGTAGATAATAATTTGTAAATTTGTAAGAAGTATATTTATATACACTGGAGAAAAAATAACCGGCGCAGTTGAGTTGTTTCCAGAGAATCAAGTTCAAATCGCTAACATTTGGGTTTGAGTCAATCGTAAGGTCAATAATAAGGTTCACAGAGATTACGTGCCAAGGTCCATCCATGTTTTCCCTCGACTATCCAGTTTTTTTCCTGTAATGCTCTCTTGAATTCACGATAGAAGCCTAAAGGACGAAAGATGACTTTTCGATGGTCTGCCTTCAGTGCGGTCAACGCAAGCCTTTCTTGTCATTGTGTCTTAAAAATAAATTTTCTCGTACTTGCTCTTTTTCAATTAAGTTTTTCATAAATTTTTTATTTTTTAAAATAAAGTTTACCCGCCGTTTAAATGGTTTTAGACGCATATGTGGTCGGAAGACTTCTTGCGTTGATAGAGGACGGCCAGAGCCAACATTATGCAGCCAGGGCCCTTGGGCTGCCTGAAGGTGCCCGTCCACGAGGTCGACAGCGCGGCGCGGCGCGGGTCGAAACTTTTTCGCAATCTGTCGCTCTCCAGACTTCTGGAGCGCGGCGTCGCGCCGCGCCGCGCCGCGCTGTCGACCTAGTGGACGGAGGGCGAAGCGAAAAATTGTCGACCTCAGTCATTTTCGTCAGTGTTCGGCTTTTGTAATCGAGGCTTAATCAATGTGTGAAGCTCGAAAAACTTCCCCCTCGACATTCTAAAATACTTTATAAACTTTTGCTTGTCTCTTAGCAAATCTTTTAACAGGTGATTGTGCTCCCCCAGGTTCATCCTCTTTATTGGATGGACCCAAAATCTTCTCCTTTTCCCACCGATTTGGTCCTCCTCATCTGCTTCCAAAGCTGCAACTAAAAGGAACATTTCTTCGTCGTCCGATGAAAACATAATACCTATGCCCGACATTTTCCTGAGAAGGCACCGTGGCAAAACGGCGGGTCGAAAAATTTTATCCGCTCCAGTGGACGGAGCCTAGGAATTTCGCGTCACGCCGCGCCGCGCTGTCGACCTAGTGGACGGCCAGCTTGAAACAACGGTTCGACAGGCAGTTAAGAGGTACCGTGAAACTGGTAGCTACACCAGAAGGCCGGGATCAGGGCGTCCAAGGGCGAAGGACGACCGTTTTAATGTGATGCAAACCCTCAGAGACCACACACTTAGACAGCTTTTGAGACCTCTCACTGGCTGCGTGCTGCTCTGGATGTCGATGTCAGCGTTCAAACGATACGAGATTAGTTGCTGATGTGAATCTTCACTCCAGAGTACGTGCTTTAGGCCCTCTACTCACCCCAGCACACCGAACGGCTCTTCTTCAATTTGCTAGAAATCGCACATTGGGCCTCCGTTCTATTTTCTGACGAGTCCAGTTTTAATCTGTACACTTCAGATGCACGAGTTCGGGTTTGGAGAAGACAAGGCGAGCGAAAGGCCAGTGCAATATCGGTGGAAGAGTGCAGTTCGGTGTTGGATGAGTGATGGTATGGGGAGGAATTTCTTTGGATGCAAGGACGGACCTCCACCTGTTTCAGAGGCCATCGCTGAATGTGCTGGAGTGAAGATTCACATCAGCAAGCTGTAGGCCTGCTACTTGTGGCGATTGTGTCGATGACCACAGAGGTAGCGTCCCGGCTTACTCGTGGCGGTTGTGACGATTGTGGCGACACACCAGTTGTAAGCGGGATTTGCGTTCGACAGGGTTAAGGTTTCGTTCCGCGGCGTAGTTGGTGGCAGCACGAGGTTGTGACGCCACGTGCCGATCCCAAGTTCACCGAATGACACAAAACCTAACGTGGCGAGCTCAGGTTGGAAAGGGGAAGACAAACAAATATCGAAACAATAGTTAAATTTACAAGGGGTAGCGTGTGGTATTTACCTGTGACGAGGCGGTGAAGCGGCCAGTCGGATTCCTCGGGATGATGCAATCTGAAATGTTAGCCTTAAGGGCGTCCTACTGAGAAAATGGCGTCCGCCAAATGCGACGCTGCCGAAGGGGCCTACGAAGGTGTCTGAGGGACGCCTCGGAAAAGATGGCGGAGTGTGACGCGTCACCAAGCTCCGGTTTTCACACTGAGGAACCAGGTAAAATGAGAAAAGATATTCAAATGCAGATTTACAACAATAAAAGGTAAGTTTATTAAATATGCAAATGGTTTTCTGACTAGGCACACCGAAGGGTGTGTCGAAAAGAAGCCTGATGGGCGCAACAACACAAGTAAGTATGGCACAAGATTAAATGTTCAATAGGATAGATTTGCAGATAATATTTCAAATGTACAATTTAATAACTCCAATTTGACTTTGTGTTTCAGGTTTCCAGAGTATATCAGTTCAACGTTCCAGGTTTTCAACAAAGGTGAGTATGGTAAGTATAGGTTAACTTTATGTTGCAGGTAAGTATTTAGCTTTAAGTTACAACTTCTCAAATTACGACTTTTGTTCAACTGTTTCAGAATTACTTCTACGCACTGTCCTAACTGCATTGGCCAATGGTTTAAAGGTAAGTTATAGTTTTCACTCACACGTGTCAGGGCCCTGAGGTATCCTTCCAGGTGTGATGTGGCGGTTGTGGTGGTTGTGGCGACGGACGTCCAGTGAATCCAAGGGTTCTTCAACCGGATCAATTCGGCGCGAGACGGCAATTTCGATGGTCAGGGATCTTACGAAAACGCGTCTTGAAAGTATTTGGGGGGGCGGTTTTGACTCTAGCAGGCTCAAGTTCACGGGCAGCAGGGCTCACGGTGACTCTTACTGAATATCTAAGGGGGTCTGCCTGTGGAGGGGGCTGCTCGTTGGTTTTGTTCTGGATGGTCCCCCTCCGCTCCCTCGACGGACGGGCGCCTGCCAGGTGGAGACTTCTGATTGGCTCCCCCCGCCGAGGGAGGGACGCTCTGGCTGGAGACGGCGTCTTCATGTTGAGGGGGGGGTGACGTCACCTTTTGAGCTGACCACGGATCCGAATCTGACAATCATCGCCGCGGGTGGCTATGACAAATTCGGATCGGAAGGGAGTTAACGAATTAACCCAGTCTCTTCACTGGAAAGGTTCCCCAGTGAGTGGAGACTCACAAAGCCATCTGCGTATCTTTTTAACGCTGAAATCGACACCCCGAGGAGCATGCAGCCGGTGAGAGGTCTCAAAAGCTGTCTCTGAGGGTTTGCATCACAATAAAACGGTCGTCAGCAGGATCCGTCGCCCTTGGACGCCCTGATCCCGGCCTTCTGGTGTAGCTACCAGTTTCACGGTACCTCTTAACTGCCTGTCGAACCGTTGTTTCGGGCAGCCCAAGGGCCCCGGCTGCATAACGTTGGCTCCGGCCGTCCTCTATCAACGCAAGAAGTCTTCTGACCACACACGCGTCTTAAACGGCGGGTAAACTTTATTTTAAAAAATAAAAAATTTATGAAAAACTTAATTGAAAAAGAGCAAGTACGAGAAAATTTATTTTTAAGGCACAATGACAAGAAAGGCTTGCGTTGACCGCACTGAAGGCAGACCATCAAAAAGTCATCTTTCGTCCTTTAGGCTTCTATCGTGCATTCAAGAGAGCATTACAGGAAAAAAACTGGATAGTCGAGGAAAAACATGGATGGACCTTGGCACGTAATCTCTGTGAACCTTATTGACCTTACGATTGACTCAAACCCAACTGTTAGCAATTTGAACTTGATTCTTTGGAAACAAGTCAACTGCGCCAGTTTTTTTGGTCTCCAATGTACTTTAAGTATATTTACATATTTATACTAGACCACCTTCCCATCTTTCAAGATATCCCAACTTCCATAACTAGTTGATAATTCCAAAAGTTCCTCCTCTAACTAGTTGTTCCACAGAGTACCAGAGACGGGTCAGTTATGAGAGTTGTTCCAAAACACTTTCACAGAATTTGGACCCCTGCTTTGTGACAATATTGATGGTTCTAGATTGGTTGGACCAAAATGGTTCATAGGTACCCACTTTGATATTAATCTTCTTTAGCTGGTTTTATTCAAATTTTCATAAAAATAGCGTTTTATTTTTAGGAAAATCAACCAAGCTGCCCACCAACAGATGAACACATTGTGGCATACGACGAATGTCTACATGCATCCGAAATTGTACGAATATGCCGAGAAGTTGACTTCTAAGTTTCCCGATGAATTACAGGTTCGTTGAGATTGGCTACTTTGAAATAAGTGTCTGTAAGCATGAGAACACAAGGATACCTTGAAGCACAAAGGCGCTATGTCCGAAAACGGAGTTTTGAGAAAAACGCAAAAGAAACGATCACTAGTTGTAGCAGTTCCACGTAGCAGTTCGCGGAACTGCTACATAGTGCAACAGAAATGATCACTAGTGCAAAATTCCTAAAATAATGGCTATTTACACTAGACTCTTTAATTTCCTCAATAAATTTTCAACCTATAATCGTCAAGAAGGTGATAATAGTTTTGTTGAATTTGAGTTTTTCTGAAATTAAAAGAAAATAGAAAATTTGGAAAATCGATAAGTTCTTATCGTAAACTTGGATTAATCAATATTTTTCCTTGTCAGGTGGTGTACTTCGTCAACAGCGGTTCGGAAGCCAATGACCTGGCAATGCTTCTTGCCAGAGTGTACACGGGTAATTACGACATCGTATCTCTTCAGAATGGATATCACGGCGTCAGTCCCTACTGCATGGGGCTCACCGCTATGTCTACCTGGAAATTCAACATTCCCACCAAATTGGGTCTCACTCACGTATGTGATTCTAGTACCCACCTAGTTCTAAGTATACTACTCTATAACCAAATTGATTTTATAGGTGTTGAATAAGCATTCATAATATTACGTCCATCATAAACCTGTTCAGGCGATGGTTCCTGATCCGTACAAAGGACTTTTTGGAGGGTCCAATTGCCGAGACAGCCCCGTCCAGGCGTTGAGAGACTGTTCTTGTCCTGAAGGCTCCTGCTCAGCAGCTCAATCCTACTACGAGCAGATGGAAGAGACTTTTAAGTACAGCATACCTCGGGGCAAAGTAGCCGCCTTTTTTGCCGAATCTATACAGGTCGGTGTCCACAAGCTTTTTAACATATCAACGATTTAACGGTAGTCGAAATGCAAAATTGATTGTCGAGGTTCAAATCCTAAGGGTTTGAACGCTAGGTTTTCATTGATACAAACTGACTAGTTACTGTGCTTCACTCTAATTAGTTCGCAATAGCTAGATTGAGGCAACTAGGTGAAGAAGTAGAACGAAAATATATAAATAGGCTTCCAAGACTCTCCGAAAGACAGGCCTTCTGCAAATCGTCAAGCACTATTCAAGGTCTGACTAACTATCAAAAGCACAATGAAAGGTGATGTGCGCCCCTTGTTAGGGCACATTCTTTCCAAATCTATCGGAATGAAAAATACTTGTTATGGTGGGTTCCTCCTCCCGAAGCTGACCTTCCTCTTCGTCGGAAGACATGGTATTTGCAAAGGAACAACACTTCCGAATTGTAAACTAATTTTATTGGTCAAAATCCGTTATGTGCCCACAATCTTAAATTTTTTTCAAATCACTACTAGACTATCATCAAACACTATTTATAGGCTACAAACATTCCAACACACTAGTACGGCCAAATATAAATGACTTTTGTTGAGTTTCTTGTCTTATCTTGTAGTTAGATAACGGCAGGCCCAAGCGCGGCCGCATGCTGTAACTGGCCTCCCACAACAGAGATAATTACCGAGCTTAGCCTACTGTTCAGTTGTGTTTGAAGTGCATTCGACAATGGATCTACCTTCTAACTTGTTTGAGCTCTACGAGTTGTGTAAATCAAAAATCAGGTGCATTGAATTGTTACAACAGTGCAAAATTTTACCTAGAGAAAAACAGTGCAACAATGGTCATGAATTGACTCTTACTATTTAAGATTGTGGGCACATAACGGATTTTGACCATTTTATTATCTAGAGAAACGGTACTATTTCAGAAACGGAACTCGAGTTAGCGATACTCCCCCTCGGACAGCATTTACTACAAATTTGATATCAAACTGATCACATGACACTTCGAAGGTTCACACTCAAGCGAGCTACAACAATAACTGTTCTAACAGAACTAGAGGAGAGCTTAACACCTTGCACGCGGGAAAAAAAACGCGTTGGTCCCCTGTGGCAGAGAAATTTTTTTTCGCCGAAACGCTATAGCAGCAACATATATTAAAAAGTAAATTTTTCCAAAAATTTTGACATAAAAAAAAGTTGAGAATTTTGAGAATTTATTCTCGGCGTCAACGTGACGCGGCCAGCGGTGGTGTCAAGTTGCTCCAGTTTGAATGGGAAATCAACCCCTATGTGAGTGGGTTGGCTTAGGCCGCCTGTCCGCTGGACGCGAATTCTGGCGGCCTTTGCAAGGGAGATAGGTTGATGGTGCATAGAATGGGTAGGAATCAATCATGTACGACAATATAATACCTAGTTATTCCATACCTGGAAAGAGAACAAGTCTTCTCTTTTTTGAGAGCTTTGTAGAGTACTCTGGCAAAGATTCAAAACAGAAAAACCGAGTGAAACACAAAAAAAATCGGAGTCGAACCACTGTGTCTTTTTCACGATAACGAACGAAAGTATGAAACTTATGAGAGGATTGAGCTGATTATTGACACAACCAACAATTAAACAATGTCGATCAACCTTAAAAAGAGTGAATTATTCCGTAAAAATGGATGAAAAGTGTGAAAAATAAAAAAATTACCGGAGGAGCACACAAAGATAAGGTGTCACTTTGATAACTGCTCAATTACCTTCAACCTCGACCGATTCAGCTCCGGATTGAACCGTTCAACTCATAATATGTTCTCTATCACGAAAAAAATGCTAGAAAAGAGTGGAAACTGAGAACGAAAGAACAGGAGCAGATATTCTTGAACCTGTTTTGCGAGAGGTGTTTGCGTGATATAGACGCGGCCAGCCACACAGACCCCGGGATTTGCGTGACATAGACGCGATCCGCGTTCAACGTGTTAACAGGTGCCCCCTCTCTTCTCTCAATAGTTTCAAAACCTGTCACGAGGGGATTTTTGAGCAGCTAGTGACGACACTACTGTGTTTCTCGAGTTTAAAATAATAACGATTGTTTAAAATAACAATGTCAGTAAATCTGATGATATTGCAAGTAAAATGGTAAACAATCAATCGGGTTCAAGTCTTCGTTTTTGTCGCTACAGCGAGAGTATAATACACAATATAACATAATTAAAATACAGTAGTTTGTAAGGAAGGACGAACCCAGGAGAAGGAGGGACTTCCTAGAGGTAGAATGGTGGGGGGAAGACACGCAAGTCGGCAAGACAGGCGAGCCGACGGACTGTTGTGTTTGTGGAGGCAACAGGAGAAGGTATCTGTGAGTACTTACACCTTACACTTATTCGATCGATCGATTATACCTATACCTTCTGTGTCAACAAGCTCTCCCCTTGTCTTATACTCTATACCATACACACAATACCTTATAAGACATGTTCTAGCTTATACAGAAGCCTATAACACACTATATACCTATAACTTTATACTGCAGCACACATATGCTATACATGTACTCTACACTTACACTATACATCTAAACCTTCATACTGTGGCATTATACTATACCTATACTGTTGTGCAAGTGGTGTACAACTTATACTTCCCATATGACCATGGCGGATGGCATATACTATATACCTACATCTAACCCACACTGCGGTGTGGTTTATACAATACACATATATTATACATATATGCTATACATGTACTGTACACTTATACTATACACATATACGTGTATAATATATATGTCTGTAGTGTAGTATGTATGTATGGTATATGTATACCCATATACTATACACTATACCTTTATACTGTGGCACTATACTATACCTATACTGTTGTGCAAGTGGTGTACAACTTATACTTCCCATATGACCATGGCGGATGGCATATACTATATACCTACATCTAACCCACACTGCGGTGTGGTTTATACAATACACATATATTATACATATATGCTATACATGTACTGTACACTTATACTGTACACATATACGTGTATAATATATATGTCTGTAGTGTAGTATGTATGTATGGTATATGTATACCCATATACTATACACTATACCTTTATACTGTGGCACTATACTATACCTATACTGTTGTGCAAGTGGTGTACAACTTATACTTCCCATATGACCATGGCGGATGGCATATACTATATACCTACATCTAACCCACACTGCGGTGTGGTTTATACAATACACATATATTATACATATATGCTATACATGTACTGTACACTTATACTATACACATATACGTGTATAATATATATGTCTGTAGTGTAGTATGTATGTATGGTATATGTATACCCATATACTATACACTATACCTTTATACTGTGGCACTATACTATACCTATACTGTTGTGCAAGTGGTGTACAACTTATACTTCCCATATGACCATGGCGGATGGCATATACTATATACCTACATCTAACCCACACTGCGGTGTGGTTTATACAATACACATATATTATACATATATGCTATACATGTACTGTACACTTATACTATACACATATACGTGTGTGGTATATATGTCTGTAGTGTAGTATGTATGTATGGTATATGTATACCCATATACTATACACTATACCTTTATACTGTGGCACTATACTATACCTATACTGTTGTGCAAGTGGTGTACAACTTATACTTCCCATATGACCATGGCGGATGGCATATACTATATACCTACATCTAACCCACACTGCGGTGTGGTTTATACAATACACATATATTATACATATATGCTATACATGTACTGTACACTTATACTATACACATATACGTGTGTGGTATATATGTCTGTAGTGTAGTATGTATGTATGGTATATTATACACATATACTTTACACTATACCTTTATACTGTGGCACTATACTATACCTATACTGTTGTGCAAGTGGTGTACAACTTATACTTCCCATAATATGACCATGGCGGATGGCATATACTATACACATCTAACCCACACTGCGGTGTGGTTTGATACAATACCAATACTATAATGGGCGCCTTATATACCTATACATACTTATACAGAGGTCAGGGGACGGATAAGGGGTCGTTGGGGAGTCCGTCATACACAAAAAGCCCAAAGGGGGAGAGCTTGGATCTATGTTGACATTTACAATACATGTGATACCTATTTATACCATTTACATACATGTGGCAAAACATACATCGATTACATGAAATATTATGTAGGTATTTATGATATTAATTATTCGATTACATGAAATATTATGTATTTATGATATTAATTCGTACGGCAGACGGCCGTGACGACATGGTGCATCGGCCGGGAAATTCGGCCTTTTCTCGTTTATTTTTAAAAAATCTTAGTGCACTGCGTAGTTCCGATTTGTTTGCCTCAAGCGTCGAGTTAAAGTCCAAAATTTTCCTCGGGTGGGTTCCGCACCTTACAGTGTCATGACACCCCCCTCCCGTCTATCCCTCGACAGGTATATTTCTCGCTCTCGCTCACCGAGTGGAGCGAGCGGGGAAGGTTTTCGAACGATTTCGTGCTTTCTGGAATTATTTTATTTACCTTCCCGAGCGAAAAAACGGGGAAGTCCTTCGAATTTGATAATATTGTTGTAAAAATTTTTTTTTGTTCATTAATCGTTTATAACATGATATTCCTACATACATGATACATCTCTCTGGAGTTGACCCCTCCTTCCCCCACGTCCATACCCGACGGGACCCGTCGTTCCCCCGCGTCCCACCCTGCGGGACCCCTCTTTCCCTGCGTCACACTCTGTGGGACCCCTCCGTTGTGGGGCCCCTCCGCCCCGACGCTCCTCCCGGCGGGACCCTCATAGGTAACTGTTTGCAAATACCTAAACATTGCCCCTTACACGTGATAACTCCTAGAAATTTTGTTTTGGTTCACAATAGGATTACTCTAGTCAACCTCTTTATTCCATTTAACAGTTTTCAGAGGGTGGAAGGAGAAATTTTTTATTTATTATTATTTTTTTTTTTTACACATCCATACCTACATGAATTGTTCGTTATGCAATTTGGGATATTCGACCAGTGGTATACACAAAGATTATCTCCTCCTCTTCCTCCTGTACTATACATCCATACAAGAGCATATTATCGATAATCCTCATATATGTATGAGGAAATTTAATATTATGAGGAAATATAATATATTTGAATGCATGTTATGCATTCACATACATGTATTCGTACATGAGCCATACACTAATTTTCATCATTTATCCAACGTGTGAAAACAAAAACAAAAGAGGAAGTGCTCCTCTGTTACAGATATTGAGTATCTAACTATTCAAGATGGATTACATTATATTGAAGAGGCTCGAAACACTAGGGAATAGAGTGCGTGATGGTATGGAGGCTTGTCAAGGTTTCCTACGAGATACAGACACCATGGAAAAGAAACATCATGTTATAATCCAAAAATTAAAATGGTCAGTGGACTGATTGAATGGGGAAATACAAAATGTTCTCGCCAAATACACAGAACCCTCCACAGAATTGGCCTCCGAGATAGAATTGCAGTTGGAAGCAGAAGAGCTTTTGGTGGAATCAGATACATTACATCTAAGCGATAAAACTCATGATGCGAATGAGATTCCCACACCAAAATATACATCCTTGAACAGCCGTCTTCCCAAACTCGAAATGTTGAAATTTGACGGGAATATACTGAGGTGGCACGAGTTTTGGGATAGGTCCTCTTCAACAATCGAAAATAGAACCCACATGAGCAATGTCAAAATATTGTCGTACCTTCTCAGTCTTATGGAAGGAGATGCCAAGAGAGCGGTGGAAGGCTTAGACATTATAAATCAAAACTACAAGGTGGCTGTGGATCGTTTAACTGAGCAATTTGGAAAAAGGAGCATATTGATTGATACTCATTATGCAGAACTCCAGCAAATACCAAAATCCACACAAGACGTAGCTGATTGTCGCCGAACCCTTGATGAAATAGAACGCCACCTCCAAACCCTACAATCACTCGGAGAAGATACAAACCACAGACAATTAAGAGAAACCATACTTGACAAATTTCCTAAAGCAACCATATCTGATTTACGAATGGCTATGACGTCAGATGATCATACTGTATCCGAAATACGATCAGTCCTTGAAAGAGTAATCTCAGCTAGAGAAGCAGCGCTGAGAATGGCAGCCATCGATAACACAGATCATACAAATTCAAATAATAACCCAACATATACTATTGAATCTCTGTTTGCTGGATCCAGTCCTCAAAACAAACAACGAAAACCTATCAACCCCTCAATTGCGTCACCCTCATAGAAGAGGAATGCTCTTCGAGGTCCTTCAAGATATCAATTCAAAAAAAATTGATAGAAATTCTAAATCAGGAAAATCATCCAATTTTCGGAATTACAAACGCCCAGCAGAGCAATCCTACCATAACCGAAGCACATCAGCTAAGTCCCGTCGTCTGAATTGCAATTTTTTGTTCAGGCTCACACATACATGAGAAATACGACCGTTGTAAAACTAGTGAAGAAAGAAAGGCAAAATTAAAGAACAACTGTTATCTTTGCTTAAGAGAGTCCGACTTGGTGTCGTCATGCCCAATAAAAAACTGGATGAGATGTGTCCACTGTGGTGTTAAAGACAATCATAACCGTAGCCTTTGTGAGAAATTGAACATACACAAAGAACAAACTCACTCACATTTCTCAAATATTTCATCAGACACTATACTGCAATTGGCCACTGTTTCTCTCGATTCTGGCCAAGGAATATCAATAACAGAGCGTGTTCTTTTCGACACAGGGAGCCAAAAGACATAATATGTCTTTATATATAGCCTTATATATTATATAAGGTCAAGTGTAACAAAACAGCTGAAATTGGAACATACCAAACCAACAGCCTTAAACATCTTCACATTTGGATCAACTAAACCAAAAACCATCAGCACAAACCTCGTGACGTTTCAGTTAAGTACTCACAAGTCACCATTCAACATTTTAATACAAGCTCACACTATACAAACTTTAACTGGACTGATACCCTCATATCTAGAAATGAAGACCACCCTGAGACAAATATACCCAAACATTCATATTGCTAATGATGTGAATGCCAAAAGTAGTATTGATGTTATTATTGGAAATGATTATCATCATTCAACCGTAATGGCCAACAGAATAGAAATTACACCAACACTATTCCTAGTGGAATCACTAATTGGATGAATTCTCTCTGGAGTATACAAAGAAAATCAGAAACATACTGACGTCCTGACTATACTTATTTACGTCCAGGTTGGAACCTCTGAACAATACAAGCGAGTCTTTGACTGTCCAGACTCTGCACTGAAAGATGATAATATAAAAAACATTTGGGAGTTGGAGGTGATTGGAATAAAGGATTCTCCAAAATTACTTCAAGACGAGGAAGTGGTTCAACATTTCAACAATACAACTATATTTCAGAACAACAGGTATCAGGTCAGATGGCCTTGGATACAATATCCTCCAGAACTTCCAGTTAATCTAGGACTAAAATCATTGATTAAAATACTTGACAATGATATGATCAAAAAATATGATGAAGTCCTGCAAGACCAAATGAATAAAGGCATCATTGAAACCATAATAGAACCTAAGCTTCCTGAAACACACCCTATTCATTACCTCCCACATCACTGTGTGGTTCAACAAGAAAAACCACAAAACTTTGAATCGTATACTACGCTTCATCAAAGACAAAGGTCAAAACAGCCTAAATGATCTCCTGTACAAAGCTCCGTTTCTATTACACGACTTGACATCCCTTTTGATTCAATTCCGACAAAACCCAATTGCTATTGTTGCTGACATTGAAAAGGCGTTTTTACAAGTCGGACTCCAAGACCAGGATCGGGATGTTACACGGTTTCTTTGGCCTCATGATACAACCCAACCTCCTCCAGACAAAAACTTAGTACACTTCAGATTTTTTAGAGTACCGTTTGGGGTCATCTCAAAATCGTTTTCTCCTTGTGGCTACTATACGTAAACACCTCTCACAAAAGGGACAACCTCTGACTGATAAAATAGCTTCCTGTCTGTATGTAGACAATCTCGTAACTGGTGTACAAAGTCCACAAGAAGCCGAAGAACTGTTCATTACATGCAGAGAAAATTTCAAGGAATTGTCCATGAACATCCGAGAATGGAACTCAAATAACCAAGAGTTTATACAATCCATCCCAACAGAATTAACAAAACCACAACGTACCATTTCTGTCTTAGGCTTTTAGTGGAATACATGGCAAGATACCTTGAAATTGCAAATCAAACCTGAAGTAATTTAAAGCAAGATTTCCACCAAAACACATATACTTCGAATAATTGCGTCTATTTTTGATCCTTGTGGTCTAGTTGCCCCATTGACACTACCGACAAGTTTATTCCAAGATCTGTGGAAAGAAAGAATGAAATGGGATACCCCATTGTCTCTTGATCATCTGCAGCGTTGGAAATTACTTATGTAAGATGTTTTTACATAAATTACCACTATTTTCAACCCCACGGTCCAACGTTACTCCAGACATATCAACAAACCGTAAATACGAACTACATTGCTTCACTGATGCATCTATAGAAGCTTATGTATCTGTTATACATATGAGGATTTCTAATCAAGAGACTCACACTACAAGCTTTATAATTTCCCGTTCCCGATTAGCCCCTCTTAAAAGAAAGGAAAGCCTTATCATACCTAAACTCGAACTCCTTGTAGTAGTGATCGGAAGAAGACTCCTGCAATATGTACAGTCTACATACCAATACTGTACTCACATCCAGTAGAGAGGCATGGGGACGTGTGTAGGGAAGGTTTAGAGCCCGTCAGGGGAAAACGATCCCCAAGGGTTGAGAGATATTGGAATATTATGCACATGTACCCATACAAATTTATGTACCCATACGAATTTATGTATACACACAAATTGACATAATTTACTTATAAAATGTATAATACGTTAAATTCGTATTGCCAGGGCGGCAATGACGACATGTTCAATGTGGCACACTCTGATCTGTCTAAACTATGAACATAGTATAAATTATTGTTTGTTTTACACTACTTACAGTTATGTGAGTTATACTGTTACTTTATCTCGAAGTTATACTGAAGGCATACTTTTCATTGTATAATTGAAAATCATTTTCATAAGAAAGTGGTTTATTCTTGCTCTATTTCCAACCTCCTGCCTGGGAGTGTCGCTACAGCGAGAGTATAATACACAATATAACATAATTAAAATACAGTAGTTTGTAAGGAAGGACGAACCCAGGAGAAGGAGGGACTTCCTAGAGGTAGAATGGTGGGGGGAAGACACGCAAGTCGGCAAGACAGGCGAGCCGACGGACTGTTGTGTTTGTGGAGGCAACAGGAGAAGGTATCTGTGAGTACTTACACCTTACACTTATTCGATCGATCGATTATACCTATACCTTCTGTGTCAACAAGCTCTCCCCTTGTCTTATACTCTATACCATACACACAATACCTTATAAGACATGTTCTAGCTTATACAGAAGCCTATAACACACTATATACCTATAACTTTATACTGCAGCACACATATGCTATACATGTACTCTACACTTACACTATACATCTAAACCTTCATACTGTGGCATTATACTATACCTATACTGTTGTGCAAGTGGTGTACAACTTATACTTCCCATATGACCATGGCGGATGGCATATACTATATACCTACATCTAACCCACACTGCGGTGTGGTTTATACAATACACATATATTATACATATATGCTATACATGTACTGTACACTTATACTATACACATATACGTGTATAATATATATGTCTGTAGTGTAGTATGTATGTATGGTATATGTATACCCATATACTATACACTATACCTTTATACTGTGGCACTATACTATACCTATACTGTTGTGCAAGTGGTGTACAACTTATACTTCCCATATGACCATGGCGGATGGCATATACTATATACCTACATCTAACCCACACTGCGGTGTGGTTTATACAATACACATATATTATACATATATGCTATACATGTACTGTACACTTATACTGTACACATATACGTGTATAATATATATGTCTGTAGTGTAGTATGTATGTATGGTATATGTATACCCATATACTATACACTATACCTTTATACTGTGGCACTATACTATACCTATACTGTTGTGCAAGTGGTGTACAACTTATACTTCCCATATGACCATGGCGGATGGCATATACTATATACCTACATCTAACCCACACTGCGGTGTGGTTTATACAATACACATATATTATACATATATGCTATACATGTACTGTACACTTATACTATACACATATACGTGTATAATATATATGTCTGTAGTGTAGTATGTATGTATGGTATATGTATACCCATATACTATACACTATACCTTTATACTGTGGCACTATACTATACCTATACTGTTGTGCAAGTGGTGTACAACTTATACTTCCCATATGACCATGGCGGATGGCATATACTATATACCTACATCTAACCCACACTGCGGTGTGGTTTATACAATACACATATATTATACATATATGCTATACATGTACTGTACACTTATACTATACACATATACGTGTGTGGTATATATGTCTGTAGTGTAGTATGTATGTATGGTATATGTATACCCATATACTATACACTATACCTTTATACTGTGGCACTATACTATACCTATACTGTTGTGCAAGTGGTGTACAACTTATACTTCCCATATGACCATGGCGGATGGCATATACTATATACCTACATCTAACCCACACTGCGGTGTGGTTTATACAATACACATATATTATACATATATGCTATACATGTACTGTACACTTATACTATACACATATACGTGTGTGGTATATATGTCTGTAGTGTAGTATGTATGTATGGTATATTATACACATATACTTTACACTATACCTTTATACTGTGGCACTATACTATACCTATACTGTTGTGCAAGTGGTGTACAACTTATACTTCCCATAATATGACCATGGCGGATGGCATATACTATACACATCTAACCCACACTGCGGTGTGGTTTGATACAATACCAATACTATAATGGGCGCCTTATATACCTATACATACTTATACAGAGGTCAGGGGACGGATAAGGGGTCGTTGGGGAGTCCGTCATACACAAAAAGCCCAAAGGGGGAGAGCTTGGATCTATGTTGACATTTACAATACATGTGATACCTATTTATACCATTTACATACATGTGGCAAAACATACATCGATTACATGAAATATTATGTAGGTATTTATGATATTAATTATTCGATTACATGAAATATTATGTATTTATGATATTAATTCGTACGGCAGACGGCCGTGACGACAGTTTTCATCAATCCATCACATACTTATCCTGCTCTCAAGCAGGAACCAGAGCAGATAGAAATATGGCTGTTGAAGTTGAGTGTAGAGCTCATCAGGTGTCAAACAATCAACCTCAACTCAAAACCACCATCTTTCGAGTAAGGTTTCTTTTATTCTCGTAGGGTGACACATTCTGAAAATAGACTGAGCCATGATAGTGGAATGGACTATAGGGTACTTATAATATGGACTAGGGTGATTATATGGTTATTCTAGGGTCTTTATGTTTATAGTTAGCTTTTGTTTGGTGTCCCTACTTTAGTCGTTGTCCTCGTTTTCTTTACAGTGTTGCGTTGAGGTTTATTGACCTGCTACCGTCAGGGGGAATATATTACACGTACCTTGAAACGTTAGCCATCAAATTTTCAAACAGAATTTCGTATCCAAGGTTTGACTGGGTAGCGTACTCTTTAAATAAACTGGGAAGAAGATATTGGCAGGAAGACCGTTTGCATAGAACTGCGTTATTGATAATGAGATTGGGAGGAGGTTTGACGAAGAGAAGGGAAGGCAGGTGCGCCGACCTAAGACTCTTATCACAAAATAACTCTAGTTAGTTCAACACATGCATTAGGGGTATTCATGGTCTGATTCGATCGTCAAATTGTCGTATATCGAAACTGCGGTAACTTGAGGGTTTCTTGAGGTTCCCAAATTTTCCCCCGTCGAGTCGTCGAAAATCGAATTGTACGTAACGCTCCTTGCGTCATCAGACGATAACCAAGTCAGTGTCAAAAGAACCGCATGTTCATTAATTTCATTTTAGTTAAAAAATGAGAATACCCAAGAGGTTCCTAATAAAATACTATTACAAAGTTCCTAGTACACGAGCGAAAAAATCTACGGCTAGAATTAAAACATATTGTTTAGTAATGCATGCATTCCAGGGGACGTCCCATTGGATAAGCATTAGATCAGTTTAACCAGTTGTTAAGTGATAAAACTGTTTCACTCGATGTAATTTATTTATTACTTTAGGCAAGAAATATTGACCCCCCCCCCACCACCATTATCCACCTTAACATTTCTAGCGGCATGGGAGCCTCGAATCTGAAGAGCATTTTAAAATCCATGATCTACGATACCCAACATGCGAATTCGAGTTCACCCCCCCCCCCCCCCCCCCACCACCACCACCACCACCTCCCCTCCTCCTCCAATGGTGCCGGTCTGGCACCAAAGCGGAAATACGTCGTAACATTGAACTTTCATCTGTTAGTTTTGGTAAGCAGTCCGTCGAAGTTCACATCCGTATTCAAGGTGAAACAAAAAAAAAAACACGAAATATGCGGTTTATGGTGTCCTGGCACCATGGTGGCACCACTATTAGTTCCATGGTGGTACAGAGAATAATTCATGAAAATCCGGAGGTATACGAGAATTTTTCCTCAATTTCAAAGCTTGGGTACAATGAGTAAGCAGTAAAAGAACCGAAATATTGAAAAATCGGATATTTTGTGAATATTATCCCCTACTCACCCCCTCCCCTTGCGAATTTTGGTACTCTGGTAAAATCATGTACAACTCGGAAGTTGTTTGAGTCAAACAAAAAAATTAACACGCAAATTGGTTGGAAATTGAGGCCTGGGCAGATTTTACAAGATTATGCACGCAAACGCACGTTTTTTAAGCATTAACCCCCCCTTTCCCCCTCTTAAAAAGCAAAATCCAAAATTCCGGCGCCGTAGTGCACAACGAGATAGTTTTCCGCGACGAGCAAAAAAAGAACCACGAAAATCGGTTGAGAACTAAGGCCTGGGCAGAGTACACAAGATTATGCCCAAAAACGCACGTTTTTCGAGCATTAACCCCCCCTTTCCCCCCCTTAAAAGGCAAAATTCGAAATTCCGGCGACGTAGTGCACAACTAGATAGTTTTCCGCGACGAACAAAAAAAGAACCAGGAAAATCGGTTGAGAACTAAGGCCTGTGCAGAGTACACAAGATTTTGTTACACACACACACACACACACACACACACACATACACACACACACACACACACACACACACACACACACACACAGACATACACCTATGGTTTTTTTCGCGGATTTGGATTCAGAATGGTCTAAAACGGATTACTGTGTGGTTATTTTTTTTTCTGTTGAGTGTTGTCCAACTTCACCCCAGATCGATCGCATAAGGACGCCCAAGTCTTACTGTGGGACGTCCTAAAAAGGATCATGCTTCAGACTTCTGAATAGGTAGGTACCTACCGATGAGGAGTCTTGTCTCAAAGGGAAACCCTTGCTACTTTCGTCAAACAATTTTTAACGCATTTTGGTACTTAGCTCATGGCTGAAACATGTTCCACACTAGAAAGGAAAATGGGCTATGCTCGCTCTAATGACAGCAAGCAACATTCCCACTTCTCCAGCAGACCATCAGATGATCGCGTTTTTCCTTTGCCGCTTGGGTGGCTCGGCTCCACTAATTTAAGAAAAAAAACAATTTTACTAAGAAAAAACCCACTTCAAACAGAATAAAAACAAAGTAAATAAACGGAAAAACGGAATAAAAAACAAAAAATGTGTTGTTAAAAGAAAAACTCAGAAAGAAAGGACGAGAAGATCTGTTTGTTGATGTTATACCTAGTTGCTTCGCCCAACTGCTGCTAGCATCACATTTGTGATTCGACGTCAAATCTCGGTTTGTGACACCTTCAGCCCGTGGTAAAAGAGGGGTGCGCCTTGATTTTTTACATCCTGAGAATTTTGGCACCAACCGCGACCTTCTAGCGTGAGTAGATCTGTTTCTATGATTTTTCAAAGTTTCGACCGTTTATGACGTCACGCGCCCCTCTCGCCTGGGCGGGACCCCCCAGCCCACTGTGACGTCATAAACGGTCGAAACTTTAAAAATTCATTGGAAAAGATTTACACTCGCTAGAAGGTCGCGGTTGGTACCAAAATTCTCAGAATGAGGTCTACCTTAGATTAAAAATAACAATAAACAGTTTTTCCTACCCAGGCGCACACCCTATTGAATAATTCAATTATTGTGAAACGAGCTGGAACGCATGCGCATTGCCTCTTGCTGAATCTCAAAATTCGAATATTCGACGTCGAATCTCCTAGACCATGAATACCCCTATTGGGAATAAAATTGATAAGGAGCATTTTTTGTTGGATTTAGCGCGGAAAAAAAGATTTTTGTGTAATTTACCCGAGTCACACTCCTTCACCTAATTACACTAGATTACAAAATTTAGGGGTGGTCCCTAGGGGTGGTGCCTCGTTCTTTCACCACTTTTCTTATGGTATTTGGTGCGCTGAATCCGAATCTGACGTCAGTTTTTTTTTGTTTATGTCGGATTTTCAAGATATAGCTAGTTTTAAGATTTTTCTAGTTCTCGCTTTTCTTCATTTTTTAGTGAAAACTCATCTTGCTCAACTCTCCTCAAAAAGTACTCAGACTTATAGGAAATTTAATGTAGAATCCGAATATGTACTTAGTTTTTAAGTAAAACTGTGTTAAACCCCCTATTTTCCACAAAACGTATCAAAAAACACCGGTTCTCAAAAGGTGGTTCCACCAAAGATATAAAACCATGGAAGAACGGTACAAAGGGTATTGGGAAGTTCGCATGATGGCGGACTATTGTTGGACCTTAAAAAGAGATTTACCTCAGGCGGCGAAGTTTTCTCTACATAGATGCCGGCGATGAAACCTCTGAGGTGGAGGAATAACCAGACATTATACCAACTTTTGATTCATCTGAGCCTTCATGAAACAGATTTACACCGTTAACTTTTCTGCAGTTTATTGTGTTTCGTTTGTAAAACTGAATTAAAATCACTTAACAAAACAAGAGTTTCCCAATTATGATTTACTCCCCCTTTGAGTACCTATTTTCGATCTTACTCTTAATAGGTGACAAGCATAAAAAATGTAGAAGAAAGGAAAATCCATTTGAGGAAAACAGATTTAGGAACGCACATACATACTTATATCGAATAATTAACTAACGGTTTTTGTGAATTTTCATCTCAGTGCCATGAAAAAGCTCATTCCTTCGATATTAATGGGTGTAGAAGGCTGCGTATGGTCTCATTCTCCTCTGGGGTGTCCCCCCTACAAAGTAAAGGTCCGAGAAAATTTTTTTTGCCTTAATTTTTTTTTCAAGTGGCAAAATGTAAGGGAAAACCCGAAGAAAAAACGTTGAGAACCGGTGTTTTTTGATACGTTTTGTGGAAAATAGGGGGTTTAACACAGTTTTACTTAAAAACTAAGTACATATTCGGATTTTACATGAAATTTCCTATAAGTCTGAGTACTTTTTGAGGAGATTTGAGCAAGATGAGTTTTCACTAAAAAATGAAGAAAAGCGAGAACTAGAAAAATCTTAAAACTAGCTATATCTTGAAAATCCGACGTAAACAAAAAAAACTGACGTCAGATTCGGATTCAGCGCACCAAATACCATAAGAAAAGTGGTGAAAGAACGAGGCAGCCAGACCACCCCTAAATTTTGTAATCTAGTGTTATTAATTTAATCTTCTCTTGATTACGTACAACATTTTACCTATGTGTTATTTAGTTTAGTTGTGCATAATACACGTGTTAGTATTATTATTGTTAAGCAATTAATGATGATGTGAAAGGTGGGCGTGGCCAGAGAAACAGCCCCCCACCACGAGGCAGCGTGGAAGTGCAATGAGGACGGATCCCTCTCTCTGTGGCATGGCTGGGAGATATCTTATCAAAGTTATCAATGTTTTCCAATTCTTTGTGTTATCGTTGCTCTGTTTCTTTGAAGTGTCACTGGTCATTTACGTGAGCATTAAACGTCCAACAATATATGCTCCAGGAAGAGGTGAAGTGATGGAAGAGAAATTGTGGTGAAAGAAGAGCTGATGAGTGAAGTCAATCAGATGATGGACGACGAAATTGTGGTAAAAGAAGATCTGATGGTAGAAGGAGAGGTGACTGAAGTCAATCAGGTGGTGGAAGACGAAATTGTGGTGAAAGAAGAGCTGATGAGTGTAGAAATGGCGACTGAAGTCGATCAGGTGATGGAAGACAAATTTGTGGTAAAAGAAGAGCTGATGATAGAAGGAGAGGTGACTGATGTCGACCAGGTGGTGGAAGACGAAATTGTGGTGAAAGAAGAGCTGATGAGTGTAGAAATGGCGACTGAAGTCGATCAGGTGATGGAAGACAAATTTGTGGTGAAAGAAGAGCTGATGATAGAAGGAGAGGTGACTGAAGTCAATCAGGTGGTG
Organism: Apolygus lucorum; assembly: GCA_009739505.2. Lineage (NCBI taxonomy): Eukaryota > Metazoa > Arthropoda > Insecta > Hemiptera > Miridae > Apolygus > Apolygus lucorum. Next base: position 19,151,609 of record CM019169.2, on the reverse strand, counting down.
GAAGACGAAATTGTGGTGAAAGAAGAGCTGATGAGTGTAGAAATGGCGACTGAAGTCGATCAGGTGATGGAAGACAAATTTGTGGTGAAAGAAGAGCTGATGGTAGAAGGAGAGGTGACTGAAGTCAATCAGGTGGTGGAAGACGAAATTGTGGTGAAAGAAGAGCTGATGAGTGTAGAAATGGCGACTGAAGTCGATCAGGTGATGGAAGACAAATTTGTGGTAAAAGAAGAGCTGATGATAGAAGGAGAGGTGACTGATGTCGACCAGGTGGTGGAAGACGAAATTGTGGTGAAAGAAGAGCTGATGAGTGTAGAAATGGCGACTGAAGTCGATCAGGTGATGGAAGACAAATTTGTGGTGAAAGAAGAGCTGATGATAGAAGGAGAGGTGACTGAAGTCAATCAGGTGGTGGAAGACGAAATTGTGGTGAAAGAAGAGCTGATGAGTGTAGAAATGGCGACTGAAGTCAATCAGGTGATGGAAGACAAATTTGTGGTAAAAGAAGAGCTGATGATAGAAGGAGAGGTGACTGAAGTCAATCAGATGGTGGAAGACGAAATTGTGGTAAAAGAAGAGCTGATGAGTGAAGTCAATCAGATGATGAAAGACGAAATTGTGGTAAAAGAAGAGCTGATGATAGAAGGAGAGGTGACTGAAGTCAATCAGGTGGTGGAAGACGAAATTGTGGTGAAAGAAGAGCTGATGAGTGAAGAAGAGGTCACTTATGTCGATCAGGTGAAAGAAGACGAAATAGTGGTAAAAGATGAGCTGAAGATAGAAGGAGCGGCCACTAAAATCGGTCAGGTGATGGAAGGAGTTATGTTGATCAAACAAGAGGTGCTGATTTGGCATGATCACGTCAAAGAGGAGGTTGGTAGCAGAAGAGTGATAGAAGAAGTTGCAGAGTATCCGATGATCAAACTGGAGCACAATCCAACTGCTAACCCACTTGGTGAGGTTCCAGAATTTGACGTTCCGCAGGGATCTATAGGACCATCGAGTGAGCTGAAGACTCGGAAGAGTTTTACATGTGGTGGGTGTGGATACAGAGCCTCTCAGATAGGAGATTTGAAGAATCACCTAAGGACTCACACTGGGGAGAAGCCCTATGCCTGTGAAATCTGCGATTACAGAGCTGCTCGGTCAGCTCAGGTGAGACGTCATATGTCTACTCACACTGGGGAGAAGCCCTATGCCTGTGAAATCTGCGATTACAGAGCTGCTCGGTCAGCAGAGCTGATACGACATATGTCTACTCACCCTGGGAAGAAGACCTATGCCTGTGGTATATGTGATTACCGGTCTGCACATCAAATAACTCTCAAGAAGCATATGAGTACTCACACTGTGATGAAGCCCCATTCCTGTAGAAGATGTGATTACAGAACCTCGCATTTAGGAGATTTCAAGAAACACGTAAGGATTCACACTGGGGTGAAACCCTATGGATGTGATATATGTGTTTACAGAACTGCTCAACTGGAAAATCTGAAACGCCACATGTCTACTCACACTGGGGAGAAGCCCTATGCCTGTGATATATGTGATTTCCGATCTGCTCATAAAGGATATCTGAAGAGGCACGTAATGACTCACTCTGAGGAGAAGCCCTACGCCTGTGTTAGCTGTGATTACAGAACTGCTCGGCCAGAACTTCTGAGACGCCACATGTCTACTCACACTGGGGAGAAGCCCTATGCCTGTGATATATGTGATTTCCGATCTGCTCATAAAGGTTATCTGAAGAGGCACGTAATGACTCACTCTGAGGAGAAGCCCTTTGCCTGTGCTATATGTGATTTCCGATCTGCACATCAAGGAGCTCTCAAGAAGCACATGAATACACACGCCGGGAAGAAGCCATACCCCTGTGTTCGTTGAGATTACCGAGCTACTCGGCCACAACAAATGAAACGTCCCATGTCTACTTACAATAAGAAGAAGAAATTACAGAGCTGCACTAGAGAGAAAGCACATTTTCATTAGGTAGGTACTCATAGTGGAGAGTGAAACATGTAACTACTTCTCTGAACAGCTTGGACATCTCAAGAGGCAAAATACTACACATTTTATTTACAGAACCGTTTGATCTGGAGGACCTCATGAGTACTCACAATAGAAGAAGCTTTTCACCTATGATAGATATAGTATAGTATAACTGTAAAGTAGGAAAAACACAGTGAAGACTATCTGCACAGAAAACACCAGTTGAAATGTATAAAGAAGACGAGTCAGGGTCGCAGGTACTTTGTTTGTTTCAATACTTTATTTAATAAAAGATTTGTAAAACTGATGTCACTGTTCAATTCCGACTTCAACAATTTCACATCGGACCAGAAAACCTCCTTGTTTTATACCAGGGTGTCTAGCGACCTGGCAAACCGGGAAAACCTGGAATATTCAGGGAATTTTACTCTACTGGATGGAAAACTCAGGGAAGACCCAGGGAATTTAATTTTTCTCTCGAAAACCCTGGGAAAAGCCTGAAAGCTGAACATTTTTGTGGGAAGTTCCGGCAGTCAGAGGGAGTACGGTTTTAGTACCTAGTATTTTTCAATTTTATAGATGTTCCAAGTTGAGAAAATTTTCTTAACTTTAATATTTCAAATACCTATAATACAGATAGATTTAGTCGATTTCCATGAAAACAACTTTTTTAAAAACATTTTTGTTATACAAAATGAATAATGCCGTTGCAATTGCTACTTTTGTTTCTCGAAAATTTGTTAAAAGTGTTCATTAGGGCACATTAGCAGTGTAAATTACCTCAATATAAATTCCTTGTAACAGCCAAAATTTCTAAATGTTTTATTCGAACTTGAGTGTAGATGGTTTCCTATGAAAATCGTCGAATGAGCAATTGTAAAATCCATATAACAGCCATACATTTCTAGCTACATCTTCCAGCTACATTTCCCATCTGAATTCGATGACATTTCCAGAGTCTGTGCGGGTAGTGCGAAAGCTATGTGCCACACCCACTTGGCAGAAGTTTTCTATTGCTTTTTCATTTCCTTGAAAAACCTGAATTTTGAGAAATTATTATCACGTTTATTTATATTGTAGTTTATTTATAACCCTGGAAAATCTGTGGAAAACTCAGGGATTTTTTTTCTGGGAATGGGGTATTTCGGTGGGTCGGAAATTCAGGTTTTTGACCTCAAATTTGGATTCAGCACCCTTGAAAACCTATATACTACAACTCAAAAATGATACTATGACACTATGACACATGACCCAATGATACTAGTCATGATAGTACTAGTCATGATAGTACTAGTCATGATGATACTAGTACTAGTCATGATAGTACTAGTCATGATGATACTAGTCATAGTCATGATACTATGACTATGGCCCAATGATACTATGACATGTGGTAGAAAAATTAATTAAAGAGATCACACGTTTGAAAAAGGCGGGCCGCTATAAATGCACACACACTAGGCAAGGACTACGCCGCGCGCGAGTGTGGGTAGTATTTTGTAGTATCCAAGAGGTCCTCCAAGGGTTTCTGTGCATGGATACTTTTTTCAAAGACAGTTGGCTAGCTACGTCACGATTGGCTAGCTACGTCACACCATTCAAATCTTCAACTTTCCTTAGCTTCTCTGATTTTTTAAAAACATTTTCTCGACGAACAGACCCGATTACCGTTATTCCTAAGCCATACTCTTTTGAAAAAAAAATATTAAAAAAATTGACTGAAATACCCCATTGCTGGAACCCTGTATAACCTCATTTTACCTATCTATGTCTGAAATCAAGTGCTCGCCATTCTTGTTCCTGATGGTGGGTTGCATGTAAATCCTGTACCTACTATTTAATATTTATTTGATATACTTATTTAATTGATAACGCATCCGGCCTTGGGTCAGTTTGTCGCAATTAGCGGCTGTATGGAGAACCATATAAACTGTCACTTGTTAAGCTTCTATATTGAATAAAAAGCTGACAAGAGAGCAAATTCAAGGGCAGGAATTCAGAACTCTGCCCTACTAAGAGTGGAGTGTAGGCCTTAGCCTCAGTGGGAACAGGCCTCCCTCTTCATACCCTCGCAATGTAAGGCCTGAAAAAAGGGTCTATCTTTCATTAATAGCTAAATACCACCAATTAAAATCACCTTCCTACACTTGGTCTTGCTCTCATGCTATTCTATCTCGTATCTACAAACTTAGTCCATTTTTACGTCATCCTTAACCCATTCAGCGCGGATGATGTAGGGATGAGTATTGATACCCGATATTTCAAAATATTTCAACTATATCAATGCTCGAAAATCAATACTTTCAAAACATCAATAAGTACTGATACTCGACATTTTAGTATCAATACTGCACCATTTAAGGGGTCAGCTGTGACCGAGCGAGCTAGGGCATGTGTCCCTGGAGACGGGACTCGAACCGGTTGCGGGGGCCGTGAGTTCGAGGCCCGCCTCTGCGGCATATTTTCGGGCGAGTCGGTCGCAGTTCCCCCTCGTCCCAACCCAGGGCGGTGAGGCCAATGGGAAGCCTTGAGCGAAATCATCAGAAAAAATTCTGATCTTCCCTTAGGAAGACAGCTGATGACGTCCGCGACGCCAGGAATGGCAGTCGGACGAAAATCCAACCTGAAATGGTTGTTTACTTTACTTTACTTTACCTACTGCACCATTTAATGTTTTGGATATCAATACTTTGAATTCGATGTTTTTGGATATCGGTTATTGATACAGTTTTTGCGGAAAATTCAACTTAATGGCTAAACATATTGTTTAGTAATGCATGCATTCCAGGGGACGTCCCATTGGATACGCATTAGATCAGTTTAACCAGTTGTTAAGCGATAAGACTGTTTCTCTCGATGTAATTTATTTATTACTTTAGGGAAGAAATAGTGACACCCCCCCCCCCACCCTTATAAACCAAAACACTTCTAGCGGCATGGGAGCCTCGAATCTGAAGAGCATTTTAAAATCCATGATCTACGATACCCAACATGGGAATTCGAGTTCACCCCCCCCTCCCCACCAACACCAATGGTGCCAGTCTGGCACCAAAGCGGAAATACGTCGTAACATTGAACTTTCATCTATTAGGTTTAGTAGGCAGTCACATCCGTATTCAAGGTGAAACACCAAAAAACCCAAGAAATATGAGGTTTATGGAGCCCTGGCACCATGGTGGCACCACTTTTATTTCCATGGTGGTACAGAGAATAATTCATGAAAATCCGGAGGTATAATGAGAATTGTTCCTCAATTTCAAAGCTTGGATACAATTAGTAAGCAGTAAAGGAACCGAAATATTGAAAAATTGGTTATTTTGTGAATATTATCCCCCCACCCATCCCCTCCTCTTGCAAATTTTGGTACTCTGGTGAAATCGTGTACAACTCGGAAGTTATTTTAGTCAAACAAAAAAAGAAACACACAAATCGGTTGGAAATTGAGGCCTGGGCAGAGTTTATAAGATTGTGCCCGCAAACGTATGTTTTTTAAGCATTAACCCCCCCTTTCCCCCCTTTAAAGGTGAAATTCGAAATTCCGGCGCCGTAGTGCACAACTAGATAGTTTTCCGCGTCGAAGAAAAAAAGAACCAGGAAAATCGGGTGAGAACTAAGGCCTGGGCAGAGTACACAAGATTTTGTTACACACACCCACATACACACACACACACATACACACACACATACACACACAGACATACACCTATGGTTTTTTTTCGCGGATTTGGATTCAGAATGGTCTAAAACGGATTACTGTGTGGTTATTTTTTTTTCTGTTGAGTGTTGTCCAACTTCACCCCAGATCGATCGCATAAGGACGCCCAAGTCTTACTGTGGGACGTCCTAAAAACTGAGAAGACGAAGAAGGTAGGGAGGCTGTTGGGTCATTAACTACAACTCGACCCTCTAACAAATAAGCTCAAATTTTGCCAGATAATTTAGATAGTAAAAATGGCCTAATTGCTAATGTAGGTGAGTAGAACATGGGTAAAATATCCAGAAAATGTTCTATATCATATTTGAAGTTATTAATAATATTTAGTTCGTAGCCTAAATACACAAATGCACTCTGCTTGGACACTTGATATTGGGAAATGAATGAACTTCTGTTGAAAATGTTTCCATTTTTTCTATGAAACAGAATTTTTTATAAAAAATATTTCCCACTATGCCAATGAAATGAATCCCCTAGAGGGAAAAACAATAGATAAAGGATATGTCCATTGTTGTCGTTGTAATTGGAAAGTTTTTTTTTTCTAAAAAAACAAAACGATACAAATTATTACACAAAGGTTTATTATTTTTCTGTGTAGATCACTCTTCTGCAAAGATCACTGCTTTGCCATTGTCACTTTTTTTGAATCACTAGTACCTACGGAAAACCCTTAAGCACAATTCAATACTATTTCAAATTTGTGAAAAAACAATACCTTTATTTCGAGAGTTTTTGAGCTAGGGCACTCATGAAAATTTCCACCTCTTAGATGTGACTGACATCAACCAAAAGCTTCGCGGCTCAACTAGACCCCAATTGGAGCCCATGTACCAAATTTCAACCAAATCGGTTCATGGTTGCTAAATAAAAATGCCGCGTACGGCGGATGGACGGAAAATTTTTTATTCGAATTTCGTATTCTACGTACCTTGAAACGTAAAACATCAAATTTTGAGGGAGAGTTAAAAATTTTTTTCTTGCTCGATTCCAAAGGTTCATTATTGAAAATAATAAATCAAAAATCTACTTATTTAAGAATATTTCAGTTAGGTAGATATTTATCTGAGAACTAGGTACCAGGAATCAATCGTTGTCTTACCAAAATTATCGAATGAACGATGAATAGAAGTGGTTGAGTAGTTCTTATAACGTTGTTTTGTTTATGGAACGTTCAATCAAACGTAGATTCACCAAGAAGGAATTGCCACCATTGATAACGCAGTTGTTGATAGCCACGTTACTACACAGTGGTATTAATTTACTATCTATACCTCCTTCAGATGAAGTATCCATTCTCTTCAATTTTGTTCATTTCTATCTAATGTAAACCAAATGTAGAATCGATCCCCTATGAGACATTTTTGTGTTGGAAAATCATGACTTAGAGTTTCAGCACCAAGAAGGGATTTGTATCGCATTCGTTGATGTGAACATTACGTCTCAGTAGTTTTTGCCACCTATACCTTGTTGATGGTCTCCAGTGAAAATCATCGCCCCCAGTTAGATTGTAAACTCTGCGCTTGAACATTCATAAAGCCCTTGTAACAGCCATAACTCCAAACTTTTCCTCCCGAATTCGATGAAATGTTATTGAAAATAATGAACCAAAACTCTCCAATCGCACGTAATATTTTATATCGCAGTATTTTAGAGAACCTTGCTTCATAGCTACCAATTTATGTAGCTATGATTTTGTTTACTGGTATCCGCGTTGCATTTTTTGTGGCAAAAAAAAGTGTCGCGAAAAATTCCTTGACCCCCAACCAAAAGACAATAATATCTATGTCAAAAATATGTAAGTAGTGTAAGTAGATATTTTGTGTCATTCAAGTTTCGATATTTTGAAAAATCGATACTCGTACCAAACAATGCTTGTGATATCGATACCTTTATTATGGCGATAGCTGGTATCTTCGATAACCAACTAACAACCGCACAGATTGGCAGGATGAAAAACCTTGTATCGTACAATCGTTGTTTACAACCAGCGTCGAGGCGAGGTGAGACAAAATGTCCGCCTTTGAGCGAGAGTCGAATAATTTATCGAAATAGTCGATACAGCTCAAGCTGTAGGTTTTCTTAGCAGATTCAACAAAAATCCTAAGGGTAAGCATTGGTTAGCTGTTAAGAGGATATTCCGTTACCTTCAAGGCACAATAAATTATAAATTAAAATTTGATAAAATGGGGAACCAAGAATTGTTTTCTTATAGTGACTCTGACTGGGGTAATGAAATTAACAGTAGGCATTCTACAACTGGGTCATGTTTTAAGTATACGGGTGGGTTGATCTCGTGGTTTTCACAGAAACAATCGACTATTGCTTTATCTACTGTTGAAGCGGAATACAACGCACTTGCGTTCACAACTCAAGAAGTGTTGTGGTTGAGAGCCTTAATTGGAGAATTTGAGGGACATTTGATGAAAGAACCTAACATTGTATTCTGCGATTATCAGGGAGCGATCCAACTTGCGAAGAACGCCATCACAAGTCAACGTTCCAAGCATATAGATACAAAGTACCGTCAACCAGGGTGATATGAATCAGCCGGGGTGATATGGATACTTTGGAGGCAGCAACGCTTTTAGCGATTGCAGCGCTACCTGGTGACGTTTGGATGTGATCTGGTAGCAGAATATTGAACTAGGCATTTTGCTTCACCACCTTCTTCCATGATTCAGTCGATTCAAGGATGTTAGAAGGTCATCCATGAAGATTATCAGATCCATAGAAACGCCGCACTTTTGTGTTGTTTGTTTACGTTCATCTGTGTAGCCAACCTATGACCAGAAAACTTAATCTGCGTATTTTTTATCATATCAATAACTTCTCATGAAAAGAGATCGATTTTGTGTTTTGCTTCAACTTAAAACCCCCCTTGTCAGTGATTAATTTGTGAATTTCGGAGTTTTTGAGGGGTGGAGTGAATCGGGAGAAAATGCCTCAAAATTACCAGGTCATTGGGCATCTCAAAAGAGCACGAGCACTTATTACTTGGGACAGTGTCAATGATTATTTTACTGAACTGAAGAACAGTCAAAAAAAGAAACTGAAAGGTTAAAAAAAAAAACTAAAGGGCTTTGAAATGAGGAAATTGACGGTGCATTCAGGCTTCGATGGAGTGAAGCCTGAATGCACCGTCAATTTCCTAATTTCAAAGCCCTTTTCTTTTTTAACCTTTCATTTATTCGATCTTCTATTTTTGAAAATAATTGTAGTGATTCATTTCACCTCGTTACTGGGTTGGAGTGAATTTTACATCGGTTTTTGGCTTTGATCCATATTACCCCGACTAACGGGATGATATGGATAATGTTTCATTAAAAAAATTAAAGAGAAAAAAAGTTGCAAATCACAAAAATTGACATGGTACCGTCTTCTTGACATCTCAGAGAATCTATATTCGGAAAGCCAGCTCGCTCTAAAAACAGTGGGGTCTAATTTTTCAATAAAAACTGCAAAAAATGATCCATATCACCCCGGTTGACGGTACCACTTTATTAGGGAACATGTTCAAAATAAAATTATAAAGATTGAGTATTTATCTACTGGTGAAATGTTAGCGGATCTATTTACTAAGCCTTTACCTGCTGATAAATTTAAAATGTTTGTTGAGGGATTTGAGGGAAGCTAATAAGTAAAATGAAAAATGTTCCAAATGTTTAATTCCCTGTTTTCTATGTTCGGAAAGAATTGTTCAAAAACTGATGGGCTTGTGTTTGTTCTTCTACATTAACCTGTTTTAACAATGTTAATTCATGGGGAGGTGTTGAATATCTTGAATCAACATTGTATTTTGGAGGCAATTAGGTATCGATAAGGTTTTTCGATAAATCGATTCATTGTATCGATTGGGTTGTCTCGTCTCGATGTGTATTAATCGATGTTGCCCCGAATGTTTTACCATGTGCCTTTTTTCCGTGATTAAATTCTCTTTAATAGTAAAATTCCTCGGACTTCTTCCCTAGTGATACATCGATTCTGTGTGACGTCACTCGGATACCGTAGGCTGGTACTGAGTGAGGTTTTATATTATGTGAACCGTTCGAACAGCTTCAAGTCCTCTTTAGATCCAAATATAATCCTTTAATCCTGTTTTCATTTAGGGAGTTGGAGGAGTGGTTCAGTACCCTAAAGGATTCCTGAAGAAGGTGTATGAACTTGTTCGGAGTAACGGTGGGCTTTGCGTCGCAGATGAGGTCAGTATTATTCATTACCGATTTGAAAGTGATAGAAAACTAATAGAACTAATTTGTAAAAAAATATACAGGGTGTCACCCTAACTCGAGGACCAAACTTCAAGGATCGATTCTACAACTAATTTGCAAACTTTTTTGTCTCATGACTTTTTTTTTAAACGCTTTAAAATTATACTTTTTTCACTTTTAAGATTTTGTTCGTGTTTTCGACCTTGAGCCATTAAAACGGCCATAACTCCCTCAATTTACTGGATAAACTCAAATATGAGTATACCGTTAGAAAGAACGTTAAATTTCCTATCAGTTCATCAGGACACAAAAGCTTTTCAAGCCTTTCGTATAAGTGAATAAATTGGTCAAAGTCAGAAATTTAAAACTTTCTCGAAAATCACCATTTTTCAGGCTGACTCATCTTATGTAATAAATAGCCGTATCGTCGGGCACTCGACGGAACAAACTTGCCCAAAATCTCAGCTTTCCAACGGTCTATCAATTTTTCTTTTTAACATTAAAATTGGAAGAGTAAATGAAGTTTGAATGCCCGAAAACGTGTGTTTTACAAGCAAATCCAGTGTTTTAAGCGGTTTCTGGTCCCCTTCGACCCAAGATGGCTTGACGATTTTGGTATCATTTCCTACGTAATTGTTTACGCTGAATCAAATGGTGATACTTCCAAATGGTTCCGACTGCTAGAAAGTGGATTTTTTGAAGAAAACCTTCGTTTTTCGTACATAAAATACGCATTATTCGTAAATATGATAGTGAGCATGAAATAACACCTTTGAACTCACAAAAACTTCAATCAGCTAGAAATTCGGTGTTTTTAATAAGTAGAAAGGTGTTATTTCATGCTCACTATCACATTTACGAATAATGCGTATTTTATGTACGAAAAACGAAGGTTTTCTTCAAAAAATCCACTTTCTAGCAGTCGGAACCATTCGGAAGTATCACCATTTGATTCAGCGTAAAAAATTACGTAGGAAATGATACCAAAATCGTCAAGCCATCTTGAGATTGAGGGGACCATACACCGCTACATACAGTCGATTTTCTAGTATAACACACTTTTTCTTGCATTCAAACTTAATGAACTCTTCTAATTTAAATTTTAAAAAGAACAATTTGAGCATGTTTTTTTCTGAAGAGCGGCCATCGAAAAGAGCAGGCGTTCAAAGTGAAAACTTCGAGAAAAAAAAATTTCGAAAAAAATGTAAAGTTTGCTTTTTGACTTGATTTTTTGGGAATTGTTTATTGCTAAAAGATTTTGGTTTTGAACTAGATAGCTTGGAAATTTAACGGTATCCTCAAATTTGAATTTACTTGACGAATTACAGGAGTTATGACAGTTTTAATGACGTGAGGTCGAAAACGGGGAAATGAACTTCGAAATGAAAAAAAAGGTATTTTGAGTGGGTTAAGAAAAAATTGCTATGAGACATTTTTGTTGGAAATAGCTTGCAGAATCGAACCCTGAAGTTATGCCCATCTTAAGAGTAGACACCCTGCATTGTCGGAGATTGGAGAATTTTTGATGTCATAGCAGACTGATGAATAATCATTAGGTATTCCAGTTTGCTGGTTACGATGGATTCTCCAATAAGGAATGTTTAATTAGTTCATACCTGTCGATATTATAATATTACACATCATACCTACTTCTTTTCATTTCTCTTTTAGGTACAAACTGGGTTTGCACGTACCGGTGATCACTTTTGGGGTTTCGAGTCGCACGGAGTCGTTCCTGATATTGTAACTTTAGCTAAAGGTAGGTACAAAGGTTCAACTTATTGAACTAGTTTTTTAGCAATCCCAAATTTGTTTGGATCCAAAATAGAAAATAATGGGTTCTCATGGGGTAATTGGGAACAAAATGTGTAGTTTTTTTGTATTCTTGTGTGGAGTATTTTACTTTGACCGTAAAGCGCCCCAACAAATTTTTCTTGGCATGCTCTTGTTTGTTAGGAGCTTCAGACTAGAAATAGCTTTATTCAATAGCCTAGTTTTACTATTTTACTTAATAGCCTAATTTTCCTTAGGCATATTGCACTTCAACTGCAAGTCTGTTTACTAAAATGTTTTTTAAATATTTACTTAGGACAAGAAGAAAAAGGACGGGTATTTTATTTTCAATAGGAAAAATGATGATCGACCCCTCAAACAATTCTCTGTCAAAGTGATTGGAACTGAGGTCGTCAGGAATCGAACTCTTCCTTTGCCGAGCTGTCGGCTAATTTATCACCTTCCTCAGGGCCGAGTTAATATCACATCAGCGTCAATCAACAACCATAACTGGTGGGAAATGAAGATTTGGAGATATTGAAGATAGAATGAAAAAATGGAAAAACAAGGTTCTCTCCGAGCTATGGATCCTCATAATATGAGGATCCATAGCTCGGAGAGAACCTTGTGAACCAACATATTATGTTGGTTTATTATTTTAACTAAAATGAAAAATTGAAAGGGGGGGGGGGGCGTAGAAAGGGGGGAATTTAAAACATCATTTCAATAAAGTAAAAACGGTGCAAATTATTTCACAAAGGTTTATTATTTTCCTGTATAGATCACTCTTCTGCAAAAAACACTGCTTTGCCATGGTCACTTTTTTTTAAATGTTTAAATGAACTCTCTTGAAAGACGCAGGGGGCACGCCATAATGGAAAAATAAAAGAACAAATGAAACATTAATGGGGAGGACACTGGCCCTAGGAATGAGGAAGGTGGGGGTGGGAGAGAGGGATGAAGGGAAGTGCCTCTATAAGCGGACAACCAATTCAAATATGAACCGAGCAGGACACGGGTGGTGATACCACGGTGTACGCCTACCGAGATGCCCAACTCGGGCAACTCAGTGGCACTTTTCCCGCACCACACCCTGCGCCACGACAAGGTAGGGTTTTCGAGGTAGGGCACTCTTGAAAATTTCAACCCTCATTTTTCACCCCTTAGAAGTGACTGACATCAACCAAATGCTTCGCGGCACAACTAGACCCCAAATGGAGCCCATATACCAAATTTCAACCAGATTGGTCCATGATTGCTTAGGAAAGTGCCGCGTAAGGAAAGACAGACGGAAAATTTTATATTCGAAAATTTTGAGGGGGAGTTAAATTTTTTTATTGCTCGATTTCAATGGTTCATTATTGAAAATAATAAACCAACATATGAGGATCCATAGCTCGGAGAGAACCTTGTTTTTTCCATTTTTTCATTCTATCTTCAATATCTCCAAATCTTCATTTCCGACCAGTTATGGTGGCATCTTCAACTACCTGGTTGTTAATTGACGCTGATGTGATGTTCACTCGGTAACACATTCTTTGAGCCCTGAGGAAGGTGATAAATTTAGCGACAGCTCGGCAAAGGAAGGAGTTTAATGGGGTAGTTGCATGATATGTTTTTGTATTTTTTCTGTGTAGTGAATCTCTATTGAAGTACGAATCTGCAAATAAAACTCCCAGAAACGCTTCCCAAAAATTTAGAGATTTTTTCAAAGAACGGGATTCTCGGATTCAGGCGGGAAAACCTACACATGGCTTGGACGCTACGGGGTGGGGGCTACGTCACGGGTGTGAAGGGGGGCCAAGAGACCCCTACACCACTGTTACCCTGACGCAAGGTTGTGTTTTCATAAAACAACCAAAATATGCTTCAAAACTTTCAATTTAAACGATTAATTCATACATGTAAAGCCTGAAAAATATATTTCAAAGTTTTTTTAATCGTCACCATTATTTTCTAACTATATTTCAATGTTTCTGACTCGAATTGTCCTCGATGGCAGTGATCTCAACGCACTCTATCGTGATATTCTCGTTTAGGGATGACGTAAGAGGAGTGGCCCGCCAACACTAAAAAGGACGGTACTTCTTTATTGAAATACGGCTAAACTAAATGGAATTTCGAACTGAAAACTGGTGCAGGCACGTTTTTAAGTGCGCTAAATTCGAATCTGAAGTCAAAAACACGAAATTCCGACCCATGCAACTACCCCATTTCCAGTCAATTTATTCCCAATTAAAAAAATTGTAAAAATATTACGGGTAATTGGGAACGTTCGTTCATTAAGCAGTCGAAAAATCTTTTTGCCGAAATAAATTCAAATACTATCAATTAATCCAGTTTTTTACAATTATCGACAGTACATTTCTCTCAACCAAGAGCGCAGCAACATGGAACAACTTAGATTTTCAAAAAAATCCAACTCTTCAATTTTATTCCAATCCATCTACAATCCGTCTACATCATTTTTACTTTTAAATTAATTGTTGAAATTTTTTCAATTTTTGTTTTTGTTATCTAATAGGTATTGGCAACGGATATCCTCTGGCTGCTGTGGTAACTTCCAATAAAATTTCCAGAGCTCTGGGCCACGCCAATCATTTTAACACGTTCGGAGGTAACCCTGTCGCCTGCTCTATTGGCATCGCTACGCTAGATGTAAGTATGAATGGAACACTTATTTAACCATACACAACGCAATATCTGCCTAATAAAACATGCTCAATTGATTATATTTTCATGGTGCAGGCTATTGAAGAAGAAAAGTTGCAGAAAAACGCGAAAATTGTCGGCACTTACTTGCTAAAAGGTCTGGAAAAGCTTAGAGACGAATTCGAAATCGTGGGAGACGTCAGAGGAAAAGGGCTGTTGATCGGTGAGTTTGATGAATTTCTGTAAGCAATGACCAAGAATCCATTGTATCGAGCCCCACCCGCGTATTCATACTTCCTGTTGAAATATAGAATGCGTAACCATGGTATCCAATCTCAGTTATGTGTTCATATGGGTAATTTTATTATTTCTTGTGTTGAAATTTACGCCTAGTCTGGTTTACATGTTCAAAAATACTGTTTCTACGCGGTACTATCATATTTTACTCTCCTATTCTTATAGGTATGTTATTTCAATCGTATCGCCTGATTTGATACGTATTCGACTTACGTTTTGGACATTTTTAGGCGTGGAGTTGGTGAAGGATCGAAAGAGCAAGCAGCCCCTGGCTGCTAAACACGTCGCTGATTTGTGGGAAACTTGCAAGGATTTGGGAGTTCTTCTGGGCAAAGGAGGTTTCAACGGGAATGTAAGTTGTTGAAGTAGTTAGTTTCGTTGGTTATTTATTCTCGTTAAGTACTTACTTATTACTTATTTAGTCACTCGTAGTCGTAGGTGACTAACTCGCTTCGACAACGTTGCCTGAGGGGACAAGAACTTGAAATCGTCGTTGAGCGGCAACATGTTATAGCCACATCAACAAAAACATTTGACAACTCGATCAACAATTAGCGCCCTTCTATCAATTCTATTGGATTTAACCATACATTTTCGATTAATTGAAAAGTTACGTGAGTTATAGCATGATACCTCATTACAATCTGAGTTATAGCTAGTTACAGTCACCAGTGGCGTCAGGCAGTGGCGCCTCCTCCAGGCAAACATAGCAAACACTGTTTGCCTTACTAAAAATATGCAAAACGAATAAATTAATTTTTGTTGAGATTCTCCTACATTCCCATTTTTTGCAAGTAATATAATAGCCAATTTTGGAAAATTTTAATATAATTTAGGGACTTTTTCATTATTACCAAGTAAATTAGATGAAATAGGAGAATGGAATAAGAAAGCACGTATTTTGCCCTGGATACTAGCCCGCAACACACCATAGACTTGGAGAGGTCGGTTATGTAGATGACTGCGGATGATTAGCGAACTAGCGCGGGGGCTGGTCTTCCTTGCATCGCTGGATGCAAGGCAAGCAGTTCAAAAAAATGAATTTTTTTGGGACTGTTTAGAGTGAGAGGCGACGATCGGCGGGTGGTCATCGTGGTATCAAGTATTGCTATACCCCACTACCACGCTATCAGCTGTAGCAAACAATCGGAGAACTGTTTCGTGACCTTGAAAGCAGAGAAACTTGGAAGATGTGCCATGGATACTAATTAACCCATGCATGGCAAGACATAACACATCCATCCAACCACATTATCTCAAGGAAGGAAAACTTTCTTTTTTGGCCACCGTAAATAGCGGCTGACTGGTGTCCCGTTCCCGATTTTACTGTACGTTTCACTGTATCGATTTTCTTGTTGATAGGTACCTACTTGGAAATAATTGCGTATTGTAGAAAGGAAGTTTAACATCATATGAGGTTCAAATTCAGAGTCTCCCTTTTTTGGTTTATTATTTCAAGAATATAATGTTGAACCCCCTCAAAATTCGATGGTTTGCGATCAATGGATTCGATGAGAACGATAAATAAGAAACACGATCGCAAAAGAGGCCTTATCACCTCACAAATTTTAGCTGACCGAAATGCAATCACTGTTCGTTTCTTTTGGTTGTACATGTTTTGCTTCCTTAATCAACCTGTAATCAAATTTCTAAACCAAGGAATTCTTTATTTCTTCAAATGGAGTGTGAAGGGTTTATTTCATCTAAATAAACAACATTATGAAGCGTAAACATGATTGGTTGGTGGTGACGAGGGTAAAGCTGACGCTTGATCTTCAGAAAAATAATAAACCTTTGTGTAATAATTTGCAGCGTTTTTCATTGTTGTTTATTCCTCGATGACTGGCCAAGCTGTTTGCCTAACGAATATTCTCACCAGACGCCCCTGGCGTCAGGTGAGAATATTCGTCAGGCAAACACCTTGACCAGTCTTAGAGGAATAAACAATAATGAAAAACGCAGCAAATCATTGCCCAAAGGTTTATTATTTTCTGTTTAGATCAAGCGCCAGCAAGAAGACAGCTTTGCTATTGTCACTACCTTCCAACCATGTTTTCGATTCATAATCGACATCATTTAGATGAAATAAACGCTTCAAACTCCATTCAAAGAGATAAAGAATTCCTTCATTAAACTTGATTACTGGTTGCTAAGGAAGCGTAACCCATGGCTCTTCTTCCAATTTTCTTTGCTTTCAAGGTCACGAAACAGCTGCTCGATTGTTTGCCTTTGCTTATGCTGTTGTAGTGAGGTATAGGAATATTAGTCCCCGCACTGACCACCCGCCTACTCGCCGATCGTCTTTTCTCATCTAAAACAGTCCCAAAAAATTCATTTTTTTGAACTGCTTGCCTTACATCGTCCCCTCGCTAGTTCACATAATATTGTAGATATTATCTACAACTCTCTGGTGTGTTTCGGGCTAGTACTCTAGGCAAAATAGGTACTTATTCCATTCTCCTATTTCATCTAACTTCCTTGGTTATCATGAAATAGTCCCTAAATTTTATAAAAAATTTCCAAAGTCGGCTAGGTAAATATTTCTTCCAAAAAATGGAACTATAACAAAAATAAGACAACAAAAATAAATGTGTGTTTTTGTTTTTTTCTTAACAAAAATAAATTAGTGGTAATTATAAAGGAACCGAAATATTGAAAAATCTATATTTGTCAATATTATCCTCCCATTCGACCCTCCCCATGATAATTTCGATTCTCTGTTGAAATAATGTGCAACTCGGAAGTTATCTGAGTCGAACAGAAAAGAACCACGAAAATCGGTTGAAAACTAAGGCCTGGGCAGAGTATACAACAGCAGAGTAAGATGTTGTCACGTACACAGACAGACATACAATGGATTAGGACGTGGTGTTTTTTCTGTTGAGCGTTGTGTTCCTCCACCCCAGACTAATCGCATAAGAACGCCCAAGTCTTACTGTGGGACGTCCTATAAAGTTACCATGTTTAGAGAGTCATCAATCATACTGATCAAAGAATTAACTTGTTCACAATGGAAAATAATCCATACAACTTCCTATAATTCAAAAAACCCGAAATTTTCAACATGCTATGGAACTGGCACTTGGGTTTTCAAGAGGTGATTTAGTTACAATTTGTGATGCCTCCGAAGAGATTTTTAGCATTACCAATTGAGGATCACCTAGTGTACTATTATCAAGCAAAAAACGCTGCAAATTGTTACACGATGGTTTATTATTTTTCTATATAGATCACACGTATGCAAAGAACACGGCTTTGCCATTGTTACCACCAACCAACGTGAAGAAAAACATCGATCGCATTTCGGTCAGCTAAAATTTAAACGGATTTCGGTCAGCTAAAATTTTAAATTAGGCCTCTCTTCGATTCACACTCGTGTTACTGATTTATCGTAAGTCCAACCCTCAAGTTCTGATAGGGAGCGAACGGTTTGTCCTACAGGGCTCCGCGTGGTCTCTAAAAATTCAATACCATCTTAAATTGATGGAAAAACAATTCCTTTATATCACAAGTTTTTGAGTTAGGGCGTTTTCAAAATTTCAACCCTTAGAAGTGACCTACGTCAACCAAAATCTTCGGGGCACAACTAGACCCTGAATGGAGCCTATATACCAAATTTGAACCAAATCGGTCAATGCTAAGTGAGGAAAGTGCCGCATACGGCGCATGGCGGACGGACGGCCAAATTTTTATTCGAATTTTGGATTTTACGCACCTTGAAACGTAAACCAACAAATTTTGAGGGGAGTTAAACAAATTTTGCTTCCGAGTCCACCAAGGTAGCGGAAGCTTTGTTTTCACTTTTCAAGGATGAAAAATAAGTTCTCCAAAATCAAAATTTTCACTCGCGTTTTACGTTTTAGACCTTTCTGAACAATTTTGGTTCCGCGTCTGTCTGTCTGTGTGTCTGTCATGAATTCCTTGTAACGAGCATAACTATATGAAGTTATTGTCCGATTTCTATGAAATTCTCAGGGATTGTGCGGGTTGGTGTGTAGACGGTCCCCTATGAAAATCATCATCCCCGGACTGATAGAAGCGACTGCGCATGCGCAAACGTGAATTCCTTGTAACGGCCATAACTTCCACATTTTCTACCCGATTTCGATGAAATTTTCAGGAATATTACAGATCAGTATTCAGATGGTCCCCTATGAAAATCACCACCTTCGGACTGATAGTAGCCACTGCGCATGCGCAAACGTAAATCCTTGTAACACCCATAACTTCTACATTTTTCATCCGAATTTGATGAAATTTCTCAGGATTGTCCAGATTAGCGTGTAGATGGTCCCCTATGAGGGTAGTGAAAGGTACTTAGAGATTGGTGTTTTGAGATTAACAACTATGCATCGGATCTTCTATGTAATCGGGTTCTGGATACGAGGAAGCTATGTGCTACACCCACTTGGCAGACTTTTTTCTTGGTCGATTCCAAAGGTTTATTATTTTAACGAGGAAAGAATTCGCAAAATGTTTGAAAAAATAGGGAAACTCACCTAGTTTCCTCATTCAATAACGCCGAGACAACATTTTTTCTCGACAAACTGACTTTTTGAACGGAAATTTTGAATCTTGATTGATGTCTAACTCATTTTGGTAAAAAGTTCAGTTATTGCATGTTGCTGCTTCATCGACGAAATACTAACCCGCAAAACTCAGGCGGATTGCGGGCTTAGGCTGCTGCTGCAATGAAGTATCTATGAATACCTACTCATGTTCAAACAGGGTGTCCAGCGACCTGGAAAACCGAGAATACTCGGGGAATTTTACTCTACTAAAAAACTCAGGGAATTACATTTTTTCCCCGAAGAACCCTGGAAAAAGCCCTAGCGCCAAACGTTTTAGTGGGAAGTTCCGGCAGTCTGAAGGGAAAAAGTTTTAGTACGGAAAAATACTCACACATGAAAATTTGACTTAGTAGGTAGGTAGTAATTAATTTTATTCCGTGAAATTGGCTGTGAACTCCTACGCAAAATGTAGTCTGTTTCCAAAACGCAGGGAAGCACCCAATATGAGAGAGGATGCAATATGAGGATGCAAACCCATCCAGGTGGCTGTTTTTTGGTGAATTTTAACCTACGAACTTTATTTCGATGTTTCCTTTACTAGTTTAATGATTCACGGTTCAAGTCGTCAGGCAGGATAGCCAATCACAAAAAAAAGTGTTTTTTTTTTCAAATATAGATGTCCCAGATGTAGAAAATTTGGTCAACTATGATATTATAAAAGATAGAATTCTATAAAACTAGACTTCTAGAATACTTTTGTTATTAAAATTTATAATTTCACTAAAATTGCTTAATTTTTTTCGAAAATTTGCGGGAAGTTTTCATAAGGGCACATCTGCAGCTAATAAATTAATGTGAACCCGCACCGCGTGGATTTCTCAACTAGTCTGGAACGTGGATACCTTGTACCAACTATAACTTGCACATTATCTATTCGATTTCGATGAAATTTCTAGGAATCATAATATGATTGTATATTATACAGGGTGTATAATATACAGAATATTATATTAATAGAATGTTTATTATACAGGGTGTCTACACTTAAGATGGACATGACTTCAGGTTTCGATTCTACAATATATTTCCAACAAAAAATGTCTCATAGCAATTTTCTCTTAACCCACTCAAAAATCCTTTTTTTCACTTTAAAGTTTTTTTTGCGTTTTCGACCTTAAGGCACTGATATGGTCATAACTCCCTTATTTCTCCTGAAAAATCAAATCTGACTACACCGTTAGAAAGAGCGTTAAATTTCCAAGCTACCTAGTGCAAAATCAAAATCTTTCAGCAGTGAAATAGTTCCAAAAAAGTAAGTCAAAAAGTAAACTTTACAAATTTTTCAGACCTTGACTTTTTTTGACCAAAGTTTTCACTCAAAATCCCTGCTCATTTCGAAGGGCGCTATTCGGAGAAAACATGCGTAAATAGTCAGCTTTCCAACGGTCTATCAACTTTTCTTTTTAACATTAAAATTGGAAGAGTAAATGAAGTTTGAATGCCAAAAAACGTGTGTTTTGAAGGAAAATCCAGTGTTTTAAGCGGTTTCTGGTCCCCCTCGATCTCGAGTTGGCTTGACGATTTTGGTATCATTTCCTATGTAATTTTTTACGTTGAATCCTATGGTGATACTTCCGAATGATTCCGACTGCTAGAAAGTGGATTTTTCGAAGAAAACTTTCGGTTTTCGTACATAAAATACGCATTATTCGTAGATATGGTAGTGAGCATAAAATAACACCTTTCTACTCAATAAAAACACCGAATTTCTAGCTGATTGAAGCTTTTGTTGAGTAGAAAGGTGATACTTTATGCTCACTACGATATCTACGAATAATGCGTATTTTATGTACGAAAACCGAAAGTTTTCTTCGAAAAATCCACTTTCTAGCAGTCGGAATCATTCGGAAGTATCACCATAGGATTCAACGTAAAAAATTACATAGGAAATGATACCAAAATCGTCAAGCCAACTCGAGATCGAGGGGGACCAGAAACCTCTTAAAACACTGGATTTTCCTGTAAAACACACGTTTTTGGTAGGAAAAACTGTTTATTGTTATTTTTAGTATAAGGTAGACCTCATTCTGAGAATTTTGGTACCAACCGCGACCTTCTAGCATGTGTAAATCTTTTCCTATGAATTTTTAAAGTTTCGACCGTTTATGACGTCACAGTTGGCTGGGGGGTCCCGCCCAGGCGAGAGGGGCGCGTGACGTCATAAACGGTCGAAACTTTGAAAAATCATAGAAACAGATCTACTCACGCTAGAAGGTCGTGGTTGGTGCCTAAATTCTCAGGATGTAGTCTACTTTCGATTAAAAATCTAAAAAAAATCAAGGCGCACACCCCATTTGAATGTTAAGAAGAAAAATTGATAGACCGTTGGAAAGCTGACTATTTGCGCATGTTTTCTCCGAATAGCGCCCATCGAAATGAGCAGGGATTTAGAGAGAAAACGTTGGTCGAAGAAAGTCAAGTTTAAATTTGTAAAGTTCACTTTTTGACTTACTTTTTTGAAACTATTTTACTGCTGAAGATTTTAATTTTGCACTAGGTAGCTTAGGAATTTGACGCTCTTTCTAACGGTGTAGTCAGATTTGATTTTTCAGGAGAAATAAGGGAGTTATGACCATATCTGTGCCTTAAGGTCGAAAACGCGAAAAAAAACTTCAAGTGAAAAAAAGGAATTTTGAGTGGGTTAAAAGAAAATTGCTATGAGACATTTTTTGTTGGAAATACCTTGTAGAATCGAACCCTGAAGTTATGCCCATTTTAAGTGTAGACACCCTGTATTGATCAAACTATCGAAGGTGAAAACATGCCTTTGAATTGATCGTTTCTCTCGAGTAAACCTACAAGTTTCGATGATTTCAACGTCCATTTCGACTTTTTTGGACAATCGAAGGTGAAAACAAGCCGTTGAAATGGTCGTTTCTCTCGAGTTTACCAACAAGTTTCTATGATCTCAACGTCCATTTTGACTTTTTCGAACAATCGAAGGTGAAAACAAGCCTTTGAAGAGGTCGTTCCTCTAGGAAACCAACAAGTTTCTGATTTTAACGTTCATTCTCCACTTTTTCAAAAAATCGAATGTGAAAACAAGCCTTTGAAGTAGTTGTTTCGATTTTGATGAAGTTTGATATGTATTCTCTGGTTGTGCTCCGAAGATTTTGGTTGATGTAGGTCACATCTAAGGGTTGAAAAATAAGGGTTGAAATTTTGAAAACGCCCTAACTCAAAAAATGTGTATGTAAAGGTATTGTTTTTCCATCAATTTAAGATAGTATAGAACTTTTAGAATTTTTGAGACCAGGCGGAGCCCTATAAGACAAACCGTTCGCTCCCTACGAGAGTCTGTCTTCAATTCTCTCCCATGCGATGGAAGAACCTTTAACTATCACACTTTATTAGGGGGACTTGCTGGCTCAGTGGTCGCTCTTCAGACTCCCGCCCTAGCGTTCTGGGTTCGAATCTTACTCTCATCGAGAAATTGTTTGATCCCATCACGTCGACTGTTGGTTTATTATTTTTATATCTACTTGCGATCGACGTTCTTCTTCATGTTGGTTGGTGGTAACAATGGCAAAGCCGTGTTCTTTGCTGACGGGTTACCTATACAGGGTGTCCCAGAAGTTATGGTCCACCCTTTTTATCTCCGTTGTTTTGAGGGGTAGACAAAAACTTCAAGCGATAACCTCCCTTAATTTTTTTACGAGAAATTCAACTATCACACTTTCGCAACTATCACACTATCACACCTGCGCAAAAAAAAAAAAAAAAAAAAAAAAAACACCTGCGCAATCGTGCGCAACGCACACCAACTTTGTTATCTCAAATGGGAACCCCCATTTTTTATTGCAGATTCGGATTCTACGTAAAATTTCATGAATTTTAGACCCCTCAACCGAGTTTTTTGGTTGCGCACAACCCGTCCAGTGAGCGCGCAAACATGCACAACCCCTGGATTGCACCAAAATTGAGATGGAGGTAGACCCTAAGTGTGATACATGTTTTTTCATTAATTTTCGACGCTGAATCACGTGGTGGTATCCATTTTCGGATTTTACAGAAATTTTTCGAAACGGCGGCTGAAAAATAGGTAGTTGAGCCTGTTTTATCGTCAGAATCTGACTGGCGGAAGGATGACATGTCGATACCAGCTTCAAAGTATCTAATTTGTATTAGGCAACTATCCACTTATTCCAATGTAAAATATAAATCAAGGAATAAACCCCTAAATGCCTGCTTGCTCTCAAATGATTCAAGTCGCGATTTCTTTGAGTAACCATTTTCAATTACTAATTATTACTCGATCTACATTGAGAGTTAAGTGACCGATAAATGATGAGTTTTGATTAGAAAAATTGATTATTCCGGCAATAGTTGCCATAAAATCAAGTTGAATAATAAAACTGATATCATGCCCTGATTCGGGGTTGAAAAATAGCGCTGAAGCATGTTCCGCGCAATGAAAAAATTCGTTCAAGGGGTGAATTGTTTATGAAATTTGACGCAGAATTCGAATCTGCAATAAAAAATGTGGTTGCCATTTGAAATAACAAAGTTAGCGTGCGTTGTGCACGAATTTGCGGACACCATGTATTAAAAACTACTCATTTTTCGGCCGCCGTTTTGAAAAATTTGAGTAAAATCCGAAAATAGATACCACCACGTGATTTAGCGTCGAAAATTAATGAAAAAACATGTATCTCACTTGGGGTCTACCTCCATCTCAATTTTGGCACAATCCAGGGGTTGCGCATGTTTGCGCGCTCACTGGACGGGTTGTGCGCAACCAAAAAACTCGGTTGAGGGGTCTAAAATTCATGAAATTTTACGTAGAATCCGAATCTGCAATAAAAAATAGGGGTTCCCATTTGAGATAACAAAGTTGGTGTGCGTTGCGCACGATTGCGCAGGTGCGCAATGCGCGAAAGTGTGATAGTTGAATTTCTCGTAAAAAATTAAGGGAGGTTATCGCTTGAAGTTTTTGTCTACCCCTCAAAACAACGGAGATAAAAAGGGTGGACCATAACTTCTGGGACACCCTGTATAGAAAAATAATAAACCATTGTGTGATGATTTGCAGCGTTTTACTCTCACCTTTGCTCTCACTGGTTGTATCATGGTGAAATCAGTAAGCAACTAGCTTTGAGCCTAACCGTCAATTTCGTTCCAAATTTTAGCACAAATCTGATCATTAGATCATGGAAAATTGAACTCATCTTAGCTAATTCAATTTCTTGATTTTGATTTCAGGTGTTTCGTATCAAACCGCCCATGTGCATCACCAAGGAAGATGCCGATTTTACTCTCGAAGTCCTCCGGTGCGCTCTGGTCAAGCTCTTCAAGAGTTCGAAAGTTTAAAATTTCTTTAGAGTGTTTCCATCTAAAAACTAGTCTGCAGTTACTGTCTCGAAATTGATTCGGCGATTCAGTTGCATTTTTGGAAGAACAGGTGGAGGTATATTGTGTTTAAATGTTTCGAAGTTAGCTTTTGCTCGTGGTATGCGTATCTACAATGATGAAACAGAGAGAACGCGCAAATTTGACGGTCAATCTCTCGATCCCTAAGAAAATTTAGCGGTGAGTTATTTACCTCAATTCGTGAAGGAGATCCTTGTACAGCGCACCGCTATAAACGATAAAATAACTATGCAGTTTTCCTGTATTTCTGCAACAATAAAGCATCACAGAAATGGTGGTAGTGGAGCGTAGTATCTCATAATGAGGTGTCCTCAGTTCATTTCCTGTCGGAAGCTATAATCTGCATAAGGTTCTTCCGACGCTTCACAATCTGCCAAGGTTTTCCTCGTGAGTCACAAGTAGGTACCAGAACTGAACGATTCGCGGGAGTTCGAGTAAAACATCCTGTAGCACAGTGAGGTGACCGTGGGAAATACTTGCAATTCCGAGGTTTTCGTTGTTGCAATAGGGTACTTTTGATTTTGAAAATTGCTCGTTGAATGATGGCATTTCACGTCAAATTGGAGGCTTTACACTCCAAATTGGAGATTTTACACATCAAATAGGAGGTTTTTCATTTCAAATTGAAGGATGACAGAAATACTACCGTGCTGAGCCAGAAAGTCGTATCTTGACTTCACCCAACTTTCGGGAAAACGACTTAATAGGTTTCGTGGCGAAATAATTCTTTCGCGGGATTGTTTTTCCTCCTTTTACCACAAGTACAGGTTTTTCTTAAAAGAATTTAGTAGCCGAATCGATTTCTGGAGTCAAAATTAAACATTTTTGAGTGTAAATTGTCAAAAAACGATGATACGAGATCACGCTCTCGTAAACCCGAAATTACGGCTAATCTGTTCATTTTAATTCTTGAAACATTAATTCATTTGAATTAACATTTTAATTCGAGAAACCATTTCACATTGATTATTTTGTCATCCTACTTGGCTCAAAGTCAATCGTATTTCATATCTCTGTTCTGAGTGTAAGAAAAAACTGCTGAATCAATAAAAATAAACGTTTATGCACTTGGAGTATAAACGTAAAGTCACCACTAAATGTTGAGTTTTCAGAGGCCAAAAGTCGTATCAAGTCGATTTAATGCAAGAAGTCGTATCGTCGAAATATGCAGATTCCCGTGTCAGTGTCAAGATACGAGTTTTCTTCTTCTGAATCGCTCTGATACGACTAGTTTCTTAGCAAAATTAAGTTAACACGCCGTCTGGAGGCTTGTTTGAGGCATTTCTAATAGAGATACGACTCTAAAACTCCGAAAATCGATAGAAATCGACCCCCAAAACCCCCGGGTACCAGTAACTCAATTTGGTCAAATTTTCACGTTACGACTTTCTGGCTTAGCACGGCAGAATACGTGATTTAATTCTGGAAAAGCAGTAACAACAAATTAAAGCGTGCGGCACCTTTAGAAGAATGGGAGTTGGAAGGGACGGATACATGACATGGAAAAACAAAATCACAAAAATGTCTCTTAGTAATTTTTCTTTAGAAGCTTCGTTTTCGAGTTATTTCTCTTTTGAGATTTTTTTTGTGTTTTCCACCTCATCTCAGTAAAATGGCTATAACTCCCCGAATTTCATACCAATCCAAATCTGATATTTCCTACCTCCTTGATGGAAAAACACTTTTTTTAAATCGGAAAAAAGGGTGACTGAACTTGAAACGGAAAATGAGGAATTTCACCATGTCGGAATTTCCTATTTTTGACCCCAAAATCGGATTCAGCACCTCTAAAAACCCCCTAAGGCAAACTTTCAGCCCGAACTTCCTAATTTACGAATAAACAAAACAGTGTAGAAAATACGAATGTTTAAAAAAAACGGGAAAATGACGTCATGCTGGAATAGTTCATTTATGGCCGCTTGAAGCGCTGAGATCAAGAAATTTATAGTCCCCAGATGCAAAATTTCATGAAACAGTAAAATTAGAAATCGAAAAACTGAAGAAAAAAATAGAAAAAGCAAGATGGGGAAAATTAGGATTCTCCTGTTTTTGTTTGATAACTTTTCTCTTAGAAAACACGATTTCGTCGTCCCAATGGGCAACACTGGGAGGAGATGGCGATCCGAACAGCCCAATCAGCGAGCGTTCCCGCTGCACGTCTGTTTTCCCGGTTAGTTTTGAATTTAAAAATTTTGACTGTCTCCCAAAAATAACAGGAGACTTATTTTCCGAAATCAGCCCGATCTTCATCTATCCCACACCATTAACTATTCAGGAAAAATGCAAACAGAAATCGGTGAAATTCCTCATTGGTCAAATCTTCGAAATTATAACTTTTTTCAAACGCTCATAGGTTGTGTAATCTTGTACGTGAATTTTTGCCTGTTAGATGCGCAAGGCCTAAAAGATGCGCCAAAATCTCAGCTTTCCAGCAGTCTAGTAATTTTTATTTTGAAAGTGGTAGTTATCACGGAAATTTGTGTTTGAACGCGTAAGAACGAGAAGTTTTTACTACAGAACCTATGAGCGTTAGAAAAAAGGGTAGATTTCCAAGATTTTACCAATTTTTCGTTTCGAGTTCAATTTTCACCCGTTTTTCCGATTTAAAAATTTTTTTCCATCAAGGAGATAGAAAATGTATTTGTACCTATTTATATGAAATTCGGGTAGCTATAGCCGTTTTACTGAGATAAAGTCGAAAACACAAAAAAATCTCAAAAGAGAAATAACTGGAAGACGAAGCTTCTAAAGAAAAATTACTAGGAGACATTTTTTGTGGTTTTGTTTTTTCATGTCACGTATCCGTCCCTTCCAACTCCCATTCTTCTAAAGGTGCCGCACGCTTTAATTTGTTGTTACTGCTTTTCCAGAATTAAATCCTCCAATTTGAAATGAAACACCTCCTATTTGATGTGTAAAATCTCCAATTAGGAGTTTAAAGCCTCCAATTTGACGTGAAAATGACATCATTCAACGAGCAATTTTCAAAAGCGAAAGTACTACCCTATTGCAGCAACGAAAACCTCGGAATTGCAAGTATTTCCCACGGTCACCTCACTGTGCTACAGGATGTTTTACTCGAACTCCCGCGAATCGTTCAGTTCTGGTACCTACTTGTGACTCACGAGGAAAACCTTGGCAGATAAGAAATTTTACGCTGTTTCTGTCGTAATCAGTAATCATATTTGGATTTGCTTGAAAATTCGGGGAGTTATAGCCGTTTTACTGAGGTAAGGTCGAAAATACGAAAAAATCGTAATAGTAGGAGCTTCTAAAGAAAAATTACTAGGAGGCATTTTTTTGGCATCTTCTAAGGCCCATTCAACGGAACGTGTCGACCTATTTTGATCCTGGAATAACCAGTAAAATTTTGAACTAATTCGTGGAGGGGAGTACCCTGTGAGAATTACTGCTGTACTCAGTGGAAGTACCTGAGCCTCCCCTTGTAAATCTCCTACTTATTCGAAGCGTGTATAACAACAATTGAATGTCAGTGCTGTGATATGGAAAGAACAATGCGGACCAGTGGAACTTTATAATGATTGTATCAGTTCAGAAATCCTTGTATTCAGTTAAATAACACATAATAAATACCAGAATTAACCTTATCTTGTTTAATATTTTGAGATCCTTCGTTACCCTAATACGTCATAGGGACCTAATAGGGTGTGCGCCTGGGTAGGAAAAACTGTTTATTGTTATTTTTAATCTAAGGTGGACCTCATTCTGAGAATGGGGTAGTTGCATGGGTCGGAATTTCGAGTTTTTGACTTCAGATTCGAATTTAGCGCACTTAAAAACGTTTCTACACCAGTTTTCAGTTCGAAATTCCATTTAGTTTAGCCGTATTTCAATAAAGAAGTACCGTGCTTTTTAGTGTTGGCGGGCCACTCCTCTTACGTCATCCCTAAACGAGAATCTCACGATAGAGTGCGTTGAGATCACTGCCATTGTGGACAATTCGAGTCAGAAACGTTGAAATATAGTTGCAAAATAATGTTGATGATTAAAAATACTTTGAAATATATTTTTCAAGCTTTACATGTTTGAATTAATCGTTTGAATTGAAAGTTTTGAAGCATATTTTGGATGTTTTTCTTGTTGCAACGTTGGCGCCATGGACCTAGGTCCACTATGGATACTAGTCCATGCTTGGCCCCCTTCACACCCGTGACGTAGCCCCCACCCCGCAGCGTCCAAGCCGTGTGTAGGTTTTCCCGCCTGAATCCGAGAATCCCGTTCTTTGAAAAAATCTCTAAATTTTTAGGAAGCGTTTCTGGGAGTTTTATTTGCAGGTACGTACTTCAATAGAGATTCTCTACACAGAAAAAATACAAAAAAATATCATGCAACTACCCCATTGTGGGACCAACCACGACCTGGGGGGGGGGGGGGGGGTCCCGCCCAGGCGAGAGGGGCGCGTGATGTCATAAACGGTCGAAACTTTGAAAAATCATAGAAACTGATCTACACACGCTAGAAGGTCGCGGTTGGTGCCAAAATTCTCAGGATGTAGTCTACTTTCGATTAAAAATCTAAAAAAAAAAAAATCAAGGCGCACCCCCCATTATTGGAGTGGATTTGGCCTCCTAAAAAATACCAAAAAATACTAGTACAAAAATCTACCAAATCGGTGTGGCACATAGCTTCTATAATTTGTGTAGAATCGAATTTGGACGACAACTGTAGAAGTTTAACTAGTTGCAAGGATGTTCAATTAGTAGATTTTAATAGTACAAGCGCTGTGGCCGTCCAATCAAAATGATATTGATAGGGGACTATCTAGAGTTCCAAGCTCAATCCTTGAAATCATCAAATTTGGATGGAAAGTAGGGACGGCACGATACTCCAAAGTATCGATACTCCTTTCGATACGATATTTCTCAGGAAGTATCGACACCCGATACCTTTTCAATACCGCTATTATAAAATATCGATATTTTGATAATATCGGCTCAAAGTATCGATACCACCGATATTTCAATTAACCAAAAGATGATTTTTCACTCCAAATAAAAACCCTAATAATTAAGAAAAGGCAATATATTTTTTATACAATAATTTAAAATGTAATAAAAGTCAATGACAATTAAAAATGTAATAAAAATGAATAATCATTCCATTCTATTTCAATTCCAATTCCTATTTGCAAGAAATCTCTGTTCAATGAAATGGTGTTTTTCTTCCACTAGAAATCGAAAGAATCGAGTAACAATCAGTTACAATACAGTTATTGCTATTTATTATTCGAAAAAGCCGTTCGCACATGACTGATGTTGCCATCACGATTAATATTTTACATGAAAACGGGTTTAAATTCCTTCCAAACTCACATTGGATATTGATACTATTCTGAGTCTATTTTGAGTGTTATTCTGTGGCAGAAAATATATGGTGTAATAGCCAGATTTTCCTACGTGGCCGATGGATTGTAATTTTATGAAAATCTAACGATTACTTGTCCCTGCGCTTTATGACTAGGTTAGTTGGATCCACTTACCGTGGTGAAGATCTATGGTTCTCGTCGGCTGGGTGTGGCGTCGGAGTCGTTGACTAGGTGTCCTTTGGAATCACCGAAAAATGGCCTCCCGTTTCACCTAGACCTTCGTGAGGTAAGTATATTCCCCTTAGTTTGTGAATTATTGAACCTAGTTATTGCTTTCCTTCAATGTTAACTATCTATCTTTTGTTTCAGGTACTCTTCAAGAATTGGACTTCTTCAGGTAAGTAGAATATCCCTAGAATAACCCCTGATGTATCTACGCAGTTCAGCAAGACTCGAATAAGGTAAGTTGATTCTATTTCCCTAGTTATATCTGCCTTTGTTTTACCAAGCACCAGGAAATTGATCAGGTAAGTCAGAACATAAACTACAAGGTTTAAATTTACCGAACGAGAATTGTCTATTTTTGGTGTAGACAGAATGGTGAATATTTCTCAAACAAAATGTACTTCGTACAATAAAATTCTTAATAAATGTCGAAATGAGTATGTTATCCTTACTCCTAAAAGATCAATGAAAAATATAGAAATAATGAGGGAATAAGATACCCTTACTGCCGAGGGCCCAGATGGGGTACCTCCAAACAACGGTGTCACTGAAGAAAATATATATTCGTAGCTTTCACAACTATTAATACTAGAAAAAGGAACAATACCTAGGAGGAGTTTCTATATACAATGCGATTTTACTAGAGAAAGAAATAAAAGATTTACAATCTTTTTACCGGTATAGACGGGGTAGAAGCGTGGCGTCGTTTGGTGGTCCGTTGGAATGCCGAGGTCCTCGAATCCTTCGTTCCAAGCTCACTGGTAGGGCGTATCGTGATCCAGATGCCTTGGTATAACGGGGTCGAGTTGCCAAAATGTTCAATGTTCGTTAAAAGGGTGGGCTCTAATGTTCTTCACAAAGTTCTCTATCACTATCAACTTCACTGTTACTGATCACTGCTCCGGCACTGCTTCGGATCACAGTATCTGGGTGTGTGTGGGCTCTAAATTGCAAAAGGTTGTTGGTGAGTGCTCGATCAAGACACGACTGACGCCGTGGGGTGGCGTCGCAACGGCAGCTCGCCCCTCCCCATCCGCTCCCCCACTCCACCAGTGCCCTGTCTCCCTCCGTCCGGTGCTACCACCTACCCGGCCCTTGGTTTCCTCTTCCTCCATGCTTTGCGGGATGTATGGAAGCCCCCTTTTCGGCTTATCGGCCGATGTGTTGGATTCATTCGCTGATCCATCCAGGGAGTGGGTGGATGCTGTAAGAGCTGTCGACTTGGGTGGCGGCCCATTACACTGGTATTATTTTCTAGTTACATATTTGGTATTTGTTCACCAATTTACTTTGGCAAAATGTTCGATAATATCGTCAAGAAAGTATCGATACCTCCGATATTTTAGGCATAAGTATCAATACCAATTTATCGGTTTGAGTTTTGCATCAAAAGTGCCGATACAAATATCGGTATCGATACCAAAAAAGTATCGATACTCCGATATATCGGTGGTATTGTGCCGTCCTTAACACTTTCCGTGCGGATGATGGTAATAACCATCATGCCGAGTTTCGCGAGTGGCGTATGATGGTTTATACCATCACAGCTCTAAACATATCTCCGAGCTGTTCATCGTTCTGCTACCTAGTGGATGACTTAAGAACCTCTTTCGGATTTTTCTCGTGCTCAGTAGGTCCTCTAGTCGCCACGAGAGTGCCCCCTTTTCACTTCTGGAGATTCTGTTATCTTTAAGATTTGCGAGTTTGCACTACCGAATTCCTGACAAAAAGGTCTCCCGCCACAGGCGAAACCCAGTTTTTTAGGTCCGCACGGAAAGTGTTAATGGAAAGTAGAAGTTCTCCTTGGTACAAGGGTTCCCCGTTTGCGCAGACTGATTTCAACCCTGGGATCATGCAATTCGTAGGGTACCATCTAAACCTGACTCCCTTCAAATTGACTAAATAAAAAAAGTCTGCCAAGTGGGTGTGGCACATAGCTTCCTCGTATCCATAACCCGATTATATAGATGATCCGATGCATAGTAGTTAATCTCAAAACACCAATCTCTAAGTACCTTTCACTACCCTCATAGGGGACCATCTACACGCTAATCTGGACAATCCTAGAAAATGTCATCAAATTCGGATGAAAAATGTAAATGTTATGGCTGTTACAAGGATTTCACGTATGCGCATGCGCAGAGGCTTCTGTAAATTTTAAGGCCTTGATTTTCATTGGGGACCATCTACAACTTAATCTGCGTAATCCCTGAAAATTTCATCGAAATCGGGTAGAAAATGTGGAAATTATGGCCGTTATAAGGAAATTCACGTTTGCGCATGCGCAGTGGCTACTATTAGTCCGAACGTAGTGATTTTCATAGGGGACCATCTAAACACTAGTCTCTAACATTCCTGAAAATTTCATCGAAATCGGATGAAAAATGTAGAAGTTATGGCCATTACAAGGAATTCACGTTTGCGCATGCGCAGTCGCTTCTATCAGTCCGGGGATGATGATTTTCATAGGGGACCGTCTACACACCAACCCGCACAATCCCTGAAAATTTCATAGAAATTGGACAATAACTTCGTATAGTTATGCGCGTTACAAGGAATTCATGACAGACAGACAGACGCGGAACCAAAATTGTTCAGGAAGGTCGCAAAACGCGAGTGGAAATTTTGATTTTGGAGAACTTTTTTTTTCGTCCTTGAAAAGTGAAAACAAAGCTTTCGCTACCTTGGTAGACTCGGAAGCAATAATTCAAAGATGCAACCCCCCCTTGGCACAGATCCTTGGGATAGTTTCACTAACCTCTTACATTTTTTCAAAGTGAGATTTTTTGTGTGAAATAAACTATCCTTTTGTTCACTTTTTTATTCGCTCGCTTAGCTAGACTGGGAAGCAGCAGTCTAAAAAAAATTGTCGAAACTTGTTAGTAATGAACTTTATTAAACCACAACTGTTAAACCACAAATTATAGTCAATTTGTAGTTGAAAATATCAAGTTCTTTAAGGAATCCTAAATTGACTATAGATATTAACTAACTGTGTATGTACGATGTACCGAACAAGTACCATTCAAGTTATTTCTCCATAATTTCTGTCAACGATTCAATCTCTTTCTGCAAAGCAGCTTTAAGCACACTTAACTGGCCTGTCTGAGATTGAAGATTCGCGTTCGACAATTCCGCGGCCTGTATGTCGTACTCCAGAAGCTTCTGGAGGTCAGTGATGTCTTGCAAGGTGAGTTCATCTGCTGGGTCGTCGCTCATGAAAGGAACGAAATTTTCACTTTCCTCGAATTCCAGTTCCGCCTTAACCTCGTCTATTTCATGAGATAGCTTCTCATCTGCTGCTTTGAGATCGTTGTAACTATCCGCGACGTTCTTTTTGTCGCATTTGCCTTGAAACCAATTGAATGAACCGGTGAGAAAGTTTCTTGAAGAATACGATAATAAATGTGTAAGTTTTAGCTTGACCCTAGGAGGTCACACGTATGTTTTTATGACGTAGAGGTCACAGTGGGGTCAAAATGACCCCAATACCAAATGTTATACAGGGTGTAAGCCTAACTGGTCTGCCATACGGTACCAGTCGATTCTACAACTAATTTGCAACAAAAAATGTCCCTTAGCGATTTTTTTAAACCCTTCGTTTTCGAGTTATTTTAACTTTAAACTTTTTTTTCGTGATTTTGACCTTATGTCATTAAATTGGTCATAACTCCGTTAATTAGCTGTGTAAATTACAATTTGAGGATACCGTTGGAAAGAGCATTAAATTTCCTATCGGATAGATGCCTTAACTTTTTTTGAGTCAAGGTTTGAGACATGAAAACGTCCTCTAAAAAGAGAATTTTACGTAATTTTGGAAACCTCGCATTTTTTCAATCTCAAATTGAACTACGAGAACCCATACTTTTTCAAGATGCAAGAACAGTAAAAACTGCGCCAGAATCTCAGCTTTCCAACGGTATAATCAAAACATATTCTACAACCGAATTTAGGGGAGAAATTTGTGTTTGAACGCAGAAAAACGTGCATTTTTTCAACGAAATCAGCGCTGTTTCTGGAGGCCTCGCGGTCTACTGCGGCGCCCGCCCACCCACTGCTATCGTCCGACCCCTCAGATCGACTAGGCGGAGCGCCGATTTCGTTGAAAAAATGCACGTTTTTCCGCGTACAAACCCGAATTTCTCCCCTAAATACGTTTGTAGAATATGTTTTGATTAAACCGTTGGAAAGCTGAGATTCTGGCGCAGTTTTCACTGTTCTTGCATCTTGAAAAAGTATGGGTTCTCGTAGTTCAATTTGAGATTGAAAGAATGCGAGGTTTCCAAAATTACGTAGAATTCTCTTTTTAGAGGACTTTTTCATGTCTCAAACCTTGACTCAAAAAAAAGTTAAGGCATCTATCCAATAGGAAATTTAATGCTCTTTCCAACGGTATCCTCAAATTGTAATTTACACAGCTAATTAACGGAGTTATGACCAATTTAATGACATAAGGTCAAAATCACGAAAAAAAGTTTAAAGTTAAAATAACTCGAAAACGAAGGGTTTAAAAAAATCGCTAAGGGACATTTTTTGTTGCAAATTAGTTGTAGAATCGACTGATACCGTATGGCAGACCAGTTAGGCTTACACCCTGTATAATTTCCTCGAAAACCAATTATAAAATGCTTTTTGAGATTGAAAAAATAATTCTACAACTAGTAGTTCTGTGATGTTTCACTTCAAAATTTGAAACCTGTACAGCCCCAAAGAGCCACTTAAGTCACAGTGGGGTCCTAAGAGCCCCAACTACTTCACAGCTTTCTCACTTGAGACACAGAGCACTACTGAGCGAAGTAGTCGGGGCCTCAGGTGGACTACCAACGTAATTTACAAAGAACCGCACAGCGGGGAAAATGTTTTTCCTAAAGATATGCTCCAAAAATAGAAAGGTGGGGTCCCTGGGGACCCCAGTGTGACCTCCTTGGGTTAATGCTCTAATTAAAGGAAGATTCTGATTGGGAGTTTTCCACTGGTTTTTGATATATTCGGATTTATCATTGAAGCATGCTACTCAGATTTATTACTAAAGTCTTGGAAAATCCACTGTGGATGGATTCAATACTGCACGTACAGAATCTGAAGATTGAACCGAAACCTGAGTGATCGATGTAGGTAACGAAGTAGGTAACTGGTCTTGAAGGGAATGACTCTATAGTCTGTAGCAACGACAAATTACGAACTAAAACAACGACAATTTGGAATGTTCTGATCCAGATTCAATCAGAAATAGTGACAATGTTCTTTGCTGGCGAGTGATCTATAGAAAAATAATAAACCTTTGTGTAATAATTTACAGCGTTTTTTAAAGTTTGAGATAGAAAGGCTATCCTAGTGTACATTCTTTCTGGAATGATCAGCTCATCATTCGGAAAATTTAACCTACGATGTACCTAATAGGATTTGAATTTGCCAGGAAAATAAGGATGTCATGACTCTTTTAGTGCCGCAAGGTCGAAACACGAGAAAAAACGTTACAAATTATTACACAAAGGTTTAGCATTTTTCGACATAGATCACTCGTCTGCAAAGAACACGGCTTTGCGAACCAACCAACTTGAAGAAAAACATCGATCGAATTTCGTTCAGCTAACATTTGAATGGAGATTCGGCCTCTTTTGCGATTCACACTCGTGTTTCTGATTAGCGTAAGTCCAACCCTTAAATTTTCGTAGGGAAGGAATGGTTTTTCCTACAGGGCTACTACGCGTGGTCTCAAAAAATTCCAAAAATTCTATACTATCTTAAATTGATGGAAAAACAATAGCTCTATATCAAATTTTTTTTTTCAACTTCGCGGCACAACTAGACATTGAAAATAATAAACCAAAAGTTCATGAGAAAACTACGCAGAATCAGCAGTTCGGCGTGAAAAATGAGATTATTGTCGCTGTGAAGCTAAAAAACACAAACGGTAGATACAGCTTTCGTACAAGTACGCAACCACGAGAGACATTTTAAATATAAATAAAATATTAATAAATATTTTAAATATTTAAAAATTTAATATTTAATTAAAACATTTAAAATTTTAATATTTTAATAAAAATATTTAATATTTATTTAAAATATTTAAATATTTTAAATATTTAAATATAAATAAATTGAGAGCTTTCCAATGAGTGGTGAACGATTTTTGTGGGGTGGAAAATGAGGAAGTTAGTTTTCCCTAGGAACGATTGGTTGTACGTGAAAATTATCAGAAATTTCCGCGTAACGCTCCCCTCGTAACGCTCCCCTCATAACGCTCCCCGCGTGACGATTTTGCTTCCGAGCTTTGTTTTCACTTTTCAAGGACGAAAAAAAAAAGTTCTCCAAAATCAAAATTTTCACTCGCGTTTTGCGTTTTAGACCTTTCTGAACAATTTTGGTTCCGTGTCTGTGTGTCTGTCTGTCTGTCTGTCTGTGTGTCTGTCATGAATTCCTTGTAACGCGCATAACTATACGAAGTTATTGTCCGATTTCGATGAAATTTTCAGGGATTGTGCGGGTTGGTGTGTAGACGGTCCCCTATGAAAATCATCATCCTCGGACTGATAGAAGTGACTGCGCATGCGCAAACGTGAATTCCTTGTAACGGCCATAACTTCTACATTTTCCATCCGATTTCAATGAAATTTTCGGATGTTACAAATTAGTGATTAGATGGTCCCCTATGAAAATCATCATCTTTGGACTGATAGTAGTCACTGCGCATGCGCAAACGTTAATTTCCTTGTAACGGCCGTAACTTCCACATTTTCCATCCGATTTCAATGAAATTTTCAGGGATGTTACAGATTAGTGTTTAGATGGTCCCCTATGAAAATCATCACCCCCGGACTGATAGAAGCCGATGCGCATGCGCGAACGTGAATTGCTTGTAACAGCCATAACTTCCACAATTTCATCCCGATTTCGATGACATTTTCAGGGATTACGCGGATTAGGTTGTAGATGGTCCCCAATGAAAATCAAGGCCTTAAAATTTACAGTAGCCTCTGCGCACGCGCAATCGTAAAATCCTTGTAACAGCCGTAACAGTTGCGTCTGAGCTGAGAATCTCAAAGTCATTC
This sequence comes from Apolygus lucorum, assembly GCA_009739505.2. NCBI lineage: Eukaryota > Metazoa > Arthropoda > Insecta > Hemiptera > Miridae > Apolygus > Apolygus lucorum. Next base: position 19,114,428 of record CM019169.2, on the reverse strand, counting down.
AACCAACCCCTTTGTAGATCAGTGAGCAAAGTACTGTACTCACACCTAGAAGTCCCAGGTTCGACTCCCAGTCTTGCAATGAAATTTTTTGATTCCAATCACTACCGCATTTACATTTTTCGTCCGAATTTGATGAAATTTTCTAGGATTGTCCAGATTCGCGTGTAGATGGTCCCCTATGAGGGTAGTGAAAGGTACTTAGAGATTGGTGTTTTCAGATTAACTACTATGCATCGGATCATCTATATAATCGGGTTATGGATACGAGGAAGCTATGTGCCACACCCACTTGGCAGACGTTTTTCATTTATGTGCCATAGTAAAGTTATAAAATGTCAAAAGCTTTGGAGTGTATAAAATAGATTATGAGACAATTGGATGTTATTGGAGGTAAATGAACGAACAGATTATAAGATTCACATCTGGACACTCATTGCATTTTACGACAGAAGTAACCTCCTGAAAAGGTATTCAGACCGAGGTGTACCTTTAAATCGACCGTAGTCTTCCGCCAATTCTACAACTTTCTTGATGAAAGCCTTGTTGTGGGAATCCCGCTTCGCAAGTTCTTCCTTCTTCAAGATCTCCGCTTCTTTGATGGCTGTTCTCGCCCTCTCATCTTCGTCTCGCAGACCCCTTTCCCACTTTTCGTACACTTTCACGCGAATTTCCGATTCCTGGAGGAGGCCTTGTAGACTGAATTTCTCCATCTTGAGCGCTAGAAGGGTGAAATTGATAGTGTTGAAGTTTCTCTATTTAAGTTTCCTATTATTGGTTCTTAGTTCCAAAAACTCCCAAGTTATTGAAATTTTGGGGTGTTGTTTGGACACGACATTGGACGATGTCAAATCCAAGTTTTCGGCCTCGAGTTGGTTATAAAACATTTTTGTTGGCCAAAAAAAAAGAAGAAATTTTTGGATTTTTAAAAATTATCTTCAGTTTTCAGTTTATAAATCAAATTAATCAATCCTCCGTAGAAAGTCAGTGTACATACTAAAGTCCAAAGTGTACATAACTAAAAAAGTGTACATACTAAAGACCAAATTGTATTTGGTCGATTTAGTAGGTGATGTCATCCGTTATAATGAACTAGATAATAATATTATAGATATTATCTAGTATTATTGATAGATTGAACTAGATAGATATTATCTATTGACCTGTGATTTTAGGATCAATATCAGCTAGTTAGTACTGTGTTGGTATCGTGAAATTTACTATAATTTATCACGTGTTATATGAAGAGAGTTCAGCGAGGTCTCATTCGATCCTATAAATTGTGATCTTCTAGCTGTGAAGTGGTAAAAAATTTATTACCCTCCTGTTGCAAATTTCCCGAACTGCCCTCGTTTAGGAAATTTTCAATTGAAGGGTAGTAAATTTTTTACCATTTCACAACTGCACGATCAAATCGAGATCTTCGATGAACTCTCTTTAACTAAAACGTGTTAAATTGTAAACCTCACGATACCAACAATGTATTACCGTATATTGATCCAAAAATCCATAGATGATACCAACAATGAATTGATATTGATCCTAAACAGGGTGTGGCGTCCATAAGACCACTTAGAGTCTACTACTATTGGCTATTTATTTATACCATTAATTATTCTATTTATTTATACCGATTAATGAAATCAACGATTATTTCATATGGGTTAATCGATTCGCCGATTTATCGAACCCTTAAACGTTGATTTTTAATCGATTACATAAAAAATATTGGGATAAAATTGAATAAGTAGGTAAAAACTATAGTAAAAACAACAAACTCAACGTGAAAAATATTAACATTTTTTAAGTAAGAGTAAAAAAAGTAAAGATTCAAAAACGAAAAGAGTTAATACGAGTATAGGTAAAAAGCACCAATAGTGGACACTTTCCCCTCGTAAATAAGTCCAGAGTTTGTTGGGGCGATTGTGCCTAAGTCCTTTTCCTTCACAAACCTTCTCTTTGCTAGGAACAAGTCTACCAACCTCCAAAAAGCGTAGCTGTTAATGTTGAGAAATTGACAAAAGTGGTGCAACACTGCTTGTACTGAAAACTCTTGATGGAGTTATCTGTTTGGTTGTGGAGGTGCTCTGAGGAAATAAGGCATGGAAATCACATTTTTCGTTTCAATTCAATGAATCTCATTTCATTAGTGTGTTGTTATTCACCTGAAGACGTGGAATTGGTGTAACAGGCGATTTCTTAAATAATCACTTGAAAATGGCCTTGTCCGTCTACTGGAGCTGCAAAACACCCAACTTTCAGTAGGCGGACAAAGTGTCCGTCTACTGGGTATGGACCAAAAACTTGAAAAATCCAGTAAACGGACACCCTCATTTACCTATGTAATGGACCTAGTAACGTTCAGTCTTTTTCTGAATTAAACGTGTTTCTGATTTATCGTACGTCCAACCCTTAAATTATCGTAGGGAGCGAACGATTTGTTCTACAGAGCTCCGCGTGGTCTCAAAAAATTATAAAAATTCTTTAGAATCTTAAATTGAAGGAAAAACAATACCTTTATATAAAAATTTTTCGAGTTAGGGCGTTTTCAAAATTTCAAAATTAATTTTTCAACCCTTAGAAGTGACTTACATCAACCAAAATCTTCGGGGCACAACTAGACCCCGAATGGAGCCTTCATACAAAATTTCATTAAAATCGGTCAATGTTAAGTTGGGAAAGTGCCGCGGAAGGACGGCCAAATTTTTATTCGATTTTTGGATTCTACCTACCTTGAAACGTAAACCAACAAATTTTGAGAGGGTGTAAACAATTTTTTCTCTTTGACGATTTCAAAGGTTCATTATTGAAACTGATAAACCAAAACCAGTGCAAAAGTAGAGAAAAATTGGTGATAATTACAGTGTCCATTGAAGATATCAATTGATAAATAAGTATAGAAAAGATGAGAACAAAAGAGAAAGTCTGAAAAAGATTGATTTTAGATTTAAGAAACTTGTTTGGTGGTTCCAGATACTAACTGGTTATCCATTTGGTAGTTACTTACCAACTGAATATTGTTGTGATGTTATACCACCTCTGTAGGTTGGTTGTGATTTAATTTTTGGGGTTTCCGAACTAAACAAAAAACGTCTGCCAAGTGGGTGTGGCACATAGCTTCCTCGTATCCATAACCCGATTGTATGGATGATCCGATGTATAGTAGTTAATCTCAAAAAACCAATCTCTAAGTACCTTTCACTACCCTCATAGGGGACCATCTACAAGCTAATCAGGACAATCCTAGAAAATTTCATCAAATTCGGATGAAAAATTAAGTGAGTAGATGTATGTGATTGGATCAAAAATATTCTTAGCCTCGGCTGGGATTCGAACCCGCGACACCTGGGGGACAGTTGAAGTTATGGCTGTTACAAGGAATTCACGTTTGCGCATGCGCAGTCGCTTCTATCAGTCCGGGGATGATGATTTTCATAGGCGACCATCTACTACCTAATCCACATAATCCCTGAAAATTTCATTGAAATCGGATGGACAATGTAGAAGTTATGGCCGTTGCAAGGAAATTCACGTTTGCGCATGCGCAGTCGCTTCTATCAGTCCGAAGATGATGATTTCCATAGGGGACCATCTAAATACTAGTCTGTAACATCCCTGAAAATTTCATTGAAATCGAATGGACAATGTAGAAGTTATGGCCGTTACAAGGAATTCACGTTTGCGCATGCGCAGTCGCTTCTATCAGTCCTAGGATGATGATTTTCATAGGGGACCGTCTACACACCAACCCGCACAATCCCTGAAAATTTCATTGAAATCGGACAATAACTTCGTGTAGTTATGCGCGTTACAAGGAATTCATGACAGACAGACAGACAGACACGGAACCAAAATTGTTCAGAAAGGTCTAAAACGCAAAACGCGAGTGGAAATTTTGATTTTGGAGAACTTTTTTTTTCGTCCTTGAAAAGTGAAAACAAAGCTTCCGCTACCTTGGTAGACTCGGAAGCAATAATTACACCTATTTCTTTTGAATGACCACTCTGTTTTTCACAAAACCTGAATTCCTCGTGAACTGTCCGTCTACTGGCTCCCAAATGTCCGGCATTAGGAAAAACGTGTCCGCCGACTGGGGTTTGGGGGTTTTCTTCTAAAATTCACTGAAACCATTTTTTGAATTTATTTTTAACGATTCTAACTTATGGCTCTTATTCTTTAGCCCTGTCATGAGGTTGTAGAGCAAAAAGAAAGTAGGTTTTCTGAACGGTTAAATTTTTATGAACTGTCAAAGTCATCGATGTAGTTAGGTGTCCGACTACTGGCGCATTTACCCTATTACTTTTTCACATTTATGCAAGGAAGTGTCCACTATTGGAACAGTGTCCACTATACCCCCATTTACCTTAATGATTTAATTACTCGCTCCAATATTTTTCATCAATTCCTTCAGAAAAAGGAGTTTGTTGGCCAAGTCGGCGGTCATTTGATTCCTCCGTTCCCTTGAAATTTGGCCAGCTTCTGAAAAAAAGCCTTTCTGAGGGAACAGAGGTAGCCACTGCAGGCACGCATTTCAAGGCAATTTTAGAAACCGCAGGCAAAGTCTCCGCCATCTGTTTCCAATATAATACCGGGTTTTGTTGGATTTTCACGAAGTTATTACAAAATGCATTTTACAATAACTTAAGTAGGTAATAATAGGTAAATAATATCGTAATAAGGTAAGTAGGTACTTACAATAACAAACTAACTAAGCAGTGATAACGTGAAGAGAGAATAATCGTTACAAATCAAACGATTACACAATTAATCAAACTCATTGGATATAGATTATTTGACTAATTAATCGATTACTTCGATTAATCGATACCCATCTGTTATGACCCACATTTAAAATTCATTATTAGTTCTTAAATAAAGAAGTACGAGAGGATCCCTGAGTGAGCCACCACCCGCTATGGAGGGACGAGGTACAGGGAGTAAACCCTGCATGACGTCACCCTTCCACCTCTCTCTCCCTCAACCAATTACACTAGTATATAAGCTCACTCAGGGATGCTCGAGTATGCCAATCTAGTCCAGTTCTCGTCTTGTTCATTTCGCTCTCCAACTTCTCCTTCATCAAGGTATCTCCTCGAAGTTGTAGGCTCAACAAGTAAATATCCCGTCTTCCCGCTGGTAGGTTTCTCTGAAACGCCGGGGTCGACGGGCTAGCCCGATTCTCCCAGTACTCCGCATGCCGGTATGGGTCTGACCCGCCGATGTGACAGTACTGCATGATAGGATAGGGACAGTCTCTCTTAGGTTGAGTAGGGGTTAAAGTAAAGTAAAAACGCCGCAGCAAGAAGGTCATCTCCTTCACTCGCTGACATGCCGAACACAACACCATCCTTACTCAAAATAGTTCCAAAAGAAGAAACCGTACATATTTTCTCCGATTCTTCTTTACTTCCTATAAAATGGCATTTCTGATGAGGGTTTCTCCATCATGTCATATAAATTGACATGCTAAAACATAATTGATTCTTTACCAGTAAGTTCGGTTGTTGATTGTTCAACGCTAGCGCAGAGGCTGTAATACAGATTCTGAGCTTCGTCCAGGAGTTTCTTCTTTTCTGCGAACTTCTTCATGAAAACAGCTGCTCCAACATCTTCGTTGACGTTCATCGTCGACCTCGTCTGGTTCAAATCCATGTTACAGATTGATTCGTAACTATGTTATTATTGTTTGATTTTCTGTTGTCAGTGCTCTGCACCAATTCGGTTTCTGCAAAGATATGAATGAAACAATGAAACAATGAGATTTTACTGGCGAAGGAAGCTAAATTTGTGGATAAATAATTACTACTGTTTTTTTTAAATTTAAGATAGTGGTAAAGTTTTAGTCACGAGTGAGAACATCTAGAGCTCTGTAAGAGTATACATGGTTGAACGTGAGTTGATCGTGAAATTAATCAAAATTACACGCAACCTGCCTAGAAGCTTCTCGACCGAGGGCCTCTCAATCCCCCTCCCCGATGCCGTGTTCCGCTCCCAGAAGGCCGTGTTCTTCGCAGATGTGAGATCTACATAGAAAAATTAATAATTTGTGTAAAATTTGCAGCGTTTTTATTCGATTTTCGGATTTTACATACCTTGAAACGTAAACCATCAGGGTGGTAGTGGGGGGGGAGGGGGGGGAAGTTTTCTTGCTCGATTTCAAAGGTTTATTGAAAAGTTTATTGAATTTATGAAAATAATAAACCAAAATAACGTTTGTGATAGTAAAAATTATTGCAAATTTGATACAAATCCAATGTCAGAATGAATTGAAAAGCTCCCATTTTGAAGTCAGCTTTGCCCACACTACTGCTGATCCTCAAATACGTATGTTAGTAACTTGAGTTCAAACACGTCCAATGAAACAATTAGTCCAAACTATCTTTCATTTGTTTTGAATTCCAATTCTTGAAGAAATGAGCCTAAGGAAGCATAACTACTAAAGCCACTCAAAAAATTTCATTCTTTCGTAAAATAGTAATTAAGAAAATTTTATAGAATAGTAGTAAATTAGTAAATTAGTATCCATGTAGATATCTACCCAAGGTGCACAGTATTTTGCTTCCGAGTCTACCAAGGTAGCGGAAGCTTTGTTTTCACTTTTTAGGGTTGAAAAACGCCTGCCAAGTGGGTGTGGCACATAGCTTCCTCGTATCCATAACCCGATTGTATAGATGATCCGATGCATAGTAGTTAATCTCAAAACATCAAAAAAGTTAATCTGTAACATCCCTCAAAATTTCATTGAAATCGGATGAAAAATTTAGAAGTTATGGCCGTTACAAGGAATTCACGTTTGCGCATGCGAAGTGGCTACTATCAGTCCGAAGGTGGTGATCTTCATTGGGGACCATCTAAATACTAATCCGTAACATCCCTGAAAATTTCATTGAAATCGGATAGAAAATGCAGAAAATAAGGACGTTACAAGGAAATTCACGTTTGCGCATGAGCAGTCGCTTCTATCAGTCCGGGGATGATGATTTTCATAGGGGGCCGTCTACACTTTAACCCGCACAATCCCTGAAAATTTCATTGAAATCGGATGGAAAATGTAGAAGTTAAGGCCGTTACTAGGAATGAGGAATTTCACCGAATTCAGTTTGCATTTTTCCTGAATAGTTAATGGTGTGGGATAGATGAAAATCGGGCTGATTTCGGAAAATAAGTCTCCTGTCATTTTTGGGAGACAATCAAAATTTTTAATTTCAAAACTAACCGGGAAAACAGACGTGCAGTGGGAACACTCGCTGATTGGGCTGTTCGGATCGCCGTCTCCTCCCAGTGTTGCCCATTGGGACGACGAAATCGTGTTTTCTAAGAGAAAAGTTATCAAACAAAAACAGGGGAAACCTTATTTTCCCCATCTTGCTTTTTCTATTTTTTTCTTCAGTTTTTCGATTTCGAACTTTACTGTTTCGTGAAATTTTGCATCTGGGGACTATAGACTTCTCGATCTCAGCGCTTCAAGCGGCCATAAATGAGCTATTCCAGCATGACGTCATTTTCCCGGTTTTTTTAAACATTCGTATTTTCTACACTGTTTTGTTTATTCGTAAATTAGGAAGTTCGGGCTGAAAGTTTGCCTTAGGGGGTTTTTCGAGGTGCTGAATCCGATTTTGGGGTCAAAAATAGGAAATTCCGACATGGTGAAATTCCTCATTTCCACTCGAGTTTTACGTTTTAGACCTTCTGAACAATTTTGGTTTCGTGTCTGTCTGTGTCATGAAATTCGAGCATACCCCCTGGACTGATAGTAGCCGCTGCGCATGCTCAAACGTGAATCCCTTGTAACAGTTATAACTTCCACATTTTCCATCCGATTTCGATGAAGGGGTAATACTAATTGGGGTGTAGATGGTCCCCTATGAAAATCATCACCTTCGGACTGATAGTAGCCACTGCGCATGCGCAAACGTGAATTTCCTTGTAACGGCCATAATTTCTACATTTCTCATCCGATTTCGAAATTTTCTAGGATTACGTGGATTGGGGTGTAGATGGTCCCCTACGAGGGTAGAGTAAGGTACGATTGATGTTTTGAGATTAACTACTATGCATCGGATCATCTATAAAATCGGGTTATGGATAAGAGGAAGCTATGTGCCACACCCACTCGGCAGACGTTTTTAGAAGCCGCGGTCAAAATATGACCTACTTCCGCCACTGCCTACTAGTAAAAAAGCTTACTAGTGAAAAATGCTTTTCGAGTACAGAATTCATCCTTCAGTTCAGTAGAAGTCACGCGTCTGACAAAAAACGCCGCACGTTAATTTCCATCACGGCTACTTACCCGCCGTGATGACACTCGCTCGATGTACTTAATTATTGGACACACCAATGAAAACACCTCATTTCCCTATTTGGGTCGGCGGAGGGGATTTTCAGTAATTACTACCCTTTATTAGAATTTCCAGGGTCGACGGAGCTTAGTGTTATAAAAGACGTGCAACATCTTCAATAGGGCTTCAGTTCCGTGTGGAAAATGTTTTGGTTAGTGGTACTCAGCGTGTGTGTTGTGGCTGTCGTTGGTGAACAGAAGAAACTCCGTACGTACAGATTTCTACCTAATTTATTATGCCGTATTCTACCTACCCTAGACTCTACATTTATAACTGTCAAGTCAGACTTTGAATAACGTCTCTCAAATTAATCAACGACAAAAGTTACCTACCTTACAATACCTGATTGTTATTATTAAAAGAAAAAAAAAACAGTTTTATGTAACAATTTTGTTATATTTTGTAATTCGACAAAGGTTTCTAAGATTTTAAATTATCTATTGATGTTCGTAAATCTTTCCTTGGCATATTACAAATATTTTGAACTAAAAACCTCTGGTAAGTCCGTCATTCTATCTGATATACCGACTCAGGTACGTACGGTCTACTATCATCAAACAGAAAAATCAGCTTATTGAAGTTGAATTGCCAAATAAAAGTACTTACATCAATCATCAGTTGATAAGTGTTGAAAAAACATGAAATACTCGTATCATAAAACGCTTAAACAGAGGAAATTTTTAGAAATAATAAACTGAAATCCTGTACAATAAATAATATTTACCAACCTGGTTGACTCTGATAATATGGCAGCGATTAATTTAGAAGAAATAAAATAATGAAATGAGTAGAAGTATGAATCACATAAGTTATTGTCAATTTTCAGCTGCCGATTTAAAAGTGTGCAAACGGAAGGATCCAAATGTAAATGAGTGTGTGAAATCGGCAATTCAGGATGCGATACCACGATTTAAAGATGGCAAGTAAAAAAATAAGATTATTTATTTTAGAAGGTGTGATATTTTGGATTCATTCTATTTCCTGCAAAAATATAATATTATCTAGAATAGGAAATCTGCGAAATTCTATTTCAGGAATGGTTCATCGAGATGCCTGTGAGGAATTCTGTCAAGAGATATTGTCCCGAAACCAGCTATGCTTCAGGAATCGATTCTTAAATTAATTTGCAACAACTCTTCCCCCATTTTTAGTACATCCCACTAAGACCTGGGCGTCCTTATGCGATCGATCTGGATTAAATTTGGACAAAACTCAACAGAAAAAAAACACACTAATCCGATTTAGACCATTCTGAATCCAAATCCGCGAAAAAAAAAAAAACCATTGGTGTATGTCTGTGTGTGTGTGACAAAATCTTTTGTCGTCTGCCCAGCCCTTAGTTTTCAATCGATTTTCGTGGTTCTTTTTGCTTCCTCACTACCAAAGGTAGGAAAGCTTTGTATTCGTGAAAGAAGTGAAAAAAAAAAATGTCCTCCAAAATCAAAATTTCCACTTGCTTTTTGCGTTTTAGAGCTTCCCGAACAATTTTGGTTCCGTGTCTGTCTGTCTGTCGGTCTGTCTGTGGTCAATCCTTGTCCCGGGCAAAACTATACTAACCTGTGGTCCGATTTTGATGAAATTTTCAGGGATTATGCGGGTTAGGTCCTAGACGGTCCCCTATCAATTTCAGCACCTTCGGACCAATAGGAGCGAGTGCGCATGCGCAAACGTGAATTTCCTGGAACCTCGGTTTCTCGGTTTCTAATGAACCGATTTTGCTCAAATTTGGAGGTTAGTTAGGGACTAACTTCTAAGAGACACCCTATAAGTTTCAATCAAATTGGTCAAGCAATAGCTGCTGCGCATGCGCGAACTTTAAATTTATTGTTACAACCAAAACTCCGCAACTATTCAACCAATTTCGATGAAATTTTCAGGGATTGTGTGGGTTAGGTCCTAGACGGTGGACCACTAATATTTTGGTATTCAATAACTCTTTGAATCATAATTTTTTCGCCAACTGATTCTATACGTCCATGTTACAATGAGTGAGGAAGCTATACTGCCCACCCAACTTGGCAGACGTTTTCGTTCGTCGTGGAAAACTATCTAGTTGTGCACTACGTCGCCAGAATTTCGAATTTCGCGTTTTAAGCGGGGGAAAGGGGGGATTAATGCTCAAGAAACGTGCGTTTTGAGGCATAATCTTGTGTACTCTGCCCAGGCCTCAATTTCCAACCGATTTTAGTGTTTCTTTTTTTGTTCGACTCAGAAATCTTCCAAATTGCATGTTATTCCATCAGAGTATCAAAATTAGCATGGGGAGGGAGAGAGTGGGAGGGATAATATTGAGAAAATGTCCGATTTTTCTATATGTCGGCTCCTTTATAGCTCACTAATTGTATACAAGCTTTGAAATTGAGAAACAATTCTTATAAAACCTCCGGATTTTCATGAATTATTCTCTGTACCACCATGGAACTAATAGTGGTGCCACCATGGTGCCAGGACACCATAAACCACTTATTTCGTAGGTTTTGCTTCCGAGTATACCAAGGTAGCGGAAGCTTTGTTTTCACTTTTCAAGGATGAAAAAAAAGTTCTCCAAAATCAAAATTTTCACTCGCGTTTTGCGTTTTAGAACTTTCTGAACAATTTTGGTTTCGTGTCTGTCTGTCTGTGTGTCTGTCTGTCTGTCTGTCTGTCTGTCAAGAATTCCTTGTAACGCGCATAACTATACGAAGTTATTGTCCGATTTCTATGAAATTTTCAGGGATTGTGCGGGTTGGTGTGTAGACGGTCCCCTATGAAAATCATCATCCTCGGACTGATAGAAGCGACTGCGCATGCGCAAACGTGAATTCCTTGTAACGGCCATAAGTTCTACATTTTCCATCCGATTTCAATGAAATTTTCAGGGATGTTACAGATTAGTATTTATATGGTCCCCAATGAAAATCATCACCTTCGGACTGATAGTAGCTACTGCGCATGCGCAAACGTGAATTTCCTTGTAACGGCCATAACTTCCACATTTTCCACCTGATTTCGATGAAATTTTCAAGGATTATGTGGATTAGGTTGTAAATAGTCCCCTATGAAAATCATCATTCCCGGACTGATAGAAGCGACTGCGCATGCGCAAACGTGAATTCTTTGTAACAGCCGTAACTTCAACTGTCCCCCAGAGGTCCCGGGTTCGAATCCCAGCCGAGGCTAAGTATTTTTTTGATCCAATCACATACATCTACTCACTTAATTTTTCATCCGAATTTGATGAAATTTTCAAGGATTGTCTTCTAGGTTGATTCTGGATTGGTGTTTTGAGATTAACTACTATGCATCGGATCATCTATACAATCGGGTTATGGATACGAGGAAGCTATGTGCCACACCCACTTGGCAGACTTTTTTTTGTGTTTCAACTTGAATACGGAAATGAACTTCGACGGACTGTCTTCCAAAACAAATAGATGAAAGTTCAACTTTTACGAAGTATTACCGCTTTGGTGCCAGACTGGGGCACTCGAATTTGCATGTTGGGTTTCGTAGATCATGGATTTCAAAATGCTCTTAAAATTCGAGGCTCCCATGCCGCTAGAAACGTTATGGTGGATAAGAGTGAGAGGACCAAAATGTTTGAAAAAACAAAACTTGACAAATTTTCAAGTTTGAGGTAGAAAGACTCTCCAAGTGTACCTACAGTTTTTTAAAAACTGGTCAACACATGGGAAATTTATCGCTCCTTAAAACGGTGTAATAAGATTTGCATTTGCATGAAAAATGACTTATTTTAATGCCGCAAGGTCGAAAAAATTCAAAGTGAAAACATTGGCATTTCATCGGAGTAAAAAAGTCTACCAAGTGGGTGTGGCACCTAGCTTCCTATCCATAACCTGATTGTATAGATGATCCGATACACAGCAGTTGATCTCTAAACATCAAAACAAGTTAATCTGTAACATCCTTGAAAATTTCATTGAAATCGAATGGAAAATGTAGAAGTTATGGCCGTTACAAGGAAATTCACGTTTGCGCATGCGCAGTGGCTACTATCAGTCCGAAGGTAATGATTTTCATAGGGGACCATCTAAATACTATTCTTTCTGTAACATCCCTGAAAATTTCATAGGAATTGGATGGAAAATGTGGAAGTTATGGCCGTTACAAGGAAATTCACGTTTGCGCATGCGCAGTGGCTACTATCAGTCCGAAGGTGGTGATTTTGAGAGGGGACCATCTAAATACTAATCTGTAAAATCCCTGAAAATTTCATTGAAATCGGATGGAAAATGTAGAAATTATGGCCGTTACAAGGAATTCACGTTTGCGCATGCGCAGTCGCTTCTATCAGTCCGAGGATGATGATTTTCATAGGGGACCGTCTACACACCAACCCGCACAATCCCTGAAAATTTCATCGAAATCGGACAATAACTTCGTATAGTTATGCGCGTTACAAGGAATTCATGACAGACACACAGACACACAGACAGACAGACACGGAACCAAAATTGTTCAGATAGGTCTAAAACGCAAAACGCGAGTGAAAATTTTGATTTTGGAGAACTTTTTTTTTCATCCTTGAAAAGTGAAAACAAAGCTTCCGCTACCTTGGTAGACTCGGAAGCAAAAGTTCTAGAAGAGAAACCTCCAAATTAGTTGTTGAATTGATTCCTGAAGTATTGCTGATCGGTTTCGGAACGTCCATGTACTCGTAGGTACCTACTTATACCTACTCTTCTGATAACGGAGCCGCCTGGCGCAACTCTTTTCTTTTCTTCAATATTGTTACCTATGTATGGTGTAGGTTCATAATATACATCCTGTCGTTTTCCTTCATTGTGTGACTATAATAATAATTTCAACGCTAGGTGTGCCAGAACTGGGCATTGAGGCGCTGGACCCGTTCTTCCTCGGCGATATCGCTTTGGACAAGAAGAAAAATGATGGGAGTCCAGTTGACATAGATCTTTCATGGCTCAATGTCACAATTACAGGAATCAAAAGTACCAAAGTGGCATCTGTCGTGTAAGTCCATAATGAGATTTGTTTCAAATGTGAGGTTGTAAAATGAACTAAACTGAAATCGTACTTTTTTGTTGGTATACATTAAGAACTTATCGTTCAGATACTTACTTTGAGTTACCTTACCACTATTACTACTCCTTCTTCAAGTATTTCAATTCAAATATTTAGATAGGAAGTTAGTTATAAAAGAAGAAAGAACACATTCGGAAGAGTCCAGATGTGGGAGTTCTTTGGGGAGGTTTTCAAGCCATAGAGAAGGTATTGAAGAATCTTAGGTACCTACAACTATACAATAATATCTTTAACAATAAGATTAAAAAATGTTTTGCATCTAGTATATTCAATATATATCTAAGAAGTTGGTTAATGAAAAATTTATTTACTTAATGACTGGCTTGTGAATGGATATTGGTTTTGTGTAATGTAAGTCATAAGCACATTTTTCGCAATTCTATTTCTACTTGATGTAGCGTAATTTACTACCTACCTGTCTTTACAAATCCTTGGTACTGAGTACTGAGGTTATTAAAGTAGTTATTTATTCAAGTTTCGTTACACTCTCGAACTGTAAAATAGGATGAGAAAAAGCTAATTTTGTATTATGTCTACATTTTAGTGCTGATTGGGACAATAACATTGTGTCCATTGAATCATCCTTGTCAGAGCCAATTGATATAAAAGGAAAATACAACATTGATGGGATGATGTTGATTCTTCCAATCAAGGGTTCCGGCGACTTCGACTGTAAACTGGGTGAGTAACTACCAAGTTTTTAATAAAAAATGATCTATATTTACAAAAGTAAAATTTTGTTGTATCTTAAAACGCTCTGATTCAAGTACAATAATTATACTCGAATATGAAATTAGCTCATTCTTAATGCGATATTTATTCGGCAGCGGATAGTACTCGTACTTCAGAAGCAAAGGACTACTTTACTTCAATATAAATTCCATCTACAAAATATCTTGGTTACCTATTTGAAATAATTTACGTCCTCAAAACCCTAAGTTGTGGGAAATCCCAACTGAACTTTTGGCTTTTTTAATAGTTTTCTACCTCATTACTATTTGCTTGTTTATTGTTACATTATTACTTGAGTATTACATTCAATTGGAAAATTAACCCTAAGAGCTTCGGATAAACAACAAACTCAAAATTTGAAATCATATTTTCATTTATTTGGGTATAAATACAGGGTGGCCGAAAAGTCCCTTTACATTAATGATAATTTTCATAGGTATTAAATAAAACCATAGCAATTATTCGAAAGACAGATTTATTGACTAATTACTTCAACATGGTCATTGCTATTAATCTAAAACATCGGTATGCATACCTCCATTGTCATAGCAGAGCTTAATTCGACGCCATGTTCGTTTGCTCATTCGTTTCAGCTTGGTCTCCCACTCCTTGATGCATCACGAACGGATCGTGTTTCAAAAACTTTCTTTTCCCAAGATAAAAGAGTTTGTCGGGACGGCGATTGTTTATCAAATCTCACGAAAAAGTAATTCATAATGTCATCCATTGTTTTCCCGGTATTTGCACGTTCGTGTATCCAAACACTGGCAACCAAACGCTCCTCAACAGTAAAATCACTTGTATCCGCCGTGATGTCTTGGCGATCACTGGCTTGGAACTGGGGGACCTTGAACCCAGCGAACGTTGCAGCAATTAGTCAATAAATCTGTCTTTTGAATAATTGCCAATGGTTTTATTAAATAAATTAAATTTTATAAGGTATTAAATTTAATACCTATGAAAATTATCAATAATGTAAAGGGACTTTTCGGCCACCCTGTACTATGTCAACCAATATCCTTTCTCTTTTGTGCACCCATTTTGTGAGTCTTTGCTTCTTCTTCAACCTTCTATATAATAATATAACGGTGTTTACCCTACAATATCCTAACTAGTTGTGATGTAGTACCATAATAATACATGAGTATGAATGAACCATTTTACATTCCTCCAAGGAAATGTTGAATAGTTGTTACGAAACTTTGATGTCGTATCGTTATCACATTATACCAATTTATAATGGTTTGCAGAGGGATTCAAGGCGCACATCAAAATCCACGGGGTGACTCAAGAAGTGGACGGAAAGAAGTACATGATGGTCGATCGAATGGCTTTCACTTTCGACACGAAGCACGCATTAATTGATCACAAGAATCTGTTCAATGGAGATAGGGTTCTAGGTACGACGAAATTGATTTTTTGTGTACAATATAGAGATGAGACATACAGAGCTATAGAAACTTCACAAATTCCATGAGATTTTTGTAGGAACAGCCTCAACAATTTCCAATGCTTTTATCAGTTTAGTAGTAGCATCTGAGTAACCGCAAGCATGAGCTCCTCGCAGTAATAACGTAAACGATTCAAACGTCAAATCGCATCTGATTTTATGGCTTTTCAAGGCAGTTTGAGTGTAAACTTCCAGGGTAAGAGGGAGAAACTGTGATCTTCCTAAAGTAATGATGAAAAGGCGGTTCAGAGGAAACCCAGAAAGGGCCAGTGAGGGTTAAGTTGGTAAATATTCCAACAATAGGCGAATCGAACCTACCTTATATCGCGACAGGTACACTCCATAAACGGATTTTCTCAACTCGAACGAAAGAAAAAAAACACTGCAAATTAGTACACAATGGTTTACTATTTTAGTGCATAGATCACCCGTCTGCATTGAACGCGGCTTTTACAATGAAACCACCTATCTACTAGCAATAACGTCGCTATCTTAGGGTTGTAAGGGTAGTGCCTTTATTACGAAATTTGGTTCTTGGTTGCTAAGGAAGCACAACTGAGTACAAAAATAAACTCTATTCAAAGAAACGAACAACAATCGCATTAAATGCGATCAATTAAGATTTAAAATTTTGATCGATTAAGATTTGGACGGAGATTAGTCAGTAGAACAGTCTTTCACACAAGTGTTAACAAATTTTAATTTCAAGTTCAACCCTTATGTCACTACAGGGAGCGAACGGTTTGTCCTTCATAGCTCTGGGTGATTTCATTAAAGTCTGAAAATTTAATTCTATTTTGAATTGGTGGAAAAACAATACTTCTATATCGAATTTTAGAGCTAGGGCGTTTTGAAAATTACAACCCCTATTTTTGACCCCATAGAAGTGTCTAACACTAACCAAAAGATTCGGGGACATCTAGATCCCAAATGGAGCCCATAATATATCTAATGTGATTAAAATCGGTCCCTGGTGGTTAAAGATGTGTACGGAGGACGGACTGATTTTTAAAAAATTGGATTTTTGGATTCTACTTACTTTGTAACTTAAACCATCAAATTTTGAGGGGTAGAGGTAAAAAATTGTTTTTTGCTCGCATTTCTGGAGATGTCCCATTGGATAAGGATTAGTTCTTTCAATATCAATCAGAATAAGCTCAATCAGTACCTAAATATAAAACTTTTCTTTTTTCATATCTTTCTACTTCACAAAGTAGTTCCATCTAATGTTAGTATTCTGAGGAAGTAACTTTCATTTTTACCTAAGAGAACCCAAAACTGTATATTTTAAAATCGGAAATCGTCGATAAAAAGGCACTTTTGTGAAGTAAGATGCAACCCGGAAGTATCAATTGCAAAACACGCAAATCAGTTGAAAAATTTGAGGACTAGGTCGGCTAGAGGTGTTGTCAGAATGCGTTTTATTTTTAGTAAAGAACCTCCCGTTTCACCCCTTCAAACTCAAATTTCGAAATTCCAACTCCGTTCAAAGGCAAAATTCAACATTCATGTGACGTAGTGCACAATTTGATAGATTTTCACGCCAAACTAAAAAAGAATCACACAAAAAGGTTAGAAACTGTAGCCTGGATAGCGTACACAACATTATGTTTCACACACACACACACACACTCTGACATACGCCCAGGGGTTTTTCGCGGATTTGGATGCAGAATGGTCTGAAACGGATTATTACGTGGTTATTTTGTTTCTCCGTTAAGTGTTGTCCTCCTTCACCCCACATTAATCGCATAAGGACTCCCAAGACTTACTGCGGGACATTCTGAAAAGGGTATGAGGGTAAACCAGACTTGATTTTCACCTCCCCTCGTCATCAGGTGTCTTTCAAAGTACCAGCTGTTCCGATGAGTTCACTCATTGTCTGAGGGAACACCCTATACCCTCGACCTGAGAGGAAATAGGAAACCAGAATGTGGTTCCCTACTTATTCCATTGTTGTTAGAATCACAATAGCCACCCAATTACTTCTAAAACCATTTTTTCACAATTTATGAACTCATTTTGATCTTTTTTTGCGGATAATACAGGGTGTCTACACTTTGGATGGGCATAACTTCAGGGTTCGATTCTACAAGGTATTTCCAACAAAAAATGTCTCGTAGCAATTTTCTTTTAACCCACTCAAAATTCCTTTTTTTTCACTTTAAAGTTTTTCCTCGCGTTTTCGACCTTACGGTACTGATATGGTCATAACTCCCTTATTTCTCCTGAAAACTCAAATCTGACTACACCGTTAGAAAGAGCGTTAAATTCCTAAGCTGCCTAGTGCAAAATCAAAATATTTAAGCAACAAAATAGTTTCAAAAAATCAAGTCAAAAAGCCAACTTTAAAAAAATTTTGAAACTTGACTTTCTTCGACCAAAGTTTTCACTCTAAATCCCTGCCCATTTCGATGGGTGCTCTTCGGAGAAAACATGCTCAAATTGTCAGCTTTTCAACGGTCTATCAATTTTTCTTTTTAACATTCAAATTTGAAAAGTAAATTAAGTTTGAATGCCAGAAAACGTGTGTTTTACAAGCAAATCCAGTGTTTTAAGCGGTTTTTATGGTCCCCCTCGACCTCAAGATGGCTTGACGATTTTGGTATCATTTTCTATGTAATTTTTCATGCTGAATCAAATAGTGAAACTTCCGAATGATTCTGACTGCTAGAAAGTGGATTTTTCGAAGAAAACCTTCGTTTTTCGTACATAAAATACGCATTATTCGTAGCATAAAATAACACCTTTGAACTCAACAAAAACACCGAATTTCTAGCTGATTGAAGTTTTTGTTGAGTTCAAAGGTGTTACTTCATGCTCACTACCACATTTACGAATAATGCGTATTTTATGTACGAAAAACGAAGGTTTTCTTCGAAAAATCCACTTTTTAGCAGTCGAAATCATTCGGAAGTATCACTATTGGATTCAGCGTAGAAAATTACATAGAAAATGATACCAAAATCGTCAAGCCATCTTGAGGTCGATGGGGACCATAAACCGCTTAAAACACTGGATTCGCTTGTAAAACACACGTTTTTTGGCATTCAAACTTAATTTACTTTTCCAATTTGAACGTTAAAAAGAAAAATTGATAGACCGTTGAAAAACTGAAAATTTGAGCATGTTTTCTCCGAAGAGCGCCCATCGAAATGGGCACTGATTTAGAGTGAAAACTTTGGTCGAAGAAAGTCAAGTTTCAAATTTTTTTTAAAGTTGGCTTTTTGACTTGATTTTTTGAAACTATTTTTTTGCTGAAATATTTTGATTTTGCACTAGGTAGCTTAGGAATTTAACGCTCTTTCTAACGGTGTAGTCAGATTTGAATTTTCAGGAGAAATAAGGGAGTTATGACCATATCAGTACCGTAAGGTCGAAAACGCGAGGAAAAACTTTAAAGTGAAAAAAAAGGAATTTTGAGTGGGTTAAAAGAAAATTGCTAAGAGGCATTTTTTGTTGGAAATACCGTGTGGAATCGAACCCTGAAGTTATGCCCATCCAAACTGTAGACACCCTGTATAATATGTTATCATAATAGCCACGGATAACATGATATTTTATCCACAAAATTGATCAAAATGAATAACAAATTTCACAATAAATTGTGAAAAAATGGTTTTAGAAGTAATTGGGTGGCTATTATGATTCTGTCACATTATGACAGCGATTCTCCTTGAAGTTTCATGGGAGTAATTGTTTATAATTTATCGGTTCCAAATGAATTCAACCCAATGATCCACAGTCAAAATAACAATGCAAGCATACAAAGAAGCTTTCGCATTATGCTCCAATCATTTAGACAGCATGTAAGAGGAACATAAATATTTCCTAGTCTATTTAAATAATTATTTATTATTTTTCACAGGAGACGCCATGAACGCGTTTTTGAACGAAAACTGGAGGGACATCGTGGACGAGCTGAAGCCCGCGATAGAGGCTGCTCTGTCCAGTCACTTCCAACCCGTCGTCGAAAAAGTGTTCAACTTCATCCCTATCGATGAGATCGCTCTGCCATAAAATTTTATTCAGCTACTTCAAAACTACTCCAAATGATCTCCGATCTCCAAATTAGTTAGAATTTTTTGTGTGAAACGCTTCGATTTTGAGCAGAATCAGTAGATTTAATTATAATAATTATTGTATAAATCAATATTTTGTTACATAAAGAGGGTTCCAAGATAATTATGTACATTTAAGAATATGTGATGAACATCATCGAATAATTTGATTCTATTGCACAGGATCTATTTGCCAGGTAGCAAGAGTTTTCTAAGATCTCTTCAATAGGAACATTTCCTGTAACTGAAAGAAACTTAGTGTTCTAGATTATTTATTTTCTGCTTGACAACGCATTCTTAATATTAGTGTACAGGGTGTCCAATAACTACGCTCCCCCACTTATTTTCTCTAATTTATTGTGTACGAAATAATCTGACCAACGCTATTCCTCATAATTTTTTGTGTAGATTTCAGAAATGACAATGGCAGCGCAATCGCGCAACCATGATCATCTTTGTTTT
Source organism: Apolygus lucorum (assembly GCA_009739505.2). Taxonomy (NCBI): domain Eukaryota; kingdom Metazoa; phylum Arthropoda; class Insecta; order Hemiptera; family Miridae; genus Apolygus; species Apolygus lucorum. Next base: position 19,094,344 of record CM019169.2, on the reverse strand, counting down.
TCAAAATTTGAAATCCATTTTATGAAAATTTTATGGAGCGCTAAAGATGCGCATCCCAGGGATTGTGCCAAAATTGAGCTGAAAGTGGACCTCAAGTGTGGCACATTAATTAGCACTGTTTTTCAACGCTGAATCGCGTGGTGATATCCCTTTCTTGATTTGATTTCATTTTACCGCATTTACAGCCGAAAAAGTCACTTTTTGAGGAGGAGATCATCGATTTTCCGTGGAATCTTTTCCGAATATCGTTTCCTTCACGAATTATCTCACCACTGACACAATTTCATAAATTTTACAGTTTGTTTTAGTAATTTTAATTGGGATTGATTCATTACCCTTCATTAGAAAACCGGTGATTTAACTCCTCAAAAAGTGACTTTTTTGGCTGTAAATGCGGTAAAATGAAATCGAATCAAGAAAGGAATATCACCACGCAATTCATTAAAAAAAAAAAAAAAAAACTCGGCGCTTTGCGCCTCGGCGGGGGGCTCCGCCCCCCTGCACCCCCCGGTTTATTTCTTTTTCCATACTCTGTATGAAATCATAGGAACACAGAATGTGTTTTTGCGATGCTAGTCATCCGTTAAATAAAAAACAACAATAATAAATGTGGAGTCTTTGGCAATAATAAAATAAATAATTGTTAGACATTTAATTTGGTCTAAAACCCTATAAATGTGCGCATCCACAAAGCAGGATATCCCACGCACCTTAGGAGTAAAGCTCATACAAAACAAACCCCCATTCCTTCAAAAGAAAATAAAGAAAATGTAAGTGGGGGAGTAGATATTAAATGTAGGCCAAAAGTGTCTGACAGAACTTTTGATCGTCTATTAAATGCCAAATATTTCCATTCTGCTATTATCGTTCAATGCAATGGGTTTAAAATTACAAGCAGTGGCTTTTCAATTGATATGAAATTCCAGTTTATGCTGTATGAACAGATGACACCTCGTCCAAAAAGGAGAATCTCTCTTCCTTCTTTCAAGAGAAGAGCTCCATCTAACCAAGAAGATGAAAATGAAGAGTTATAATAAATGGGATTTTATAATAAAAGTTATTATAAAAGGGATATCCTGCTTTGTGGATGCGCACATTTATAGGGTTTTAGACCAAATTAAATGTCTAACAATTATTTATTTTATTTTCAATCCACTCAGGCGCCTTCAGCATTCTCCATTGACCCGCCCTCTCAAATTTCAGCTTCCTGCGTTCAACAGGAGAGAAAATGGCCTTGGAGCTCACTCAGCTGATCAGTGACCACTCAGGCGCCTTCAGCATTCTCCATTGACCCGCCCTCTCAAATTTCAGGTTCCTGCGTTCAACAGGAGAGGAAATGGCCTTGGAGCTCACTCAACTGATCAGTGACCACTCAGGCGCCTTCAGCATTCTCCATTGACCCGCCCTCTAAAATTTCAGGTTCCTGCGTTCAACAGGAGAGAAAATGGCCTTGGAGCTCACTCAACTGATCAGTGACCACTCAGGCGCCTTCAGCATTCTCCTTCGACCCTGCCTCTCAAATTTCAGGTTCCTGCGTTCAACAGGAGAGGAAATGGCCTTGGAGCTCACTCAACTGATCAGTGACCACTCAGGCGCCTTCAGCATTCTCCATTGACCCGCCCTCTAAAATTTCAGCTTCCTGCGTTCAACAGGAGAGAAAATGGCCTTGGAGCTCACCCAGCTGATCAGTGACCACTCAGGCGCCTTCAGCATTCTCCATTGACCCGCCCTCTCAAATTTCACTGCGGGAGTTCTATTTCCTTACCAACGGCTTGGTTGCACGTGAAAATCATTATAAAAGGCGCGTAACGGTTTTTTCTGTCGCTTTTTCGTGACGATTTTTTTTCGGTAGGTCATCGCAAAAACACATTCTGTGTTAAAAAAACTGCTAAGTAATGAGCCACACTTGAGGACCATCTTCATCTCTTTAAGCACAATCCCTGGGTTGCGCATCTTTGAGCGCTCGCTAAACGGGTTGCGCGCGTTTAAAAAAAAAGTTGTCGAAGTAAAATGTTGATAGAATTTGACGTAAAATTCGAATCTGCCATAAAAATGGGGGTTCCCTTTTGGAAAAAAATAAAGTTGATCATGGTTGCGCCATTGGGGGCAAAAAATTATGAAGAATGGCGTTGTTCGATTTTTTTCGTACACAATTAGAGAAAATAATTGGGGGGGAGCGTAGTTACTAGGACACCCTGTATATTTGCGAGTAATAAAATTCTTCTCTAAGCTGTGTTTGTCTGTGGACATGATAGATTTTACCGATTCAAATTCAACTTCATCACTCCAAAATAGCTACGAATATTATTTCATCCAAATTCTCCAAGTTTTCCAACATTATTGATGGTTCCAAATAATATTTCAAGAATAAATAGGTAGTAGTAAGTGAAACATGGTTGTACGTGAATGACGACAAAAATAATACTATAATGAGAATATGAGAATAATCCATAAATATTTGTCCATTTCATCCAAGTTGAAATGTTTTTTGGCTTCAATTATTATTAATCATGAACAATTCATCTTGTTTTATTCATCTCTTACATTTGAATAAAGAATTAATGGTACAACACCTTCCACTTTCGAATTTTTATAAAATATCTAATCCTGTAGATTATTCCAAGTTCCAAAAATCCTCCTTGAAGGGATCCGTGCTTCAAGTACCTCGTGTTCCTGAATGGTAAAACGGATAGTTTTGGCTTCAGCGAAAATACCTCAAAAATCCTACTTTCATAGGGAAGAAAAATGGTGATAATAAAACCCTGAATGACGTTTATAGTGACGGTGGTGAGGGCACCGAAAGTAACTCAGAATATACTGAAAAATGTATGTACCTCGGGTGTTGAAAATAACGAATAAATTCTAACTATAACTTTGTCTCCACTTGGGACCGATAAGTTGACTGAGTTGACCCCTTTTAGGCGTTATGGCATTAACTGTTTTTGTGGTTTGAAAAATTCTTTCTATTTTAAATTATAAGTAGGACAGTTATTGACATTCAAAATATAAGAATTCAAATTTGTAATGCAATTTGAAATTTTCAAAACGTAAGAACTTGATAGGCCATTTAATAATCGAAGTACAATAAGTTTGCCACGAACCCCGTCAAAAATAAGCTGAGAAAGAGAAAGCTACGAAAAACGAAATCATTTTTACTTTTGTGATTTCCTATTGAACCTTACAAAGAACAATTTAGACTAGAAAGCAAAATATGCCTAAAAACACGCGTTTTTTCCGCATAAAAACTCAATTTTTCAAGAGAATTCCCTCTAAAAACTTAAGACTGTCTAAACCATTGGAAAACTTAGATCCTGGGGTCGTTTTTCCCGCTGAATGTCCGATGATAGTGCAATTAATTACGGACAAATTAAGCCTAAAAAATGGTAATTGGCGAATACATTTTAAAATTTTGACGTTGACCAATTTTTTCTTTAGAAATGGTTTACAAAAATTCTGTTTTCCACCATATAGATTGGATATTTAAGGGGTTTCAGTCGGTCGCCGTTCCCTCTACTTAGGGAATTGAAAAACTAAAAACTGAACCGCTGGAATCATCAAAATCGAACAATAGTTGCCAGAAAAGAAGAGGAAAACCCGTGACCTCAGTAAGTGAATAAACGGGGGTTTTACCTTTTTATCTGGTAATTATTGTTCGACTTTGCTGATTCCAGCGGCAATATTGTAGTTTTTCAATTACCTAGGTACTAATGAATTTCGAAAATCCTTGATAGTTTAACAGGTACAACTTTGAAACGTTGAGCGATGGTTTGTAAGAGATTAGACCAACTAGGAACGAGGAAATTGGAAAATGTGGCAGTTATAAGTTTTAAACAAAGTCGAAAACACGTAAAAACGTTAAAAGTAAAACACGTCTGCCAAGTGGGTGTGGCACATAGCTTCCTCGTATCCATAACCCGATTATATAGATGATCCGATGCATAGTACTTAATCTCAAAGCACCAATCTCTAAGTACTCTACCCTCATAGGGGACCATCTACACGCTAATCTGGACAATCCTAGAAAATTTCATCAAATTCGGATGAAAAATGCAGAAGTTATGGGTGTTACAAGGATTTACGTTTGCGCATGCGCAGTGGCTACTATCAGTCCGAAGGTGATGATTTTCATAGGGGACCATCTAAATACTAATCTGTAACATTCCTGAAAATTTCATCGAAATCGGATGGAAAATGTAGAAGTTTAGACCGTCTACACACCAACCCGCACAATCCCTGAAAATTTCATAGAAATCGGACAATAACTTCGTTTAGTTATGCGTGTTACAAGGAATTCATGACAGACAGACAGACACGGAACCAAAATTGTTCAGAAAGGTCTAAAACGCAAAACGCGAGTGAAAATTTTGATTTTGGGGAACTTTTTTTTTCGTCCTTGAAAAGTGAAAACAAAGCTTCCGCTACCTTGGTAGACTCGGAAGCAAAACAGGATTTTTAAAGGGTGAGGGGGGGTCCCAACATGTCCGCACTGTCAGAAGAGAGAAGATGATGATGCGCTGCACACCTTTTTCAAATGCACCAAATGGGCGGCTGAAAGAAGCCAGCTGCTGGCAGAGCTGGGATTAACTCCCCAAATTTCAACACCAGAAGCTGTCGTCAGCAGGATGCTGGAAGGTGAGAGGAGCTGGAGTCTTGTGGCAGCGTATGCAGAGAGTATCCTGACGAGAGAGACAGAGAAGGGAACACCTGGTCCGACCCGCCATCCAGAACTGATGAAGTGCCCCAGGACTCAGCCTGAAGTAATGTGTTAAACAGTTCCAGGCTGATCATCCAACGTGGGAGAAAAGGAGGTGTTTTTTTTAGTGGGTTTGAATCCCACATAACCTTGAAGTCGCGGATCCTTCAACGTATCTTACGAGATCCGACTCCACCTGTGGATCTTAAAGATTTTCTCACCTACCTGCCGAAGAAAAAAAAAAAGTGAGGGGGGTAATATTTAAAAAAAATGTCGCAATTTAGTTGTAGAATCGATGCTTGAAGTAAGGTTTACCTCAACGTTAGAAACCCTGTGTATTGATGCATTTGGTTCCGGAAATCCCAAGACAAAATTCCACTTTCGCTCTCAGACATGATGACCTAAATCAATTGGAAGTCACTTTCTGAGGCACCCCAAGGGACGGCAATTCGATCAAAAAATCACACTTCAATTATTCTTCCTGGTTGATCAACGGGACGAAGGTTAATGGCACATTGTCCTATTACCCTTTAGGTAACCTCCCACAATGGAGTATTGTTTATAAATGGATTCCTCTCATAGAGAAACGTTTAAGAAAGGTTCTTTCCATAGCGCAAGGAGGGGCACTTCTTTTGGATAGTTACCCAGCTCGGCGGACCCTGACGTAATATAATTAGCGAATTCGATTAGCTTTCATTGCCCCGAGCGCCATTAGATGGCGAATGTGGGAGTGGTGCCTACTCCAAAAAATCAATTTAGACTCGTTGCACAACCATTTTTGTCCAACGTCGCGAAAAATCTGCCTTTTCTTTTTTTTCGGGCCCATGTGTAAATTAGGCTAGTGGCACGGATGCCTTGAGGGTCGGGAAGCCAGCTCAACAACAGAGTTTCCAAATTCTACTACCTCAAAAACATCTTCAGGTATGCGCTTAAATTAGTCAGCAATAGCTTGGTACATATCACACTTACCATGGAAACAGTAATCACACCACTCTACTGCCCACTTCTGAAGGTGGTTCGGGTTTTCCTTGTGGTCAAATACATGACTGAAATCCTGAATGAAATAATCTGAAGCAGCTTCATTCCTGCTTTGTGTCTTACTTTCTGATGCTCCAGCCTATCTAATCTCTGAAGAGAACGGTCACTGGATTGAAACCTTCTCCTCACTTCACGTTAATTACAGTTACAGTAGAACTCCAATTATCCGAATTAATGGGGACCGGGACCCATTCGGATAATCAAATATTCGGATAATCGGAGTTTTTTTTTTTAAATTGCCATTGGAGAGAAAAAAAGCTACGTTTTGATATTGCACTATTTTTTTATTGAAAGAAACATGATATTTTCACATGTTTTAAATATAAATAAAATGTACTTATGTACAAGTTTAGAAATAAAAATCATTGTTTTTTAAACAGCTCCTTCGCGGGGGGAAGAATAATAGCGCACTTAGACTTTTTTTGGACAAATTTTTTTCTGAAAGTGATTCGGATAATCGGCGATTCGGATAGTCGGAGTTCGGATAATTGGAGTTCTATTTTATTACGAACTTAACTTTTATTTTGGACTTCCTTTTGGACACTCCATTGGTTTATTACTAGTAATTCCAATAACGAACCTTTGTAATCGACCAAGAAAAAAATTGCTTAACTCCCCCTCAAAATTTGTTAGGTACTTAAACGTTTCAAGGTACGTAAAATCCAAAAATCGAATAAAAATTTGGCCGTCCGTGTGCCGTACGCGGCATTTTTCTTAGTTCCCAGGGACCGATTTTGTTGAAATTTGGTTTATGGGCTCCATTTGAGGTCTAGTTGTGCCGAAGCTTTTGGTTGAGGTCAGTCACTACTAAAGGTTGAAAAGTAAGGGCTGAAATTTTCAAAACGCCCTAGCTCAAAAACTTTTGAAATAAAGGTAGGTAGGTAGGTTTTTTCATTACCTTAAAATAGTATTGAATTTTTTAGAATCTAATGAGACCACCCAGAGCTCTGTAAGGAACTTAAGGGGGTCTCAGTCGGTCGCCTTTCGTTCCTCGTTCCGGGTCAGTATTTACCTAAATTGAAGGGACTCAAACTTTAAACGTTGTACCTAAATTTGAAATGTTCAAGTATTTTTGAAATTCATTAGTGCATGGGCGTAGGGAATGAGGAATTTCACCGAATTCTGTTTGCATTTTCCCTGAATAGTTAATGGTGTGGGATAGATGAAAATCGGGCTGATTTCGGAAAATAAGTCTCCAGTTATTTTTGGGAGACAATCAAAATTTTTTATTTCAAAACTAACCGGAAAACGGACGTGCAGCGGGAACGCTCGCTGATTGGGCTGTTCGGATCGCCGTCTCCCCCCAGTGTTGCCCATTGGGACGACGAAATTGTGTTTTCTAAGAGAAAAGTTATCAAACAAAAACAGAGGAAACCTAATTTTCCCCATCTTGCTTTTTCTATTTTTTCTTCAGTTTTTCGATTTCGAACTTTACTGATTCGTGAAATTTTGCATCTGGGGACTATAGATTTCTCGATCTCAGCGCTTCAAGCGGCCATATATGAACTATTCCAGGATGACATCATTTTCCCGGGTTTTTAAACATTCTTATTTTCTAAACTGTTTTGTTCATTCGTAAATTAGGAAGTTCGGGCTGAAAGTTTGCCTTAGGAGGTTTTTCGAGGTGCTGAATCCGATTTTGGGGTCAAAAATAGGAAATTCCGACATGGTGAAATTCCTCATTGAAAAACTAAAATATTGCCAAAAAACCAAACTGAATAAGCAGTTTTTCCCATTTTTCTCTGGCAATGCACTAATGAATCTAGAAAATCCTTGAACATTTCAAATTTAGGTACAAAGTTTGAAGTTTGAGCCCCTTCAATTTAGGGAAATACTGGCCCGGAACGAGGAACGAACGGCGACCGACTGAGACCCCTTGGATTCAAAAACACGAATATGAGTCTCGAAAGAGGCCTAATTTCCGTACAGATTTTAGCTGACCAAAATGCGATTACAGTTCGTTTCTTCGAGTTGTACCCACTTGCGTCTCGGTGCACCGCCCTGAGGGATTCCGAATGCACTCTTGCGGGACTGCGAGGAAGTTTTCCTCAACTCAAACTCTTCTAATTTTAATATCTTTGGAGGAGCCATTCCAGACATTCAATGATTACTTTGGTGAAGTAGTGGATGATGTTGCGAAAGTCAAAGTTGATTTATCAACTATGATTGATTATGATTGATTTTTCTATCACACCGTAAATAATACAGAAGTTATAACTTCTGTATTATTTACGATGTGATAGAAAAATCAATCACAATGTTTTGTGATTTGCGGGAATTACTAGGTGTGAGTAAAGGAATGAGATGTGTGTAAATGTTTAAGGGGTTTGAGAGTGATAGTGGTCGGAATGACAATTGGTAATCCTTAGCAAACTGATATAGCTTTTCCATTACGGTACAATCGAAATTGATTTTGAGATGGCTCAGGATGGTTTCTATCATCTACAAGCAATGCTCTCCGTTGTGGGGAATGTTTCGTTCACATCATCTACCCCTTGAATATTGTGGCAGTGATTACAATAAGGTGAATAAATTTTTCCCATGAGGCACCGAAAGAATGGATTATTTCCTAGTCCAATCATTATTTTATCAATGGTAGAGAAAAAAAAGCCCAACTCAAGGTCTCAAATACCGGTCCTAATATTAGATCACGAAGAGTCATTCTGGCTCAAATAGATGTCAAAAAGAGAGTAGGTGGAAAGTAACGGCAAAAACGACATAAATATTAATTTCCTTCTTTTCAAAATGTTTTGAAATTTCTGCAAGTTTGTCTAAATTTCTTCTCTGTAACCCCAACGTCTCCTTATTTCCCTCGTTCTAAAATAGGTGTAATAGCCTAATTATCACTTCATATTACCGATTCAGATCAATAGAATGTATTCAGAGAGCTCTTCCTAACTGAGCTACTGCTAGAAGAGACCTAATTATTAAAGACAAAAATATCCAATCCACTGTCTTGTATTATAGGATACAAGATAATATAAATATCGACACCAAACCTTATTTGCTCCCGCGCATCAATAACATTATTGCAAAGCGACAGTTAGAAGAATGTAGGAATACGAAAACGAATATTAAAAATACACAAGCAATATAAAAAAAAGTGTCTTTATTTTTAGTGATTTTACTAGGTAGTCTCCAAAGTATAATATCACAAAATTTAAATTAGTTGATTAAAAATTCGATCAATTCAGTAAATTTCGACTGTAGACTCATGATGTAAGAAGGGTGAACATTATCGCACGATTGACTATTTTCTCTTCTATACGGGGTGTTAAACTCACGTAACTTGACACTGGTTGAAGCTTGGTTCACATAGGTGCGTAACGTCCGTAATCCGTAGTGCGTAATTGGATCCTATTGGCTGGGGCAAATAGCCCCTCAATTGGGGAGCGCGAGCAATCTTTGCGGACGAAGACTTTTGTCCGTTTTGTAAAATTAGATATTTTACGCATTACGGATGAACTTCGACAAATTTCGGCAAACTTCGTGAAAGCTCTCGTCATCTGTTCATCGTTCAGCTGTTCGTCGTTGAGTAGGTTCTCTGGATTCCGTTTTATTATTCCGTATTCGGATTAGTATTTTTATTCCGGATTATTTGGTTTTCATTTTCAATTATTTGGTTTTCATTTTCGAAATGAATGTGAATGAATTAAATGAGAGCCTCATTGATCTCGGGAAAAAACAATTGAGCGGGAAAAAACAATTCTGCGGAGAACCTACTGCGCGCTTCTGCGTAACGCGTAATCATATGGCCATGTGAACGCTCTTTTACGCATTACGGACTTTACGGATTGCAGAACACCCCCCCTTCTCTTTTTGCGCATTACGGATTACGGACGTTACGCACCTATGTGAACCAAGCTTGAGATTCTACGACTCATGCCGAGCTAAAAGTGTCTCTGACATGCCGAGCAATAAGTGACCCTTATTTCACTTGCACAGAACAGCGAGCCAGAAAGAAATCAAAGAACGAGCCGGATGAAATAAAGCAATGGGAAGGCAGAATTATTTGAAACGGGACAACACAAATCAAAAACGGACGACACAACAAAAATTAATAATCAAACAGTTATCACTGTTATCAAAGTCCCGATTCACAAAACTCCCGTCAGAGTGCATTCGGAATCCCTCGGGGCGGTGCACCGAGACGCAAGTGTTGTACCCAGTTTTGCATCCTTAGCAACCAGTAATAAAATTTCCTAATGGAGGCACCCACAACCCCTATTTCATGGAATTTAGTGCGAAGCGTTATTGTTAAGTATTAGGTATTTCTTCAAAATAAACTTGATTGTGAAGCGAAAATTTGGGTGGAGGCAGTGACAATGGCAAATCTTTGCTATTTGCAGGTAAGTGTAACTATACAGCAAAATAATAAACCATTGTTTAATCATTTGCAGCATGGAGTTTCATTATTATGAATACATCAAGTTTTACTTTGATTATTCGTAACGTCTGTATGCCAAACAACCGAAATACTGGTCCGAGTTCATTGTTCCCACCTTGTTTTTTTCTGCTTACAATAATTATTCAAAAAAGTGTAGGTTATATCATGATGTCAGCTGATAACACAACGATTAAGAATTTTCAACAAACCTATTACAGTACAGATCCTTCAAATCCACCAAAATTTGTCTGTCCGCAGAAGGGTAGGAATTCCTTGCACTTATCGGTTGTCCCGCCGTCGAGTTCCTACTATTCCTGTATATTATAAGGATATTATAAGATATTATATAGGATATTATAAGATATTATAAGGATATTAACTTGCAAACCACGTTAAACCACTAAAGATAACGATGCTGGAAAAAAAATGAGATGATCAGTGAACGCTTTAAATAGCTACTCCAAGTAGCTCAAATTTGTATTGAAAATTCTCGGAAAGTGATGCCTGTATTTCATAATTCAAATTAGGTACTAGCCACAAGTACGTACTCCATCTTGAAATGTAGAAACGCTCCAAAGCCAGGATTTTCGCAGTAAAAAATCTCCAAGTGTACCTCCAGTATAAGTGGTATCTGCCTAGGTCGTAAAATAGGAAGTAGTGGCATTTTGGAATGACAGAAAATGGGTAGGTATCCCAACGAACTCCATTTCGCTGATAGTTTATTCTTATTTCTCGAGTAGTAGGTACCTACTTGGAAGCCTTCAGTCAATCACTCCATTGGGTAGTGATCACTGATCACCCGTTCCATAGATTACCTTCGTTATGATGTATCCGCCCACTGAAGACCGCCACCTCCGCCGTGAACCGTAATTGGTAGAAGCTTATTCACCACGGACCCTTAGGGAAAGGTATTTAGTTATAATTTCAAACCGCCACCCTGTTATTATGGGGAGTTTACGACTTCCTATTAAAAAACTAATTGATGGGTGATCTAATCAAATCAGTGGAAATAAATTCTCGTTGTAACGCCTTCAGCACCTATTTCAGACTTGGTTCAGATCATGATTTTCATATCTTTCGAGTATTGTATGGAACTTGTTTGAATAGAAAGCACCAACCTAGAAATAGTGTCTTTATTAAGCATAAATTAAGCTAACCGATACTTACATAGCAAACAAGTTTACCTGCCTATAGTTTTTCTTTGAAGAAGATGACACCAACCATACCATCGTTCCCCTCTTTTGATTTTTTTTCTAAATCGAACTATGCTTAATGCGTTTGAGAAAAATCTTGCCTAAGCTTATGTTTGAATAGTTGGCAGAGGTACAGTCAATTGGGGTAACTTTGAACCACTTTTCAATGATTTTGGCTTCGCGTTGTATAAAAATTCCATTTATCCGGCCTTTTATGTCGAAAACGGGAAGTAATTGGCCCAAATGTTGCACAATAAAAGATTTTTTTATTGTTCTATTTTATGTTTTTTATGATTCTTTAGGGTGGTTCAAAGTTAACCAGGCATTCAGGGTAACTTTGAACCACCTCTGGTTTTTGTCTGTGTACTGCTAAATTTCGGATGCTTCATTGATATTTAGGCAAAAACACCTTACATCAGTAGAGAGTAGATTAAATTTGGCTTACATTGAGTATGACTCAGAAGAGGTGGGGTGGTTTCCTATAACTCGGCTATTGAAAAATAATCTCGGGTTGATTCCGAGTCCAGAAAAAGCCTGGACGATTTCCTATTAAAACACCAATTTCCCTTACATATTATTCTTTTTTTTGACATTTTATGTCTTTACTATGGCACATAAATGAAAAATCGTCACGCGGGGATCGTTACGCGTTACGCGGGGAGCGTTATGAGGGGAGCGTTACGCGGAAATTTCTGATGGTTACCGTACTAAAGACATAAAATGTCCCAATGTGTTGCAGACTCGTATGCAAGCGTTCTCTGGCATTATACGTTGCTTAGCAACTAGAATACAAAACTTAAAAATTTTAAGTTTAAATTTAATGTAAAATGTGAATAAAAGGGTTCTTTGAGGTTTCGAACGCGCACGGAATGATTTTCATCAACAAAATACTAGACTGTCTACTTCGATATTCACACAAAAAAAAAAAAAAACGTTTAGATCATCAAAAAAATAAATGTGGCTACCCCTACACAAGAAAGTCCGATGTCGCCTTCAGCAATATTGTTCCACCTGGTGCAATGTTGGACCTGAGGTTTGATTTCATAGAAGAAACATATTGTTTAGTAATGCATGCATTCCAGGGGACGTCCCATTGGATAAGCATTAGATCAGTTAAACCAGTTGTTAAGTGATAAAACTGTTTCACTCGATGTAATTTATTTATTACTTTAGGCAAGAAATACTGACCCCCCCCCCCCATCATTATCCACCTTAACATTTCTAGCGGCATGGTAGCCTCGAATCTGAAGAGAATTTTAAAATCCGTGATCTACGATACCCAACATGCGAATTAGAGTTCACCCCCCCACCCCAACGCCAACAATGGTGCCAGTCTGGCACCAAAGCGGAAATACGTCGTAACATTGAACTTTCATCTGTTAGTTTTGTTAGGCAGTCCGTCGAAGTTCACATCCGTATTCAGGGTGAAACACAAAAAAAAAAAAAAAAAACACGAAATAAGCGGTTTATGGCATCATGGCACCATGTCCTGGCACCATGGTGGCACCACTATTAGTTCCATGGTGGTACAGAGAATAATTCATGAAAATCCGGAGGTATAATGAGAATTTTCCCTCAATTTCAAAGCTTGGGTACAATTAGTAAGCAGTAAAGGAACCGAAATATTGAAAAATCGGATATTTTGTGAATATTATCCCCCCACTCACCCCCTCCCCTTGCGAATTTTGGTACTCTGGTAAAATCATGTACAACTCGGAGTTTATTTGAGTCAAACAAAAAAAGAAACACGCAAATCGGTTGGAAATTGAGGCCTGGGCAGATTTTACAAGATTATGCACGCAAACGCACGTTTTTTAAGCATTAACCCCCCCTTTCCCCCTCTTAAAAAGCAAAATCCTAAATTCCGGCGCCGTAGTGCACAACTAGATAGTATTCCGCGTCAATCGAAAAAAGAACCACGAAAATCGTTTGAGAACTAAGGCTTGTGCAGAGTACACAAGATTATGCACAAAAACGCACGTTTTTCGAGCATTAACCCCCCCCCCTTTCCCCCCCTTAAAAGGCAAAATTCGAAATTCCGGCGACGTAGTGCACAACTAGATAGTTTTCCGCGACGAACAAAAAAAGAACCAGGAAAATCGGTTGAGAACTAAGGCCTGTGCAGAGTACACAAGATTTTGTTACACACACACACACACACACACACATACACACACACACACACACACACACAGACATACACCTATGGTTTTTTTCGCGGATTTGGATTCAGAATGGTCTAAAACGGATTACTGTGTGGTTATTTTTTTTTTCTGTTGAGTGTTGTCCAACTTCACCCCAGATCGATCGCATAAGGACGCCCAAGTCTTACTGTGGGACGTCCTAAAAAGTGAATGTGATTTATGCGCCTCCACGTCCTTAACATAAATGGCCAACTTTGCACCGGCTCAAAGTTGCCCTGATTTTACCTAATTTTGGAAAATGAAAATGAAATCTACTCGCAAGTAATCCCAAAACTAGAAATACGAATAGTAACCATGGGATCAAAATGTTACACACACCTTAGGAGCAGATATTCCTAATAACGAAACGAAAACTGGCTATCAAAACTGGGCACTGATAATAACTTGGAGAGATGAATATTGTTCGTACGCGGCGCACGTTTTCTCCTTTCCAGATATTTTGGCAAATTAATGAAGGTCTCATCTTGCTTATAATAATTCAGCTGAGGAACTACACATTTTTATAAAATTGTAAGCGTTAAATGAAGTGAAAAAAGTAAAGTGGTTCAAAGTTACACCCCATGACTGTAATTGACCCCAATTGACTGTACGTACTTTCTACAGTTATGATTTTGAGATAAGGGATGGCACTAGAGTCGCACCTAACTTACTCCTAGATAGTCTAAAAATGAGTGACCGTTTTGATGCGATAGAAATTTTGATAGGTATATTGGAATACGTGGATATTTCGATAAGTCAATTTGATATTTTGATACAGTACCTACCTAGACATTTTGATACATTCGACTTTTCTATAAATTGGACATTTTGATACATTTTGATACATGGGATACTTCGATACTTTGGGCATTTTGATACCTTTGAAATTTTTGTTGTTCTGTACTTCTGCTGTACTTAGTCATTTATGTTGGGTGTTGTGGAGAAGGAAGCAGGGACGTCAATATATTTGTGGTCAATATATTTTCGTGGTCGTCCGAGTCCATGATCCGACTTCTGATGCTTCGTCTAGTGGTTTTGGTGCGATTCTTTTGAATATTGTTGATAAATTACCTCGACCAGTTGCCTACTATAGTAAGCGAACAACATCTGGTGAGGCTAAACTCCATTCCTATGAGTTAGAGACAATTGCTTTGGCTAAGTCAGTGAAACACTTCCACAATTACTTAAGAGATTATCCCTTCACTGTCGTGACTGATTGTCAATCTTTAAAGGCCACCCAAAATAAATTGCAATTGGTTCCTTGTGTGCAGAGATGGTGGGCCTTTCTTCAAAATTACAATTTCACAATTGAATATAGACCTGGGCAGAAAATGTTGCATGTTGATTTTCTTTCTAGAAATGCAGTAGCAGATTCTGATTCTCTCATGGATATGACTTTAGCTCCTTTCGTGTGTGAAAGTTCTGTGTCTGTTGAACCTTCTCCTCCATCCAAATTGGCTGACAAAAAGTTGCGTCCTCATGGACGAAAGCGATCTGGTATTCAAGTTCTTGCCTCTCAACCACCAATTCGCAAACAGGTGTTAGCAACCTCAATTTCTTCTGAATGGTTATTAGCTGAGCAGCAAAAGGATCCTTTCATTTCAGAAATTGTCGCTAAATTCAATACTGATGAAATCGATGACGAAATTACCAACACCTACGAAATTCGTTCTGGTATTTTGCACAGGAAAGTTCAACGAAATTCTCGTACTCTTTGTCTACCTATTGTCCCTCATTCATTGCGTTGGTCAATTGTAGACAATGTTCATAGTTCCATTTTTCACCTTGGATCGGAAAAAACGTTGGAAACTCTCTACAATTTTTACTGGTTCGAACACATGGCTAAATTTGTCCAGAAATTTGTTGACAATTGTGTGACATGTAAAATGGCTAAAAGAGATGCAGGTGGTGCACGTCAAGTTACTTTACACCCCATTGAAAGAGTTGCCGAACCATGGCACACTGTTCACCTTGATCTGTCAGGAAAACTTAGTGGAAAGAAAGACACACGAGACTACCTGTTTGTCTTTATTGATGGTTTCACTAAGTATTGTCTCTTGTATCTGACCCACAAACTGGAAGCAAAGAATGCGATTCAAGCAGTCCATTCAACTATCACGTTATTCGGTCCTATGACTCGTTTAGTTGTTGACCAAGGTCGTTCTTTTACCTCCAAGACGTTTCAAGATTTTTGCTCTGAATCACAAATTGATCTTCACTTTATTGCCACTAGTTCTAGCAGAGCCAATGGGCAAGTCGAAAGGGTAATGGGTACCTTGAAAGATATGCTGACAGTTGCTGAGATGGATCAGCACAAGTCATGGCAAGATTCAATTGGAGACATTCAGTTAACGTTGAATTCCACCCCTCATGCTATTACTAAATTGACACCGATGGAGTTGATGTTCGGAAAGGTTTCACATCCTCGGACTTTGATTGTTTGTAATATTGGTGAGAATACTCACAGTGATGCTAATTCTAATGCTGATATTCCTAAGTTGAGAGAGCAAGCGTCTACTAGAATAGCTAAGCATTCTGAATACAGTAAAAAATTGTTTGATAAAGGTAAAGCAAAAGTGCAACCTTTCAAGGTTGGTGATTTAGTTTTGTTGAAGCAAGACGAACGAAATCTCGTTGAACTTGATCCTAAATATAAAAGTTCAGTTAAAGTCACTAAGGTCCTTCCTAATGACCGTTATGAGATACGAACTATAGATGGACGACGTTCTTACAAGTATGCACATGATAGGCTTCGTAAAGTGCCTGATGCAACTGAGATGAGCACATTAGCAGTTGGTTCTTCAGAGGCCACTGATAACTTAATTTTGATTTTCCTTCTGATCGTGTAGTTCTGAGGGTAGTGGTGGCTGTGCTGAGCAGAAATTACTTGATGGAGAAAGTGGATTAGCTTTTCGCTTGCGATGCGTCCGCTCATCTTGTTCTAAACACGTGTCGCTTGCGCTGTGTCTATTCTCATGGTTTCTCACTTTTCGCATTGCGATGTGGTTGCTGTGGGAGTAGCCTCTGCTTCAGTGCACCTGTTACCTCCCCTCTGAAACTCTTCATATGTTTGTTTATGACAGCTTTGCTGTTATGGTTTGTGTTGGGCTTATTCTGATCCCCATGGAATTGATAGTCGGCCTTGCTTTTGGCAGGTCTCTTCTGAACTCATGGCTATGATTGTCTGAGTTGTAGTCGCAGTGGTTGCCTGCGTTTGTGATGGCAGAGGTTGCCTGTGTTATTATTTCCCATGTGCCCAGCTCATCTCATAATTGGCCTTGCTTTTGGCAGGTCAGTACAGTACTATTGGCAATAAATGCCTGCTTTGTGATTATTCATGTGCCATGCTCATCTCTGTTGTTGGCGGTATTTCGAAGGTTCTTCATGACCTTTCTTCCTGTTACTCAGTTACCTACTCTTTTGAGATTGTTGCCAGTTTGGCGCAAGTACTATTCAATTTGAAGGTTCCTAATGACCTTTCTCCCTGTTACTCTGTTACCTACTTTTTGGTACAGTTTGACTAATTATTGAATGATTTACATGAACTTTTGGTTTTTATTGCCATATTTCTTATGTTATGTGCCCTGATCTTTTTATGGGCTTCGGCCTGATGATCTTGTCCCTGCTATAAGAACTAATGCTTTGCACTCCCTTCTGTCCTAGGGACGCTGTGATCACTGGGACGCGATCATTGTCAGAAAGGCCGTGTGAAGGATAATATTCTCAATGGGCCTACCAAGTCTGGTCTCCTAGCGGTTCACCCTGTCTACGAAATCCATATTATTTCGGGAAGGTGTTTTGCTATTTTGAGTCGGGCAGTACTTGACTAGTGCAGTACCCCGCCATCTTGTTTTTCATAACAGAAGAGTTGTACCTACTGTTGATTTTCTAACGGGGAGTTCCGCGGCCCAGATTTATCGTTTTTCTAAAGTTTCACTTCATTATATTGGTTTATCACAATCTTCAATACTTTGTGAAGTTATTGCTACCCCTTTGTTCACATATTTATATATTCACATTTATTCGGCAAGCGCTTTCGGGGCAAACTGTGGCCCCTTTCTCAAGCCTGCAAGAAAAAACAATTAATTGAAGACTAAAAAATAATAACAGTAGCATGAAAAATCACGGTTAGTATAACCAACCAGTCAAAAATATTAGTTAGTATAACCTATGTCAAAAAAATGTTATTACCTAATAATTACTTTTTATTAAAGACATTAAAAATGAGCCACCAAGATTAAACCTATTCTATCGTCATCTAAAAACCAATAAGAATATAAACAACCAAGAACTGGAACATACACACACTAACACACAGACAAACATTAAACATAGAAAGGAAACAAAACACCTACCTATGTTCACTGCAATTATTCTCCCACAATCTTCCATCCCTCCTCTATCATCAAAATCTCACCTCTGCCAATCTTCAAAACTATTTTCACAGGAAACCAGTAACACACTTCAATATAATTTTGAAGAAATGTCTACTAACTAAAAACATACAAAAATAGAAAATCTCAAAAAATACCTTCGTCCATTTCCATAACAATTATTCTCTTCAATCACTGGCAGGATCTAAAAATGATTTAAAACTAATTAACAATAAAAAACAAAACAATGACTAGAGGGGATCACAGACTTTTTATCAGGAGAACTTTTTTCAATTTCAACAGGAACAACAATCTCAGGTGAAATTTTGGTATGTTGGAGATGATAATTTGCTTGCTATAATTTGATTTATTAGTTTTTTCAAAGCTGCAGGACCAATAAGTCTTTGGTCCTAAAAGTAGGACAATACTTCTCAAATAATAGTACTCTGGTCACCCATCCCTGGATGAATCGTACCAGCGAATATTCCAGGCGTGGCTGCAGGTTCGGGTGGCGCGTGAAATGAGTGGCGAAGTATAAATAAAAACAAAGCTGTGAACTTGGGGGTCAGAATACATTAGTTTGCAGAGCTCTTTCAGTTAATTACATCGGGGATCGGTGGTCACCCAACAAGCCTACGCCCTTGAATTCCTAATCACTTCTGGTTGTAGACGTAGCGGCGTCACTGCCTCCTCGATTTCGTTCGCAGTTTTACCTCTGTAAATTAAGTAATATTGACGACTCCCAAATTTCCATCAATCATGCAAAAACAAGGACTAGTGAACAAATGCTTGATAGTTTAACTTAATATACACATCAAAAAAGGTTTTGCATCACCCTGATTCAGTCAGAAATATGCTCGGGAAACATTTGGGGTTTGGATGTTTGAAAAATGTATATCTAATTAAAAAATTTAGAAAAAAAACTTATTTGGATTAATTTAGCCTTCAACTAATCAACGACACTAAGTACGGTAAGGGTACCAGGGTGCTGTTACAGTCACAAGTTTGGACCGAAATAATAACCCTGTTAGCGGATAAAACTGATGTTATTGTGGTCTATGAGTACGGTGTTCCAGTGTCATTAGAGTACAGTCCATAAGCCAGTTTGTATATTACAAAGCAATGGCAGCACCACGAAATCAGGTGGTATTCAATACTGCAACTAGCAGGTTTTGAACGGATATTAGTCTTTTGCGATTCACTTGCTAACCGCTAGGGCTGGTTCACTGGGGTACGGGCTAGCTAACACAAAAGTGTTAGTATTCTGATAAATTTTACAATGTTGGCACATTTAGCGATAGTTGATCATCTGCATGGTTTCACTGGGACTAGCAGGGGCTATAAAACACATAGGACGGTAGTATTCTGATAAATTTTACAATGTTGGCTCATTTAACAATAGTTGATCATCTGGGTGATCATCTTGTTTCATTCTTTTTTGAAAACTGAACGCTATCATAAATTGACGAAAAAAAATAATGGAACAATAATTAATTAGGTAATTATTTATCCTCATTAGCGAACTCCCCAAGCCCAAGCCAAGCTCATGGTAATGGGAATTTTCATCAAGCTGCTAAAAATCACGATAATTGTCTTGTAAGGTACCCATCAATCATCAGCAGCATCCAGTGTTGATTACTCTTTTACCTTATGTAGGTGAAGTATGACTCAACCAAATCTTGATATGTAGACATCAATGAAGTCCCTCCAAAACGCTAGTAAAAACGCTGCAAATTATTACAAAAAGGTGTAGGGTGGAGTGGGGCAAATGCGGAAATGGTTTTGAAAATGGCGCCATTTGAGCGCCTTGCCTCAGAAACCTTCTCAAGGGAAAATTATTCACTCAAGAAAGAGTCATTTGAAAGATAAAGTGCAAACCAGTTGGCGCAGGAAAGTTCATTTTGTTCATAAAAAAGTGGAGGAGAAAAAAATTAAATATAGCGTTCTGTTCGTATTGAAATGGGCTTTGTTTGCATTTACCCCATTAATGCAACTAAATGTTTTTATGGGATTCGCAGGCCGTTTCCGCATTTGCCCCGATTACTTAGTGGGGCAAATGCGGAAGTCGGTCGGAATTTTAAAAAACACAGTTTGGACCATGAGAAGTAAATCTTTTGTACAATTTGAATAGTGCATCGTAATCTACTTAAAATAAGCTACTAATTAAAAAAAAAGTGAAAATAGCGTTATCAAAGGAAAGTTACTGAGGTTCAAAGTTGAACTATTGACATTTTGGGTCGCAATTGCCCCACTCCACCCTATTATTTTTCTATATACATCACTCGTCTGCAAAGAACACGGCTTTGCCATTGTTACCACCAACCACCATGAAGAAAAACATCGATCGGAAGCCCTCAACTACGAACGAAAACAGAAGTTGAAGACTACCAATAGTTTACAAAAAGTCGTGTCATCCCGTGGTTGAAGATTTCCTCGGAAACTGTGGGCCGTCACACGTGGGACCGCCAGATCACGCACGCTTTCCGCCTACTGGTTCTTCTTCTCCGTCGACGGACTTCCTATGCTGCAGGTGCTCCGTGTGGGATTATCAGGAAAAATCACTCATCTGTAGGTACGTATCGCATGGTGACTCATTCTAAAGCAGCCAGGTATACAATTCTCGACGATTTAAGCTACATATGCTTAAATTAGTTCGTTTTCCTCATTATTACTCCCTTCGTTATTGTTCAACAGTGGTGTTATTGAGACGAACATTGGAAACATCTTGCGTTTCACCACAGTAAATAATTTTTTTCTCACTTCATGATAAATTCTATCAAATCGGCAATAACCTATATCAGTCGACAATTTCTGTACGTAGGTTCCTACGTTTTTGGTTTATTATTTTCAATAAATGAACCTTCGGAATCGAGCAAGAAAAAACATTTTTAACACCCACTCTCTTAAAATTTGATGGTTTACGTTTCAAAGTACTTAAAATCCAAAAATCGAATAAAATATTTTTCGCTGACTCTCGTATGTCGTACTAGGCACTTTCCTTAGTTACCATGGACAGATTTTGATGAAATTTGGTATGTGGGCTCCATTCGGGGTCTAGTTGAGCCCCGACGCTTTTGGTTATTGTCTGTCACTTCTAAGGAGTGAAAAATAGGGGTTGACATTTTCAAAACGCCCTTGCTCAAAAAATTGCAATACAAAGGTATGGTTTTTTCATCAATTTAAAATAGTATTGAATTTTTTGAATCGAACGAGACTACCCAGAGCTCAGAATGACCAACCGTTCATGGCCTATAAGGACTCGAAATTGAGAGGAATGATGAAACAGAAACACGAGTGTGAATCGCAAACGTAGCCCCTCAGTGTCCTAGGGATATGAATGTTTTCCCCTTTTGAATCCAAAAATCCCGTTTTTAGGACGTCCCACAGTAAGACTTGGGCGTCCTTATGCGATTAATAGGTTGAACACTAAAAAGAAAAAAATAACCACGTAATAATACTTCTTGTTAGACACGAATGTCTAAACCACACCGGTGGGTCATGTATCTTTCTGAAGGATAGTAAAGAAGATAGTACTTGATAGTACTTTTTCCTTATAATCACATGTAAAAAGCTTAGCTTAGCTGATTCTCGGGAAAAACGCTTTATTATCCCTAGCGGAGAATGTATGAACTATGTATGAACTGCCTGTGTGGTTTAGACGTTTGTGTTTCAGAACATTCCAATCCGCGAAACAACCATAGGTGTATGTCTGTGTGTGTGTGTGTGAGACAAAATCTTGTGTACCCTACCCGGACCTCAATTTCCAACCGTTTTCCCTGTTAGGAATGGCTTCAAAATGTTTAGAATAACTTTTTCGAAAAACATTTTCACTGAATGAAAAAAACACCCCACACTAGTTTTCTATGAAAATTTGCTCATTAACTCATACTGCATGTATGGATTTTTCTTTTATTGTTCGACTCAGAAATCTAGCACCAGATCTATCACCAGACCGAGTTGCATACTATTTCACCAGAGTATCGAAACTAGTGAGGGAGGGAGATAATATTGACAAAATATACGATTTTTCAATGTTTTAGTACCTTTGTAGCTTATTAATTGGTACCCAAGCTTTGAAATTGAGGGAGGAGAACTATCAATGTATTTCTGAATTTTCATGAGATAATCTTTGTGCCACCATGGTGCCAGATCACGAGAAACCGAATTTCCGTGGGTTTTTGGATGGGGGGAGGGGGGGGAGTGTGTGTGAACTCGAAGTCGCAGTAGGGATCATGGATTTTTAAAATGCTTTCAAATCTCACATGGCGCTAGAAATGACCAACTGGTTTAGATTGACCTAATGCTTCCAATGGGACCACCCTTGGAATAGATGGATTGGTTTTGAAGGACTATAATTGTCTAGGAAGAGTTTCTGGAATTTTTACTTAAATTCATGTACTTTAATGGAGATTCAATATACAGAAAAAAAAGAAAAACTGACAACTACCACATTCTGATCAAATTTACGATGACTAGTCATTTTTCGGATGACAAATTTGACGACTGGGTTTCTGACGTATAGGGGAAGCATGATTTCAAACTTGAGTGGAGTTGATTTACATTTCACCAAACCGTATATCTCGTAATCTTCTGATATCTTTAAGATTATGAGCCATCAAATGTGCTTAGGTAGATACATAATTCTTAGTCGTCCAACTCTCCTCAAATTATAGCCGCGGGCTTTGTGCCTACTTATACTAATAACGAGTTGAGAATCAGATAAATCATTGACTTCCTACGAGGATTTGGTCCCGGCCGATTTCATTCAGAATATTTCTTCATGAATGGAAACTTCTTTTGCCTCCTTAGAAACCTAAAATTCGACTGATGGAAAGTAATTTGCTTCCAAGGTGAAGGGAAATGATTGTGATCACTATTATGGGTCATCTTTTCTCTTCTACAAAACGTAATTTTCTCCCAGTCTTTGCATTCTATACCTTCGTAAAGAAACGGGCATTTCCTTATTCGCGACTGAGATTATATAAGGGCGTTCACGTTAGTGATAGAAGTCGAATTGTTGAGTGGGAGCGACTCGTTCATTGAGCAACTCACAAAAAGTGGAAACAAGCAAGACAGTGAGTTGTTCTATGGTGGGAGTTGTTGGTGATTGAGTTGAGGGGAAATGTTTATGAGAAGTACTTCAAAAGAATGTAGAAGAGTTGTAGATGTAGAAGTAAGAAGTAGTGGCAAGAGTCACTTCCTAGTGAGAGGAAGAGCTCCACCCTCTGCCGTTTGACCTAATCTGGAAGGAGGGCTCTACGAAGTCACACACTTTTTGAATTGCGGAATACTACACACCTAAACTGAGAAAATTCAATACAAAAGATTCAATAAAATTCTTAGGGATCTACAAAGTTAAATGTAGATGTCAACTGTCCATCTTCACAGACAAGAACTAGAGAAAATCCATAATTTAGACATTCACAGGTGAAAATTGATGTCAATCCCATAGGTCTTGTGTCTTGCTGAGAAGTGAAAATGACTTGAAGCACCAACCAATACCGATCAAGGCAAACAAATTGCGATTCACACTCGTGTTTCTGAATTATCGTGAGCCCGACCCTTTAATTTCTCGTAGGGAGCGAACGGTTTGTCCTACAGAGCTCTAAACTCTCCTACAGGTCTCTAAAAATTATAAGAATTCAATACTATCTTAAATAGATGAAAAAAACAATACCTTTATATCGACATTTTTTGAGCTAGGGCGTATTAAAAATTTCAACCCTGATTTTTTTACCTGTGATTGGCATTAACCTAAAGCTTCAACTAGACCCCAAATGGAGCCCATATACAAAATTTCAACCAAATTTGTCCATGGGAACTAAGGAAAGTGCCGCGTACGCCGGACGGCCAAATTTTTATTAGATTTTTGGATTCTACGAGTAGGTTAGTAAATAGGTAAAAGAGGGTAAATGACAGAATTTCAAACTGCAATTTAATACACTTCCCCTTGCTGAAAAAATCCAAAAATTCTGGAGAATTGTAGAGTATTTAGCTGTATTGGAATATTTAAAAACGCTGCAAATTATTACACAACGGTTTATTATTTTTATATAGATCACTCGTCTACAAAATCACCAACCATCCAATATGAAGAGAAAAAACATTTAAAAAAAAATCAAAAAAAAAAAAGAATCAAAAAAATTTTTAAAAAAATTACCAACCATCGATCGCATTTCGGTCAGCTCTAATTTGAACGGAGATTAGGCCTCTTTTGCGATTCACACTCGTGTTTTGATTTATATATATATATTTCAAGATAAACCCTTAAATTTTCGTAGGGAGCGAACGGTTTGTCCTACAGAGCTCCGCGTGGTCTCAAAAAATTCTAAAAATTCTATAGAATCTTAAATTGAAGGAAAAACAATACCTTTATATGAAATTTTTTTGAGTTGAGGCGTTTTCAAAATTTCAAAATTGATTTTGGAACCCTTAGGAGTGACCTACATCAACCAAAAGCTTCGGGGCACAACTAGACCCCAAATGGAGCCTACATACCAAATTTCATCAAAATCGGTCAATGCTAAGTGGCAAAAGTGCCGCGTACGGCGTACGGCGGACGGACGGCCAAATTTTTATTCGATTTTTGGATTTTACGTACCTTGAAACGTAAACCATCAAATTTTGAGGGGGTGTTAAATTTTTTTTTCTTGGTCGATTCCAAAGGTTCATTATTGAAAATAATAAACCAAAAAGAAAAACGCTGCAAATTATTACACAACGGTTTATTATTTTTATATAGATCACTCGTCTACAAAATCACCAACCATCCAATATGAAAAAAAAATCAAAAAAATCAAAAAAAATCAAAAAAAAAAAAAAAAATTAAACAAAAAAAATCAAAATTACCAACCATCGATCGCATTTCGGTCAGCTCTAATTTGAACGGAGATTAGGCCTCTTTTGCAATTCACACTCGTGTTTTGATTTATATATATATATTTCAATATAAACCCTTAAATTTTCGTAGGGAGCGAACGGTTTGTCCTACAGAGCTCCGCGTGGTCTCAAAAAATTCTAAAAATTCTATAGAATCTTAAATTGAAGGAAAAACAATACCTTTATACCAAAATTTTTTGAGTTAGGGCGTTTTCAAAATTTCAAAATTGATTTTGGAACCCTTAGGAGTGACCTACATCAACCAAAAGCTTCGGGGCACAACTAGACCCCAAAATTTGGGGTCTACATGGGTAGACCCATTTAATGGAGCCTACATACCAAATTTCATCAAAATCGGTCAATGCTAAGTGGCAAAAGTGCCGCGTACGGCGTACGGCGGACGGACGGCCAAATTTTTATTCGATTTTTGGATTCTACGTACCTTGAAACGTAAACCATCAAATTTTGAGGGGGTGTTAAAATTTTTTTTTCTTGGTCGATTCCAAAGGTTCATTATTGAAAATAATAAACCAAAATTGGGAGCGTTTTTTTTAATTGATATTTTGGTTTTTTTAATATACACTGAATTATGAGTGATCTGAACTATAATGTCAGTCGGAGAACCTCATCATTATTCTAGCAGTACGAGCTGACTCAAGAAGGATCCCACATGTTTGAAAATCAGGTGCCGAGGGTACTCCAGATTTCCCACTACATGGAAGCGGATAATTAAACCTTGGTGAAGCCTGCCCTCCCTGGTACGCCATATCTTAATGAAAACACGTCACTCTCCCTCCCAGTGATAGATGGGCAATTAATGGCCGGCCTGGGTAGTCAGACCAGGACGAAAAAAAATCCCAGGATGCCTCAGTGATTAGCGTTTTTTTCTAGAGGGAATTAAGGAAAAGGTTTCAAAGGGTGGGAGAGGGGTTGACTCGTCTTCGAGATAATTTAATGATAGGAACACAGGAGGTGATTCCAGGGCTTGTGGCGCCTTATTGGGTTCCACTAGTGGCGACATGGAGTTCATCAGTGCAGCAGATAAGGCGGTCGACGCGGGGGAAAAGGATTCGAAACGGTGGTTGTGAACCTCCTACATGTCTTCTCTTAATGACTTTTCTCTGAAATAGCATATTTCGAGATACCTATGGGAGAGTGTCTAGGCCTGTCTTGAACCAAATTCACGAAGTTCCAGGACCTTTGTGCCATAGTAAATTCCGCATTTTCGTACGATTAAATTAGCAGTACTTCGAAGGTGATTTTTCGAAGGAAATTTGGGTTTTGGGTTTATTATTTTCAATGACGAACCTTTGGAATCGAGCAAGAAAGAAAACGTTTGCCAAGTGGGTGTGGCACATAGCTTCTTCGTATCCATGACCCGATTGAATAGAGGATCCGATGCATAGGTAGTAGATAACATCAATAACTAAGTAACTTGCACTACCCTAATAGCGTCCATGGTCCATCTACATGTCAACCCGCACAATCTCTGAATATTTCTTCGAAATCGGATGGAAAATGTGGGCGTTGTGGCTGTAACGAGGGAATCCCTCCTCCAACGTCCTGTCAATTTTTTTCAACTTTTCAATTATTATCACTTTTGAGAAAGTTTGCCATCGTACAATGAGATGAATTGTTGAGATTGGATAGTGTAAGAAGCATTTAGCTATGTTTTATGTCCATTAAACACTTTTATGTTGACTTCCAAAATTCCTTAACCTCTAATCATGACCACTAGGAACAAATACGCTAAAAAGAAGATTTAGAATCAGAAGGATGCGTTAAAATTACTATCCCCCTGTTCTTATTCTATTCTATACAGTGAAAGGAATAAAAATAGTTAATTGAACAATTAACAATTAACAACAATTAATTAGGGCTATATTCAACTTGGAGGTGCTGCTTACAATAATTGATAAAACCACGGAAAAACAGAATAATTTATTTTTTGGTTTACTTATGACCATTTTGGCATAATATCTTAAATAATGAACAATTGTAATCGAGCAAAAAAAGTTTAACCCACTCAAAATTTGCTGTTTTTTTCCACTTAATTGAGATTATTAAAGAGTCCAAAAAATTGCCTTACCTAATGTTATTTACGAAATGAAGAATAATTAATTGGACTTCAATGTTTGTTAAACTTGACGTTACCTAGCAATCGGATAAGAATTAGTTTCGGTTATTTCGCAAGGGGGGAAGAACACTAGTACATCTCAAAAACGCTGCAAATTATTACACAATGGTTTATTATTTTTCTATATAGATCACTCGTCTACAAAATCACCAACCATCCAATATGAAAAAAACTCAAAAAAAAAAAAAAATCACCAACCATCGATCGCATTTCGGTCAGCTCTAATTTGAACGGAGATTAGGCCTCTTTTGCGATTCACACTCGTGTTTTGATTTATATACATATATATATTTCAATATAAACCCTCAAATTTTTGTAGGGAGCGAACGGTTTGTCCTACAGAGCTCCGGGTGGTCTCAAAAAATTCTAAAAATTCTATAGAATCCAAAATTGAAGGAAAAACAATACCTTTACATCAAAATTTTTTGAGTTAGGGCGTTTTCAAAATTTCAAAATTGATTTTGGAACCCTTAGAAGTGACCTACATCAACCAAAAGCTTCGGGGCACAACTAGACCCCAAATGGAGCCTACATACCAAATTTCATCAAAATCGGTCAATGCTAAGTGGCAAAAATGCCGCGTACGGCGGACGGACGGCCAAATTTTTATTCGATTTTTGGATTCTACGTACCTTGAAACGTAAACCATCAAATTTTGAGGGGGTGTTAAAATTTTTTTTCTTGGTCGATTCCAAAGGTTCATTATTGAAGATAATAAACCAAAATGCACTTTTTAGTGTGATATACCATCAGAAAGAGTTTGACGAGCTCTTCTTGGGGATAGTATCAACGATAGCTGAAACGGTGGCCGCTAGAGAGCAAATAAACCGTTGTGGTTCTGAATGCTGTGACCACTGCGGTTGGCAAGAACAGTGGTACTTATCCAAATATACCACTGTTGCCCCAATAGCGACATGATTTTCCTTTCTTATACCATTAATTAGTTTGAGATTAGGTATGGGTTATGTCCAATGAGGGTTTAAAAAAATTAAAGATTGATTAACACTTTTTTGAAAAAATTGGAGTCGTAGGCGGGTTTTTTTTCGACCATCTCAATGAAACCATCTTTCCAATTCAAATTATAGCTCAAGACTCTTGCATTCTAAGAAGGGTAGCCTTCTTACGGTAAACTCCTCTTTCTTGTCTTTGTTGTGTTTTTCGTTATTGAACATTTCGTCATTGGAATTTGTGCAAAAATTCGCCCTAATTAGTTAAAAAATGGAAAATTAAAAAAAAAATTGCATGGCACACCCCCTAGGGATAGTATATGGTGGCATTGAAGTTGCGAGTGGACTGAAAAAAATTAGAGCTCCCACTGAGGGCTTACTAAGATTTGATGAATATTAAATTGCTATTTCCCAAAAGTGCAATTTCGGAAGTGTACCTGTGTTCTTCCCAGCGAGCGATTCATTCCTTTCAACAATTGTGGATGAAAGAACGTGTCTATGTATGTTCAAGAATATCATCAATATATATAATTACAACCAATGAAACACCAAGATGTTCTTTAATAATTATATTTTTTGTAATAATTACATACCTGCCTTTTCTATATATTCAATTCGTAGCAATCATGAATAGACAACAGCTGATATATGAAATATGGAGAGAGGCATTAGAAGGATATTCGCCATATCGATTGTTGCCTGTGCCCTTGATCTTGTTGATTCTGTCATTGATCTAGGTTTAGAGTCAATTATCCTTTTGAGCATGAACAAAATTGGTTTCGTGTTTGTGAAAACCGCCGGATAACGAGAGTCGCATAAACTGTTGAAGCTGATAAGACCGTACAGGTATCCTTTGCATATGAGTGGCCCACCGTCATCACCTGGGCATGGCAGGCAAGTTCCATCAGTAGGCACAGCACACATTTGTCCTTTCAGGTAGAATCTATAGGTACAGTAGGCCTTTAATAGCGGGCAAAGCAACCACCGACATTCCACTGGGGAGCGAAGATGCATCATACACACTTCCGAGGAGTTTGGAGTTTTATTGATAGTTGATGCACCCCATACACCTGTCGTGCATTCTGAATTCTGCAACTGGAATTTCTTCAATTTAGCAAGACTGCGTTCGGGTTGAAAGGAGAATAATTTTACAGGCATAATGTCACGGTTGAATGTCAACGAAGTACCAAGTTCAATGAGACCAACATCGTTCACTATAAGACCTAATGAATCAAGCGTACATCCTGGATGAGCAGTCAATTTACTAGCAAAGACAGTTTGCTTTACTGACGTAGATTTCGAGCCTGCCACCACCTTAACTTTTGAGGCATCCCAGTAACGTATCCCCCTTCGGCCCATACGACCCAAGCAATGACAGGCTGTTAAAATGACGTTCTTTTTAATAACGCAACCTCCGCATTGATGCCACCCGTGAACCTGGATAGAAACCACGAACGGCAGGACCGATTCGGGCGATGGCTCAGATACTTCACTTGGTGTTATCTCGTTTTCCATACCTCCGGCCTGGTTGACAGAGGCCGCAATCGAATATAAAGTTGCAAGAACGGAATTGAAAAACACCCAGCTGTAGAACAACGACTTCATAAAACCACTCTAAGGAATGCAATCGGAACTCAGCACAATGGTAGTTTGATCATTTTAGTGGTAAGTTATCATAATTTTAAGTAATTTTTCTCCAAGTTCAGTGTATTTTGGCCTAGGCTTTCCTGGTAATTATAGGTAGTCATTGATACTAGTTGTCATCAATTAGAAAGTTGCTGTTGAACAAATTGATGAAAAATGATGCCCGACACCAATAAATTATTTAAATAAAATAAAAATTAAAATTTACGTCTTAACGCTTTCTGAGGGTCGTTAAGAAAAAAGTTAATTTTCTGGAGTCCAGAACATCCTGAATTTGTAGGAAAGGGTATAAATTTCAGCCTACTCATGAAACCTCTAAAACCATACCAATATTTTCACCCATCGCCGCTGACGTAAAGACGGGCTTCTGTGCCAAGACCATGTATCCAGGCAGGTGAGCTTGTTTTTGGCTTCGTAGTGTGAGCTCCCGCTCACTGGTGGTCTCTTCCCAGTGACGGAGCTAAATTGATTTATCAATTTCCTTCCTGACCCAAAACTGGCGTAGTCACCTGCGATCATCAGTTTCCAGTTTCACGGTCCGTGGTCAGCTCAAAGATGACGTCACCCCCCCCCTCACTCTGCAAGACGCCGCCTCCACCTTGAGCGTCCCTCCGTTGGAGATGGTTAGCTACATGCTTCCACCACCATGGAGCCGCCGACCATCCTCTGACGGAGTGGAGGGGGAACCACCTCAACAAAACCATGGAGCAGGACCCCCTCTCTTCAGTCCCCTTCAATATTCAGTCAGCCTAGTCACTGCGAGCCTGTAGCCCATGAACTAGTACTGCTATTTTCCCCTTTGCCACGAGTCGACTCTTGTTGTAAGACCCTGCTGCCGACCAACAGAAGACTGTCGCCATACTTTGCCACATCACGCCAAAAGGATACCTCAGGGCCCTGATAAGGGTGAGTGAACTATAACTTAATATACATAGGCCAATGATATAGAAACCGCGAGTGTAGAAGTAAAGTTACACGTTCGAACACACATAGCCATAACATTCTGAACATATTGTCTAAAGTTGTACTGCTAAACCTAAAAGACTTTCATTTCGCCACATAACGACACGGCTTTGAACATTGACTATACTAAAGGAAAATGATGTTGTAATGAAACCAGATCTGTGTATAAACCGTTTATTGCATCAAGTTGTGCCATTCTAAACATTTCCGCCCATCAGGCTGTGTCGCCACGCTTAGTGACGAACTAATCATTTCTTGTTTATTGAATAAAATTCATTCTAGTTGTAAACCATGTAGTAGTACATTCTAGTTGTAAGCCTTGTAGAAAGGAGCAGGTGCATCGACACACTCTGCCACAGCGTCGCATCCAGGTAATTATACGTACGCTACCCTTGTAACTTAACTGTGCTTCGATATTTACTTGCAACCCCCATTTCTGAGCTCGCCACGTTCGGACTTATAACGGTGGAGCTTCTGGGATCGACACGTGGAACAAACCCCTCAGTTCGATCACAGATTCATCACGGAATAAGACCCCGCCGGGTCGAACACGACAGTTACAGTAGTATCCCAACCACGGCCGGTTATAAACCCACCCAAGAAATCTCTTGAATGGATAAAAGAATCCAGCAAAACGAAATAGGTGAGAATATATTTTGCTCATTTAATTCAATGGTGTCATATCTCAAAATTTTTGATTTTCGGGATTCTGAAGAAAAAAACTCTATTGGAGGGCTAGAAACTAGAGCATGAAGGTCACTTCTATGCTTGCAAAACTAGTCGCGAGAAGGCCTTATGTGCATTGTTGTACCTCTCCACCACCTATAAAATATTAGTGGAAACGGTGTCACGTCTCAGTTGATCACCAAATACAACTGACTTTGAGATACCTATGTCACTATTGCATTAGATGAGCGATTTCTTCAAACGGAACTTAGTAGGGTGACTCGCCCAGTGAATGAACACCCCCCATCAACTTATCATAGACAGCAGGGTGAAGCAGTAGATAAAAAGAAGTCTGCCATCTTCTTTGGTTTTGATGTTATCAACAGATCAGTCTCCAAGAACGTCTCTGGGGGTAACAAATGGAGTTGGCCATTACGTGGGGATTAGTGTTTAGAGGTAAGTAAAATGCTAAATTAGTCAATGTCATGCTTTATTATTGTAGCTGATATGTTTTTCTAGAGAGAACTAATTGGGTAGAAGGGAATTTTTTGATTATGATATGTTTTGTTGGGTGTTCATACTTTGGGAGCTAAAATATGATCTCCAACCAGTAAATGAACGACAGTAAAATGACTGTTCATTCACTGGCTGGAGGGTTATTTCACGGTTTTTAAATCGAATGGAGGCTTCCCAAGTGAAGAAACAACTAAACTGCTGATTTTTTGCCTCAACTTGCTTAAATAACTATCCCATCCAGTGAATGAACTGGTGAATGTGTATGGGAATGGAGTGTTCATTCACTGGAATTTCAGGGTTCATTCACTAGGAAATAGTGTTCATTCATGGGATGAAATACATTAACTCCTTTATTGTGGAAAATTAGCTATAAAAATCAACTTTTCTCGTCTTCTCCCATGCTATTCTTGTTCCTTATATAATTTTAAACAACATCAGACAAATTCAAGTAGTGTAGTACTCCAACTTTAAGAACTATAGACATTAAAGTTCGTCACTAGTGTGCTAAGAGCTTAAGTGTTCATTCACTGGGCGAGTCACCCTACCTACGCTTGAAGAAACAAAGAGCAACAAAGAGCAAAACTAACCTACTTCTATTGAAGAGTATCTCAGACCCAGAGTACTCGTATATCCAAGTGGGGTGTAGGGTGTAGTGTTCTACCCATGGACAACTACTTATCAATGGTACATTATTATCTACCAATGAACGTGTATGTTCTGACCATTAACTTAAGTTTTTAATAAAAGCAAAAAGCAAATGCCAAACATCATTATTGGAAATACCTACAGCATCATTCGTAATTTTACAAAATTCCTGTGTAGATCACTCGTCTGCATATATCACAGCTTTGCCATTGTTACTATTTAATTTTTTTAATCTACCAACCATGTAGGTATCTACTAACTACCTACTACATTATTACCTTCACACCTTCACAATCAAGTTTATTAGGGAGAAATAAACGCTTCACTCGATTCGAAAATAGAGTTGGGGTTTTTCATGTATTATAATATACCTAATACATGAAAAACATTTCAATATTATTGAAATTTGATTTCTGGT
Source organism: Apolygus lucorum (assembly GCA_009739505.2). Taxonomy (NCBI): domain Eukaryota; kingdom Metazoa; phylum Arthropoda; class Insecta; order Hemiptera; family Miridae; genus Apolygus; species Apolygus lucorum. The sequence goes on along the minus strand of CM019169.2, from coordinate 19,061,662 downwards.
GGCTAAGGAAGCAAAACTGAAAAACATTTCAATATTATTGAAATTTGATTTCTGGTGGCTAAGGAAGCAAAACTGAATACAACTCGAAGAAATGAACAGCGATCGTATTCACCTCCTTGGTGATTCACACTCGCGATTCTGATTTATCATAAGTCCGACCCTTAAGTTCCCGTAGGGGGCAAAGGTTAGGTAAGTACAGTACTATTACTATTGGTAAGGTAGGTACTAGTACTATAGAGCTCCGGGTGGTCTTTAAAAAATTTAAAAATTCAATACTATTTCAAATTGGTGAAAAAACAATACCTTTAGGTATTTCAAGAGTTTTCGAGCTAGGGCACTCTTGAAAATTGCAACCCGTAATTTTCATCTCTTAGAAGTGACTAACATCAACCAAAAGCTTCGCGGCACAACTAGATCCCAAATGGAGCCAATAATAATTTCAACCAAATTGGTCCATGGGTGCTAAGAAAAGTGCGGGGTACGGACGGAAATTTTTTTATCCGATTTTCGGATTCTGCGTATCTTGAAAAGTAAACCATCAAATTTTGAGGAGGGGGGGGGGGGTTAATTTTTTTTCTTGCTCGACATTCAAACATTAAAAGTCTGCCAATCGGGTGTGGCACATAGCTTCCTCGTATCCATAACCCGATTGAATAGATGATCCTAAGCATAGTAGCTCACCTCACAGAGGACCATCTAAACGCCAACCCGCACAATCCCTGAAAATTTCATCGAAATCGGGTAGAAAATGTAGGAGTTATGGCTGTTGAAAAGTGTTTACGTCATGCGCAGCTGATACTAGGTATCGATCCTGGAGCGCCGATTTTTCTAGGGGACCGTACTTTCGCACAATCCGCACAATTTCCCAAGATTTCTGCGAAATCGGAAAATAATTTCTCATAATTTTGCCCATTACTAGGATTTCATGGCATACATAGAGACACTGAAACAAAACCAAAATGGGGGGTGCGCCCTGATTTAAAAAAAAAATTTTAATCGAAAGTAGACTACATCCTGAGAATTTTGGCGTCAACCGCGACCTTCTAGCGTGAGTAGATCCGTTTCTATGATTTTTAAAAGTTTCGACCGTTTATGACGTCACGCGCCCCTCTCGCCTGGGCGGGACCCCCCAGCCCACTGTGACGTCATAAACGGTCGAAACTTTAAAAATTCATAGGAAAAGATTTACGCACGCTAGAAGGTCGCGGTTGGTACCAAAATTCTCAGAATGAGGTCTACCTTAGATTAAAAATAACAGTAAACAGTTTTTCCTACCCAGGCGCATACCCTATTGTTGCGAGTGAAAATTTTGATTTTGGAACTATTTTTTTCCACCTTGAAAAGGCAGGATGTACAATACCTCAAATGTAACTAGTTGATATATTGACAAATAAACGCTCTTTAAAAAACGCTGCAAATTGTTACACAATGGTTTATTATTTTTCTATATAGATCACTCGTCTACAAAATCACCAACCATCCAATATGAAAAAAAAAAGAAAAAAAAATCGAAAAAAAAAATAAAAAAAAAAAACAAAATCACCAACCATCGATTGTATTTCGGTCAGCTCTAATTTGAACGGAGATTAGGCCTCTTTTGCGATTCACACTCGTGTTTTGATTTATATATATATATTTCAATATAAACCCTTAAATTTTCGTAGGGAGCGAACGGTTTGTCCTACAGAGCTCCGCGTGGTCTCAAAAAATTCTAAAAATTCTATAGAATCTTAAATTGAAGGAAAAACAATACCTTTATATCGGAATATTTTGAGTTAGGGCGTTATCAAAATTTAAAAATTGATTTTGGAACCCTTAGAAGTGACCTACAACAACCAAAAGCTTCGGGGCACAACTAGACCCCAAATGGAGCCTACATACCAAATTTCATCAAAATCGGTCAATGCTAAGTGGCAAAAGTGCCGCGTACGGCGTACGGCGGACGGACGGCCAAATTTTTATTCGATTTTTGGATTCTACGTACCTTGAAACGTAAACCATCAAATTTTGAGGGGGTGTTAAAATTTTTTCTTGGTCGATTCCAAAGGTTCATTATTGAAAATAATAAACCAAAAACCTTGAAAACAGAAAAACAATGCGTCCGCTACCATGGTAGACTCGGAAGCAATAAATAAGAAAAAAAAGTCGTATAGTGGTCGAAGAAGGTCAGAAGTCGAGGGACAGCCCTCCAAATGTTATCAAAATTGGATCATGATTTCGAGTTATGCTCTAGACAAGAGTTGGGTTGGCTAGACAGACAGACTCAAAATCAAAAGTGGTCCAAAAATATTTGAAATGCAAAATGAAGATAACAATGATTTTGATATAAGAAGACCCAATTTTTTTGACCCGAAGCACGGATACAACGATTTTCTATCTTCCATAGTGAGGATGCAAAAACCAAAGAAAAGACGACCTTGATGACACCAACTGCAATTTCCAATCATCCTACCTGCATTAACAAACTTGGACATTAATGACCATGTTCCTGACATCGAATGCTTAGATCTAAAGGTGGAGGCCACCTACCCACTGACAACCAAGTCCCATTCGCCACAATATACGGCAATCATCGACCACAAAACGAACATTTGTGTACTTTTCAGACCGAGACTCATTTGACGGTTTGCGAGGAAAAAATAAAGCTCCGTCGTAGAGGCCAATAAACTTGTACGGGTCTCAATATCGCATAGGCGTCGGGGGTAATTCGAAACCATACGTTTCCCATATTCGGAGAGCCACTGTTGCAATCAGCATAATGCTCCGACCACGCTTCTTTTCGGTTGTTTGACGATGAAATGCACTTGCGCCTGCAATCAGCGAATAAGCGACAGGTTATTATTTGTCTCGAGGGGACCTCACTCCTACGTTACTTGTCAAATAAGAGGGTAGAAACCGAAGGTTAGAAAAAGCGGTTGGGAGGTCGGTTCTAGCGATTTGTATAAATTATTGAGGAGAAAAGAGGAGAATTGTTCGTCGGTGTTCGGAGCACAGGGGTCGAGATGTGATTCATTGGTCCAATATGTTTCCAAAACCTCTGTTGGGTGGGAATGTAGGACATGCTGTTGTGCCTGTTGAAATTATGGCGAGGTAATAGAACTGTTTCTCACAATACTCACTACTATTCATAGTGCTTCCTCCCAATCTAAGATGAAACGTTGAAAATTATTCCACAATGTTTATTATTGACATTTTCATGTCTTTGCTTTGGCACATAAACTGAAAAATCGTTACGAAAACTAAGTAAGTCTTGCTCACGCGACCAATAAATAAATAAAATAGACTCACTGTGTTGCGTAGAGAACAATCAACTGTTTTCTTATTTTGATGCTTAGGTACATGAACTAACAACCTTACTTCACTACCTTGTTGTGTAGTGGTTGACATGAAAATGTCCCAATGTGTTGCAGACTCGTATGCAAGCATTTAAAATGAGGAATTTCACCGAATTCTGTTTGTATTTTTCCTGAATAATTAATGGTGTGGGATAGATGAAAATCGGACTGATTTCGGAAAATAAGTCTCCTGTTATTTTTGGGAGACAATCAAAATTTTTGATTTCAAAACTAACCGGGAAAACGGACGTGCAGCGGGAACGCTCGCTGATTGGGCTGTTCGGATTGCCGTCTCCTCCCAGTGTTTCCCATTGGGACGACGAAATCGTGTTTTCTAAGAGAAAAGTTATCAAACAAAAACAGGAGAAACCTAATTTTCCCCATCTTGCTTTTTCTATTTTTTTCCTCAGTTTTTCGATTTCGAACTTTACTGTTTCGTGAAATTTTGCATCTGGGGACTATAGATTTCTCGATCTCAGCGCTTCAAGCGGCCATAAATGAACTATTCCGGGATGACGTCATTTCCCCGCGTTTTTTAAACATTCGTATTTTCTAACCTGTTTTGTTTATTCGTAAATTAGGAAGTCCGAGCTGAAAGTTTGCCTTAGGAGGTTTTTCGAGGTGCTGAATCCGATTTTGGGGTCAAAAATAGGAAATTCCGACATGGTGAAATTCCTCATTGAGTTTCTTCAAAAGACTACTTTCGAATCGAGTGTGAATTTGGTTTAGTTTCTTGGTTTACTATACATCTGGCGTTCCATAAAAAGGTAGCAGTTGTTCACGATGATACAGCAGCAACAAATTTGATTATGATTGAATTTATCTGCCTACCCGACTACCAATTATATTGATTTTACTGTAAAGATCACCCTTCTGCTTAGAACGTGACTTTTCCAATAATAATAATGTATTATATTTCCAATATAATAATAATAATACTTACCGACAATAACATCGCTATTAGAGATCTTTCTTTAAGAAATTTTGCTCTTGGTTGCTAAGGAAGGATGCACAACTAACTGAAACAACACAAAACTCTTTTCAAAGTAACAAACAATAATCGCATTTGATGAGCTGAAATTTGAACGGACATTAGGCCTGATAGTCATTGAACAGTCTTTTGAGTAGAGATGGGTATCGTTACCAAAGTATCGATATTTTGTATCGTATTTGAGAATCGATACTCCATGTATCGTCTGGGAGTAGTATCGATATTTCAAAATATCGAGTATCGATACTTTGGGGTCGTAAAATGTCAATATTACCTAATATTCTCAAGGAAAATATTTCTTATCTCTATTTATTCATTTCTTACTATCAAGAGTCCAAGCCCTACTTACAAATTTACATTTATTTGTAAATGTGTCTTTTAGCTGGGGGTCGTGATCAACAAATGTAATAGGTAACTAAGTTGTTTACAGTTTAGTACTATCGTATTTACGAGTAAACTAGGTATTTCATTACGTTACTAATCACGCTACTCTAGTCCAAAACATATTGTTTAGTAATGCATGCATTCCAGGGGACGTCCCATTGGATAACCGTTAGGTCAATTAATACCAGTTGGTGAGCGATAAAACTGTTTCACTCGATGTAATTTATTTATTACCTACTTTAGGCAAGAAATAGCGACCCCCCCTCACCATTATCTACCATAACATTTCTAGCGGCATGGGAGCCTCGAATCTGAAGAGCATTTTAAAATCCATGATCTACGATACCCAACATGGGAATTCGAGTTCACCCCCCCCCCCCCCCCCCCCACCGCCACCACCAATGGTGCCAGTCTGGCACTAAAGCGGAAATACGTCGTAACATTGAACTTTCATCTATTAGTTTTAGTAGGCAGTTCGTCGAGGTTTACATCCGTATTCAAGGTGAAACACAAAAAAAACACGAAATATGCGGTTTATGGTGTCTTGGCACCACTATTAGTTCCATGGTGGTACAGAGAATAATTCATGAAAATCCGGAGGTATAATGAGAATTTTTCCTCAATTTCAAAGGTTGGGTACAATAATTGTACCCAATTACTAATTATTAGTAATTATTAGTAATTACTAATTATTAGTAAGCAGTAAAAGAACCGAAATATTGAAAAATCTGATATTTTGTGAATATTATTCCCCACTTGCCCCCTCCCCTTGCCAATTTTGGTACTCGGTTGAAACTATGTACAACTCGGAAGTTATTTGAATCAAACAAAAAAAGAAACACACAAATCGGTTGGAAATTGAGGCCTGGGCAGATTTTACAAGATTACGCCCGCAAACGCACGTTTTTTAAGCATTAACCCCCCCCTTTCCTCCCCTTAAGAAGCAAAATTCAAAATTCTGGCGCCGTAATGCACAACTAGATAGTTTTCCGCGTCGATGAAAAAAAGAACCACAAAAATCGGTTGAGAACTAAGGCCTGTGCAGACGACACAAGATTATGCCCAAAAACGCACGTTTTTTGAGCATTAACCCCCCCTTTCCCCCTCTTAAAAGGCAAAATTCGAAATTCTGGCGCCGTAATGCACAACTAGATAGTTTTCCGCGTCGAACAAAAAAAGAACCAGGAAAATCGGTTGAGTACTAAGGCCTGTGCAGACGACACTGCACAGTCACACACACACACAGACATACACCTATGGTTTTTTTCGCGGATTTGGATTCAGAATGGTCTAAAACGGATTACTGTGTGGTTATTTTTTTTTCTGTTGAGTGTTGTCCAACTTCACCTCAGATTGATCGCATAAGGACGCCCAAGTCTTACTGTGGGACGTCCTAAAAATGAGGATGTAACTTTTTCTTAGCAATTAACGAAACAACAACAAGACAATTCGAAGTTTAAGTGATTTCACTTCATAGGTATTATATCACCCACTGTTTCTTAGATTACCTACAAGTACAATACATACAAATTTCAAGCCTAGACATCAGTCTAGCAAACAAAGTAAGAAATGTTGAAAATTCCGAAATATTCAAATTTGAAAGTCACAACTGGGAAATCTAGAAGTAGGTACGTACTCACCTGCGAATTCATTGTTTTTCATAAAATTATTTTGTCTCAAAATGAGAGTCAATACTTAGTTGATTGAAGGGAGCCAGGGTCAGGTAGTAAAAGGGTTACACCTACCCGTGTGATGTCACAGTCCAGTCCTGGTCTCGTTAGGCCAGTTGCACACACACCGATATTGGTCGACCGACCAAAAGTCGGTCGACATTTTGTCGGTACCCCGTGCCTGCACACACGCCGATCTTTGGTCGGTCAAATCAAGCAGTTGGTCAGTTGTCGCGATACGGGAATAATATTGTAATTTTTTGTATTAATAATGAATCCAAAACGAGTTGTTGCTATGTGGTAGTTGTATCGCCGTATTAAGCGCCGTAGGATTAAGCGTAAGTGCTGGGTTCATCCTATCAACCAAAAACGAGAAAACGTGGGAACATTCAACAGTCTTTTTGAAGAATTGAGGCGTGACTACAGTAAATTTTTTAACTTCTTCCGAATGTCCATTGCGTCCTTTGACGAACTTCATGAGAAGTTGAAAAAAGAAATCGAACGTCAGAACACAAAGATGAGAAACTCAATTCCCTCACGAGAAAGGCTTGCTCTAACATTGAGGTAAGTGATAAAACATATATCTTTAGATTTTTATTGATGTACTCAATGTACTAAGTATACTATGAAGTAAAAATAACCAGAAACTTTCTGGCACCACAAAACAAATATAAAACAATTCTGGTTGTTGGAACTGACGTGAGATAACGTAATAAACTTTTCTTATGATTTACTTCTTAATTAGCTTGATACTAATGTTCGAAGCTAACTGTAGGTTTTGATAAATATAAAGTAGGCCTACATAGTATAATTTCACAATAATTGTAGACTTTATTAAATTATTATATTTTTCTATTGTAATTTAATTTAACTTCAATTGCAAGTTTGACACACAAATAACTATTCTAAAGAGTTATGGAGAACCATAATCACAAACTTACTTTTTATTTTACAAATTAACCTTAAATACGAACTCTTAAAAGACTTAAATTAATTCTTAAATTTAAAAAAAACAAACTCCGAAAAATAATGTATGTAACTTAAAAAAACAAGAACTGATCAAAAAATTTATGTAAAATAACAAAACTTGAACTCTGATAAAAAAAAATGCATGTAACTGAAGGCACACCTAGTCCTTTATATTGTTTAAAAATCGAACAGATTAAGAAAAGTCAACATCTAAGCCGGCAAAGTGTCGGTGTGTGTGCAAGCGTGTACCTAGTCACGTACGCCACTGTATCGCCGACACGACACCGACGCCGGTGGTCCGCAGTGACAGTCGCCGACAGCACGCCGACCATTTGTCGGTGTCGGCCAGCGGTCGGCGTATGTGCAAGCATCCGTTCCCTCCAATGTTTCACTATTGGAATTTGGTCGGTCGACAAAAAGTCGGTCGACCAATATCGGTGTGTGTGCAACTGGCCTTATTGTCTCAAGACGTTTCCTAGAAATCCCAAAATGGGATCAGGCTAGTTTGTAATGCGAAATATCCCCCACAACCCACCGCCAGAGCATGTAAGTACCTGCATGAGCGAATATTCTGAGAAAAGACCAAATAACTGGTGATTTTACAGCACTGTCAATATCTGAGATGCACAAAGTACAACAAGCAGTGAAGTGGAAACCCGGGGATTCTGGGTAGGAACTCCAAGGAACCAGCACGTGTAGGTCTTAAGCTCCAGGTACCGAGAACCTATCTTTTCCTAGAATCGCCAAGAGGAGCAACCACTTGTGTGTGAACTTGAATACTCTCGGCTCTCTGGACTGAATAAGAAACAAAAGTCCATTCATACAGCATGAGCTAATGAGCGAATTTTCATTGAAATCTAGTATGGTTTTTTCACAGTCAACACTGTAGATTAGAACACTCCAAAACGGATTTCAATTACTTTTTTTCTCAAAAACTCCATTCTAAAAATTTTGTGGCAATTGCAATAGCTTCATTTTCCTTGAAAATTCGCCAACAAGTGAGCTTATGTCTTAGAATGAATTAGGCATCTTTTGATGTAAAAACATTTGAAAATTTGGAGAAAATACCCATTGCAAATTTTATTGAACATTTTCTCCATAATAATATAATTTTATCCGAGTTAAGACCCAACAGCCTCCCTACCTTCTTCATATTGCTTCCGAGTCTACCAAGGTAGCGGAAGCTTTGTTTTCACTTTTCAAGGACGAAAAAAAAAAGTTCTCCAAAATCAAAATTTTCACTCGCGTTTTGCGTTTTAGACCTTTCTGAACAATTTTGGTTCAGTGTCTGTGTGTCTGTGTGTCTGTGTGTCCGTGTGTCTGTGTGTCTGTCATGAATTCCTTGTAACGCGCATAACTATACGAAGTTATTGTCCGATTTCGATGAAATTTTCAGGGATTGTGCGGGTTGGTGTGTAGACGGTCCCCTATGAAAATCATCATCCCCGGATTGATAGAAGCGACTGCGCATGCGCAAACGTGAATTCCTTGTAACGGCCATAACTTCTACATTTTCCATCCGATTTCGATGAAATTTTCAGGGATTGTGCGGGTTGGTGTGTAGACGGTCACCTATGAAAATCATCATCCTCGGACTGACAGAAGCGACTGCGCATGCGCAAACGTGAATTCCTTGTAACGGCCGTAACTTCCACATTTTCCATCCGATTTCAATGAAATTCTCAGGGATTTTACAAATTAGAGTTTAGATGGTCCCCTATGAAAATCATCACCCCCGGATTGATAGTAGCCGATGCGCATGCGCGAACGTGAATTGCTTGTAACAGACATAACTTCCACAATTTCTACCCGATTTCGATGACATTTTCAGGGATTACGCGGATTAGGTTGTAGATGGTCCCCAATGAAAATCAAGGCCTTAAAATTTACAGTAGCCCCTGCGCATGCGCAAACGTAAAATCCTTGTAACAGCCGTAACAGTGGCGTGTGAGGTGAGGATCTCAAACCCCATTCAACCACCCCCTTGATGGGTCAGTCAGCAATGCTCTGGATTCCCACGTAGGAGTCCCAGGTTCGAATCCTTGTCAAGCTAAAAACTACCGCACTTACATTTTTCGTCCGAATTTGATGAAATTTTCTAGTATTGTCCAGATTAGCGTGTAGATGGTCCCCTATGAGGGTAGTGAAAGGTACTTTAAGATTGGTGTTTTCAGATTAACTACTATACATTGGATCATCTATATAATCGGGTTATGGATACGAGGAAGCTATGTGCCACACCCACTTGGCAGACGTTTTTTTATTTTTTAGCCATTATGTTGAATTATCCGCGAGAACTGTATCGATATTCGATATTTAGAAACATCGGATCCAAAGTATCGATATCCGAAAATGTCAGATAGTACAGTATCGATACTAAAATATCGAGTATCAGTACAGAAGTATCGATATTTTGAAATATCGGGTATCGATGCCCATTCCTACTTTTGAGATTCACACCCATGACCACTTAGAGTTTGCCTTAATAAAAATAGAGATTCACACTCGTTTTTTAGGACGTCCCACAGTAAGACTTGGGCGTCCTTATGCGATCGATCTGTTGTGAAGTTGGACAACACTCAACAGAAAAAAAAAAATAACCACACAGTAATCCGTTTTAGACCATTCTGAATCCAAATCCGCGAAAAAAACCATAGGTGTATGTCTGTGTGTGTGTGTGTGTGTGTGTGTGTGTGTGTGTGTGTGTGTGTGTGTGTGTGTGTGTGTAACAAAATCTTGTGTACTCTGCACAGGCCTTAGTTCTCAACCGATTTTCCTGGTTCTTTTTTTGTTCGTCGCGGAAAACTATCTAGTTGTGCACTACGTCGCCGGAATTTCGAATTTTGCCTTTTAAGGGGAGGAATGGGGGGGTTAATGCTCGAAAAACGTGCGTTTTTGGGCATAATCTTGTGTACTCTGCCCAGGCCTTAGTTCTCAAACGATTTTCGTGGTTCTTTTTTCGTTTGACGCGAAATACTATCTAGTTGTGCACTACGGCGCCGGAATTTCGGATTTTGCTTTTTAAGAGGGGGAAAGGGGGGGTAAATGCTTAAAAAACGTGCGTTTGCGTGCATAATCTTGTAAACTCTACCCAGGCCTCAATTTCCAACCGATTTGCGTGTTTCTTTTTTTGTTTGACTCAAATAACTTCCGAGTTGTACATGATTTTACCAGAGTTCCAAAATTCGCAAGGGGAGGGGGTGAGTGGGGGGATAATATTCACAAAATATCCGATTTTTCAATATTTCGGTTCCTTTACTGCTTACTAATTGTACCCAAGCTTTGAAATTGACGAAAAATTCTCATTATACCTCCGGATTTTCATGAATTATTCTCTGTACCACCATGGAACTAATAGTGGTGCCACCATGGTGTCAGGACATGGTGCCATGATGCCATAAACCGCTTATCTCGTGTTTTTTTTTTGTGTTTCACCTTGAATACGGATGTGAACTTCGACGGACTGCCTACCAAAACTAACAAATGAAAGTTCAATGTTACGACGTATTTCCGCTTTGGTGCCAGACTGGCACCATTGTTGGCGATGGGGAGGTGGTGGTGGGGGGGGGGGGTGAACTCGAATTCGCATGTTGGGTATCGTAGATCATGGATTTTAAAATGCTCTTCAGATTCGAGGCTCCCATGCCGCTAGAAATGTTAAGGTGGATAATGGGGGGGGGGGTCAGTATTTCTTGCCTAAAGTAATAAATAAATTACATCGAGTGAAACAGTTTTATCACTTAACAACTGGTTAAACTGATCTAATGCTTATCCAATGGGACGTCCCCTGAAATGCATGCATTACTATACAATATGTTCTGATTTATTGTAAGTCCAACCCTTAAGTCCTCATGGAGAGCGGAAGGTTTGTCTTATAGAGTGGTCTCTAATAAAAACCGTTTATTCAGTTTTGTTTTTCCCATTTTTCTCGGGCACTTATAGTTCAATTTTGATGATTCCAGCGGGAATCTTTTAGTTTTTCAATTCCCTAGACTGATGCGCTAATGAATTTCAAAAATCCTCGAAAATGTCAAATTTAGGTACAACTTTTAAAGTTTGAGCGCCTGCAATATAGGGAAATACTGTCACGGAACAGGGAACGAACGGCCACCGACTGAGACCGATGACCGACTGAAAATCACGAGTGTGAATCACCAAAAAGGTCTGATCTCCGTTTAAATTTCAGCTAACCAAAATGCAATCGCTGTTCGTTTCTTCGAATTGTTTTCAGTTTTGCTTCCTTAGCAATCAGTAATCAAATTCCCAATTTAGCACAACTCTTTATTTCTCCGAATTGAGTGTGAAGCGTATTACAATAACCTTGATTGCAAAAATATGGTTGGTATGCACAATGGCAAAGCTGTGTTCTTTGCAGGGGAATTAGCTATACATTCCAAATAGAATTTCACGTCAACCATTTGTGTTTCTCTAACAACCAAAAATCAAATTTTGTAGGAATAGAAGGCACCTACAACTTTGGGACAACGATGTTTTGCAGGTTGAGAGGCTGTGTTCTTTGCGGAGGGATGATTTATATAGAAAAATAATAAACCGCTGTGTAATAATTTGCCACGTTTTTTCGCAGGAGTTTTTAGACAGGAGAATGAACCTTTATCCAGCTCGATCTGTGAATTTGTGGACACTAGCAGGGACTTGTGAACTGAGCTCCTTGGGGAAGCGAGATTTTGCTAAACCTTGGGTCAATCGTACGAGTAATTTTTACCAACAATCGATTAGGATTATTGGTCGACGGAACCGTAACAATTCCGGCCAAGTAAAATTTAGTGAGGAAGCTGTACAACACACCAGGTTTTGCAGAATTTTTCCTTCATAAGTGATCGCGCGGAAAGAATCAACGTGGCAAAGAGCATCCGCCGCCGTCGTCTACCTACTCGTAACCCATCTTCGGCAAACGAGGTTCTTACCCTCCATTGTTCCTTTTATGACCACCAATAAAATGTATATTATTCTTTCGACTATTGTCCCCGCTAATGGGTCAACCAGGACATTTTTTTTACCATCGGTGATTTTTTTTTTTACCGGGTGATTTTGAATTTGAATACGTAATGGGGGACTTCTGCCGACTATAACGTGTTATCCTTCCCTTCCCCACGCCTTGGCGCTATAATCGTTCTCGATGTTTTCATTTTTCTTTCGCGGCCTGTGGGCGTGTTCATTAATAAATCATCGAGTGGTTTACCACTTTTTAATGACACTCGGGTTATTTCACGCCTGTCGTCCGAATGGCAGCCGCAATTTCAAATTCGGTATTCGGCGGTTGAACTAATGGATTAGTCGGAAATAATTGGTTTGAGAAAAGCATTACGACCATAAGGGCCTGATGACAGTATCATCCATCTGGAACAAGAATGACATAAATCGAATAAGTTGATTTTCGGGAAATCTTCAACTAGGGGTTTTCCGTTGTTTCTTCAACTGTGAAGGCATAAATTCACGTTTCAATAGCTGAACTAAAATGAAGTAGAGTTGTTTTTATGAGGTCCTATGACTTTCATGATCCGATTTCTAAAGAGTAAAACCAACACAGCAGTAAAGCAGACTGAGCAGTAAAACGAATTTGGTTTCTGGTGTACACAAATGGTTAATAATGGTAAAGAAACTAGTTTCTGGTCTGCAAGAAACCAGGTTACTACCTAGGTATATTGAGGTACCTACTATATTTGCCTAGCTGATTGATAAAAGTTTTTAACCCTATTCTTGGCTAAGAGACAAATCGCTGTCGAAGAAATGGCTATTTTGTTTTTCCCATTAATTGGGGCTCTAATTGCGAGTAAATGAGATTTTTCTGGTTTTTTGACCGACTTCATCAGCACCGAAGGTGCGCGAAGGAAGGATACCTCAATGATGCCTACTCTTATTCCTGTTTTGAATAATTCAATTATTGCACTATCGGCGCACGTTGTAACACTAACCAGATGGACGTGGAATCTACTTGTGTACGTTTGTGTCTGCAGATGGGCACGGCGGCGACTTCAATGTGTACCTACCTTTCTACCAACATATCTGAATAATTTGTTATTATTATTGCTTCCGAGTCTACCAAGGTAGCGGAAGCTTTGTTTTCACTTTTCAAGGAAGAAAAAAAAGTTCTCCAAAATCAAAATTTTCACTCGCGTTTTGCGCTTTAGACCTTTCTGAACAATTTTGGTTCCGTGTCTGTGTGTCTGTCTGTCTATGTGTCTGTCCGTCTGTCATGAATTCCTTGTAACGCGCATTGTCCGATTTCGATGAAATTTTCAGGGATTGTGCGGGTTGGTGTGTAGACGGTCCCCTATGAAAATCATCACCTTCGGACTGATAGTAGCCACTGCGCATGCGCTAACGTGAATTTCCTTGTACCGGCCATAACTTCTACATTTTCCATCCGATTTCAATGAAATTTTCAAGGATGTTACAGATTAACTTGTTTTGATGTTTAGAGATTAACTACTGTGTATCGGATCATCTATACAATCAGGTTATGGATACGAGGAAGCTATGTGCCACACCCACTTGGCAGACTTTTTTTCCTTTTTAGTGGGATGTCATCATCAGTTTTGAGGTCGGTCCGTTTTTTGGTTTATTATTTATAATAATAAGCCTATGTGATCGTATCGCAAAAAATTTTTATAACCCCCCCTCAAACTTTGTCACTTTACGTTTCAAGGTGCGTAGAATCCAAATCTGCAATGTCCGTCCGCCGTCCGCCGTTCGCCGTCCGGGCCATAAAAGGCCTTAGAATCGGTCTAAAAAACCCGTTCTTTCGCACATAGACTCCATTTGGGGTCTAGTTGGTCCTAACGTCGAACTATTCCGATCGCTTCATTCGTATAGAAGTTATGGGCAAATAACCGGCCAAAAAAGAGGTTTTTGCTTAAATATGCGTGGGGTGACATTTTCCAAGTATTTTTCTTCATAATGGATGGTTGGTGGCTTTATAGACGATTATATAGAAAAATAATAAACCATTAAAATAATAAAATAATAAACCATAAAAATAATAAACATACGATAAATCAGAAACACGAGTGTGAATCACAAAAGAGGTCTAATCTCCGGATGGTTGGTGGCTTTATAGACGATTATATAGAAAAATGATAAACCATTAAAATAATAATAATAAAATAATAAATAATAAAATAATAAACCATAAAAATAATAAACGTGCGATAAATCAGAAACACGAGTGTGAATCGCAAAAAAGGCCTAATCTCCGTTCAAATTAAAGCTGACCGAAATGCCATCGATGTTTTTCTTCATGTTGGATGGTTGGTGGCTTTATAGACGATTATATAGAAAAAATAATAAACCATTGTGTAATACACATGTAGTGGTAGCCATTACGTTGTAGTACAGCTGTGTGAGGGGAGGATAAAGAAGGCTGGTCCTCGTTTTATAATTTTACTCAAGTACTTTCGCCTGGTGGCATCATCAGGAGCTAAAATCGAATTGAAACCAACTTATATCTACCCCTAAGCTACAAGTGAGTACCTATTCACCAGTTACCCCAATTTGAGTTATCTAATGAATAACCCCAAATTAATACATACCATATATAAATTATAGGTTCGCCAGCCCCTACCATAACTGGAAATCTAGCCAAATGATTTTTACCAAGTATAACCAAGGGAAATGTGAACCCCCATCCACTATACAGTTAAGGTATGCAACCACATTGATCCACATGATTAACTATCACCATAGTCTAACTAAACATTAATCTAGATAAGATGTGTATTGTCTTGTTTTTTTTTTTTATAAAGAAAAATTTTAAAATTCCAATGACATATGTACTTGAAAAATGTTTTTAAACTTAAATAATTATGTAACTTAACTACCTATTTAAGATGTATAAGTTGGTTTCAATTCGATTTTAGCTCCTGATGATGCCACCAGGCGAAAGTACTTGAGTAAAATTATAAAACGAGGACCAGCCTTCTTTATCCACCCCTCAACCAGCTGTACATTGTGTAATAATTTGCAGCGTTTTTGTTATAAAGGTTTTTGTATTATTTATTTGTATTTTACAGCATGGTGGCAAATACATCACTTTGCCAAGTTCTGGGTTCAGTGGGTAGGTGACATAAAAATGTATGAGAATTTTTTTGTGTCAAAACCTGCACTTCCCATGATCTTTAAAGACCGGTGGTGCGCAACAGATTCTGGAACATCATTATAATTTGTAGTAGCTACTTGATGGGAGACTAGGTGAAGTAGGGTCTGAAATACACGAGTGCAACAGTTCACGTTGTACCTATTTTACTCACAAAAAACTAATAAGTTGTATCTCAGCCCGAGCGATCAATTTACATCTCGAAAGTTAGTTTATAAAAAATAAACAACAACTACGTATGAAAAAGTGCTTCTTCGAGTAATTAATTACCTTCAACCGGTCTGAAAATAAAGAAGAAGATTACATTACACCTTATTTTTGATAGATTACAATTAAAAAGTCTGCCAAGTGGGTGTGGCACATAGCTTCCTCGTATCCATAACCCGATTTTATAGATGATCCGATACATGACTAGTTAATCTCAAAACATCAATCTCGAAGTACCTTCCACTCCCCTTATAGGGACGCTACACGTCAACCCGCACAATCTCCGAATATTGTTGGAAAATGTAGAAGTTATGGATGTTATAAGGATTTCATGTTTGCGCATGCGCACAAAATACTTTCAACTCGGGGGCCATGATTTTCATAGGGGACCATTTCCACCCCAACTTGCATAATTCCTGAAAATTTCATCGAAATCAGATGAAAAATGTAGAAGTTGTGGCTGTAACAAGGAATTAAAAGTTTGCGCAGACGCAGTAGCTACTATCAGTCTGGGAGCAATGATTTTCATAGGGGACCATCTACATGCCAACTCGTAGAATAATAAACTCGGTCCGATACGAAGTTATTTTCCAATTTCTATGAAATTTTCAGGGATTTTGCGGGTTGGTGTGTAGACGGTCCCCAATGAAAATCATCATCCCCGGACTGATAGTAGACACTGCGCATGCGCAAACGTGAATTTCCTTGTAACGGCCATAACTTCTACATTTTCCATACGATTTCAATGAAATTTTCATGTTACAGATTAGTATTTAGATGGTCCCCTATGATAGTCATAGAGAATGGTTTTTCATAGAGGGATTCATTCATAGAGATATGGCTCCCTGTGAGAATCTCAAATCCTATTCATTGCATCACTAGGCCTCAATAGCTCAGAGGTTAAAGCATAGAATTGTGCCCCAGGGGTCGCGGGTTCGAATCCCAGCCGAGGCTGAGAATTTTTTTGATCCAATCACATACATCTACTCACTTAATTTTTCATCCGAATTTGGTGAAATTTTCTAGGATTGTCCAGATTAGCGTGTAGATGGTCCCCTATGAGGGTAGTGAAAGGTACTTAGAGATTGGTGTTTTGAGATTAACTAGTTAGGTATGCTTCGGATCATCTATATACAATCGGGTTATGGATACGAGGAAGCTATGTGCCACACCCACTTGGCAGACGTTTTATAATTTAATGTCAGTATGTTGCAAGTAAGTATATCTACTTTGGGTAATCATAGATGTTTCAAGTTACCTGATTTGAGGAATAACTTCTCTACGTACCTACTTAATCGTGCCTACGTTGTATAGGTTGGTAGGTAGATTCAAATTGGTAATGTAATCTAAACCGGAGAAAAATGTATTTTTAAAGAAATAATAATATCATAAACACAACGTCGTTTAGATTCGGGCTCTGAGGAAAACCGTTTTGTTAACCATACTGCTGATAATAGCATGCTGTTCTTCCTCTTCCCTTCAAGTCTCATCGAGCTTCGATGTTGTTGCTGTTGTGATAAATAGATGGTTCTGGTTTTGGTGAATCAATGATAAAAATACAATTTCACTTAAAACGATCAGTGTGTAGGCACTACCTTAGGTTAATACTTAAATCTATGCAGAATCTATTTTTAGCAGAAAGAGTGCTTCTCCTTTCCACCTTGATGTAGCCCCCCCCCCCCCTCCAAAAACGCTGCAAATCATTGCTCAAAGGTTTATTATTTTCTGTATAAATCACCCTTCTGTATAGATCACTGGTTCTCCATCAATAGCACCTACCCCCATCTGTATTCTCCCTTCAAATCGACCTTCCCTCTCAAATTTCAGCTTCCTGCGTTCAATAGGATTGAAAATGGCTTCGGAGCTCACTCAGCTGATCAGTGATCTGAAGAGTGAAGATGATCTCCTCGAATGCTGGAGACGCCTGGAAGAGCACTTCCATTCAATAGGATTAAAAATGGCTTCGGAGCTCACTCAGCTGAACAGTGATCTGAGGAGTGAAGAAGATCTCGAATGCTGGAGACGCCTGGAAGAGCACTTCCATTCAATAGGATTGAAAATGGCTTCGGAGTTCACTCAGCTGATCAGTGATCTGAAGAGTGAAGAAGCCTTTGAGCAATGATTTGCAGCGTTTTTTACCCACTAACATTTTTTTTACCTACCAACTTTTTTTTACCTACCAGCTAGGTACTACCTACCACACCATACTGACTTCACACCTTCACAATCAAGTTTATTAGAAAGAACTAAACGCTTCACACTCGATTGGAAAAATAGAAAGCTTCATATGGAAATTTGATTACTGGTTACGCAGAGGGCAAAACTGTATACAAATCGAAGAAATGAACAGCGATCGCATTTTAGTCCGATAAAATTTGAATGGAGATTAGACCTCTTTTGCGATTCACACTCATGATTCTGTTTTATCGAAGGAAAACCTTCAAGTACTCGTAGGGACCGAACGGTTTGTCCTACGGAGCTCCGGGAGGTCTCAGAAATTTTTAAAAATTCAATACTATTTAAAATTGGTGAAAAAACGATACCTTTATTTCGAGAGTTTTCGAGCTAGGGCACTCTTGAAAATTTCAACCCTTAATTTTCACCCCTTAGAAGTGACCTACATCAACCAAAAGCTTCGCGGCACAACTAGACCCCAAATGGAGCCCATATACCAAATTTGAACCAAATCGGTCCAGTGTTGATAAGAAAAGTACCGCGTACGGCGGACGGACGGAAATTTTTTTATTCGATTTTCGTATTCTATGTACCTTGAAACTTAAAACATCAAATTTTGAGGGGGGTTAAAATTTTTTTTTCTTGCTCGATTCCAAAGGCTTACCTACCTATTATTGAAAATAATAAACCAAAATGGCCTTGATTAAGTGAGATGGTACTGCTTATGAATAAATAGATTTGATTTTATTGAATTTATTTATTTAATCGAAAAACTTTATTTAATGTTGGCAAGGAAAATCCTTGTGTTCAAACAATTTTTAAATTATGATTTTTTACTCTTTCGACTCAGAATGTTGCCGACCCCTGGGCATCGTTCAGTGATCGAGCAAACCATTGTTGTGCTGAAGTGAAAAATATGTAATATAAAACGAATGGGCGTGTAATATCTTTTTCCGATAATTCGATGAACTTATTTGCTTGCTAGTGTGTGTGTGTTGAACTTCATCTTGTACCTTCGAACAAGTATCTTCAAAATTAGCTTAGAACAAGGCTGAATTTTTCAAACAAAAGCCTCCTTCCCCACCGATCATGATATCTTTTTTTTTAATTTTTTTTAATGGCATCGGCCTTTATTAAACTATTAGCCAACAGCGGTAATATGAAGTTCAATAATTGTTAATGATCTGTAAACAATATGAAATGAAACAGAATACTATGAAACAGTCTGTGGTTTAAAATGGACCACAAGCATAAATTTCACTATATATTCTATGGTTTACACTTGAAATGATGGTAACCATTGAGAAGGGCAGAGGAATTTCCCGCGAGAGAACCTGAAGCAGAGGTCTTCGTTCTTCTTCCAGTGCTGGGCACGTCAGCAATATGTGCAGTATTGTTTCTTCGGAAGCAGTGCAAAATCGGCAGTCGGAAGATGTTTCCACACCTATCTTATGCAGGTAGGACTTCGTGATACATGTACCACATCGGACTCTTGAAATGCATTTGAAAAATCCTTTGGATTTTCCCGGAAAGCTGGAAAACCGCTAGCCGCAGCTATTTAGGTGGGTTTGGAATCATATCACTATAAGTTTTACCGGCATGATAGTTTCTATAAAGGGAACTCCATTGCGAATGTGCCGATTTTTCTAAATGTAGGCGTCCTACTTGTGGCTGCAGTATGTTGAGACCACAGAGGTAGGGTCCCGTCTACTCGTGGTGTTTGTGACGATCGCCACACCAGTTGTAATGGGAGTTCGTTCGACAGGGTTGAGGTCTCAATTCGCGGTGAAGTTGGTATCGGATCGAGGTTGTGACGCCACGTGCCGATCCCAAGTTCTCTGATCGTTATAAGACTCAACGTGGCGAGCTCGGGTGGGGAAATACAAACAAATATCGAAACAATATGAAAGTTAAAATTACAAGGGTAGCGGGCGATAATTACCTGTGGCGTGACGGTGAAGCAGCCAGTCGGAAGTTCGTGACGAAGGTAAGCTGAAATGGTTTTGCCTGATGGGCTTCCTAAAGAGAAAAGATGGAACATCAAATGTGATTCCTGCCGTAAGGGCCTACGAGGATTCCTGAAGGGAATCTCGGAAATTGTGGCGGAGTGTGACGATGCACCAAGCTCCGTGTTACACACTGAGGAACCAGGTAGAACTCGAAAGAGCAACTGCAAGGTAACGACAAATAGAATTATTTATTAAAGAGTAAGAGATCAAGTTTCTGACTAGGCACACTGATGGTGTGTCGAAAAGAAGCCTGAGGGGCGGAACAAACAAAGTAAGTATGGCACAAGAAATATCAAATTTATGAATATAAGCGTAATAAATGTTCAATTTACAAGGCAATTTCATCAACTCCACTCTACTTTATGTTTCAGGTTTTCAGAGGTAAAATCAGTTCAAAGTTCCGGGTCAGCAAACAAAGGTGAGTATGGTTTAGATTTAAGTTCAGGTAAGTTTTAGCTTTAAGTGTACAATTTAACTTGTGACTATTCTGTTCAAATGTTAATGCTTTACTTCTACGCACTGTTCCTATTATCATTGGCCAATGGATAAAAGGTAAGTTTAGTTCACTCACACGTGTAAGGGCCCTTAGGTATCCTTCCAAGGTGATGTGGCGATTGTGGCAACAGTCGTCCAGTTGGTGTCCAGGGGTCTTTGCAACCGGGCGATCGAGAAGAAGATATGCAGCAGCTCTGATGTCCAGGGGTCTTACAGAGACTGAGGCGATTGTGGCGGTTTGGGGGTGGCAAGAAAGTTCGCGGGCAGCTGGGCTCTCAACGACTAAACTTGGTGAAGATATGACTGGGAGTGCGAGAGAGGGGGCTGCACGCTGGTTTTGTTCAGGGGGTTCCCCCTCCGCTCCCTCGACCGACGGGTGGCCTGCAGGTGGAGACGCCTGATTGGCTCCCGCCACTGAGGGAGGGACGCTCTGGTTGGAGACGGCATCTTCAGTTGAGGGGGGGTGACGTCACCTGGGAGCTGACCATGGACCCAAAACTGAGCAATGATGATCGCAGGTGACTATGCCAGCTTCGGGTCGGAAGGAGATTAATAAATTAATCTAGCCTCATCACTGGGAAGGGGTCCACAGTGAGCGGAGGCTCACATAAATATCTGTGTAGATCAGAGGGTGGGAAGACGGCTCTACGGTTTCTTCTGCGTTTTTTATGGCATTTTTGGCCAGCTTGTCTGCACATTCGTTTCCGTGAATCCCAATGTGTCCTCTTATCCATACAAAATAGGTTTCCTCACCGCGATTTTTCAGAACGGATACTTCGGTGAGGATCTTCCTTTCTAAGGCATTTATAGAGGTTCCGGGTCCTATATTTTTCAATTTTTGTAACGCGCTTCGGGAATCTGATATTAACACATTGTGTGTGAAACGTTGCGGACTTGTCTTTAGGTAGTCTACTGCTAACCAAAGGGAATGATGTCTTTTGTGTTTAGTCACCCCCCAGTCAACGAGCTACTTCCCAAATCAGGGTTATGATTATCTGGGAGATGATCCAGATGTGACCAGATCAGTTCAATGGTTTGGTTCAATCGTACGAACAGGATGTTTTACCAGTTTTATTTTATTTATTTATTTTGGTTTATTATTTTCAGTAATAAGCCTTTGGAATCGAGCAAGAAAAAAAAAGTTTTACTCCCCCCTCAAAATTTGATGTTTTACGTTTCAAGGTACGTAGAATACGAAAATCGAATAAAAAAATTTCCGTCCATCCGCCGTACGCGGCACTTTTCTTAGCAACACTGGACCGATTTGGTTCAAATTTGGTATATGGGCTCCATTTGGGGTCTAGTTGTGCCGCGAAGCTTTTGGTTGATGTAGGTCACTTCTAAGGGGTGAAAATTAAGGGTTGAAATTTTCAAGAGTGCCCTAGCTCGAAAACTCTCGAAATAAAGGTATCGTTTTTTCACCAATTTTAAATAGTACTGAATTTTTAAAAATTTTTGAGACCACCCGGAGCTCTGTAGGACAAACCGTTCGGTCCCTACGAGTATTTGAAGGTTTTCCTTCGATAAAACAGAATCATGAGTGTGAATCGCAAAAGCGGTCTAATCTCCATTCAAATTTTATCTGACTAAAATGCGATCGCTGTTCATTTCTCCGATTTGTATACAGTTTTGCCTTCTGCGTAACCAGTAATCAAATTTCCATATGAAGCTTTCTATTTTTCCAATCGAGTGCGAAGCGTTTAGTTCTTTCTAATAAACTTGATTTGTGAAGGTGTGAAGCCAGTATGGTGTGGTAGGTAGAACCTAGCTGGTAGGTAAAAAAAAGTTGGTAGGTAAAAAAAATGTTGGTGGGTAAAAAACGCTGCAAATCATTGCTCAAAGGCTTCTTCACTCTTCAGATCACTGATCAGCTGAGTGAGCTCCGAAGCCATTTTCAATCCTATTGAATGGAAGTTCTTTTCCAGGCGTCTCCAGCATTCGAGAAGATCTTCTTCACTCTTCAGATCACTGATCAGCTGAGTGAGCTCCGAAGCCATTTTCAATCCTATTGAATGGAAGTGCTCTTCCAGGCGTCTCCAGCATTCGAGGAGATCTTCTTCACTCTTCAGATCACTGATCAGCTGAGTGAGCTCCGAAGCCATTTTTAATCCTATTGAATGGAAGTGCTCTTCCAGGCGTCTCCAGCATTCGTGGAGATCTTCTTCACTCTTCAGATCACTGATCAGCTGAGTGAGCTCCGAAGCCATTTTCAATCCTATTGAACGCAGGAAGCTGAATTTTGAGAGGGAAGGTCAAGGGAGAATACAGATGGTGGTAGGTGCTATTGATGGAGAACCAGTGATCGATACAGAAGGGTGATCTATACAGAAAATAATAAACCTTTGAGCAATGATTTGCAGCGTTTTTTTAATGGTGGTCTGCTTAAACGCGTTATTTGACCAAAAACATGATCAAATCGTGACCTACTTTTGCAAATAGGTTCTTGAACTTACGAATCCAGTGACACCACTTCTCCAAAACCTCTACTCG
Organism: Apolygus lucorum; assembly: GCA_009739505.2. Classification (NCBI taxonomy): domain Eukaryota; kingdom Metazoa; phylum Arthropoda; class Insecta; order Hemiptera; family Miridae; genus Apolygus; species Apolygus lucorum. The sequence continues at coordinate 19,038,824 of CM019169.2, read as the reverse complement.
TACCTCCATAGGCTGCTAAATGGGAGCCAATAAGCTAGGAAATGAAATTCTAGTTCAGATTTACCTTTCGATATACTACTCATAACAATTATATGTAAATTATTCAATAATCCTTATTAAATGTAAATTTATTCTTCGAGCGCGTGGGGTTTAAAATATTTCAGGTTGATTCATATTTTGAATGGGCAGCCTTGATATGGATATCATAAAGCTCTGACATGTTGGAGATCCGCTGAAGATTCATTTCAGATAATCGCTCCAGCTTGAAATTGATATTTTATTCTGACCGACCTCCGCATCCGAAGTTCAAAAGACCCCCGCAGCGGTTCCGTAAAATTAGTCACCATAGTTGGTTCGTTGGATGAGATTTAAGGGTAATTACTCCAATTTGTAAATACTCAAGGTGCGCAAATATCAAAAACCATTGTTTTATAAATAACTAGCTGGAAAGCCTACTTAAAGCAGGCAAAAACGATTCATCCGACTCTCCCCGCCACCCACTCCCTCTGCCTCCCGCCCCCAACTCATCCGACTACTCCCGCCCCAGCTCCTCCGCCTCCTTTCGCCCCCAACCCCTCTGACTCTCCCCGCCACCCACTCCCTCCGACTCCTCCCGCCTCCGACTTCTCTCGCCTCCGACTCCTCCCGCCCCCAACCCCTCCAGCCTCCGACTCTCCCCACTCCCACGACCCCTCCAACCCCTCCGTGCATACGTACGTACGTACGTACGGTTGGCGTTTTATATAATTAGATTGTCAAACCGCATGCTTTAGTTGAAGGCCGAGGCAGTAGAGAATTGGCAACGATGCACGTCAGTCGTACAATATGGCTGCCGACTGATTAACCCTTGATTATGAAATGAAATGAAATGAAATTTATTTCCTTCATCATCATACAATGAATAATATATAATAAATGTAGTATAATCTCAAAACCAGTTACAGAATAATCTGGTTTCTTTTACCAGCTACATCTTGAAGGGTAAATGTATGCCTTGCTTGTGGCGGCATACATGAGCCTGTTTCCCATTCCCGTTTTCCTGTATGTAGACTAGACATATCGAGATCACCTCCACAAATTACTTATACAATAAAAAATATGTAACGGTGTTCCAACTCACAAGATTATTATTATTAAAATTAATTATTCGGGCAAGTACCTACTTCGATTGCAATACCAGATTCTATTATTTAGTTTACTAGATTGCATACATTGGGTATCTTGACTTATTACTAGAAACAATCATGTTATCCATATTTAGTACTTGTTCTTTAAAAATATTAACCAGTTTATACATCGGGTATAGGTTTTCATTGGCAAATAGAGGATGGATACTATTGAAGATACAATTGTAAACCACTATCATTCGATAAATAGGGCCTCGACCAGTAAAAGCTTTTTTTATTTTGGGAAGTTCCATTCTATACGGTTTATTTCTCAAATATCTAAAGTTCACATTGAACTCATTTTTGTTCTTCAGTAAGTATTTACCAATATTAAAAGTATACAATTGTTCCAGGCTCATGATTTTCAGTTCTTTGAATAAATCAATTGTGGGGTACCTTTTATGTTTAAGAAATCCGATTTTAAGCAATCTTTTCTGTAAGACAAACAGCGGTTCTAAGATAAATTTAAATGTACCACCCCATATCGTAATACCAAATTGAATAAGAGACTGCCCCAAGGCATAGTACACGACTCTTTTAATAGAATCACCCAGGAATTTTATTTTGCTCATAATGAATGCAAATTTCCTCAGTTTATTGGTAACATATTTAACATGATCATCCCATTTTAGCCTATAGTCCAGAACAACCCCCAAGTACCTAACAGATCTAACTATATTAAGTCTGTCACAGGTGCAAGGGATTTCATTCTGTAAACAGTCACCTGAGTGCATATACACTTGCAAGTCGTTTGGCCAATCTTTATCTTTAATGATCGCAGGTAGGATATTACATTTATTTACATTCAAATTAAGTTTATTCAAATTCATCCAAAGTTTAATATTGGCAAGATCTGATTCAAGTTTGTTTACTGCTTCTTCCCAATTTGAGCCATCAGTAATTAGAGCAATATCGTCAGCGAACAAGTACATATCGCTCAATAAATCTATGTTGACGATATCGTTCATGTACAGAATAAACAGGCTTGGACCCAAAGCTGTTCCCTGAGCAATTCCATAATCTCCCATGCTTAATGTATCGCTCCAAATGTCGTCGTCTATGGCGACTATTTGCCTTCTATCACTGAGATAGCTCCTAAACCAATCATGGACCGTACCTCTGATACCCATGTTATACATTTTGTTCAAAAGTAAATCCTTACTGACGCAGTCAAAAGCCTTGGACACATCGAGGTAGCAAGTCAGTACTCTATTTCCTTTTTCTAAATATGAATAAATTTCATTCGTGAAGCTCATTAACGCATTTTCAATACTTTTGTTTTTTTGGAACCCAAATTGCTTACTTGTTATTATGTCTAGTTTTTCCATGTACTTAGTTAACCTTTTGTTGATAATTTTGTCCAAAATTTTACCAAAGCAAGATATTATCGATATCGGACGATAGTTGGGAGAATCGGTTTTACAAATTATTCCTGATTCATTTCTTATTTCCTAGTTTAAAAGAATAATCTGTTTATTATCACAACTGTTGGGGCAACACTGGCCTGATTCTGATGGCAGTGCCTAGTCTCCCTCTCCTAATCTCTCTCTTCTCTTGTAGATCTTCTTCTTCCCCTCGTTTTTACTACCCGCCATTGTTCACGGTGCTTTTAAGATTTCTTTTCGATTTCGTTTCAAGATATCATTTCAAATTCAAGTTTCTTGTAAAATATATCGCTCAATCCGCGAGTATCGTTGCCGACCTCAGATTTTCATGTGAACATCTAAACCACCTCTACCTTCCTGGTTACCTACTCTCTAACGTTGCTGTTCACCATCTGGACTCCTGCTGGTTGCTGATGAATCTGAACGCCGCACTGGGGCCCCAGGTACCAATCTACAAGAACTTACGAGGTAACAAATTTGCAAATTCCCTTCATTCGTCGATTACCCATTTCCATCCCCATTCGTTCATTCCTTCATTCACATACCAAGAAAAGCCCTATGTAAATCAGTCATCTTCTAAATCCTACAAAATTGGTCAGCAGCTGTATACAATCTTCTTCTCCTTTCTTGGCGCTACAATCCGATGTGGATCTTGGCCGCTCCAACAACTTTTCGCCATTCGTTCCTATTCCTGGCTGTGGACTTCCAATTAATATCCCCGGGTTGGCGTCGCTCTCCACTTGGTCCATCCACCTGGCCCGTGGTCGACCTCTTTTCCGTTGTCCCCATGGATTCCCAACAAGAATCTTGCACGGAATCCCAGCTTCACCCATTCTCATCACACGATCAGCCCATTTTAAGCTGGAAGCTATGACAAAGTTAGATGGTGGAACATCACGGTAGATATCATATAACTCTTTGTTGTATCTTTTCCTCCATTAAAAAAATTATGGATGTTACAAGGTCTTCACGTTTGCTTATGAGCAGAGGATCTACAAGCTATCCCTGGAAATTTCATTGAAATTGGACATTACCTTCGTATAGTTTTGCCCGTTACAAGAAATTCATGGCGGTCAGATACGAAACCAAAATTGTTCAGGAAGGCCTGTACATCTGTATATACAGGTGTGTAAAACGGGAGTGGACATTTTGATTTTGGAGAACATTTTTTTTTCAACCATGAAAAGTGAATCTTCCGCTACCTTAGTAGACTCGGGAGCAAAACCCTGACACCGGCTGCTAATAGAAAAAGGCATTTACTTTATATTTTCTCAAAGATCGTTTTTCAGCTACGAACAAAAACACCTAAAGTTAGTAAAATATGAACAAAAACTACGTGAAGAAGTTAGGAAACGAAAAATATCCTTGAAAACAACTCCAGGTTAAAGATAATCGAAAGCATTACCTACACGGCGAGGATTTTAAATTTCGATTCCGAACAGAATAAAACTGAAACGCAATTCATTCTTTTCAATAATTTTATTAATTTTTATACAATGGGTAGTTACTTTTTTTTTATGAAGGCACACGTATCGATATAGTACATCATCGAAAAATACACAGTATTTCTTGTTGTGACAAACAACAGAATTAGTTAAACTAACACATTTATTGTTATTCTATTTACATCAATCTTAATACTGAATAGGTTCTTTGTGACCTCTTCATGGGGCTGTACATTAAATTACACATGAGAAAAAAAGTAAATTACACGTATGAGTATAAAATGTCTCTGAAATAAAATGAAATTTATTATAAAGAAAAACTTGGCACTTGGATTTGTTTCAAAGCGCATTGACTATTCAGGTAATTTTTTCCGTAAAATGCTTACTCTCAATCAACCGCCTTTCCTATAAAAATAAATAAGTTCCTACAGGCAACAAAATTTAAAAGATATTATAGTTTAAAGGTCATAAATATTATTTTATTAATAATATTATCGTTGGCGAAGCACCAGGGTGATGTAGATCAAACGCCGCAAATTATTACGCAACGTTTTATTGATCTCTATACAGATCTATCAACATCAAACTAACAAACAGCAATCTTTTGTAATGGCCGATTTCCATCGCTCATTTTTCAAAATGATAAACGAAAAATACTGGTGTATTAAAATTAATAATAATAGTACCGGTCATGGAATGCATTTTTCATTAATTTTTCCTTGAGTTGAGGCATTTTTACTACGAGTATTTTAGGACGATTGTGATTTGAAAATTTCTCAAAGAAAGTCTGCACTTTCTGCGTTGATATTTTTTTAAATTTGCGTGATTCTTGAAGGAGACCATTTAAAAGTATTCAAGTCGAAAAGTTTCTAATTGTTTCAATCAAGGTGAAACGACGAAATTTTCGTGTGAATCGATCAATTTATTCATTGTTGATTAGATTTTTGAGTGAGAATTTCTTTCTTAAAATCGCCATGGTTTGCGCCTTCGAAATGCGTAAAATTGACGACATGAGCTCTTAACTGTGTATTCTCTAATCTTTTGACTCACCTTTCCCAGTTTCATATCAACACTACCTGGGATGGGCGATTTTAAAAAAATTGTTAAGTGAAAGTGGATTTTTCGAGGGTGACTTGAAACACCTACAGCTTTCGTCCCTAGTCATCTTCCTTATCACTCTCTGCTTTCCAGTGCATTTTCCCTGCTTTTCAACTCGTCTCAGATGTGTTATCGCGACAATACGATCGTGACGGAGTTGATCACTGATTAGAACCTACCTATCCTAATATTTCCTTTCTGTTCTAGATTTCACCATGCGGATACAAGACGCAGCCAGGTGCTCGTCATGAAGGACATTTTTTAGATTAGATTTTGATTGATGATTGATTCTATTTTATAGCCTAAACAGTTACAACATTTCGACTGATCTGTAGAATTTTTAAGACACTGTTTTCTATGATATATTTTTAATAAATAAGAAACAATGTGATTGTAATGAGAAACAATGTGATTTTTGCTAAAAAAAAAACGAACAAAAACCTGAACATTTCCTGTTATTACTGGGAATAAATGTTTTCTTATTTTTTCGAATTCCAACGAATTCCAAAAAAAAATGTTATTCTAAAACCCGAGATTGATCTTTATTACAACTCTAGATACTGTTTCAAGTCATCATGGGCTATTACTACTCGAAAAACAATTAAATTCGTGCGGTATTCCAAGTCACACAACTCTACTACTCTAATAATTAGGGCTCGGCATTTTGCATATTTGCATATTTTTTTTGCGATATGCCCAAGCTGTAAGGAGCCCAAATATGCCATATTCAAGCCATTTTGTCGCTCCAAATTTAAATTTATCGTGCATATATTTGCATATATTCACAGTTTTTGGTATAAGTGCATATAATGGGCATTTCTTGACAAAAGCCATATTTTCCAGTGTTGTCAGATATTTCCTCTAACCAATTTTTCCTTCCCAGTTTTGCAAAAATGCAATTGAAGAGTCCAAATCCTGACCTCCATCGGTTGACGACCTCAACCGTAAAAAACCCTTTCAAATATCTACCAATTGTCTCAGCAGATGTGGAGCGGTCATTCTCCCGTTTGAAACTATTATTGCACGATTTGAGAAAATCTTTTACAACTAAAAATTTGGAAAAGCACTTGGTAGTACAAGCTAACATATTTTAACAATTAAATGTTTTGTCTAAAAACTGAGTAAAACTATTGTAAAAATTGTATAAAATGATTTTGTATAAAAATGTACATACAAAAAAATGAATAAATACAAGTAACTATGCACTGAAAAGACTTTGTTTCCCACTTATTATTCAATTGTTCAACTATCTCTAGCATATTTTGAAGGCATATTTTCGGATTTTTTCGCGCATATGTACAAATGCATATATTGGGCATCTACGTGCATATTTTGAGGTTTTATTTCGCATATATTGCCGAGCTCTACTAATAATACATAAATTACTTGGAAGTAAAAAAAAAACTTTTTTTTTCGGTACGGCTCAGTTCTTTGAATAGCCTTCGACCTTTTGAAATTTTGGCCAAAATTTTATGTGTAAAACGACTCAAACTTCAGGTTCTGAAAGTTGAAAAGCGTTTCAAGTCACCCAAATTCGTTTCCACAGTCCCAGTACAGCTGCTTGGACGCAAAACCCACGATCTTTTTAGGAGACTGCTGTTTTTCCATTTCAAGAGGTAATCTGAGTTGTTATAAATAAATTGACGTATTCAACCAGTACCAAATAATTTACAGCTCTGGACTAAACGATATAGTCAGACTTTACAACACCACCCGAACTATTTTTAACGCTAATTTATTACTCTGCAACTAAATTCATGGAAAAAAAACGTCGTATGTCGATCGCCAATGCGTTTATTAAACAGATCGTACAACCTAGCGGAAAACGATGCACATTTATCTAACCGAAATGTGTACGATAAAACAAATTTATTAGTACAAATAATTACTACTTCCATTTAGTCAAATAATAAAATTTCTTGTAATAATTGAATGAACACATTTTCACTCTATTCACACTCAGAACGAAAGAGTGAAGCAATATCAAGCAAAGTTGATACGATAAAAAAAGTTAATCCTAAATACTAATTAAAGCTTTTTCAAAGTCATGTGATAGAGTAATTAAAAAAACTTAAGATGAAGAATAAATTAAAATAATAAGAAAAGGCGTTGTTTTCCCACTGGGCTTCAGTTTCATCTCAATTGGTACATTCCTCTCTTTAAAAAATAATGATTGCGATCTTTTAATGAGTATAATTTTCACACCTCAACACTCCAAGATGTTGTTGAACGAGAAGAATACAAAAACTATCAATATTTGTGATTTACTAACTCGAATTGACTCCACTGTTAATTTCATGTTCTTATCATGTATGACTACGGCCAAGTGCGCTCATTACTTATTTCTCCAGCCAGGCTGCTCAAATACACTTTCTAGCAATTTATTTAATTAGATCAGGTGTTCATTGAATGCTGATCAAATTTTGAGCTCTTTTGCAGCAGTGTGAGTGAATTTGTTATGACTTATTTTCTAAACCTCTACCTTCTCTGCTATCAGTAGGTCCCTTAAAGTTGATTTTATGAATTATTTTTCCACCTTATTCTTTATCTTTTAGTTTGTAGGTGATTATTCAATAGTTTCTGCCTTTTATTCGTTTTTTTAGGAAAAGAAAGGCCACAATTTAGCACGTTATTTTAAAATTGCAAATGCCCACTTGCCCTGTAGTTTTGAGACTACTAGGGCAAGTGCGCTATCAAGCATGCGAGCAAGTGCATATTCAGAGATTAGAAAGACAAAATTCTCGAAGTTGGTCCGGTCTCGTGAATTTTATCCTAGGAGTTCAGCGAAGTCTCTTCCTTCACTGAGACAAATTTTTATTTGAAACTGTTCGAAATGAAATTAATTTTTCGGGCAAAACCATTCGAAATTATTATAATTTTAATGGCATTTTCAGGAAAAGACTCCAGACAGAACCAATGAGTCACATAGACTGACGTGTTTTCCGTTGAACTACGATTTCTCAGTTTCAAGACCAAAATCCCCAAATTTGTATGTTTCTTTCGGTTTAGGCAACAAGACAATTTTCCATCCCAAATTTCATCGTAGGTTTCTAGATCACTACAAATTTTCGCGATTTGAAACCCTCTGAAAAAATATCGTCGGTTTACAGGAGAATGGCACTGACTTTTGGCGATTTTGACGTTATTGCGGTTATTCCTGTAATTTTTCACCATCTTTCGATTAGCGAGGTCAATTTTAGTGTCAGATCGAGAGGAAGCCGAAGACAGGGAGCTACAAAAAAGAAAAGTTCCCCTTATTTTATTACAGTTTTGATGTCATAATAAGAAATGATTCTTTTCAACGTCAGTGTTTCGATGAATGTTTCCATTATTGGGGCGGTCTTTATGCCGCAAAAGATCATGTTGGACGGAGTACCACGACAGGTGGAAGAGGTGGGGTCTAACCCGGTAGAATATCAGCCAAAATCATTGTCATAAGATTGAAATAAAAAGGTCATTTGGTTGACAACGTTGTTTTATGTTTCGAAATTTTGAAACATAAACTTACACGATACATATCAAATAGTTTGATACAAAATCCGAAGTTTCAGTTACCTGCGAATGGGGTAGTTGCAAGGGTCGGAATTTCGTGTTTTTGACTTCAGATTCGAATTTAGCGCTCTTAAAAACGTATATGGACCAGTTTTCAGTTCGAAATTCCATTTAGTTTAGCCGTGTTTCAATAAAGAAGTACCATCCTTTTTAGTGTTGGCGGGCCACTCCTCTTACGTCATCCCTAAACGAGAATCTCACGATAGAGTGCGTTGAGATCACTGCAATCGAGGACAATTCGAGTCAGAAACATTGAAACATACTTGCAAAATGATGGTGATGATTAAAAAAACTTTGAAATACATTTTTCAGGCTTTTTATGTTTGAATTAATCGTTTAAATTGAAAATTTTGAAGCATAATTTTGGCTGTTTTTCTTTTTGTTGTGTTGGCGCTAAAACCTCACGTTACTTTTACGGTCATAGTTATCACGTTATCAGTTTTTCGGGTGGCCCTTTCTCGTAGTGCGGTCCGAGTTGTTACCATATTATAGTTTACACCAGTATTTACCATAATTTATTAGTTGATTGGTTTGGAAAAGATAATGTTCACTGTAAAGTTTCAAGAAGCTAATAAACGCTTGCATACGAGTCTGCAACACATGTCTTCACTTTTTCCCGCTACCTACCCAATCTGCTTTCAAATGTTGTTGATAGTTCTTTTAACTCAGGGGTATATCTCAGTTTCTTCCGTAAGTACAACGGTTTTGGCAGTATATCATTTATGCGTAAATGTAGGGCTTTCCAACGAATGGTGAACGATTTTTCTACGAACGCGAATGACGAAGATAAAGTTTGATAGGAACAACTTGGCTGTAAGTAGAAATCATCAGAAAAACAACCGTAACTTTTTTTTCGTTTATGTGCCAAAGTATTGACATAAAATGTCAATATGCCAAAAAGGAGAGCCATCGACTAGAGTTTCGAGGTAGCTTCCCTGGAAAATATTCCGTACATAAATATTGGCATGTTGTACGATTTTTACGTCAATAACAACAAGTTCGTCAGCGCCGAAATAAAAGGAGCCAATAATGTGAGGTAAGTTGACACTTCTATAGTAAAAGGTCAGTTGTAACTGTGATTTCTTGTGTGTAGTACTTCTTCTTCCAAATGGTTGCTCATTTATTGGAAGTTTCATTGTAGTGTCATTATCCTGTACAACGTAGTACCAATGAGTGTTAGTAAATTGTTAAATAAAACGATGTTGGTTATGTCCAACTTAGAAGAATCTAGCAAATTTGCGAAGTTGTGGCTCGAGTATTACCAGAACGCCGAATTTCAGTTACAGTGGAGGGAATGCCAGTAGGAAACAAAATCTTTGATGCAACATGTTTCGATTGCGCAGCTAGCAAAATTCAGTATGAAAGCACCACAAAGTGTGAGTGATTCTCCAATTTTATTGCCACAAACAGAGGGTTGCTATCAAAGGACCCCCCGGGCAAAGGATCCCTCCAGCACAGTACCCCCGATAACCTTGCGTCAGGGTAACAGTGGTGTAGGGGTCTCTTGGCCCCCCTTCACACCCGTGACGTGGCCCCCACCCCGCAGCGTCCAAGCCGTGTGTAGGTTTTCCCGCCTGAATCCGAAATCCCGTTTTTCGAAAAAATCTCTAAATTTTTAGGAAGCGTTTCCGAGAGTTTTAGTTGCAGATACGTACTTCAATAGAGATTCTCCACACAGAAAAAATACAAAAAAATATCATGCAACTACCCCATTACACGAGTCTGACGTACTGCCTTTCTCCTTTGAACCGACGATATATTGTATATGCTGCTCGATTCTTAATTAACTACTGGATGGAGAAGAAAAAAAAATATTAGTGAGTGAATTGAAGAATTAACCTCAGAATTAACCGTCAAATTTGAACTTTGCAAAAAGCCGAGCGCACTTGGCCGTAGTCACCCTAAGAAATATAGAGCCTTTTACAATGCGTAGGAGTAGTTTTCAGATCAGGGCAACCAACCAATTCACACTCGTGTAAAAAAAGTACTTCAAAGTGAAATCCAATCATATTTCTTCAGAATATTTTCCTCCTCATATCCTAAAAACGTTAATTCATCGTGATTCATAGTAGAAAAGGAATCGAGGTAGTACATTTGAGGGCTACTCTGCTAATGTTTTGAGATGTCGCTATTCATTGATCATTTTCTCAATATTTTTTGCATTTTTAAAATATATTTTTAAATATAAAAACATGTTTTTTTAGACTAGCAAGTCGAATTTGGACTACGAATAGCCGCTAGAGCCACATGCGCAGACGCAGTCCGTTACGACGGGGTACTGCACCTTGATCCATGTACACGCTGTTTTTCGGCAATGCCACCTGAAATCACACAAGATGGTAAACGAAATAAAAATTATGGCGAAGTATTAAGGTACATTCCTGCTTGTAATGTTATAGACTTGTGGAAGGCTTAAATTCTATATGAGTTCTGGAGGCTTAGTTATGTTTCTACGTTAGGGTCGATACGACTCGGGTTGGGTCCTCTTGAAATAAAAGGCTCTTGGATTTTTTCTTTTTTAATTAGCAACAGTTTCACAGAACAGCTTGTCTGCATCTTCAGGCTTATATTCTCTAGTGTAGTATTCATACATGTGGGTATAAAATTTTTTCATCAGTCTTATCAGTTTTATCAACCTCTCTTTCATCTGCTTCAGGCACTATTAATCAAAAACGTCTGCCAGCAGGCTAATGGTTGGCTTAGGGATGCCCAGACCACCACCACCTCCTCTGAGGGCATTCAAAGAGAGAGAAACTAGATGGGCTATCCAGAAAACTTCAAGCAAATCTTCACGACTTGTCCAGTTTAAAATTGTTGTTCAATGTCAAAAAATATACACAATTCCTCCGTACATAAGTCACAGTTCAGCGGGGAAATTTTGAATAATACTGAGGCTACAGAGCACATAAAATGAAAAAACATTTTTTATTTTTTTCATTTTATGTGCTCTGTAGTCTCAGTATTATTCAAAATTTCCCCACTGAACTGTGACTTATGTACGGAGGAATTGTGAATATTTTTTGACATTGAACAACAATTTTAAACTGGACAATTCGTGAAGATTTGCTTGAAGTTTTCTGGATAGCCCATCTAGTTTCTCTCTCTTTGAATGCCCTCAGAGGAGGTGGTGGTGGTCTGGGCATCCCTAAGCCAACCATTAGCCTGCTGGCAGACGTTTTTGATTAATAGTGCCTGAAGCAGATGAAAGAGAGGTTGATAAAACTGATAAGACTGATGAAAAAATTTTATACCCACATGTATGAATACTACACTAGAGAATATAAGCCTGAAGATGCAGACAAGCTGTTCTGTGAAACAGTGAAAAATGTGAAAAGAAAAAATCCAAGAGCCTTTTATTTCAAGAGGACCCAACCCGAGTCGTATCGACCCTAACGTAGCTACGTTCATCCACGACTCAGAAATCCACAACAATTAGTTATGTTTCAATTAGCGGATGATGTGGAAATTGAAGTGTGCCATGTCTGTTGATGTTATTTGTAACAAGTTTAAATTGAACTGGTTGGCCGTAAATGACAAAAAGACCCAACAGATCTTCTTTGGCTTGAGGGATTTGTCCTCTACCGATAGAAATCCGGTTCACATGAATACCTTAGAGGTCTATTAAATTGGAAGGACCATGATGGTAGATTAAGTAAATCTCTAAACAGTATAATTTTTCACGCCGTACGCGGCACTTTTGCCACTTAGCATTGACCGATTTTGATGAAATTTGGTATGTAGGCTCCATTTGGGGTCTAGTTGTGCCCCGAAGATTTTGGTTGATGTAGGTCACTTCTAAGGGTTCAAAAATGAATTTTGAAATTTTGAAAACGCCCTAACTCAAAAAATTTTGATATAAAGGTATTGTTTTTCCTTCAATTTAAGATTCTATAGAATTTTTAGAATTTTTTGAGACCACCCGGAGCTCTGTAGAACAAACCGTTCGCTCACTACGAGAATTTAAAGTTTGAACGTACGATCAATCAGAAACACGAGTGTGAATCGCAAAAGAGGCCTAATCTCCGTTCAAATTAAAGGTGACCGAAATGCGATCGATGTTTTTCTTCATGTTGGATGGTTGGTGGCTTTGCAGACGCGTGATCTATATAAAAATAATAAACCATTGTGTAATAATTTGCAGCGTTTTTAATATGTAATTATTGCTGAATTTGAAATTTGTTACTTCTCAGTTTTTATTCTTGTAGTCACTCAAAAAATTGTTTGATGAACCTACTTACCTGGTTATTCTGTTCACTTCTTGTTGCATAAATACTTAGATTTACCTATTGTACCTACCGAAATGTGACTATTGAAATACCACTATTGGTTTTGTTCAATAAAAAACTTCATTCATTCTACCTCCTACCTCCTAGCTTTATGTCCAATATTCGATCATTTATCTAGGAACAAATTGTAATAGGAATAACACAAATATTTATGTCTATAAGACTCACCTTAAGAGGTATTTATGCTCTGTCGCAGAAGGGCGACATTTCATGCCGGCAGGTATCGAACAAGATGTCGCCGGGCAGTAGCCTTCCTTCAACCACCTGAAACATAGATTACATATCTATCTTATGATACATGGTAATATGTATTATGATAGCAGTCGTATTCTTCACTGTTCTTTCACTTACACAAACAAATTTTGTCTTCATTATTGGTGTATTATTTTTTAGAATCGACCAAGAAACAAAAATTTTTACACCCTCAGAATTTTTTGGTTTACGTTTCAAGATACGAAAATCGAACAAAAATTTTCCGTCCGGCCGCCGTACGTGGCACTTTCCTTATTGACCGATTTTGATGAAATTTGGGGTCTAGTACCTAGTGCCCCGGAGCTTTTGGTTGATGTCAGTCACCTCTAAGGGGTGAAAATGACGAAAAAACATATTGTTTAGTAATGCATGCATTCCAGGGGACGTCCCATTGGATAAGCATTAGATCAGTTTAACTAGTTGTTAAGCGATAAAACTGTTTTTCACTCGATGTAATTTATTTATTACTTTAGGCAAGAAATAGTGACCCCCCCCCCCATTATCCACCTTAACATTTCTAGCGGCGTGGGAGCCTCGAATCTGAAGAGCATTTTAAAATCCATGATCTACGATACCCAACATGCGAATTCGAGTTTACCCCCCCCCCCCCCCCTTCACCAATGGTGCCGGTCTGGCACCAATTCGGAAATACGTCGTAACATTGAACTTTCATCTGTTAGTTTTGGTTGGCAGTCCGTCGAAGTTCACATCCGTATTCAAGGTGAAACACAAAAAAAAAAAAAAAAAACACGAAATAAGCGGTTTATGGCACTATGTCCTGGCACCATGGTGGCACCACTATTAGTTCCATGGTGGTACAGAGAATAATTCATGAAAATCCGGAGGTATAATGAGAATTTTTCCTCAATTTCAAAGCTTGGGTACAATTAGTAAGCAGTAAAGGAATCGAAATATTGAAAAACCGGATATTTTGTGAATATTATCCCCCCACTCACCCCCTCCCCTTGCGAATTTTGGTACTCTGGTAAAATCATGTACAACTCGGAAGTTATTTGAGTCGAACAAAAAAAGAAACACGCAAATCGGTTGGAAATTGAGGCCTGGGCAGAGTTTACAAGATTATGCACGCAAACGCACGTTTTTTAAGCATTAACCCCCCCCCTTTCCCCCTCTTAAAAAGCAAAATCCAAAATTCCGGCGCCGTAGTGCACAACTAGATAGTATTTCGCGTCAAACGAAAAAAGAACCAGGAAAATCGTTTGAGAACTAAGGCCTGGGCAGAGTACACAAGATTATGCCCAAAAACGCACGTTTTTCGAGCATTAACCCCCCCTTTCCTCCCCTTAAAAGGCAAAATCCAAAATTCCGGCGAGGTAGTGCACAACTAGATAGTATTCCGCGACGAACAAAATATGAACCAGGAAAATCGGTTGAGAACTAAGGCCTGTGCAGAGTACACAAGATTTTGTTACACACACACACACACACATACACACACACACACACACAGACATACACCTATGGTTTTTTCCACGGATTTGGATTCAGAATGGTCTAAAACGGATTACTGTGTGGTTATTTTTTTTTTCTGTTGAGTGTTGTCCAACTTCACCCCAGATCGATCGCATAAGGACGCCCAAGTCTTAAGGTGGGACGTCCTAAAAATGGTGAAAATGGGATGACGTTTTCAAAAGTGCCCTAGCTCGAAAACGCTCGAAATAAAAGTATCGTTTTCTCACCAATATCAAATAGTATTGAATTTTTAGAATTTTTAGAGACCACCCGGAGCTCTGATGTAGGACAAACCGTTCGCTCCCTACGAGAACTTAAGGGTAGGACTTACGATAAATCAGAAACACGAGTGTGAATCACAAAAGAGGCCTAATCTCCGTTCAAAGTTTAGCTTCAAAGTTCAAAATGCGATCGCAGTAGGTACATGGTAGGTAGGTAGGTACTTCTTTGGTGATTCACACTCGTGGTTCTATTGTAAGTCGTACCCTTAAGTTTTCGTAGGGAGCGAACGGTTTGCACTACATCAGAGCTCTGGGTGGTCTCTAAAAATTCCTAAAATTCAATACTATTTAACATTGGTGAAAAAAGGATACCTTTATTTCGAGAGTGTTATGACCCACATATAATCAGTAATTAGTTCTTAAATAAAGAAGCTACCGGGAGGATCCCAGAGTGAGTCAGCACCCGCCAGGGGAGACGAGGTACGGGGGTTCCGCCAACATGACGTCACCCTTCCACCTCTCTCTCTCCCGAACTATCCACATGAGTATATAAGCTCACTCAGGGATGATCCCTTATGCCAATCTAGTCAAGTTCTCGTCTTGTTCATTTCGCTCTCCAACTTCTCCTTCATCAAGGGATCTCCTCGAAGTTGTAGGCTCAATCAAGTAAATATCCCGCCTTCCCGCCGGTAGGTTTCCCTGAAACGCCGGGGATCGCCGGGCTAGCCCGATTCTCCCAGTACTCCGCATGCCGGTATGGGTCTGACCCGCCGATGCGACAGTACTGAATGCTAGGCTAGGGAAAGTCTCTCTTAGGTTGAGTAGGTGTTAAAGCAACGACAAAACGCCGCAGCGAGAAGGTCAGCTCCTTCACTCGCCGACACGCCGAATACAACAGTGGTGACCCCGCACGTTTTTAACTACCTATTCGACGCAGAGAGATGGACGACAACGGCATCCCCGATCCACCGCCGATGCCTGACTTCGCCGAAGCCGCCAAGGTGTCAATTCCCTTGACACTACCGCCGTTCTACAGGGAGGACCCTCGCCTCTGGTTCCTACAACTCGATGCGGCCTACACCAGCGCGCATATCAACACACAACGGGCCAGATTCACTCGGACACTCCCTCTGCTTCCCTACGACGTCGCAGTACAAACGGCAGACCTCACAGCGGCTCAACTCGTCACGCCTTACGACGACCTAAAGGCTAGGCTCATCGAAATCTTCGAGCCCTCTCGTCATCAACGGATCACGGCCCTCACCCAACAACAACACTTGGGGGACCAAAAGCCATCACAGCTCCTACGAAAAATACGACACCAGCTGGGGGACCTTATGCCACAGGATCTTTCAAAGACCTTCTGGATAAAAGCCCTACCACTCGATGTACAAACGATCCTAGCACCATGGATGACGAAGGACGCCGAATTTCTTGCACCTATCGCCGACGCAGCCTATGAAATTCGGGGATCCGCATCACTGCATCAAATAGACCCACAACCTCACACAGAGGTTGTCGAGAAGAAGCCGCCACCTCGCAACCAAAGGCCAACGAATCAACGCCCTCGCAGCCGCTCAACATCGCCAACACAACGAGGTGGTCTCTGTTGGTATCATTTCACCTTCCGAAAGAAGGCGTTAAAATGCAACCAACCTTGCTCCTTTAAAAAAGTGTCCTGGTCGGAAAACTAGGAAGCCCGCCTGTTTACAAGGCGGGCACCCCTTACACAGATGTTTCCAACCGACTATTTGTAAAATGCAGGAAGAACAACATCCCCTTCCTTATCGACACCGGAGCTAGCATTTCCATCATACCAAACACCTTACTCAAATGGAAAAAGAAAACCAACGACCAGCTTCTCTTCGCAGCAAACGGCACAGCAATCTCAACATACGGTCAATACCGAAAAAAAGTAATACTCGAGAATGAAGTGTACGAATGGGCCTTTATCGTCGCCGATGTGAAACGTCCGATCATCGGAGCAGATTTCTTGAGCTATTTCGGCTTACATGTCGACCTCAAGAACAGGCACCTCTACAACACTCACGCACGACACCCGATCAAGGGATATGTGAATACGGTCAACACCGGGGTTTCAACGGAGGCAACCCCTCCGGCCTTTACCAAAATGCTGGCTAATTATAAACCGGCACAAAGGAAATCATCACTCCTCTCATCGGTGAAACACTTCATCGAGACGAAAGGACCGCCAGTCACAGCAAAAAGTCGCCGTTTACACCCGGAACAACTCCGCCAAACAAAAGAGAGTTTTGACAAACTTCTTAAGGATGGAATTATTCGACCATCTAAATCCCCATGGGCCAGTCCCTTACACGCCGTTCCTAAACCAAATGGAACATGGCGCTTCTGCGGAGACTATAGGAAACTAAACGAACGAACAGTAGGCGACAGATATGCAGTTCCTCATTTACGGGATTTTTCCTCGCACTTACATGGCTGCACAGTGTTCTCGACTCTGGATATTTCACGAGCATTCCATCACATCGATGTCAACCCGGCAGATATACCAAAAACCGCAATTATAACACCTTTTGGCCTCTACGAATATAAAAAGATGAATTTCGGTCTCAAAAATGCGGCACAGTCTTGGCAAAGGTATATGGACCAGATCCTTAGGGGTCTCGATTTCGTCTTCTGCTTCCTCGATGATATCCTAATCGCATCTAAATCAATAGCCGAACACCAGCGACATGTACAACAAGTCCTAACTATTTTCGCTAACGAAGGACTTACAGTCAACAAAGAAAAGTGCGTTCTGGCAAAACCAGAAGTAATCTGTCTCGGACACCTCGTCAATACAAACGGGGTAAAACCACTTCCCAAAAAAGTGGACAATCTTACTACATTTCCGCTACCCACAACAGTAACGGATTTAAGACGGTTTTTAGGGATGCTTAATTTCTACCGCCGTCATTTACCACATGCAGCCGTCCATCAACAGCCATTGATCGAGGCCATCCCTCAACCTTCAAAAAAGAAGGACAAACGACCAATTGAATGGACGGAAAAACGCAAACAAGCATTTCAGCAATGCAAAACCGATCTACAACAAGCGGCAATGTTAGCTCATCCAGCACCTACAGGACACCTATCTCTCACAACTGATGCATCTGAAATCGGGATCGGAGCAGTTCTACAACAAACCATCAATGGAAAATCCTCTCCATTAGGATTTTTTTCAAAAACACTCACGCCCGCTCAAATAAAGTACTCGACCTTCGACAGAGAATTACTCGCCATTTTCGAAGGAATCAAGCACTTCAGAGACTTTATCGAGGGACGTGAATTTCATGTTGTCACCGACCACAAACCGTTAACAACCTCGCTGCATCAGGATAGGAAAACAGCTTCACCTCGACGCCTACGTCAAATGGAATTTATAAGTCAATTTACGACAGATATTCGCTTTACTCCGGGCACGTCCAATGTAGTGGCCGACGCACTTTCACGGCCATATCATCCGGAACTAAATGAATTGACTTCGTTCCCAACAGGCGCCTCCATTGCCCAAGAACAACGGAACGACACATCAGCCGAATTCAGAAATCTAATCACCAACAAAAGATTAGAAGAAACAACCGTCCCATCCATTAACACAACACTATGGTGCGACGTATCAGGCGAATGTCCACGCCCGTTCATTCCAACCAAATTGCGCCGTGCAATTTTCGACCATTATCATGCTCTCAGCCACCCGGGAATCAGAGCCACACGGGACATAATTCGAGCTAGAACATTTTGGCCTAAAATGAATACTGACCTACGCAATTGGGTACTAGCTTGCGAACGCTGCGCTAAATATAAAGAATTTCGACATCCGAAAACTACCCCACAACAATTTGAATTTGCGCCGGCCCTAGCTCATTTACACGTAGACATCGTAGGTCCGTTGGAACAATCAGAAGGGTACAAATACCTTCTTACCATGATCGACCGAAACACCAGTTGGCCCGAATGTGTACCACTTCGATCAATCACTACGAAAGCCGTCATTGATAACATCACCAAGAATTGGATCGCGCGATATGGCTGTCCTCTCCTTCTTACTACTGACCAAGGACGACAGTTCGAAAGTTCCGAATTTTCAGAATTTCTTAAAAAATTCGGTATACAGCGAATCCGAACGACGGCGTATCATCCCGAAGCCAACGGGAAAATCGAAAGATGGCATCGCGATCTGAAGAATGCCTTACGCACGGCCGCAACATCTCCGTCCTGGTCAAAAGACCTACCGACCATACTACTCGGTTTAAGAACAACGATTAGATATTCCGACGGGTATAGCGCAGCCGAAAGAATCTTCCGCGCACCCTTACGTCTACCAGCCGACGTCTTTCAACCTCCACCTACGGAAATTAAGGAAAGACCCACAAACGCCCAGCCCGAAAAATTAAACCGCTCGTTCCCGACCTCATTCCACACGGCTACGAAAATCTACCTGAGAGAAGAGGGACTTAAGAAAGGTTTAAAACCATTATACTCGGGGCCGTACGACGTCATTCACACAGACGAAAAAACGGCCACCATCAACATAGACGGCTCAAAAATAACCGTTTCGTTAAACAGGTGTAGGCCAGCACACGGTACTACCCCCACTCCATCGGACACCGAGGTACCTTCAAACACAAACGAAACGGTACCACTCTACACTGGGACTCCACAGAGGAAGCATCAACAAACCTCAACGCAGATTCCCCAACAAACATCTCCAACGACCGCCGACAAAGATGGAGAAGAAAAATCAGCCGATGGGCGAAAAAATCCCGCCGGACTACATCGCGCCGTTCGTACGCAAACCAACGAGGCCAGCACGACTGCCGACTTCAAAACTGCAACGCAACTCACCTACGCTGCAGTCACAAAACAAAACCAACGTCGCAGCAACACAACGACAGCGTAGCTGCGACTTCTGCAACAAAAAAGGAAAGGCGGATAGACAAGCCTCTCCAGAGAATAAAAAACAGAAAGGAAGCCACCGCGATGATTATATGCCGCGGTGCGCTATCCACACCAAAATGGAGGAAATAGGGGAAATATACGTACAACAGCACAACAGAATGATAGACGACGCCATAAAATCCTTCTTTTCCTCATCCCCTATTTCCTTCCAAAGACCCGGGCCGAACAACCGCCATCGTGCGGACGCCAATCCCAAATCCTCATCAGTTCGGTCCGGGCAATTTTTATGCATATCACTGACATTCTCCAGAAGGAGAATGCATTTCGGCCTGGCTACATGGCGTCACTGCGCCTCACGCCATTCACGCAGCCGACAACCACCGTCCGGAATCGTGACCACGATTTCCATCGACATAACGACCATTAAGGGCGGGATCAGCGAAATTCATATCAACGCGAATTACAAGAGGACGTTCTCCATGCAAGACAACTTGAAGATTTTCATCAAAATTCGCTTCATGTAAATTTAACTCATTTTTGTATCAAGTCAATCGTAAATTGTTACTCTTTCAACACTCAATGTCCTATTGCAAAACAATTAACACCTTCTCTATGTTAAGAACTAGGGGGACCTATGTTATGACCCACATATAATCAGTAATTAGTTCTTAAATAAAGAAGCTACCGGGAGGATCCCAGAGTGAGTCAGCACCCGCCAGGGGAGACGAGGTACGGGGGTTCCGCCAACATGACGTCACCCTTCCACCTCTCTCTCTCCCGAACTATCCACATGAGTATATAAGCTCACTCAGGGATGATCCCTTATGCCAATCTAGTCAAGTTCTCGTCTTGTTCATTTCGCTCTCCAACTTCTCCTTCATCAAGGGATCTCCTCGAAGTTGTAGGCTCAATCAAGTAAATATCCCGCCTTCCCGCCGGTAGGTTTCCCTGAAACGCCGGGGATCGCCGGGCTAGCCCGATTCTCCCAGTACTCCGCATGCCGGTATGGGTCTGACCCGCCGATGCGACAGTACTGAATGCTAGGCTAGGGAAAGTCTCTCTTAGGTTGAGTAGGTGTTAAAGCAACGACAAAACGCCGCAGCGAGAAGGTCAGCTCCTTCACTCGCCGACACGCCGAATACAACAGAGAGGTTTCGAGCTAGGGGTGAAAATTTCAACCCTTAATTTCCACCCCTTAGAAGTGACTGACATCAACCAAAAGCTTCGCGGCACAACTAGACCCCAAATGGAGCCCATATACCAAATTTCAACCTAATCGGTCAATGGTTGCTAGGAAAAGTGTCGCGTACGGCGGACGGACGGAAAATTTTTTATTCGACTTTTGGAATCTACGTACCTTGAAACCTAAAACATCAAATTTTGAGGAGGGGGGAGGGGGTTAAACTTTTTCTTGCTCGATTTCAATGGTTCATTATTGAAAATAATAAACCTAAAAATAGAAAAAAGCTATTAAACTGAAATGAGTTTTTTGTGTTTGTTTTAAAATAATTTTGGACGTGAACCCTCCAAAAGCTCCGATCCTACCCCAGTGAAAGCAGGGAATTTCGAAGTGGCAAGTAACTCAAAAAATCTCAACTTCAATGCAATTATTATTACCCTACTCAATATTACGGTACTCAAAACCACTAAAAGAAATCCTAGTTACAGTCCTAACTAGATTCTTTACAACTTTCGTGCATCAACAATTGAAATTTAAGTCTGACAACAAATAATTCTCAAAATTCCACAACATAATAAAAAGATACCCAAGGACTACTAAACTATTTTAAACATACGCTGCGCATACAGCAGGTTTGTTGGTATGTTATACGGAAAAGTAATGTAAACCAGCGAAAACGCTTGCATACGAGTCTGCAACACATTGGGTCATTTTATGATTCACTTTCTGAGACCATCTTTCAATTCTTAGGGGACCATCCTATATCTATAGCTAGGGATGGGACATCGAACAGAAAACATTGATGTCGATGTCGATATTTCATAGAAACATCGATATCGATGAAACATCGTATGAAAAACATCTATGTCGATAACATCGTAAGGTGAAAAATCGATGTTTTTAAAAAGCAGGAATTTTATTCATCTGTCAACCAATTAGAATCAAGGGAGAGAACCTGATGAGGCTTCTCTTCCTCCATTCATAAGAAGTGGATATTTTTTCTTTTGACGTGCTTTTGTTTTACTGGATAACCTACTCCATTATAATTTTTTCCATTCGTGATAAATTATCCAATTTTTATGCACTTCATTTCGATATCCCGTACTTTCCCCATTTCCATTATTGGTTCAAGCATAAAGAGACTTTTTTCTATTGTTTTCCAGTAATTATATTGTGATATAAAGTGATGATTGTGTTGAATCATCAAAAATTAACGTCCCTCGACCGGGGATCGACCTCCTATCGTTCCGACTAAACTATATTTACACTTCTGAGTTGGAGCTTGTTACCACTGAGCTAGGGAAGTGAATGGACAGAAATGCGAAGAGGTAGCTGAAGTTCTTCAAATTCCAAGTAAATTCAATGAAGTTATCTGATCTGAAATTGGATTTTGTCTGGTTCCCTTGCAGTACCTAGTAGGTCAAATTTATCAAAGATGTTATCAGACCATCACGTCGACATATCGATATCATCGGACCAAAACATCGATTTTTGACAAACATCGAATGTAAAACATCGATATTACGAGCAAAACATCGATGTTTCGATATTATCGATATCGATGTCCCATCCCTACCTCTCACCCAGCCGTAACGCTTTTTTCGTTCACGAGCCAAAGCAAAGACATAAAATGTCAAAATGTTGTTTATCCAACTAGTTTTCAATTAATTAATTTGTAATAAATAATCTGTTATTTACCTCGGCCAGAATCTCGAGCCCAGGTCTCGCCACCGATGGCCGACCGGGCAGGCAGTGAGCGCCCACAGCAGCTGCCTCAGCTTTTTCCTCAGGCGACTCGGCACTCGAGTTTTCACTTTGGTTCCGTCTCCCAGTCGCACGTAGCCCAACTCGACTTCCCTCACGTGCTTGGGCATCGTTCCCACAGGTACCAGCCTTCCTTTGCGATTCCTCCTGGACAAACAATTTAACGAAATTCCTAAATAATATCTCGTGATCGTCGAAAAAAATGCTGCAGTCCTACAATGTTGAGAAGTAGGCACGAGCATTCCGGGTCAGCATTTCTCGAAACTACCGGCGCTCAAACTTTAAAAGTCGTACTTAAATTTGACAACAAGGATTTTTGGAATTCATTAGTGCATCTGCCTAGGGATTCGAAAAACTAAAAGATTGCCGCTGGAATCATCAAAATCAAACAATAATTGCCAGAGAAAAATGAGAAAACACGTTTATTCAGTTAGGTTTTTCCTATTTTGGTTTATTATTTTCAATAATGAACGTTTGGAATCGATCAAGAAATCGTTGATGTGCCAAAGTAAAGACATAAAATGTCAAAAATGTCTCAGCAATTTTGTTTTAACCCCTCGCTTTACCGATTTTTTCAATATTAATTCTTTCGTGACATTAAAACTTCCTGGAGTCCCAGTGTTTACCAAGTAAACTCAAATCTGAGGATGTCGTTGGGAAAACGAAACCAAAATGTTTTAGAAATACGTAACTATATCAAATATAAAAAATCAAGTCAAAAAGTAAAGTTTAAAAATTATTAGAAATTCGACTTTTTTTAAAATCGAAGTTTACACTCTGAATCTCCTGTCCATTTCGATAGGCGCTCTTCGGAAAAAAACGTACCCAAATTGTCAGCTTTCCAGCGGTAACCCATTTTACAAGTGTACTGTGAAATGTGGTGAGAGAAATCATGTTTGAACGCGGAAAAACGTGAATTTTTAAAACGAAATCAGCGTCCCGGCACGAGGTTTTGGGGATGGTGGGGCGGCAGCAGTGTTCTATAACTTTAGCAGAAATGCCCTGGAGAAAAGTCGATGTTGAGAAGGCAGTCAAAACGAGTCTTGTTAAAAGGCAAAACGAGGTTGTGAAATGTATAGTTAACAGCAACACCGATTGAGAGCTCTTCTGCTGGTCTGGTATCTCCCGTGTCGCGACATGGGAGTAGAACGCAAGGTGTCTTTTGTATTAATTTTGCTTCCAAGTCTACCAAGGTAGCGGAAGCTTTGTTTTCACTTTTCAAGGACGAAAAAAAAAGTTGTCCAAAATAAAAATCTTCACTCGCATTTTGCGTTTTAGACCTTTCTGAACAATTTTGGTTCAGTGTCTGTGTGTCTGTCTGTCTGTCCGTCTGTCATGAATTCCTTGTAACGCTCATAACTATACGAAGTTATTGTCCGATTTCGATGAAATTATCAGGGATTGTGCGGGTTGGTGTGTAGACGGTCCCCTATGAAAATCATCATCCTCGGACTGATAGAAGCGACTGCGCATGCGCAAACGTGAATTCCTTGTAACGGCCATAACTTCTACATTTTCCATCCGATTTCAATGAAATTTTCAGGGATTTTACAGATTAGTATTTAATGGTCCCCTATGAAAATCACCACCTTCGGACTGATAGTAGCCACTGCGCATGCGCAAACGTGAATTTCCTTGTATAGGCCATAACTTCTACATTTTCCATCCAATTTCAATGAAATTTTCAGGGATGTTACAGATTAGTATTTAGATGGTCCCCTATGAAAATCATCACCTTCGGACTGATAGTAGCCACCTCGGATGCGCAAACGTGAATTCCTTGTAACGGCCATAACTTCTACATGTTCCATCCGATTTCAATGAAATTTTCAGGGATGTTACAGACAACAGGGGGGGGGGGGGCAGCAGGGGTGTTGTTGTGGCATGTTGTTGTGTTGTGTTGTATTTAGATATAGACTGATAGTAGCCACTGCGCATGCGCATACGTCCTTGTAACAGCCATAATTACATTTTTCATCCGAATTTGATAAAATTTTCCAGGATTGTCCAGATTAGCGTGTAGATGGTCCCCTATGAGGGTAGTGAAAGGTACTTAGAGATTGGTGCTTTGAGATTAACTACTATGCACCGGATCATCTATATAATCGGGTTATGGGTACGAGGAAGCTATGTGCCACACCCACTTGTTTGTATTTGTGTGGTAAATTACTATGGATAGTCATTTGTCAAAAGACTGTCAAAAGACTGTTATACGACGTTCGGTCAAACGACACTTTGTCAATACGACGTTTATTCAAACGACTTTCGTCAAACTTGTAAACTCAACTTTGTCCTAAGCTAGTGCTCAGCCTGAAGAGGCTAGGTTTGCACACGCTTAGCTGAAGAGATCCGAAAGATCGAAACAAAGAACCAAACATAACGATCACCACTGAAAGTGGGATAAATTTGAAACGTGTAACTGTACCAAACGCATTCTTGATGCAGAAAGGGCAGTAGTTCTGTTTCAGTGTAGATGGGACTTTGGTCAATCGTTTTCGTCATACGGTGACTCATCAGCAACGCGAAGTAGCGTTGGAACGACTTGGATGCGGACTGCTTGTTTTAAGCTAAAAAGCTTGTTCCCGAAGAGTTTTAAAGAAATTTGTCAAAAGAACTATGAATAGTATTTGATTGTTATTTTTTAGTAACTTCTTGACTAGAGAGAGGTTTTTTACATGAAATTGGGGTCACTTAATTGACCACTCATTAATTGTCACTTAATTAACCACTCATGGAATTTCGAAAATTGTAAAATCTTAGATTCAGAAGAAAATTTAGAAAAAATAAAAATAAAAGAGATGATATATATAGAAAAAACAGCCAACACATGTAATGAAAGAACAGATACAGACAATCTTAGTAGGCTGTATTCCAATCTGATAAATTTAACCTGATGTATATCAAATTAGTGCAATGTGAAAATATAAAAATGATTGTATATATACTTAGTTTAAGGTGTAAATTTGTAACGTGTAGATAGTTGTATGTTTAATAATTTAAGTTGTAAGTCTAGTCGAGGGAAATTATGCGTTCCTTGTTTTAAGTTACCACACTTGGTTACCACGAGGTGCACTTTCTGGTTGTCAACCTGATTTTCAGATAGCAATATTTTGATAAAAAAAAACTGCCTCGAATAAAATCAGCGTGTTTACCTTACAAAAACTTCAAGTTTCCACTTTAAAAAGTGCTGTTTTTTAAGTGTTCTGATGTAGCCATAAGAATTACACTAGATTACAAAATTTAGGGGTGGTCTGGCTGCCTCGTTCTTTCACCACTTTTCTTATGGTATTTGGTGCGCTGAATCCGAATCTGACGTCAGTTTTTTTTGTTTACGTCGGATTTTCAAGATATAGCTAGTTTTAAGATTTTTCTAGTTCTCACTTTCCTTAATTTTTTAGTGAAAACTCATCTTGCTCAAATCTCCTCAAAAAGTACTCAGACTTATAGGAAATTTCATGTAGAATCCGAATATGTACTTAGTTTTTAAGTAAAACTGTGTTAAACCCCCTATTTTCTACAAAACGTATCAAAAAACACCGGTTCTCAACGTTTTTTCTTCGGGTTTTCCCTTACATTTTGCCACTTGAAAAAAAAATTAAGGCTAAAAAAAATTTTCTCGGGCCTTTACGTTGTAGGGGGGACACCCCAGAGGAGAATGAGACCAATCGCTGCCTCCTAAAGCCATTAATATCGAAGGAACGAGCTTTTTCATGGCACTGAGATGAAAATTCACAGAAACCGTTAGTTAATATTTCGAGATAAGTATGTGCGTTCCTAAATCTGTTTTCCTCAATTGGATTTTCCTTTCTTCTACATTTTTTATGCTTGTCACCTATTAAGAGTAAGATCGAAAATAGGTACTCATAGGGGGAGTAAATCATCATTGGGAAACTCTTGTTTTGTTAAGTGATTTTAATTCAGTTTTACAAACGAAACACAATAAACTGCAGAAAAGTTAACGGTGTAAATCTGTTTCATGAAGGCTCAGATGAATCAAAAGTTGTTACAATGTTTGGTTATTCCTCTACCTCAGAGGTTTCATCGCCGGCATCTATGTAGAAAAAACTTCGCCGCCTGAGCTAAATCTCTTTTTAAGGTCCAACAATAGTCCACCATCATGTGAACTTCCCAATACCCTTTGTACCGTTCTTTCATGGTTTTATATCTTGGTGGAACCTCTGAGGTGGAGGAATAACCAAACATTTTACCAACTTTTGATTCATCTGAGCCTTCATGAAACAGATTTACACCGTTAACTTTTCTGCAGTTTATTGTGTTTCGTTTGTAAAACTGAATTAAAATCACTCAACAAAACAAGAGTTTCCCAATTATGATTTACTCCCCCTTTGAGTACCTATTTTCAATCTTACTCTTAATAGTTGACAAGCATAAAAAATGTAGAAGAAAGGAAAATTCAATTGAGGAAAACAGATTTAGGAACGCACATACTTATCTCGAAAAATTAACTAACGGTTTTTGTGAGTTTTCATCTCAGTGCCATGAAATAGCTCATTCCTTCGATATTAATGGCTTTAGGAGGCAGCGATTGGTCTCATTCTCCTCTGGGGTGTCCCCCCTACAAAGTAAAGGCCCGAGACAATTTTTTTTAGCCTTAATTTTTTTTTTCAAGTGGCAAAATGTAAGGGAAAACCCGAAGAAAAAACGTAGAGAACCGGTGTTTTTTGATACGTTTTGTAGAAAATAGGGGGTTTAACACAACTCTACTTAAAAACTAAGTACATATTCGGATTCTACATGAAATTTCCTATAAGTCTGAGTACTTTTTGAGGAGATTTGAGCAAGATGAGTTTTCACTAAAAAATGAAGAAAAGTGAGAACTAGAAAAATCTTAAAACTAGCTATATCTTGAAAATCCGACGTAAACAAAAAAAACTGACGTCAGATTCGGATTCAGCGCACCAAATACCATAAGAAAAGTGTTGAAAGAACGAGGCAGCCAGACCACCCCTAAATTTTGTAATCTAGTGTTATATGTACACCGCTTAAAGGTATGTAAAAATATCATTAATCTATACTTAAAATGATAGTGTCAACGATCCATACAAGAATGATGTTTTGCTGTGTCTATACCCCTCTGGTTTTTTCATTATAGCCCTGAAGATGGTATACAAATATACCGAAACGTCGGCCTAACAGTGTAATTATTCATCTGACTGAACCTCAAGAACCTTCACATCTATATTCAGTATCAAGCAGTCGATAAATTAGAACCTATACTAATACAAATTACTGTATTAATTATAAATTAAATACTAAGACAAATACTTATTCCTGGGCCATTGAACACGCTAATGAAGAACCCTCAATACAAGCCTATTACTACTTGGGACATACAACTTACAAAAAATTCGTCTACCCCCCCCTAAAACCATTTTGAAATTTTGTTGAAGTGTTGGTATCTATTTCTATGTCTAGGGCAATATGCTAGATAGAAAAAATGTAAAATCATGACTAAATTTTACAGTTTGGTTTGACCCATCATGGTTTTATGTTGGAAAATCAAAAAATGCTTCACTCAAAAAAGTGGAAAAATTGGAAACCCCTCTTATCTGTCAATCGTGATCTATTACCAACCAGTGGCACAAGTGGTTGGAAAAATGGTTCACTGTAACTTTTAACTGAAAGTAGATCCCATCCTGAAAATTTTGACGTCGATCGCACTGTAGACCTTTTCCTATGCATTTTCAAATATTGTTTAGTCTCAGTGAGCACACAGGAGAGAAGTCCTAAAAGATCAAATAAGCTAATGGCTAATTGAAATGAGCAAAGATACTTAACAATAAAAGAGATGTGATATCACTTGATATGAATTGTTAAATTCTATTGAATTGAATATAATAGAAAGGAAATACAGTCATTGTACGAGAGAGAATCTGTATATTTACTATTATGATCACATTTCAGCTCAATCAAATCTCAAGCGACCAGATGATACAATAATTAACGAAGTTGGGTCGCTACTAATTTACACAATAATTCACCAAAGTTCACGAAGTTGGGTTTGAACAAGAGAGATAAAAATAAATACTGAGATTCAAGAGATAATTCATTCAAAAGATAACCTCTCCTAAATATGAACTCCTCTTGTATTCCTTATGACCACCTCCCGACGCACAGTACTGTGAGTATTAAATACTAGACGTTCGTTTTTTTTTGGTTTTTTACAAATTTTGTAAAAAATCGAAAAAACGAACGTCTATTAGTACTGGAAAGGAGTGCAAGGACCTATTCCCAGAAAGTCTTTGAGCACGTTTAAATAGCTTTCCTGACCTCACAAGCCTCTTACGGATCACCAGAGGGGAAGTTCCGCGATCATTTATGTTAATAACTCATTTCACCCAAAACGCTAACGATGAACTACCTGCTCATTATGAGTGCGGATACCGTCATATCAACAAGTTGGGTCTTATTGCTCTTCATGACGAGTCACGGCATAAGTATGTGCTTTATTCACGTTTTTTAGTAATTTTTGAAGTATGAATTTCCCCTAAGCACTCGGTAAAATCGTTACAATAATAATTCCCAATTTTTCTTCTTAAACCTTAACATTAAATAGTGAATTTCTCAAAAAGAGGAGAAATGAGGAATTAGAGCACTTAATGAATGTTTTCTGGCACTATCCCTTGACTCAATCCCGTTGGAATTTGCCGCGACTAGCCGCGACTTTTTTTTCTATGAAATTTTCAATACGAATAGAAAGCTTTTTGAAAAATTAAAGTCGCGGTAAAGTGTGGAGAGGAAAAAAACCACATCCTCGCATTTTTCATATCAACAGAATAGAACAGAAAAGATTATGAAGTCATCAACCAGTATCTGATTAGGGATAACTTCATTTACACGACCACCATCCACAAAACTGATACCTAATGCTGTACCAAGCACATCTAACGCTATGGAACTGAGTTGTGGAAGCGCTCTCTCTAGCATCAGCAGCGCTAATGACAGTGACGATTTAGATTCATCATTCTGTGTAATGCACTCCTAAAGACATCTAATGGGGTAGTTGCATGGGTCGGAATTTCGTGTTTTTGACTTCAGATTCGAATTTAGCGCACTTAAAAACGTAGATGGACCAGTTTTCAGTTCGAAATTACATTTAGTTTAGCCGTATTTCAATAAAGAAGTACCGTGCTTTTTAGTGTTGGCGGGCCACTCCTCTTACGTCATCTCTAAACGAGAATCTCACGATAGAGTGCGTTGAGATCACTGCAATCGAGGACAATTCGAGTCAGAAACATTGAAATGTACTTGCAAAATGATGGTGACGATCAAAAAACTTTGAAATACATTTTTCAGGTTTTTTATGTTTGAATTAATCGTTTAAATTTAAAATTTTGAAGCATAATTTTGGCTGTTTTGCCGATGCCCGGGGGGCACATCGGCGCGGGGTACTTCGATTAACCCTGTTGCTTTAACGGTCATAGTTATCACGTTATCAGTTTTTCGGGTGGCCCTTTCTCGTAGTGCGGTCTGAGTTGTTACAGTTGTTAGTTGTTATAGTTTACACCAGTATTTACCATAATTTATTAGTTGATTGGTTTGGAAAAGATAATGTTCACTGTAAAGTTTCAAGAAGCTTTTAATAAACGCTTGCATACGAGTCTGCAACACATGTCTTCACTTTTTCCCACTACCTACCCAATCTGCTTTCGAATGTTGTTGACAGTGCTTTTAACTCAGGGGTATATCTCAGTTTCTTCCACAACTATAGCGGTTTTGGCAGTATATCATTTATGCGTAAATGTAGGGCTTTCCAACGAATGGTGAACGATTTTTCTACGAACGCGAATGACGAAGATAAAGTTCGATAGGAACAACTTGGCTGTAAGTAGAAATCATCAGAAAAACAACCGTAACTTTTTTTTCGTTTATGTGTCAAAGTATCGACATAAAATGTCAATACGCCAAAAAGGAGAGCCAACGACTAGAGTTTCGAGGTGGCTTCCCTGGAAAATATTCCGTACATAAATATTGGCATGTTGTACGATTTTTACGTCAATAACAACAAGTTCGTCAGCGCCGAAATAAAAGGAGCCAATAATGTGAGGTAAGTTGACACTTTTATAGTAAAATGTCAGTTGTAATTGTGATTTCTTGTGTGTAGTACTTCTTCATCCAAATGGTTGCTCATTTATTGGAAGTTTCATCGTAGTGTCATTATCCGGTACAACGTAGTACCAATTAGTGTTAGTAAATTGTTAAATAAAACGATGTTGGTTATGTCCAACTTAGAAGAATCTAGCAAATTTGCGAGGTTGTGGCTCGAGTAACACCAGAACACCGCATTTCTTCACAACCATATGAGGTTTCAGTTACAGTAGAGGGAATGCCAGTAGGAAACAAAATCTTAGATGCAACATGTTTCGATTGCGCAGCTAGCAAAATTCAGTATGAAAGCACCACGAAGTGTGAGTGATTCTCCGATTTTATTGCCACAAACGAACGTAAACAAACGGAGGGTTGCTATCAAAGGACCCCCCGGCACACTACCCCTAACCTTGCGTCAGGGTAACAGTGGTGTAGGGGTCTCTTGGCCCCCTTCACACCCGTGACGTAGCCCCCACCCCGCAGTGTCCAAGCCGTGTGTAGGTTTTCCCGCCTGAATCCGAAATCCCGTTTTTCGAAAAAATCTCTAAATTTTTAGGAAGCGTTTCCGGGAGTTTTATTTGCAGATACGTACTTCAATAGAGATTCTCTACACAGAAAAAATACAAAAAAATATCATGCAACTACCCCATTATTACCAATGTTTCGGTACCTAAACTTTTGTAAAATTGGTCAAATGTTACTTTGGTTTTGAATTTTAAATTTCAATATTTTTAATAAACTCCTAATATTATTTATTGTGCAATTTTTCTTTCCTTGAAATATGAAGTAGTATGAAATCCATGAACAGAGCAACCTTCCCTAACAGAACTCTCCACAAATTGATTTTTGATCACTTGATCCATAAACTCACAGTACTGTGCGACGTGTCGATAAAATAAGTCCACATGAGTCGACTAACAACCACTGTTGTGAGTTATAGAAACGGGTGAAAGAGATGTCAACGGCAAACCATGGCGGCGTTTATTTATGTTGGTCCTGACAGAACACCAAGTTAGCGAAACCACTGTTGTAACGACTCTTGTATAGAGAGTATAGAGAATATAGAATAATAGAGAATATAGAGAACCCCCTCCCCCCACGTGAGTAGAGCCCTCCACTGTAGGAACCAACCCCCCCTTTATTCAACTTTTAAAATCTGGCTTTTTGACTTAACTTTTTAAAATGTTTCAATTCTAAATAATTTTTTTTTTGCACTTGGTAGCTTTGAATTTTAACCATCTTTCCTACAACATCCTCAAATTTAAATTTACTTGGCAAATAGCGGGAGTTATGGCAGTGTTGATGACATAAGATCGAAAACACGAAAAAATTCTAAAAATTGAAATAGCAAGGGATTGAAACAAAATTGCTATGAAAAATATTTCGTTGGAAATACCTTATAGGATCTAACTAGGAAATTTTGGTCAACTTGAGAGTGTGGACAAGGACAGGGAATGTCAAAAGACGGTCAAACGTTTTGCTAAAGACATCTCAAACTTCGAGACTTTGTCCAGCAATTCGACTTTGTCAAAAGACTTAAAACTCAACTTTGTCCTAAGCTAGCGCTTAGCCTGAAAAGGCTAGGTTTGCACACGCTTAGCTGAAGAGATCCGAAAGATCGAAACGAAGAACCAAACATAACTATCCATTGAAAATGGGAAATTTGAAACTTTGCGACTCAACCCAAAAGCATCTTGATGCAAAAGGGACAGTCAAACATTTGTTTCAGTGATGATGGGATTTTGGTAAACCGTTTTCGTCATATCTCGGTGACTCATCAGCAACGCGAAGAAGCGTTGGAACGATTTGGATTTAAAGCGAATCTGCTTTATTCGACTTGTCAAAAGACGGTCAAAGACCTTTTGTCACCGGTCAAAGAGTCTTTTGACAAAGTCGAATTGCTGGAAAAAGTCTCGAAGTTTGAGATGTCTTTAGCAAAACGTTTGACCGTCTTTTGACAAATGTTTAAACTCTTCGGAAATAGCTTTTTAGCTAAACTGACAAAGTCTTTTGACAAAGTCCCGTCAAAGGACCGCCTTGTGACAAAATGTCGAATTTTGACAAAAAGTCTTTTGGCAAAGGTCTTTGACCGTCTTTTGACAAGTCGAAAAAGCAGAAGGACAGGGAAGACACACAATCGACAATCATTAATTTGGTTTATGTACCTAGGTAATTTAAGTATAAAATATACCTGGATAATTTAAAAAATAATTATCAAATAAATAAACTTACCTAAACGGAAAATACGAGGTTAGCATGTTTTTGGTAGGCTTGGTTATGGAGGAGTACTCCATGTCTAGAGCGGGACCTAGTTTGGCCGACAGGAGCGTCACGTTGAGGTCCGTCGGCTTCGGGTCCGACGAGGGGTCGATCGTCTCGATGAGGTCCGGAAGGAGACCGGGCGGTCCGCCGGGCCGCAGCCCCTGAGATTCAGGCGAACCGCACGCGGCCCAACCCACCAGGCAAGCCGCCAACACCAAGGCCTCTATCTGCAACAGAGACGCTACGTTAATAAGTCCTCATTATCAGCAGGGGGTTCATCACGAAGAATTCTAAACTATCACTAAAATTTGGATTGAAAATCTTACATTTTTGGCTTCATTGGATTTTTGGATTTTAGCTATTCTACTCTTTTCAGATTCAACGCCAACAAAAAAGGGATGGAACAAATTAACAACGTGACAGCCTCAACCGCTCAAGCCAGTTTCTCATACTTACAAACATCAGCTGCAATCCTTACCTACCATCAGGGTTCTTCCTTACTAAATTTTTCATTGCATTTTGGTGGATATTGGAAAAAGGAGAATGAAATTGACATGAATGAATGAAGGCTCTTCAAATAGGTAAAATAATAAACCACTGTGAAGTGGAATAACTGGGTTATCAATCGCAATCATATTTCCATACCGGAAATCCCTTCATGATGCTATTGCCATTTTGAAAACGATGTAAGAGTGCCCATGAAATCCATTTTATCGTTCAACGATCAGGCTCCAAGTTAGCCATTTTCAACAGAAAAATAAACAATGATGTTAAATTTTGTTAGCATTGAATAGAAAGGAAGGAATTAATGAGGATACTGAGTGATTAGGTACTCATCGAGTAGGTATAGCATTATATATCTCCGAATCCATTCTCGGGGCCGAATCTCCAACTCAGTATTTATCAACACAAAAATAAGCCACTTAAGGATTCCTAATTTGGTTGGCTTCGGACAGAAGAGAACAAAATTGAAGAAAATGGAAACTTGGTATGAAGGAACTCACTACGGAAGTATTTGGTTGACATTGGCTAGAAGACGAGAAATACGAGACTAATACCACCGTGTAGTAATGTGCATATCAATAACTGCGTTATCAATCCCTTCTTGGTGCCGAATCTCCAGGTCAGTGTTTTCTAATACAAAATACGCTGCAAATTATTACACAATGGTTTATTATTTTTTATTTTTCTATATAGAACACTCGTCTGCAAAGCCACCAACCATCCAACATGAAGAAAAACATCGATCGCATTTCGGTCAGCTAAAATTTGAACGGAGATTAGGCCTCTTTTGCGATTCACACTCGTGTTTCTGATTTATCTTACGTCCAAACTTTGAATTCTCGTAGTGAGCGAACGGTTTGTACTACAGAGCTCCGGGTGGTCTCAAAAAATTCTAAAAATTCTATAGAATCCTAAATTGAAGGAAAAAAATACCTTTACATCAACATTTTTTGAGTTAGGGCGTTTTCAAAATTTCAAAATTGATTTTGGAACCCTTAGAAGTGACATACATCAACCAAAATCTTCGGGGCACAACTAGACCCCAAATGGAGCCTACATACCAAATTTCATCAAAATCGGTCAATGCTAAGTGGCAAAAGTGCCGCGTACGGCGGACGGACGGCCAAATTTTTATTCGATTTTTGGATTCTACGTACCTTGAATCGTAAACCATCGAATTTTGAGGGGGTGTTAAAAATTTTTTTTTCTTGGTCGATTCCAAAGGTTCATTATTGAAAATAATAAACCAATAAGCAACTTAGGGATTCTTAATTTGGTTGGCTTCGGACAGAAGAGAACAAAATTGAAGAAAATGGAAACTTGGTATGAAGGAACTCACTAAGGAAGTATTTGGTTGACATTGGCTAGAAGACGAGAAATAGGAGACTAATACCACCGTGAAGTAATGTGCACATCAATAACTGCGTTATCAATCCCTTCTTGGTTCCGAATCTCCAGGTCGGTGTTTTCCAATACAAAAATAAGTCACAAAGGGGATTGATTTTGAATTTGGTTAGCATTGGATGGAAAAGAACAAAATTGAAGAGAATGGAGACTTCATAACGAAGGTATTCACTTGGGAGGTATAGATAGTAAATTAATACCACTGTGTAGTAACGTGCACCTCAACAACTGCGTTATCAATCGTAGCTATTCGTTATTGGTGAATTTACGTTTAAAAGAATTGCACGTTTAACAAACAAATCAACGTTACAAGAAAATAAAATTTCAATGATCATAAAATATTATGATTCAATGCCATAAAAATACGACGCCGATTTCGAAAATTCTCAACCCATTCATTTTGCCTCAACACTGGTGAACCAAGCATCTCTGGCTAATAATCTGGCTAATAATCCCGGTGGGTAGGTACGTATTCTAATTTTCGGTGCCAGGTTTTGGATAACACAATGTAAGTAGAAAACTAGTTTAATACAGTAAATGAGATAAAAGCATCTTACTCACATGGTGGCCAGAGGAAAACCGATCGATAAACATGTTTTAACATTGAAATTTCATTCGTTGTCGTTGCCATTCGCAAGGTTAATCCTGACTATTTAGGCGAGGGGAGGAATTATTAGGCTTTTCCTCATAATATAATTTACTCGTGCTCGAACGTTTTCGCAATTAGGCATCATCAGGAGCTACAAATTATAAGAAAAACCATCCCAGGTGAGGCTTATTAAAACTTATTTTTAACGTTAACGCTAAATAGTCTTTAAATTAATAATATTATTACATATAGATCATCCTGAATATAGATATAGAAATATATATACAAAAAAAATTTTCTCCTATCACAGCTTAGTTGCACTTATACCTAGTAATCTAATTTAGTAGTATTATTCACCATTAAGTATATTAAGGGGTTGGCTCCCACTTCCTCCTGTAGATAATACTACCAAATTAGATTACTAGGTATAAATGCAACTAAGCTGTGATAGGAGAAAATTTTTTTTGTATATACAGGGTGTCCCAGAAGTTATGGTCCACCCTCCGGCATTTACGTGTTTCATTACGTAAACATATTGTTTAGTAATGCATGCATTCCAGGGGACGTCCCATTGGATAAGTATTGGATCAGTTTAACCAGTTGTTAAGCGATAAGACTGTTTCTCTCGATGTAATTTATTTATTACTTTAGGGAAGAAATAGTGACACCCCCCCCCCACCATTATAAACCATAACACTTCTAGCGGCATGATAGCCTCGAATCTGAAGAGCATTTTAAAATCCATGATCTACGACACCCAACATGCGAATTCGAGTACACCCCCCCCCCCCCTTCCAATGGTGCCAGTCTAGCACCAAAGCGGAAATACGTCGTAACATTGAACTTTCATCTGTTAGGTTTAGTAGGCAGTCCGTCGAATGTCACATCCGTATTCAAGGTGAAACAAGAAAAAACCCACGAAATATGCGGTTTATGGTGTTCTGGCACCATGATGGCACCACTTTTATTTCCATGGTGGTACAGAAAGTAATTCATGCAAATCCTAAGGTATAATGAGAATTTTTCCTCAATTTCAAAGCTTGGATACAATTAGTAAGCAGTAAAGGAACCGAAATATTGAAAAATTGGATATTTTGTGAATATTATCCCCCCACCCATCCCCTCCTCTTGCAAATTTTGGTACTCTGGTGAAATCGTGTACAACTCGGAAGTTATTTTAGTCAAACAAAAAAAGAAACACACAAATCGGTTGGAAATTGAGGTCTGGGCAGAGTTTATAAGATTATGCCTGCAAACGTACGTTTTTTAAGGATTAACCCCCCCTTTCCCCTCCTTAAAAGGCAAAATTCGAAATTCTGGCGACGTAGTGCACAACTAGATAGTTTTCCGCGTCGAACAAAAAAAGAACCAGGAAAATCGGTTGAGAACTAAGGCCTGTGCAGAGTACACAAGATTTTGTTACACACACACACACACACACACATACACACACACACACACACACATATTTTTATATTTTCACATACGCCTATGGTTTTTTTCGCGGATTTGGATTCAGAATGGTCTAAAACGGATTACTGTGTGGTTTTTTTTTTTTTCTGTTGAGTGTTGTCCTCTTTCACCCCAGATCGATCGCATAAGGACGCCCAAGTCTTACTGTGGGACGTCCTAAAAAAATGGGTCCGACGCCATTTTTCATATTTTTTTGTAAAAAAATAAAAAAGCTTCTCATCTAACGGTCTTTGACCAGTCGGGTGCCGACCCCCAACCCAAGGTGAAGAATGATAAGACATTAATTTTTATTATTACTTATTTTGAGCTTTTGTAACTTTTAATTTTTTTTAAAGGTTTTTAGATGAGAAGCTTTTTTATTTTTTTCACATTAAAGTAGGTAAGTACCTACTTAACCAACATTTTCCTACTTTTCAAACATTTTTTTAAAATTTAGAAGCGAGGAATTTATTTTTAATCCCGCCATAGCCGGTCCCCAGCCCGTGTTGTGGAAGGGGGAGGGAAAATAAAGCCCAAAAACATAATTTTTTCTTCTAAATTTGGAAAAATAACGATGAGATCGAAGAAAGGACCTCACCACGTGATTCAGCGT
Source organism: Apolygus lucorum (assembly GCA_009739505.2). NCBI lineage: Eukaryota > Metazoa > Arthropoda > Insecta > Hemiptera > Miridae > Apolygus > Apolygus lucorum. The sequence continues at coordinate 19,001,146 of CM019169.2, read as the reverse complement.
CAAAAAATAATGACAAAACATGTGCAACACTTGGGGTTTGAAGGAATGTACTTTTGCGCACACTGGTCACTTTGCACGCGAAAAGTACCAGTTGCGCACAATGAAAAAAGTCGGTTCGGGTATGAATTTCTCATGAAATTTGACGTAGAATCTGAATCTGCAATAAAAAATGGGGGTTCCCATTTGAAAAAACAAAGTTAGTGTCAATTGCGCGCACTAGCGCGCAATTTTTTTGCGCAAAAGTATTTTTCCTGAATTCTTTACAAAAAAATATGAAAAATGGCGTTGGACCCATTTTTTTACGTAATTAAACACGGAAATGCCGGAGGGTGGACCATAACTTCTGGGACACCCTGTATATTTCTATATCTATATTCAGGATGATCTATATGTAATAATATTATAAATTTAAAGACTATTTAGCGTTAACGTTAAAAATAAGTTTTAATAAGCCTCACCTGGGATGGTTTTTCTTATGATTTGAAGCTCCAGATGATGCCTAACGGCGAAAACGTTCGAGCACGAGTAAATTTATATTATGAGGAAAAGCCTAATAATTCCTCCCCTCGCCTAAATAGACATTGAAATTTCGTTGAAAACTGATAGGGGAAAGTGTGAGCATATCCGAGATGTACGACCATAAAAATAACGTCAGTTCTCCTGTTATTCTCAATATAATATAATGGGGTAATACTTTTGAAACTCATCTTATGCGTCATGGCTTGATTTCAAACATATTTGTCATCCTTACGATCTCATACTTATACGTCTCTCATAATATACGTCGTATATTATCTCACATATTGTCCGTCGTATATTGTCTCACATTGTATGGTAAAAACTATTTTAACAGTTTCAAACGAATATTTCGATAAATAGGTACATAGGTACTCGTACTAAGTCAGGATTGAGTCGAGGGAACATTTTGTCGACTGAATTCTCGACTGAATCAGGGATTGTTGAAATATTGATTTATCATTTCATAAGAATTTCTGTTAGGAATAATTGTTTTTACCGGTAAAGTTGGAGTCAGTGCATCAACTTCGTTAGCTCGGTGAGCCATCTGGAACCACAGTCCCATTCTCTGATCTAGGGGCACATTTTCCAAGAAATCTAATACTACTTCGGTTTTTCTAATCGATTTAGCTCCTAGAGAGGTCTAGATATGTTACCGTTCGATTCGGCGAACAAAATAGGCCGGGATATCTATCTACTTTGATTAATTAATGTACAACGACTCTCGCTGTCACCACGAAATTCCATACATTTATAAAGCCCTATCAAATGTGGCAATGGGTTGTATAAGAAAAATACTGTTTACCCAAGCTGGTACGGTATTATACTAGAGGGAAGAGTATAGACATAAGAAAAGTGTTCGGCTAGATCTTTCAATGAGAATTTCATTCTTCATTTTCATCACCAAAACGCGGCTAGGAAAGCTATTCAATTGTCGTGTACGTTGCTGTTTCATTTGGATTTCATCAATTTCAAAGTAGGTAGTTGAGCCATAATTATGACCTTGGAGTTACTCTGTATAAACCATTCGAGTGAGCAAATCCGATGATATGCAGGGTGTTTCTTAAATATTAAATATTTAAGAAACTTAGATAATATTTAAGAAATATTTAAGAAATTTAGAACAAAATTTGTTCTCCTATCTAGACAACACTTCAAGCGGTGACCCCCCGCCCACTTATTGGTTTATTATTTTCAATAATGAACCTTTGGAGTCGACGAAGAAGATTTTTTTTAACCCCCCCTCAAAATTTGTTGGTTTACGTTTCAAGGTAAGTACGTAGAATCAAAAATCGGATAAAAAAATTTTCCGTCCGTCCGCCGTATGCGGCACTTTCCTTAGTTACTATGGACCGATTCTGATGATATTTGGTATATGGGCTCCATTTGGGGTCTAGTTGTGCCCCGAAGCTTTTGCTGGATGTCAGTCACTTTTAAGGGGTGAAAATTAAGGGTTGACATTTTCAACAGTGCCCTTGCTCGAAAACTCTCGAAATAAAGGTAACCTTTTTTCACCAATTTTAAGTAGTATTGAATTTTTAGAATTTTTTGAGACCACCCGGAGCTCTGTAGGATAAATTGTTCGCTGCCTACGAGAACTTAAGGGTCGGACTTACGATAAATCAGAAACACGAGCGTGAATCGCAAAAGAGGCCTAATCTCCGTTCAAATTTTAGCTGACCAAAATGCGATCGCTGTTCGTTTCTTTGAATTGTACTCAGTTCTGCGTACTTAGCAACGAGTAATCGAATTTCCTAATAATTAGGGCATAACAATAATTCCTAATAATCCTTGTTTCTTCGAACTGAGTGTGAAGCGTTTATTTCTTCCATATTAACTTGATTGTGAAGTAGGTATGTGGTAGGTAGGTAGAAACTATGGTCGGTGGTGGGTATGGCAAAGCCGTGTTCTTTGCAGTCGAGTGATCTATATAGATAAATAATAAACCTTTGTGTAATAATTTGCAGCGTTTTACATAATATTCTCTTGCAGTTCAAAATCAATAAATTTATTGCTTGTCTCAAACTGTCAATTTTGTCAGCAATTTTGACATAAAGTATTTACGTAATCATTTTAGAGAATGTTTTCCTTCCAAATGGTGAACATTTTGTTCAAAATAAACTCAAGAATTCAGTGATATTGTTATTGTTTTGATAATGGGCAGAAACGAGCCTGCAGGACAGTGGTGGCCAATTTGAGCGACTACCTTCAGACTTTTTAATTTACTGGATATAGGATACCTCATGAAGATGTTTTACATATTTTCTACAGAAGTTTCGGATAATTTCATAGCCAGGTCCAAATACGAGTTGCGAAAGGGTAAGGAAAGATATCAGCGAAATACCTCGGGAATCGATTTCTGTTGTTCGACCAGAAAATTGGCTTGTACTGCGATGAATGCGTTAAAATGTGGTCAATTCAAAAAACGGACATCATTAGGTGAGAAATAGTGCTCAAATATGTGCCACAGTTGGGTTTACCAACATCTCAAAATACGTGTAAATTTCCAGGTTACGCAACTTTGCGCGCAATGAAAAAATCATTCGACTAGTGCATTTTTCCTGAAATTTGACGTTAGAATTAGAATCCGCGATAAAAACGCTGCAAATTATTGCACAATGGTTTATTATTTTTTATTTTTCTATATAGATCACTCGACTGCAAAGCCACCAACCATCCAACATGAAGAAAAACATCGATCGCATTTCGGTCAGCTTTAATTTGAACGGAGATTAGGCCTCTTTTGCGATTCACACGCGTGTTTCTGATTTATCGTACGTCCAAACTTCAAATTCTCGTAATGAGCGAACGGTTAGTCCTACAGAGCTCCGCGTGGTCTCAAAAAATTCTAAAAATTCTATAGAATCTTAAATTGAAGGAAAAAAATACCTTTATATCAAAATTTTTTGAGTTAGGGCGTTTTCAAAATTTCAAAATTGATTTTGGAACCCTTAGAAGTGACCTACATCAACCAAAATCTTCGGACACAACTAGACCCCAGAAGGAGCCTACATACCAAATTTCATCAAAATCGGTCAATGCTAAGTGGCAAAAGTGCCGCGTACGGCGGACGGCGTACGGACGGCCAAATTTTTATTCGATTTTTGGATTAACCATCAAATTTTGAGGGGGTGTTAAAATTTTTTTTTTCTTGGTCGATTCCAAAGGTTCATTATTGAAAATAATAAACCAAAAGAGAGGGGTTCCCATTTGAAAGAACATAATATTGAAAGGTTCGAAAAAAATAAGAGGGTTACCGCTTTTTCTAACCCTACAAATAACGGAGATAAAAAACGCTGCAAATTATTGCACAATGGTTTATTATTTTTTATTTTTCTATATAGATCACTCGTCTGCAAAGCCACCAACCATCCAACATGAAGAAAAATATCGATCGCATTTCGGTCAGCTTTAATTTGAACGGAGATTAGGCCTCTTTTGCGATTCACACGCGTGTTTCTGATTTATCGTACGTCCAAACTTCAAATTCTCGTAGTGAGCGAACGGTTAGTCCTACAGAGCTCCAGGTGGTCTCAAAAAATTCTAAAAATTCTATAGAATCTTAAATTGAAGGAAAAAAATACCTTTATATCAAAATTTTTTGAGTTAGGGCGTTTTCAAAATTGATTTTGGAACCCTTAGAAGTGACCTACATCAACCAAAATCTTCGGGGCACAACTAGACCCCAGAAGGAGCCTACATACCAAATTTCATCAAAATCGGTCAATGCTAAGTGGCAAAAGTGCCGCGTACGGCGGACGGACGGCCAAATTTTTATTCGATTTTTGGATTAACCATCAAATTTTGAGGGGGTGTTAAAATTTTTTTTTTCTTGGTCGATTCCAAAGGTTCATTATTGAAAATAATAAGCCAAAAGAGAGGGGTTCCCATTTGAAAGAACATAATTTTGAAAGGTTCGAAAAAAATAAGAGGGTTACCGCTTTTTCTAACCCTACAAATAACGGAGATAAAAAATACATATCCATTACCATCTTTAAGAAACACGCTGTATATACACTCACTTTGATAACCAAGCGCTCTTGGCTGTTTATAATAATATTTATGATTATAAAACCCTCAATAACAGGGAAATAGCAGAGTAAATGATGTAATGAAGATGACAGCTGTACATGAATAAGTGTTTTATCAATGTTGACTACAAAATAGACTGTTCGTGCTTTTATCGGGTTTCATTTGACTGGTTTGTTGCTCCGTGTTTCAATGTGGATACGAAATGAATATCCCTCTTAATGGACGTACTTGTTCAAGTTCGGAAAGCTTGAACTCAGAAAATCAGCAAAACTTGAAACCCCTGAACAAGGAAGCGCCATGTACCATTGTGGTAAGTTGATTATTCAAAACTACGTTTGCTTCTGCTTCTGTGTCGATAACGGGGAACGTTTCAGGGGACGTCCCTTTAGAAACGAAACTGAGAGTAAATGTTAACCAGGTATAACACTCACAGTTACATCGGAAAATTGATATTATTCCGAAATCCGTTAAATTCATTGACAACCTTGTACTATACAAGATTTTAATGTATTTTAACATGGAACATATTTTAGCCATAGGGTAACTACCCGAAAAACGTTTCGCGGGAGGGGAACGCGGGACGGTCACGCGCCTTTACGACACTCCGGTTTTCAATGTATTTTAGATGTGTTGAAGGGGATAACTTTTGCATTATACCTACCAACGACTAAAGGTTCTGCACTAAATGTCGTCCGCCGTAAGCGGCACTTTCCTTAGTTCCCATGGACCGATTTTAATGAAATTTGGTATATGGGCTCCATTTGGGGTCTAGTTGTGCCTAGAAGCTTTAGATTTATGTCAGTCACTTCTAAGGGGTGAGAATTGAGGGTTGCAAATTTGAAAACGTCCTATCTCAAAACATTTTGATATAAAGTATTGTTTTCGATTGATTTAAGATAGTATTGAATTTTTAGAATCGAATGAGACCACCCGGAGCTCTGTAGGACCAACCGTTCGCTCCCTATGAGAACTTAAGGGTTGGACTTACAATAAATCAGAAACACGAGTGTGAATCGCAAAAGAGGCCTATTCCCCGTTCACATTTTAGCTGACCAAAATGCGATCGCTGTTCGTTTCTTCGAGTTGTACTCAGTTTTGCGTCCTTAGCAACCAGTAATCAAATTTCCTCATGAAGGCACCCATAACTCCCTGTTTCTTCGAACTGCATGCGAAGAGTTTATTTCATTCAAATAAACTTGATTGTGAAGTAGGTATGTGGTAGGTAGGTAGTATCTTTGGTTGGTATTTTATTGGTGACAATGGCAAAGCCGCGTTCTTTCCAGACGAGTGATCTGAATAGAAAAATGATAAACCTTTGTGTAATCATTTGCAGCATTTTTTGTAGGTAAGTTATTAAATGTCAAAAAATGATGTTATAACAAACATTTTGGAAATTTTCTCATTGATTTCGTAGGAAATGTTTGTCATAACTCTATTTTGAGACTTCCAATAGCCCATAAATTCTGCTGACTATGAAATTTAGAATTGCAAATTAATTTTAGTTACTCCGGTGACAGCTTGGGACAGCAGAGGAGTTCCTGAGTTGTTTTCGGCGACTGTAGTGATACCATTATCCAGTTAGGGTTACATTTTTTATTTGTAGGTACACATTTAGGTAAAACTTCGTCGCCTTCCTCATTCTAACATTTTAAAATATGAGTAGATAAATTATATAAGTTATAAGTTGAAAAATAAAAATATTATATATAATCTAACTCTATCTCGCATAACAGATTCGTCGACTTTTAATAATATCATTGTTTTATTACTGACCTCGAAAACTGGCTTAGGATCATCCCATGGGCTGTTGCATTTACTTCATTGTTTGTTCGCGAACCCTACATAATTTCCTTTGTATTTCATTTTATCAAATAGTTGATAATTGGGTACTTAATCAATTTCATTCCGTCGAATTTCAGCATCATGATATGCATATCTGTTATTAATAAAGTATGATTTTATTAACTACCTACTTGTTTATATTTTTTTGTGTCCATTCTGTGTTCTCCCTCTCTTTCATTTTATTGCAAGCCAGATATGTTGCATAGGTCTTACAGAAGTGATACCAGCTGAAATCATATTGGGAAATGGAGACGTGTTTGTAAGAGGAACTTGCTTTGTTACTTGATAGGTTCTGGAATTGTTCTCCACATCTCCTCTCATAAAATACAATTTGATGCTGAAATTCAACGGAATGAGATGATTAAATACCCAATTATCAACTACTTGATAAAATAATACAGTAATAACATAATTTTCTTGGGTTGGTGAACAAATAATGGTCTGCTCCTTGACTGGCACAAATAATGAAATAATTGCAACAGCTTATGGCATCCCCGGCCAGTTTTTAAAGGTCAGTCATTTAAAAAAATATTAATAAAGGTCGTCAAAGCTCCTATGCAGTATAAAGTTAGATTATATAATATATATTTACTCATAACTTACAACTTATTTATTTTACTTATATTTAAAAAATTTTAGGTTGAGGAAGGCGACGACGTTTTGCCGAAACATGTACCTACAAATAAAAATTAAAAAATAGACTCCAACTCTCTGTCAACAACATGGTCACTCCATTCACCCATCAATGTAACAATTCTTTGAGACCCACCCATTCAAATTGACCTATTACGTTTTTTTTGTCTAATCATATACGCTAAACGTATATTGCATGTAGAAAATACTTATGGGAAGAGAAAAAACTCCATATTTTCTGGGCTCTAGTTATCAGAGTTTTGTAGAAGTCCGCTATTAGTTGTCACAGAATGTCGAACATAATTAGGGATGTCAACGATATATCGATATATGAAATATATCGATATATTACGCCTGATATACCTATCGATATATTTATATCGATATAGAGAACCGATATTATCGGTCAATATCGATATATTTACCGATATATCGTGACCTGTTTTCAAGTTAAAAAAAATTATATTTTTTTAGTAAAAATTAAATATTGAAATGAATGGACGAGAAGGGACGCCTGTACTTGTAAAACATCAAGTAATTTTATTCCAAATTATGTAGGTACCTAGTTATGGGTTGATTTCAGACTGTTGACTTCAGCTCAGACATGATTGTGTACATAGTATTCACCTACAGTGGCTATCAAGGCTCAATTAAGTACTTGACGTAAACCAAAATTAATGGAGGCTCGTCCAGCTTAAAACTACCTACTATACGAAGTGAAGCAGGTTTTCACAACAATTATTTTCAATTTTGATGGATCATGATCGTCTACAGTACCTATACCCCTGTCAATTTATAAATTAATTTAACAGTGCAATGACATTTTCGCACTTTTTCCAGTTTTTAAACAACGAATTTCGATCATTCATACCCAGTAACTTTTGAAAGTAGGTTAATACTTATTTCACACGGTTTTTCCAAATACATCTTCCGATATGTCGAGTTTATCGATAATATTTCCTCCAAAATGATGTTAGTAACTTTTAAATTCACCTACCTACTTACTTCTTCAAGTTTTTCCAAGTAGATACTCCGATATGTCCATAAATGTCATCCTAAATGATTTTTGTATTGTTTTAAAACTATTAAATTCATCTACCTACTTCACATGTTTTTTAAAGTAGATCTTCCAATACATCGAAATATCGATATATTTTCTCCGATATATCGAAATATCGATATATTTTCTCCGATATATCGAAGGTATCGATATATTTTCTCCGATATATCGAAGGTATCGATATCTCATTGACGATATATCATTTGATCGATATATCGATATATTTCATTCGATATGCCATCCCTAAACATAATGGTCAGCTTATTTTGTCACCAGTCATCTGTTTGATTGATCTCCACCTCGCTTCATGCTCCCCGCCCTTTATTGAATAAAACAGTTCTAATCCAATTACCAGAGAGTTGACTAGTGGGTATTATCCCGTTCCATCCTTTGAGTTTAAAAAATCTCACTACTATCCTAATGATATCTTAATCATACATGGTGTCCGAAGTGGGATTGTTTGAATTCAAACAATAATATCTTAATCATACATAATTCAGGACCTTGAGACTTTCCATAAATTTGCTGAGAGAGGTTGAATTTATTGTGGGCTACACAGTTTCTAATCAAGTTTATGTTCACAGGGATCGGTCAGCACCAATAGTTGCTCCACATGGACGATTGACAATTTCTCTCTCTACTACAGCGACGAATCGGCTAAAATCGAGTCCCCTGAATTCCCGGGAAAGGACCGTGAAAAAGTTTGGCGTCTCCAGTTGCTCCCATTTGGATCCTACAAAGAGAATGAACCCTACGTATCTTTGAATTTAAAATTGGACTCTTTCGTTCCTGGAAATGAAAACGACGTGAACTACGAAATTTCTATTCTCAACGATCAAAATAAAAAGGTGCACAAGTTTACCAATCGAAGGATTCAATTTACCAACCAGCTTGGGGCCGGAGGCCTCTGCAGATTTTTCATATCACGAAGAGAATTGGCTAAAGATGAGAAACTATTGGCTGACGACAAGTTGAGAATTCATTGTAAAACTTGGTGTATTCATAATAGCGAACCTCCATGTTGTCATTCAAATGAGAAGCTATCGTCAATATTTTGGGCGCTGCGCTCTGAGAGACAATTTGTGGACTTTATAATAAACGTTCGAGGGGAACAGTTACATGTTCATAAGGCCATTATGGCGATAGGTAGTCCAGTTTTAGCGACAATGATTGAAACGAATAACAGTCAAATGGATGTAGAAGATTGCGACCCCGAGGTTTTTGAAAAGTTCGTGCGTTTCCTCTACTTGGGGTGCTTGAATGGAATAAAACATTCTGAGTTAGAGCTGTTGGCTTTGGCTGAACAATTCGAGGTGGAAAATTTGAAAAATATATGTGAAGAATCTATAGCCGATAATATCACGGTAAATAATGCGGTAAGAGTTTTCATGGAGGCAGAGCGGAATAATGCCTTAATACTCAAACCCCTTGTAATGGAATTCATTAAGAAACATATTAAAGAAATCATCGATTCGGACGGCTGGGAATCTTTGATCAAGACACCGAGTTTGGTCACTGAACTAATCAAAGCCGTATCTGATGCAAGACAATCAAAAGAATGAAAGAACAGGTCCCTCAAGGAGTAGCGAAAATCATGTCAATTTGTTTGGGAATGGCATCGAAAACTTATACTTCCTTCCTTCAACAATGTTTTGAAAGATTTAGTTTCATTCTCAGGACTTGTTTTACGACTGTATTAATGTGTTTTCTTAGAAAGTGTGGACCTACTTCACAAATAATGAGTACGTTGTATCATTAGATATCACTCTACTTAAAAAAAAAAAAAAAAAAAATGCAAATTATTGCAAAAAGGTTTATTATTTTCTGTATAGATCACTCGCCTGCAAAGAACACTACTTTGCCATTGTCACTACCTACCAACCACATTAAATGTGGTTCACACTCGAATTGAGTGTGAAGCTTTTATTTCTTCAGAATAAACTTGATTGAAGATAAAATTTTTATCTTCAATCAAGTTTATTCTGAAGAAATAAAAACTTCACACTCAATTCGAGTTGTGGGTGCCTTCATTGGGAAATTTGATTACTGGTTGCAAAGGACGAAAAACTGAGTACAACTCGAAGAAACGAACAACGATCGCATTAGTCAGCTGAAATTTCAACGAAGTTTAGGCCTATTCTGCGATTCACACTTGTGTTTCTGATTTATCTTGAGTAAAAGTAAAAAACTGAAGTTATGACTCGGATTTTAACTGTGTTTGTAATTTAATTTCTTTTAATAGACTTACTCATTAAATTTGGCTTTTCTTTAGAACTCACTCGGGATAATTAGGAAAAGAGTTTGGCGAGCAGAAATAGGTCCTCACCGTAGGTGTAGGGTAATCTAACCGGCACGTAGAACCAGTTAGTTATCTAGATGTGGGTATGGCGATTAGAAATAATTACTCATTACATAGAACCGACAGCAATAGCTGAAGGTGTGGAAAATGGTAGAGAGAAGAGAGAGAGGTGTAAGATGTGAACGATTCAAGTTGGCTGGATGAAATGATCCGGAGTAGGAAGATTTATACTGATGAGAGAGATGAATGGAAGGTAGATGTCTCTTGTCTCTTCCTCAGGTAGCATCTGGCTGACTCGAGAACCCTCTCTCCTTCACTATATTGTAAAAAGTAAATACTTTAGGAGGAAGTCATAACAACTACCAAGCAAACATGCTCCATATTCATATTGTGCCACACGAACCCTCCCAAACCAACACCCTCATTTGATGTCTTCCTCTTAGTGAAACCCAATCAAAGTACCAAGAGGGTGGGTATAAACAGAAGTGGGTTCGGTTGGTTTGCCTTCTTCCTACACTTTGCCAGATTGCGGCCTTTCAGCCATTCTGTTTCGCGCAACCCAATATAAAGCTGCTTGCTAGTGATGACCCTTCAGCTGCTGCACGTCTTCAATCACTTAAATTATGTTGATGTACGTAGGTATGTCCGGTTCATGTTCATATTATGGCGTATAAGTACCTTTAGGCGTACATGTAAATTGTTCGATGTAGCTAGATTTGTAGTACCTATATTATTTTAGTCTCATATAATCGGACGATGTCATACCTATTCTTAGGTTCGCACAATAAAAAGATGATCGATTGATTGATATAGGATTGTCAGACGTCGATACATGATCTACTGTTGCGCTAATAAAATTTTCTAGCTCATGACCTGAATATTTCCGCGTACCTAACCCTAATCACTTAGTAGTTCCATATTTAACATCAAAAGATCACTAAGTAGATATTGAAGCACTTGAACCTAGTATGCGGATCTCAGAAATTTTCATCACGTGAAACTAGAGCTAGTACAGCTATCTAGCGAAAATCGCAAGTCGCTAGATACCCTAGAGGCCGAGATATTGGGGTGGCGAGAACGAAACCCAAAGTCAATATAGGATCTGTTGAAAATGTAAACGTGGAGAGGGCCTCTCCTAGAGGCTGAGCAGGATAGAAAAAAAAATTGAACATTCAAGGAAAGCATGGGCGTAGGCAGGATTTAGCCAAGGGGGGGGGGGGGACTACCCCCAAGAGCTATTATATAAATAGAAAGTATGCGTCTGCATATTATAGCAAACGAAAGGTACAAAGTCTGAAGTCCGAGAAATAATTTTCATGACATATCTTTATTTATATATTTTACATTATTTCATTATACAACATAGGTACTACAAAACAGCATTGGATATTATGTTTGAGATAGGTAGGTATGACTTGAGGAATCATGCTCAATAAACTTACCTTTTTTCCCAAAGAATCGACGTATGTCCATCTTGTAGTGTGATTGGTCGTGTCTCGTGTCTGTGGGGATGTCGATATTAAGGCTAAAGAGGACGGGGGTCTAGTATGATTCTGAGATGAGAGAAAGCACTAGTGTCGCCCCATACTTTCATCCGGTTTATCTAAGCTTGAAAAATTGTTATTTTCAAATCTAACCATATGAATGTTATCAGAACAATAAAATCTTACAAGCCATCATCTAACATATTACCAACAACAAAAATTTTTTTAAATATTTTTTTAAAGTTTTATTTAATAATTGAAGTATGTTTTTAATTCAAAAATTTGAATACATCCCGTGTTTGGTAACTATCCTACTATATGTTGGAATTATCACAAAACAGTTTGTGTGAAAATTAGAGGCCGAAAGCGAAAAATTGGACTAAAAAATGTGGCCTGGAAAGACTAGATGGAATTTGTAGGGGAACCCCACATTTCCTAGCAGCTAATCCAGCCCGCCCGCCGCACTCACACTTGTGAACTTCGAGCGACCATTCATCTCAGCTTGTCCGACCATCAGGCTGCTCACCCTTCAATGAGTCCTATACCCGTAGATAGGCTATTTATATTTTGAATGACAATATAACAGGAAGTTGTATTGTGCCTTCCCTAGTTTTTAGTATTATGATAAATTTTATCACCAGGAACACAAGCAAGATCATCACTTTCGTTTTTATATTTTCTGAATTGGCTAAAATAAATACGATTGTGAATTCACTCCTATTTATGTATATTTCAGGCTTCCCTAATAGGTATCTACCGAATATAAAACTAAAATTATTCATTATCACTACTTTACTGAAAAACAAAAATTCATCCACTTTTTTTAGTTTCTTGTAAACTGCCAACCGTATTCTTGGACTTATGCTTCCGAGTCTACCAAGATCTTGTGTACCCACCAAGTTCTTTTTATACTGGGCGAATGAGGTTCTTGAACTTTCCAGTACGACCTCCGAACGATTCCTGGAAGAATTGTTTCTACCAGGAACTAGGCTGTATGAGAAGCTTCTAGAATTTAAGCTTCTCAGAATTACTTCTCTTTTCGCGCTCTTCCCTGTCTTATGTTCAATCCCAAAAGTTTTTTTAATATCTACCTAGAACCTTCTCTTACTATGAAAGTACTCTTGCTCACAAAAGACATGTTTCCAAATTCCAATAATACCTTCCCATGCCCCTAACTACGCATTCAATATTCTAGTGTTTCTTTTAAATAAGTTCAGCACAATTTATTTTTGTGTTCCCGAAAGTCTAGGGGGGGGGGGGCACGGCCCCTTCCTGCCCCTGTCTACGCCCTTGAAGGAAAGATAATATTTTATCTATCAAATTATGATTGATAGTAGTCTCATTTCATGTGATATAGGATCATCAACTTTGCCAAGGTTTATTATGAAACTAAGACGCGGAATAGAACGCATTTCTACTGTTGATTTTGAATGATGGTTTTCTATTCTAAATTTATCGTAACAAGCAGTAGGTATTTACTTAAAATTGAAGTACAGGCTCCAGTTGAACATTTTTGGAGACCCTCGTATACAGGCGGGCTGGAACCTGGAAGCACTGGGAAAAAACGCTTATAAGTTCCTGATATCACTAGATTAGGCGATGAACGGGGTCTTATGTCGGTCATCGAACTTCATTAATCTCTTTGCAGTGGACGCCGGAGGAACTCTGTCGGAGATTTTCGGAACCAAGGAAGCGACCTGCAAACCTTTATTTTTGTAAAACTGGCCAAGTTGTCCCATTCTACGGTACCTAAAATGAATCTTCACAGTTTCAACAACATCATGTGTCCCCTCGGAAGCGATTAGGTAAATCAGTAAAAGGTGTTTTCCTTCTAGTCTTTTAAGGTTCAAAAAAATCTAAATCCGGAAATTGAATGTTTATAAACAACGCGTCAACGGAAACGAATTGGTAGGCACATAGATTTAAAAGTTATCAACACCTTCACCTTCCTCGATTAACTTTATCGTGCAATACGATGGAAAGAAAATCGAAGATTTAAAAATACTTGGGTAGGTACTATTCGGAAATAGCCGATTCTTGCCAGACCATCGGCCTTCTTTTTGATCGAGAAAATGGGCCGAAAGCGAAGACTCACAATTTCTCACGGAGAGAAAATCTCGAGGTCGGTGGCGGCTCGAAGTGGAAGGTTAGTTAGAAAAAAATGTTGCAACTTCCACTGCTTTTAGAGGGAGAGAAACTCATGATTTATTGAACAGAAGGAAATTTCAATGTGGAAGACTTCGATGTCAAAATCTTCATTTTAAACTAGTTAAAACTATGATAACATGACGCACCAAACTTGAATTTTTTGAAGATCTGTCTTTTATAAAAAATTCGAGTGGCACGGTCTCACCTTTGGAAGACATTTGATGACGTCCGCGACTCCAGGGATGGCATTTGGATGAAAATTCAACCTGAGATGGTTGTTTGCTTCACTTTTACTTAGAAAAAAAACTCCCTCGATGGGAAAAACAGTAGAAAGATGTAGGCAGGAAGAGAAAACAACATGATTTAGTATATGATAAACATGTAATTTATTAAATTACTCGTACTAACAAAAAATTTTGATGTCAATGATTCTTGCAGTCTAACTACCTAAGATCGAATTTGTTAATCGTTCACGCGTTACACCTTTTCGGTTTTTTTTTTTCACAGACCCCTAACTAAAACACATATTTTATGTAAAAAAAGTTCTCCAAAATCAAAATTTCCATTCTCGTTTTAGACCTTCCTGAAATTTTATTGGCTGTCAAGAAATCCTTGTAACGAACAAAACTATTAGTTATTGTCGGATGTCGATGAAATTTCCAGATGTAGTGCGGATTGGTGTCCAGATGGTCAACATATCATCTATGGTCTAACCGGGTTATGGATACTTCGAAAGCTTTATGCTACACCCAGTCGGCGGACATTTGACTACAAAAACCCCTCTTCAAAACTACTAAGCAGTCTGGAACCTAAGAATCGGTGACCCAGAAAGTTCACAAATTGACCGGAAAAAACGCTGCAAATTATTACACAGTGGTTTATTATTTTTTATTTTTCTATGTAGATCACTCGTCTGCAAAGCCAACAATCATCCAACATGAAGAAAAACATCGATCGCATTTCGGTCAGCTTTAATTTGAACGGAGATTAGGCCTCTATTGCGATTCACACTCGTGTTTCTGATTTATCGCACGACCAAAATTTAAGTTCTCGTAGTGAGTGAACGGTTTGTCCTACAATGCTCCGGGTAGTCTCAAAAAATTCTATAAATTCTATAGAATCTTAAATTGAAGGAAAAAATACCTTTATATCAACATTTGTTGAGTTAGGGCGTTTTCAAAATTTCAAAATTGATTTTGGAACCCTTAGAAGTGACCGACATCAACCAAAATCTTCGGGGCACAACTAGACCCCAATTGGAGCCTACATACCAAATTTCATCAAAATCGGTCAATGCTAAGTGGCAAAAGAATGAATTTTTTTTCTTGGTCGATTCCAAAGGTTCATTATTGAAAATAATAAACCAAAACGGACCGAAACATGCACTTAAATTTTGCATTGAATTTTGCAGTTAACTCTAGATAAATGTAGTGAATCATTAGAGAGTAGACGTTTTTGAAATGGCTTTAATAACTTCAATGTTCTTCATAACTTCGGATAACTTCTCAGCGCATCGTTAGAAAGTAGAAACATCCTTCAGTAAATAGCACAGACGTAACTCCACTCGCGATCAGCAGCACAGTAAAACTAAGAGTGTCTTTGATGCAAAGACTGGATGATTGTGACGAAGCCAGATCAGCAGGATAATCGACGATCAGTCCTGATCAGGTGATCCATGTTCTTGTCCTTTCTGGGACTATGAAATTAAGTATGGCCTGGATTTGGTTATTTCTGCTTTCTTATAAACCTTAAAGTTTAAGGTTTAAGGTTTAAACCTTAATCAAGGAACAACAAATTGACCACAGGTAGACCATCAGACAGATAGGCATAAGACGACGGAATCAAATTGTTCAGAAAGTTCTGAAACGCCAAAGAGTGAAATGAGAGAAAAAATTTTGATTTTTCAGACCTGCAGCACGAATACCAATTTTCCTATTTTCGATAGTGTGGAAATGAAATGTGGATATTATTCTATACCCAATAATCTAGACGTGTCCCGACTTCATCTCTCTTGGTCGTCTCTCAGAACCTGGAACAGTTGGATCGGTAACCATCACGAATTCTGGAGACTTTCCCAGACGTTACCTACCAGAACAAACAGTCCCAGCTAAAAGGGGTAGTGGAATCCTTTCCCTCACATTTTTTCTTACACCACAAGTCTTGTCGGGGGGTCATTTACATCTGAGGGCTTATCAGCCCGCGTAAATCTGGTGTTTACTCTGTTGAAGCCTTATCATCTTGTAAAGGGAGGCCCTTCTCAACTTTTTGTTCGATCTTCAGTTATACTCGTATTCAAGCACCTTTTTGTTGGTGTTTTTTTGCTAATGACAAGACGGAGGTTCAGATATGGTGGTTTTTCTGGGTTCCGTGTTTATTGAAAGGGCGAGCGTCTGAATGAGATTGCAGGTACCAACCGGGACCGCGTGGGAGGGCTCGTATTCTTTTACAGATCCTTCGATTCCGATAAAACGACGGGCGAGAATTTGAGAGCTACAGCTCTTGGATGGTTCTGAAGGTGAGATCTACACTTTTCCAATGAGAAACTGCTCTAAAATGTGATTGATTACTAGTCTGAACTACATTCCCTTTGGCCGTTTCGGTCCAGTCAGAAGAGCTGCCATTTCTAGACTAAATAACCCGTTAGCTTCCAACACTATTTTGATCAAACTGGTGATTAATTTGAGCTAATTACCGATTGTCTTCTTGGGCCCATATTCAAACTACCCATCAAATCTTTGGAAGATCGCACAAGCTGCTGTTTGTCCAATATTGATGAAATTCAAGGTGAACCTTGTTGAGGTTAACCACCATCAACCTTACATAATTTCATCATAATCGAACAATGATTTTGTGGCAGAAAGACAGACAGACATAGAACTAAAGTGATTAAGAAAGCTCTGAAATGCAAAATACGCGTAGAAATTTAAGTTTTGGAAGACCAACAATTTTCCAACGAATATGCTTCGTAAAATCTTTAGCGTGGAAGATCATCTTTTTATTAGGACCATAATTTGTCAGGTTAGAAGTAAATTATTCTACTGTTCGCCCACGAGGCAGTTTTCCAAAATGCGAGTTTTGTGCAGCACAGTAGTTGATGAAATCACATAAATTCAGTCCAATGCTTTTTCTAGTTTCTGAAGGGCGACAGTAATCCTTCAGAAACACGAAGAAATCATTCCAGGCAGATTCCGTCAGATTTGCACTCGGATAAAAACTTTTACGCGAAAATCAAAAATATTATTACGATCATAACATCCATTAGTCAACCCTTAGTTGATCCAAAAATAATTATCGATTATTTCTAGACCTTCGCCTGATATAATTCGACGTCGCCTTCTCCAGGATTCGATGGGTTTTGCCCGTCGGATTCCGGTTGACTTTGAACTAACTCCGCTTTTGCCTTGTGGGAATCCCGTGAAGTGAACCAAATCCGGTCAGTTCTATCAACCCCATAGAATCGAAAGATTAAAAGGATTGAGCTTTATAAGAAACAACACTCCTTAGAACAATTATTCTATTGTACTGGTATGAGTTCTTACCAGAATTAAGAGAATTAGTACTCACATAATTATAATAATTAGTACTCAAATCAACAGGATCGATCAAACAAAGGAGGAAACTTCCAAGAATGGGGAACTTACGTAAAATTCCATTCTCATAAAATCATTGGAATTTACTTGGAACTTTCACATAATTCATTCTAGTACTTAAGTTTCCTCCTAAACCAATCGTTATATTCCAGTTGTCAAAAAAAAAAAAAAAAAAAACCCTCAGAATTTCCCATGTGTGAGTAGACCTCTCCAAAATATCGATTTTTTTCCTCAAGACCTCATTTAATTGACACTTGATTAGTCTTCGAATGTATTGATTTATTTGACATCCGTAAGCATGAGAAGAAATAGAAAACACTGCAAATTATTACACACAGGTTTATTATTTTATGTATAAATCACCTAAGAACAGCTTTGCAATTGTCACAACCTACCAACTAAGTTTTCGCTTCATAATCGGGTTTATTTAGATGAAATAAAAGCTTCACCCTCCATTCGAAGAAATGAAGAATTACTCAATTTAGAAATTTAGTTACTGGTTGCTAAGGACGCAAAAATGAGTACAACTCAAAGAAACGATCAGCGATCGCATTTTGGTCAGCTAAAATTTGAACGCCTCTTGCGATTCACACTCGTGTTTCTGATTTCTCGTAAGTCCGACACTTAGGTTCTCGTAGGGAGCAAACTTTTTGTCCTAAACGGTGGTCTCTTAAAATTCTAAAAATTCCTATTTAAAATTGGCGAAAAAACTATAGGTACCTTAATTTTGAGAGTTTTCCAGCTAGGGCTCTCTTGAAAATTTCAACCCTTAATTTTCACCCCTTAGAAGTGAATGACATCCACCAAAAGCTTCGCGGCACAACTAGAGCCCATATAAGTACCAAATTTCATCAATATCGGTCCATGGGAGCTAAGGAAAGTGCCGCGTACGGCGGATTGACGGAACATTTTTTTAATTCGATTTAAATCAACCATTTTTGAAGGGGAGTTAAACTTTTTTTTTCTCGGTCGATTCCAAAGGTTCATTATTGAAAATAATAAATCAAAAATCTACTTATTCATGAATATTTCAGTTAGATATTTATCTGAAAACTAGGTACCAGGAATCAATCGTTGTCCTACCAAAATTATAGAATGAACGATGAATAGAAGTGGTTGAGTAGTTCTTGTAACGTTGTTTTGTTTATGGAATGTTCAATCAAACGTAGATTCACCAAGAAGGAATTGCCACCATTGATAACGCAGATGTTGATAGGCACGTTACTACACAGTGGTATTAATTTACTATCTATACCTCCTTAGAGAGTACCTTCAGATGAAGTATCCATTCTCTTCAATTTCAGTAGTATTTGCCATCTATACCTTGTTGATGGTCTCCAGTGAAAATCATCGCCCCCAGTTAGATTGTAAACTCTGCGCTTGAACATTCGTAACAGCCATAACTCAAAACTTTTCCTTCCGAATTCGATGAAATGTTCAGTGAATGTGTGGGTTTGCATGTGGATGGTACCCTTTGAGGTTATTACAATGAACTTGTACCGAAGAGTTTATTGTTTTGAGATCACCTACTATGCATCGGATTATCTAAACAATCGGGTAACGGATACGACGTAGCTTTGTGCTTCACCCACTTGGCAGACTTTTTCTCCATTCCATCATCACAAACATGAAAAATCCATAGGTAGTATTTGACAGAACCGGAAGGCATTTTTCTCTGAGGGCACATCTCCATCCCATTACGCAAGACTTCCTGCGGACACAAGCTGAAGCACCCGCGATGTCAATAGGAAGACGTGGGCTCCGGAAGACGTGTAGGTGCCTCATAGGCCCAACCTGTGAGCTCACTACATCGTGAAATTTATCGTAAAAATCCCAATCTGAACTGATACAGGAATCTGCAAATAGTAGAGATTTCTTTAAATTACAAATTTGGATTATTACTCTTTAAACCCCCAATGCATTCTACGTGAAAACATTTCAAATTCCATCAGTTTTATGCACCAAATAGGTTGGAAGAGGGATAGATATGTAGGAAATTCAAGTGTCCTAGACATCTTAGAGCCTAGTTAATCCTAGAGATGACGTTGTAATCTCAAAACAACGGTTTTCGAGCCACCCATTCCTACTCATCAAATATCCTTTTTACTGCACAAATTATGAATTTAAAATATGAAAAATAATGGAAACACATAGAAGACACATGCATTATTTTTGAGAGAAACAGATTTCGAAGAAAAACAATTCCAAGAAATAGGAAGCGATGGGTGCATTGATTAGGAAATTTGATTAATGGTTGCAAAGGACGCAAAACTGAGTACAAGTTAAAGAAACGAACAACAATCGCATTTTGGTCAGCTAAAATTTGAATGGTCTTTTGCGATTCACACTCGCGTTTCTGATTTATCGTAATCAAGTTCTCATAGGGAGCGAACCGTTGGTCCTACAGAACTCTGGGTGGTCTCATTAGGTATTTTTAATAATCACAGCTTTCAGAAAATGGTGACATAGAGGAAGTTTGCATGTTTTATAGATTTTTACATTTCGTTTCTCAAAGGGGGAATAGATAGATCAAGACAAGCCCAACTTTTTCTTCTGTACGAAAGTCCCGATTTCTGCTCATATTACAAAGAAAATCTCTTTTTCTTCGCGTTTTTGATTTTTAGACCATCCCCGAAGCATTCCAATATACAGTCGTAATCATACGTAGAAAACGGGTATTCACCAGTGTAGGTACCTGGTTACACCTCCGTTAGAACGGATCAATTATTGGTAAGGATCAGACTACCTGACACCTAATTGAAAAAGATTGGAAGTTCAACAAAACTCCTTCTGATTCATATTCCAATCATAAGTTCAATTTTTCAGTTGATTCAAGCATTACCTACCGTTATGGGGAAGGTGAGGTCCCCAAAATGTCCCAACTGCCAGGAGAACAAGGATGATGACGCATTCCATACATTCTTTGATTGCATGCGATGGACAGGGGAGAGGAATTGCCTAAGGGAGAAGTTGCATCTCGCAGAACAGGACACAACCCCAGTGGCGGTCATAGGAAAGATGCTGGAAAGCGAGAAAAACTGGACCACTATGGCAGATTATGTGGAAAAAATAATGAACAAAAAAATCCTTCAAGAACGGGAGAGGCAGCGAAGGGGAACCATGGACCGGCCCCTAGCAGAGAACTAAGAAGACTCCCAGGACTCAGCCTGAAGTAACGTGTTGAACAGTTCCAGGCTGAGATCCAACGTGGGATAAGGGGGTGAGGTTTTAGTGGGTTTGAATCCCACATAACCCGTGCGAGCGGTTCCCTCAGGTATCTTACGAGATCCAATTTCCACCCCTGGATCTTGAAGACCCCCTACGAAAAAAAGTATTACCGTGAAACAGTTGACGTTTGCTAAGTTCGGTGGGTAATTGCATCTTCCTCAGATAAAATTACAAGAACAGCTTTAGCTACGGTGATTTAGTTGTCATGAGCAGCTAATAGCGTTAGCTGTAGCTTTTTTTTTTTACTTGTTTTATTACACCAAGTTATAACTTATAAGCAACATTTTTCTGATACATATTTGGTGTACGTTAAGAAAACTAAGATACTTCACTTAGCTTTTATTGTCCTGAAATTCGCACTTCATGATGGTCACACTAAGTGGATTAGATCGTGTGGATTCGTTGTCTTAAGTCTTCTAAGCAGTGTTGAGAAGCTGAATGACATCCTCATTTACATAATCTTGGAGCCTCAAAAGGTGATTCGTGGCTTGGCTGCGAATGACCTCATTGACATTTTCAATCTTCAGCTCGTAGTGAAGTCTGTCATTTCTTAAGTATCTGTATGCATCGCAGTACATTATTCTGGAAGCGCTGAATTATGTCTCGATTGATCTGGGCTGTGCACCCCCCCAGTTGTGCACCGTAAGTCCAGACAGGCTTTAGGACTTGCTTGACAGTATGAGCCTGTTGTGGACAGACAATTCTTAGCTGTAGCTGACGACTAATAGCTAACCTAATAATGTATTGTATTCCTAAATAGTTGTATTCCTCCATAAAAACAGCTGGTAGCAGTAGTCTCAGGGCAATCTGAATTAACCTTCGACAAGGGGGAAATTAATATAAAATTAAGGTGGAAAAACGCGTGAAACTTCGCGATTCATGCTCGGCTATTTCATTTGGGGTAAAGCTAGATGGTCCTCTATGAAAATCATCACCCCGGACTGATAATAGCCACTGGCGCATGCGCAAACATGAATTTTCTTGTAACAGTCATATTTTTGACATTTTTTCCTTAAATTCGATGACATCTTCTGGGATTGTTGGCGTGTAGATGGTCCCCTAATAGGGGAGAGCAAGGTACTTAGAGATTGATGTTTTGAGATTAACTACCATGCATCGGATCATCAATACAATCGGGTTATGGATACGAATAAGCTATGTGCCACACCCACTTGGCAGACTTCTATACTGTTTTCTTGTTCCGTTTTCAGCTCGGTCACTTTCTCTAGAGTTTTTGTTGTTTTGTGACCTGTTACCTGTTTATAGTAGTTCTAATCATGTTTGACACACACAAGAAAATACTTTTTTCAGGATCAAATAAAACAATTTATACAATGAATTCAAAATTTAAAACAATGATTTTTAACAAAACTTTTCTCAAGGTAATAGAGAATAGTGGTCACCCACAAAGGTGGCCCATAAAACAAGTCGTCATTTCAATTAAAATTTACCCAAAATTGTTTGCAAGATTTGGTATTTTTAGTGCCCAGAGAAGAGAAAAGATCAAATTGGTTTTGTGGTCATATCATTGGAATTCATTCGAGAAAATGTTCCAGAGCTAATTCTGTTGCCAGCTAAAACTGAAATGGTTAGCTTAGCTACTAACTGTTCGTCTGGAGAAATACAATTTTCAGCGTTAGCTATTAGCTATTAGTTGTCAGCTACAGCTAAAGCTATTAGCTATAGCTGCTCCTGACAGCTAAATCATCGCAGCTATACGTTAGCTATACGTTGTGACGCCTGAGCGCATGGGTCGGAAAAAACGGTTTATTGTTATTTTTAATCTAAATTAGACCTCATTCTGAGAATTTCAACCCCAACCTTCTAGCGTGAAAAGACTTTTTATGTGATTTTTCAAAGTTTCGAATGTTTGACATCACAGTGGGAGGTGCGTGTGACGTCATAAACGTTCGAAACTTTACAAAATCATAGAAAAACATATACTCATTCAAAAAGAGAACGGCTGGTGGCAAAATTCTCAGGATGAGGTCTACTTTCGATTAAAAATTTTAAAAAACGCTGCAAATTATTACACAATGGTTTATTGTTTTTAATTTTTCTATATAGAAAAAATAAAAGATCACTCGTCTGCAAAGATCACTCGTCTGCAAAGCTACCAACCATCCAACATGAATAAAAACATCGATCGCATTTCGGTCAGCTTCAATTTGAACGGAGATTAGGCCTCTTTTGCGATTCACACTCGTGTTTCTGATTTATCGTGCGTCCAAACTTTAAATTCTCGTAGTGAGCGAACGGTTTGTCCTACAGAGCTCCGAGTGGTCTCAAAAAATTCCAAAAATTCTATAGAATCTTAAATTGAAGGAAAAAATACCTTTATATCGAAATTTTTTGAGTTAGGGAGTTTTCAAAATTTCAAAATTGATTTTGGAACCCTTAGAAGTGACCTACATCAACCAAAATCTTCGGGGCACAACTAGACCCAAAATGGAGCCTACATACAAAATTTCATCAAAATCGGTCAATGCTAAGTGGCACAAGTGCCGCGTACGGCGGACGGCGGACGGACGGCCAAATTTTGGTTTATTATTTTCAATAATGAACCTTTGGAATCGACCAAGGAAAAAAATTTTTTAACACCTTCTCAAAATTTGATGGTTTACGTTTCAAGGTTCGTAAAATCCAAAAATCGAATAAAAATTTGGCCGTCCGTCCGCCGTACGCGGCACTTTTGCCACTTAGGATTGACCGATTTTGATGAAATTTGGTATGTAGGCTCCATTTGGGGTCTAGTTGTGCCCGAAGATTTTGGTTAATGTAGGTCACTTCTAAGGGTTTCAAAATCAATTTTGAAATTTTGAAAACGCCTTAACTCAAAAAATTCTTATATAAAGGTATTGTTTTTCCTTTAATTTAAGATTCTATAGAATTTTTAGAATTTTTTGAGACCACCCGGAGCTCTGTAGGACAAACCGTTCGCTCACTACGAGAATTCAAAGTTTGGACGTACGATAAATCAGAAACACGAGTGTGAATCGCAAAAGAGGCCTAATCTCCGTTCAAATTAAGTGTCAAATGGTCACTTCTGCCGACCAAAGTATCGTAAATCCATAGGTTGAATTGAAGGCGTTGAAGGTAGGGCGCGCAAATACGTAAAACGTTAATTCGAAAACACACAAAATTCCAGCTGATACAATAAACTCCAATATTGTGAAATGGTGATGATCCAGATGAGGGAAAAACACCCAAATCTCAATATGAAAGGGATCTACCGATATCCCTGGTGAGGTCATCCGTTGGTTTCCTGTTCCAGGGACGGGCTCCAATTGTGGAGGCTTCCGGCCGGAATTCGGGGGCGTACCCCCTCGGTCAGGTTCAAGATCAAACGCAATCACGTACTGCCAAGCAGAGTTGGGCATTAGCTAACTAATTTGTTAGCTAGTTAATTTTTCAACTAATGGCTAATTTAGTTTATAGCTTTTTTTAATAGCTAAAAGATAAATTTAGCTATTACCTATTGAGGAACAGCTAAACTTTCCAACTAAATGGGGGGTGCGCCTGATTTTGGTTTATTATTTTCAATAATGAACCTTTGGAATCGACCAAGAAAAAAAAATTTTAACACCCCCTCAAAATTTGATGGCTTACGTTTCAAGGTACGTAGAATCCAAAAATCGAATAAAACGCTGCAAATTATTAAACAATGGTTTATTATTTTTATTTTTCTATATCGATCACTCGTCTGCAAAGCGACCAACCATCCAACATGAAGAAAAACATCGATCGCATTTCGGTCAGCATTACTCGTCTTTTACTGGCAGAAATCACCAAATGATATGAAAATAGCACTTGATCATTTCTACCAGGAGATTGTAAATAGGGTTGAAAAGGGGATTCTGTAAGGGTTCTTTGAGCCCTTTTATTTTGATTATCGAGACATTAATAATACTAGTGAATAGAGGAGCCTTATGAGTTATCTGAAGAATTAAAACCACAATATTGGAAAAAATAGACTTGGTCGCTTCTGCCTCGCAGCCCTCGACATTTCTTTGGAAATTCCAGCGACGCAGGAAACACTAAACAATTGTGTACTAATTTAGAGGAATTTCATGCCTTCCCGGAGACCTGTATCATTTTCGGATCGCGCTCAAAACACGCCATAAAAATGTGTTGATAAAGCAGATTCAGGTTTCTCAGTTTTATCGTTACAGACGAGAGTTTGAATGGGATTGCAGGTATACCAAGACTGCGTGGGAGGCAACGTCTTCTGTTACAGATCGGCTGTTTTTGATAAGGAGCTGGAAAGGAATTCGAGATCTTAACGGAGCAATAAGGTTCCAAGTCTCAGTATCAGTGTTCTTCCTGTCTAGGTGGTATTCGTATTCGTATTCGTATTCTGGTCTTGCATGGGAGCTGAAGTCCAAGATCTTTCCAGAGTGACTGTTATTGACAGTGGCGTCTCCTCCAGGCAAACATAGCAAACACTGTTTGCCTTACTAAAACTAAGCAAAATGAATGAATTAATTTTTGTTGAAATTCTCCTATATTTCAATTTTTGCAAGTAATATATAGCCAATTTTGGAGAATTTTAATAAAATTTACCTAGGGACTGTTTCATTATTACCAAGGAAATTAGAAGAAATAGGAGAGTGGAATAAGAAAGTACGTATCAAAGTAATAAGAAAAGAATAAGAAATAAGTTAAGAAGATAAGATAAGATAAGAATTAGAAAGTACGTGTTTTTTCACCAATTTGAGATAGGTACCATTGAATTTTTAGAATCGAATGAGCCTACCCAGAGCTGTATAGGACAAACTGTTAGCTTTCTATAAGAACTTGAACGTTGGATTTACTATAAATGAGAAACACGAGTGTGAATCGCAAGAGGCCTAATCACCTTACAGATTTTAGCTGACCAAAATGCGATCGCTGTTTGTTTCATTGTGTTGTACATGTTTTGCTTCCTTAATCTACCAGTAATCAAATTTCTAAACCAAGGAATTCTTTATTTCTTCAAATGGAGTGTGAAGGGTTTATTACATCTACATAAACAAGGTTATGAAGCGAAAACATGGTTGGTAGGTAGTGACTTGTGTAATAATCTGCAGCGTTTTTTTATTATTGTTTTTTCCTTGATGACTGGCCAAGATGTTTGCCTGACGAATATTCTCACCTGACGCCCCTGGTTATTGAGGTTATAAGTTCTAAGGTTACCCAGAAGAGAATCACTATTCGTAGCTGAGTTACTTGTTATTTCAATAACTGAATTCATATGCATGGTCAACGCTAACCGATTTTGTTGAAATTTGGTAAGTGGGTTCTATTTGGGGTCTAGTTGTGCCCCGAAGCTGTTGATTGTTGGCAATCACTTCTTAAGAGTGAAAATAGGGATTGAAATGGTCAAAACTCCCAAGCTCAAAAATGTTTGATATAAAGGTACCATTTTTCATCAATTTAAAATAATATTGAATTTTTAGAACCGAGTGAGACCTGTAAGACAAACCGTTCGCTCCCTACGGAACTTAATGGTTGGACTACGACAAATCAGAAACACAAGTGAATTGCAAAAGTTTAAGAAACTGCAATGCTTCCATACGAGTCTGCAACACATTGGAACATTTTCATGTCAACCACTACACAACAAGGTAGTGAAGTAAGGTTGTTAGTTCATGTACCCAAGCATCAAAATAAGAAAACAGTTGATTGTTCTCTACGCAACACAGTGAGTCTATTTTATTTATTGGTCGCGTGAGCAAGTTTTCGTGACAATTTTTCAGTTTATGTGCCAAAGCAAAGACATGAAAATGTCAAAAAATCTCTGTTCAAATTTTAGCTGACCAAAATGCGATCGTACTCAGTTGAATTGTACTCAGTTTCGCGTCCTTTAGCAACCAGTAATCAAATTGTCTAATGAAGGAACCCACAACTCTACATTTCTTCGGAATAAACTTGATTGTGAAGTGAAAATATGGTTGGTAGGTAGTGGCAATGGCAAAGCTATGTTCTTTGCAGGCAAATGATCTTCACGGAAAATAATAAACCTTTGTGTTATAATTTTCAGCTTTTTTTCTTGGGGAGCCAACCAGTACGGCATTGCAGGAATCTTTGTTCAAATTTCAGCTGATAAAATGCAATCTATTTTCTTCCTCAGAAAGAATTTCAGGTCTCTCAGTTGGGCTTCCATAGCAACCAAGACTCAAATTACATTATGAATGTGAGACATAACGCCCAGATAACGATGTTTCACTGGTAGAAAGGTACTTTCTGTTAAAATAGACTTGATGATGAACCTCTAGCGAAAATGTAGTAGGTAGGTATTGCTTTTGGAAAAGCCGTGTTCTTTGCAGGATAGTGATCTTCACAGAAAAATAATAAACCGACGTGTAATAATTTGCAACGTTTTATTTTTAAAATACCTACTCGTACACCGTGCTCCGTGTTATTTTGTTGACTTCTCAATGTTTGGATATTACCTACAGTTAGCCCGCCTTTTCGGCTGGCGCCGATTCAGTCTTTTTGTGGCTCGTTTAAATTCGGAATCCCATAAATTCCTCGATATTTAGTCCTTTCTTACTCGGTCTCTATTCCGACTGCCGCTGCGATTCATTTGAAAAAAAAAGTCAACATCCTATCGAAGAATACGAAATCATCCAAACAGAGCAGAGCGAAAAAATAAAAAAATCTCGTCGATGCACTCCGGTGTTATTTTCAGGGCTTTACGGGAATACGAAAATAACGGATTTCTCGAGGCAGACGGTCGTAAAACAGGCGACCTTGATTTTGACATTGGACGATGGAACGCCACGGTATGCAAGTTCCGTGTAATTTTGGAAGCTACCGATGTGCCAGCTACATGTATTTCTTCTACCTGAACAGATCCCGAGACCTGTTGGTTCCGAGTATGTTGTTGGTTCTTTGAACGGGGCGCTACGATAAGAATTGGATGCTGAAGCCAGTCCACCAGCAGTTAGTTTATCTTTGACAAACAAGGGTCTTTGTCAGAACGAAGCTACTGGGCTTCAGCGTTCCCTACTCCACCGCCATCATGAAATGCCCTCACTTCACGTTCTGCAAGCTGAATTAGGACAACAATCTTTTTTAGTTTGGAGCGTGTTGCGACGAAAAAAATAACAGGAAAAGATGGTATAAGTACAGGAAAGATGCTGCAAATTATTACACAATGGTTTATCATTTCTATACAGGGTGTCACCCTTACAGGCGCACCACCGGGCAGGGTTCGATTCTACAACAAATTTGTGACTTTTTTTTGTCTCGTGACTGTTTTTTCTTAACCCCCTTAAAATCGGACTTTTTCCACTTTTAAGATTTTTTTCGTACTGTCGACCTTACGCCATAACTCCCTTGTTTTTCAATCAAAATTCAAATGTAATTATACCGTTGGAAAGAGCGTTAAATTTCTATCTCTCTAGTGTTAAATAAAACTTTTTAAAGAAGACTAAAATGTTGTAAAATGAGCACAAATAGTAAAATCTCGAAAATCTCGGAAATTTTTCGTTTTTTCAAACGTTTGTAACACTAACTGAAACTGCCGGTTAAGTTCACACTGTAACCCCAAAAGTTGGCCCAAAATCTCAGCTTTCCAACGGTATGGTCATAAAATTGTTTACAGTAGACTAATGGTGTAAAATCCTCGTTCCCGTGCCAAAAACCGTGGATCTTCAAGTAAAAATCGACGTTTCGCGAAAATCGACATTTTCACCCTAAAATGAGTTAGGTAGCCATCTTTTCGTGCTTTGTCTCACTGAGTCAAATGATGACACAAGACTCATCGAAAAAGCAGTCACTGATATCTTGTCCAATTCACTTTTCGAAAATTGTCTTAATTTCTGTTAATTTGTATGCCAATTTTTTTATTACTAGATCGGCCAAATTAAACGTTACTACCGTTGACAACAAGGTCAAAGGTATGTTTTTAAACATTTTTAAAACATTAAACATGTTTTTAAACAAGCAAGTAATCAAACCACCCTGTTCATAATAACACTAGGTTCCGAACATCAGATTAGTTATCTGATCAGTAATCAGTTCGTGACCTGCCTACACATCTACTTGTATCATGGCAACTTTTTCCAATTAAGAGTATGCCGATATGCTGCTGGTTTATGGTTACACAAACCAAAACGCCAGTGAAGCTGAACGGGAATACCAGCGGAGGTTCCCACACAGGCGCGTAGCCTCCAAAAACGTGTTTTCAAGGGTACGTAACCGGCTGACTATGCTGTTCATGTTTTGTGTTCTGTGCGCGTCACTAACAAAGGGGATTTATGTCATTTCGCTCACCGGATTTCAACTGTAAGTATTGAATCCTTGAAAAAGTTGCCATGATACAAGTAGATGTGTAGGCAGGTCACGAACTGATTACTGATCAGATAACTAATCTGATGTTCGGAACCTAGTGTTATTATGAACAGGGTGGTTTGATTACTTGCTTGTTTAAAAACATGTTTAATGTTCAAAAAATGTTTAAAAACATACCTTTGACCTTATTGTCAAAGGTAGTAACGTTTAAATTGGCCGATCTAGTAATAAAAAATTGGCATACAAATTAACAGAAATTAAGACAATTTTCGAAAAGTGAATTGGACAAGATATCAGTGACTGCTTTTTCAATGAGTCTTGTGTCATCATTTGACTCAGTGAGACAAAGTACGAAAAGATGGCTGCCTAACTCATTTTAGGGTAGAAATGCTGATTTTCGCGAAACGTCGATTTACACAGGAAGATCCACGGTTTTTGGCACGGGAACGAGGATTTTACACCATCAGTCCTCTGTAAACAATTTTATGGCTATACCGTTGGAAAGCTGAGATTTTGGGCCAACTTTTGGGGTTACAGTGTGAACTTAACCGGCAGTTTCAGTTAGTGTTACAAACGTTTGAAAAAACGAAAAATTTCCGAGATTTTCGAGATTTTACTATTTGTGCTCATTTTACAACATTTTAGTCTTCTATAAAAAGTTTTATTTAACACTAGAGAGATAGAAATTTAACGCTCTTTCCAACGGTATAATTACATTTGAATTTTGATTGAAAAACAAGGGAGTTATGGCTGTTTTAATGGCGTAAGGTCGACAGTACGAAAAAAATCTTAAAAGTGGAAAAAGTCCGATTTTAAGGGGGTTAAGAAAAAACAGTCACGAGACAAAAAAAAGTCACAAATTTGTTGTAGAATCGAACCCTGCCCGGTGGTGCGCCCGTAAGGGTGACACCCTGTATAGATCACCCGTCTGCAAAGAACTCGGCTTTGCCATTGTACCAACCATAGGTACTACCTACCTACTTCACTATCAAGTTTATTTAAAAGAAATAAGTAAACGCTTCCCACTCAATTCAAAGAAATAAAGAGTTTTGGGTGCCTTCATTAGGAAATTTTATTACTGGTTGCTATGGACGCAAAACTGAAGACAACTCGACGAAACGAACAGCGATCGTACTTTGGTCTGCTAAAATGAGCGAAAAATAATATTTTTCATTTTAGTTCATATTATGAACGGAGATTAGGCCTCCTTTGGGATTCACACTCGTGTTTCTGATTTGTCATAAGTCCAACACTCAACTTCTCGTAGGGACCGAACTGTTTGTCCAACAGAGCTCTGAGTGGTCTCATTCGGTTATAAAAATTTAGTACTATTTTAAATTGATGAAAAAACAATACCTTTACGTTGAAAGTTTTTGAGCTAGGGCGTTTTCAAGATTCCAACCCTTATTTTTCAGCCCTTAGAAGCGACTGACATCATCCAAAAGCACAACTAGACCCCAAATGGAGCCCACATACCAAATTTCATAAAAATCGGTCCATTGGAACTAAGGAAAGTGCCGCGTACGGCGAACGGCAAAATTTTCATTCGACTTTCGGATTCTACGTACCTACTCACCTTGAACGTAAACCAACCAATTGGGGGGGTTACAATTTTTTTTCTTGGTCGATTCCATAGGTTCATCATTGAAAATAATAAACCATAAATTTGTACTGGAATACACCAGTTTCCTCACCTTTATTATGGTATAAACGAACTAGTTTTTATTGTGAACAACAGATTAATAACTCTTCATGCGTTGTTATTGTTACGCTGTCCTACAAATTATTTTGATCTTTTTATACTAATTTTGAAAACACTAGGCAAAACATTCTCAAAAACGGAAATAAAATAATCTTTTCAAAGTACAGTTTCGTTTTGGTTTACTTTCTTCAATAATGAAACCTTTGGAATCAAACAGGAAAAAAAGTTTAACCCCACTCGAAATTTGAAGGTTTACGTTTCAAGGTATGTTGAATCCGAAAATCGAGTTTTAAAAAATCCGTCCGTACACCGTACGCCGTCCGCGGCAATTTCCTTGGTTACCAGAGACCGATTTTGATGAAATTTGGTACATGGGCTTCATTTGGGGTCTAGTTGTGCCGCGAAGTTTTCAGTTATTGTCAGTCGCTTCTAAGGCGCGAAAAATATTGAATTTAATTTTTAGAACTGAATGGCACTAGCTCAGCAGGTCAAACCGTTTGTTCCCTACGAGAACTTGAGGGTCGGACTCACGGTAAATCAGAAACACGAGTGTGAATCGCAAACGATTGCTCATTGACGGGAATTGACCTAATATCCATTCAAACTTCTGCTAATCAGATAGAATTTCATTTCACCCAGTTGAAATAATAAACCATGTATTAATTTGCAGCCTTTTTTTAAAAACTAACCTTCAATTTGTTTTACTAACTAACTTTACGTTTGTAAATGTCAGCCGTTAGGAGAATAGTTAGTCAATTAATATACCATTTTTAGTGTTGCTTATTAGGTACCTACATTAAAATTGAACTAATATGATGGCCTAGTGAAACGAGGGAAAACAAAAAATTGCATAAGATTTCTGATCAACGTGCGAACAATAATGCCAACTGTTAATTAGTCCATACAAGTTGAAACATTCAACACAAGAAAACCCGACTCCTTTCATGACCAATCAGCATAACAGAATGATGACGCGATGATGCATTATTATCCTCACAAATACTGTATAATTCAGGGTGAAGGGTGCAGAACTACCTTATAATCAATGTCACATGTGAAAGATTTATAACTTAGAAATATCGCCTTTGGCGAATTCAACAGCTTCCTGCAAAGTGGTTGAGGATTGAAATTGAATATCGGCAGGGCGGGATCGATGGTAATGGGCTTGGATTAATTGACTACATTAAAATGTCGGTTGATTTATGGTATGTAATGATATTATCATGACCCTGGCACTCACGTGCAGTTGAAATTTTGGTAGCTAAAATATAACGTGCACTAAATGGCTACATTTTTTTATTTGTATATAAATTAGCTTATAATATATTATATATGTATAGAGACTATATATAAAATGTACTATTAGATATTACTATGTTTGTAAACCACGAATATTCTTATACTTGTATAAATGCAATTCAAAAATCCTTAGTAAGTATATACCATGTTATATTTCAGGCAATTGTATGGAAATAAGTTTTAAAAAACTTGAAACAGGACTGTAGAGATATTTTGTGCAAACCATGAAAACATTTTGAAACATATTATTTAGTAATGCATGCATTCCAGGGAACGTCCCATTGGAAAAGCGTTAGATCAATTATTGATCTAACGCTTTTCCAATGGGATGTCTCCTATCATGTTATTTATAATGCATGCATTACTAAATTATATGTTTCAAAATGGTTAAATTTCATGTTTAAATTATAATAACACAAAACAACCCACAAAATAAGTGGTTTATGATGTCCTGGCACCATGGTGGCACCACTATCAATTCCATGGTGGAACAGAGAATAATTCATGAAAATCCGGAAGTATAATGAGAATTTTTCCTCAATGTCAAAGCTTGGGTAAATTAGTAAGCTATAAAGGAACCGAAATAATGAAAAATCGGATATTTTGTAAATATTATCCCCCTACTCTCCCCCTCCCCTTGCGAATTTTGATACTCTGGTGAAATAATGAGCGATTTGGAAGATTTCTGAGTCGAACAAGAAAGAAACACGCAAATCGGTTCGAAATTAAGGCCTGTTCAGAGTTTACAAGATTATGCCCGCAAACGCACGTTTTTAAGCATAAACCCCCCCCCCTTTTCCCCCTTAAAAGGCAAAATTCAAAATTTCAATTACGTAGTGCACAACTAGATAGTTTTCCGCGTCGAACAAAAAAAGAACCACGAAAATCGGTTGAGAACTAAGGCCTGGGCCACAATATTTTGTCACACACACACAGGCATACACCTACGGTTTTTTTCTCTCGAGGATTTGGATTCCGAATGGTCCGGAACGGAGTGTGTGGTTTTTTTTCTGTTGAGTGCTGTCCAACTTTACCCCATATCAATTGCATAAGGACCCTTCTTTTAAAAATATACGAATTATTACACAAAGGCTTATTGTTTTTCTGTATAGATTTATTGCCTGCAAAGAACACAACTTTGCCATTGCCACTACCTACCAACCATATTATCGCTTCACAATCAAGTTTATTCTGGAGAAATAGACGCTTCACATCCAATTCGAAGAAACAAGGAGTTGTGGGTGCCTTCATTAGGTCATTTGATAACTGGTTGCTTAGGTCGCAAAACTGAGTACAACTCGAAGAAAAGAACAACGATCGCACTTTCAACGGAGTTTAGGCCTATTCTGCGATTCACATTCGTGTTTCTGATTTATCTTAAGTCCAATCCTCAAGTTCTCATAGGGAAGTTAACGGTTGGTCCTACGGAGCTCTGGTTGGTCTCATTCGATTCGAAGAATTAATACGAACAATACTATCCTTAAAAAGATGGAAAAACAATACCTGTATTTCGAAATTTTTTGAGCTAGGGCGCTTTCGAAAATTGCATTACCTATAATAGGTAATTTAATACCTATAATTTTTTATAGGGTTTTTTTAGGGTTGGAAAAAGTTTTGTTTGGGATTAGAGAGATGGGAATTAAACATAATTTCAATCGGTGTCCTTAATTTTACACTACCACGGTAAATTAACTATGGTTATTATAGTGATATAAAGTCAAAAATACCAGAAAAATCTCAAGAGGAACTTTTTGTTGAAAATTAGTTGTAAAATCGATCCCTGAAGTTCAGGATACTTGTTGTGTGTACATCCACTATAAATTAAATTTGAAGCGTTACAAAAGGGTACTGAAAGTACAATTGGAAAAGAACACCCAAAGTCAATTTTAAAAGTACGAGTATTTTTATTCGATTGAGGTATCAAAAACTGGTTTTGTGCCATGAAAATGTCGAATTTAGTTTGAAAGAATTTTGAACGGTTCCTGAAAAACCCGAGAACACCGAATTATCATTCACACCCATAAATGTGACTCCAATATAAGGTTCATCTCATAAAAACCGCCCACGTAGAAGAAGGAAACGCCGAAAACCAGTTCAAATAGAAGGACCCCTCCGGGAGACCGACTAATTGGTCGTGTTGTAGGAACAAGGGGAAGTATCCCTATCGGAACCGATAGAAACCTTGTACGACAAGAATGTCCCAAAGAAACCCACGACTACCCGTCTTTCAGACTCACATAAACATAGTTCGCCTCTTCTCAGAGCTCGCGCTTCTATCGGAAAGGGTTGGTAACAAGGGTTTTTCTCATCATTAATTCCCCACCCTGTTTATATATATATAAAGCTTTCGAAATGTAAAAACAAAACGACGAGGAAAAAGTCCTTTTTCTTTAGAATCTCTTCCAATCCTGTGTTTGACACTGACGCATGCGTTGTTACCGCACAATGGCCGCAAGGGGTCACTTGGAATGCTGTTGTAGGCGCCTGAATATCTGCTTTTGGGATCAGCAGTGGTCTCACACCTCGTTTGAAGATGTATCCCTTCGGATCCTTGGAAAAAGGAATCTTATTGTTTCAAAAACAAGTTCCCTCCCTCCGATTTTTTTTTTTCAACTGTCGGGTCAGATCGAGGAATCTGACGGCCTGTTTCCGCCCGGAATCGGACCGACAGACAAATTCCTTCGTAACGAGGTTTGAGATCCCTTTGTTTTATTCATCCGATCGTTGTCACGACATACGTTACTCCTGTGTATTTGGTTCTAGTTTACATTAATTTACTGTCGATGTACCTAATTTTCAAAACATACGCCCAATCTATCAGCCTGCCCTCTCGTAATTCCCTAAAAATAATCTGATTTACTTGACAAATTTTGTTTTTTTTAATTTATATTTTTTCAATTTTTTGATCATATCTTGACTAGAAACAGTTGTTTATGGGCTCAACTCTGCTGCAACGTTATTACAAATAACAAATCTCTGTGCAAATTATTACATAAACGTTTATTATTTTCTGAGTAGATCACTCGCCAGCGAAGAACACAGCTTTGCCAGAAAGCCGCAACCAAAAACCATATTGTCTCTTCACAATCAAGTTTATTTTGAATAAATAAGCGTTTCACACTCAATTTGAAGAAATAGGGAGTTGTAGGTGCCTTCATTAGGAAATTTGATTCTGGTTGCTAAGGAATGGTCTCATTCGATTCTAAAAATGCAATACTTTTTTTAATTGAAAAAACAATACCGTTATATTGAAAGTTTTTGAAAATGTCAGCCCTTATTTGTCAACCCTTATAAGTGATTGACATCAACCAAAAGCTTCGGGGCGCAACTAGACCCCAAATGGAGCCCATATACCAAATTTCGTCAAAATCGGACCAAGGTAACTAAGGACAGTGGACGGAGGGCCATATTATTATTCGATTTTTGGATACTAAATACCTTGAAACGTAAACCAACAAATGTTGAGGGGGAGGGCTATAAAATTGTTTATCTTGGTCGATTCCAATGGTTCATTATTGAAAATAATAAACCATACAAAGTTTCAAATTCAGGAAACAAAATGTTTTGATGCATTTGTTAAGATATTTACACTTTATCAGATTCTACATGAATTCCTCCAAGGAAAAATAATTTTCACCAATACAGTAATTGCAAGTAGCCGATTTAGTTGAACATGTCATAAGGGAAGGGTATAGCCAGGGGTTTCGTACCTCCGCCCGTCTCTCACCTATTCTCTTGCATAAATACCAGAATTCGAGAGTCCACTGCATCCAGACTAGCCTCTCAATCTGACTTGATCACTCCAAACACTTACTACTCTCTCTCGCATACTTTCCTTACCTCGCTAGAGCATTGTCGGTTCTGCGTGGCGAGCTCTCTCTCCTACTCACCAGACACACATCCAGTGTTCTACATACCAGTCAGCGACCTTCCTTCTAATTGGGTATTCCTTCTATTATCTCACCAGAGAAGTATCTAAGGGAAGGCCGATAGTGCAAGTTTAAGGTATCTAAATTTGTGAACACACTCAGAAGTCCGAGTCATAACAACAATGAACAGGATAGGATAATAAATACCCGTCGCCATAATAATGTCAGATTGGCTCTGTCGACCACTTTAAAATTCGGATACCAACATCTGACTCATTTGACCACATTTTTACTACTTACTACTTTCGTTTCCTTATAGGGAGCTTGTGGTGGTTAGGGTGAATAACACTGTTACTTTTCGCACTTCCGGTTTTCACGTCATATAGGGTATTGTAGAAGCTGTCTGAAGGATAAATTAATACATGTTGGGTTGACTCTGCAAACAAATTCCAAAAATTGGAGAAATTTTGACAGATTTGATACTTACATTTCCTGATTCTACAACATTTTTGCCAGGTGGGCGTTAATCATCTGACTCGCTCGATAGTTTTGTTCTTACATCTCCTCTCCCTACATAATAATTATATATTATCCTCAATTGAAATTCATATCTCAGGTCCTTGAACATGTTATGATAGGAGTGGGAAAAAATTTCAAATCTGGAAACCAAGTACTTAGTACTAATCAGTTACTAAAATTATCGGATCAATAATACTACCAACAATTATCTGATCAATGCAGTGCTACTATTGTAGTCGGCTCGGCGAAAACCCCAAACCTTGAATTTAGCATAAGTAATCATATTTTCTTGTGCTACTGCATACCATGAAATTAATACGAATAAAATCACTCGCGATGAGATTGTGAAAAACCATTTTAATAAAAACGGAGTTCAGTATTTCACGTTTGCGCATGCGCAGTGGCTACTATCAGTCTTGTGGGGTAATTATTTTCATAGGGGACCATCTACACGTCAACCCGCACAATCCCTGAAAATTTCATCGAAATTGGATGAGAATTGTAGAGGTTATGGCTGTGGCAAGGATTTCATGACATACATTCAGACAGACACGGAACCAAAATTGTTCAGGAAGGTCTGAAACGTAAAACGCGAGTGGAAATTTTGATTTTGGAGAACTTTTTCAACCTTGAAAAGTGAAAACAAAGCTTCCGCTAAGTTGGTAGATTCGGAAGCAAAATGAATTAATTATACACCAGCTTTCGGGATACAATTAGACAAATATCAAGGTGCATCACAGGTTGGAGAGAATCTTGGAGTTTCTCTCATTAATTAAATTTTAATTAATTTCTTCATTTAATACCATAAAATTTGGTCTTCAATAATTATGATAACGTCTCCACCATCTCATTTCGTGTTGACGCTTGGTAGGTATGCTCACCGCCCTGTAAAACGTAAGTAAAACGTCCTTGGAGACCTGAGGAAGCCCGGTAATAAAATTTATCGAAAGCTCGGCAAAGATGGAGTTGAATTCCAGTTGACCCCATTCCCAATCAATGTGGTGTGGACATGGGTCGGAAAACTGTTTAATGGTATTTTTAATCTAAACTAGACCTCATTCTGAGAATTTTGACACCAACCGCGACCTTCTAGCGTGAGAAGACCTTTTTCTATGATTTTTCAAACTTTCGAAAGTTTATGACGTCACAATGGGCTGGGGGGTCCCGCCCAGGCGGGAGGGGCGCGTGACGTCATAAACATTGAAACTTAGTAAAATCATAGAAAAAGATCTACCCATCCATAAAGAGAACGGTTGGTAACTTAAGTTCTACATTTCTCATCCGATTTCGATGAAATTTTGGGATTTTGCGGGTTAGCGTGTAGATGGTCCCCTATGAGGGTGTGCAAGGTATTTAGAGATTGATGTATTTGATCAACTACTATGCATCGGATCATCTATACAATCGGGTCATGGATACGATGAAGCTATGTGCCACACCCACTTGGCAGATTTTTAAAAATTTAATACCATAAAATTTGGTCTTCAATAACTGTCTTCAAATAATTGTGGTGCCTCCATCATCTCATTTAGTGTTGACGCTTGGTATTCTCAGTAAGTTAAACGTCCTTTGAGCCCTGAAGAAGGTAATAAATTTATGTACCGAAAGCACGACAAAGAAGGAGTTGAATTCCAGTTGACCCCATTCCCAATCAGTTGACGTAGTAGGTATTAATAGCTACAAAAAAATCGAGCCATCGTCAATGCCTATATTCGTGTGATAAGAGTTCATTGATAATGTTTAAATTTTAAATTCGGCATACCGGTCTTGGGTATCCGTGGGAAGGGTTCACGGCAGGGGAACTAAGCTGGGTTGTCAGTGCTAATTCGAATTTCGAGGATCATTTCTCTCACACGAACTCTCCAGTAACGAGGTAACCATTTCCTAATCAGAACTTGAAAGCCCAATTAAATTACCCGTCACCTCGGTGGGGAAGAGGGGTCTTGAAAAAACGCGTTTCTAAATAGCGCCTAGGCGATTTGTCTTCTCTTTCTCACTTTATTCCCGAGAGATGCCGGTCTCCGCTCATCTCCATCGTTCATCGATCATCATCAGCCGAGTCTCGCTAATATTGTCGGTAGAGCCGCTTTTCGAGATCACGTCATCGTTCAGTTTGTGTCCTGTAAGGTGCGTTCACACTTCACACCCCCCTCTCACGGCTGGTCAAGGAATAGTCCAGTCAAAATGTGTTCCAAAGGGACCCCCGTAGGAAAGTTTTGGGGGGTTTCTGATTTCCTCGATTCCTTAAGTTTTGTGGGGTAGGCTAACGAATCAACTTGATTGTGAAGTAGGTAAGGAGGTATTACCTAAGGTTGGTAGGTGGTGACAATGGTAAGCCGTGTTCTTTGCAGACGAGTGATCTATATAGAAATAATAAACCTTCGGGTAATAATTTGCAGAGTTTTACTCCAAATCCCAGCCCATTTCGATGTGCACGATCCTGAAAAAAACATGCATAAATTGTCAGCTGTCCAACGGTCTATCATGTTTTAGGTTTATGAAATTTGAGGACAGAAATGATGTTTGAATGCGTGTTAGTTTCAGCAATTTGAGCAAACATTTGAAGGTTTTCCCCACAATTTCAAATTAAAAAAAGTTGCATTTTAGGCGGGATAAAAAAAGTGCCAGGAAGAAAAAGCTGAGTTGTACACTAGTTGTAGAATCGATATCGAGGTATTGCTGACTGGTTTTGAGATACCCTGTATAGCAGTTCACCCTTCAAAATTGAAACAATCTCACTTATGGCAGTTTCAATGACATAAGGTCGAAAACACGACAAAATCATAAAACTGATAAAACTCTGAAAAACGAGGGGTTAAAACAAAAATGCTCAGAGACTCTTCAGTTGGAAATACCTTGCGAAATCGACCCGTGGAGGGGATAACAGCCTAAAGTGATGCTTTTACTGATTTCCTGAAGGATTGAGATCATTTACAATTCTAGAATAATCTGAATCCTTGTGCGAGAGGAATCGATGGCATGTCAGTACTGATGCGAAGGACTATTTAGGTACCTTGGAATCAGTCTACCAACCTACCTACAAAAAACGCTGCAAATCATTGCTCAAAGGTTTATTATTTTCTGTATAGATCACCTTTCTGTATAGATCACTGGTTCTCCATCAATAGCACCTACCACCATCTGTATTCTCCCTTGACCTTCCCTCTCAAATTTCAGCTTCCTGCGTTCAATAGGATTGAAAAAGACTTCGGAGCTCACTCAGCTGATCAGTGATATGAAGAGTAAAGAAGATCTCCTCGAATGCTGAAGACGCCTGGAAGAGAACTTCCATTCAATAGGATTGAAAATGGCTTTGGATCTCACTCAGCTGATCAGTGATCTGAGGAGTGAAGAAGATTTCCTCGAATGCTGGAGACGCCTGGAAGAGCACTTCCATTCAATAGGATTGAAAATGGCTTCGGAGCTCACTCAGCTGATCAGTGATCTGAAGAGTGAAGAAGCCTTTGAGCAATGATTTGCAGCGTTTTTTTACCCACCAACATTTTTTTTACCTACCAACTTTTTTTTACCTACCAGCTAGGTACTACCTACCACACCATACTGGCTTCACACCTTCACAATCAAGTTTATTAGAAATAACTAAACGCTTCACACTCGATTGGAAAAATAGAAAGCTTCCTATGGAAATTTGATTACTGGTTACGCAGAAGGCAAAACTGTATACAAATCGAAGAAATGAACAGCGATCGCATTTTAGTCCGATAAAATTTGAATGGAGATTAGACCTCTTTTGCGATTCACACTCATGATTCTGTTTTATCGAAGGAAAACCTTCAAGTACTCGTAGGGACCGAACGGTTTGTCCTACAGAGCTCCGGGTGGTCTCAAAAAATTTTAAAAATTCAATACTATTTAAAATTGGTGAAAAAACGATAGCTTTATTTCGAGAGTTTTCGAGCTAGGGCACTCTTGAAAATTTCAACCCTTAATTTTCACCCCTTAGAAGTGACCTACATCAACCAAAAGCTTCGCGGCACAACTAGACCCCAAATGGAGCCCGTATACCAAATTTGAACCAAATCGGTCCAGTGTTGCTAAGAAAAGTGCCGCGTACGGCGGACGGCGTACGGCGTACGGCGGACGGACGGAAATTTTTTTATTCGATTTTCGTATTCTACGTACCTTGAAACGTAAAACATCAAATTTTGAGGGGGGGGGGGGTTAAATTTTTTTTTTCTTGCTCGATTCCAAAGGCTTATTATTGAAAATAATAAACCAAAAAACTACATAAACGACTGTGATTTCGTCGGTCAATTATCAAAATACTGAGGTTGGAGTGTGTATTAGTAAAAATTCTTCAAAACCCAATAATAGCTACTCGTGCCCTTCCTTACTTCAACTATTCAGTATGACACTCAAGTTTGAGGCACTAGTACCTCGGCCAGGGCGCGGCAGATTCCATGTTTTGGTTTATTATTTTCAATAATAAACCTTTGGAATCGACCAAGAAAAAAAAATTTTAACACCCCCTCAAAATTTGATGGTTTACGTTTCAAGGTACGTAGAATACGAAAATCGAATAAAAATTTGGCCGTCCGTCCGCCGTACGCCGTCCGCCGTACGCGGCACTTTTGCCACTTAGCATTCACCGATTTTGATGAAATTTGGTATGTAGGCTCCATTTGGGGTCTAGTTGTGCCCCGAAGATTTTGGTTGATGTATGTCACTTCTAAGGGTTCCAAAATCAATTTTGAAATTTTGAAAACGCCCTATCTCAAAAAATTTTGATATAAAGGTATTTTTTTTCCTCTAATTTAAGATTCTATAGAATTTTTAGCATTTTTTGAGACCAAGCGGAGCTCTGTAGGACAAACCGTTCGCTCCCTACGAAAATTTAAGGGTTTAAATTGAAATACATATATATATATATAAATCAAAACACGAGTGTCCTAAAAATCGCAAAAGAGGCCTAATCTTCGTTCAAATTAGAGCTGACCGAAATGCGATCGATACCTAGTTGGTGATATGGATTTTTTTTTTCTTTGATTTTTTTTTTCCATATTGGATGGTTGGTGATTTTGTAGACGAGTGATCTATGTATAAAAAATAATAAACCATTGTGTAATAATTTGCAGCGTTTTGTTAACTCTAAGGCTTTATTAAATTCAAAAATTAAATTTCCATGTCAAGGTGACCTATCACTGAACGATTGCACACAACCACGATAAACTGGTATGTCACAACTACTTCTTACAGTAGAAAGTCGTCTTTCATTGGTACAAAATAATTGGAATTAGTAGCTTTGTAAAGAAACACACGGATGATTTTGTATTTTTCTCTTCTTTTCCCGCTGTGAGATAAAATTACTACCTTCCTTTATTTCCTCAATAAATTGTTCTCATCCTCGATATGTAGGTCACTATCATCATGAATGCACGCAAATTGTTATACCAACCGCCAGTGTTGGCAAAAACTCCAAAATATTCAACGAACTCTTCCGACATAACCGGCGCCGTTCTACTGGCGACAATTCTAAACGAGTTAACTGTCTCTATTTATTTTCGTTTTTCTTTTTTGCAAGCAAGTATTTGCATTCAAACGTTCTTTTTATGCTAGGGAGCGCTCATAAAAACGTCCATGCATGCATTAGTAAGATCTCTCAATGGGAATCCTTCGGCGAGTTGGCTGGTTTCACCTAAATAAAAATCTGAATAATTCCAGGTTGTAACGCCTTGAATTACTACTCCAGGAAGATATGCCAGGTGAATGGAAATTCATCAGAGCTGACACACGACGAAAAAAACTGAACTAACTGAACATCAGCTTTTATCGGCCTTATTTATTCCATAGCAGCTCATTGGTTAGATTGCACTTAACAATTATCTTGTTACAAATTAATTAATTTAATGAGCACTTTTGTGCTGTCATGGACAATAGAAACATTGTAGGAAAGTAGGTAGTTTCCCTTATTCAGAAATACCTATTGCAAGAATTTCTTTTGGCTGTGAAAAGTAATATCGACACCTGTGCGCCCAAAGGGCCAAACTGCTTCCGGAACTACTATTTCTAAAACGCAAGCGATTGTCGCGCGGCCAGTGTACATGAAGTCAACTAGGTTTTTTTTTGTAATTGGTCCAAAATCTACGTAAGAATGAATTCCAAACCGTTTTTTGAATCATCCGCAATTTGTAATATTAAGAAAAAAAGAAAACTGGGAAGAGGTCCAGTTTGGCCCTATGGGCATAATTTGACCTTGAGATTTGTGAGCGACAAGGGGCCAAACTGCCAGTTTGGCCCTAAGGTTTGCGACTTTCCTATACCTGGAAATTGCTCTGGTCAATCTGTAATTTCTTCTTCAATTAATACATCGGTTGAAATTAAACGTTAATAAATTATTATAATTAACTACCCATTTTTACAACTCTCTGGGTATTTGGTACCTATCCAATCACTTAGGTTTTCGTCTTTCTCTGAAACCCCGATTTTAACTCACGTAGGCATGGTTGAATAGTGCCATTCTATTACCAAAAAACAGCAATTAATTAGTTTCTGAAACACGGATAACGAAATTTTAATTATTCCAATAGTAAATGAACACCATAGCATTTGAAACAAATCTAAGAATCATTGATGAATAGTGAGATATTGTCATCTATTCAGTATTGTCCTCTTCATTTGTCTTAATGAGCTCATCAGGTATGTTGAGCTTATTCTTCATCTGGAAGTATTCTGCGTGGTACTGGTGAGGAATCGCCCCTTTGGTACACAAACTGAAGGAAAAAGCAGGAGTGGTCACAGTGACACAACTGGACGGCAAGAAAATTATCATTACACTTGACAAGTTACCTACAAGTTACCTTGACAAGTTATCTTTCTGGTGTTCAGACTTCAACTCAATTGATTCAATGCAATTTGATTGATTTAGTTGATTAACTGAATCGTCTGTACCTAAGCAAACATCAGGACTTGGAAGAATGAACTCGATTCTGCCAAATCTTACTGACTCTAGAGCCATAAGTCATAAAAAATATTCTAGTCAATTTAATGGAAACTATTCGAATCATCATTATATACCTCTCTCAGTCGCTGTAAGGCCCGAAAAACTATGAGCTGAGATCTGGTTGAGAACACTTTCCCTTGCTTCCCCCGTCGAGTTCTAGCCATCGTTTGAAATCACCTTTTCCAAAACCACATTCGAAAAAGAACGAGTGGGTGGAGAAAAGATTGTACTAAAGACAATCAAAAGAAACGCCTGCCAAATGGGTGTGTCACATAGCTTCCTCGTATCCACAACCCAATTGTGGGTATAGTTGATCCAATACATAGTAGTTAATCTCAAAACACCAATCTCTAAGTACCTTTCACTACCCTCATAGGGGACCATCTACACGCTTATCTGGACAATCCTAGAAAATTTCATCAAATTCGGATGAACAAGTAGAAGTTATGACAGTTATAAAGATTTCACGTTTGCTTTGAAAATAAGAAAGTTATGGCTGGTACAACGAATTACACATTTGCGCATGCGCAGTAACAACTATCAGTCTGGGGGCGATGATTTTTATAGGGGACCATCTATACGCTAACCT
This sequence comes from Apolygus lucorum, assembly GCA_009739505.2. Lineage (NCBI taxonomy): Eukaryota > Metazoa > Arthropoda > Insecta > Hemiptera > Miridae > Apolygus > Apolygus lucorum. Next base: position 18,957,095 of record CM019169.2, on the reverse strand, counting down.
GTACAATCCCTGAAATTTTCATTGAAATCGGATGAAAAATGTAGAAGTAATGGGTGCGCAAGGATTTCATGACAGACACACGGGCAAACAGACAGACACGGAACCAAAATTGTTCAGAAAGGTCTGAAACGAGTGGAAACTTTGATTCTGGGGAACATTATTTTTCAAACTTGAAAAGTGAAAACAAAGCTTTCCCTACCTTGGTGGACTCGAAAGCAAAAAATGATGGAAAAACAAAACCTTTACATCAGAATATTTTGAGTTACGGCGTTTTCAAAATTTCAACCCTTATTTTTCAACCCTTAGAAGTGACCTACATCAACCAAAAGCTTCGGGGCACAACTAGACCCCAAATGGGCCCATATAACAAATTTCATCAAGATCGGTCAATGCTATGAGGGGAAAGTGCCGCGTACGGCGGACGGACGGCCAAATTTTTATTCGATTTTTGGATTCTACTTAACATGAAACGTAAACCAACAAATTTTGAGGGGGGGAGGGGTTAAAAATTTTTTTTTCTTGGTTGATTCCAAAGGTTCATTATTGAATATAATATACCAAAAACACAGGATGCAACAAGTAGGTAGGTAGTGGACGTGAACATAATGAAGAGTCAGAAATCGATTTTCTAGTCAGTTGTTGTGGTTCTGTGCCATTATATTTGTCTCTGACACACAAATAGCAATCAGAGTAGTTTGTGGCTGCGTTTCAGTTGGTAAGATCAGCAGTTTGGCCCTATGAATCACGTAGATGGATGCAGTTTGGCCCTAATAACTTTTCGTTTAAATTCTAGTTTGGCCCTTTGGACTTCTGACATTGAAACTGATTTCAGTTTGGCCCTTTGATCAAGAAAAAGCAGTTTGGCCCTTTGGGCGCTCAGGTGTCGATATTATTCAGCACTTAAGACTACGAATTTCGTTTTACGTAATCATGAGGAGACTATTAGATTCGATATTTTCAAAAGATAACGAATATTACTGAACTTTTCTATTACAAGGAGTACCAAGATTTAGCTTAGTTGACAATCTTATGTGAAATTCACGTTCAAATAATAATAGGAAGGAATGTTGTCGGTGGGTAGGTCCAATACTTCAAAATTAATTGCAATTAATTGCCAGAAATTAATTATAGCCGACTCGAAGACACAGTACAGGAAGTAGAAAACTCTCAGTCTTGAGTGTCAAGAGATTTTACATATTTTTGACTGACAGTAGGTATAGGAGTGTCAAAGATCAATATACCTAAACTAGAAATTGGTTTGTAGCATTCAACCAGTAAATCAAATAAATTAAAAGTCAAAGTCTATGTTGGTAGGTTAGGTTGCGTGGTGTATCTTTGTTTTTTATCCAGTATTTTTTCATATTCATGAAATTGTCTCCATAGGCAAATGATGGGCAGGCGAAATGCAGATATCAATCGAATAGACCCTTTCAAATGAAAAATCAATTCTTGTGAATCTAGATATGGGTGATTCCTAAACTAGGGGCAATTTTGATCTGAAAAAAAGTTTTCCAAATTACTCGAATTTTTTTAAATGGATTTTGGTCATACCTTGTGAGGCAAAGTGCGCTATGGCAGCTCATGAATCACTTACCTCAGTCCAAAATTTAAATTTGAATTTTAGGTCCATGAAAATGTGAATTGGGGCACACGACAATGTTAATGTGTCCCTAATAAGATGGATACATTTCAAATTGTTACTCTGTAACAATTTACTTCTTGGGTTAGTGAAAGAAAAAAAACAGCATTGCATTTTGACATTTTCATGTCTTTGCTTTGGCACATAAACTGAAAAATCGTCACGAAAACTTGCTCACGCGATACCAATAAATAAAATAGACTCACTGTGTTGCGTAGAGAACAATCAACTGTTTTCTTATTTTGATGCTTGGGTACATGAACTAACAACCTTACTTCACTACCTTGTTGTGTAGTGGTTGACATGAAAATGTCCCAATTTGTTGCAGACTCGTATGCAAGCATTTATAATAATCATCATTATCTCCAACAGGTGAGTTTCTTTCTACTTTCGTTCGATTTTCTTAGTTCATTGCATGTACATACCTATATAAACTAGCTAACATTATAGCTGTATAAAATCTTAATGCAACAAAAAACTACCCCACGGGGACGTCTGCTCTGGCCTTGACATGGATTTTTGGTAAATCTTTTCTCTCTCTATTAACTCTATTAACGTGGAAGAAGGAATTCAGGTGCCTAGGTTCATTACTAACATTGTCGTGGTTCGGTAATTTTAATGACCAAGATTCAATGTAGTGCATGTTTTCTCAACATTGTTAGAGGCTCCAAATAATGAGTTTTAGAGGAGACTTGAAGCACAAGTAGCTTCGGCTTAATATGACCTTGAAGTTGAAAATAACATTGTTGTGGCTTTGAGTTTTCAACATTGTCGTGGACATCCAAAATATGAAAGTCTACGACAATGTTAGAGTTCCTCGACAATGTTAAAAACTTTTGAGTTATTTTGTTAAATGTTTTTTCAACTTCAAGGTCATATTAAGCCGAAGCTACTTGTGCTTCAAGTCTCCTCTAAAGCTCATTATTTAGAGCCTCTAACAATGTTGAGAAAACATGCACTACATTGAATCTTAGTCATTAAATACCGAACTAGGCTACCACGACAATGTTAGTAATAAACCTACGCACCTGAATTCCATCTTCCACGAGGTTTGTTTTGTCACTGAGCGGCACGTGTCACGTGATACGGTAATGTCCGCAACTGACAGGGTTGCTTCTCTCCGCAACTGGGGTCAATAACCGAAATATCCCTCAGCAGAGGATTGTTTTTTAGCCTTGACAATGTTGAAAAAAGTTGTAGACAGCTTTGTATTGATCATGAGTGTTGATCAGAGTTTACATGTTCATTAAAGAGGGCTGGTACTGAGATGTTAGATCCTCAACTTTAATGAAGAAAAAATTACATGAATAAAAAAAGTTAGTAGATGATTGAAAATGGACTGCAAAGTTGAGAAGTTAGCTTTTAGACGAACCACGACAATGTGAAAAAGCATTTGTAGCATACGAGTTAGAACGTTAAAAAAAAATATATATATCCAATATAATTCTAGAGGGTATTGAAGAGCTCATCAGAACCTTGGGGAAAAAATCAACGTCAATCAATCAGAAGTTGGGGAAAAAATCAACGTTGTAGGTCTACTGGATACAATTTCACAGGTGTTAGACGCGAATTTGCCTGTAGTTTAGGAATCATCCATATTAGATATTCATCCCCATCATGGATGTTGGAATAATAGATGTACCTACTGAGCAGTTGGGTGAAAACGTAAATTAGAATGCAGCAGTTGAATTCCCACGTCAGTTCCTGTGACATGCCTTTGGGCACGTACGTCAATCCGTACCTACATCTTTTATTTTGAACGATTATTTACCTGTCGGCTACGAACTATGTTGCATAATACATCGCTACGTGCTGACCTAGGCGTCAGTTGCAAAAAAACGTGGACTCTATGTTGATTCATCATTGAACGTCATTAGGGATACCTCAGTGCCGTAGTTCTACACTTACCTGAAACAGACAGAAAAAATAAATTTTATTTGATGAGGAAAATTTTTTTTCGTGTTTACTCATAACCATATTATCAATCAAAAATGTGATTAAGCTGAACTTGAACGATATGGATAGCATTTCAAAACCTTATTTGGTCAATAAGAGTTGCTTTCGAAAACGCTTTTCCTATTATCACTAAGTACTTGGGCCTTACCCCACTCTTTTCATTATCACTTCTGTTTTTAAAACAGATTTTCACTAATGAAATATTACAGTTTCATATAAAAAAAATAGTGAAAATACGAATCTACCTTGTGTACACCTACAACCTACAGAATTTCGACCGGTATGAAAAAATCGAGCTCAATGAAGCCATTATGGGTGAGGTGGTTTGAAAGAAGAACGCTGCAAATTATTACACAATGGTTTATTATTTTTCTATATAGATCACTCGACTACAAAATCACCAACCATCCAATAGGTATGAAGGGAAAAAAAATAAAAAAAAAAAAAAAATAAAAAAAAAATCAAAGAAAAAAAAATCAAAATCACCAACCATCGATCGCATTTTGGTCAGCTCTAATTTGAACGGAGATTAGGCCTCTTTTGCGATTCACACTCGTATTTTGATTTATATATATATATATATATATTCAATATAAACCCTTAAATTTTCGTAGGGAGCGAACGGTTTGTCCTACAGAGCTCCGCGTGGTCTCAAAAAATTTTAAAAATTCTATAGAATCTTAAATTGAAGGAAAAACGATACCTTTATATCGAATTTTTTTGAGTTAGGGCGTTTTCAAAATTTCAAAATTGATTTTGGAACCCTTAGAAGTGACCTACATCAACCAAAAGCTTCGGGGCACAACTAGACCCTAAATGGAGCCTACATACCAAATTTCATCAAAATCGGTCAATCCTAAGTGGCAAAAGTGCCGCGTACGGCGTACGGCGGACGGCGGACGGACGGCCAAATTTTTATTCGATTTTTGGATTCTACGTACCTTGAAACGTAAACCATCAAATTTTGAGGGGGTGTTAAAATTTTTTTTTTTCTTGGTCGATTCCAAAGGTTCATTATTGAAAATAATAAACCAAAAATAGTGGTGCAGTAGCATGGCATCTGTCTGTAATGACAAATGCAGAGCCATTGTCAAGAACTCAATTCTCAAAGCAAATTCCTAATTAACATGTTATTTACTAATCGTCTTTCATTAAAAGGGAACGCAAAAAATTCGAGTGTTACTTTCTAAGTAGCGTCCCACGAGGAAGGTATTCATCGGTGAAACCTTTCCGAGAACCGCCCATGGAGTAGTGATTGACAGTTCCTTCTGCAAGGTGTTCTCGCGAACTCATTACCATCAAGGAGAGATGGGTGGGCAAAGTCTCAATGACCGTCGGAGTCGGGAATTCCTGTTTTCGCAATACCGGCCGAGAATCAACGTTCAACACAGACAGATTCAATTCTTCGAGTACATTGAATTATCTGTCACTCCTTGCCCGCGACAGGATCTAAAATTTGTAGGAGTAACGCACAAAAGGTACTCATTTCGGCTTATGTTTTGAAGGAAGAAAGTATTTCCCATCATAAGATGTGAGTACTGTCTACATTCTCCTTATTGACCAATCAAAATACCGAAACACCAGAAAGTCCTGTTTTACGCTAAATCGTTACTGTTTGGATTTCCGTAGATTTTCACAGCTCTCCGCACAATTTTGATTCTGTTTTCGACTTTTACTCGCAAGAAGACACGAAATCCCATAGTAAAATCCGTAGTTTGAGAACTTTTTCAAGTTTTGGGTGGATTCCTCGGATGCGTTTTTCGGATTAGCCATAGGACACTGACCAATAGGAGTGACTCCGTTTGAGCAAACGTCATTTTCTAATAACATCCAATAGGGCGTGCGCCTGGGTAGGAAAAACTGTTTATTGTTATTTTTAATCTAAGGTAGACCTCATTCTGAGAATTTTGATACCAACCGCCACCTTCTAGCGAGTGTAAATCTTTTCCTATGAATTTTTAAAGTTTATGACGTCACAATGGGCTGGGTGGTCCCGACCAGGCGAGAGGGGCGCGTGACGTCATAAACGGTCGAAACTTTGAAAAATCAGAGAAACAGATCCACTCACGCTAGAAGGTCGCGGTTGGTGCTAAAATCTCAGGATGTAGTCTACTTTCGATTAAAAATCTAAAAAAATCAAGGCGCATCCCCCATTATTACGATCAATTAGCCCGATTTTCTGAAAGTTGGGGATCCAAGTTGATTGCTTATTCATTTCATCATACACCTTCTTGGTATAAGAAAGAAAAATCATCAAAACAATCTGGAACCCCTTTGTAGATATTGTTAAAGTTAGTTGAACAAGAAAACTGTAAACACGATCAAGAAAATCATGTTATGTTTAGAGAAGTACCTATCAGTGAAACTACTCTGATACATACAATTAATCTTTACCAATTATTCTATAGGAACTCCCTTCTTATTCTTTGTAAAGAAGCTTTTCTGTCCAACCCCCCCCCCCCCCCCACCGTATTTAAAAAAATAACTCTTATTGTTTCATACAAGAAAGAGAATACAATATCAAACCAAATCAAACATTTTTATTATGAAATCACAAGGATTGTAACAAGAGTTTGTTTGATACACATTTAAATTTAGTACCTATTTAATTCTTCATTAATTTAATCTTTTTCATGTTTTGATAATTCACTTTTGAAGAGTTATTATTTATAACGATAGCATAAAGTGTGGAATAATTTCTGGTACCATCTGATCGATGCTGCACATAATTCTCTATTTTCCAGCACTGCGTTTGTGGACAAATTTGATTCTCCCCATATCAGTATTTGTTGTTGCAAGTCTTAGTTGAGCAAACCCTAATTTTGTGAATAAAAAAGGGGATAAATATTGCACGTATTGAAAATTAATTGTGTGTGTTCGGTGAAGAACTGTCAAATAAGAAGAAGGTGACCACTAAACACCAATTATGCTAATAAATTGAGTTAAACGGGTTACGCTTGATTCTGCGCAGTTACTATCCACAACAACGTGAGATAAGCTTTTCATCAATTCAATAAACTTGTTTTTTTCACTCGAGCGGAGGCAAAACAGTATAAATACCCGATAAACCTTCACAGGCGCCATCTGAATCGTTAAAAATAAATAAACAAACGAAGAAAAAAATTGCGATACTCTACGTCCAAAACAAGGAAAAAGAATCTCCTGGAGGAAATATATATCGTTATAAAGGGGCAGTGAGGATGTAGACTTATAGAGAAGAGAGAGGTGTCGTAAAGTAGGGAGATATGACTATTGTAACAGCAGGGTTGGCAGGAGTCCAGAGACAGGCGCCACCTTACCGGATCCGCTGGCCGAGAAAGAGTGGCTGTCCATCAGGAGTAACTCACCTGGAGAGAACCTTGCGGGGTATTGAAAAATGATTTTTTGTATCTCGAGAGGTGGGAAATTTATTCTTTTCGTGCGAATGAAAAAAGGAGAATAGCGTGTAAATAGGGGGGACTTTATGGGATAACAACAGCTCAGACTCGAAGCGAAGTGTTATGAATTGCCGAGCAAACTGACAATTTATTATGAGGCTTCTTCGAATACAGGTAAGCCTCAGATTCATGCAGGAAGTAAAAAATGCGTCCTCTAAAATTAAAATTTCTACTCGCTTTTTGTGTTTCAGAGTTTTGCTTCCTCACTACCGAAGGTAGGGAAGCTTTGTATTCGTGAAAGAAGTGAAAAAAAAAATGTCCTCCAAAATCAAAATTTCCACTTGCTTTTTGCGTTTTAGAGCTTCCCGAACAATTTTGGTTCCGTGTCTGTCTGTCTGTCTGTCTGTCTGTCGGTCTGTCTGTGGTCAATCCTTGTCCCGGGCAAAACTATACTAACCTGTGGCCCGATTTTGATGAAATTTTCAGGGATTGTGCGGGTTAGGTACTAGACGGTACCCTATCAATTTCAGCACCTTCGAACCAATAGGAGCGAGTGCGCATGCGCAAACGTGAATTTCCTGGAACCTCGGTTTCTAATGAACCGATTTTGCTCAAATTTGGAGGTTAGTTAGGGACTAACTTCTAAGAGACACCCTATAAGTTTCAATCAAATTGGTCAAGCAATAGCCGCTGCGCATGCGAGAACTTTAAATTTATTGTTACAACCAAAACTCCGCAACTATTCAACCAATTTTGATGAAATTTTCAGGGATTGTGTGGTTTAGGTCCTAGACGGTGGACCGCTAAATAAAATTCCACGTTGAAAATACAAAATATTATAAACTATAATACCTTATAAAAATTATAAAAATATTATAAACATTAATACCTGCAACCCTATCCCGCATATTATCGCCAATATTTTGGTATTCAATAACTCTTTGAATCATAATTTTAGCATGGAACTATGCTTTAGCCTTGGACTCACTTGCCGAAAAATGTCACACGAATATGTCACGCGGAATGGGTAACGCGGATGGGTGACGAAATTTTCTTATGATTTTCACGTACAACCGAGCCGTTGGTAGGGAAATGGAACTTCCGCAATTGTAATCACACAGTAAACGTTCACCATTCGTTGGAAAGCTCCTGATTTATGTCGCATTTGTACATTGAGTGTTGTATTAATGTGTTAGGTGTTTATCCAATAATGCGATATTATAAATAGTTAGTAAACAATCTTATGTGTCGCTATCCTGGTTCATTACCAGGGAAGTTAGAAAATACCACAGTTCATATCCATCGTAAAGCATAGTTCCATGTTTCTCGAATTTTAGCCGTAGGCTCTAAGTGAAAAGCATCCGGGGGTCCAGGGGGCTTGCCCCCTGGCGAGGCGCACAGCGCCGAGTTTTCGCCAACTGATTCTATACGTCCATGTTACAATGAGTGAGGAAACTATACTGCCCACCCAACTTGGCAGACGTTTTTTTGGATAACTTTGGTAATGTGTCAGTCGGTCGGTTTGTCTGTCTATATCTGGTTAATTCTTTACTCGAGTATAACCACTCGAAATCATGGTCTAATTTTCAAGGAATTTTCAGGGTTGATTAGCCTCGAAACTGTTCGCTTTGCAATTCGTCAAAATCGGAAAAACAGAAGCGTGTGCGCACGTTCAATTGTGATTTTACTTCTAAATTAATTCAAATCAACCATTTCAAAAAAGTTTCTCACGGACTGCTCGATTTTACCCGAATTCAGGGAGCAGTTTAGGGCTGTGCCCTAGAGGATTTCTACACGAGAAAAACCAGGTCCATTGTCAGAAGTTCAAGATTTTTCTTGACATTTTGTGAAATGTCTTAAATGCTGTTTATCTTGTTGAGAAAAGACCTTCAGCGTAGAAATCAAGCGCATTATTTCAAATAATATATATTTACTTATCATTTTCAATAATAAAACTTTGGAGTCGAGCAGGGAAAAAAATATTGATAACCTCTCTGAACATTTCAGGTACGTAGGATTTCAAAAATTGAAATTTTCTTTAGTTAACATGGACCGATCTTGATGAAATTTGGTATATGGGCTCCATTTGGGGTCTAATTGTGATCCGATTTTTTTAAATCAAAATCGGCCCATAGGAACTGGATAATGTGCCGCAGTACTAAAAAACGTCTGCCAAGTGGGTGTGGCACATAGCTTCCTCGTATCCATAACCCGATTATATAGATGATCCGATGCATAGTAGTTAATCTCAAAACACCAATCTCTAAGTACCTTCCACTACCCTCATAGGGGACCATCTACACGCTAATCTGAACAATCCTAGAAAATTTCATCAAATTCGGATGAAAAATTAAGTGAGTAGATGTATGTGATTGGATCAAAAAAATACTTAGCCTCGGCTGGGATTCGAACCCACGACCCCTGGGGGACAGTTGAAGTTACGGCTGTTACAAGTAATTCACGTTTGCGCATGCGCAGTCGCTTCTATCAGTCCGGGGATGATGATTTTCATAGGGGACCATCTACAACCTAATCCACATAATCCCTGAAAATTTCATCGAAATCGGGTGAAAAATGTGGAAGTTATGGCCGTTACAAGGGATTTCACGTTTGCGCATGCGCAGTGGCTACTATCAATCTGAAGGTGATGATTTTGATAGAGAACCACCTAAATACTAGTCTGTAGCATCCCAGAAATTTTCATTGAAATCGGATGGAAAATGTAGAAGTTATGGCCGTTACAAGGAATTCACGTTTGCGCATGCGCAGTCGCTTCTATCAGTCCGGGGATGATGATTTTCATAGGGGACCGTCTACACACCAACCTGCACAATCCCTGAAAATTTCATTGAAATCGGACAATAACTTCGTATAGTTACGCGCGTTACAAGGAATTCATGACAGACACACAGACACACAGACAGACAGACACACAGACAGACAGACACGGAACCAAAATTGTTCAGAAAGGTCTAAAACGCAAAACGCGAGTGGAAATTTTGATTTTGGAGAACTTTTTTTTTTCGTCCTTGAAAAGTGAAAACAAAGCTTCCGCTACCTTGGTAGACTCGGAAGCAAAATGTGTATTCGATTTTTGTATTCTGAAACCACGAAGACCTTGAAACAAATTTAAAAAAAAAACCACCTTGACCTCATTCTTTTTTGACCTTGATTCAAAATCAAATTTTGAGAGAGGGTGACAATTTTTTTTTGCTCGATTCTAAAAGTTCATTATTGAAAATAATAAACAAAAATTGAGGGGAAGGACCTTAGGTTTATAATAACACCCAGAACAGTTTCTTCACTAATGATAATAAATGAATGAATAAATGGAGTGATTGACAAACGAAACGCTCATCGATTCAGATTAACATTGACAATTCAAGGAATCGCGTACAAATTGTTATCATCACTTCATCGCCAGTGCATTCGTTGGTTCTGTCTTCAGACACTTTTCAGGTTACTGCATCAACTACACTTCCGGTGGCAAAGTCAAACCTAATGGCTTTCCTGTGACCGAACTTGGTCTTTTCAACGCGTTCCAAGAGACAGGGTTCATTTGAATAACGAATCGCAACTCGTTAATCCCGCACTTCGGTATAAGCATGTATGAAGGCAAGAAAACTAATTGAGAGCAGTAAATCTTTCAACGTTCGTTGTATAATTGACAGACGGTGTCTAAGAGAACGACTTCCCACTTGTACGAGATTGTTTTCGATTTTTTTGTCTCCCACTTTTTTTCTGATTAAACAATTCATCACGGCTCGAAGAGGTGTGAACGATTTCACTGCGTTGATGAAATTGAAACGTATTCAAAACCAATCGAACCGCTACGACAGAAAGGAAGATTGAGAATGTAATATGATATACGGCCTACATTTGATTCTGGAAAGTCTATGGGCGATAATTGCATGTTAGTTGTCAGCAGTCAATACCAAATTGCATTTTGGAGTATTGGAAGAAAATTGCCATTACTTATTTCCATTTCTCTAAAAGTTGGACACACGACGAATCCAGTTCTAGGATTTATATCTGATTCACTCATGATACTGTCCGTTGGCACGTATCAACCATATTATGAAATAAACATCTCGTATTCACCTAATTTCATATAGTTTACGGGCGGCCAGTGGCGCTGAAAATTCAGGTTGAATAATGTTCCGAATCTTGAAGTAGAACGTGTTGGAATATAATATGGATATGATGGAATATAATAAGGAATTGCGATAGAAATACTGTAAAACAAATAGTTGTAGAGAATTTGGAAAATCCTACAATAATGTAAATTTGGCTGATGACGGAGGAAGTGCACGGCAATGAAACCATGGAAGCACAAACAAATACTCGTGCGAAAATGCAATAAAAATAGATGATGCAAAATGTGAAGAACAATTTTTACAAGTTCAAGTGAATATTTTGAAAATGGTAATCATGATAGGAAAGTTCCGGAAGTGAATGATGAGAATCAAAACATACTTAGAGTTCTTCGCAAAGCTTGGGTATAATGGTGGAAGAAGAGTAACCTGTAAGCCAAACGTACATCGAACCTTCGCAATGATGGAAGGAAGATGCAAATAAATTATGAAGGAACTTCATGAAGGACTTCGTGTCCTGGAAGAAAGTTCTGGAGAAAATCCAGTCGACCATGAATCAAACCTAAATCTAATGAAGGTTGAAGTTACCTACTTATGAACAACAAAACCAACATAAAAACGCTGCAAATCATTACACAATGGTTTATTATTTTTCTATATAGATCACTCGTCTACAAAATCACCAACCATCCAATATGAAGGAAAAAAAAAAAAAACAAAGCTTCCGCTACCTTGGTAGACTCGGAAGCAAAAATCAAAATCACCAACCATTGATTGCATTTTGGTCAGCTCTAATTTGAACGGAGATTAGGCCTCTTTTGCGATTCACACTCGTGTTTTGATTTATATATATATATATTTCAATATAAACCCTTAAATTTTCGTAGGGAGCGAACGGTTTGTCCTACAGAGCTCCGCGTGGTCTCAAAAAATTCTAAAAATTCTATAGAATCTTAAATTGAAGGAAAAAACCATACCTTTATATCAAAATTTTTTGAGTTAGGGCGTTTTCAAAATTTCAAAATTGATTTTGGAACCCTTAGAAGTGACCTACATCAACCAAAAGCTTCGGGGCACAACTAGACCCCAAATGGAGCCTACATACCAAATTTCATCAAAATCGGTCGATGCTAAGTGGCAAAAGTGCCGCGTACGGCGGACGGCGGACGGCGTACGGCGTACGGCGGACGGACGGCCAAATTTTTATTCGATTTTTGGATTCTACGTACCTTGAAACGTAAACCATCAAATTTTGAGGGGGTGTTAAACATTTTTTTTTCTTGGTCGATTCCAAAGGTTCATTATTGAAAATAATAAACCAAAACGTCTGCCAAGTGGGTGTGGCACATAGCTTCCTCGTATCCATAACCCGATTGTATAGATGATCCGATCCATAGATAGTAGTTAATCTCAAAACACCAATCTCTAAGTACCTTTCATTACCCTCATAGGGGACCATGTACACGCTAATCTGGACAATCCTAGAAAATTTCATCAACTTCGGATGAAAAATTAAGTGAGTAGGTGTATGTGATTAGATCAAAAAAATGCGCAGTCGCTTCTATCAGTCCGGGGATGATGATTTTCATAGGGGACCATCTAAATACTAATCTGTAACATCCCTGAAAATTTCATTGAAATCGGTTTGAAAATGAAGAAGTTATGGCCGCTACAAGGAATTCACGTTTGCGCATGCGCAATGGCTACTATCCGTCCGGAGGTGGTGATTTTCATAGGGGACCATCTAAATACTAATCTGTAACATCCCTGAAAATTTCATTGAAATCGGGTTGAAAATGTAGAAGTTATGGCCGTCACAAGGAAATTCACGTTTGCGCATGCGCAGTCGCTTCTATCCGTCCGGAGGTGGTGATTTTCATAGGGGACCGTCTACACATCAACCCGCACAATCCCTGAAAATTTCATCGAAATCGGACAATAACTTCGTATAGTTATGCGCGTTACAAGGAATTCATGACAGACAGACAGACACACAGACACGGAACCAAAATTGTTCAGAAAGTTCTAAAACGCAAAACGCGAGTGAAAATTTTGATTTTGGAGAAATTTTTTTTTTCATCCTTGAAAAGTGAAAACAAAGCTTCCGCTACCTTGGTAGACTCGGAAGCAAAATGTGGCGGTGTACTCAGTATGGTTCGATTCTGATGTCTTCATGATGGACACCAGCTCTAGGCGGCGTTTTGGGAGACCGAAGAAAATACAGCACAGTTTGGATCCAAATCGCATTGCAAAAATAAGAGGAAGCCACTGTGTGCAGTTACATTTGCTAAAATTTGCTTAAAAGTCTGCATCACAAAATCTTGGAGCGCTGAAAGTTAGTCGAGGTAGAACTTCATAATCACCATTAGAAGCTATCGAGAAGTCAAAATGAAAGACTTCGCGGGTCTTCAAATTAAAATAGGATTTTGCACAATCGATATTAGTCACACGGATTTTATACATCCGTAACTTGGAAACTGATTCTCGTATTTTCTGACTGTCTTCAATAACGCGGAACGTCGATGAATCATCTTCAGGAAAACACTATAATCCAAGATCAATAAAAAATCATCTTTTCCGAAGGGATTTCTCGGAACTGACAGTCATAAAACAGCGGCCATGGACGATATGAGATACGAAGACTTGACCTGGTCCAGATTGATACTGTCATTGATGACGTCATTAAATTAACAAGACCAATGCTTAGTGTACCTACCCTCGTTAGCATACGAATATTGACAGAAACAACTACTCGGGGTGAAAGGATACTATTATTATTATTCATTACATACTCCCCTTTTACCGCTCTGTTACGAACATCAAGAAATGCCCAGCTGGGAATGCCCATTAAAATGACATCATGCCTTGGAAATGAAATCAACTTTAGATTTCTAAAATAACCAAGGACGATGGTATTGTAAATTAAGGATAAATTTCACATTGTAGGCCGAACTAAAACGTTGCGGAATCTTGCATTTTGCAAGTAGGGTAATTACTGTCCAATGTATGGTCACTCACAAGGGGATGCTCTGGTACTTCGCTCTCCGATTTGTTTTTTGAATCTTACTGGTTGTTCTAGGACCAAAATAAGTCTACACATACTCCGCCTTTCTGTTAAATGGGCCTCAGGAGTCGGACAAAAAATTAATTTAGGCCCAAAAATGGCTATGGCAATAGCCTATTGCAATCAAACTCTCAGGAGTTTTTCTACATATAAAATAAACAAAGGACGTGAGTAGTAGGTTTATGGGTGACATGGAGTCACAGTACTGCCAACACTAACACAAAATTCCATTGGAACAATTACGTCGATTGCTTCCGGTTCAAAATTGGTCCACACAGCGAAGATATGTATTTACTTATCTGATGATGTCACTATGTTGAACCATTAAACCTCCACCTAAACCATTACCTCTAGAGAAACAGTATATTACAGACAAATTGTGCATGTCACCCAATTTAAATGTGTTCCCTGCCAACTTTATTATTTTATATCTTTTACCTAAATAAGTCTGGTTGACGATTTATATAAAATGACTTGACGAAAAATTAATGGCCTCATACCTACTTATCGAGGTTAGTTTCTAACCGTTAGTACATCTTTAAACCTACTGGGGAAAGATTAAATGAATCTTAATATCAAGTAAGTACTCATTTAATATTCTGTCGCTAACAAATTAAGGTGAAGGGCTGGTTCGGGTTCAATCATTTGAGAGCCAATCAGGTTGGGTTCATTTGTTAAGTCTCAAAAGATTTTAAACACCATCCAAAGTCTTAAAAATTCAACTGGCACGGATATTTATGGTATTTCAACCAACATGCCGAAACAAGCTGCACTTGCGCTGGTATAACCTCATCAACGAGTCAATATGTACCGGGTATTTTTCCTCGGCACTAAAGGTTTCTGATCTGAGGTGATTCCACTCTTCAAAAAAGGTGAACGTGACTTACCGTCGAACCACAGACCTATTTCAAAATTCCCTACATTGTCAAAACTATTTGAAAAATGTCTAAAACTTGAACTTAATGAATATTTTGAAAGGTACGACTTATTCAGTGAAGTACAGTGCGGTTTTTGAAATGGTAATTGAACAAGTGATGCCATTATTAAATTAACTGATTTTGTGACAGCTTCGTTTGAGTGAGGTGAATTTTCGTCAGCAACTTTTGTGGACGTTGCTAATTGCTTTGATTGTATTTCCCACCCGATTCTTTTAGATAAACTATTGAAGTATAACTTTTCTGACAAGGCCATTTCCACGATAAGTAGTTATCTAACGGAGCGTCATCAGGCTGTGCGTCACGATGGTGATTTGTCCAATTTCCTCCCTGTTAAGTACGGTGTACCACAAGGGTCCGTTTTGGGCCGATATTATTCCTCATTTTTATAAATGACCTTCCACAGAGCCTCCCAACTCCACCAATATTGTTCGCTGATGACACTTCTTTGTTGTCAAAAAACTTACTGCTTTCGTCACCGTGTGAAGAAGAAAATGCGTATTTAATTGGTTCTCAACAAGTAGACTCTCGGTAAATGACGAAAAAACTTATGTCATGCACTTCGGGTTGAGGGATTTGACCAGTTAAGACAAAAACTCTGAGGAAGTGAAATTTCTTGGTATCGCGCTTGATCCAAAGCTGAACTGGAACACCAACTTGAAGCTTCCCTAAATAAATAGGTACACCTTTCTCCTGAGGCGCCTTTCCGATAGGCTGTCAGAGTCTGCTGTCTGCTGTCAGAGTCTGCTTTTCATGCAATTTTCCAAAGTAGGGTGGTATATGCCATTCTTTGTTGGGGCCACTCTCCTGCTTCATCTGCCATCTTTGGGTGCCAAAGGAAAGCCGTGGTTGCTAACTTGAAATATCAAGAAGGCTGTAGGGCGGCCTACAAGCAACTAGGTGTTTTAACCATCCCAGCTGCCAACATTTTGGAATGTCTTTGTTATATCAGCAGAAATGTTAAACGTTACGCCTACCCTGCTCATGTTTATCCTACACGGCATAGGCTAGACCTCTGTCTTCCTTTCCATCGTTTAAAGACCACATGTAATGGTAACACCTGGTGGGGCATTAAATTTTTTAACGCTCTCCCTTTGAATCTTCGAAGTGCAGCTCTTAGTTCTTTCAGAGCCTACCTCAGCAAATTCTTAATCACGCTGGTCCCTTACAACTTTGACGAATTTTCCCCGGAAGTTGTAGGTATGAAGTAAGCTGAGGTGATAGTAACTATCACTAAGCACTACAACTGTTGTAGTGCTTATTATGTACAATACATTGTTAGTTTTGTCTTCTTTCGTTTCTTCATTGTATTAGTTTAATTTGTTGGCAATTCTTTTGTTTCTTCTGTGTATTTAGTTTAATTTGTTGACAATTACACATAAACACTGTGTTTTACTGCAAAGAAAAAAATCGAATAAAAACACTGCAAATTATTACACAATGGTTTATTATTTTTATATAGATCACTCGTCTGCAAAGCCACCAACCATCAAACATGAAGAAAAACATTGATCCCATTTCGGTCGGCTAACACTTGAAAGGCGATTAGGCCACTTTTGCGATTCACACTCGTGTTTCTGATTTATCGTACGTCCAAACTTTAAATTCTCGTAGTGAGCGAACGGTTTGACCTACAGAGCTCCGCGTGGTCTCAAAAAATTCTAAAAATTCTACAGAATCTTAAATTGAAGGAAAAACAATACCTTTATATCAAAATTTTTGAGTTAGGGCGTTTTCAAAATTTCAAAATTCATTTTGGTCAGCTAAAAATTGAACGGAGATTAGGCCTCTTTTGCGATTCACACTCGTGTTTCTGATTTATTGTGAGCCCAACCCAAGTTCTCGTAGGGAGAAAATGGTTTGTCCTAAAAAGCTCCGCGTGGTCTCTAAAAATTCGATACTATCGTAAAGTGATGGAAAAACCCCTTTATATATATAAAAAAGCCCTGTATATCGAAATTGTTTGAGCCAGCGCGTTTTCAAAATGTCAACCCTTAGAAGTGACCGACATCAACCAAAAGCTTCGGGGTACAACTAGACCTCAAATGGAGTCCGTATACCAAATTTCATCAAAATCGGTCCATGGGAACTAAGGAAAGTGCTGCGTTCGGTGGACGGATGGAAACTTTTGACATTTTCATGTCTTTTCTTTGGCACATAAACTGAAAAATCGTCACGAAAACTAAGCAAGTCTTGCTCACGCGACCAATAAATAAAATAGACTAACTGTGTTGCGTAGAGAACAATCAACTGTTTTCTTATATTGATGCTTGGGTACATGAACTAACAACCTTACTTTCACACACATGAAAATGTCCCAATGTGTTGCAGACTCGTATGCAAGCATTTATTCAAATGGTTTTTTTTTATTCGATTTTCGGATTCTTCGTACTTTGAAACGTAAACCAACAAATTTTGAGTGGGGGGGGGGGGAATTATTCTTGTTCGATTCCCAAGGTTCATTATTGAAAATAATTAACCAACAGGAAGTGGGAAAAGAGTAATTAAACACACATAAATACACGATGAAGTAGTAGGTAGTTGAACACACATAAACAACGAAAGAACAATAATAGGAAACAGGAATAGAGACGGATACATGTATTTATTTTTATTTTTTTGGAAAGAGATTGGAATTTATTGTTTGAGAAAACAGTAAAATACTCGTACCAACTCTAGTACAGGCTTGCGGTTTTTTTGCCCCATGGTGGCCGACGCTGGCGCCCCAACCACTAGGACGGATTGGCCCTCATCAACATAGGCTTTTATATAGGGAAAGGACCCGTGGTAGGACCCCCGCAGACAGAGAGGTTCAGACACCTATGAAAGAGGGGGATAGTGGTTTGCGGTTAATTTATACTGATCCACCCATATCGGTATAGGCAGGTTTCTAGGAAACTTCTTGGTCAACGCTCATTCGAAAGCTTAGTGGAAAATACCAGCTGAGAAAAGCTTCTAAACCTGTACCAGGAGGTGAGCAGTACTACCATAACAAGAGAAGAATTGCGTGGTTTCCATTTTGCTTGCCACCTTATTGGGGTAGTTGGATGATTTGGAATTTCGTATGTTTGACGCCAGATTCAAATTTAGCGCTCTTGAAAACGTTCCTGCAACAGTTTTCTGTTATAAATTCCATTTACTTAAGGCTATGAGTGGGTTTAGTTTCCGAATCCGCCGCCAAGTAGCGTCTTGAAATTATTACGTTTTGGTATCCCATTTTCCCATGAATGGGAACTCGGATTTGAAATCTGCGAGCGCCATTCTGTAGGTATTGATAGTTCAACTCTAGGTTCCAGGCGACATTTAGGAAAAAACAACAAAAAGGAAATTTGAGAAGGGTATGACAATCATAATTCGCTCATCGAAATTCAAAATTTAATTACTGACTCAGCAACATGAGTGAAACCACGAAAAATTGATGAGGCGGTAAGGAAGGGGAAAGTGTCGACCTGCGCCTGCTGAAGGTAGGAAAAGCTAAGCTGCTGTCAAAGTTCACTCGATTGAAGGTGAAAACAAGATTTTGTGGATGAATAACTTTTCCCTCCAGTGAATCAACTAGTTTTGATGGTTTCGACCGTTTCTCTCGACTTTTTCATTAGATTGAAGGTGGAAATAAGAATTTGAAGATAAGTACCAACTAGTTTCGATGGTTTCGACATCTTTCTCGAATTTTGCACGCGATTGAAGATGAAAACAAACCCTATATTCACATTCTGATTTCTGCGACTTAATCAGAAATCAGAATGTGAATCGCAAAAGAGGTGTTTGTTTCCTCGAGTTTTACTGAGTTTTGCTTCCTTAGCATCCAGTAATCAAATTTCCTCATGAAGACACCCACAACCCTTTATTTATTCAAATTAAACTTGATTGTGAAGCGAAAATTAATATGGTTGGTAAGTGGTGGCAATGGAGAAGCTGTGTTCTTTTCAGGCGATTGAGCTATACAGAAAAATTATAAAACTTAGGGTAATAATTTGATGCGTTTTTCGTTTCTTTGACTAGTTTTGTGTCACTCAGTTGTGCCTCTTAACAAAGTTCTTAAGTTGCCAAGTAACAAATTTTATGATGAAGTCGTCCAAAACTCTCGGATATCCTTGTGTTGCTGGCAGGTTCGAAATAAAGTCGGTAGTGAAGCTCGCGTGATGCAGTTCTTGAACATTTACCAAAAATGTTGTCCACATTAGGTTCCAAAAACAACATTTCTGGAAGTTTTTAAAGTTAAGAATTGGTTTGCTGTAGTAAACAAAATAAAGATTGCTTTATCAAACTAACCTTCTAAAATTTGGTCAATATTAGCTGTTTTGACCTCACTTATTACTTAATGTTCTCTGAAAGCATTCTGGGGGCCGTCAAAATGCTTTTAGATACAGCGTCCACTACAAGATTAGATTGCATTTTAATTTAAAATCTAGGAAATCTACTTTATAAGATACCTTTAACGGACATAATTGACCGAAATTAGCTCAGATACGTACAGATTTTTGTTGGTAATTTGACTGCTGAGGAAAGAAGTAGTACCTAGGTACTCTTGGAAATCTTCTCTCCCACTTCTAGTTTGTATAGAACAAGAATTATGGGCCCAGGTAGCACGTAAGCAAACCAACATACTTTCAACATCAATAATCAGCCACATCTGGCCTTCCAATTAAGAAAGAATTATGCGACTCGCGTGGTAACAATATACGACCGTGCGTAGTCAATTGAGCAAGAGAGGGCGAGAAACAGAATGAAAAAGTTGACAAAGACAATCCCTTCCCACCAAATGCGATTTTCATTATAGAAGGAACCTCCTTCGCTTGGCGCCATTGTAGGTGTGATATCCTTCTAACATTATCCTACCACCCATGTTATTCAAATGTTGCCAATAGGTACACAAGGCGAGGGAATCGATTGCGTGGGAATTTCGAAGTAACACAAGCGACCAATCGAAAAATGTTCAAATTTCTATCGAGGTCGCTGCTGTTCTGTGATCCACATGAAACGCAGATTGAATTCATATAATCTTTCAGGAGAAGAACAAAAACTAATAAAACTTTTTGAAAACATTGAATTTTAACCATTACTTTATGAATGATTTTTGACATTAAAATGTATTCTTCGACTATCACACATCCCACACGCGGGTATAAAAATGTTTATACAGGATGATCGCCAATTCCTACCAGAACTGTTCGTACTAGGAGTGAAGTAGTGTTATTTGATTAAAGCACGGAGGAACCTTAAAACAAAACGTCAGCCAAGTTGGGTGGGCAGTAAAGCTTCCTCGCGAAAAATTCAATTCAATTTCGAATTACGCTGATCTGAGCGATAAATTCTTTGATATGGAACATGAACTTCGCGATCAAGTTGATGGTTTCGTGCATTCAGAAACAACAAAAAGATTAAGAATAATTATTTCCAATTTATGTGAATTTTAAAATTGTTCTTGTCGGGAAACCCAACTAATGTCAGAATCAGAGCAGTAGAACAATTTGGAAGGAATGGCGCAGCTGCGAGGAATTTGTGGGTTTCAGAATGTAGCAGCAGCAAGACTACCCTATAGGAAGCAAACTTCAAATTATTTCAGAAATGACCCCTAAAGTGTACATTGTCTTTCCATCCCTGAATACCTTTTCGAATCGACCGGTGCTTCCAAAAACTTGTTCAAACAAATGAATGCAAAAAGAGAACAATTTGGAAGAACCATAAGTAATTTCACGGAAAACAGCCAGTCGAAGTTGTTGTGGTGGAAGGACCTTCAGCTCTGCTTCAAGAAGCGCCTGGTGTCCTACCAACCAGTCCTACCAACTTATCTTCTGTCATTCACAACAAAATGTTTTGCTATCCCCTCGGAATTCCCTGTTGATCGGATTGCGTTATCAACAACAACAGAACCATTTTCGTCCATTAGGATCTCTAGAACTAGAAATCATAGATTCAAATAAATCCAAATTTACGCATGCGCACACGTCACCGTTGGTCCAATTTCTCACAGCAATGGAATTATTGGAGAGGACTGTATTGGACATTCCCTGAAAATTCCTTAAAATGTTAGATATTTTTGTATAATTTTACCCAAAAAGCTGGGTTTTCCTCGAATAGAAAGATAGACACGGAAACAAAATTCTTCAGAAAGCTCTGAAATCCCCATTTTTTGATCTGCTAAATGCCCAATCATTTTTGACAATCATGAGACAGCATTTTTGATGTACAAGAATTGTTGGCGACCTGTGATATCAGTCTGGAGCATCGTGTTTCTTCACCCCTTCTTGACAACTCCGGCAATCACACCGTCATGACTTTCTCCTAGCTTATTTACCTTTTCCGATTAAAGAATAGATGGAAAACATGGTCTCAAGGTAGGAGGAAAGTCGAGGGGTTCCTTCTCCACTCTCACCTACCTGAAATAGAAACCCGAAATTCGGAGCCTCCAATTTCATAAATGATCATTTCTCAAACATATCACTTATCACACCTCACTGAGAGTTTTACTTTCCTTACCTATCGTGAACTTCAACGGTGACTCACGCACCGGAGGTTCATTCCTACCTATTAAATTACTACATCATTAATCCAATATCTAGATATTAACAATAACGGTCCTTCAATTTGCCCTGGTAAGATAACAACTGGTTTGTTGTCAACCTCTCCTAGAATCGATAACGGTTGTTACACGACGCTTCTCAATCTTCCAATTTAAATAAGAATATGGGTTATTATAATATAATAACCATTTCTATATTATAGAAATTTGAAAAGAATTTATATTTTGATGAAAATATCGAGTCAGTTTGCAATCAGTATTAAGTAAACCATCTCAGATTGAATTTTTGACCAACTGCCATTCCTGGCGTCGCGGACGTCATCATATGTCTTCCTAAGGGAAGATCAAAATCGGTTCTGAGGATTTGGTTGATGGTTACTAATTGTCTCACCAACCCGAAAAATTATTAAGACCAACGATATCGCCCTCGAGCGGTCACCAATCCAGATAATCTCCCGGGCGAGTCTCCATCGCTCACGTTGGGCTTCAAAATGTACGAAAATTAATTTTCGTTTTTCTCTGGAACGGCTTGACTAATTTTCATTTTCATTTTCTAAAGATTTCTGTAAATGTTACCATCAAACTTTAAAAATAGTACATTCAATATAGGTTCTTAAAAAATCGTCCATGCTGTTCAAATTCGAACATTTTTTAAATATTACAGGCATTCAATGCAATTTAACCTTAGGTTGTCAGAGAGTCCAGTTCAGCAATTACTTTTGAAGCAAATATAGCTACAGTGTGATTTGAAAACCTATTACCAACTTCAATGGATTGACTTTAATATCTACAGTAAATCTGCAAAGCCAAATAGGTATCACATTTTCGCAAAATCTACAAATATGTGAACCCTGGTTGGTTACCCAATAACTTTAATTTCCGTTTTCCTCAACTTTCTATGAGAATTTATTAAAGTTACATCATTTACATTGTTTATTGCATTGATTTAACTTTCGAAAAACTGAGGGTTATGCCGTTTTAGAAGCGTTTGGTGATTTTGGACGTATGCGGTTTTGCAGTTATTCTATCAATTTGGTGAATTCACCCAAAATCTCATACTTTTATTATATTTTTTGACATAGGATGCCAAATGAAGGACAAGATTATCTTAATTAAAATCACAGAGAGCAGGGAGTAAAAACGGGTATAATCCGCCAAATGTAACACGAAGTGACTCTGGCCATCTCTTTATGACTTCAGAATTATTTAGCAGATCCGTAAACCAGGAAATGAGGGATCTAGTCAGAAAAGGTCCGACCCTGGATGAAACGCAAGGCGAGAATGTAGGTTCTGATTGACACGGAGTCTGGCGGCCAAAGAATTCCGAAAGGCGCCTTGTTTGAAAAGAGTCTGGAACAGGTCGCCGGTCTTTCCAAGAAGTGGCGGTTGTACTGTTATACCTCATTTGACGAGGAATTTCCCCCCTTTTACCTCCGACATATTTCGGCTTTGATAGAATTAGTGGAAGGATCAGGAAAGGTCCAGTGGAGGATCAGGGTGACAGCGGCCAAAGGCGGTGACAGGCAGACTTATGGGTTGGAAGCCACAAACGTACAAACCAATTTTTATTGAAATGTACTCCAAGGTGGGTAAAAAATGCTGCACATTATTACACGAAGGTTTATTTTTCTATATTGATCACTCGTCTGCAAAGAACACGGCTTTGCTATTGTTAACACCAACCAACTTAAAGAAAACCATCGATCGCATTTCGGTCAGCTAAATTTGAACGGAGATTAGGCCTCTTTTGCGATTCACACTCGTGTTTGATAATTATCGTAAGTCCAACCCTCAAATTCTCGTGAGGAGCGAACGTTTTGTCCTACAGGGCTCCGCGTGGTCTCAAAAAATTCTATATTATCTTAAATTGATGGAAAAACAATACCTTTATATCAAAATTTTTTAAGGTAGGGCGTTTTCAACATTTCAACCCTTAGAAGTGACCTACACCAATCAAAATCTTCGGGGCCCAACTAGACCCCAAATGGAGATTACATACCAAATTTCATCAAAATCGGTCAATGCTAAGAGAGGATGGTGCCGCGGACGGCCAAATTTTTGGATTCTATCTACGTACCTTGAAACGTAAACCAACAAAATTTGTTGAGGGGGCTCAAATTTTTTTTCTTGGTCGATTCCAAAGGTTCATTATTGAAAATAATAAACCAAAATGGATCCCTGCCGCAAAATGGACGCCTTTGAAATTGTCAAATTTATTAAAATTATGACTTACGTACCTAGAGGTGGAAACCAATTCACTTTAAAGAATTAATTATTTAAAATCGGAAAATATGACAGCCGCCCTCATTCCTCGTCCCTCTACAAGCAGAGTCGATCAAATTTTGACCACTTTTGGTTTATTATTTTCAATAATGAACCTTTGGAATCGACCAAGAAAAAAAAATTTTAACACCCCCTCAAAATTTGATGGTTTACGTTTCAAGGCACGTAGAATCCAAAAATCGAATAAAAATTTGGCCGTCCGTCCGCCGTACGCCGTACGCGGCACTTTTGCCACTTAGCATTGACCGATTTTGATGAAATTTGGTATGTAGGCTCCATTTGGGGTCTAGTTGTGCCCCGAAGCTTTCGGTTGATGTAGGTCACTTCTAAGGGTTCCAAAATCAATTTTGAAATTTTGAAAACGCCCTAACTCAAAAAATTTCGATATAAAGGTATTGTTTTTCCTTCAATTTAAGATTCTATAGAATTTTTAGAATTTTTTGAGACCGCGCGGAGCTCTGTAGGACAAACCGTTCGCTCCCTACGAAAATTTAAGGGTTTATATTGAAATATATATATATATAAATCAAAACACGAGTGTGAATCGCAAAAGAGGCCTAATCTCCGTTCAAATTAGAGCTGACCGAAATGCGATCGATGGTTGGTGATTTTGATTTTTTTTCCCCCCTTCATATTGGATGGTTGGTGATTTTGTAGACGAGTGATCTGTGAAAGAAAAATAATAAACCATTGTGTAATAATTTGCAGCGTTTTGACTTATAACTTGACAGATGAAATTTTTGTTTTAATACATTGGTATCCATGAAAAAGGAACAAATAACTGTCTCTCCCCTCTCCACCCCTCGTCATCTACCCAGCAGAATCGATTCTAAATTTTCAAATTTCGACTTGATTAGTTGACGCATTTTTTGTTTGAGGGTACTCAGCGCTTAACAGGTTTACAAAAATTAGGTCTGCCATTCTGATTCCGTGTCAGCAAAGGAAATTGGTCAAATTTTGGTCCAAAAATGCTGCAAATTATTACACAATGGTTTATTATTTTTTATTTTTCTATATCGATCACTCGTCTGCAGAGCCACCAACCATCCAACATGAAGAAAAACATCGATCGCATTTCGGTCAGCTTTAATTTGAACGGAGATTAGGCCTCTTTTGCGATTCACACTCGTGTTTCTGATTTATCGTACGTCCAAACTTTAAATCTCGAGGTGAGCGAACGGTTTGTCCTACAGAGCTCCGGGTGGTCTCAAAAAATTCTAAAAATTCTATAAAATCTTAAACTGAAGGAAAAACAATACCTTTATATCAAAATTTATTGAGTTAGGGCGTTTTCAAAATTTCAAAATTGATTTTGGAACCCTTAGAAGTGACCTAAATCAACCAAAATCTTCGGGGCACAACTAGACCCCAAATGGAGCCTACATACCAAATTTCATCAAAATCGGTCAATGCTAAGTGGCAAAAGTGCCGCGTACGGCGGACGGACGGCCAAATTTTTATTCGATTTTTGGATTCTACGTACCTTGAAACGTAAACCATCAAATTTTGAGGGGGTGTTGAAAATTTTTTTTTCTTGGTCGATTCCAAAGGTTCATTATTGAAAATAATAAACCAAAATTGACTTAGCGAGATGGCTGAAATGTACGAGTAGTTATTACGCGGGTGGGTTCTTTTGAATTATTAGTTCTTTTGAAGCTTGCCTTTCTGATTCCGTGTCATTTTGGTTTATTATTTTCAATAATGAACCTTTGGAATTGACCAAGAAAAAAAATTTTAACACCCCCTCAAAATTTGATGGTTTACGTTTCAAGGTACGTAGAATCCAAAAATTGAATAAAAATTTGGCCGTCCGTCCGCCGTACGCCGTCCGCCGTACGCGGCACTTTTGCCACTTAGCATTGACCGATTGACCGATGAAATTTGGTATGTAGGCTCCATTTAGGGTCTAGTTGTGCCCCGAAGCTTTTGGTTGATGTAGGTCACTCCTAAGGGTTCCAAAATCAATTTTGAAATTTTGAAAACGCCCTAACTCAAAAAATTTCGATATAAAGGTATTGTTTTTCCTTCAATTTAAGATTCTATAGAATTTTTAGAATTTTTTGAGACCACGCGGAGCTCTGTAGGACAAACCGTTTGCACCCTACGAAAATCAAAGGGTTTATATTGAAATATATATATATAAAAATCAAAACACGAGTGTGAATCGCAAAAGAGGCCTAATCTCCGTTCAAATTAGAGCTGACCAAAATGCAATCGATGGTTGGTGATTTTTTTTTTTTTTTTTTTTTTCCTCTTCATATTGGATGGTTGGTGATTTTGTAGACGAGTGATCTATATAGAAAAATAATAAACCATTGTGTAATAATTTGCAGCGTTTTTCAACGGAAATAGTCCAAATTGGTTAAATTCTGGTACAAAAACAAACTTATTATTAAATGAATGAAAATTGCAAAATTATCTCTTATATGCAAATCGCCAGATTCGACGAGTTGATATGATTTATTCATACTTCTACGCAACATTATTAGGAATATGTGTGAAATTCAGCACCGCGAGTAGGTAACTATTAGTAATTTCGTAATTCTTAAGTCTGCTATTCTGAATCCACGTCATTTATTCGACAGAGATTGTAGTGTAATTGCTGGTAATTAATTACTGGATAGGACCTTGACCCAAGAAATTGGCGATTTGTTTATTTATTGCTTCCGAGTCTACAAAGGTAGCGGAAGCTTTGTTTTCACTTTTCAAGGTTGAAAAAAAAGTTCTCCAAATTAAAAATTTCCATTCGCGTTTTCATACATTACTAAAACATTTTGGTTCCATGTCTATCTGTCTGTCAGCCATAATTTCTACATTATCTACCCGAATTCGATTAAATTCTCTGGTATTGTGCGGGTTGACGTGTACCTATGAGGGTAGTGCAAGGTACTCAGATATTGATGTTTTGAAATTAGCTACTACCTACTATGTATCGGATCATCTATGAAATCGGGTTATGGATACGAGAAAGCTTTGTGCCACACCCCTTGGCAGACTTTTTTTTCATTTTCTGGAAGGAATGTGATCACTAACATCAGCTTTATTTTCTCACAGAAATTTTAAGAATATTGTACAAGACTTTGATACAATACATGTCGTTCTAGAACATTCCAAAACGGATACCAGTGAGAAAATTTTCAAAATTGTTTCACTTATTGATTTTTTAAAAAAGTGCAAAATCTAGGCTTTACACGAACTTAATTACAAAGTTACGGTTCAGAAGAGATTCGACTACGAATTTGTCTTCAATTCGGCGATGTAAAACAAAGTAGCCGCGCCCTCGACTGAGTTGATATGCAAGAGAAGCGGCATCGTTGAAAGTAAGTCACTCATCATTCGGACGACCCACGCTCGCAAAACCGTCCATTCAAACAAATCAGACGACGTTAAATACCAAGCATAAATAAAAAGGTGAATTAGCGAACGGCTCAATCGGGGCCGACGTGGAAGGTGTGTTCTTCGGATGCTGAGATGTAACGTAAATCACGGCGTTGGAGGCAGAATTTTACAAGTGAATGAAAAATCTCAAACGGAAGTTGTCTTAATGAATAATCAAGAATACGAGTGTGTAGGGGAGAGCAGAAGAAGGGATTTCTTGGCGGCGATCCCAGAAAATGTCGCCTCTCGCCAGCTATTATACGTTGTTACAATAAAACCAAGTCGAGGACTGTCGGATGATTCGATGGTGATCGACGTCATGCTCTATATTTACCTGTTAAAGTGTTTTATGGAATTTACGAGGGACAGAATGAATTTCACTTCTCGGAGTTTCAAGACGGTGGGAAATCCAGTAATCACGGTTTCAAAGATCTCCCCACAATAACAGCAACAGGATATAATAATATAATAGTATCAATAATAATTGCTAGTAAACTAAAGCCCAGTTGCAAAGTGGGTTAAATCGATATTTTGAAAAAAGTGAGTTATTGATACATTTGGATTCAGAATGGCTTGAGCGATAATGTTGTGAAACCCCGACCTAATACCATCAACGTTTTATTGCTTCCGAGTCTACCAAGGTAGCGGAAGCTTTGTTTTCACTTTTCAAGGTTGAAAAAAAAAAATGTTATCCAAAATCAAAATTGGCCTTAATGGACAATTTTGGTTCCGGGTCTGTCTGTGTGTCTGTCCTGATTTGTTGTAACGGGTATAAGTATACAAAGTTATATTATAGTAGCTACAGAGCATGCGCAAAAGTGAATTTCCTTGTAACATCTAAAACGTCCACATTTTCCATCCGATTTCGATGAAGTTTTCAGAGATTGTACGGATCCTGTTGATGGTCCCCTATGAAAATCATCGCCCCCGGATGGATAGTAGCCAGTGCGACTGCGCAAACTTGAATTTCCTCGTAACAATCATGTTTTCTTCCCTAATTCGATGAAATTTTCGGAGATTGTGAGGGTTGACGTGTAGATGGTCCCCATTTAGAGTACTACAGATTGATGTCCAGAGATAAGCTACATAAAATCGGATCATCTGTACAATCATCGATACTCCGGAAGCTATACAATCGGCTTACGATTAGTCAGACACGATGTGAATCGCAAAAGTGGCCTAATCACCGTTCAAATTTTAGCCGATCTGAATGCGATCGTTGTCTGTCTGTCTGTAATCAAATCTTGCATGTTAAATTTGATCCACTTCCGGGTATTTCATTGAGCTGAAATTTTGCATGCACGTATAAATCGGATGACAAGGCGATACTATTCACTCTCTGAAACCATCTTCCAATTCATAGAGGACCATCTTTCATTTTATGATGGACATACTCCAATTCGTGGGGACTGTATTTCAATACAAAACCAGCATTCTTCTATTCATGGGGCCCCCATGAATTGGAAGATGGCCCTCTAGGAGTATAAGGATGACCTTACGAATTGAACCTGACTTCAATTCGTAAGGTCATCCTTATACTCCTAGAGGGCCATCTTCCAATTCATAGGGGACCATCCTTCATTTTTCAGACGTGCATCAGTAACTAGTGATTACAAAACGAATTTAAAATACTAAAAAATTAAAAACAAAATTAAAGAAGACAACTTTTTTTTTTAAAACAAGGTTTTATTTTGGTTTATTATTTTCAATAATAAGCCTTTGGAATCGAGCAAGAAAAAAAAAATTTTAACCCCCCCTCAAAATTTGATGTTTTACGTTTCAAGGTACGTAGAATACGAAAATCGAATAAAAAAATTTCCGTCCGTCCGCCGTACGCCGTACGCGGCACTTTTCTTAGTTACCATGGACCGATTTCGATGAAATTTGGTATATGGGCTCCATTTGGGGTCTAGTTGTGCGCCGAAGCTTTTGGTTGATGTAGGTCACTTCTAAGGGGTGAAAATTAAGGGTTGAAATTTTCAAGAGTGCCCTAGCTCGAAAACTCTCGAAATAAAGGTATCGTTTTTTCACTAATTTTAAATAGTACTGAATTTTTAAAAATTTTTGAGACCACCCGGAGCTCTGTAGGGCAAACCGTTCGGTCCCTACGAGTACTTGAAGCTTTTCCTTCGATAAAACAGAATCATGAGTGTGAATCGCAAAAGAGGTCTAATCTCCGTTGAAATTTTTTCTGATTAAAATGCGATCGCTGTTCATTTCTTCGATTTGTATACAGTTTTGCCTTCTGCGTAACCAATCAGTAATCAAATTTCCATAATCAAAAGTCAATGGAGAATACTGAAGGCGCCTGAGTGGTCACTGATCAGCTGAGTGAGCTCCAAGGCCATTTCCTCTCCTGTTCAACGCAGGAACCTGAAATTTGAGAGGGCGGGTCAATTGAGAATGCTGAAGGCGCCTGAGTGGTCACTGATCAGCTGAGTGAGCTCCAAGGCCATTTCCTCTCCTGTTGAACGCAGGAAGCTGAAATTTTAGAGGGCGGGTCAATGGAGATTGCTGAAGGTGCCTGAGTGGTCACTGATCAGCTGAGTGAGCTCCAAGGCCATTTTCTCTCCTGTTGAACGCAGGAACCTGAAATTTGAGAGGCAGGGTCAATGGAGATTGCTGAAGGCGCCTGAGTGGTAACTGATCAGCTGAGTGAGCTCCAAGGCCATTTCCTCTCCTGTTGGACGCACGAACCTGAAATTTGAGAGGGCGGGTCAATGGAGAATGCTGAAGGCGCCTGAGTGGTCACTGATCAGCTGAGTGAGCTCCAAGGCCATTTCCTCTCCTGTTGAACGCAGGAAGCTGAAATTTTAGAGGCAGGGTCAAAGGAGAATGCTGAAGGCGCCTGAGTGGTAACTGATCAGCTGAGTGAGCTCCAAGGCCATTTCCTCTCCTGTTGAACGCAGGAACCTGAAATTTGAGAGGGCGGGTCAATGGAGAATGCTGAAGGCGCATGAGTGGTCACTGATCAGCTGAGTGAGCTCCAAGGCCATTTTCTCTTCTGTTGAACGCAGGAAGCTGAAATTTGAGAGGGCGGGTCAATGGAGAATACAGATGGTGGTAGGTGCTATTGATAGAGAACCAGTGATCTATACAGAAGGGTGATCTATACAGAAAATAATAAACCTTTGAGCAATGATTTGCAGCGTTTTTTATTAATAACAATGGTTCGTTATAGAAAATAAAAAACCAAAAAATGAACTAAACAGTTAAAAATAAACTACCTCTAATAAGAAATATAACACTTTATTACAGTCCCAATTTGATAAATAAAAGCTTGTTACATTGCGATAGCAAGAGGGAAAAAAAAGATGCTAAACGTAACACGCTTTTATTCATAAAATTGGGAATTAAATAAAGTTTTTTATTTTTGAAGTGTTATATTTCTTATTAGAGGTAATTTATTTTTCACTTTTTAGTTCATTTTATTAATAAAAACGCTGCAAATCATTGCCCAAAGGTTTATTATTTTCTGTATAGATCACCCTTCTGTATAGATCACTGGTTCTCCATCAATAGCACCTACCACCATCTGTATTCTCCCTTGACCTTCCCTCTTAAATTTCAGCTTCCAGCGTTCAATAGGATTGAAAATGGCTTCGGAGCTCACACAGCTGATCAGTGATCTGAAGAGTGAAGAAGAACTCCTCGAATGCTGGAGACGCCTTGAAGAGCACTGATCAGCTGTGAGAGCTCCGAAGCCATTTTCAATCCTATTGAACGCAGGAAGCTGAAATTTGAGAGGGAAGGTCAAGGGAGAATACAGATGGTGGTAGGTGCTATTGATGGAGAACCAGTGATCTATACAGAAGGATGATCTATACAGAAAATAATAAACCTTTGGGCAATGATTTGCAGCGTTTTTATTAATAAAATGAACTAAAAAGTGAAAAATAAATTACCTCTAATAAGAAATATAACACATTTTTGTAGGGTGGCGTGGCGTTATCGAACCGAATTGATTAATGAATTCAACTGGTGATTCCACTCTGAATGATAAATCTGAGCGCTAACGTTTCGTTTCGTAAAAATCAAATTTCAGCCTTTCTCGGGCACTCTCCGACAGAAGGACCTTTGGTCCATTGTCGTAACGCATGCTATTCTTTATTCTCATACCTATACGTTTATACTGAGTAATAATATGGAGATATTTCTGTAAATTGTTATTATTGTAATAAAGCATGTTTTTCTTCTTCTTCTTCTTCTTCTTCTACAGAAGGATGATCTATATAGAAAATAATAAACCTTTGGGCAATGATTTGCAGCATTTTTTACCTACCAACTATTGGTAGGTACTACCTACCACACCATACTGGCTTCACACCTTCACAGTCAAGTTTATTAGAAAGAACTAAACGCTTCACACTCGATTCGAAAGATAGAAAGCTTCATATGGAAATTTGGTTACTGGTTACGCAGAAGGCAAAACTGTATACAAATCGAAGAAATGAACAGCGATCGCATTTTAGTCAGATAAAACTTGAACGGAGATTAGACCTCTTTTGCGATTCACACTCATGATTCTGTTTTATCGAAGGAAAACCTTCAAGTACTCGTAGGGACCGAACGGTTTGTCCTACAGAGCTCCGGGTGGTCTAAAAATTGTTTGAAAATTCAATACTATACCTTTATGAAAAAAACGATACCTTTATTTCTAGAGTTTTCGAGCTAGGGCACTCTTGAAAATTTCAACCCTTAATTTTCACCCCTTAGAAGTGACCTACATCAACCAAAAGCTTCGCGGCACAACTAGACCCCAAATGGAGCCCATATACCAAATTTGAACCAAATCGGTCCAGTTGTTGAGAAAAGTGCCGCGTACGGCGGACGGACGGAAATTTTTGACATTTTATGTCTTTACTATGGCAAATAAATGAAAAATCGACACGCGGGAAGCGTTACGCGGAAATTTCCGATGATTTTCGCTTACATAAAATGTCTCTCGTGGTTGCGTACTACTTGTACGAAAGCTGTAGCCACCGTTTCTGTGTCCTCCTTCACCCCAGATTAATCGCATAATGGCGCCCGTCTTACTGTGGGGCTTCCTAGAAAGTAGGTAAACTTTTAATGATTTTTACTTACAACCAAGTCGTTGCTACGGAACTTTATCTTCGTGATTAAATTTTGTTGAAAAATCGCTCACCATTCGTTGGAAAGCCCTAAATTTATGCATGAATTATAATATACTGCCGTCACTACCCCATTTACCGTACTTAGGCATGAAATGTCCTAATGCGTTGCAGACTCGTTTTATTCGATTTTCGTATTCTACGTACCTTGAAACGTGAAACATCAAATTTTGAGGGGGGGTTAACATTTTTTTTTTCTTGCCCGATTCCAAAGGCTTATTTTTGAAAATAATAAACCAAAATAGAAGCTTGTTATTAAAAAAGGTTTTTTTTTCTTTAATTTTGTGTTTCTCTTATTAGTTATTATTGTTCTTCTGCGATTTTTCACTTAAGCGATCAAGAATCGTTATTTTTGATTTCGATATTTTCTCTTTTGTTATCAAGGATCGTTATTTTTCCTCTCATGCGATCGAGTTTCGTTATTTCAGTCCGAATTCAGTTCGCCGGCGGATATCGAATCCGACAAATCACGAGCTGTGGACCCCCCGAAAAAATGAAAAAAAAAAACCTTCAATTTCCCACCAGCTTGTTAGGAGCACGCGGGCGCTCGGAGGCGCCTCCGAGCAAAAATAAACAAATAAACGAAAGTGATTCCCGAGCTCGCGGGCGCCTTCGCGGATTGAAAGTCGTTTTTGTTAATGGGCCGCGGGGTGATGACTCTTTCTAAAAATAGATCCCCTCCCCTCCTCCCTTCGTCGCGTCTTTTCTATCTGAACTTCCCCCTTGTTGTTTTGTTTCCATAGATACCGGTTCAGCGGGGGCCTAACCAGCGCCTGTTACCGGTTCCTCCGCCCAGGCCGAGGCGCCCGCTGGCGCCGCCTTTTTCGCGCCGCGTTATCTGTAATCATCTTTCCGCTCGGTACCTGTTGCCACGATTTGTATTCGCTCGTAGTCAAAAAACGCTGCAAATTATTACACAATGGTTTATTATTTTTCTATATAGATCACTCGTCTACAAAATCACCAACCATCCAATATAAAGGGGGAAAAAAAAAAATCAAAATCACCAACCATCGATCGCATTTCGGTCAGCTCTAATTTGAACGGAGATTAGGCCTCTTTTGCGATTCACACTCGTATTTTGATTTTTATATAAATATATATATATATTTCAATATAAACCCTTAAATTTTCGTAGGGAGCGAACGATTTGTCCTACAGAGCTCCGCGTGGTCTCAAAAAATTCTAAAAATTCTATAGAATCTTAAATTGAAGGAAAAACAAAACCTTTATATCGAAATTTTTTGAGTTAGGGCGTTTTCAAAATTTCAAAATTGATTTTGGAACCCTTAGAAGTGACCTACATCAACCAAAAGCTTCGGGGCACAACTAGACCCTAAATGGAGCCTACATACCAAATATCATCAAAATCGGTCAATGCTAAGTGGCAAAAGTGCCGCGTACGGCGGACGGACGGCCAAATTTTTATTCGATTTTTGGATTCTACGTACCTTGAAACGTAAACCATCAAATTTTGAGGGGGTGTTAAAATTTTTTTTTTTTTGGTCGATTCCAAAGGTTCATATAATAAATAAACCAAAAACATTGAAACAAGCGGTCGTTTAAAAAACACCTTTTTAAAAAAAATCTTTTATTATTTGTTAATAATAGGCTCTATGTCATAATAATATCGCATTGTCATCCGATTTACACGTGCATGCAAAATTTCAGCTCAATCGGAAACCGGGAAGTGGATCAAATCTAAATTGCGAAATTTGATTACAGACAGACTGACGACGGAAAGGTGAAACTACACAAAAGCTTGTAAATTAATGAAAAAAAAGTCTGACAAGTGGGTGTGGCACATAGTTTCCTCCAATCCATAACCAGATTATAATATAGCATTTCCAAATCAAATTAATCCTTTTCCAAAGCAATTTAAACTTTTCCTGTAGTAATCTGGGATAGAATATTAATAAGCACGCACTGATTTTGAATGAGAGAATTGTAATGGTGATAAAACATCGGAGAGAGATCGTACATAAAAATTGATGATTCACGGTATGAAAAATTGCAGTCTTATTCCACTTCACAATAGGGCTTTGATGTCATGGATGGATCATGACATTTCCCAAACCAAATTAAACTTTTTCCAAACTGAATTAATCTTTTTCCAAACCACATTAAACTTTTTCTTAGTAAATTTTAACTTTTTTGTAACCAAATTAAACTTTTTTCAAACTAAATTAATCTTTTACAAACCAAATTAAACTTTTCCCGAACCAAATTAAACTTTTCCCAAACTGAATTAATCTTTTTCCAAACCACATTAATTTTTTTTGTAACCAAATTAAAAATTTTCTAAACTAAATTAATTTTTTACAAACCTAACTTTTTCCAAACCAGATTAAACTTTTTCCAAATCAAGTTAATCCTTTACCACAACAAATTTCCATAAAGTACCTAATCTCACAAAGTAAATATATCACCTACAAAGTAGGAGAGTATACCTATCACCAGAACATAATCATGGAATTTAGATTGAAATTTATGTAAATTTCAAGGGAAAAGCAGTAGGTAGCGAAGATCAGAGAGAAATGGGATAAGGAAGAAATACTCATCGATATCGGGCTGAAGAATCGTAAATTCTTTACATTCTACAGTTAAAAACTTCCCACTATTTTTACAACTCCTCCAATTCGCTAACATTTTTCTAGGTATGCTAACTTACAGAAAAACATTAATTTGATTTGGAAAAAGTTTGATTTGGTTTGGAAAAAGATTATTTTGGTTTGGAAAAGGATTAATTTGACTTGGAAATACTATAGATGATCCGATAGATACTGTCCACCGATGAAAAGAATGAACGCGAGGACCCTACCGAATCCTAAACTGAAAACATCCGTTCAACCTCCTCCGAGCTTGTCACTCGTCCAGGGAAATCCCATTTTCGGTCACTTCCACTCAAATCCTCTACCTGACTTTTCGCTTGGTAGGCTTGGGTGAGAATTCATAAAGGGAAGGAATACGGGTGGTGATTTATCACTTGAACGCCTTCAGGAATTTACAATGGAAGCTGTGGAATATGACTGGAAATCCTAAGTGGGCTACATCAAGAAGATTGAGAATGATTATTGGTGGAGTGCCACGCACGGCACGTGGACGGTAAAATCAATAAAAGTGGCAAAAAGTAAAGTAGTAGTCCCATACATCCGATACATAGTAGCCAACTTGTCTCCGTTACTCTGTGATAGTAGCTCATCTCAAAACATCAATCTCTCAAGTACCTTCCACTACCCTTGTAGGGAACCGTTTACAGAATCTGTAGATGATCTGATCATCCCTTACATCTCTGAAAATTTCACCATATTCGGGGAGAAAATATTGAAGATATGAATGTTGCAAGAAAATTTAAGTTTGCTCATGCGCACTGGCTTACTATCAGTTTGGGGGTAATTATTTTCATAGGGAACCATCATCATGCCAACCCGCACAATCCCTGAAAATTTCATCGAAATCCGACTATAACGTATAGTTTTGCCAGTTACAAGGATTTCATGAAAGACACACAGGCAGACAGACACGGAACCAAAACTGTTGTACTTTCTCAAGTTCCCATGGACCGATTTTGATTAAATTTATTATATGAGCACCATTTGGGGTCTAGTTGCGTCGAGAAGCTTTTGTTTGATGTCAGTCACTTCTAAGAAATGAAAAATGAGAGCTGAAATTTTCAAAACGCCCTCTTTCCCTAATGAAGCCTTATTTCCTCACCCAATTTCCTAATGAAGGCACCCACAACTTTTTATTTCTCTGAATTGAGTGTGAAACGTTAATTTCTTCAAAATAAGCATGATTGTAAAGCGAAACTATGTTTGGTAAGTAGTGGCAATGGCAAAGCTGTGTTATTTGCATGCGAGAGACCTATACATAAAAATAATAAATCTTTGTGCAATAATTTGCAGCTTTTTCGTCGCATTACAACACTTCTGATGGAGTAAATAAATATTAAAAAATTAGGAACCTAATCCTTGTCCCTGTCCCCTCCTCCCTCCCATCTCTAAGCTCATTATTCTCGTTATAGTATTTTACCATTTAATTAAACCTTTTTCGCATTGATTTAAACTTTTTTTACTTTCATTTAAACATTTTGTACATTGAATTGAACCTTCTTCGATTCCCAAGTAGGAAAATACATTTTTGAGCACAATGAACAAATGAAAACTTTATTTCACACACAAGGAATAACAGGAAAACCACAGCCAATGTGGAACACAGGAAAAATGCTGCCAATCTGGAAGAAAGGAAAAACGCAGCCAATCTGGAAGACAGGAAAAACGCAATCAATGTGGTCTTGCAGTCAATGGCCGCCCACTTCATTGACACCATTACATTTTTGCAAGACCACATTGACTGCGTTTTTCCTGTCTTCCTTGTTCCACATTGACTGCAAGACCACATTGACTGCATTCTGTTCAAAATTGTAATTTCCTACTTGGGGAATCGAAGGTTTAATTAACGTAAAACGCTGCAAATCATTGCCCAAAGGTTTATTATTTTCTGTATAGATCACCCTTCTGTACAGATCACTGGTTCTCCATCAATAGCACCTACCACCATCTGTATTCTCCCTTGACCTTCCCTCTCAAATTTCAGCTTCCTGCGTTCAATAGGATTGAAAATGGCTTCGGAGCTCACTCAGCTGAACAGTGATCTGAAGAGTGAAGAAGATCTTCTCGAATGCTGGAGACGCCTGGAAGAGCACTGATCAGCTGAGTGAGCTCCGAAGCCATTTTCAATCCTATTGAACGCAGGAAGCTGAAATTTGAGAGGGAAGGTCAAGGGAGAATACAGATGGTGGTAGGTGCTATTGATGGAGAACCAGTGATCTATACAGAAGGGTGATCTATACAGAAAATAATAAACCTTTGGGCAATGATTTGCAGCGTTTTGGTTTATTATTTTCAATAATGAACCATTGTTATTGATAAAAAATAAAGGCCCAACTATTGGTAGTTACTACCTACCACACCATACTGCCTAAGTTTATTAGAAAGAACTAAACGTTTCACACTCGATTCGAAAAATAGAAAGTCACATATGGAAATTTGATTACTGGTTACGCAGAAGGCCAAACTGAATACAACTCGAAGAAATGAACAGCGATCGCTTTTTAGTCAGATAAAATTTGAACGGAGATTAGACCTCTTTTGCGATTCACACTCATGATTCTGTTTTATCGAAAGAAAACCTTCAAGTACTCGTAGGGACCGAACGGTTTGTCCTACAGAGCTCCGGGTGGTCTCAAAAATGTTTAAAAATTCAATACTATTTAAAATTGGTGAAAAAACGATACCTTTATTTCGAGAGTTTTCGAGCTAGGGCACTCTTGAAAATTTCAACCCTTAATTTTCACCCCTTAGAAGTGACTTACATCAACCAAAAGCTTCGCGGCACAACTAGACCCCAAATGGAGCCCATAAACCAAATTTGAACCAAATCGGTCCAGTGTTGCTAAGAAAAGTGCCGCGTACGGCGTACGGCGGACGGACGGAAATTTTTTTATTCGATTTTCGGATTCTACGTACCTTGAAACGTAAAACATCAAGTTTTGAGGGGGGTTAAAAATTTTTTTTCTTGCTCGATTCCAAAGGCTTTCTTATTGAAAACAATAAACCAAAAGGGTCAAATAAATGCAGAAGAGTTTCAGCTAAATGCAAAATACTATAATTTCATTTAGGACTGTGTCCCACTCCTAATTTGGAGTCTGTTGCACAAACAAGTACAGTCGCACTGTACTGCAGGGATTTCACATCAGTTTGGTTCCCTCCTGACAGATGTAGGTGAAGAAGGTGGGCTTCCAGGCCGAGCCGAGGCAGAAGGGAACGACTCGAGCGAAGACATCCCGGAAGATGAGGGTCCCCCGGGAGATCGTTAGTCGGGGCCGCGAGGGTTGTAATGGCCTCCTACGCAGATCCATATCGCGAAGGAAGTAGCCGTCTCTTGAGGGCGTGTGGGTGAGCATCTCCAACATGGCGAGGGGGTGCCCGAAATGAGACGAAGCCTCTTGCCCACCCTGACGACAGGTTGGTCTCCCATCCTTAATTGGCTGACGATAAATTATTGAATTGCGTGCTCCTATCAGATACATCACGTTGGGCGATGTTGGATGAAAATATTGCCGAGCTTGGAGAATACCATTACCAGGGTTGACTAATGCTTGAACATTCGTGATGGATTAATATTCACGACTTATAAGTTGCTCAATTCAGTTATTGAGGGTTTCAGACAACAAATGTCCTGTTCAACCTTCATGGCATGTTTTATAACCATTGAAGGATTTACCAATGTTTTTCACAAGTGAATTTCCGATGATATCCGATAGAGACACTTGGCTCCAATAACCCAATGAGTTTTGAACTTGAAGCTGATATTGAGAGGACTACTTCCTGAAGTATTGGAGAATCCGTCGTAACCAGCAAGCCGAGTACAGGAGGCGAGCGCTTTCGATGTAAGGACATCATCTTCAGGCCGTCGAGGGAGTACTAAAGTTTGTCAGTCCGTCGTTCTGTTTATATAGTCTGGGTGAAAGGGAGGTGAAAGGATCAGATAGGAAAGGGGGCCACCTGGTGACAAGACCACGTGGTGAAAGATTGTTTGTCTGTCATGTCAAGTGAAAGGGAGAGATACAACTAATCCTATTAGCTAACTATTCCTAACTAATCCTATTAGCTAACTTATTGCTAATATTATATCTATATCTAGT
Organism: Apolygus lucorum; assembly: GCA_009739505.2. Lineage (NCBI taxonomy): Eukaryota > Metazoa > Arthropoda > Insecta > Hemiptera > Miridae > Apolygus > Apolygus lucorum. The sequence continues at coordinate 18,918,008 of CM019169.2, read as the reverse complement.
TATATCTATATCTACTTCTAACTTAGATACTATCTATTTTTATTATTTTTTGTTTTTTTTTAAATTTTTTTACACATTTTTTTAATTTTTGGTTAGTTGATTATTTTGCTTCCGAGTCTACCAAGGTAGCGGAAGCTTTGTTTTCACTTTTCAAGGACGAAAAAAAAAGTTCTCCAAAATCAAAATTTTTACTCGCGTTTTGCGTTTTAGACCTTTCTGAACAATTTTGGTTCCGTGTCTGTGTGTCTGTCTGTCTGTGTGTCTGTCCGTCTGTCATGAATTCCTTGTAACGCGCATAACTATACGAAGTTATTGTCCGATTTCGATGAAATTTTCAGGGATTGTGCGGGTTGGTGTGTAGACGGTCCCCTATGAAAATCATCATCCTCGGACTGATAGAAGCGACTACGCATGCGCAAACGTGAATTCCTTGTAACGGCCGTAACTTCCACATTTTCCATCCGATTTCAATGAAATTTTCAGGGATGTTACAAATTGGAGTTTAGATGGTCCCCTATGAAAATCATCACCCCCCGGATTGATAGTAGCCGATGCGCATGCGCGAACGTGAATTGCTTGTAACAGACATAACTTCCACAATTTCTACCCGATTTCGATGACATTTTCAGGGATTACGCGGATTAGGTTGTAGATAGTCCCAATGAAAATCAAGGCCTTAAAATTTACAGTAGCCTCTGCGCATGCGCAAACGTAAAATCCTTGTAACAGCCGTAACAGTTGGGTGTAAGGTGAGGATCTCAAACCCCATCCCCTTGATAGGTCAGTCAGCAATGCTCTGGATTCTCACTCAGGAGTGCCAGGTTCGAATCCTAGTCAAGCTAAATATTTTTCGATCCAATCACTACCGCACTTACATTTTTCGTCCGAATTTGATGAAATTTTCTAGGATTGTCCAGATTAGCGTGTAGATGGTCCCCTATGAGGGTAGTGAAAGGTACTTAGAGATTGGTGTTTTGAGATTAACTACTATGCATCGGATCATCTATATAATCGGGTTATGGATACGAGGAAGCTATGTGCCACACCCACTTGGTCGACGTTTTTTATTTATTGTTTGAAATTATGCTATCCTAAGTCGTTTGGCTGTCTGGAAGTTAGTGGAGTCATAGAGGTGCTGTTTGCGTTTGTAAGGAGGTTTTTTTTTAAGCGTTTATTTGTCAATATATCAACTAGTTACAATTGAGGTATTATACATCAGGTAACTATCTAGATATTTACTTCACATATATATTACGCGTTTCTCATGCAAGTGTTAGTCCAATGACTTTCACTACATTAAAGTTGCACTTCAGTGCAACTTAATGCAACTTTAAAGTTGCAAGGTCCAGTGGCTTGGTCCTTTTTAGACGTCGGATTTCTTGAGTGTTGTCCAGAAGCTGGATGGCTTCTGGGTTTGTGTGTGCGTGAAGCCTCTTTACGTAGTTTCTCGCGTATCTTTTTTCTACCTCGCTAATAGTCTCAATTTTGAGGTCCTTGTGGAGGTCATCATTACGAATGTACCACGGAGCATTCACAATACTCCTCAGTATCTTATTTTGGAACGTTTGAATAATTTTCATGTTACTTTTAGCTGTGCATCCCCATAGCTGTATACCATAGGTCCAAATTTGCATAAGTACTGTTTTGTATAACAGCACTTTGTTGTGTAAGCTAAGTTGTGAATGTCGGGCCAGGAGCCAATACAGTTTTCTGAATTTGATTGTTAGCTGTTCCTTTTTCTTTTTGACGTGTTCTTTCCACTTCAGCTTCGCATCTAGTGTCATTCCCAGATACTTAGCTGAGTTGGAATATGGGACTGTGCATTGATTCAATATCAGCGGCATATTTGTAATTTTTTTGTTGGTGAAGTTCACATGAGTGGATTTGGTTTCGTTTAATTTGAGGCGCCATTTTCGAGTCCAATCTCCAATAGCATTCGTAGCTTCCTGTAGCTTTTCTGTAGAGGTTTCAACTGTGTCTGCAACTGCCAAACACCTGTATCGTCTGCGAATGTGGCTATAGTTGTTCCCAATGAATTATATCTCTATCTATATCTACTTCTAACTTAGATACTATCTATTTTTATTTTTTTATGTATTTTTTTAATTTTTGGTTAGTTGATTATTTTTTATTTATTGTTTGAAATTATGCTATCCTAAGTCGTTTGGCTGTCTGGAAGTTAGTGGAGTCATAGGGGTGCTGTTTGCGTTTGTAAGGAGGTATGGTAGTGTGCTATTTTCGTTTCTGATCCTTTCACCTCCCTTTCACCCAGACTATATATTATTAAATTTCTATTTAATAATATTTCGTTCTATTTATTAAATAGAACGACGGACTGACAAACTTTAGTAGGTACTCTCTCGACGGCCTGAAGATGATGTCCTTACATCGAAAGCGCTCGCCTCCTGTACTCGACTTGCTGGTTACGACGGATTCTCCAATACGGTACGTAGATAATAATTGTATTCTTATAACTAGCGGAACTAACCCCATTCATTTAATACTTCCTGAAGTGTTTTGCTCAACTCACATTTCAATGCCCAACAGCAATGTTGCATAGCGACAGTCTCAATGATATTGAAGTGTTGATGAAACTCGACAAAACTTGAAAGGCTATTATCGGCACCGAAACATCACGAATCAATCATCTTGTTTTGGAATCAACAAACATAACGCGTAATCATCAAGCGATCTTATGAGCAGATTCAACCTCATACGTGCAGAAAGTGCATATCTCCTTCTCCGAGTTTAAACATTCGTACATTTTTATGATAGAATATTATTAACGACGTCGGAGTCGCTAGATTCAGAATATTGTTATTACATAATTATATCGATAAATCGTTGCCATCCCTGTTACTCAAGATACCTATTCATCCCCAGATACCCAGATACCTACTCAATATCTAGAATATAAAGTCCACCAACAAAACGCGCCACCTGCGAGCGACCTTATCAACAGATTAAAGCACCATCCGGAAAACATCCTTCTCGCCAGATTAATTCAAACTTGAACATTAGTCCACGGTGGAATAATTTCTCGGCACACGTTGCTCAATTCAGTTATTGACGGTTGCAGGTAGCATCTTTAAGAAGGGAAAATCAAGAGCCAGATAGGTAATTTACCCAAGAAATCGTACAAGAGTAAAAGATGAACATTTAAGGCCAGAACGGCCCCAAGCAGGCAAAGGTGAATTACAATATTGTTCAACTGCATTGGGAAAGAATCGATCTTGAGTGGTTTTAGAACCATTTAGATAATTCTTCACTAAAAGTGCATTCGTTGACATCGAAGTAACGGTAAAATTTGTATAGTTATGCCCGATTGAATGAGAAAACCGTCGATTCGGTTCTCAAGCTACAGCCTAGACTTGATGCCCAGCAGCTAGAGTTTCCTCATGAATATTCACAAGGTGGGACCCGCGGGGACCCGTCATTGAGCACTTGAGCGGCTTCTCGATCTCAGATCTCCTTCCAGGTGTTCCACGGCAAAAAAATCGAACAAAAATTAAACACCGAACGACCGCGATGGCTTTCGAACGCGGATTCCCGGGAAACCTGAGGTAATTCATGAAGACATTACCTCAGGAGTGAGCCCGGAATGACACTTCGGATGGGGTGATGAACGCGAAGCTCGGCAATTAGACAAGTCGTGACAGTAAATGTTGATTTTACGGTGTGGAGTTCTTCTAACGTGGCAATTGGACACATTCAACCTTGTGGTAGAGCATGTCGAATTGAACCGACTGCTGCACCTGGTTAAGAGCGAATACATCCCAGTTTTCGCAACGCCAATGAACAACAATGATGGAACGATTCACAGAAACATACATTTTCTGCTATTCTTCCTGTGAATTAAATACAAGGAACAATCCTGTACAGCCTCGCACAGAACATTAAAATCTACAGAGTATTGAAATGGACTGAGTACCATCGATGCAGCTCAGAACTCTCTAAGTTTGAGCGAAATCGAATAATTACCTAAAGAGTATGGATAGGATTTCTATGTACTTACATGTTTATTCAGGAATTAATATTACCAGTGGGTTTCAAACACTATACGGTTCGATTGACTAAGAGTCAATTTAACATATTTTTCCATAATCTCAGCTTATTTAAGTAAGTACATATTTTTTCATAATTGTTCATTATTTAAATTTTACCTCTCCACATAGCGATGGCGTCACGAAATCTTTTCAACTCTGTTTCAGCCAATCCAAACAGAATTTTGATCTAAAAACTGATGTTGTGATTTTTAGGGGTGCTTCATCTGAATTTGAAATCAAAAGTGTCGAATTCTGATACACCGGGATTCTCCATTCCCAAAATTTTTAATAGTCCATGATATTCTGCATGGCGAAGCTGCTACTGCCCATCCAACTTGGTAGGAGTTATGAAAACCCGCAGGAACCTACAGAATTGATCGTTTCAAATTCCTAAATCAAAAATGTTGAAGGAGGAAATTTTCGTAATTTGGAATCGAAAATGCTGAATTCAGGCACACTGAATCCACCATTCTGACTAATTCTTAGATATCCTTAGATATTCTAAGGGAGGAAGCTGTTAATGATAATTTATCGTTCCTACTCTCAAAACTATAAGTTTTACAGAATAACATTTTTTTGGATTTGGAATGGAAAAACTGAATTCAGGTGCATTGGAATTCGCAAGTTAGAGAAATTCTTAAAAGCCCATGTTATTTTGCATGGGAAAGGTCCACCTCATTGAGCAGGAGTTTTGAATCTCTTATTTTGAGCTGAAAACTGGTTTGTACAGTTTTTTTGGGTGCTGTCTGAATTTGGAGTCGAAAATGCTGCTTTCGGACGCACTGGGATTCTCCATCCAGATAAATTCTAAAATGTCCACGTTGTTCTGCAAAGGGAAGCTGTTACTGTCCACCTCATTTAGCAGGAGTTTTGAACATCTTATTTTGAGCTGCAAACAGGTTTGTACAGTTTTTGGGGGTGGTCAATCTGAATTTGGAGTCAAAATGCTGTATTCAGACACTTGAATTCTCCATTCTGATAAATTCTAAAATGTCCACGTTGTTCTGCATAGAGAAGCTTTTACTGTCCACCTCATTTAGCAGGAGTTTTGAATATCTTATTTTGAGCTGCAAACTGGTTTGTACAGTTTTTGGGAGTGGTCAATCTGAATTTGGAGTCAAAATGCTGTATTCAGACACTTGAATTCTCCATCCAGATAAATTCTAAAATGTCCACGTTGTTCTGCAAAGGGAAGCTGTTACTGTCCACCTCATTTAGCAGGAGTTTTGAATATCTTATTTTGAGCTGCAAACAGGTTTGTACAGTTTTTGGGGGTGGTCAATCTGAATTTGGAGTCAAAATGCTGTATTCAGACACTTGAATTCTCCATCCTGATAAATTCTAAAATGTCCACGTTGTTCTGCAAAGGGAAGCTGTTACTGTCCACCTCATTTAGCAGGAGTTTTGAATATCTTATTTTGAGCTGCAAACTGGTTTGTACAGTTTTTGGGAGTGGTCAATCTGAATTTGGAGTCAAAATGCTGTATTCAGACACTTGAATTCTCCATCCTGATAAATTCTAAAATGTCCACGTTGTTCTGCATAGAGAAGCTTTTACTGTCCACCTCATTTAGCAGGAGTTTTGAATATCTTATTTTGAGCTGCAAACTGGTTTGTACAGTTTTTGGGAGTGGTCAATCTGAATTTGGAGTCAAAATGCTGTATTCAGACACTTGAATTCTCCATCCAGATAAATTCTAAAATGTCCACGTTGTTCTGCAAAGGGAAGCTGTTACTGTCCACCTCATTTAGCAGGAGTTTTGAACATCTTATTTTGAGCTGCAAACAGGTTTGTACAGTTTTTGGGGGTGGTCAATCTGAATTTGGAGTCAAAATGCTGTATTCAGACACTTGAATTCTCCATCCTGATAAATTCTAAAATGTCCACGTTGTTCTGCAAAGGGAAGCTGTTACTGTCCACCTCATTTAGCAGGAGTTTTGAATATCTTATTTTGAGCTGCAAACTGGTTTGTACAGTTTTTGGGGGTGGTCAATCTGAATTTGGAGTCAAAATGCTGTATTCAGACACTTGAATTCTCCATCCAGATAAATTCTAAAATGTCCACGTTGTTCTGCAAAGGGAAGCTGTTACTGTCCACCTCATTTAGCAGGAGTTTTGAACATCTTATTTTGAGCTGCAAACAGGTTTGTACAGTTTTTGGGGGTGGTCAATCTGAATTTGGAGTCAAAATGCTGTATTCAGACACTTGAATTCTCCATCCTGATAAATTCTAAAATGTCCACGTTGTTCTGCAAAGGGAAGCTGTTACTGTCCACCTCATTTAGCAGGAGTTTTGAATATCTTATTTTGAGCTGCAAACTGGTTTGTACAGTTTTTGGGAGTGGTCAATCTGAATTTGGAGTCAAAATGCTGTATTCAGACACTTGATTTCTCCATTCTGATAAATTCTAAAATGTCCACGTTGTTCTGCAAAGGGAAGCTGTTACTGTCCACCTCATTTAGCAGGAGTTTTGAATATCTTATTTTGAGCTGCAAACTGGTTTGTACAGTTTTTGGGAGTGGTCAATCTGAATTTGGAGTCAAAATGCTGTATTCAGACACTTGAATTCTCCATCCAGATAAATTCTAAAATGTCCACGTTGTTCTGCAAAGGGAAGCTGTTACTGTCCACCTCATTTAGCAGGAGTTTTGAACATCTTATTTTGAGCTGCAAACAGGTTTGTACAGTTTTTGGGGGTGGTCAATCTGAATTTGGAGTCAAAATGCTGTATTCAGACACTTGAATTCTCCATCCTGATAAATTCTAAAATGTCCACGTTGTTCTGCAAAGGGAAGCTGTTACTGTCCACCTCATTTAGCAGGAGTTTTGAATATCTTATTTTGAGCTGCAAACTGGTTTGTACAGTTTTTGGGAGTGGTCAATCTGAATTTGGAGTCAAAATGCTGTATTCAGACACTTGAATTCTCCATCCTGATAAATTCTAAAATGTCCACGTTGTTCTGCAAAGGGAAGCTGTTACTGTCCACCTCATTTAGCAGGAGTTTTGAATATCTTATTTTGAGCTGCAAACTGGTTTGTACAGTTTTTGGGAGTGGTCAATCTGAATTTGGAGTCAAAATGCTGTATTCAGACACTTGAATTCTCCATCCAGATAAATTCTAAAATGTCCACGTTGTTCTGCAAAGGGAAGCTGTTACTGTCCACCTCATTTAGCAGGAGTTTTGAACATCTTATTTTGAGCTGCAAACAGGTTTGTACAGTTTTTGGGGGTGGTCAATCTGAATTTGGAGTCAAAATGCTGTATTCAGACACTTGAATTCTCCATCCTGATAAATTCTAAAATGTCCACGTTGTTCTGCAAAGGGAAGCTGTTACTGTCCACCTCATTTAGCAGGAGTTTTGAATATCTTATTTTGAGCTGCAAACTGGTTTGTACAGTTTTTGGGAGTGGTCAATCTGAATTTGGAGTCAAAATGCTGTATTCAGACACTTGAATTCTCCATCCTGATAAATTCTAAAATGCCCACGTTGTTCTGCAAAGGGAAGCTGTTACTGTCCACCTCATTTAGCAGGAGTTTTGAATATCTTATTTTGAGCTGCAAACTGGTTTGTACAGTTTTTGGGGGTGGTCAATCTGAATTTGGAGTCAAAATGCTGTATTCAGACACTTGAATTCTCCATCCTGATAAATTCTAAAATGCCCACGTTGTTCTGCAAAGGGAAGCTGTTACTGTCCACCTCATTTAGCAGGAGTTTTGAATATCTTATTTTGAGCTGCAAACTGGTTTGTACAGTTTTTGGGGGTGGTCAATCTGAATTTGGAGTCAAAATGCTGTATTCAGACACTTGAATTCACCATCGTGATAAATTCTAAAATGTCCACGTTGTTCTGCAAAGGGAAGCTGTTACTGTCCACCTCATTTAGCAGGAGTTTTGAATATCTTATTTTGAGCTGCAAACTGGTTTGTACAGTTTTTGGGGGTGGTCAATCTGAATTTGGAGTCAAAATGCTGTATTCAGACACTTGAATTCTCCATCCTGATAAATTCTAAAATGCCCACGTTGTTCTGCAAAGGGAAGCTGTTACTGTCCACCTCATTTAGCAGGAGTTTTGAATATCTTATTTTGAGCTGCATGCTGGTTTGTACAGTTTTTGGGAGTGGTCAATCTGAATTTGGAGACGAAATGCTGTATTCAGACACTTGAATTCTCCATCCTGATAAATTCTAAAATGCCCACGTTGTTCTGCAAAGGGAAGCTGTTACTGTCCACCTCATTTAGCAGGAGTTTTGAATATCTTATTTTGAGCTGCATGCTGGTTTGTACAGTTTTTGGGAGTGGTCAATCTGAATTTGGAGTCGAAATGCTGTATTCAGACACTTGAATTCTCCATCCTGATAAATTCTAAAATGCCCACGTTGTTCTGCAAAGGGAAGCTGTAACTGTCCACCTCATTTAGCAGGAGTTTTGAAAACTCCTGGTTGGCACAGAATTGATTGTTTCCAATTCCCAAAACCATCTGTCGGAGGAGGAAATTTTCGAATTTCGGAAGGTCGGGAGAGTGGGAGCGACTTGGGAGAGACGCGGTACAGGAAACGTCAATCTCCAGATGAGAGGAGGCTAATCTCATCTACATCAGCGGGTAGGGCCCCGGATTTATTACACCAGACCGTCCAGAGACCCCGGAGAGCGGGTGTTTGTAGAACCAGTCGATGCTAATACGGACTCATTGAAAGCCTATTGAGAATACCAGATAGGCTGATTACAAGTGTTAATTACATGGCAATGCTCGGCCGAGTACCCCCTGTACAGGTACTTTTTTTTACCCACTCCCGGTGAGGCACAACCGTTTTATCTGAGGTCGACGTTGAATATTCAACGGGCGAGGCAGAAGGGGGAAGGCGTAGGATCACGGACTTCCGCTCTCATAGCCAAGTGCCATTATTCTAATCGTCAATTTCTACTTTTCACGAATTAGGGTGTCACTCAACTCAAAGTCATAATTCACAACCTTGCTAATCACACATTCGGTGTAGGTTATGACCCAGATAACAACATTTAAATCTCAATCGTCCTAAAATGCCAGCTTCTGGTTCAATCTGACTAGCTGGAAGCTGCCTTAGTTTCCGACCACACGAGCTACACGTGCAGGTATCTGATCACAAGAAAACCCTCCACCATCCGTTTTCTTCTTGTGCAAGACTTCACACTACTTCCGTTACTCGTACAAACCCCAAAAATTCGATTTTTCGACTGATTCGAAAATTTGACTGATTTGAACTTCCTTGAACTAGGGATTTGGCCGACAGGACATACCTATTGGAAAATTTGAAACTTAGAATCTTGGTTTATTATTTTCAATAATGAATTTTTGGACTCGACCAAAAAAATGTTTACCCTCTCTCAAAATTTGTTAGTTTACGTTTCAAGGTACGTAGAATCCGAAAATCGAATAAAAAATTATCCGTCCGTTCGGTCCCTATGAAAACTTAAGGGTTGGGCTCACGATAAATCAGAAACACGAGTGTGAATCGCAGAAGAGGCCTAATCTCCGTTCAAATTTTAGCTGACCAAAAATCGCTGTTCGTTTCTTCGAGTTGTACTCAGATTTGCGTCCTTAGCAACCATTTTTTTAAATTGAGTGTGAAGCTTTTATTTCACTAAATTAAACTTGAACGTGAAGCGAAATTAGGATGGTAGGAAGTGACAATGGCAATGTTGTGTTCTTTGTAGGCGAGTGATCTATCAGAAAAATAATAAAACTTTGTGTAATAATTTGAAGCGTTTTTGTTAGAGCCATCAAATCCGAAGTTGAATTGATGTTGGATCGAAATTTGAATTGAATCCATCGATAGTGCCATCAAATCGAATATTGAATTGGTGTTGGATCGAATTTCATCAATTCGTGGAGCCTTCATATCGGATGTTTGATTGATGTTTGATCGAATCTTGAATTAATTTCACCAATTTATTGATAGAGCCATCATATCCAATGTTGAATTAATTTCACAAATTGATAGAGCCGTGAAACCCGATATTGGATCGAAATTTGAATTGAATCCATCGATAGAGCCATCAAATTGAATTGGTGTTGGATCGAATTTCATCAATTCGTAGTGCCTTCATATTGGATGTTAGATTGAGGTTTGATCCAATGTTGAATTAATTTCGTTAATCATAGAGCCAATGTTGCACTGAAGTTGGATTGAATTTGATCAATTCGTAGAGCCATCTTATCGGTGTTGAATTGATTTTAGATCTGATATCATATTAACTTCACCAATTGTTAGATCCATTATATCGGAGGTTAAATTGATTTTAGATCGAATATTGTATCGATTTCCTTAATAGTTAGAGCCACGAACCGGATGTATAATTAAATTGTATCAATTGTTGGAGCCATCAAATCGGATGTTTGATTGTTGTTGAAAAAAAGGCGGATTTCATCAATTATTGTCAGAACTATTTATAAATATTATGGTGAATGGAATTTCGTCAATTTTTGTAGCCATCAAATCGGATTTTTTCATGTTTTTCACATTCGTCTTACACTGAATATTCGATGAGATGTCTGAGGACCGGCCAAACAAAAGTTAATTTAATCTAAATATCTAATATCACAACTACTATTATAGAATATCGATCATTTCCAGAGAGGATAGGCAGTTATATAATGCTGAATCAAGTTGGTCAAAAATCTAGTATGTCTGTATGCGCTGTCATCCAACAGTTTCTGCGCGGTTTTCGAACTAAGATACGTGATTCAGTCTAAAAAAAACTGTGTTCTCTGAGGAGATGACTGCCTCTTTTATTCTACTTTCATCCATTTCACGAGTTTAGTAACAACTGTATTCAAAGTTCAAACACCACATTCGGTAAAATTGAAAAATTAATATCTTACAAGGCAGAACACTTACTGTGTGATTTGGTTTTAACCAGTTGGCACAAACTTGGAAAACGCTCTTAATGAATATTTATTCGCAGTTAAGCGTTCCTTTCCGAGTTTATACTTTTGCAAGTAAATCCGTTTTTATCTCAAACATTTTTCTTATTCTAGACGGGAGATAAATTATCACCTACGGCCGAACAGACGTTTATCGCTCGATTACGCTATACGCGAGCAGCTTCCAACACAGACTGTAGCAAAATAATGTTTTTCACTTACGAGTGAGTGTATCAGTAATCATAACAATTCCTCATTAGTGACTACCCTTTTGCATGAGGACATTCATTATCTTCTTATGACGCCTCTTATTGCGTAGAGTAGGAAGGAATGTCTTCTAAGTAAGAGGAAACATTAAAATAATTTCAAACTCAAGCTATATAAGGTTATTGACGTTTATGAGAATATTGTGCGAATTGTTTCAATAATCTCACGAGAGTGTAACCAATCCGAAACTCTATTTTTTAAACCTTGAGTTATCGTCTATAAACTATTTATTTTACAAGACGTCCATACTATTCTAAAAAAAGAAAAAAACTCCACCAAATTGGGTATTGAAACATTGTTGATAGATTTCTGAATTGAAAATTGAAAGGTTTTCTGTCTACGTTGACGTCAATAGATACTTACAGATTCTATCGAGAGGAAATTCCCGTGTTGAGGCCAGCCAAACAACCCTCAGAAAGGTTCAGAAAGCTCCAAAACAATGAAGCGAGTGAACGTGAATTCCAATGTTGGAGAACCTAAATTCATGTATACAAAGCACCCATAAGAATTAGGACGGATCCATTCAGACAGAGGACCAAAGCGGATTCGAGAATTTTCTTTCAGTAATAAATTTAAATCTAAGAAAGAAAAATAGGAACCAGTACGAGCCGCCTGATCACTTTGATGGCAGACGGATCCATTCAGTCAGACAAGGAAACAAAGCTGTGATGAGCGAGCTATGCAGCCTCAATGCTCAAGTTATCAATAGTTCTTTATCAATAGTTATCAATAGTTATCAATAGTTATCAATAGTTCTTTATCAATAGTTACGTTATCAATAGTTCTCAAGTTATCAATAGCTCTTCTCTCGAGAGCTGAATCTAGAGTTTCACACACCAATCAATTCGAACAGTAGTGTATGACAATCGACCCGATGTAAATTATGTCAGCTTTATTGGGATTTGGGTCCAACAACAAAATCCTCCTCTTTCACCAAATTTTCGAAAAATTTATTTTCTTCATCAGGGCTCAGAGGATGAGTTTAGGTTTGAACATCAAACCACAGTCGGGAACAAAGAGGTATAAACCAGGAACACTAATCATTAAATTGGTGTTTAAAAAAAACCTGGTGATCTTGATTTGTTTTTTACCAATTTAAAGCCTGATGTTATTGTTGTTTTTCCAGATTTTATTATAATAGTCAGGTTTTTTTTTTAACACCAATTTAATGATTAGTGTTCCTGGTTTATACCTCTTTGTTCCGACTGTGGTTTGATGTTCAAACCTAAACTCATCCTCTGAGCCCTGATGAAGAAAATAAATTTTTCGAAAATTTGGTGAAAGAGGAGGATTTTGTTGTTGGACCCAAATACCAATAAAGCTGACATCAATTCGAACCCTCGTCATAACAATAGGAACCAATTCGCACGTACCTAGAACAAAGGTGGATGAATTGAGACAACGAATTGTTTCCTCACACCAGAACTGAAGAATCCAGTATGAACCGTTTGGGAGCTCCAAGAAGGCTAATAAATTCATATAAACAGACAGACAAGGAACTCAAGATGTTCAGTAGGAGGGAGCAGTTCAGCCTTCAGCAGTTCAGATGAGGCTGTGACCAATGCTTCACACAGCAAACAATTTGAAAATACACCAGAACGATAGGAATCAGTACAAGCCGTCTGTTCCATCCAAAGAACGCAGACGAGCAACCAAAACTTCCTCGTGAAGGAGCTGTAGGTACTTCCAATATAAGGAGATGAAGCTGTTCACTTGAGAAAGATTGTGATAAAATTTTCTCACGGCAAACAATTTGAACACACTCCAGAACAATAGATAGGAATCAGTACGAACTGTCCGTCACGGCGAAGAAGAACGAGTAACCAAAATTGTTGTCAGCGGGTTTTGAGATGCAAAATGCTACAAGAAATTTGGCACCTAGGAGGCTCGATACTGAACTTCCCTACCGACGGTAGAGATTGACTGATTAATTGGACTTTTTATATGCAAACCAGGGATGTAGGAGGCTCAAATACAGAACTTCCCCACCGACGGCAGTGAAGATATTAGGAGATTCTGTCGCCAAAGCTAGACGGTTCTTCTCTTGAGAAATCCAGGATCGACAGTTTTCTCACACCAATCAATTCAAACCCCCGCCAGAACAATAGGAACCAGTACGAACCGTCTGATGGCACCCAGAAGACAGACGGATTCATTCCGCGCGACATCCTGGGTAACCAACCCGACCCCTCCAGGGAGGCCTCAGCAGTTGATATTTCCTCATTATCACCTTTTTCCGGAGCACCATGGGGGCGCCAGACGATTGAATTGAAACTGATTTAAAACTCGTTCGACTGGTGGAGGGGAGAAGCGAGAGCCCGGGTTTCAACTGCCATCAATTCATCGGAGACCATTTTTTCATAGTGTGGCCCTGGGTAGGCGCCCATGGCTACAAATGGATGTCTGGGAATTGAAGTAAATCAAATGTTTACTACCTATTCACGGAACATTATCATCGTAAAGAACACAAGTGTCACAATCACAAGGAACATCCCTGAGGGTGTGTTGGTAAAATAAACTGTACGATCGCCCGCTGAGATCCATTCACCATTATTCCTGCTGTTCAGCATTTTCAGAGGAATTACCTGAAGTTTCTTACCATGTTGCGTACATGATTAACTGAATTAAGTTGTCTAGTTACAGAAGGGGGCTTTACATGCGAGAGGCTACTAAACAGCGCACATTATGTAGGACTAGCGATTATTAGACAGCGTAAGTAACCTAGGTCAAGATGTACAAAAATTGTAAAGTATTGTTTAGCAATTTTCCGTATTAGTAAGTTTGCTGTAATCAGGCATCAACTTATTTACCGGGATGACAGACATGGAACCAAAAATGTTCAGAAAGGCCTAAAACGTAAAACGCGACAGGAAAAATTTCATCGAAATCGGGTAAAAAATGTAGAAGTTATTGCTGTTACAAGGAAATTCACGTTTCATCAGGCCGTAGGTTATGATTTTCATAGGGGACCATCTACCCCAATCCGCACAATTCCTGAAAGTTTAATCGAAATTGGACAATAACTTCGTACAGTTATGCCAGTTACAAGGATTTCGTGACAGACAGACACGGAATCAAAATTGTTCAAGAAGGTCTAAAACATGAAACGCGAGTGAAAATTTTGATTTTGGAATGCATTCATTTTTCAACCTTGAATTGTGAAAACAATGCTTTGGCTACCTTGGTAGACTCGGAAGCATAAAAATGTATAGAATTTTTTGAGAACACGCGGAGTCCTGTAGGACAAACCGTTCGCTCCCCACGAGAATTTAAGGGTTGGACTTACGATAAATCAGAAACACGAGTGTGAATCGCAAAAGAGGCCTAATCTCCGTTCAAATTTTAGCTGACCGAAATTCAATCGATGTTTTTCTTCAAGTTGGTTGGTGGTAACAATGGCAAAGCCGTGTTCTTTGCAGACGTGTGATCTATATAGAAAAATAATAAACCTTTGTGCAATAATTTGCAGCGTTTTTGAGAAAGTAATTTCCTCCTCAAACGGCAGTAAAGAGTGGCGTGAAATCAGACAAGTGATATCAAGCGGGCAGTAAGGTGTCGTTATTCCTTCAAGTGAGAGTTTTTGAAGTAAGGGTTTTCAAGTGTTTTTAGGTAAGGGTTTTCCCTTCAACTAAGGGTCGAAAGTGGGCAGTAAGTAAGGTGTCGTTTTCCAATCAAGTAAAGGTTTTCAAGAGTTATCAAGGGTTTTCCCTTCAACAAACTGAGGGCCGCACGAGGGCAGTATATTGTCGTTTTCCATTCAAGCAAAGGTTTTTCAAGAGTTTTCAAGTGTTTTCAAAGGTTTGTAAGAAAAGGCTTTTCCTTCAACTAAGGAACGTAATTGGGCAGTAAGGTGTCGTTTTCCATTCAGGTAAGGGTAGTTTTCCCTTCAACCGGCAGTAAGATTCTTGAACGCAAGGCTTCGAATCACGTGAAATCACACTAGTCATATCTTCATACATGGGCAGTTTCACTTTGGTTGTCAGGATGTCGACGTCTAAAGTTCGGTTGTGGTTATTATCATCCCCAACTTGATAATAGGGGACAACAATAAGAGATACCTTTATAATACAAGAGAATCCAAATCAGGGAAACTAGGGCCCAAAGAGAAATAATGAATTCATCTCGAGTCTAAACGACGCGATGTGTGGCCCGTCCCGCCACTGAGTCCTGTATTCCAGTTTGCAGAGTGAGACGTGGTGGCTACCCGATAATTACCCTCGACATTCCACGCGGTTTACCGTATTACATAATGATCCCACCTGGATTATAGTGAGTCAGTTACGAGAACCCCGCCTTTTGCTTCTTCTAATTGAAAATCCGAGGCGTTTTTTTTTTTTCAATACAAATTAGTCCTGGGCGCGCTCCACCGTCAACAATACGGATTGCTCGGAATAATGGGTGTGTAATTATTTAGAATTTATGGGTAAATATCCATCAATCAGTGTGAACACTCGGTCGTTAATTTATGAATATGCACTAGCGATATAGTTTCAGTCGAACGCAGTATTTATGGGTTTTCATTTTAAAATATCCACAATGACGAAGAGAAACCCGGTACTGCTTCTGACATCCAGCATGACAACGAGGGTGCGTAGTGTGAAAATTTATAAGTAATTTCTCAGGTACCAAAAGCCAATACTACCTGGGGGTCTGAAGAGAATAGTGTAGGTGAAACAAGCAAGTACACAGAACCTACTCGAACTTCGACACTAAACTTGCCGATTCCAGAGAAGAAACTTCAACGACGCCTTGTGAACGTTACAACTGACACTAATTACTGAGAATTTTTGAAACCGTCTCATCGACCTCACCTCTGAGAATCGAAAGGTTCGGAATTGTTTACCTACAATATTATCTAGTCAACACTGATCCTTCACCTCACCTCACAGAGAATCCCTCAGCACACCTGCTTTCATTTCCAGTTGCTTATTATCCTTGGTAGGTACCTACCTGTAGGGATGGGTGTTGTGGAATATTTACTCCACTATAACCAGCTCCTAACATAATGTTTTGATTTCATCATTAGGTCTACTTCTCTATTAGTCGATTTCTATTTCTAAAAAGTACGCCAAGTGGGTGTGGCACATAGTTTTCTCGTACCCATAACCCGATTTTATAGATGTTCCGATGCGTAGAAATAATGTCGAAACATCAGTCTCTAAGGGCGGAATTCATAGACAAGGCTTGAATGTGAGTGAGCCCTCAATTATTTGAGTTGAGAGTCGGCCTCGACTCAACAGTCCGTATTCATAGTTGATTGAGACGGCCCACTTAAGTGTTGTGGTCGCCTGAGTGCACACTGAGCCTGAGGGGAGGCTCAGGGGCTACTCAACTCATTTTCACCTTAAGTTGGCAGTCTTGGTGGAGATATTTCCCTGTTTCAAGGGTATTTTGGGTAAAAAGCACGGGGAAATTTCCCTCTCGTATTCTGCACTGATCGTGAGATATAACCTTGTCACCGGTTCTTATTGCATTTTCGTTACTGTGGATGTGTATGCAAATTTCTCTATTTTGTCCGACTTCCTACAAGTAACCATTAGTTTTGAGTTATTAGTAGTGGTGAATCAATCAAATTGAAGTCTGTTCAATTATGTGAGGGTGCTGACATTTTTTCGGAGGTTTGTAACTTGATTTCTATCTCCGCAATTTCATCAGTTGGAATGAATTTGCTGCCAACGGATTCGAATATATTGCTCTGAAGAAGGTAAGAAATTATGATTTCCTTGAATTAGCAGTAAAAGTGTGTATCTATATGTAGGTACGATACGAAAGAAAGAACCATTATTCAAAGTAATAAACACAAAAAGACATTTTGGTATCCTTTTCATGAGTTTTCTTAGGCATCATTTAACCGAATCAACCCATTGATTGTTTCAGACCCTTCAACACCTTTACCTACCTACTTATTTATTCACCTGTGTGAAACAATATAAAGCCCGAAATAAACTCGTACCTGTATGGATTTTTTTTTATTCAACTTGTACTTTATTACCAACCCATATAATTTTCTATAAGTATGTTCTACCTCATACATGTTCTACCTAATCATTTTACTAGATCGTAAAACAAGAATGAGTATTGAGAATGAAGGCGAGAATGTTTGACAACTTCAAGAAAGAAACTCACAATCTCGGAAGATTTCACCGAGTTCGGGGAGAAAATATTGAAAAGACTGTTACAAGGAAATTCAAGTTTGCGATGATCTTCATTGGATATTTTTGACGGAAAAACTTGTCTAATCGCCTTATTTTTATTAGACAAACAAAATAGATAGGTAGGCTTGCTGTACACTATTTTCAGTAGGAAAATCTGATAATAACTGTGGTTGAGGGGCACTTAAGGTACCTCCGGCCAGCACTCAGGATTTTGCCCCATTGAGTCGAGGGTGAGCCTCAACTCAACGCTGAGTTTGGTTTATGAATACCGTTGAGTGCGCCCTTAGAATTCGCACTGAGTGCTCCCTCAGGGCGCCCTCAAATCTTGTCTATGAATACAAATGAGTGCCCGCCAACCCTTATCGATGCATTTGAGGGTGCACTCAGACTTGAGTAATGACTATGAATTCGTCCCTAAGTACCATGCACTTACCTCATAGGGGACCCGCACAATCTCTGAATATTTCTTCGGAATCGGATGGAAAACGTAGCAGTTATGGCTGTTACAAGGATTTCACGTTTGCGCATGCGTAGCAGCTATTCTCAGTCCGGGGGAGATGATTTTCATAGGGGACCATCTACAAGCCAATTCGTACAATTACTGAGAATTTCATAAAAATCGGATTAATATGCAAAGTTATGGGTGTTGAAAGGATTTTACGTTTGCGCGTGCGCAGAGGCTACTATCAGTCTGAGGGGCCATGATATGCATAGTGGACTTAATCCCTAAATATTTCGTTGAAATCGGATAATAACTTCGTATAGTTTTGTCTGTTAGAAGGATTTCATGTCAGGCAGACACGGAACCAAAATTGTTCAGGAAGGCCTGTAAAACACGAGTGGAAATGTTGATATTGGAGAACAATTTTTTCAACCTTGAAAAGTGACTCAGAAGCAATAAGAGTTGAATTTGCAAGTGCTAGAAAACTGTGTTTTAATTTCATAGAAAGTTAAGTAGTTAGCTCAAAAAAGTATTTAAAAAATCACTAAAATAGGCATTGTTCCGTCAAAGGGAACAATTTCCATTGTACTCGTACACAATGGGGGGTGCGCCTTGATTTTTTTTAGATTTTTAATCGAAAGTAGACAACATCCAGAGAATTTTGGCACCAACCGCGACCTTCTAGCGTGAGTAGATCTGTTTCTATGATTTTTCAAAGTTTCGACCGTTTATGACGTCACGCGCCCCTCTCGCCTGGGCGGGACCCCTCAGCCCACTGTGACGTCATAAACGGTCCAAACTTTAAAAATTCATAGGAAAAGATTTACACACGCTAGAAGGTCGCGGTTGGTACCAAAATTCTCAGAATGAGGTCTACCTTAGATTAAAAATAACAATAAACAGCTTTTCCTACCCAGGCGCACACCCTATTATGTATAATGAACCACAATCTATTCAACTTATTGAATTGTTCACAACGAACCATGAAGTTGTATCACAATAAACGGGAACATAGGCGAACATGAATGTCCAGTTGAGTGTGAAGTGGTGGCCATGCTCTTGCAGCGTGAATGTGACTCCACAGATATAAATTACCCAGTTTGGAAAAACTGAACCACCGTCAATTTGATCACCCTCTCAGTCAGTCCAGACAGGAAATTTCGAAAGCGACCGCAATAAAAGTTACGAGTGGAATTCTGTCTGCCTTCAGTGGGAGATCTTGAAGACCAGTGCACCACATACTCCCTTCTCGACATTAGTGGCTTCTTTATCAGTCGCCCACTGTAAGAGTATTTTCTCTGGGTCGTAGGTGTATCAGACGTTTGTGATTTGATTCGGCCTGGGCGGCGTTTTTCGAGTGGGTCGCGTTCCGCAGGTGTTTCTGTTTTTTGAAAGGAGTCACTAGTCGCCGAGACGCCGGAAATCCGGTCAGATTTCGACTATCTGTTTACATTTGCAACTGTTTCAACAATAGAGAGTTCTATATTTGGACTGAGGCAAAATTCAGGTAAAATCTCACAAGCCCTGGATGATATTTACGACTTGGTATCTGCAAGGGTCAGAAACTGGAATTATGTTGAGAATACGAAATAATCATTGAACAGATGTAGGAAGGTGAAAACTAATATGAAAATCTGAGAAGTTTGAAAAGCGGCGGAAACGCACAAAATGGACAGACATGGAACCAGAATGGTTTAGAAAGTAAATATAAATTTCAGATATTTCATTTCAAGTTAATTGTGATACCGCTCTTTCACTACTCGTATGTGGTTACTTGGAGAAGTAGTGCACTTAGGGAAGCGGACATGCCAGGGGAATGACATTTAGGCTAATCCGCTATTTTTCCTAGCCTTGCTAATCGTCTATTTCGAAAATGACAACATTGATAGTCTGGGAAACATGGTTCTCTACTCAATGTTTTTCCCCGTTGCAATACAACCAATAATCTCCGAGAAAAATTAAAAAAGACACAATTTCACCACTTTAGTGGAATAACCCACAAGCAGGCAAGGAGCGGATGGAAAACTTCTTGTCTTTCTTGAAGCCCCTTGAAGATTGGAATTTCCCTGTTACAAATGGTTAGGTTCATAACACTACCATTCAAAGGTGAACGGAATCATAATTCAGGGTAGCAGACTAGCAAGATTAAAGCTCGAAGCTTTTTCCACTGCCAGTTTTCTGATTTCGGACATCAAGAATAAAATACTGTGAACTTTTCGTGCCTGCTATAAAATGATGAGAAAGCTGAAGAACGGAAATGTTATTGACGGTTTTCACGTTGAGTAGGAAACCATACTAGGATATTCTTACAGGAGAAAACTCTATGTTTAAAGAGGAAAAATGAACATCATGAAGACCTATTACAACCATCAGTCTACCTGAACCAAAAACTTAGTTAAATAGTACTGGTAGTCAACGAAGGAATTTTCTAGTAGGTACCTAGTCAATTAAAATCAACCAAATTACTATGACTCATCATAAACAGTATTATTGATGTAATATTTTAACAAAATTATTTTTCTTGTAATGAAACACACAATATTGAAGTGGTATTTTAAGCTTCCTCCTTTTCCCTGCAGAACTGGACATGAAGTGGGCGTAGGCATCATTATGGTGAGCCTATGTCCCACAATTTTGGGATTTCCCAGTTCATAATTGTCGTACTTCATCTTCACAGTCAATGTATCAATTGAACAGATTCAACTATTATCTCACGAAAAACTCCCATAACTGATTTGTGACTAATTGTTTCTTTCTGGAAAACTATTTGCAGAAAAGAGATATTCTGACAGATGGACTACGTATGGAACCAAATGAATTCAACTACATTGAAATCACACTTTGAAAGTGGGAATTTTAATTCCGAATTCTACCAGAATTGGATTTAAATTTTAATTTAAAAAATTACATTCAACAGATAGATTGATCCCCGTTTTTCCCATAAAATAAATTGATCAATAAATAAATTTTCAAGTTTATCACACAAAACCTAGGATAAGTCCCTCCACTTCATCTTTTTCTTCCTGATTTCGCACTGACACCAATCGGGTCTATGAGAACATCAAGTCGAATTTAAAAATCGCAGAAGTACATTTCCTCCATCGAATAGTCTCGCATGAGGCGATTTTCTAACAAACTGGACTGATTTCATAATTGTTCCAATGTTGTATGTTCCTGGCTCAGTCACTAATAGCTATTTGCCTCTCAACTTTTAATTTCAATAGATATTTTAATCAAAACCAACAGCCGCTTTGGAGAACATACATCTTTCCATTTACCCAGGATTGCAATACCATATTAGATTAATAATAATACACACGGGCTGGAGATGTTTTTGTCAAAAATTTGATAGATTCATAGACAATTTGATTGATAATAAAATTGAATTTATTTTTCGACGGGATCGAGAATCACAGCTATGTCTGTTTGGTTTAGATAAACTTATATCAACTTGAAAATTGAAAATCGGTCCATCTCACACTTGACGTCCCCCATAGGCTAGCGGCTAAATGCAAAACTATCAGTCTGAGGATGATGATTTTCATAGGGGACCGTCTACACATCAACCCGCACAATCCCTGAAAATTTCATCGAAATCGGATGGAAAATGTAGAAGTTATGGCCGTTACAAGGAATACACGTTTGCTCATGCGTAGTCGCTTCTATCAGTCCGAGGATGATGATTTTCATAGGGGACCATTTAAACACTAATCTGTAACATCCCTGAAAATTTCATCGAAATCGGACAATAACTTCGTATAGTTTTGCGCGTTACAAGGAATTGATGACAGACGGACAGACACACAGACAGACAGACACGGAACCAAAATTGTTCAGAAAGGTCTAAAACGCAAAACGCAAGTGAAAATTTTGATTTTGGAGACCTTTTTTTCGTCCTTGAAAAGTGAAAACAAAGCTCCCGCTACCTTGGTAGACTCGGAAGCAAAATTTAGTTGTGAAATCTGCCACCACGCGGCAGCATCAAAATGTAGAAATTTTTGTTTCCACCTAATTTGAGAACGAGATATTTTTGGCCACTTTTCGAAAATGTTCACAATTTGAAGAAAAAACAAATTTGAAGCAGTGAGCAATAACATTTGCACACTTTCTGAACTAATTACTTACAGTTCTTTGTCTTTCTTGAAGATAAATCTGTTTGCTAAATATCTTGTTCCGTTCTCAAATGAGGAGTACCTAAACAAAATTTGGCCCTACTGGTGCTCATCTCAGAATCTCATTAAAGCATTGAGACAATTAGCTTTGATATTTTCATTCATAAGTATTTTATTTATTTGTACGTTCAACGAGTTTTTCTCTAACATTATGTAACATTTATCCAGTTCTGTAAACGCCAACACCTCTTTTTTCATACTTTGAATTTACTGTTACCACTGTCCTTGGGATGGTTGTGGTGGTTATTTTTACTGATTTCCTTGAGTCCGAAGTCCATAAGAGAAAATGAAGCATCGAAAGCCGGTCCTAATTTCCTTCACTAGTATTGCGCAAGCTATTCAAAATGCAATACCAGTATTGCCCCGTCAATACAAATGATTTCTAAAAGTGAACATATTTATTTTGCACGACATACCAATATAACCGATACCTGACTTCAAGCCAAGTTAGAACAGTTTGTAAAAACTCACGATGTAGCTGTTTTCTTGCGACCAAAGGTCGGCCGAGTCAATTCAAAAACGAATAGAAGACATTTATCATTGTAGGTATTTTATTATACTTGCCTACTTGTGTGGCATGTAGCCAATTATCTTCCCAAGGTCAGCCGCTCATTTAGAAAAAGAAAATAAATTGGAACGTAAGAAGGGGATTAACTGAAATTGAATTAGTCTCCTCGCTGTAGATATAGAGGATATAATAAAAGGCGTGCCATTGTAAACCCTATCTGAATAAGGTACTCACCCTATAAAAGAGTGTGCTCTACATGGAATTACTTCAACAGTTGAAGTAATTCCATACTATCGCCCGGTTAAACGGCTCTACCTGAATAGTCCTTGACCTTCTTCTTGGCAAAAACCTTTTTCAAATTTGTGTTGTGTCTTCGTGCGAACGCTTAATGTTATGGAATCGAAAGCCCGACGAAGTGGTGTAGGGATGGGTATCGATACTCGATATTTCAAAATATCGATACTTTCGTACCGATACTCGATATTTTAGTATTTTAGTGATTTTTTAGTATTTTTGGATATCGATACTTTAGATCCAATATTTCTAAATATCGAATATCGATACTGTTCTCGCGGAATATTCAACATAATGACTAAAAAATGAAGAAGATAGAGAGGCTTCTGGGTCATTACTGTTTGGTTGCACAAACAACGTTTATATCATGGAAAAAATCACTCTACCTGGACTCTTAATAGTGAAAAATGAATAAAAGTTGTTGACAAAATTATTTTTCTTGAGAGAATTGGATGATATTGATAGTTTGTGACACGAAAGTATCGATACTCTATATTTTAAAATATCGATACTCATGCCCAACGATACTTGGGATATCGATACTCGGATACGATACAGTATCGATACAAAATATCGATACTTTTATAACGATACCCATCCCTAAAATGGTGGGGAAATAGAATCAATTTCAAATCGAAAATCAGCTGGTAATTGGGAATTGAACTATGCGTTTCGTAATACCAACTAGGTAAGTACTATTCTTCAAATGGATATAGTGACTCTATATTGTATTTAGGGTAATGCAATTATGAAGAATTCCATGCCAGGTACGAATGTATTCCCAGAGTGTTTATTTATCTTTCATTCAATGTATGTATTTCTTTTTCTTTGTAGTATATTGTGATTTTGCCGTTTTGCCATATGGATATGACTAAGGCGTGGGGGTTTATCTATGAAAAATGTAACACGAAAAAACGTCTGCCAAGTGGGTGTGGCACATAGCTTCCTCGTATCCATAACCCGATTTTATAGATGATCAGATGCGTAGTAATTAATCTCAAAGCATCAATCTCCAAATACCTTGCACTACTCTCATAGGGGGCTCTACACGTCAACCCGCACAATCTCTGAGTATTTCTTCGAAATCGGATGGAAAAAGTGGCAGTTATGGCTGTCACAAGGATTTCACGTTTGCGCATCCGTAGCAGCCACCATCAGTCCGGGGGTGATGAGTTTCATAGGGGACCATCTACACGCCAACCTTGAAAAGTGAAAACAAAGCTTCCGCTACCTTGGTAGACTTGGAAGCAAAATGCAGCATTAATATTTCTATCGATTTTCTCAACCAACCCATTGGAGGATAAATGGAACTTCCGCAATGATCGTCTCACTGAAATTGTTCGGCACTCGTTGGGAAACTCTTGATTTACGTGAAAAATCTAAGTACGCATCTCAAGCTAGCAACTTTCCTCTCTTTACGCTCCTGCCTACATTCCTAAACTAGTTTGATCTGAATGTAAACAAATATTTTCGTTTGGCAAAAACATGAATGAAACGATTTGCAACACGACCGAACGACGGTATTAAAACTAGGAAATGCGCGACACTAGCACTCGTTTCGCGTGAGACCAGCACTATTATCACATTTGATTCTTATCAGTTTCATACTGAAGTTACTGAGTATAGTGAACGTCTACTTAAATTCAACATTCATGATGTCTTTACAGGTAGATAATATTGTTCAATAATAAAGATTACTTGCGTTTCATCTGGGGTTTCAAGAGTGTGAATACGGTGAATCAACAAAAATCATTCTTGTTATTATAAATAACAAAGCATCGTGAGGGAATGAGAAGACTTCTTAGCATGCCGATGATTTCAACTATTCCTGATCCCACATGTTCTCAAGGATTGAACAATTGAAGTCAGATCAAAGTCGAATCCATCTCATATTATTCGAAATCAACATTTTGAAAAACATCCAAAAAGTGCTTTATCGAACAAAGTTTTTGAACATCATTTCATACTCATAGATTTGGTTTTTGAACCGTAATGGGCCAGTATTTCGTACTTTCTGCAGCAAAGAACCCTTTCCACTCTCGGGCCTCCGCCTCTCTCTCTCTCCGACCTTCCATACTCACCTATC
Source organism: Apolygus lucorum (assembly GCA_009739505.2). Lineage (NCBI taxonomy): Eukaryota > Metazoa > Arthropoda > Insecta > Hemiptera > Miridae > Apolygus > Apolygus lucorum. The sequence goes on along the minus strand of CM019169.2, from coordinate 18,893,132 downwards.
TGAGCAGAGGAAACCACAATCCCACCACATGAACATACGAAAAGTTGGGTGGGCTGTATAGCATTTTCCAAGGCAATAACATTCACTTGAAGAGCCCTTTGGTTTGAAAATGATTGAATTGACCTCTAATAAATCTCTTGATATTTCAACACAAATTTCATGATAAAGTTGACATTTTCCTAAATTTAAAATCATAAACACGATTGTGATTGTGTTGATATTTATCAACTAGTGCTAGAGAATAATGAAAAGAAACTCTCTCTTAATGAGTACAGATCTGTTTCAATGGTAAAAGACCTTTCACCAGAAAATCTATCTCCATGTTTTCTTTTCTCTTTCTTTTGTTGTGTCGGCTTCTTTCCCAAAAAGCCTGATTTGTGCAAAGTCTCCATCATGCCACTGTTCTGCAATAATTCAAACCTTGAGAGAAGTCCTGGTTGAAATATTATTATTGCACTTTTCCCTACCTTCCAATTGATAAGGCCAGTAGTCACCCTCATCGAATCGACGAGTAAATAAGAAAATTTGAAAACTAACGATGCTTCGCCCATTTTTGTTTTTTATGCGCTGGAAGAAACGAAGGACCTTGAGGGGAGCAAGCCGTAAAAAAGCGGCTCGTGTCAGATGAGGGCTATTCAAGTGTGTCTTTGTTCCTGATCACGGAATCATCTTGAAGTTTTCTCAAAAGCCCTGCCGATGAGCTATGCAGAGCTACGGCCCGGGCGCCAGGCGCCTACAACGACCGGCTCAACTATTATGACGGATCGCCCTCATCTCTCGAGTATTAAAAAAAGGCTCCTCGCAGACCTCCAGACAGACAGATAGGAGGCAGACGCCAGAGAGTGGAGAGTGCCTTCGCTCAGGTGGATGGTACTAAATACGGACAGGACTGGCGCATATTGCCCCAAAACTGATAACTTCTATATCAAACGTGTTTGCTTGTTGTTTTCAGAAGAGAATAAATTATTGTAGAGAAAAAGTATGAGTGCATCACCGATTCAAAGACTTCATTCAACAGATTCAAAAAATAATGAGATTTGGAGAAATTGTCTTTTTCATTTATTCAGCAGTTCTCAACCATTGATATAATGGACGCCATCTACATTCAGATTCAGAATATTATATTCATACAAAATCGTGTACATAATTAGGGAAATTAGCCCTCTCGGCCATCAGTCAGGCTCGAATTTATACAGGGTGTCACCCTAACTCGAGGACCAAACTTCAAGGATCGATCCTACAACTAATTTGCAAACTTTTTTGTCTCTTGACATTTTTTTTTAAACGCTTTAAAATTATACTTTTTTCACTTTTAAGATTTTGTTCGTGTTTTCTACCTTGAGCCATTAAAACGGCCATAACTCCCTCAATTTACTGGATAAACTCAAATATGAGTATACCGTTGGAAAGAACGTTAAATTTCCTATCAGTTCACCAGGACACAAAACGCTTTTTAAGCCTTTCGTATAAGTGAATAAATTGGTCAAAGTCAGAAATTTAAAACTTTCTCGAAAATCACCATTTTTCAGGCTGACTCTTCTTATGTAATAAACAGCCGTATCGGCGGGCACTCAACGGAAAAAACTTGCCCAGAATCTCAGCTTTCCAACGGTCTATCAATTTTTCTTTTTAACATTCAAATTAGAAGAGTAAATGAAGTTTGAATGCCCGAAAACGTGTGTTTTACAAGCAAATCCAGTGTTTTAAGCGGTTTCTGGTCCCCCTCGACCTCAAGATGGCTTGACGATTTTGGTATCATTTCCTATGTAATTTTCTACGCTGAATCAAATAGTGATACTTCCGAATGGTTCCGACTGCTAGAAAGTTTATTTTTTGAAAAAAAAACCTTCGTTTTTCGTACATAAAATACGCATTATTCTTAAATGTGGTAGTGAGCATGAAGTAACACCTTTGAACTCAACAAAAACTTCAATCAACTAGGAATTCGGTGTTTTTATTGAGTTAAAAGGTGTTACTTCATGCTCACTACCACATTTAAGAATAATGCGTATTTTATGTACGAAAAACGAAGGTTTTCTTCGAAAAATCCACTTTCTAGCAGTCGGAACCATTCGGAAGTATCACTATTTGATTCAGCGTAGAAAATTACATAGAAAATGATACCAAAATCGTCAAGCCATCTTGAGGTCGAGGGGGACCAGAAACCGCTTAAAACACTGGATTTGCTTGTAAAACACACGTTTTCGGGCATTCAAACTTCATTTACTCTTCTAATTTGAATGTTAAAAAGAAAAATTGATAGACCGTTGGAAAGCTGAGATTCTGGGCAAGTTTTTTCCGTTGAGTGCCCGCCGATACGGCTGTTTATTACATAAGAAGAGTCAGCCTGAAAAATGGTGATTTTCGAGAAAGTTTTAAATTTCTGACTTTGACCAATTTATTCACTTATACGAAAGGCTTAAAAAGCGTTTTGTGTCCTGATGAACTGATAGGAAATTTAACGTTCTTTCCAACGGTATACTCATATTTGAGTTTATCCAGTAAATTGAGGGAGTTATGGCCGTTTTAATGGCTCAAGGTCGAAACACGAACAAAATCTTAAAAGTGAAAAAAGTATAATTTTAAAGCGTTAAAAAAAAAAAAATGTCAGGAGACAAAAAAGTTTGCAAATTAGTTGTAGGATCGATCCTTCAAGTTTGGTCCTCGAGTTAGGGTGACACCCTGTATACTGTGTTTTAAAATTGGTCAGGTAGGTCAAGATTTTTCAAATCCATGATCCAAATATTCCCCAAAAAACATTCTTAATATAAATGTTAAATGCTTGTCCTTGAAAAAGAGAAAAATGCAACGATAAATGAATAACCTTGACGGTGGTGCACTTTCGCGTCCGCGAATTTGGGATACCTACCGTGAAAGCGACAGGGGAGCGCTGGAATGATGGAGGTATTCATCAAGATCAAATTATAACGGTATTTCAAGCTCGAAACTGGTTTTTCAATGCCAGACGGATGAGTCATGGGTGAAAATCGACAGTTAACAGACAGTGGCTAATAAACCTGGGGAGAGAGACTTTGGTGGTGTTTTGATCCGAACGTGGAACTCCTTGGAAGATGATCGTAAAGGAATTCCACATTCAACTTCCTTACTATCGAAAATAGTGTTAAAAATTTCCGTTTTTTCAAATTCCGGGCATTTTTGGATAATTTTGGTTCTGTGTCTCTAATAAACCCTTCGTCACGGTCAGAGCTAAACGAAATCATGGTCCGATTTTGATATTTCCAGGGTTTGAGAAGGCCTCAGACAGTCCTGGACTTCATTGACTAAATGCCACAGGTAGCCTGTTCCAAGCACAAGGGGTTTTTCAGAAACATCAATTTCTCACGATTCGAGCTCGATTACCACACATTTGAAGGGTAGTCTCTTTAAAGAAAAATTATTGACATTAACCAGCCAGGCTGAGGCCAAAGTCAAGTGAAGTTCTTAATACAGTGTTGTATGGAATAATTATTGGAATAAATTAGTTTGTGTAACATACAGATACATTCTACAATACAAAACATGTTTGCGAAAATATTCATGAAAATTTAAATTAAGTTTTCTAACTCTACAAACAACATCACGATTGTGATGATTTTTCACGTGCCGAAGCTCCTGCTGATCGGAAAATTACGAAATCTATGAGAAATTTTTTCGTGTCCATTTTTACGACCCTGAGATTTGAGCAGAATCGATCAGCCAAATCGTGAGGAATTGATGTTTACGTAAAATCACGTCCGCTGTTGATTAAATCAAATAAAATATCACTTGATATTTGGACCATGATAATATCATAGTCCAAGTGATATTACGCTTTATTATAGTGTAATTTTGCCCGGGACAAGGAATTGACCAGACAGACAGGAAACAAAGTTGTTCAAAAAGCTGTAAAACGCGAAATTTGAGTGGGGAATTTTAATTCCTATCTTCTATAGAGAGGAAGCAAAAACATCAACATAAATTGACAACTAGAAGATTCTATTATGTCCATGATCATGTTATATTCTTTCTACACTGCCCAACCAATAAACGTATTTAGTTACGGTTATTGTCGAGTTCCGTTCTAAAAAGTTGAAATATGGCGTTGAAAACAGCAGATTGAATTATATTATAATGAAGGAGATTTTAGTCATTCCAATTTTAATTTATCGATTTCCTTTTATATCAACTAGAAAAGCTACTCCGCAGAACGACGGACGATTGTTCCTGTAAGGATCTTCTTACAGGGAGATACGGCTTCAGCCTACGCTGCGAAAATCCACAGATTGCGTCGATTTGTTATCAACGCGGAAGGGCGATTTATAATGCGTTTCCCAAGAGTCGGGTGATTGGAACAGAAGAAGCGTCCTCTGGTGATGAGAAGACCATGTCCTTCCCACTCCTTTTCAACTTGTTTCCTCATCAACGGTCTCAGGCAGACCCCACCCGTCCTCAGGATGATTTGTGAAGGGATATCCTACCATCTGCATGCGTCATTATTCCAGGATCTGCAGAATAGTTGATATGAAAGTAAATTTTTACTCGTAAATCTCGACTGTGTCCGTCAATCATTAACTAATTCACGCTCGAAGCTCTACACCGATTTCGATGTGGTTTTTCGCAAAAAAAAACCCAAAGGTCGTGGGACATACTATAATATGCTATAGCATGATAGGTATGTCCTAAAACTTCCTCCTTCATTGTAAAATTGGCCGTTACAAAGAGGCTCGAAAATTTCCCAATGCGACTATATTCTGGAGTGATGTTAACATAATTGTCAAGCATTATCGTTTTATGGTTTGAATCAGAAGGAAATCAGTTCAACTCTAACTGTTAGAGATTTTTGTTCGTGTAGTGATGGAATTTGGTACCTTCACAGCCTCTTGAGGGCAGCAGTCAAGGAAGAAGTCAGATCAGCTACGTAAAAAACGAATGCATTACATCTTTGGAAAGGCCGAGTAACCAACAACAGGAAAGTAAATAAATTAAACAATGGTAAATAGATTCAATCAAGTAAACATCACCATAAGCGAAAATTCAGCTCCACGGTTGTTTCAGTTTTAAATTCAAATCTTCAATCAAATTTAAGCATCGGAGTGAGAAATTTAGATTTTCATTTTGGTTTATAATTTTCAATAATAAACCATTCGAATGAAAAAAAAATTTTAACCCCCTCTCTAAATTTGTTGCTTTACGTTTCAAGGTACCTACGTAAAATCCGAAAATCGAATAAAAAATTTTCCGTCCGTCCGCCGTACGCCGCACTTTTCTTGGCAACCCAGGACCGATTTGGTTGAAATTTGGTATATGGGCTCCATTAGGGGTCTAGTTGTGCCGCGAAGCTTTTGGTTGATGTTAGTCACTTCTAAGGGGTGAAAACTAAGGGTTGAAATGTTCAAGAATGCCCTGGCTCGAAAACTCTCGATATGAAGGTATTGTTTTTTTCACCAATTTAAGATAGTATTGAATTTTGAATTTTTTTTAGAACATCCGTTCGCTCCCTTTGAGTAATTAAGGATCGGACTTACAATAAATCAGAATCGCGAGTGTGAACCACCAAACAGGTCTGATGATCAGACTCTGATCTCCGTTGAAATTTCAGCTAACTAAAATTGAATCGCTGTTTGTTTCTTCGAGTTGTATTAAGTTTTGCTTTCTTAGGAACCAGTAATCAAAATTTTATAACCACAGCTCCCTATTTGTCGAATCGAGTGTGAAGCGTTTATTTCTTCCAAATAAACTTGATTGTGAAGGTGTGAAGTATGTAGTGGGTACTACTACCTAGTACCTACCTAGGTAGGTACCTACCTACTTGGTTGGTAGGTTAAAAAAAATATTGACATTGGCTAAGCAGTGATCTTTGCAGAAGAGTGATCTACACAGAAAAATAATAAACCTTTGTGAAATAATTTGCAGCTTTTTCATTTGAAGCAGCCGTTTTTGACCAATAGGCGTTGGACGTCGAGGTTTTGATTCCAAGCATACCAAAATATTTTCACTTCTTAGAGATGTGTTTGAGATTATCTACTTCGCATCGGATCATCTACACAATATTGTTATGGATGCAAGGAAGCTTTGTGCCACGTTCACTTAGCAGACATTTCTTAACTTTCTACCAGATAGAAGTTGCTGGAAATCGCCCTTTTACGAGCATTGGTGACGAACCGGATGAACCGATTTTGATACAGAATTATATTTTTTGAAAAGGCAAGGAGTGAAAATTTCTGCATAACGGTTTTTGGGCTAAAAACAGATGAAATTATAAACATTTAGCAGTTTTGGGGCTTCTTGTGTACACCTGGGATCCGTCCCAAGACACGATATTTAGAGTGGAAGAAATACAAAGAAAGACTTTGGAAATGTGGAAAGGCTAGAAACAAACCAGCTTAGTAATTATTTATACTATCATACTTAAGTGTGAAAATATGCTAAAATAATCTGTAATTTACCCCGATATGACGTCACTCGAGATTTCAGGCCTGATCCTCAAGTTGGTGCTCTGGCCCACGCGTCACCCTCGACTTTCAGAATCCCACAGACGTCGAAGAACTAGGAAACGATGCGATATCCCGTGACCGCCGTGTCGAATCAACAATGAGGGGACTATCGCCTCTATAGGAAAAACTCCTAAGTCATTTTAATTCACCGATCAATTACTCGACGGCGATCCCACTGTCATACCCTTTGGTCATGCTGTTCATAAACGTTTGTCATTAAGTAATTTATTGTTCGATGTACTTAAGCGCGCAAGAAACGTCGGATTGTGTTCTGCGTCAATTTTTCACGTCTCGTATTTATGAAGGAGCATATTTTCAAAACGCCGTTTCTTCCTTTTCATTATTCTGCGTGACGGTGGTTTTCTAGAGAGATTTCCAAAACCAAACATGGGGGTACTTGTAGGATGGTCGTAAAGTCACAGGTCATCCAAGTCTCCTTATTAGAGATGTACCATTTCTGTTAGGAGGATGAAACAAATCATAAATTATTCAGCTCTTCACAAAAGAATAAACGTCTGCCAAGTTAGGTAGGCAGTACCCACCCATAACATGGACAAAGTCGGTGGTGTTCAAATGATCATAGAACATGATTTTCATGATCATGTTGACAAAAAACCACTCAATTGAGAACATAATATGTTCTCAAATTGTTTGCACTTACCTTATTTTCGACCATTTCTTTGCACATATTTAACCAAACCAACACACAAAACTGGCACATTTCGAATAAATATAAAATTGTCCACTTGGTGACCATGAGGTTGTTTGTTTATAACCTCAAAATCGCAACCTATCTATAACCTCACCAAGTCTAGTGGAATTGTTGTTGTTTGTTCTGTCATACATCCATGACAAGATACTCGTTTTATGGAGGAACTATGGATACTTCTCCATCAATCCATGCTATTTATTTATTTTTATTCCTGGGAAATTAGTCCCCATAATTTATTTATTGCTATTTATTAAATTATTAAAAATATTTATGTATCTTTCGTGCAACAGTGGTGGTTATTAGGGACTTTTTTAATATCACCTGTTGCCACTTTAATTTACTGGAAATCCAGCTACAATTCCTGGAAGCCATCTTGAACACTTCCCTTCTGTGAGCCCATGTGCCAACATCTAACAAACCAGCCTTTTTTTATATTTTATCATCTTAAAATATCCGTTGATATATCAGCCATCAGTTCAAGTTTCTTAGTGATTTTTAATTGAGTGAGCTCTCCTGCATCTTCTGAAGCTCTGTTCAGAACCACAGCTTCAGTTTTTCACCCAATTCCCAACTTGCACCTGGGATTTGAGGTTGGACTTGGAGGACTGGGCAACTGGACATTCCCTCAATACCTGGGATCATCATCCTGCCTTGCTTTGGAGTGCTGGTAAAGCTTGGCTTGCTGCTCCTCACTTTGGTGGCTGATTTCTGAAGGACTTCCCCACTGGACTCAGGATAACCCTCTCCTGGATACCACTGCACCACAAGGAAAAGGACATCTACCTTTGTCAGTTAAGACTAGCATAGTCCAATATTCAGTATCTCACAAATTTCTTCTAGTCTTAAGTGGCCACTTATGGTTTTTTCACAAGTTGGGATAGGTACCTACCAAAGATTTGAACACTCTGAACTTCTATCAATAAACTGAGTTGTGTTGATGCTTCATCAATATAGCTGTTTTCCATTAAACTACCTGACACCTTATTTTTCATTATTGTGAGTAGGTACTTGTATCATCATCTACCATAGTCTATCAATCTCATCTATCAATCCAATATCATCATTTTTTTATCTTAGCATCATTAATCTTCATCATTAAATCTATCATTCATCAATTTAGCTACCTATCACTGCTCTACCACATCTTATCTTTCCTCCCTTCTGGAGGTGGTCCTTCGAGTTATCCTTGGCGATAGTATGGGTACTTGTAGTAATCCAAGCTACCAGTCTATACATTATCAAACACAAATATTATATTATAATATACTCGATTTTCGATGAATTTTTGGTCTTTCACGTGTATTGATCGGACCTTCGGATTTTCTGATTGTCAAATTTACCAAATGAACTCCAGAATTTCTTCTGAGTGTAGAAAGTGTCCAAAAAAACCCCCAAACCCACTTGGGATATCAGATGTGCCTGAATAAACTCTAAGATTCGATGCAAAAGTAGAAAGCCCTAAGGTTCAACATGAGCACCAAAACCTTTTCATTTCACTTTTTATCATCTTGAAATCGTTTATTCCTCTTTCTTAGAACTGTTCCTTTTCATTTCACTTTTTATCATCTTGAAATCGTTTATTCCTCTTTCCAGATTGTACGTCGAATTAATGTGAACCCATCCAATTCTGTTTGTGTAAAATTAATTTTTAAAAATGATTTTCAAAATTTGAAGCTTTAAAGTGAACTGTATTTTTGAATAAGTATCAACGAGTGGCATTAAAAATTTGTTGGAGTATTAAGGATTATGGAGATAAAAGCAAATTAGAAAAAATATATAAAATCAAGTTTGAAGCCCCATGAAATACTAGGTATTTATTAGGAACAATCATTTTAGCATTTCGAAAACACCAGTTTCCATCGGCTCGACAACTCAACCTTCTGGTTTGTTACTTTCAATAATGAAATTTCGGAATCTACGAAGAAACAGAAAATGTAAACCCCCTTTTCCTTAGTTACCACGAACCGATTTTGATTAATGTCTCTGTTTGGGTGTATCGAGTTACCCTTTTGGGATCTAGTTGTGCCCCGAAGCTTTGTCTGACACTTATAAGTGGTAAAAAGTGGGGGGAAAAGTTTTCGAAACGCCCTAGCTCGAAAACGTTCGATATTCAGTTGTTGTTTTGGTTTATTTTCATTCGTTTACAATTTCAATGGTTTTCAAGAACCAAAAGTTGTCACCACCCAGAGCTCTGTAGGATCAATAGATCACTAATAGGGATAATTAATTACCTTAAACGAATGAAACCTAAGATCGATCAAATTATTGTGCAATTTATTAGAATACTAAAACCTAACACCCCATGTGTTACGCACCCTTCTTGCAACTACCTCCAGTCCTTGAAAAGGTCGAATGAAGCCGAGTTCTTCGCAGGCGGGTGATCTTTACAGAAAAATAATAAACCTTTGTGTAACAACTTTGTTAGTTACAATCTTCATTGAAAAATCGCATACAATAAACAAACCAACCCTAATTACCTACCTAAATTGAGAGAATCAACGACTTTGTTATCATAATATGCAAGTAATAGAAAAACAGTTGTTTTGTTCTTCAACAATTTCAGGAAATTCAAGTTTCGTGAAAATATTTTAGCTAAAATTTTAGCTTCCTGCCTTATAATATACCTACAAGTAAATTATTGATTCGTGATGCTTCAAGTTTATGATTGGATAGATTTTTTTTACCAAGTCTTTTGAAATATTTTTTGGAATTATGACTTCATTTTCTTATGGAAATTCGCTTAAAACGAAACTAGTTTCTCCGAGATCTGAAAATGCCAGATTCTCAGTCGGGGCCACCAAGGCCAAACCGACTGACTCATCTTTAATGACGTTCCACAGATGGGAATACAGGGGGGGTTCCCGCGACGGGATTTTTTCAACCAGGAAAGCTCACCTCCTCATCACGATTCCGTACAAAAACTAACCTATTTGACCCTAATATTACCTTGATTGAAGGGTTATAAAATTGGAAAAGACGCGTACCTGCCCATTAAAGGTTTTGATAACACGGGAGAGAGAAGATTGAATGAAATAGGTAATTCAGTAGCTTATATGTAACACCGGCAACCAGTTATTTTGACATGCACTTCGGAGGATCCTGATAAACTTTCCAGAGTGTGTGTTCTCAATTCGTCGGTTGTTCACTATAATAGTAAGATTGAGATCAAAGGTTTACTGGCATTGTTTCTTGTTGAATCAATTCATGTTCTTTCTGTTCAGTTCACTCAGTTCTGGAAAAAACGCCAAATTAGAAGGGCAGAATAGCTTCCTGATATTGCTACCGAGTCTTGCGAAATACTTGTTTTCACTTTTCAAGGTGAGACCTTTTCAAGGTGTAACTAAATTCGAGAAAATATCAACGCTTCACGTTGATACATTGTGATAAGAATATATTTATGTCTCGTTGCACTGAGTAGGTATTTGCAGCAGCAACGCTACATTCACAATTACAATGCGAACCGTCATGAAAAACATCAGTGTTCACCTCACAACTACCCCTGTCCACCACACTCGGGATACTAGCAAACAAACTTCTTTATAGTGGATTTCACCAAGTGAGAGTTAAACTGAGGAATTGCTAACTCTCAGATTTAGGGATAACTCCGAGATAAGGAGTTAGGTAATCAAGTCTTAAGTTAGAAGTTGGTTGGACGTTCATTTGCTAGAACCCAGGAGTGTGGTAACCAGGGGTGGTTGTGAGGTGAAATCGGATGTTTTTCATGACGATTCGGATTGTAACTGTAGCGATGCTGCAAATACCTACTCTGTGCGAAGAGACATAAGTAAATAGGATTATTCATGGATATTTTTTTTTCAGCAACTTCCTCTCTGCATTTGTTGATGTTGTTGGTTGCCTTTGTCTCTGTGGGATGTCCGTTGTTGCTGCTGTCATGATCACATTCGGATTTATAGTCTGGTGTAATAATATGACCATGCGTTTTCCTTTGTGAGTAATTTTTTTAATCATCCATCATTTTCAAATCAAAATCTTCTCTGATTTGTGCGTTGAATGGAATAAGTTGAATGGTCCTCCTCATAAGTGGATTGCATTGCCCTCAGAATCCCTCTAATGCCAATTTTTGGACCCTTCAATGTTGCACCTATTTCCGTTTACTTGAAAATGAGTAGCTCAGTGTCTTCTCATGACAGGTGAAATTATAAGGGCATCCAAAGATCAGAAGTAGGAGTTGACTGGCGGATTCGGAGCGAGATGAGATGGAACTTGAGCGACCTTGTTCGCAATAAATATGATTTTTTTTGCGCTGTTATCAACCCTATGTTGGCATTTTGTATTATTGTGTTACAGATGTGATATGGCGTCTGGTCAAGATATAGGTAAACAAGATGGTATAGACACCTCCAATTTCTACATCGAACTCGGAACTGCACAGGTAAAAATAAATGGCCTTGACTTCTGGGTCATCCTTAAATATCTTTCGGGATACAAACAAGAAACCAAGATATTTTAAAGTGCACTCAGCCATCAGTTAGTTTTCTTAAAATGTTGTGATATTTGTGATTTAGCGTACTTGAATCGGTTGGTAGTGATTAAAGTAACTAAATGAACACAACCCTACAGGGGTGTGGTCTAGAATTCCCCCCTGACGTATTCCTTGCATGTCGTAAAAGGTGGCTGAGGGAAACCCTTGCAGCAGCCTCTTTCAGGCAAAAATATCAGAGTGAAACGTTGAAAACTTTTCAACTTTAAAAAAAACGGTCCGACCTTAAAATTATGGTAAACCCCTAAAAAGGAGAATATAATAATTATAACTTATTCAGATTGGTTGGTAGGTAGGTAGGCATTGAAGTCGCCACGATACGCGTTCTATATCTTAATTCCATTGTTACATAATCTGGTTTGTATTACATGAGCAGTAGTGTTAACTATTAGAAGTTTATATAGTAACTTAACTATTAAGCAGTATTTCACTGCTGCTGAATGATGGAGGACAATAAGTGTGAATCTCCCTAGGTATTGTTGGAGTTCCTACCATCTTTTGATTACACATCTTCAACTACCTATTATAACAAATAAGTTTGAGTTCTAAACTGCGCTGAAGTTGCATTATATGACTATCAAGATCATGGTGTGATATATAGGATTCCCGAAGAAATTAATTTGATGAAGATTATCAAGTATGTATGGACTTCAGTGGTTTGCCATTGATGGTTTTGAGGTCGGTCCTTTTATTTGTTAAAAAGTTTTTATCTTCGGATTTTTCTTGAAGGGGTTCTATTTATGGGTTTACTAGACTCGAAATTTGGCTTCTTCTCTCACATGAGACAATTCATGAAAATTAGCCTCGAAAAGAGTGTTTTTCGTTGAGTTGGTACGAAATTTTTCAGAGCGATTCCGACAAAATTTGTCTTCATCGCTCACAAAAAGGTATTTTTGCTGAACTTTCCTCAAAATGTGGACGAAAATGCTTTATAATAAAATGAAATTTGGCTATGTTTCTCACAAAAAGACAATTTTTGAAAACTGGTCTAGTTTTTTTTTCAAAAAGAGACAATTTTGAGGGGTAGGTATCAACATTGACAGAGCAATTTCTACTTGAACATTGACTAAAGTTTTATGAAAGTTTGTTTTTCTTGAAAATTCGCCCAAAAGACTTTATATTAAGAAATCTCTACTCTTAGGTTTGTTCGACCTGAAATTCGATTCCTAAGTTCTCAAAACCACTATTGAAATTTTCCCACAACCTCCTGCTACAACCGAAATTTTGCTTCATTTCACACAGGAAAGCATTTTAGAAAGATTACTCAACTTTCTTCAAAAATATTTTTTGAGGTGTTTTGAAATAGCGATTTGACTTGAAATGTTGCAAAAATCAGTGATCAAAAAATTTGGAGGGTAGTGGTAGGTACTTGAAGATTGAAGTTTAGAGATTATCTACTAGGCATAGAAATCATCTATACAATCGTTTTATGGATACGAGGAAGCTACGTGTCACACCCACTTGGCGGACATTTAAAAAAAGTTTTTTAGTGTTTTTACATCAAAAGGTAAATTCATGATATCACTTGTTTGTTTCCTATTCAGTCCCAAAAGGTAGTAAACTTCACACACAAGTAGTCTCTCCTATGGAATGATAGTAGGTAAAGAAGGGTTCTTGGAACCGGAGCCAGAGGCCTACACTCGTGCTGGTTCTTTGGCGTTCCTTCCTAGAATTCGATGGTTTCCACAACACTGCTTGTACTACTTTGAGCATCTAATACAGTGAGAGGACTCCAACATCGCCAGTTATTTCTACTTTTCCCAGAAAATTGGCTGGGGAAGCTCGTGCAGGTACCTACAATGCTCATAATTAGGAGGGAGGGAGGGAAGAGGTGTCTTCCGCTTTAAAAAATGGCCTAATCCCTACCTGCCATCCTGGGTTTTCTAGGAAGGATTTTCTAGGAAGAATTTGTGATGATTTTGCAATGGTGCTGCCCAGGTATGGGGTTTCTGCCAGTATGAAGAGGAACCGATGTACTCTCCAAATTACGTGGTATACAACGAGCCACCCTAAAACGAACCACCAGCTACCTCTCGAAGGTGTTCAAGTTACCTGTGTGTTACAACTCGCGTGGTAGAATCTTTTTTTTACACGATGCCGCACAGTACACTGGGTCAATTTTTTCTTTTCTCGTTATTGGATGTTCGTAAAACGCATATTTCACGTCTTCTGTGACGTCGATTATCGGTGCCATTGTAACTAATTGGAATCCGACCAGGTTGCTTCGAGTCGCGCACTGTAACTGAACTGCTATTCGAACTATTTTACCTTTGATAAGCTATGTTTTGTCGTTTTTTAGCGCTCATGTGCTGGTATTCTAATCTGCTAAATAGTTCGAGTCTCGATTTGTCTCGAATCATGAGGATTGTTTACGATTTTGGGCCCGATTTGCCTGTTCGCTTGGGCCTATATGAACTAGTTTTCGTGAATCTTTTTAAACCTATTCCTCTGCTACCATGAAACAGTATTGTTCTAGTTTGTTTCGATTTTGTTGTTTGTTTTTGAAATTTTCATGTCTTTGCTTTGGCACATAAACTGAAAAATCTTCACGAAAACTTGCTCATGCGACCAATAAACACTGTGTTGCGTAGAGAACAATCAACTGTTTTCTTATTTTGATGCTTGGGTACATGAACTAACAACCTTACTTCACTACCTTGTTGTGTAGTGTTTGACATGAAAATGTCCCAATGTGTTGCAGACTCGTATGCAAGCATTTATGGGTCATTTTCCTGGAAAGGTACAATCGGTATCCCAAGATTTCAGAAAACTTAAAGTTCGACTCAAGTTCTGCCAAAAATCAGGGATTAACCTCACACCATACTGATTGAATTTCGACGAAAGAACACACAGTGGGACGCTTAATTAATTAATTAAAAATTAAAGAAGAAAACCTATCGAAAGAAACCTATTGGCGTGGTTTCCGCGTAAAGGAGAATACTCGGAACCCCATCTCCATGAGGAGCGAGAACTGGGAGTTATTCCAAAAATTCAACCAGGGCGGGACGCAGGTGTAGAAAAGGGTTAAACCAACGTGGAACACGGTTTTTCTGATAGCAACCTAGAAACCTCCGACAGTAACCAAGTAATATCAATTTATCGGTTTTTCGAGTCAAAACTTGGTACCTACCAGGGGATTTTTAAGGTTGCTGAATACAGTTTTGAGGTCGAAAAATGTAAAGTTTTTAAATTGCAACGGAAAATTCAAATTAAATTGTTAACAACTTGAAAAAAGTCTTTCATCTCTCCAAAAGCCACCATCACCGGCAGATGAAAGACACAAAAAAGACACAAAATTCCTGGGTGGCACTTAGGTTTTTCAGCTTTTCCCGCGTTCTGGTGCTGTTCTGCTGAAGTGTAACCATATCGCTGGAACCAGCTCGGTAAAAACAAGAACTAGAGACCAAAAAGAAAAAATAATTTCGATTTCTTGCCGTTCTTACAGAGGGCAGATGAAAGACAGACGGTGACTGTGACACCACAATTTCGCAACTGACTCCACTTGCGCACGCTTCCACACAGAAGGAATACGTTTCCCGCCGCTTTCTTTGATAACCCAACGACTAACCTCACCTCATACAGTGATAGTAAAACCGCGGGAAACGATAAAAAGCTGCCAAAATACGAAAACACAAAAAAGGCAGATTAAAGACAAAAACCTCCGGACAAGCACATTTTATCCTCCTGCTCGCTTTATTTGCTTCTGAAAAAATCTGCAAATCCATTTTTTTCATGTCCAGGTATATGCAATAAAGAATCACTACAAATTCAGGCCGCTGCTTTCATAGGTGAGTCATAGTGTTCAAGCAAAGTTGACTACCTAGGGGTTTTTTGACACCCAAATCATAAATGTGCATTCGGAATCTTCTCTAGACAACGATTGGCCCTTTCTGGGAAAATGACCCTTATAATCTAACCATCTAGGTAGCACTTAGTCCTTTCACTTAGTCACAACTGGTCATTTACCTACCATTCTATTGCACAAAATAGTTTCACTCGAAGTAGGTAATTTAGTTTATTATTTCTATCGATTCTTTTTTAACCTATTCCTCTGCTACCATGAAACAGTATTGTTCTACGAATTTGTTTCGAATTTGTTCTTTGCTTTTTCTAGGGATTTGTCTCGAATCTTGAGGATTGTTTACGATTTTGGGCCCGATTTGCCTGTTCGCTTGGGCCTATATGAACTAGTTTTCGTGAATCTTTTTTTAACCTATTCCTCTGCTACCAGGAAACAGTATTGTTCTAGGGTTCAACTTGTCTCCAGTACTCTGTGTTCTAGGGGATCTGGAGAATCTGGAGATCTTGTATGAAAGTAGGTACTTACAGATCGAATGAGACTGGGGAGCAATCCCTGAGTTGTGATTTGGGGGAACAACAGGAACTGTTTCATCAAATCACCAATCAGGTGTCAGAGCAACTGCTGCTCAACCCTTATCCTGGCAGGTGTCTCTTGTTCCTGTTTGGATCGGACAGCGATGCACTGAGGCGGGTGAATGGAGGGTTCAAGTTGGGTATTCAAGTGGGGTATTCATGGTTGTCCGATGCTTTTGGAATGGAGTTTATATTTCCTTTGATGTGGTTGAGGACAGGCCATACGTCATACATTCCCGGTACGTAAGTATCCGATTTCGAGAAAAGGAAGTCCTCTACAAGTGTGCTTCCAGGTTAAATTGCTTATAACTCTCACTGCTCTTTTCTGAAGCCTGAAAATTGCGTGACATGAATTACCCCATAGACTTATGCCATTTGAAATTCTGGACCCAAAACAGGCATGGTAAACTGAACGGATAACCTCAGTAGATACAACGTAGACCAATTTACGAATCATAAAAATCACAGAAGAGAGTTTGTACGCCAATAAGTCGATATGGGCTTTCCAAAATTGTCAATGACGATGCCCAGAAAATTAACTGATTCAGTCCAAAGTCAGGAGTGACGCTCATCTCTATTCAGGATCAGAGCATTCACACCATCTTTCTACCAATGGATCTCTATTCTGCTGTTCTCATATCAAAATATGTTGAGATTGTCCCACTGATAATGTAGTGATGTCGTCGGCGAACATAAAAATAATTCCTGGTTCTTCAAATTGATATGCCAGGTCATTGACGTAAATTAAGAAACAACAAGGCCCCAAAACACTGCCCTGCTTCACTCCGCATGGTATATCGACCTCCTCTGAACTGACTTCATTATAACCTCCTATGACGCCCCCCGTTGAGAGTAGTGCAAGGTACTTAGATATTGATGAACTGAGATTAGGTGCTATAGAACGGATCATCCATGGGTGAGGTATAAATCCTTGGCAAATGTTTCTCGGGATCAGTTTCGTGGTGATTTGGATGTTTGCGACGATGTTTGTTGTTTCCCTCCTGACAAAATGGAACCTTCCACTTGATGCGGACTGACGTGGGCTAAAGCGACCCAATGGGGGGTTGCCCACGCGGTTTTGTGCACCTTTGGGAACTGTGTGCCTGCGGAGAAACCTTTTTCTGGAGGTGTTCCCGAGAGCGACATCCGGTAGAGCCCTGAGTCTTTTTAATGGAACCCTTTAAAAGATCATGTCTAACACATCCGCCACGCGGTCTTCGAAACTATAAAACTATCAAAGGCGTTCGAGACACGTTCCTGAGTTTCATACCTATGCAGAAATTAAGGGAGTCGTTCAGCTGGGTGAATGATAGGGGTGCTAAAAGAACTCGGAGATAATGTTGAGACACCAACCACAACATCAACTTTCTCTTCAGAAGCGATAAAACATACATTCTTATGAATACCTTTCTACTGCACAAAATAAGTGATACCCAATGTAATTTGGGTACGTTGAGGATGTACCAAATCATGTTAAGTATTGTAAGTATTATGAGGGCTCGAAACTAGAAATTTTGATATCGGAAAAGTGGACTCCCTCACCCTTAGTCACTCAACAATTCGAGCGATATGTGGGTCTCAAATTTGAAAGCATTTTAAAATCAATGATCTACGATACTGTCACGTCCGATTAGAAAAACGCTGCAAATTATTACACAATGGTTTATTATTTTTCTATAGATCACTCGTCTGCAAAGCTACCAACCATCCAACATAAAGAAAAACATCGATCGAATTTCGGTCAGCTATAATTTGAACGGAGATTAGGCCTCTTTTGCGATTCACACTCGTGTTTCTGATTTATCGTACGTCCAAACTTTAAATTCTCGTAGCGAGCGAACGGTTTGTCCTACAGAGCTCCGCGTGGTCACAAAAAATTCTAAAAATTCTATAGAATCTTAAATTGAAGGAAAAACAATACCTTTATATCAAAATTTTTTGAGTTAGGGCGTTTTCAAAATTTCAAAATTCAAATTTGAACCCTCAGAAGTGATCTACATCAACCAAAATCTTCGGGGCACAACTAGACCCCAAATGGAGCCTACATACCAAATTTCATCAAAATCGGTCAATGCTAAGTGGCAAAAGTGCTGCGTACGGCGTACGGCGGACGGACGGCCACATTTTTATTCGATTTTTGGATTCTACGTACCTTGAAACGTATACCATCAAATTTTGAGGGGGTGTTAAAACATTTTTTTCTTGGTCGCTTCCAAAGGTTCATTACTGAAAATAATAAACCAAAACGGGCCCGATAGGTAAATAGATCGGACTGGACATCACTAGTCCTGCGGGGTTGCTCGGGGGGGTCGTTGGCTCTGAAGGTCAGTATCTTGTTTGATTCGATTGAACTGACTTCAGTGAGATTCGCGTGTGGTTCACCGACTACCTCCAGAACGCTGCAAATGAATTACACGAAGGTTTATCATTTTTCTGTATAGAACACTCGCCTGCCAAGACTACAGCTATGCCATTGTCATTACCTACCAACCATATTTTGGCTTCACAATCTAGTTTATATAAAGAAATTAACGCTTCACACTCAATTGGAAAGAAATAAAGAGTTGTGGGTGCCTTCTCTATGAATTTTGATTACTGGTTGCTAAGGATGCAAAACTGAGTACAACTCGAAGAAACGAACAGCGATCGTATTTTGGTCAGCTAAGAACCTCCTCCCTCGCGCGCCTACGGCGCTTTGAAGTCGGTCAAAAACTTGAACGGAGATTAGACCTCTTTTACGATTCACACTCGTGTTTCTGTCAGCTCTAGGTTGTCTCATTCGATTCTAAAAATGCAGTACTATTTCAAATTGCTGAAAAAAACAATACCTTTATATTGAAAGTTTTTGAGCTAGGGCGTTTTGAAAATGACAGCCCTTATTTTTCACCCTTTAGGAGTGTCTGACAATGGAGCCCATATACCAAATTTCATCAAAAAACAATTTTTAGTCGATTCCAAAGGTTCCTTACTTAAAATAATAAACCAATATGAATCCAGCCCCTCTTTTCATGAAGAGCCTATAATTTGATGAGATAATCACATTTTTTCCTTCAAGGGAATCAGTTCCCTTCCTGAGTGAACAAGACTCTTGTCAACAAGCTTGTTTTTCATATTTTATTCAACTTTGTTCGTATCACACGATACCGCCTTCGATACGTAGGGAAAACCATACCTACCTTCTTCACAAAATAAAACAACAAATCACCGTGTACATTTAGTCCAACACCAAATGTGTAGCACAGCAAACCCTGTAAAAAGGCCTCTCTAGGACTGTATCATCCACGTTATGTGACAATCAGGTCGACATCTCAAAATCACAACGGAATGCGGCAAATGTTCAAAGATGGAGTGAGAAAATGTATTTTTTCTATTTGCAAACCTTGCGTACAAGGCTCTCTTGAATCGTGGACTAAGAAGTCTTTCGATGAGCGTGGTAAGTGGAAATGCGATCTTCGTAAGAGTCCAAATCCCTTAGGCGCACAATCACTCATCGATCAAGGTCAGACCCAGAAGTCTACTGACTCAGTTTATAGTCAGTTGTTGGGAATCATTGCCAGCTACATTCCACGCAAACTCCGCTCTATTGAGATTAACACAATCTGGCGAAATTTCATTCAAAAACTAGAGCAGCTGAATTTCTATATGGGTTGACCACTCCCCCAACTAGACTAAAGTTGGACCAAGAAAATCGATTCTCTGGTGCTGTAGAGCACAACTAGATAGATTCTGCGTCGAAAAAAAAAACGACACAAATTGTGGGTTGTTGAGGCCTGGGCAAAGTACCTACTCAAGATTTTAAAACGCTAACGAGATTAAAAAAAATAATATAAATTTTGTTATGATATAATTTGGTCTGATTTTGATCGCTGAAAGTATCCCCCATTGTTCTCTTGTTTAATGTTATATGTTTAATAATTAAAAACATGCTTTGGGGGGGGGGGGGCTAATACACGCATTATAAAGCAAGGAAGAGATAGGAATTTTAAAAATGAAGGTATACATTTACAGCACACGTAATTTGCGTTTTATTTATTAGCTTCACGAAATTTGCCCTTTTCCTGAGAATCATCCTTTTGGAGGATGTTTTGAGGCTAGACTAAGAATAATTTCTTATAATTTATCTTCTGATGGCTAGACTAAGATAATACTTTATGGCTAAACTAAGAATAATTTCTTATAATTTATCTTCTGATGGCTAGACTAAGAATAATTTCTTATTATAATTTATCATCTGATCAATGCTTGTGAAAAATATTTGATAAAACAAATGATTAATTATAAATGAAAAAGAAAAGAAATCGGAGCCTACCAGAAAATAAGTTCCTAAGAACTTGTGGCATCCGGTGAAGTCACAAAAATCAGGCTCTGCCGTACAAAATTAGGTCCGAAGGAGAAATGATACAATAATGTAATCTGAAATGAAACAGAAATACTAAAAAAAAGTCTGCCAAGTTGGGTGGGCAGTATAGCTTCCTCATTCATTGTAACATGGACGTATAGAATCAGTTGGCGAAAAAATTATGATTCAAAGAGTTATTGAATACCAAAATATTGGCGATAATATGCGGGATAGGGTTGCAGGTATTAATGTTTATAATAGTTTATTATAATGTGTAAATTCGCATTGTAAAATCCTAGTTCGGCACATTCAAAAAACGCGAAGTGCCAATTTTCATCTCAAAACTGACCTGTGGACCACTAACTCGATGACAGAAAGAAAGATGCAAAAGAGACTGTGATGAGGGGTCAATTTGGTTTCAACATTAATTGACCTGCAGACCACAACATTTGATCACACAATAAAAGAAGCAATTTACACGGGAACCTGGAAGTAAGTGTGGGCACGAGTAGTACGATATTTGTATTTTCAACGTAGAATTTTATTTAGCGGTCCACCGTCTAGGACCTAACCCACACAATCCCTGAAAATTTCATCGAAATTGGTTGAATAGTTGCGGAGTTTTGGTTGTAACAATAAATTTAAAGTTCGCGCATGCGCAGCGGCTATTGCTTGACCAATTTGATTGAAACTTATAGGGTGTCTCTTAGAAGTTAGTCCCTAACTAACCTCCAAATTTGAGCAAAATCGGTTCATTAGAAACCGAGGTTCCAGGAAATTCACGTTTGCGCATGCGCACTCGCTCCTATTGGTCCGAAGGTGCTGAAATTGATAGGGGACCGTCTAGTACCTAACCCGCACAATCCCTGAAAATTTCATCAAAATCGGACCACAGGTTAGTATATTTTTGCCCGGGACAAGGATTGACCACAGACAGACCGACAGACACGGAACCAAAATTGTTCGGGAAGCTCTAAAACGCAAAAAGCAAGTGGAAATTTTGATTTTGGAGGACATTTTTTTTCACTTCTTTCACGAATACAAAGCTTCCCTACCTTCGGTAGTGAGGAAGCAAAAAAGAATTCGAAATTAACTCAAATATGAAGATTAAATCCACTAAAAAGAAGAGAAACTATACTTTCATGTATGAATTCAACATTTTTCTAAAACTTGTTTAATTATGAAATAATGACAAATTAAGTCCGCCGAGCATCTACACTGCATGCAGATACATCTGTACCTGGATATGTCTTATGATGGCAATTTAAATGATGAGCTCACTCAGCTGATCAGTGACCACTCAGGCGCCTTCAGCATTCTCCATTGACTCGCACTCTCATATTTCAGGTTCCTGCGTTCAACAGGAGAGGAAATGGAGCTCACTCAGCTGATCAGTGACCACTCAGGCGCCTTCAGCATTCTCCATTGACCCGCCCTCTCATATTTCAGGTTCCTGCGTTCAACAGGAGAGGAAATGGCCTTGGAGCTCACTCAGCTGATCAGTAATCATCAACTTTGATGATGTATAGATGTATGTATCTATTGACCCTGCCTCTCAAATTTCAGCTTCCTGCGTTCAACAGCATCAGAAAAAAAACGTTGCATTGTTTTGTGTGTCGAAAATTTCGGAATGACCCCCAGAACTAAGACATATCCATGTCAAAAGTTTATGAATTGAGATTGAAAGATAAAAATTCATAAAAAGATTATGAATTGATTACATCTCTTAGAAAATTTAATGGCTTTTGTTTCTCAGTTGTTACACGTACCTTATGTGAAGATTTAAATACTCGTACTTTTTTGTATTACAGACTTTTCATGAGTAGATATGTGGTTTTGGGGAGGGGGGTGATAAATCTCGCAAGACCCCCTAAAATAATATCAAGATCCGTACCAACTAAACTACCGTCAACTGGGGTGATACTGATATGCTGGGGTGATACTGATCAACACGCCTTTTTTCATATGCATGCGATTGCAGAACTCCACACAGTCCTAAATTGGAAAGTTAGGTCGTGTTATGTGTTTGTAACAATGTCTTCTCTGGGGGGATATCGTTCCCGCCCGATAGTCTAGGTTACCATGGTAGCTGATAAGGAAATAAACAAATCTCAAAATCGGGCCCAGCTGACATTGTGATTGTAACTTCTATTGTGCCGGTGTCGGGTGTTGTGTGGTGAAGTTCTAGCGAAAAGATTTTGTTTCTACTAGAGGTAAGCATGAAATATCTGCAATTAGTTTGTTTTTTCCGTGTTACTACAGTTGGTTATCTGTTAAAAACAAAAACAAATCATTTTCAGGGGGTGATAGTGATCACGGCCAAAATGCCCTGAAACTATCAAAACGTGATTGGTCCATCATTATTTTTGGTAACGAGTGCTTTAAAATAAGTTGTTTCTTGTCAGTTACCGATCATGTGCCACGAATGGTCTTATTATAATAATAAATACTGAAGAGGATATTACGAGTCTTGAATTTTGGCTTGATTCTGATTTTTATAAGTGAAGAGTTGGTTTTCATTAGTTTTTCAATAAAAATTGTTCTGAAATGAGTTGTTAGTGGTTTTTTTTACCTCAGGGTACTAAAAAACAATTTTTAATTGTTTAAGTTCGATTTTTGTTTTTAATATGTTTAAGTTCGATTTTAAATTAGTGATCACTATCACCCCCTATGTGGGGGGTGATACTGATCAATTTAACTATTTTTTTAAATGAGCTTAATTCAACAAAATTTCAAAGTTTGATATAGGATACTGTTCGTAAAATGTGGGAGAATATAAACTATTTTTTTCAGATTTTTTTGAATTACTACACTGGTAGTTTTCAAGGAAAAACTGTAGAAATTGATCACTATCACCCCAGTCTACGGTACCTGTTATTCAAAGTGGATGAGAATTCGTTGGACGACTGCAGCATCTAGGTTGTCCACTTTTCACATTAATCACAGCACGCGCGAACCGAAGTGCGAATTGCCCCATCACAACACGAAAAACAATCGGCGGCCTAAACAAGACACAATAATATTCGCTCGGAGAAAAATCACCAATAGGATAGTTTTTGAGAGTCACTCAGACAATTAGAAACAGAAGAAAGGAGAAACGATTCTAGGCCACTTTTCCCCAATTTATTCAGGGTGTGATATTCTGAGCAGGGATATGCTGCACATACGTCTGCTGGAAATACGTTTGAGTTCAGGCTTATAGAACATAAAATCAAAGATAGAAACAAACTACAATCTTCTACTGCCCCCTTGATAAACCACGGAGACTCATGATTTCGTGTTAAATAAATTAAGTTTTTTATCGTCCAAACACAGAAGCCAAAGGAAAAAGGGTTTATTAGGTTCTCTGTCAAAATTTTTTTTCTAAATTACAAGTTTAATAAACCTACAGGAAGCTTATAAAACGTAGAAGTTTTTACCACGGAGCTCATCCAATTTTCAGTAGGTAGGTGTTATGTTTGCAAGTAGGTAACCAAAATTGTTCAAAAAGCATAAAATTGACAAAGATTCAAGTTTAGGCCAAAACATATAGTTAAGTAATGCATGCATTCCAGGGGACGTCCCATTGGATAAGCATTAGGTCAATTTAAACCAGTAGGTAAGCGATAAAACTGATTCACTTATTGTAATTTAATATTTTAAGCAAGAAATAGTGGTCCCCCCCTCTCCCTTCTCCACCAAGAAATTCTAGTGACATGCGAGCCTCGAATTTGATTAGCATTTTAAAATCCATTATCTACGTTGCCCAATACGCAACAGGTATTGAACTTAATTCAGGTTGAACTTAATCTGTTGGTTTTGGTAACAGAAAAAACTTTCATGGTGGTACAGGGAATAATTCATGGAAATCCAGAGGTATAATGAGAATTCTTCCTCATATTAAAAGCTTGGGTACAATTTGTAAGCTATAGAGGAACCGAAATATTGAAAATTTTGTGAGTATAATCCCCCATTCACCCCCTCCCCATGCTAGTTTTGATACTCTGGTAAAATAGTGCTAAATTCGGAAGATTTCTGAGTCGAACAAAAAAGAAACACGCAAATCGAGGTCTAGGAAATTGGAGGTTGGAAATTGACAAACGGTTGGAAATTGAGGCCTAGGCATAGTACACAAGATTATGCCCGAAAATGCAAGTTTTGTAAGCTTTAATCCTAACTAATGCTCTTCCCAATGATATCCTCAAATTTCAGCTTATATCTTGTCAATCAGGGAATTATGGCCATTTTAGTTACATCAAATCAAAAAATCTTGAAATTCCCTATTGGATCTTATACGTCCCTTATGGAGTTATCTACTGCACTACACTTCGTTCTTCACTACTTTAGTATGTTCCAAAACGAACTTCAGAGAAGAAAAAAATTCAAATGAGTTCATGCTAAAAATTTTGAGTTCTTGGCAGTAACTTCATTTTCCTTGAAATTTCGTTAAAACCACAGTAATCCTTTTGCACTGAGGGTGCAAATTGTAGTGGGGTAACACAAAAATTGTATGGGCCTCAAATTGTTGCAGAATCGATCTTTCAAATACTGAACACCCTGTATGATAAAGTAGGTAGAGAGAGAAGAAGAATTAAATAAGTGAAAGTAAGGTGGGAACCTACAAGTTTGGCACAAAGGAGGCATATTTGTATGAAACTATCTAAGGGTCGGTTTATCAGTCACCAAAGTTAACGGGGGTTTACGTATCCCCCTGTTAACTTTAACGGTGGTATAACTTATGGATACTATAAAGGTGCCGTTTATCAGTGCGAAATTTACACCCGGGTAACTATTAACTGGCTGGTAAAATTAACTGTCTGTTAGGCCGAATAATCGAAGAAATACTTCTTCCATGTAATAAAATCGAGCTTCCTCCACATAAAAAAATCGTTTTCGCAGTGTGTTTTGCATCAGAAAAAAGAATAAATTAGAAGAGGATGAAGCAATGTTCTTTGTTTTGGTGTTTTCTTTTCTAGATCTCGGTACTTATTTCCTTCTTGGTACGGCAGTAACTATTGTTCTTTGTTGAAAATTGTCTGTTCATGACAAGATCCCCGTCCACCGAGCCTTTATGTCAAGAATTTTCAAATTTGCAGACGAAATAGTTCGTACGTTAATAAAGAAGTAGGTACCCTTTTCTATTTCGAAAATTTTCGGCGTGTGACCCTCCTGGCGAATGAATTTTTACATGCGTGCAGTCCATAGCACCTACAGCTCCAGGAAACCTGGCTTTTTTGTTTTTTAAATAAAATTCCATCCGAGATTGAAATAATACCTACTTCCTTGGTTGCTGGTAAGTATTCTGATAAATCGGGCGGATAGCCTGGCAGTTCCCAGGGACACCTGCTTGACAATTTTACAGGCAGAGCTTTTACTGACGCCACTAAAGTCGCCGACAGACACCAACATGGTTTTTTATACTTTTATCCAATCAAAATCTCATCAAAAAATCGCAATCGTCCCACTTCTCCAAAATTTGGACCATTTAATTGACCATTTAATGGTCAATCCGTGATCAAACTGTGTTGCCGCCTTTCTTCCTTCCGCCTTCTTCCCCATTGCGGGAATTCGACCATAAACACACATCTTCGTCGCTGCTGTCTGAAAAAGAGCCCCACACATCCATTTTCGATTGTAGTAGCATAATTGACTAACAATCAACAACGCAATTTGCAATAACGAACGTTCTGGGAAACAAAAACACGAGAAGTGACTCTCTTTGAGGTTAAAAAGCCTTGCATAAATCGAGTTACCCCCCCTGTAACTTTTTATCCGGTCCTCGGACGACCAGTTAACTTTAAACTACGGATAACCGTTATCTGGGGACTGATAAACGCGAGCGATTGAGTTACCCGATGACCGTCGGATAAATCTGCTTTACCGGGTGGTAAAAAGTGACTGATAAACCGGCCCTAAATTAAATAAATTAATACTGGAACCTATTCAACTGACTGACCCTAAAAATCCTTCTACCAGCACATCCACTGATACCTAGTAGCAGGAATCAATCACATCCTACATCACATCACATCCGACACCCCGACCTAGCGAGAACATGAGGATAACTGATAAGTGACATTTCTCAGTGATTGGGATGGTGAGGAGGTGAGAAGTGGCGCATGCGCAGTATGGGAGGGCAACTGTCTGAGCCTTTTCTTGGAAGGCCCTAATCCACCTACCTGCCCTGGTTTCTGACAAGTTTGGGTCTCAGTCTTCAGAGTTTGTGAAAAACCCTGAATAACCTATGCCCCCTGGAGACCAAGTTTCCAAGAACCGTTTGAGTTTGGTGTTTGTAATTCCCTGAGCCCCCAAACACCCTGGCCTTTGGCTTTGGATCCAAGGCCTTTTGGCTCTTTACCTGGTCGCAACTAAGGACTGCTTGAAATATCGCAATTTTCACTAAAAAATGAGTTTTTGAGTAACCTCATTTCGACCTCCACTTTGTTAAATTGAAATTTCGACCCCATTTTGATTGCAAGATTTTTTTTAGAGAGTATAATTATGTGTATGTACTTGCACTTATACCATAACAAATTTTAACTTCAAAAATGTTAGTGAAAAATCTCCCACACATTCTCTTGAAAATTATTTTCAACGATTTCCACTGCAAATAATTTGCAATTGGAATTATTCCAACTTCAAAAATTTGCCAAATGATTATGTGCAGAGCGTTTTCATGAATTTATCTTGTTGGAGTGTGCAAGAGATTCATTATATATTATGTATTTTAAGGAAAATTTGATCAAAACACTGGTTTGACCACAGTTTCTCAATCATATTGCTGACAAAATTAAAAAATACAATAATAAATCGGTTGATTGTAATCATAAAAATTTTTAACAGTTTTTCGTTTAAATTGGACGACAAGAAAGGAAAAAACGCTGCAAATTATTACAAAAAGGTTCAATTTTGCTTCCTCACTACCGAAGGTAGGGAAGCTTTGTATTCGTGAAAGAAGTGAAAAAAATTGTCCTCCAAAATCAAAATTTCCACTTGCTTTTTGCGTTTTAGAGCTTCCCGAACAATTTTGGTTCCGTGTCTGTCTGTCTGTCGGTCTGTCTGTCT
This sequence comes from Apolygus lucorum, assembly GCA_009739505.2. Lineage (NCBI taxonomy): Eukaryota > Metazoa > Arthropoda > Insecta > Hemiptera > Miridae > Apolygus > Apolygus lucorum. The sequence continues at coordinate 18,865,689 of CM019169.2, read as the reverse complement.
GTCTGTCTGTCGGTCTGTCTGTGGTCAATCCTTGTCCCGGGCAAAACTATACTAACCTGTGGTCCGATTTTGATGAAATTTTCAGGGATTGTGCGGGTTAGGTCCTAGACGGTCCCCTATCAATTTCAACACCTTCGGACCAATAGGAGCGAGTGCGTATGCGCAAACGTGAATTTCCTAGAACCTCGGTTTCTTGGTTTCTAATGAACCGATTTTGCTCAAATTTGGAGGTTAGTTAGTTAGGGACTAACTTCTAAGAGACACCCTATAAGTTTCAATCAAATTGGTCAAGCAATAGCCACTGCGCATGCGAGAACTTTAAATTTATTGTTACAACCAAAACTCCGCAACTATTCAACCAATTTCGATGAAATTTTCAGGGATTGTGTGGGTTAGGTCCTAGACGGTGGACCGCTAAATAAAGAATCATATTTTTTTCGCCAACTGATTCTATACGTCCATGTTACAATGAGTGAGGAAGCTATACTGCCCACCCAACTTGGCAGACGTTTTTTACTTGGCCATTGCCAATACCTACCAACTATAACATAATACCTATACTTATACCTATTAGTTAGTAAATTTGATTACATTGCTAAGGACGCAAAACTGGGTACAACCCGAAGAAACGAACAACGATCGCATTTTCGCATTTTGGCCAGCTAAAATTTGAACGGAGATTAGGCCTCCTTTGCAATTCACACTCGTGTCACAGATTTATCGTATGTCCAACCCTTAAGTTCTAATAGAGAAAGAACTATTTTTTTATAGAGATCAAAGAGAGAGAGAGAGAGAGGGGGAGAGAGAGAGAGAAAGAGAGAGAGAGGTCTCATTAGATTATAAAAATTCAATACTATTTTAAATTGATGAAAAAACAATAGGTAGGTAGGTACCTCAAAGTATATTAAAAGTTTTTGAGTGCGTTTTGAAAATTTCAACCACTATTTTCGTGATCGACAACAATCAAAAAGTTGGAGCCCATATTCCAAATTTCATCAAAATTGGTCCGATGGTTACTAAGGAAAATTCAGAGAACGGCGGAGGGAAAGCAAAATTTTTATTCGATTTTCGGATTCTACTTACCTTGAAACGTAAACACAAATTTTAAGGGGCGTTAAAAAAATTGTTTCTTCGTAGATTGCAGAGGTTCATTATTGAAAGTAATAAACCAACATGATGTAGCGAACCTGGATAACACTCCTGTGTTAAGCACTGAATGTGCTTACTTTTTATTCTATATCTTTAATATTTCTTTATTGCCCTTATTGTAACCGCCGATTGTGTGTTACAAGGTTTTTTAATTGTTTAATTCCGGTAGGCATTTGAGAAAAATCTTTTCCACCGGTGGAAAAGTTTGGGGCAGTCAGTAGGACACGAACCTACGTTCCCAAATTTTTCTCTTTACCAGTCGATTAATTTTCATTCAACGTGGTCGTTAATCCGCGCTCCCATATAAAATGTTATAACGTTCTAAAACGATGAAAATTTTCGAAATTTCACCTTAGGTACTAAAAATATTGGGGCCTACTGTGACAACATGAAAATTCGCAGACAGATTCATCCAATTCTTCGTTGTCGACCCGTAAAAACTTGGTTCACCACCGGAATAACTTCACAGATGATGACTCTATGCAAATGCTAAAGAGTTTTTAAAGGGGTGTAATTTGACTGACAAAATAAATATACGTAGAGGTAATCACTGCTCTTTCAGCTTCCCAGCTGTTTATTAGCCAAGCTATCTCTTTCGTTCCATCTCGATAGAGAAATCTCATTCTCGAGTAATGTAAACCATCTAAACATAATCAGCTAGCAATAAACGTCATAGGAAACTATTAATTAGGATTCCTTTTATTTTATTGGGAAACCGATTAATATTTTCAACGACCGCATTTTTTTCCTCCTTGAAACGCGTGGGTATTCTTGAGACTCAATCCTTCCCGTAAATTACCATTTAACTGGCATTCATTGCCTCCAAGAAGGTTTGATACTCTCTGCATAGATCTATAAAATGATAAGATTGAGTATTTCAGTGTTTGAAGTAAAAACTTAGGTACTATGCGCAGGCAGCAGATTAAGTGGATTTGGATAAACATACTATTTAGTTTATTTTGTTGTTGTTTGCTTGGAGGCAATGTGTAAAAAAAAACACTGAATCGGTAGAAACCAGGTAGGTATACAAGTCATGATCAAATTATTCGTTCAGGAATCGTACTTATCTTTGGAGAAGAAATTGGCATCATTAAAATTTAATGTTTTTTGTGTTTTTGACTCTCCAACTTGTAGCGTACCCAAGCAAAAAATTTGGAAAAAATTAATTGATTTATTAATTTTTAAATTCGATTGATTGATTTTTCATTTTGGTTTATTATTTTCAATAATAAATAATAATTTTCAATAATAAACCATTGAAATCGAGCAAGAAAACGCTGCAAATCATTGCTCAAAGGTTTATTATTTTCTGTATAGATCATCCTTCTGTATAGATCACTGGTTCTCCATCAATAGCACCTACCACCATCTGTATTCTCCCTTGACCTTCCCTCTCAAATTTCAGCTCCTGCGTTCAATAGGATTGAAAATGGCTTCGGAGCTCACTCAGCTGATCAGTGATGTGAGGAGTGAAGAAGATCTCCTCGAATGCTGGAGACGCCTGGAAGAGCACCTCCATTCAATAGGATTGAAAATGGCTTTGGAGCTCACTCAGCTGATCAGTGATGTGAGGAGTGAAGAAGATATCCTCGAATGCTGGAGACGCCTGGAAGAGCACTTCCATTCAATAGCATTGAAAATGGCTTTGGAGCTCACTCAGCTGATCAGTGATGTGAGGAGTGAAGAAGATCTCCTCGAATGCTGGAGACGCCTGGAAGAGCACTTCCATTCGAAAGCATTGAAAATGGCTTCGGAGCTCACTCAGCTGATCAGTGATCTGATCAGTGAGCAATGATTTGCAGCGTTTTTTACCAACAAACATTGTTTTTACCTACCAATTTTTTTTGGTTTATTATTTTCAATAATAAGCCTTTGGAATCGAGCAAGAAAAAAAAAATTTTAACCCCCCCTCAAAATTTGATGTTTTACGTTTCAAGGTACGTAGAATACGAAAATCGAATAAAACGCTGCAAATCATTGCTCAAAGGTTTATTATTTTCTGTACAGATCACCCTCCTGTATAGATCACTGGTTCTCCATCAATAGCACCTACCACCACCTTCTCCCTTGACCTTCCCTCTAAAATTTCAGCTTCCTGCGTTCAACAGGAGAGAAAATGGCCTTGGAGCTCACTCAGCTGATCAGTGACCACTCATGCGCCTTCAGCATTCTCCATTGACCCGCCCTCTCAAATTTCAGGTTCCTGCGTTCAACAGGAGAGGAAATGGCCTTGGAGCTCACTCAGCTGATCAGTGACCACTCAGGCGCCTTCAGCATTCTCCTTTGACCCTGCCTCTCAAATTTCAGGTTTCTGCGTTCAACAGGAGAGGAAATGGCCTAGGAGCTCACTCAGCTGATCAGTGACCACTCAGGCGCCTTCAGCATTCTCCCTTGACCTTCCCTCTCAAATTTCAGGTTCCTGCGTTCAACAGGAGAGGAAATGGCCTTGGAGCTCACTCAGCTGATCAGTGACCACTCAGGCGCCTTCAGCATTCTCTATTGACCCGCCCTCTCAAATTTCAGGTTCCTGCGTTCAACAGGAGAGAAAATGGCCTTGGAGCTCACTCAGCTGATCAGTGACCACTCAGGCGCCTTCAGCATTCTCCTTTGACCCGCCCTCTCAAATTTCAGGTTCCTGCGTTCAACAGGAGAGGAAATGACCTTGGAGCTCACTCAGCTGATCAGTGACCATTCAGGCGCCTTCAGCATTCTCAATTGACCAGCCCTCTCAAATTTCAGGTTCCTGCGTTCAACAGGAGAGGAAATGGCCTTGGAGCTCACTCAGCTGATCAGTGACCACTCAGGCGCCTTCAGTATTCTCCATTGACTTTTGATTATGGAAATTTGATTACTGGTTACGCAGAAGGCAAAACTATACAAATCGAAGAAATGAACAGCAATCGCATTTTAGTCAGAAAAAATTTCAACGGAGATTAGACCTCTTTTGCGATTCACACTCATGATTCTGTTTTATCGAAGGAAAACCTTCAAGTACTCGTAGGGACCGAACGGTTTGCCCTACAAAGCTCCGGGTGGTCTCAAAAATTTTTAAAAATTCAGTACTATTTAAAATTAGTGAAAAAACGATACCTTTATTTCGAGAGTTTTCGAGCTAGGGCACTCTTGAAAATTTCAACCCTTAATTTCCACCCCTTAGAAGTGACCTACATCAACCAAAAGCTTCGCGGCACAACTAGACCCCAAATGGAGCCCATATACCAAATTTCATCGAAATCGGTCCACGGTAACTAAGAAAAGTGCCGCGTACGGCGTACGGCGTACGGCGTACGGCGTACGGCGTACGGCGTACGGCGTACGGCGTACGGCGGACGGACGGAAATTTTTTTATTCGATTTTCGTATTCTACGTACCTTGAAACGTAAAACATCAAATTTTGAGGGGGGGTTAAAATTTTTTTTTTCTTGCTCGATTCCAAAGGCTTATTATTGAAAATAATAAACCAAAATTTCCGTCCGTCCGCCGTACGCCGTACGCCGTACGCGGCACTTTTCTTAGCAACACTGGACCGATTTGGTTCAAATTTGGTATATGGGCTCCATTTGGGGTCTAGTTGTGCCGCGAAGCTTTTGGTTGATGTAGGTCACTTCTAAGGGGTGGAAATTAAGGGTTGAAATTTTCAAGAGTGCCCTAGCTCGAAAACTCTTGAAATAAAGGTATCGTGTTTTCACCAATTTTAAATAGTATTGAATTTTAAAAAATTTTTGAGACCTCCCGGAGCTCTGTAGGACAAACCTTCGGTCCCTACGAGTACTTGAAGGTTTTCCTTCGATAAAACAGAATCATGAGTGTGAATCGCAAAAGAGGTCTAATCTCCATTCAAATTTTATCGGACTAAAATGCGATCGCTGTTCATTTTTTCGATTTGTATACAGTTTTGCCTTCTGCGTAACCAGTAATCAAATTTCCATGTGAAGCTTTCTATTTTTCCAATCGAGTGTGAGGCGTTTAGTTCTTTCTAATAAACTTGATTGTGAAGGTTTGAAGCCAGTATGGTGTGGTAGGTAGTACCTAGTTGGTAGGTAAAAAAAATGTTGGTGGGTAAAAAACGCTGCAAATCATTGCTCAAAGGCTTCTTCACTCTTCAGATCACTGATCAGCTGAGTGAGCTCCGAAGCCATTTCCAATCCTATTGAATGGAAGTGCTCTTCCAGGCGTCTCCAGCATTCGAGGAGATCTTCTTCACTCCTCAGATGACTGATCAGCTGAGTGAGCTCCAAAGCCATTTTTAATCCCAGTGAATGGAAGTGCTCTTCCAGGCGTCTTCAGCATTCGAGGAGATCTTCTTCACTTTTCAGATCACTGTTCAGCTGAGTGAGCTCCAAAGCCATTTTCAATCCTATTGAACGTAGGAAGCTGAAATTTGAGAGGGAAGGTCAAGGGAGAATACAGATGGTGGTAGGTGCTATTGATGAAGAACCAGTGATCTATACAGAAGGGTGATCTATACAGAAAATAATAAACCTTTGAGCAATGATTTGCAGCGTTTTTTACCTACCAACTATTGGTAGGTACTACCTACCACACTATAATGGCTTCACACCTTCACAATCAAGTTGATTAGAAAGAACTACACGCTTCACACTCGATTCGAAAAATAGAAAGCTTGATATGGAAATTTGATTACTGGTTACGCAGAAGGCAAAACTGTAAACAAATCGAAGAAATGAACAGCGATCGCATTTTAGTCAGATAAAATTTGAACGGCGATTAGACCTCTTTTGCGATTCACACTCATGATTCTGTTTTATCGAAGGAAAACCTTCAAGTACTCGTAGGGACCGAACGGTTTGTCCTACAGAGCTCCGGGTGGTCTCAAACATTTTTAAAAATTCTGTACTATTTAAAATTGGTGAAAAAACGATACCTTTATTTCGAGAGTTTTCGAGCTAGGGCACTCTTGAAAATTTCAACCCTTAATTTTCACCCCTTAGAAGTGACCTACATCAACCAAAAGCTTCGCGGCACAACTAGACCCCAAATGGAGCCCATATACCAAATTTGAACCAAATCGGTCCAGTGTTGCTAAGAAAAGTGCCGCGTACGGCGTACGGCGTACGGCGGACGGCGGACGGACGGAAATTTTTTTATTCGATTTTCGGATTCTACGTACCTTGAAACGTAAAACATCAAATTTTGAGGGGGGTTAATTTTTTTTTTCTTGCTCGATTCCAAAGGTTTATTATTGAAAATAATAAACCAAAAAACGTCTGCCAAGTGGGTGTGGCTCATAGCTTCCTCGTATCCATAACCCGATTATATAGATGATCCGATGCATAGTAGTTAATCTCAAAACACCGATCTCTAAGTACCTTCCCCTACCCTCATAGGGGACCATCTACACGCTAATCTGGACAATCGTAGAAAATTTCATCAAATTCGGATGAAAAATTAAGTGAGTAGATGTATGTGATTGGATCAAAAAAATACTTAGCCTCGGCTGGGATTCGAACCCGCGACCCCTGGGGGACAGTTGAAGTCATGGCTGTTACAAGGAATTCACGTTTGCGCATGCGCAGTCGCTTCTATCAGTCCGGGGATGATGATTTTCATAGGAGACCACCTACAACCCAATCCACATAATCCCTGAAAATTTCATCGAAATCGGGTGGTAAATGTAAAAGTTATGGCCGTTACAAGGAAATTCACGTTTGCGCATGCGCAGTCGCTTCTATCAGTCCGAAGGTGATGATTTTCATAGGGGACCGTCTACACACCAACCCGCACAATCCCTGTAAATTTGATAGAAATCGTACAATAGCTTCGTATAGTTATGCGCGTTACAAGGAATTCATGACAGACAGACAGACAGACACACAGACACGGAACCGAAATTGTTCAGAAAGGTCTAAAACGCAAAACGCGAGTGAAAATTTTGATTTTGGAGAACTTTTTTTTTCGTCCTTGAAAAGTGAAAACAAAGCTTCCGCTACCTTGGTAGACTCCTAAGCAATAATAAATAGTGACAATGGGAAAGCTGTAATCTCTGCAGACGAATGACCTATACAGGAAAATAATAAATCTTAGTGAAATAATTTGCACCGCTTAAATTGTTGATATTGCGGCGAAGTTTTTCAAAAAACGTGTTTTTCGATCGCCTCTTGTATACGCACCAGGTATCTTAATAGTTACATACTAAGCTCAATTTTATTTCCTCCAAAGTTTAGTCGTTTGGAGAGTTTTCCAAAAGGTGGAATATGATGAGCCAGAATGACCGGTGGGTGAAACGGGAAAAGCGTGACAAAATCTCATGAGTTCAAGCCAAGATGAACTGCCAAGAAGCTGCGGGCTGAAAAGGGTAAAATATTTTCCCTTTTTGGTTTATTATTTTCAATAATGAACCTTTGGAATCGACCAAGAAAAAAAAATTTTAACACCCCCTCAAAATTTGATGGTTTACGTTTCAAGGTACGTAGAATCCAAAAATCGAATAAAAATTTTGCCGTCCGTCCGCCGTCCGCCGTCCGCCGTACGCCGTACGCGGCACTTTTGCCACTTAGCATTGACCGATTTTGATGAAATTTGGTATGTAGGCTCCATTTGGGGTCTAGTTGTGCCCCGAAGCTTTTGGTTGATGTAGGTCACTTCTAAGGGTTCCAAAATCAATTTTGAAATTTTGAAAACGCCCTAACTCAAAAAATTTCGATATAAAGGTATGGTTTTTCCTTCAATTTAAGATTCTATAGAATTTTTAGAATTTTTTGAGACCACGCGGAGCTCTGTAGGACAAACCGTTCGCTCCCTACGAAAATTTAAGGGTTTTTATTGAAATATATATATATATATAAATCAAAACACGAGTGTGAATCGCAAAAGAGGCCTAATCTCCGTTCAAATTGAAGCTGACCAAAATGCGATCGATGGTTGGTGATTTTGATTTTTTTTTTATTTTTTTTTTTTTATTTTTTCTTTTTTCTTTTTTTTTATATTGGATGGTTGGTGATTTTGTAGACGAGCGATCTATATAAAAATAATAAACCATTGTGTAATAATTTGCAGCGTTTTTTCTTAGCCTCAACAAAACCTTAATTCAATCAAAAAACGGGGATTTACTCAGGGTACATAAATATGAAGGTTTGGACTATGATGAACATTGACTGACAGTAGACAACTGCTGAGAACGAAGGAAGCTGAGGACTAGAGTGGTCACATCTAGTGAGATCCTCAGATACGAAATGGCGTTGTCGTACTTTGAACTCTTTTTTCACGCTCCGGATTTTTTTCAAAATATAGTAGTTTGGCGATAGGTACCTAGTTGGAAAGTTTAACGCGCTTTCCAACGGTGGTCTTATTTTATCTTTTACACTGTAACAATTTTGCAGTAAAAGTTTTACCTTATTTAATAAGGTAGGTACCTAGTTATGGTATTTTTAATGATATAAGGTCAAAATCGCGAAAACAATATCTGCCAAGTGGGTTTAACACAACTAGTTTTCTCGTACCCGTAACACGATTGTGTAGATGATCCGATGCATAGTAGGTAATCTAAAACTTCAATCTCCAAGTACATTAGCTACATGCCAAAAATTACTGAAAATGTCATTGAAAACGGGACAAAAATGTAGGAGATATGGGAAGGAATTCACGTTTGCTCTTGCGCAGATATGATTTTTATAGGGGACCATTTACGTCCCATCCCGCCCCATCCCTGAAAATTTAACCGGAATCGGACAATAACTTATTGTAGGTTTGCCTGTGTGTTTGTCCTGATAGACAGGAAACCAAAATTTTTCAGAAAGGTCCAAAACGTAAAACACAAGTGGAAAATTCGATTTTGGAGTTTTGAATTGTTAAACCTTGAAAAGTAGAAACAATGCTTCCGTTACCTTGATGGACTCGGAAAAAATTGCATTTGCATACTGTACTGCATTTGAACTGCATAACTATGATCTGCGCTTCGATGAAACACAAAACAGTGCAGACGTCAAGACGTTCTCCGTTGCATGGAAACCTCCGCACCGGCGTTTGTAAACAGTGACATCTCTGTTTTGCGATTCCCTCTCTCTGAGGCGGAGTTCAGATGGACCGCTTGCCTTCAATCTTGACGTCAAGATTTCGAAGAGATATCAACTTCGGGGCCCTCAAAGTGGTCGTGGAGGATCGATGCCAACATAAAAAGCCGCAAATTATTGCGCAACGGTTTATTATTTTCCAGCAAAGATAACCTGTCTGTAAAGAACTCCTGTTTGCCATAAAGGGTGCCCACTAGGGCTGCGACATTGATCAAAAACATCCCTACATCGATTTTAACAAAAAACATCAACCAACAACATCACTGTCTTGAAACATCGATTTTTTTCAAAAACTTCAATAAGCCGTGTTTTAAGAAAAACCGCTGCAAATCATTAAACAACCGTTTATTATTTTTCTGTATATCTATACAGAAAAATAATAAAAAGTTAATAATAATAATTATTTATTATTAAAATAATTATTTTTAATAATAAATATTAAAAATAATTCACTCGTCTGCAAAGAACACATCCTTGCCTCTTCCTACCTTCAACTTAAATACTTCACAATCAAGTTTATTTGGAAGAAACAAAAGATAGACACTCGATTCGAAGAAATAGGAGGTTTGACAAGGGAAATTTGAATTCTGGTTGCTAAGGACGCAAAACTGAATACAACTCGAAAAAACGAACAGGGATTGCAATTTGGTCAGATGAAATTTGAACGAAATTAGGCCATTTTTGCGATTCACACTCGTGTTTCTGATTTATCGTAAGTACAACCCTCGTAGGGAGCGGAAGGTTTGTCCTGCAGAGCTCCGGGTGATCTCATTCAATTCTAAAAATTCAATACAATTTCAAATTGGTGAAAATGTTTTTGAAACTTCATTCATACTACTTTTTAAAATTCATTCAGTTCATTTTATTTAAATAGGATTTTTGGATTCTAGATACTTTGAAACGAAAAACATCAAATTTAAGGGGGGGGGGGTTAAGTTCTTTTCTTGGTCGATTCCAAAGGATCATTATTGAAAATAATAAACCAAAATTGGATCAATGAGGTTTTCGCCCTAAGCACCGAACTGAACTTATGTCAATAATAAAAACTCCCAAACAACGTGCAGGTGTATCACTCCAGAGCTTTGAAAACTTCCACTATAATTTGAATTTCGGAAAAGGTTTTGTACTTAGAAAATAGAATAATATCACATCAATTTGTCAAAACGCTTTGTATTTTGCAATAAAAATTAGGAACTCAAACTTCAACCTTTTTTTTTTGTATTTGTACTTGTAAAAATGAGCCTCAAACAGATACTCAAACTAGATAAAAGCAATAAGAGATAACAGGGGAAAAGAAGAAACATGGATGGAATCCCAAGTAAAACATCAATCTCATGAAAACATCGATGTTTTCGAAATATTGACGTCGACGTCGCAACCCTAGTAGGTACCTACCTTTTGATGGGAAGTATCTACCAGCAAAACATCCAAGTTCCAGGGATAAAGTCATCAGCAGAGTCAATTGGTGACGTCACTATTATTTCGCTTCAGAAATCAAGTTCTCCAAAACCAAAATTTCCACTAGGATTTTACTTTTTAGGCCTTCCTGGACAACTTTGGTTCCGTTTCTGTCGTCTGTCATGAAATCCTTGTAACGGGCAAAACTATACGAAGTTATTGTCCGATTTCGATTAATTTTTCCATGGATTGTGCGGGTTGGTGTGTAGATGGTCCCTTATGACAATCATCGCCTTCGGACTGATAGTACCTGCTACGCAGGCGCAAAACTGAATTTCTTGGTACCTAACATGAAATCCTTGTAACGGGCAAAACTATACGAAGTTATTGTCCGATTTCGATTAATTTTTCCATGGATTGTTCAGATTGGCGTGTAGATGGTCCCCTGTGAAAAGCATCGCACCCGCACTGATAGTAGCCAATGTACATGTGCAAATGTGAATTCTTTGTAACAGCCACAACTTCTACATTTTCCGATTTCGTTGAAAATTTAAGGGATCATGCGGATTGAGGTGCAGAAGGTAGCTAGTGCTTAGAAAGCTGTCACACCCACTTGACAGACTTCAAAATGAATCTACTAACCTTTTTTTTTTTTAATAATTGACTTTTTAGACCCCGAATAATAATATTGGTGAATCGATTAGTCCGTTCGAAATAATCATCGATTCCGTCAACCGATTATTGTTTGGTCGGTATCCATCCCTTAGAAGTAAGTACCAGTTCTGGTAACATCATCATCTAATTACATAAAACCCCAACCGTACGTATGTATGTACGTATGCACGTCGGAGGAATCGGAAGCGTCAGGATTTAGATGAGACGCGGAGGAGAGAGCTATCTCGCGGGATAAAATTCCAAACTGTGTGAAGTGTAACTCTAATATCCCTCTCCTGATATTTGAGTTTTTCTGAAATTAAAAAAATAAATAAAAATGTGGAAGATGGTGGAAATACCACTTTTGTGCTTCAAGGTACCGTAAAACCGTCAAACTTTACCCCAAGATTTACTCCAAAACATTTCCAAATACAATTTCTCCCACTCGAAATGTGTTAAATTGATTTTTTTTAATAGGTTAATTGATCTTCAGGGCTTCCTGAACATTTTGAGTGGTCGAGCTCATTGATCAGATAATGGTAACCCCCCTATTTAATTGTTTAAATGTTGGAGTAAAGTTACCTACGAGTGCGTCTATCTTTACTCCACTCTCAAAAACTCACGGGTATCGCTACAGAAACGGGCAGTGGTGCAATGTTACTCGTCGGGATTGAATTAATTACCCCAGAAATACTTGATAATATCAAGTATTTATAATATTAAATATAAAATATATTCTGAAAAATTGAACTTTTTAGCTTGAAACATATTGTTTAGTAATGCATGCATTCCAGGGGACGTCCCATTGGATAAGCATTAGATCAGTTAACCAGTTGGTAAGCGATAAAACTGTTTCACTCGATGTAATTTGGTTTATTACTTTAGGCAAGAAATAGTGACCCCCCCCTCACCATTATCTACCAAAACATTTCTAGCGGCATGGGAGCCTAGAATCCGAAGAGCATTAAATGCTCTTTTAAAATTTTTAAAATCCATGATCTACGATACCCAACATGCGAATTCGAGTTCACCCCCCCCCCCCCCAACCACCACCAATGGTGCCAGTCTGGCACCAAAGGGGGAATACGTCGTAACATTGCACTTTCATCTATTAGTTTTAGTAGGCGGTCCGTCGAGGTTCACATCCGTATTCAAGGTGAAACACAAAAAAAAAGAAATAAGCGGTTTACTTATGGCATCATGGCACCATGTCCTGGCACCATGGTGGCACCACTATTATTTCCTTGGTGCTACAGAGAATAATTCATGAAAACCCGGAGGTATAATGAGAATTTTTCCTCAATTTCAAAGCTTGGGTACAATTAGTAAGCAGTAAAGGAACCGAAATTTTGAAAAATCGGATATTTTGTGAATATTATCCCCCCACTACACCCCCCCCCCCTTGCAAATTTTGGTACTCTGGTGAAATTATGTACAACTCGGAAGTTATTTGAGTCAAACAAAAAAGAAACTCACTAATCGGTTGGAAATTGAGGCCTGGGCAAATTTTACAGGATTATTCCCGCAAACGCAAGTTTTTTAAGCATTAACCCCCCCTTTCCCCCCCCTTAAAAGGCAAAATTCGAAATTCCGGCGCCGTAGTGCACAACTAGATAGTTTCCCGCGTCGAACAAAAAAAGAACCACAAAAATCGGTTGAGAACTAAGGCCTGGGCAGACGACACAAGATTATGCCCAAAAATGCACGTTTTTTGAGCATTAACCCCCCCTTTCCCCCCCTTAAAAGGCAAAATTCGAAATTCCGGCGACGTAGTGCACAACTAGATAGTTTTCCGCGTCGAGCAAAAAAAGAACCAGGAAAATCGGTTGAGAACTAAGGCCTGTGCAGACGACACAAGATTTTGTCACACACACACACACATACACACATACACACATACACACACACACACACACAGACATACACCTATGGTTTTTTTTCGCGGATTTGGATTCAGAATGGTCTAAAACGGATTACTGTGTGGTTATTTTTTTTTTCTGTTGAGTGTTGTCCAACTTCACCCCAGATCGATCTTATAAGGACGCCCAAGTCTTACTGTGGGACGTCCTAAAAATACAAGTTATAGGTACCAAAGAAAAATATAAATTCCAATGATCATTTATTTCAACGAATTTGCTTGAAATGCAATATTTCTGGTTAAGAGATCACAATTTCAGTCTTCCAGTATAGACAGACTTATGTAGGTAATCGAGCAAAACTTTCTACAAGTAAAGAAATATTGAAGGACAATAAACGATAAACGAATGACTTAACAAAATCACAGAAAAAGTCTGTTTCACATTCGATAACTTTCAAATAAATTGCAATGGTAAATTTCAAAGTTAACCCACGAGTAAATAATATGGTAAATCACAACTTATGAGACCAAAGCACGTTTATGTTCATATCTTAATGCAGCTGTTCAGTTGTAAAGTTTCGGTAGGGGCGCGTACCAAGCTTTTTCTCATTTCTTCTCCCCATCCCTAACTTCTGACATGAGATACACTAGAAACCTTACATTCAACACTGCAAAAATTATAAAACTCAAATATTTTTCGAGATTAAATAAGAAAAATATGAGTGAGGCTACCTTTATCCCAACCTTTATAGTGGAGTAAAGATACCCAGTTTTTGGAGTAAAGTTACCATCAAATTTTTGGTAAACAAAGGCATAACTAAGAAAACACTTTTTTGAGAATTTGATTAGTATATTTTGTTCAAAATAAGATATTGAAAGTGATATGATGAGGGCTTGCCTGGTAAATCCACTCCAAACACCTGATATGGTAAAAATTGTGGAGCACGAGAAACAGGACAAAAACAGCTGAACAGGAGACTATGACTGATAACAGCTGATAACATGGATAAAGGCGCCATCGCAAGCCGCATCGATTCTCTGGGATGTGGAGAATAACGAAAACACAATACCAAGCTAACTTTTATCCAAGTTCTACCATGCTTACGTCACAATTGAAGATTCTCACTTTTTGGGGTAAAGTTACCCCTGGTTGGGTAAAGTTTGACGGTTTTACGGTACTTAAAACCCCAACCGTACGTATGTATGTACGTATGCACGTCGGAGGAATCGGAAGCGTCAGGATTTAGATGAGACGGGGCGGAGGAGAGAGCTATCTCGCGGGATAAAATTCCAAACTGTGTGAAGTGTAACTCTAATATCCCTCTCCTGATATTTGAGTTTTTCTGAAATTAAATAAATAAATAAATAAATAAAAATGTGGAAGATGGTGGTAATACCACTTTTGTGCTTCAAGGTATCGATATATTATCTACGATTTGTTTTTTCCTGCATTAAGCAGGCTTTTCAGCTAGTTTCATAATAATATGAACTACTAATTCATTTGAAAATCACAGCCAGTTTCTGACCCACTTGAACGTGCTCTTCAATATTTCGAAATTTATTTGTAAGCTCTTTCTCAGAATCCTTTCGGTTGAGAGAAATTGAAAACCCAAAAGACCTCTTGAAGATGAGAGCGAAGGATTTAAATTACGGTTATAGCTGGCGCCCTCCGGAGAACATCACGAAAGGGCTCTGGCGCCCGGCACTGAGATTAGTTAGTGTGGAGACACTCGCCACTCAACTTTATCTTTCAGGGAGAACGGCGAGGTGCATAAACAATGTTACGGCTGTGTACATGAACCTACAACACTCTATAATGTGCCTGTCATATAATAAAAACGTCTGCCGAGGGGGTGTGGCACGTGGTTTCTCCATATCATAGTAGTGGAGCCTATTCGTTTAGGTGATCGTCGGAACGTATGTTCAACTTTCCTCATAATTTGAAAATTGTTGTTAAGACAGGCTCTTTCCTGGTTTAGGAAACCGCAATGGTGGTTGGGACCAGGCTAGGACAAAACCTGTAGTTCAGTCAAGTCGAAAAAAAACTATGCAAATTATTACACAAAAGTTTATTATTTTGCTGTATAGATCACTCGCCTGCCAGCTTTGCCATTGCCACTGCAGCCATCCATATGTTTTCGTTAGGAAATTTGATTACTGGCTAGGACGCACAACCACAGAGTACTGGAGACAAGTTTGTCACAACTGAGTTCAACTCGAAGAAACGAACCACGATTGCGTTTTGTTCAGCTAAAATGTGAACGGAGATTAGGCCTCTTATGCGATTCACACTCGTGTTTCTGATTTATCTTTAGTCCAACCCCCAAGTTAGGGAGCGAACGTTTTGTCCTACAGAGATCCGGGTGGTCTCTAAAAATGCTAAAAATTCAATACTATCTTAAATTGGTGAAAAAACAATTCCTTTATTTAGAGAGTTTTCGATTTTTTTGGTTTATTATTTTCAATAATGAACCTTTGGAATCGACCTAGAAAACAAATTTTAATCCACCCTCTAAATTCGTTGGTTTACGTTTCAAGGTACGTAGAATCCAAAAATCGAATACGAATTTGGCCGTACGCGGCACTTTCCTCAGTTAGCATTGACCTATTTTGATGAAATTTGGTATGTAGGCTCCAATTGGGGTCTAGTTGTGCCCCGAAGCTTTTTGTTGATGTAGGTCACTTCTAAGGGTTGAAATTTTGAAAACTCCCTAACTCAAAAAATTTTGATATAAAGGTATTGTTTTTCCATCAATTTAAGATAGTATTGAATTTTTAGAGACCACGCGGAGCTGTGTAGGACAAACCGTCCGCTCCCTAACTTGAGGGTTGGACTCACGATATATCAGAAACACGAGTGTGAATCCCTTTTTTTTTACTTTATTTTATTTAGGCGCATGCAACCTGTTCTGGTCATGGGCGCCAAATACAAAAGTTAACAATTATTATTTGTGAATCGCAAAAGAGGCCTAATCTCCGTTCAAATTTTAGCTCACCAAAATGCGATCGGTGTTTTTCTTCATGCTGGTTGGTGGTAACAATGGCAAAGCCGTGTTCTTTGCAGACTAGTCATCTATACAGAAAAACAATGAACCTGTTTGAACTTACTTCATGCTCAACCAATAGCTGCTCCTTCCAAAAACCACCATCCACATTATTAACTT
Organism: Apolygus lucorum; assembly: GCA_009739505.2. NCBI lineage: Eukaryota > Metazoa > Arthropoda > Insecta > Hemiptera > Miridae > Apolygus > Apolygus lucorum. The sequence goes on along the minus strand of CM019169.2, from coordinate 18,849,436 downwards.
CCATTTTCCTTTCCACAAACCATCTGTCATTAAACAGCTCACATTTTTACATTCTTCATAATTCACCATAGAACCTTATCACCATAGAACAGTTTTTGCAATCAATCTCCATAACATAATAGTTACCTTTACATCCACTTACATGGATGTCTTTGTTATTTTACATCCATGCTTACTTTCATATTTTTTCTTCACATATTGTTGTATGTTTATACAGCACCATATTTAAACTTTAAAAATATTGTTATGTAATGTAAAACCATCGTAATTCCTGGACTACGCCAAAATTACCAATGCAGCATGAGCCTTCAGGACAACCCTGCTCAGAGCCTGGATTTCTGCTGGCAGCCATTTTACACACACTCTTTCTATTGTTCCCTTGCCAACCTGCTCGCTCAAACCGTTTTCCAAGAACTTCCAAATTGTGGTGTGTAATTCTTCAAAAGAAGTAGTGTTTTTGTGATAAACGAGAGGGACTTGAACACAAAATCTCTGAAGCAGTGTGGTATTGCTCCAATCCTACCTATTTTGGACTTGGGATAGCTGGACCACCTGTACTCTTCTTCAACCTTCTTTCTTCCTGGAAGCTGCCTTTGATTTCTGGTGGAAGCTGCCTGTCCTGCCTACATTCTTCTGGAAAACTTTACATCTGGGACTGATCACCCCACAGCTAAGCCCTTTTTTTCTTATCTTTCACTTGGCCATTTAGGGAAACAATAGAACTTTTCAATTTAAAACCATTACAAAACCTGCTTTTCAACTTTTCAATAAACTCACATTCTTGTTGATGTTTCTTCAATTCAAACTCTGTTTTTTTTTTCTTCTTTATCACCTGATCACCACACTGCAAATTTCACTTTAGGTAGGTACCTAACCTAGCTAAGTTCTTTCCCCTTCAGGGGTGGTCCTTCGAGTCTTCAACTCTTTTTCTCTTTACATTTTGATCATTCACATTAATTAGTGTTGGATAATTACTGTATCCAAAGCAGTATTTCCATACTAAACAAAACCTTTGTGTAATAATTTGCAACGTTTTCTTGGTCGATTACAAAGGTTCATTATTTCATTTTTGGTTTATTGTTTTCAATAATGAACATTGGAATCGAGCAAGAAAACATTTTTTAACTCCCCTCAAAATTTCATGTTTTACATTTCAAGGTACCGCTTTGGTTCAAATTTGGAATAGTTGTTCCCCGAAGCTTTTGGATGACGGCAGTCACTTCTAAGGGGTGAAAATCAAGGGTTGAAATTGTCCTAGCTTGAAAAAACTGTCGAAATAAAGGTAGGTACCTATTGTTTTTTCACCAATTTAAAACAGTAGTGAATTTAAAACAGAGACCACCCGGTCTTTGTTTTCACTTTTCAAGGTTGGAAAAAAAGTTCTCCAAAATCAAAATTTCCGCTCGCGTTGTAAGTTTCAGGCCTTCCTGAACAAATTTGGTTGCGTGCTGTCTATCTGCGTCTGTCAGTGATGTAATAAATTCTTGTAAAGGGAGAACTGCTATTGTCCCATTTCGATAACATTTTCAGGGATTGTGCGGGTTGGCGAGTCGATGGTTCCCCATGAATGTTGTTTTGATTGATGTTTTGAGGCTACATATCGATACCTTAAAGCACAAAGGGGCTATGTCCAAAAACGGAGTTTCGAGAAAAACGCAAAATAATTTATCACCAGTGCACAATTCCTAAAATAGTGGCTTATTGCACCAAACTCGTTATTTTCTTCAAGAAATTGTCGAGCTATAATCGTCAAGAAGGTCAATAATACTTTTGTTAAATTTGAGTTTTTCTGAAGTTGAAAAAAATTGAAAATGTGGTAGATGGATGGACATAGCGTCTTTGTGCTTCAAGGTATCGATATCATTGGATCATCCTAACAATAGTATTATTGATACGAGGGAAGCCCTGTGCCTCACCTTTCGTGAGGGTCTACTCAAATTTGGATCAACAGATGGTTTTGGATTCGGCGTCTCGTCTGACCGCGGGATCGTCTTCTGTGTCGACCTGCGAGGTTCACCCTCCGCCGAGCATCTGTCAGTTCAGCCCTCCGTCCGTCCCCCGGGGGATCCTCGGGTTACAACGTGATTTCCCTCCCTCCCCCACCGACGCGGCCGCCCGGAGCCTCCGTCAACCCCGGTCCGTTATTACCGGAGCCTCCTGCCCCCGTCGGCGCCCGGAGGTCCCGACGTTCTTGCCGCAGCCGGCTTCCCTCACAGATCGGTGTTACCCCCTCCAGCCGTCACCGCGGCAACCCCTGATGATTTCAGTCATTGCAGCCACTAGTTAGCGGAGCTGGCAGTTTATTAGGGTGTCTCAGTCGGTCGCCGTTCGTTCCTCGTTAGTATTTCCGTAAATTACTGGCGCTCAACTTTAAAAGTTGCATCTAAATTTGAAATGTTCAAGGATTTTGGAAATTCATTAGTGCTTCAGTCTAGGGATCGAAAAGATAAACGATTGCCTCTGGAATCATCAAAATCGAACAATAATTGATAGAGAAATATGGGAAAACACGTTTATACGTTTATACTGCTCATCTGCTGGCAAAATCTTTGGCATTCAGAGAAACGCAGTTCGAATTTTGGCTCACAGAGGTTATCGCCAGGACTGTCGTGATTGTTTTATATCATTAGGTATACTCACATTACCTTCTGTTGGTTTATTATTTTCAATAATGAACCTTTGGAATCGACCAAGAAAAAAAAATTTTAATACCCCGTCAAAATTTGATGGTTTACGTTTCAAGGTACGTAGAATCCAAAAATCGAATAAAAATTTGGCCGTTCGTCTGCCGTACGCGGCACTTTCCTCAGTTAGCATTGACCGATTTTGATGAAATTTGGTATGTGGGCTCCATTTGGGGTCTAGTTGTGCCCCGAAGCTTTTGGTTGATGTAAGTCACTCCTAAGGGTTCCAAAATCAATTTTGAAATTTTGAAAACGCCCTAACTCAAAAAATTTCGATATAAAGGTATTGTTTTTCTTTCAAATTGAGATTCTATAGAATTTTTAGAATTTTTTGAGACCACGCGGAGCTCTGTAGGACAAACCGTTCGCTCCCTACGAAAATTTAAGGGTTTATATTGAAATATATATATATATAAATCCAAACACGAGTGTGAATCGCAAAAGAGGCCTAATCTCCGTTCAAATTAGAGCTGACCGAAATGCGATCAATGATATAATGGTTGGTGATTTTGATTTAAAAACAAATTTTTTTTTTGATTTTTTTTTTGATTTTTTTTTCTTTATATTGGATGGTTGGTGATTTTGTAGACGAGTGATCTATATAAAAATAATAAACCGCTGTGTAATAATTTGCAGCGTTTTTTTAATTAAAGAATGCTTGGTTCTGGCACATAAAAACAGTGCGGATTGGAAGAAGGGTAGCGACGTCCACGATTATCAAACTAGAGGCTGCGATAAGTTGATTTCAATATTCAATAGACTGAAAAGATGTCAAAATTCCAGTAACTATTGGGCCATAAAATTGTACAATAAACTGCCGATTAACTACAAGAAATTAGACATGAACAATTTCAAAAAGCAAATTACAAATTTTTTGAAGAATCATGCATTTTATTCAACTGATGATTTCCTCCAGTTTCACTTTTAACACAGTTTTGTTGAATCTCAAAATCACTTAGTTTTCTTTTTCGTCATAATTGAGAAGAAAATTGAAAGTAGTACGCTCATTTATGTGCCTGACTTTGTACCTACAATTTTAATTATTTACATTGTTCTTGTTATGATGGGGTTTTAATTATTCTGTAATTTGTTCCTTGGCAGTGATAGAAGCCTGGGATTTCGATTTTTGGGCTGTGATTGTATTTTGTTTTGCATTGTTGAGTTTTAATGAGTATTGTTGTGAGACATGATCTGTTAAGGGCCTTGGTCCATCTCCGCTGTGTTTTTTTTTTTTTTTTTTTCAATCTGACGTTTGTTATATACCACTGGTATGAAAAACAATAAAGAGCTCTCTCTCTCTATATATATATATTAAGTCGGTAAAATGGGCATTTTAACTGGATATTTTGGATTTAACTGGATATTTTGGTAGGATGGAAATTTTGATACGTTCTAAGATCTTCACATGTTCCATCTTATAATCATCAAACTATCCTGGGCAACGCTTGGGTTTACCACCTAGCCTGCCTTAAATACCATTATTTTCAAGCTAAATAGGAGGAGCTAAATGATTGGTTGTTAAAAGCCAAACAATGAGCAAGACCTATCCTCGCTTGGTGCAGGAGTTTAAACCTCATGGAAATAAATTAGCAAATAATGAAACGTTTTTAATAGCAGTAATTCTACAAATTATAGTGGATGAAACATTTTCTTGTTAACGATTCTCCTTTTAACGCTTGTTTGTTCGTCTTTCTCATTCCACACCCATTCGTGATATGGTTCTGCGTAATATTCCGAGGCGATGTTACAGGCGTTGTTTGTAGCCATTAAAAACCAATAAAATCTCGAAAAACGAAAGAGCTATCAGTAATTATCAATGATGATTCTTTTGATGGCAACCCTTCCGTTGGTCAGTCGAGAAAAGATCGGGGATCGCGAGAGGTCGACGAGGTCCAGTGATGATCAGATTAATTAATTTGACGGTCTGAAAATATAATGAAAACATTTATACGTTTATAATGAGATGAATTCGTGGCGCCACGATACGTTGATAATAATGAGAGGCTAAAGTGAACGGGGGGGGGGGGGGAGTGTAGTATGATTTCTAGACAAAAGATAGCACTGGCGTCGTACCAAACTTAGTTAGATTTTAATGCACTGGATGTTTTTATTACGTTTGATATTTTGATACATTAGATATTCCGATACATAGGATATTTTGATAGGTTGCACATTTTGGGAGATGGGATACCTTTTGGTTTATTATTTTCAATATGGAACCTTTGGAATCGACCAAGAAAAAAAATTTAACCCTCCTCAAAATTTGTTGGTTTACATTTCAAGGTACGTAGAATCCGAAAATCGAATAAAAAATTTTCCGTCCGTACGCGGCACTTTTCCTAGCAGCCCTGGACCGATTTGGTTCAAATTAGGTATATGGGCTCCATTTGAGGTCTAGTTGTGCCGCGAAGCTTTTGGTCAGTCAGTTCTAAGGGGTGAAAATTAAGGATTGAAATTTTCGAAAGTGCTCTAGCTCGAAAACTCTCGAAATAAAGGTATCGTTTTTTTCACCAATTTTAAATAGTATTGAATTTTCAAAAATTTTGAGACCACCCGGAGCTCTGCAGGATAAACTGTTCGCTCCCTACGAGTACTTAAGGGTTTTCCTTCGATAAATCAGAATCGCGAGTATAAATCGCAAAAAAGGCCTAATTTCGTTCAAATTTTATCTGACTAAAATGCGATCGCTGTTCGTTTCTTCGAGTTGTATTCAGTTTTGCTTCCTTAGCGAACCGTAATCAAATTTCCATATGAAGCCCCCTTTTTCGAATCGAGTGTGAAGCGTTTAGTTCTTCCTAATAAACTTCATTGTGAAGGTGTGAAGGCAGTATAGTGTGGTAGGTTGGTGGGTAAAAGAAAATTGGTGGGTAAAAAAAATAGGTGATAAAAAGGTGGTAGGTTAAAAACAACACTGCAAATCATTGCCCAAAGGTTTATCATTTTCTGTATAGATCACCCTTCTGTATAGATCCCTCCCTACCAACCAAAGGTACCTACTATCTACTAGAGCATTTTTGAAAATTTCAACCCTTCATTTCCACTTGGTTGGTGGTTGGGGTTGAAATGTTCAAAAATGCCCTAGTAGGTACCTACGGTTGGTAGGGAGGGATCTATACAGAAGGGTGATCTATACAGAAACAAATAAACCTTTGGCCAATGATTTGCAGCGTTTTTCGTTCGTGTTGTGGTGAAGTTTTCAATCGAAAAAACGTCTGCCATGTGGGTGTGGCACATAGCTTCCTCGTATCCATAACCCGATTGTATAGATGATCCGATACATAGTAGTTAATCTCAAAACATCAAAACAAGTTAATCCTTAACATCCTTGAAAATTTCATTGAAATCGGATGGAAAATGTAAAAGTTATGGCCGTTACAAGGAAATTCACGTTTGCGCATGCGCAGTGGCTACTATCAGTCCGAAGGTGGTGATTTTCATAGGGGACCATTTAAATACTAATCTGTAACATCCCTGAAAATTTCATTGAAATCGGATAGAAAATGTAGAAATTATAGACGTTACAAGGAAATTCACGTTTGCGCATGCGCAGTGGCTACTATTAGTCCGAAGGTGACGATTTTCATAGGGGACCATCTACACACCAACCCGCACAATCCCTGAAAATTTCATCGAAATCGGACAATAACTTCGTATAGTTATGCGCGTTACAAGGAAATCATGACAGACACACAGACAGACAGACAGACAGACACACAGACAGACAGACACGGAACCAAAATTGTTCAGGAAGGTCTAAAACGCAAAACGCGAGTGAAAATTTTTATTTTAGAGAACTTTTTTCTTTCGTCCTTGAAAAGTGAAAACAAAGCTTATGCTACCTTGGTAGACTCGGAAGCAATAATGAGATCTACGCGGATTTTCAAGAAAAAAATTGAATGTTCACGGGTCGTAGTTTCAGGTCAGTTGACCAGTCTTCCGAACTGTGAATTGATAATTTATACCGTCAAATAATTAATTATTATAATAAACATTGTTCTATCAGCCTGCGCTTCGTTCCTTCTACAGCGCTTCAGAGCGCTCACCTGCAATAGTGACTCCCTAGCTTCCAACCCAAATTTGGAGCACTTCTACACGTTGGATTTGGATTTTTTTAGAATATTTATACAAAATTATTTGCGGCCCTGAATGTATTACAAATTTAGGTAGGTATCAAGCGTTTGTTTGTTAATACATCAACTAGCTACATTTGAGGTATTTTACATCAGGTAACTATCTAGATATTTACTAGAGTGTTGAGAAATACTTTAAAATGAGCGAAAGTTATTTTCAGTGAGTGGAATTTCACTTACGGGAATTGAGTAAATTTTTGCTCGTTCCAAGATTCGATAACGTCCCGGGTATTCGAATTTTTTTGTTCTATTGAAACCGGTGAGATGATAGTGTTCTCAGTAGAAAAGGTTCATTTCATTGAAACGGGCGTGAATGAACACGATAATAGAATAACCCAAAATAAATAATCGATTAATTCTATCGAGGGTATATTATTTAATATTATGATCTTTGTCGCTTACTGATGGTGTTTCGATTAGTCTCAAATCTACAATCTGGCTGAATTAATTTGTAATTTGAGAGTCCATTAATTCTGATGGTTTCACTGTAGAGGGTAACGCCCTATTCTACGGGGAAGACCGTTCTCTAGGCTCTATTCAAACGGTATCAATTGCATACGCGCTATTGAATTTCAAATTAGTTTGATTTTGGCTCCTTGTCGTTCGGCTTTTTTTATCAAGACTTGATAAAATCGACCTTATGTCAGTGGGTTTATAAACTTTATAAAAATATAATGATATAAACTTTATTATATTTCTTGACTTTGAATGATTGATTAGAAGATTGATAGACTGCGGTTATACTAAGTGGGTCTTCTCCCTCAAATTTATAGGTGAATTTCCGCTGCCGCAAAAATGAACACAATATGAATCTACGGGGATGGATTTTGTATTGCATCCGAGTCTACCTAGGTAGCGGAAGCATTGTTTTCACTTTTCAAGCTTGAAAAGAAAATATTCTCCAAAATCAAAATTTTCACTCACGTTTTACGTTTTAGACCTTCTTGGACAATTTTGGTACCAGCTGGTACTGATGTCTGTCATGAAATCTTTGTAACGGGCAAAACTGTGCAAAGTTATCGTCCAAGTTCGTAGAAATTTTCAGGGATTGTGCGTATTTGGGTGTAGATGGTCCCCTATAAAAATCATGGCCCCGAAACTGATAGTAGGCAAGGCAATGTGAATTTACTCGTACCAGTCATAACTTTTACATTTATCTACCCGAATTCGATGAAATTTTCAGAGATATGTGGGTTGAGGTGTAGATGGTCAACTATTCGAGTAGTGCAAGGTACCTGGAGATCGATGTTCATGTCATTCATGTCACTCAGTCGGGCTTTCTTAAATTTCGAAATGAAGGCACCCACATCTCTGGGATTCTATGCGGAAATCTATACAGAGAAATAATAAACCATTGTGTAATAATTTGCTGCATTTTTTTCGATTTTGTTTACACGCTGACCGGTCCTGTTAAATTATCTTCAAGAATTGACGAGGATTAGACTTCCTACCGATTTCAGAACTCTTGTCATCTGAATTCAGAATTCTTGAACAGAAGATTTGTCACAATTTCACATCAACATCATGATCTTGAGCATGTAGGTACTGCCAAAAGTACTAAAATGAGTGTCATGACTGGCATGAAAAATCTGAAAATAGTCAAATTCTATTTAAAATGTGATTCGCCACAATTTTTTTTGGAGAAACAAAATTTCGGACATGAAAAATTCTTTAAAATAATTTTCTGAGAATATGGTATTATAGAAAAATGTCTAATAACATTGATAGGATTTCGATAGGAGTTTTTTTAAATCACCCATTTTGGTACGAAAGAGAATTTCCTATTTATATATTTAGTAGGTGAACTGTTATTGAAAACGGTATTTAATTTTGAATCGGATTAAGAAAAGAAGAAGACCCGAGGATTCTTCCATCCCCGTCACGGAACACAGAATCAATTAACCCTGCAAAGGGAAGAGGTATGGGAGGCTCCTACGGGTAATCCCCAGGTAAACAAAGCTCTGCCTGATAATACCTTCTCTGCGGCTCAGTTGCGTTTCCTAATAATAATGGCTTCTCAATCCACAGGTCTAATTAGGGAAAAAATGATCCGAGTCGAGACGAAGGTTGGCTCCAGACTGCAGGTGGCGCCCTGCGCTTCAACTACCGAATTGATGTTTACATAGGTTCAGATTTCTCAGCGATAGGGCCCGTCCTAAGGGTATTTTCCTTCCCCACCACAGTGGGAAAGGAAGCTTTGAATTTTAGTTGTAAATCTTGTACATAAAATAAGTGCAGATCGTCATTATTTTTATTTATTTGGAATTCAACTGTTCGATGATTGTGGCATAACGGATTTTTCATCCTTTTAAATCTAGATTTGTGTGTCCACAATGAAAGAAATCTCCAAATTTTCTTATTCTATTTTTATGAATTTTTCATTTTATTTTTTCACAGACATCATCAGTAGGTCGTCCATCAGAATATTGCAGTATGAAGGGTTGAAGTACGATATGGAAGAAATATAATATTATAAATAAGTAGAAGAAATGGAATTTTCAAAAGGTGAAGAATGATAATAAAATTTCATTCATTGTGGTCGCTTCAACATTATTTAGACAATTTTTTCTTCAAATTCTGATCTTGAACGTATCCTTATAAGTACGTTATAATTTATTTGAGTCCTGAATAAAGTTTTGGAAAAACGACGATCTAAAATTTCATAAAAATGTCAAAATACCATATTTAATTTTAATTTATTCCTATGGAAAATTTGTGGTCAATACAATATTTTGGTTTGAAATCACAACAACCCTAATAAAATCACAATATTTAAATCTATTGATGAACAAAAGCTTGACTCCACAAAATGGGGTAGTTGCATGATATTTTAATTTTTTTCTGGGTAGTGAATCTTTATTGAAGTAGGTACATATCTGTAAGTAAAACTCATAGAAACTCCTCCTAAAAAATTAGAGTCTTTGAAAAAAACGGAATTTTCAGATCCAAGTGAAACAAGGTGACTTGCAGTGAAAATTTTGATTTTGGAGAACATATTTGTTTCAACCTTGAATAGTGAAAACAATTCTTCCACTACCTTGGTAAACTCGGAAGCAAAAATTTTATTCAATTACTTATTATGATCATAATTGGTCATAATTTGGAAAATTCATTTAGTTGAACTATAGAGCTGAAGATGATAATTTGGTCAGTGAAAATCAGAAACAAATAACTTTTGATTTCGCGGCAAGTATTAGCTCTTCATAAGCTGAGCCCCGACGGCGCCGCTGAAGAAGTTGATGGATTGCAAGTAGCTGATAAAAGATAAGCCGAGAAGGGCATCAACTCGGAGAAACGTAGTAAGAGATTTTCTTGTAATAGCTACTTATTTTATTTTTCCACTAAAACGAAAGAAAAAACCTCAACCGAGAAATGCGTCGAAAAAACTCAACTACTTTCACGTAAGGAGTGCAACCTATACGGAGCACGGACTAGATTGATGAAGGGCGTTCTTGAGCTGCCTGGGCATATCAGGCGATCCAGTGGCGCTAATTGATTTCATAGCATTCCCACAGAAGTCTAATTACCCCCTGGGCGAAAAAGCGTTGATTCCATCCCCGTCAGGGAAGGAAGGAAAAAAGCAGGCATTCCTCCAACAGACCAACCGAGACCCCCGTTTTAGGGTAGGTCTCCGCCTGTCTTCTCTCTCCGATGCTCCAATTCCCAAAGAAGACCTCCAGAGAATGTTAAGTGCGAAAAGGAGAAGAAGTCTGGACGTTTTTTTATTTGTTCTTCTCCCCCCAAGTCTTAATATGGAGGTTTCAGAATTAGAGCCAATTAAAACGACGGTTTAATAGATAGAGGGAGCGACTAGACCAAGTTGTTTTCGAATGAACATTTTCAATACAAAAAAGAAAGAATATTACTGTGAGCAAGTTTAGATTCGATTGATTGACACCGTTTTTTCTTCGTGTATCGATTAAGGGTCAAACTCCTACGTTGTACGAATACCACTTAAATTCTTGACTAATGTACTTACTATGGGTCAAGAGGAACTTTGCACAAACACCTTCTAGCGTTTTGCATAGTTGTATGTATAATAAGATGCACTAGTGCTTGGTGCTCCTTGTTCATAACTGTTGGTTACATAGTTTATGTGAGTTTTAGTTACGAATAATATCACTCGCGACGAGATGTGGAAACCCATATTAATAAAAAACTGAGTTGAGAAGAACGTTGTCAATTTCCAAGAAAGTAATGAGTTACAAAGTTAAATCGATTTCGACGGTTAGGTCATTGTCAGTAACAAACAATAACTGAAGTTTCATCACAGAGAGCACAGCTTATATAGTGACAGGTGAAAGGGAACTTGAATCCCATCGTTCGAGAAAGTGAAAGACATAATATGTCTTCTCCTTCCACTTATATCTGCTTCAGTCTGATTGCATATTATGCAATCAGACTGAAGCAGATATAAGTGGAAGGAGAACTTGAATCCTACAGACTCTGAGAAGTTGAAGGAATCTGGATCAACAAATGCCAATACGAATAAAATCACTCGCGATGAGATTGTGGAAAACCATTTCAATAAAAACGGAGTTGAGTAGAACGTTGTCTATTTCTACGAAAATAATGAGTTACAAGTTAAATCGATTTCGACGGTTAGGTCATCATCAGTAACAAATAATAACTGAAGGTGCATCACAGAGAGCATAGCTTATATAGTCACAAGTGAAAGAGAGCTTGAATCCCATTGGTCGAGAAAGTGAAAGTCATACCCAATCAGATAAGTGAAAGGAGAATCCTATTGGCTCAGAGAAGTGAAGGGACCTGGGAGGATCATCAAATGCCAATCAAGGCAGACAAAGTGAAAGGGAGCTCAAACATTGGTGAGGGTAACATTGTGAAGGGGGACCAAGCGATTGTAGGAAGGAACCTATCAACGGTGAAACATGTTGAGGGACCACCTCATTCAGACATTTACTAGACCTATCACTCTTAAGAATCTCGAACTTTTCAAGCACATCCAACATACCTCCCTTCGGGCAAAAATGAGGAAATTCTATATACTGTCCGTTTGTTAGATCAAAACTAAAGTTATGATTGGATTCTCTTAGGTGATTCGCAAAATCAGAATCGCCTTTGCTATCCCTGAAATCCTTCTCATGCTCTTTTATTCTTTCCCTAAATTTCCTACCAGTTTGACCACAATACTCAAGCCCACAAGAACATTTCAGCTTATAAACCCCACTTTTATCTTGAACGCTAATTTTATCTTTAACAGAACCTAACGAAGCTTTAAGATTATTTTTATTTTTAAACCCTACTTTGAAACCTCTAGATGATAACATTTTGCCAATTTTGTCAGAAATCTTTCCATAATAAGGTATACTTATCCACTTTTTCTCTTCTAATACAACTTCTTTAACCAAATTAGAAACCCCGTCTCTACACTTTAACCTAAGATCCTTATTCCATATGGAATCAATGGGACAACCCCCACATCCATTGCTTGCGGCTATACTCTTGATAATAGTTTTTTCTTTAGATACATTTTGATCACTCATTGGTATTGACAAAGCTCTATTGATCATACTATGGAAAGCAGCATGTTTTTGAACTAAGGGATGATTTGATGTACTATGAATAGTGATATCACTGTAGGTATCTTTTCTATAAATGGAGAAATCATGTTTTCTGTTAATCAACGAGATGGACAGATCAAGAAAATTAAGCCTATTTCCACCTAGTTCAAGAGTGAATTTAACAAAAGGATCTAGTGTATTGATTTTTTCATGAAAGGAATTTAGTTGCCTTTCAGTTCCTGTCCATAGAATTGTTATATCATCAACGTACCTATACCAATATTAAAGTTTTTATAAAAAGTTTTTTTTTCAACAAATGCCAATCCAGGCAGACAAAGCGAAAGGGAGCTCAATCAGTGGTAAGGGTTACATCGTGAAGATCCGGGGGGGGGGGAGCTATTGCAGGAATGAACCTATTAACGGTGAAACATGTTGAGGGACCACCTCATTCAGACATTTACCAGACCTATCACTCTTAAGAATTTCGAACTCATCAAGCACATCCAACAATCCTTTCTTCGGGCAAAAATGAGGAAATTCTACGTACCGTCTGTTTGTTAGATCTAAACTTAAGTTATGATTGGATTCCCTCAGGTGACTTGCAACAGCAGAAAAACACTATGTTATCCCTGAAACCCTTTTTATGCTCTTTCATTCTTTCCCTAAATTTCCTACCAATTTGACCACAATACTGAAGAAGCCATAAGAACATTTTTCATTTTATGAGTTTCCCTTTTTGCTACTTTGTTTGTTTGTTGTATAGGCAACATTTCTTCAAGTTATTAATTTGTTCCTGTCATAGTTTGTAGGCCCTGATGAAGGAAATATGTTTTCCGAAAATTCGTGCAAATTAGTACACAAGGTTTATTATTTTTCTGAATACATCAGTCACCGGCAAAAACGCAGCTTTGCGATTGTTACTACCTACCAACCATATTTTCGCTTCACAATCAAGTTTGATTTGAAGATGTGTACGCTTCACTCCCAATTCGAGCTGTGGGTGGGATCACTAGGAAATTTGATTGCTGATTGCTAAGGACACAGAACTGAGTACAACTCGAAAACGCTGGCTGCACTGTGCAATAATAATACCTTTGTATTACTGTGAAATAATACCTTTGTGAAATAATGTGCAGCCTGCACATTATTTCACAAAGGTATTATTTCACAGAATATTATTCTGTATAGATCACTCTTCTGATTCTAAAATTCTAAAATTGATGAAAAAACAATACCTTCATTCCTAGAGTTTTCGAGCTAGGGCTCTCTTGAAAATTTCAACCCTTATTTTTCATCAAACTGACATCAACCAAAAGCTTTGCGGCACAAAACTAGACCCTAAATGGAGCCCATATAACAAATTTCAACCAAATCGGTCCATGGTTACTAAGAAAAGACCGCGTACGGCGGACGGAAGATTTTTTTTTTAATTTGATTTTCGGATTTTTTGTAGGTACCTTGAAACGTAAAACAACAAAATTTGATGAAACAAAATAATTTTAAAACATTTAATGTTTTTTCCTTGCTCCATCCCAATGGTTCATTATTGAAAATAATGAACCAAAAACAAACAACCAACAATTTTTAAAAATGTACGTAAATTTGAAATTTTGAAGGATTTTTAAAATTCATTCCCTAGTGCATTTGCCAAGGGAATTGAAAAACTTAAAAGATTGCCACTTGAATCATCAAAATCTAACAATAATTGCGGGTGAAATGTGGGGAAAACCGTTTATTTCGTCAGGTTTTGTGGTAGGGGGAGGGAGGTAAAAAAATTTGTTGGGTCGATTCTAAAGGTTTATTATTGAAAATAATAAACCAATGTTGGTTTGATAATGTAGACTTCCATGTATAATAAGAGTGTTGGTGACGACAGTCCTGTCCGGAAAACTCTTATTTCGTCACACTGTGCGACGCAGACACTTCTTGACAATATTATATAAGAGCGTTCGATTCAGAAAGTAATTGAATACGAGGAAGCTGTAAAACTAAACTAAACTGAGTGCCACACCCACAACGCAAGCCGTTTCGGTCGTTTTTGTTCTTTATTTCAAATCTTCAGCGGTTCGCGGGAGAGTTATGGACCTACCAGAAAAAAATCACTAACGGAGGTCCGTCCCCTCCCGTCTATGTGAGTCCTGTAATTATTGTTGAGACTTTCGAGGTCAACATGAGAACGATTTGCATTAGGAAATAATTGGCTGTAAGGTGGACGGGAGCTCTGACAGCAGACGAGTGGACAAGTCCAGCCAGCGCGCGCCGCAGCCTCTTGCTTTCTGGCGTCTTCCGCGCGTATTTGCAGCGGAGGGTTCGATAAATTTCTTTTTCGCTCTCGAACTAATGGACAATCCGTTTAGTAACGAGTCAATTAAGGAAAGGACAAAGTACGTGTCTACATAAGTCGATGTAGTGACACGCGGGCAGGTTGCCACGAGGTAAAGGACTTGCCGCAGGTCTTTTTGAAAAACAAGAAAATATCTTTCTAGGTGATATTTATTTACTGAGCAGTTCCGATAGGTAAAAACTTCGTATAGTTATGCGCGTTACAAGGATTTCATGACAGACAGACAGACAGACAGACACACAGTCAGACAGACACGGAACCAAAACTGTTCAGAAAGGTCTAAAACGCAAAACGGTAGTGAAAATTTTGATTTTGGAGAAATTTTTTTTTCAACCTTGAAAAGTGAGAACAAAGCTCCCACTACCTAGGTAGACAGTAATATTTGAAAAAATAAACCATCTTCCAATATCAGATTATTTTCCAAAATTCAAATATAGTGGAAGTTTACACAGCTCAGTAGTGATATAAGTACCAGGACTTTTTTAAATAGACATGAAATTCAGTTAGGTGCTTGGGGCCCTCATTGGTCTAATTGTCTGCTTAAACACGGTTTATTGGAGTTTTTGAAAAAAATCGATGTTTCAAAGCATCGATCTATTTATACATCGATGTTTTTGATCGATGTCGCAGTCCTAGTTTGAATTTTGATAACAGAAATAGAGCAGAGGCCCAAAGCGCTCGTGCGAGAAAAGGCTGTTTCAGACATTTTGACCCTTCGGAAGATGGTCTACCTTAGATGTTCGGCCCCTTACTGTGAATTAATATGGTACAAGTACAAAAGTTTTGAGGATTCCTATAAGCCAATGAAAGAAATCAATTTCGAACATACCATTTGTATTAAATTTTACTAAAAATTCCCAGAACGAGGTCTACTTTCGATTAAAAATGTAAAAAAACAATTTATCATAGATCACAGACCACTATAAAAACACAAACGGTGGATACAGCTTTCGTACAAGTACGCAACCACGAGAGACATTTTATGTCTTATGTTTAATAAATTGAGAGCTTTCCAATGAGTGGTGAACGATTTTTGTGGGGTGGAAAATGAGGAAGTTAGTTTTCCCTAGGAACGATTGGTTGTACGTGAAAATCATCAGAAATTTCCGCGTAACGCTCCCCGCGTAACGCTCCCCTCATAACGCTCCCCGCGTGACGATTTTTCATTTATGTGCCATAGTAAAGACATAAAATGTCAAAAATCCACGAGATTGCATACTTCCGAGACGCTTCATCCTTGTTACCTACTTTTAATAATCGAATCTACCAGCCACCCTGGAATGTCCGCCATCATTGACCAGTCTCAGCAGTTATGTGCCTAGCTAGTCTTAGTAAACGGTCAAACTATTTGAAGATATTTTCAGAGATGGTGCGGGTTGGAGTGCAGATGGTCCCCAATGAATTTCATCACTCCCGTAGTTAAAACAGCCTCTGCGCATGCGTTAACGTTAACTCGTTGGAAAAGGCTTAGTTTCCAAAGTTTCCATTCGATTTTGACGAATTTTTCAGGAATGATGCAGGTCGGGGTGTAGATTCGTAGCGGTCATGCGCATAGTAAGTATAATAAATTGTATTTTTTTTTTCTTTTTCTTTTGACAAACGCATCTCATATTTTCTGAATCTAATGATATGATGACGAATGGCGTGTTCTGTATACTCGCACATTTCTTTTGCTTCCGAGACTACCAAAGGCTAAAGCATTTTCACTTTTCAAGGGTAATAAAAAATAATGTTCTCCAAAATCAAAATTCCCACCTTCCTGAACAATTTTGGTTACGTGTCTGTCAGGAATTGTGTGGGTTGGGATGTAGATGCTGCCCTATGAAAATCATCACCCCGGATCGACTAAAGCCTCTGCGCATGCGCAACGTGAAATCTTTGTAAAAGCCATAACTTATACATTTCTCAACTGATTTCGATGACATTTTCAGAGATTGTGCGGATTGGCGTGTAGATGGTCTCCTATGAGGGTAGTAGTGATCGATATTTTGAGGTTATATACTAGGCATCTAATACGAGGAAACTAAGTGCCACACCCACTTGTCAGACTATTTTGCAAAGATGAACGATGATATATTAGGTAGGTACTAACTAGAAATTATATTTTCCGTCTAATCCATGGAGCTTGTGCTAACTTGAATACCTCTAAACGTCTTTTTCTTATTAGGTACCTTAATGTTCCATCTTATTAAACTTGCTTGAATTTGGTAGTTTTTATTATCTCCTGTCGTAATACGTACCCAACTACGTTAAGGTACAAGGAAGCTATGCCACACACAATCGGCAGTTCTCGGTTTTCTCATTAACGACACGGAAAAAACACCAATAGTCACACACAAATTGAATTGAAGTGTTTGTTCCTCCAACAAAATCGCATTGTTCTGCTCATCGGGTCAGCTCAGTATATAAATTACAAACAATACACCAGTATCCCTGAAAAACGTTTTCATAAATTCCATACTTATTTAGGGAAATACTTTATTGCTTCCGAGTCTACCAAGATTGCGGAAGCTTTGTTTTCACTTTTCAAGGACGAAAAAAAAAGTTATCCAAAATCAAAATTCTCACTCGCGTTTTGCGTTTTAGACCTTTCTGAACAATTTTGGTTCCGTGTCTGTCTGTCTGTGTGTGTGTCTGTCTGTCCGTCTGTCATGAATTCCTTGTAACGCGCATAACTATACGAAGTTATTGTCCGATTTCAATGAAATTTTCAGGGACTTGATGGATTTTCAGGGTGTAGACGGTCCCCTATGAAAATCATCATTTTCGGACTGATAGAAGCGACTGCGCATGCGCAAACGTGAATTCCTTGTAACGGCCATAACTTCTACATTTTTCATCCGATTTCAATGAAATTTTCAGGAATGTTACAGATTAGTATTTAGATGGTCCCCTATGAAAATCATTACCTTCGAATTGATAGTAGCCACTGCGCATGCGCAAACGTGAATTCCTTGTAACAGCCATAACTTCCACATTTTCTACCCGATTTCGATGACATTATAAGGGATTACGCGGATTAGGTTGTAGATGGTCCCCAATGAAAATCAAGGCCTTAAAATTTACAGAAGCCTCTGCGCATGCGCATACGTAAAATCCTTGTAACAGCCATAACGTTTACATTTTTCATCCGAATTTGATGAAATTTTCTAGGATTGTCCAGATTAGCGCGTAGATGGTCCCCTATGAAAATCAAGGCCTTAAAATTAACAGAAGCCTCTGCGCATGCGCATACGTAAAATCCTTGTAACAGCCATAACGTTTACATTTTTCATCCGAATTTGATGAAATTTTCTAGGATTGTCCAGATTAGCGCGTAGATGGTCCCCTATGAGGGTAGTGAAAGGTACCTACTTAGAGATTGGTGTTTTGAGATCAACTACCTACTATGCATCGGATCATCTATATAATCGGGTTATGGATACGAGGAAGCTATGTGCCACACCCACTTGGCAGACGTTTTTATTATTGAATACCGTAATATTGCTTCCTAGCACCCTCTCAAAGAACCTAGAAGCATTGGAAATAAAAAAGACTTTGGACTTATTATGCACCCTCAATTCAATTTAGTAAGGATTGCCAAATTTCAACTATTTGAAATGTTATCAGTGGCTCTATTGTATTGGGAGAAATTATGATACTGAGCACAGTACACACTCTTCTTTTAGACGTGATTCGCAGGAGACGTAATCACAACCTAACTGTCCCATTCAGAAACCTGCATTTGATTTTGAAGGTAATGTTTCGTGAATATTAAGTACCTACTGCTCGTAAAATGATGCACAAGACCTAAATGTGAATGAGAATTTGATCAAAGGAAGTTAGGAACGTCAGATCCTGTCTGAAAAACTGCTGACAAGCCAATCTACCAGTTCAGTTAACAATAAACTTTTTTGAATTTGTTCTATTCCCGACTCGTTTCTATTGGATTCCATTTCCCTCTTTTTTACAAAAAAAAAAAAAAAAAAATCAATCTTTAACGACCCTACGCGAGAGACTATAATAGTCACGCGACCCTCCGGAAAGCGCGGCCTTTAAAAACGAATTAAAATTATAATAGAAGCTCATAAAGTGGAGTCGGAAAAAATGAGACGTCGAATATGAGAATCTAAATGGCAAAGTGGCTGCGCGTGAGGTAATTTAATTTTTTGTCATACATTTATAACCGTTTTAGAACAATCACAACGAAGTTAACGATACCGTCGAAATGGTGGAAGTATGCGTAGTAAAGTGTAACTGGGAGTTACCATGGTTAGTAAAATGGTATATTCCCTCAATACCGGTAGAGGATGCTTATAAGAATTTATTTCTTCTAACTTTCGGATTTTCCTTTTCATTGTGTATGTTTGTATTTGAACCAATTTCGTTCATATTTAATTAAAAATTAATTTTGTCCAGTTCGAAACTAGACAAATTTGACGTCTACAATTATTTATTTTATAATATTGAAATTATATAAATTACTACCTGTAATTTTGAGGATTAGAATCTAGGATTACAGATCAGCAGAGATATTCGGATTAGAATCTGGTGTTACAGTTAAGTAAAGGTTTTCAGGATTAGAATCCAGTGTTAAGTAGATATTTTCAGGGTCAGAATCCAGTGAGAAGAAAGCTTTTTTTCTTTTTCAATATAAATATGACTATACGGGGTGTTTCACGAAAAGGTCACACCCCCTTCATTTTCGCAAAATACAGCGTAAAAAATTCCGACCAACGCAATTCTTCATGATTTTTTGTGAGGATCTCAGGAAAAATACTTTTGCGCAAAAAAGTTGCGCGCAATCGTGCGCAATTGACACTAACTTCATTTTTTCAAATGGAACCCCCCCTTTTTTATTACAGATTCGGATTCTACGTCAAATTTCATGAGAAATTCATACCCACATCGACTTGTTTTATTGCGCGCAACCTGGCTTTTTGAACGCTCTAAGTTGCGCAACTCCACAATTGCACAAAAATTAGATTTTGGAGAACCCTTAGTGTGGCACATGTTTTTTCATCATTTTTTAACGCTAAATCACATGGTGACATCCGTTTTTCAATTTAACTGGAATTTTTCAAAATAGCGGCCAAAAATTCGGTTGTTTTTAGTGAAAAAATCGTTCTTTTTAAATCGTTATGAGTTTTTAGGTAATTTTATTCAGTTCAAGCATGATCAAGCTGTCAGATTTTATTTTTAACTTCACCGTAGACGGTCCCAAGCCCGTGGTTCAAAAGGAGGTGAGAAAATAAAAAATAAACATGATTTCGACCTCAAAACTGATGTTTTCGTGAAAGAAATGTTAATTTTTCCTCTTAAATCTTGGTTTTTCTCAAAACGGATGACACCCTGTGATTCAGCGTCAAAAAATGATGAAAAAACATGTGCCACACTTAGGGTTCTCCAAAACTTAATTTTTGCGCTATTGTGGAGTTGCGCAACTTAAAGCGTTCAAAAAGTCAGGTTGCGCGCGGTCAATTTTTTCGGTTTGGGTATGAATTTTTCATGAAATTTTACGTAGAATCCGAATCTGTAATAAAAAAAGGGGAGTTTCATTTGAAAAAATGAAGTTAGTGTCAATTGCGCACGATTGCGCGCAACTTTTTTGCGCAAAAGTATTTTTCCTGAAATCCTCACAAAAAATCATGAAGAATTGCGTTGGTCGGAATTTTTTAAGTTGTATTTTGCGGAAATGAAGGGGGGTGTGACCTTTTCGTGAAACACCCTGTATAAACCGATATATTTGAATCGGTTTCTTTTAAAAGAGCGTTAGTCCACACATGCAAACGAGGTCTCAGACAGAGTAGGATTCGCTTTTGAAAATCCACATTTTTATTCAATAGCGGCATACAGGAAGATCTTTTTGATTTCCCACAAGTTTGGCTGCAAGGACTTACGCCCTTTTAAAATAAAGCGATTCATTTAGGTCATAACACTCACAAGTAATATACGTATTTTATTCAGTTCAGTATGCGGTTCTAGAGAAGAGAGTTATCGCATTTGTATTGTAAAGTACCTATTTTGGTTTATTATTTTCAAGAATACACCAATGGAATCGAGCAAGAAAAAAATGTCAACCCCCCCCCCCTTCCCAATTTGGTGTTTTACGTTTCAAGGTACGTAGAATCCGAAAATTGAATAAAAAATTTTCAATCTTTACGCCGTACTCGGTCTTTTCTTAGCAACCCTGGACCGATTTAGTTGAAATTTAGTTTATGGGCTCCTTTTGGGTCTAGTTGTGTGGCGAAGCTGAAGCTTAATGTCTGTCACTTCTAAGGGGTGAGGGTTGAAATTTTCAAGAGTGCCCTAGCTCGAAAACTCTTGAAATAAAGGTATTGTTTATTCACCAATTTGAAATAGTATTGATTTGTTGTGTATTGTGAAATAATTTGCAGCGTTTTCCTTATCATTTTCCTCCAGGAATTTCAAATTTACTAGAATCCAGTGTTACAGTTGATAGAGATTTTCCAGTCAAAGTCAAGTGAGTAGTAAGAGTAATGTGTACTCTTATTCTTTTAATTCTCATTAGTGCTCAAATTTTCATAATAACGTCCGATCATCTCGAAATTTTGGCAATGTAAAATCATGAAAATTGTATTATTGTTCATAAAATTTCATGTGAAATTAATTTTGAACTTAAACAAGATTACCAATACAAAATATCGATCCATCAAGATATTCGTCCATGTAACTATTAATTAACTAAGAACGTAACATCATTGAATCGTTATGAAGTGTCAAATCAGTCTTATGACCTCATACCCGGTTATTAAGTATTTCATTTCAATATACGGCGAGCGCGGATAATTTCGCGCAGATTGTCTCTCCCAACCTACCTTGGAAAATATCGGGCCCTGACGGGTTTTACTAAGTAAATTAATCCGCCCAGATTCCAACCTGCCGTTGGCCATTAGCAGTGCTGTCACAACAAATTAAACCCTTCTTTATTATTCATATTGAAAATAAGACATCATTGCCGGGTACTGGAGACATAATGGAATTCGAACGCCGCTGAGTGGCTCAGCGAAGGAAAAATACGACGAAATAAAAGGGATCCAAAGTAATATTTTGTTTAGGTATATAAATATCTGAATACATAGAAAAATCTAGAAAAATTGATATGATGAGCTAAAAAAAAATACAATCGGTATTCCCGGTTTTTGTAAAATTTTTTAAATAAAATTTTCTCCCTAAGGATGCTGAAAACGAAGGGTGTTCCGAAAAAACCACCTAATCATTTTCTATGTTGAATTGAAATTTTGCTAATAGAACCCAAAATTTTACGAAATTGGTTTTAAACAATAAAAAAACGTAAAAAACAAGGTATTGAATTTAGTCGTTTCAAACGAAGATTTTGAAATTTCATGTAATATTTACCTGTTAGGAAAAGTTGAGTTTCATTAGGACTATGTTGGATTCTATTGTAATAGGCTTTGGTTCATAAAAATTCCCGACATGATAGAGATAAGCTAGTAAATGAACAGAAGAAGATGATTTCTAGACAACTATATTGATGTATTCTTGAGGGGAACATGATTAATATTGAGGAATTATGATCGATTTGGTTTGGTAGGTATTAGCTAGTGCGATTTTGAAACAGCATCCCTTAATTTATTCTCCTCGGAGATACAATTTAAATCTTGGAAAATGAAAACAACCAACTTGCTACTACTATGATGATGACTGATTTTTACTCAAAATAAAAGTATTATCACTGATATCATTATTTTATCATAGAAAAAAGTGTGGTTTATTACTTAATTACTTTATAATGGTGCTTTTTTGTGCTTTAGAGCTTTTATCTTTTGCTTTTGCCTCCAAATTCCAGTGACCAACCAATAGTCACAGAAAGTAGACATTTTTCTTAATTCCGAAGGGTTCTCATATCAATAAAAACAATTAACTGAAAACTGGATCTCATTCTTTTTTCACACGCGAATTTTCTCGACCGGCATCTTATTTTGCTTTCCATTTTTCTCTTCGATTTACTTCAATATTGATAAAAATGCTTTCATTATACTAAAGAGAGAACACAAAGAAATTGTCAAACCACTCTTTGAAGAGTCTCATGTGACCAAATTAGGTTTTGGTTTTGGACACATTTTTCAACTTTTAAACGTGAAACTTAAGGTTGTGAGAATACATCCTTGAAGTGGGAAACTTGAGTGGGAACTTTGAACGTTCCATTCCATGAAATTCATAAGAATTTATTAAGTTTCGACGGTTAGGTCGTAGATATCATTCAAATTTATTTAACATGTTATATTTTTGTGGAAAATAAACCACGTCGTTACCAATATTTTTTTTAAATGAAAATATAAAAAATTTTGGTTATTTATTTTTCAGATAGTGGTTGGAAATCGCATTTGGCAGTGAGGTATCCATTTGAACTTTTATCCACTCAGATTTAACTTTAACTTCTTCTACCAACCAGGAAGATTGTAAGAGTTATGAAAATTGGGTTTATTACCAAAACGATTCAAAGTGCGTTTTTGGTACCGATCCTGTACAGTTTACAGTTTTTGCTGTACACAACTTTGGGTAGGTTCTTGTACTGAACTTGACCGACGAAACCTGGAGTACCAACTTGTTGGAATCGGAGGAGTCTAGATAGGAAACTAAAGTGTTTCACCGTGATGGCATCAGGATTGGCGCACTCGGCGCCTGAAGGTATGCAGCGAATTGCTAGTCTTGGTTGACCACGGGTAGTTTAGAGCCACCTAGCCATCAACAAAGCGACTGGAAAGTATCTAGTATCTATGATTAAATGTGTAAATATTATGTTTAAATGTGTTTATGTTTAAATGTGAAAATATTAAATGTGTAAATATATATCAAGTAAATTACCTATACCCTGGATAATTTTTGGAAGCAATGAAGAAACAATAGAAAAACATTTGGCTGTACATCCGAGGTCCATAATGATGAAATAATGGCGGGAAGATTCATTATTAGTTAACGTAAACATAACTACTTTACAATCATGTTACGGTTTGTCAACATAGAACATTGTTAACATGATCGTGATAAAATTCCGTGTAACAAGCATTTTTGTATACCATATTTTTACAGCAATATTATTCTACTGTCCTTCCTCACGAAATTCCTTTGTCACCTACTAATGGTATGCTGGAGAATTGAAACTGGTACAGGTGCTTCCCCTGATGGTTGAAACAACGCGCCAACCACCTTCCGTGATGGAGAGATCTGAATATTTCTCAAATAAACTGATGGTGTGTGCTGGATAAAATTAATTTGTATTATTATATTATATCTACGCAGCCAAAAGGTTGTCAAAGAGTTGCAGTACAATACAAAACCTCCAATTAAATCAAATAGTTCAAAAATACTATTCGTTTACAGGCGCAAACACTTGGGGGAACCGACTTCACGTTTTCCCCTGAATGATGAATTCAAATTTCGACAATCAAGAAGACTTTTTAACCTGTAAGAACATGAAAAACACTCACCATTTTACCGGGTCTGAGAGATTCTTAGCTGGAAGGCAGCAAGGTGCTTCTATCATAATTTCAGATCACTCACGAAAAAAAAAACAGCAGAACTATTGAAGTGTATCTACCGTTTGATCGCGCATTTAAACGCGAGGAACAAATAAAAACACGTATAAACGTGGAAAAATTGATTCGAGGCAAATTTGTGTCAATATTGATATTTCGGTTCGAACATTAAAATGTGCCCAAAAACGTGTTCTTGGGTGAACCGGCGAATTCGAGTTTTTCCGGGGCAAAATCGGCTTTGCGAGATTTTGAATTCAACCCCTGACGTACCACAAGAACTTGATGGAACTCGGTGGAACTTCCGACCACTTCTTATTTCGTTGGTCTGTCAAATGGACTTTTCACTTCGAAAAAGCGCCCAAACTGACAGACAGACCGCACTGCTAGATGCCGAGCCGGTGACTGGAGGTTGGCAGAGCAAGTGGGCAGCCCAGCGTACAGCGACTGGGTCTTTTTTCCTCTAACCCAGACCCCAGTGAGTAGGAGAGGGGAAGGAGAGAGGGCTGTTTATTGTCTCTCTCGCTCAGGAAACTGAATGAATGATTCGGAGTTTGGAGGGATCGGAGAATCGGACCGATTACTACCTTCTGTCTGTAGGTGGGACGTTCGGGAGACGATTTTCCTTCGAGTCCTACGTGCGCTTCAGAGGACGTTGAATGTGAAATACCCGGATTCGCGGGTGAGGAGGTGGCACGAAGAAGACTTCATAATGGGATTTCACATGAATACGACATTTCGAATGCAAATTTACTATTTGTTCCCGAACGTGTATGCGATTCTACCTAGCCAAAACTGAAATACCCACATACACCAATGGGCACGACGTAGGACAGACAAGCTCTACAAACATCCTGAAAAACAGTCATACTCCAGTAGACAAGTCCATTCATGCAGCATGAGTTAATGAGCGAATTATTTTTGAATTATCAAGAAAAAAACTATGATCAAGTAGAACCGCCACGTTCTAGAGCTGAACTGCTTCTGGCAGGTGATGAAAAGTGGAGGTTTGTGGAATTCTTCAGTGAGGTGAAGTTTTTTTTGTATGAATGTAGTATTGACCAGATAATGGGACTCCTGGGGGGGGGGGGGTGTTAGGTAGTTGTCAACAGTTTTTTAACCCTCCAATTCCTGGAGGTAACTCATTGGAAAATCAAATTTAATTATTCCCAAAATTTTCCAAGCTTTTGGCACCTAACTGAAGTAAATACACAGGTTTTCAAAAATGGTTACATTATTTGTCCAAATTACAGTACCACACCTTGTAGGGTGCACAACCAGGCACTGGGTCGACAAAAACACTATATCGTAACACTCTTCACACCGGATAACTATGTTTAACATTTCAACAGTTACCCAACAAAAACGCTGCAAATCATTGCTCAAAGGTTTATTATTTTCTGTATAGATCACCCTTCTGTTTTGATCACTGGTTCTCCATCAATAGCACCTACGACCATCTGTATTCTCCCTTGACCTTCCCTCTCAAATTTCATCTTCCTGCGTTCAATGGGATTGAAAATGGCTTCGGAGCTCACTCAGCTGATCTGTGATCTGAGGAGTGAAGAAGATCTCCTCGAATGCTGGAGACGCCTGGAAGAGCACTTCCATTCAATAGGATTGAAAATGGCTTCGGAGCTCTCTCAGCTGATCAGTGATCTGAAGAGTGAAGAAGCCTTTGAGCAATGATTTGCAGCGTTTTTTACCCACCAACATTTTTTTTACCTACCAGCTAGGTACTACCTACCACACCATACTGGCTTCACACCTTCACAATCAAGTTTATTAGAAAGAACTAAACGCTTCACACTCGATTGGAAAAATAGAAAGCTTCATATGGAAATTTGATTACTGGTTACGCAGAAGGCAAAACTGTATACAAATCGAAGAAATGAACAGCGATCGCATTTTAGTCCGGTTAAATTTGAATGGAGATTAGACCTCTTTTGCGATTCACACTCATGATTCTGTTTTATCGAAGGAAAACCTTCAAGTACTCATAGGGACCGAACGATTTGTGCTCCGGGTGGTCTCAAAATTTTTTAAAAATTCAATACTATTTAAAATTGGTGAAAAAACGATACCTTTATTTCGAGAGTTTTCGAGCTAGGGCACTCTTGAAAATTTCAACCCTTAATTTTCACCCCTTAGAAGTGACCTACATCAACCAAAAGCTTCGCGGCACAACTAGACCCCAAATGGAGCCCATATACCAAATTTGAACCAAATCGGTCCAGTGTTGCTAAGAAAAGTGCCGCGTACGGCGGACGGACGGAAATTTTTTTATTCGATTTTCGTATTCTACGTACCTTGAAACGTAAAACATCAAATTTTGAGGGGGGTTAAAATTTTTTTCTTGCTCGATTCCAAAGGCTTATTATTGAAAATAATAAACCAAAATAAGTTTCTCACTTGATAATTTCATGGTATTCAAACCAACAATCGACATTTAAGCCTAGCCAGCAGCCACTAGCTCTGTACATGAAACTTCTTGTTTTTTATGGCATTTCCTGCACCTCCTTTGACCAAAGGCTACTTTCTTATGAGTGGAAACTGGTTGATTCATGACTTTCGATTTTGGGACTTTGAATGAAATATGAAACAGTACGAGTTCGTTTGCACCACTGCTCTTCTAGAATCGCAACAGGTATTTTCTTCTCCTGTGGTGTTCTCCCTTAGCTGCGAAGCAGAATCAATGCCAAAGATGAATAGAGCCACCATTTCCTTCCCTTCCATCAACATCTTAACGACCCCAAATTCTCATCGAACCTGCCCATTCCTCCCATGTAAGAATTGTACTCTACAATGACACGGGCATTCAACAAAAATCTTTTTTTTTTTCCTTTTTTCAACGAATCCAATGTCAATCCAATTTATTCTAAAGGAACCCTGAAACAAAAATGAATCACATATCTACCTTACAGCAAGGTTACCAACTTTCCAAAACCAATCAGAGAAAGTTCCGACTCACCTAGTGATACACCATGGAAAAACTACTATGAAGTCCGCTTCCATCCACACTAAATCATCAGTTGGAAATGGGCATACATAGAATATAATAACGCACAACGAGAAAATAAGCCCAAACTTACCCAAAATATGAAATTTCTACAAACACGTAGGTAAGTTGGGCATGCAGCAAAAGTTGGCACATCACCTAGTGCACCCTGTAGGGTGCACTCCACTTAATTATTGTGATTCATCGAAACATTTTGACATAAACTGGCACAGAAATTATCACACAATGAACATAATGTACAATAATTGTTCAACACTTCCAGTCGCGAAATACAAGCGATTAGACGAGTTTGGATCGTTATAAATAGCACTGGTTTCCAATAATCTGCTTCAAACTGTATTCCTAGCTTCTACAGTTCCTAAAGTAACACCTGGAAGCGCTAAAAGTGTTACACGGACGTTTTTTTAATTTTTTGTAGCCCTAAAAAGAGGTACACCTTGGAGGATGGATTAGGAAGATTTCAAGGATTGGTAAATTAAATTAAAGAGTTTACCCTGGTCATTAAAGTTTGATAGGGGATTATTGTGGACCGACTTCAAAATTTCAAGATTTTTCCAGGTAAAAATTTGACCTTTTTGGGCAAGATTTCGAGATTTCTCAAGATTTTAGTAATGGATCTATTGGGTCTCAGGGATTGGACGAAATTCTCCCAATCGCGTAGGGAGATCGAAAAGTAACTGTATACTCTAACTACGAAAATTGAGGGTTTTTTCACGTTTATGAGTTATAGGAGAACAGGGTGCCCCGAAACCAATCAGCAACACTTCAGTTCTCTGTTGTACAAATAATTTCCAACAACTTTTCCATCTTAGTACCTTTTTTATCCCGCATAAAACGGAAATTTTTTCACAATGAAACTGTGAAAAAATTGCTAAGAGACATTTTTTGTTGAAAATGCCTAGTAGAATCGACCCTTAGAAGGTTAACAGTCTTCAGTGTGGACACCTTGTATGTATGCAACAAGATGTATAATTAGATTAAAATTTCTGGGACGTGATGACGGACACTGGAAGACACTCCATAAAAACCAAGCAGGCCGCCCACTGAGTAGGTAGTTATTCGTTGCGCTCCAAACAATACGGAATCTCTTCTAAATGAAGTAATTCATCATTTTGCAACCTGGCGCGTCGAGGTTTTTTTTAATCATTTGAATCCTTGCATGCTCTCTCCCGTCTATTATTTATGCAGCCATCCTACAAACTTCAGCAGAAATTTGCATCCGACCCCAACCACCTCCTTAGGCGAGGGTAGCTGGCGTATCAAAACTTTCATTCTCCGATCAGAGTAAGCTCATTTAGGATTCAAAGTCGTCCGGACTTCATTCAAAACTCGATGGGAAAATACTACATTCTGTCTGGGGCTCTGATAAAGGCCGAACTGTAGGGGCGTATGTAGGTATGAGGTGACGTCATTGCTTATCAAAATCAGAGTGGGCCCGATGGGACTCGTACATAATCTCTCAACACTAATTGACTTGGTAGGTGCAATAAGTCCTTCTTGCTGGATCTCGTATCAAACTTGAATAACGGGTGACTAATACTATTTACACGCAACGAACTTGTGTTATTTCCAAGCTGAAAACCTCGATAAATCACGAGACATTTGTCCGATGGGTGAATTATGATCCTCATAACTAAAGAGTGAGTCACCCTTATAGATCATTGATCCTAAAGTTACCTACAGCACTCTCATTATATGACACAGCCCACATACTGTCAGCTTAACATCCTGTGGAAATATTTATACTTTATGTGAAACATCACTATTCAATCTTTTAAGTGCACTCAGACCTAAAAATTGTAGGTGCATAATGAAATTCAACCGATATTTAGCTAAATATAAGCTACGCTGTGCTAAAATTTGTTTCATCCGTCGAAAAATTTAATTCGCTTTGAGGAGCCATCATTTTTGAAACCGCTGCACGAATACAAAGCTTCCCAAACGTTGTTATTAAAAACTCTCTATTTAGAATAGAATCCGCAGAAAATGTTTGAATAATGGTGCAAGATCTGTAAAAAAAAGATCTTCTTTCGACTTTGTTGGAAATCAAGAAAACTTGAGACATTTTATTTCTTTACTTTTTCAAGTCTTCTTCGGTACACTACGAAAACTTCAATTTTATGCGCTGCAGTATAAATAATCAAAATACTAGCCCCGTTGCTGCTTAGGTTCGTATTTAGGTATTAGTGAATATAATTGGTACTATAAAAGTTGATTGGTTCAATTATAGTCAGATTATGAATAATAATGATAAGTATCAACAAGCGGCAACCCTGATAACAGTGGTGGTGGTTCCTAACATCATTACATGCCGAGGTAGGCTTACATATTTATCTAACAGTTGCCGTGGAAAGAACTAGTTTGTTCCCACTGACATCATCAGAAGTAACGTTTTTCGATAACGCTTTTCGAATGTCAAAATAAGATATTTTTAGTTCTTTTCGAAGTATCGAAACGTTGAATACTGATGTGATTCACTTATTTGCACTTTTCTTCCCAAAGTTTCGATCATTTTCAACAAGTTGGGGTTTTTCCGGTACTTTACAAATATTGGCTAATATGGCTGAAGTTGGTAATCGATTGATTCTGGAGAATTTAGGAGGTTGTGATATTATTGGGCAATATTAATAATTAATATGCGTTTTTTCAGTATCTTAGAAACATCGGGTAAAATGGTAATTGAAAGTTGCTAATCGAAGACCTTCTGGTCCAAAGGGCCCAAGTGCCAAACACTTTTAAAATGTATCCATGAGCGAAATCATCAGAACCAATTCCGATCTTCCCTTTGGAAGACAGCTGATGACGTACTCGATGGCAGGAAGGACAGTCGGACAGAAATTCAACCTGAAATGGTTGTTTATTTTACTTAACTTTAATGATAGTTGATCGGCTGGGTGATATCAATACTTTTTAAAATTTAACACTCACAATTTTATGAAAACTCTTCACACTCGATTCGAAATCATAAACTCAAGTTAAATGCTTGCATACGAGTCTGCAACACATTGGGACATTTTCATGTCAACCACTACACAACAAGGTAGTGAAGTAAGGTTGTTAGTACCCAAGTAGTAGTAAGGTTCATGTACCCATGCAACAAAGTTTTCGTGATGATTTTTCAGTTCATGTGCCAAAGCAAAGACATGAAAATGTCAAAATCTATTGCTATTTTAAGGTTTCAAATGTTCAAAATGTTTTCACTACGCATTCAAAATTCCTGAACATTTTCTTACACAACCTTTGTTGTAAGTACTTTTATTTACCGCATCTAGCACCTTCTTAGCACTTTTTTTTATTAATAAAAAATGTTATTGTTTTTGAAAAGCTCAAAAGGGCCTATGCACCACCCCAGTTTCCCAAGAGCGCGTAAGTGCCATTAGTTTCTCTATCAGTGACTATTGATCAATACCTAACCTTACGTTGAAAATATTGTGGTTCAGGCACTATTTTTAGGTTCCTTTATGTTCACCAAAATTTTGTTCAATCGCTTGGTCAGTAAAAAGTTTCTCAATGGAAAATGGAAAATTGAAAAATATGCTGAACGGAATAAAACTTGTATGTTTCATACAAACAGTAAGTACCCACAGCCAAAATTTTTTTTTTTTTTTTTTTAAATTATTAGCTAACCCCTTAGGGTTATGACTGAATGGCAAATCAAGTGACATTGTTCTTCCACCCCTTAAAGCTGGTTTTAGACTTTTAGTTGAACATACACTTTCATGACCTCAAGGCACAGGATAACGTGTAGGTAGATCTGGCAACCTTGGGTGGCATTATTCTTAAAGTAAACGGTGGGGGGGGGGGGGTGTTCAGTACCTATAGGTTCTCAGAAGGGCCTGCCGATCGCCATAGTGATGTCCAGCCCCTATGGGAAGAAATTCTCCGAAGAAAGGATCAGTTTGATTCAAGCTAGTGGCTTCCTGTGAGCTACTCTCAAAACCTTTCCCTTAGAACTTTCATCTACTGAGAGGGATCCACTATTTATATGTGATGTTTTCAGAATATTCCAAGTAATTTCTACCCAAGAGTACAAACTCCTACACCTTCCAGGTATCCAATGAGGGCAAACGAGACACATTTCTACGAAGGATCTTGAACTACCCTTCAAACTTCTTCCAGTACACTACTGAGGCTGCATAACACTTCTCCACAACCACCTGTAGAGAAAAACGCAGCAAATTATTACACAATGGTTTATTATTTTTCTATAGATCACTCGTCTGCAAAGCCACCAACATTCCAACATGAAGAACAACATCGATCGCATTTCGGTCAGCTTTAATTTGAACGGAGATTAGGCCTCTTTTGCGATTCACACTCGTGTTTCTGATTTATCGTACGTCCAAAACTCAAATTCTCGTAGTGAGCGAACGGTTTGTCCTACAGAGCTCCGGGTGGTCTCAAAAAATTCTAAAAATTCTATAGAATCTTAAATTGAAGGAAAAACAATACCTTTATATCAATATTTTTTGAGTTAGGACGTTTTCAAAATTTCAAAATTAGTTTTGGAACCCTTTGACGTAACCTACATCAACCAAAATCTTCGGGGCACAACTAGACCCCAAATGGAGCCTACATACCAAATTTTATCAAAATCGGTCGATGCTAAGTGGCAAAAGTGCCGCGTACGGCATACGGCGGACGGCCAAATTTTTATCCGATTTTTGGATTCTACGTACCTTGAAACGTAAACCATCAAATTTTGAGGGGGTGTTAAAAATTTTTTTTCTTGGTCGATTCCAAAGGTTCATTATTGAAAATAATAAACCAAAATTGTAAGGTCGAATTCGCAATAGGTACTCTTAGCAAAGACTGATAAGGGACATAAAAGTAGATTTCAAATTATACCTCTATGTTGTTTATTTACTGATAATTAACTTTATCTACTGATAAGGGACATCAAAATAGATTTTAAATTATTCCTTTTAAAATAATTATTTTGTTGATTACACCTCCTCTTCTTCGTAAAGAGCCGGAAAAGGAAAAATTTTTTTGCTTGCAGATTTTCTCCAAAACTAAATTGGG
Source organism: Apolygus lucorum (assembly GCA_009739505.2). Taxonomy (NCBI): domain Eukaryota; kingdom Metazoa; phylum Arthropoda; class Insecta; order Hemiptera; family Miridae; genus Apolygus; species Apolygus lucorum. The sequence goes on along the minus strand of CM019169.2, from coordinate 18,817,212 downwards.
GATCATACATACACGACCCCGTTGTGGTTATTTTGCTTGTGGAATAAGTATCTAACAGGGAGGTAAGAAGGTAGCTAAAAATGGGTAAAATGCCATCAACATCCTATTATAATGAATAAATACGATACAATGAATGAATACCCCCCTAGCTAACTAAAAGCCTCCAAAAATGTTGATAAGACTTGACAGTCGAAATACTGTAATATTACCAACGGTACACCATTTCAAATTTTGTTCAAGTACCATTCTCCATTCATTTTGCACTAACGTACTTCACTACTTATGAAACGTATTCAATACGCTTGATTGCTGATTCAAAAAACAAATAAAAATAATGATGAATAATAAGTAATCTTTTAGTACTTAATTGAACAAATTGAATATTTGTATTTAACTATTTACATTTAATTTCAAGGTCTTGGATTGAAGGTTGAGAACATAGTTGACTCCATGAAACAGAATGTCCTCATTTTGGCAATATGGTAGTAATTTAAAATCAATATCATACCTACAGTACCTAGCACTAAAACTACCATCCTAATTATTTTAATTTTGTATAATTTTGCCTGAAATTAGAGTTTGAGGGGGAACAGACAGACAGACCCGAAACAAGGTAGAAAATGTTCACCTTTCAAGGTTAAAAATAAAGTCCTTCAAAATCAAAATATCCTCTTCCGTACGTTTTAGACCTTTCCTTTTGAGACAATTTGGGTTGTGTGTCTGTCAGTCGGTTTGTGTCCACAAACTCAAAAACATTACGAAATTAATGTAAAACTGAACTTACAGTCCGTTTTGATGAAATGTTCAGGGATTGTGCGGGTTGGGGTGTTGATGGTCCCCAATGAGAGTAGTCCAAGCTACTAGAGATTGATGTTTGGAGATTAACTTCTATACATCGGTTCTTCATTACAATCAGGTTAGGGATACGAGGAAACTATGTGCCACACCCACTTGGCAGACGTTTTTAACACATTTAACACGTTTTTAACATTTTAGAAGTAAACTGTATATACTCGAAATATTGTGAAAAACGCTGCAAATCATTGCTCAAAGGTTTATTATTTTCTGGATAGATCACCCTTCTGTATAGATCACTGGTTCTCCATCAATAGCACCTACCACCATCTGTATTCTCCCTTGACCTTCCCTCTCAAATTTCAGCTTCTTGCGTTCAATAGGATCGAAAATGAATGTGGAGCTCTTCCAGGCGTGTCCAGCATTCGAGAAGATGTTCTTCACTCTTAAGATCAGTGATCAGGTGATTGAGCTCAGTAGTCATTTTTAATCCTATTGAATGGAAGTGCTCTTCCAGGCGTCTCCAGCATTCGAGAAGATGTTCTTCACTCCAGTAAAGTACCATTAAAAAATGGTTGTATGTGAACAATTGTTCAGTTTAATTGTTCTAAGAGTAGGGATTAGAGATAAAACATACAAATTGAATAAGGAAAGATTGATGTATTGTCCTATAATAAATGATGTGTACAATTCTCTATTAGTTACCTACGTAATAACTTCATGCTTCCTACTGAATTTTTTTTATTTTTTTTATGTTATGTGGGGCCGGTCCTGGGAAGAACCGTCGCAGCCTTTTTTTTTTGTCATATATTTTTTTTTTCTCTTTTTAATCTTTTTTTTTTTTTAATGTGGGGCCGGTCCTTGCAAAATGCGAGAACCGTCGCACCCCTCTTTTATTTATTTTTTTAACTTTTTTAAAAAATATAGTTTTTATCTTTTTGAAAAATAATAAGCGTTGTGAATGGAGAAAAATTAATAAATTATTTTGTTATACAAAATTAAAATGCAATAATGCAAAGGCTTATTTTTTGGGATTGAACCATTTGTAGGGGTTTGGCCCCCCCCTCCATGCCCTGTTGTTTTGGGCCGGGGGTGGAGGCCCCCAAACTGGAAGTTGGCGTACTTCGATTGTGCCATCCGGCGCAACCGTTGTTACTGGGGCATAGGCCACCGGTTGCGCCGGCGGCCTTTCAAAAGGATGATATCTTTTTCTTCGTTGAGTGGGGTTTGGCCTCCCCCTCGGGTTAACCCCTGCTTTCTTAGCTGCTTGAAATTGCTGCTTTGCCACCTCCAGATATGCCTCTAGCTCTTTGTCTGTGTCATTCAACGACATTTCTTGGAGCTTGGCCGCAGCATCCGCAGCCTCATCGTTGGCCATGTTTCTAGAAATCGGAGTTGTTTTAAGTAAATGAATAGGTAAATAATTGTAAGTACTTTTAATCTTAATCTATTGTATATTATGTGTGATATATTTTTGGGTTTGGTCGATGTGAAATGTTTTGTCACGATCATCCTGTTCATTCCAGTTGTTGATCCAAATCGTATGTTACTGGGGATATGATTTTGGAGTTTGAGGTAATCACCTCAAGGGATCAGGTAAAAACTGTAAAATTAGCGAACTGGAAAATTGGATAATATCTTGGTAGTGAGAATGCGTAATAAATGGCTTCTAAGAGCTGGTGCTAATATCCGATCAGCAGTTTTAAAGTGAATCGTGGCTGGCTCTAGGCCTAACGCAAGTGAAATCGCATAAGCACTAGCAAAAACCCCACAACTGATGGAGTCATTTTGACCACAAACCACAGGTTTAAATTCAATGTCAATGTCAATGTTTAAAAATGGATATAATGTTTGAATAATAATGGTTTGTGTCCGATCTAACCATTTTTCATTTAAACTATCGTATATTTCAAGTTTTCTCCTAGGGCTGTTGTAAAAGATTGTAATCCAATGACTGTTAGATTTGTAAAGAATTTGTATGTCACTTTGTAGGTGAGAAACCGGTAGGTAGTTAGAAGGTCGTTGATAGAAAATTACATCTTGTAATTTGAAATTCGAGTTAGCATTAATTATTTCACAAACTAAATTGATTGTTTGATCAGTTAATTGATCCTCCAAGACTTCTCGTCTTAGGTCATAGCTCGTATTTGATTCGGATACATTTTGAGGAATTTGAAATAATGTATTGTGACTGCTGATCAGAATGGCGTCATCTTTAACAGTTGAATTTACATTGAAGGACCTAGTTGTTTCGAACTTTTGAATAGAGGGCAAGCTTAGGGTACAACTATTTTGACTTTTCGAATTTGACTTTGATATTCCAAGATAAATTGGTTTATGGTCTGAGAAGTAGGACTCGTAGACGCCAGCGTCAAAATCCGGTAAATTTCGTACGAAAATTGAATCTATTTGAGTGTTGAAATCTGTTGTTGAAATTCTGTAATTAATTCCCTTCACAAATCCGATGTTTAAAAAGAACCTCTCAAAAGAACTGTTTGGAAGGTAAGTGTCAATGTTGAAGTCGCCCATCACTATAATTTGAGCATCAACATCTAAGTTAATGATATGAGTAATTTGTTCTAAAAGGATGTGTTTCAATTGGCAGAACGGATAATTTGGAGACTTATACCCAGTAACAATATGAAATGATTTTATTTTACAATAGGTGAGATCAAGATGATGGTTGTTATGTAAATGAACATGGTTTTGGAGTGAGAAAAAATCTGATCTTATCGGGTTTTTACATAAAATTAAGACTCCTTTTCCTTTTCCCGACTGAGTTGAGTCGGATCTAACAAGCGTTTGATAATCATGAAAATTAACAGGTATTGTAGGGCACAAATTTGTTTCCGAGAAAACTAATACATCACCTTGAGTATACCAAGGATCGGACGCAATGTATTTAGAATTTGTTTGCCAAGATCGGACGTTGTGGTAAATAATTTTGAGGGAATTACCGGTAATAATTTTGTTGTAGGAGAGCGTTAAAAGTTTATTTTCTCTTAAATCTTTCAAAGCCCTAGTGACTGGGTCTGAAGTAGGTGGTATATTTGGCTTTTTGAAAGTTCCAAGAATGTAAAGATCCTCAAGTCGGCGAACCCTACTCAAGGCAACATAAAGCATAGGTCGTTGAAGGCGTGTGCTTTTGTTGAAATCTAAGCAGACTTTGTCATATGTTTGTCCTTGAGATTTATGAATTGTAAGTGCTTCAGCTGGAACTATGGGGAATTGTGTTCTACTTGATTGGTATCCCAATTTTTCTGAAATGCTGACTTGAACGGCTAAACGTTTAATGGGGGTTAACATTTTGTTTTCAATGTTGTATTTATCAGTGAGGTGTTCATGTTGGGTTCGTAATTTTTTTCCTACACGTTCGTCACCAAAGTCAAACCACAAGTATCTCGGGTCATTATCAGGAGTAATTTGAGTTAGTACTCCACAAGCTCCATTGACCAAACCATCTTCAACGTCGATATTTGAAACAACCATATATTTGATTCCGACTTTCAACAAAAGGGAGTAAGGAAGACCTCCAGTTTCACTTCTCTTCTTATCTCTAAGAGAATGTAACAGTCTCTGCTCTTGTTGTTCCGAACAGTTATTCAAGTGAATTTTGTCTCGAGCTAAGCATTCTAGGGCAGTACCAGGCCCTGTTGAAAGTTTCATATGATTGTACTCATCTACATGTTTATTTGCACTGAAAAGTCGAATGGCGTGTGTGGGTACTTGTTCTAGTGAGGTTTCGCGTGATTTTATGGTTTCTAAATTTCGAGAAGACAATTGTCCCGTGGGTATGTTGTTTAGGGCTTCAATGAACGTTTTTTCATCGCGTTGTCTCATAATTTCAGTTAATTCGAAAAATTTAAATTCGTCCCAAATTAGGGTTCCAGCAAACATTGTAAGACCACTACCTTTTGTTTCAGAAAAAACCGGCCGATCCATGACAGGCGGTAGTTGGTTCAAATCCCCTACTAACAAAACAGAAATCCCTCCAAAAGAAGTATCTCGACCCATTACTTGCCTAAGCCTTGTGTCAATGCGGTGCAGGAGACGGCTGCCACACATAGATACTTCATCAATAACTAGTAATTTTACTCGAGCTAACTTACAACGAATCGTGTTTGCAATATCCTCAGATAATTGAGGCATTTTCCCACCATACTGACTAACAGGAAGTGCAAAAGCAGTATGGAGGGTAACGCCACCTATTAAGAATGCAGCTTTTCCCGAAGGAGCTGTTAGGACAACATAGATAGGGTTATCAATCGTTTCAATTTCTGGTTGGTGAACGAAGTAATGGGTAACTAATTGGTATATTGAGTTTATGACTGTGCTTTTGCCAACCCCAGCTGAACCTGAAAGAAATATCCTGAACGGAACATTAAGTGTTTTGATGGAATGTAATACATGCATCACAATGTCTCTTTGTTTTTCATTAAGTGTAATCATGTTAGCGAAAATTTCATCTCTAGATGGGAGTTTTGGTTGAGTAAATCTTGTTTTAGATGCATTGGTAGGATCTTCGTTCCCCCCCTGACCGAAAATATCCACGGGGCATAAGTTTGGTTCGTCAACATCATCTTCATCCCAAGTTTCCATGTTTCGTTGAGCCTCGGCAACTGCATCTTCTAGTACGGTACTAATGGCACTGAAATACTTCATTTTTATTTTCGTAATAACCTCTATATTATGTTTGTATATAGAATGACAATTTTGATTCATGATATCTTTGTGTTCGTCCCGCCAAGGCCAAAATAGAAGTACTTGTTCTCGAAAAAAATTGTAAGGATCTTGTTCCTGCTTGTAGTTGACGAATCTTAAAATTTTAGATTTACATCGTTGAAGATTAGGCAATAATTCTTCATAAGTAGGTTCTGCAATTAGTGTATCCACATTCGCTCCGTCATGTGTGTCGTCGTTAATTTCATTTTCTCCTTGTTTATTGATAACTTTCGACGAAATAGTGCAAGCAAAATCAGCGAGGGAAACATGTTCGAGATTTTTGGGTCTTTTAGAGTATTTTTTCATTATGTCTGAAGCAAATATATCATCAGAATCTGGATTTTGTTCAAGAATTAATTTCAACTGTTTGGGGGATTTCAACATCCCTACTCTTTCTTGGGGAGGTGAGGTTTTGATGAACTGTGTGGAACGGCTCATGAGCGACAAAGGTAACGTTAAAACATGATACGCCGCTTCCTGAGCAGACATGACACTGCCATTGATGAATACATTACCAATTTTGTATAACCGTTGTTTTATTGAAGCATTACCGTCATTTGAATCTGTTTCTGCTTGGCGTAACAATTTAGAAAGTCCCCCCTCTGATTTACTAATGTAATTAACTACATAAGATGCACAGCTGTAAGCATTTATAATAAATTGTATATCCATGTTATAACCTAATAAATTTAATAAAATTGGATTGTAAGAATTTATTGCAACTTCTAAAGTAGATCGTTTGAGAAATACTTTGGCATTTTTCAGTTTACTCCTTAAAGCCATGATGTAAGATGATTCGTCCAAGTTAAGTGCCTTTAGCATATCTTCCCATGTCATTGAAGTATTTTGTTTGAAAAAAGGAGCAATAAATTGTACTATTTTACAATAGTCGCTAACCATTTTAGGAGTTATTTGTGTTTTTGGTAGTGGTTCCAGTATCATAGTACGTGGCAAAGGTGGCAGTGGGTAATTGAAGCGACATTCGTTTTTATTTCTCCTACCTTTATTACAACTAAATGTATGATGGTGTCTCTGTACAGCCATTAAAGGGTTTTTGGGATCGTATCTACAAGTTATTAACTTATCTATGAATTGTATACACCTAGCGATCTTAGATTCATCCAGAGGGTCATATTCAGGAGGATCATTAACATACAAGAGATTGTGAGTATGAACAGAGCCTCGCGCTTGGAATTCGCGTCTTTGATATGAATCCACCACGAAATGTTCATGGAAGGGACCATTTGGATGTTGGAGAAGTTTCATGAGGTTATTTGCTTTCTCTTCAAAATATCTAACACAAGTGACTGGATCTTCCTTAACTAATTTGGTTTTCATATCGTCGTCCATCTCCATAGCACTTTTGGTGGATATGGTAGTGTTATGTTTGATGTTATATAAAATTCTCAACAAATCGGGGCTATGGAGTTCTGCTGCGGAAAATGTTAAGAAAAGTGATGGTTTCCCTAGTTGACGGATCATGGCCAAAACATCTTGTTTTCTGGCCTCCCAATAAGAAGGAGAACCCCTAATTTGCTTCAAATATTTGTGGCCATCATTATGCCGGAGAGCATCAGGAATAAAATTTGAGTTGTTTACAATGTCTTTAACCTTAATATTTTTACCGTCTTGCCTACATTTTCTGAGACACACGTTTGCTGTCGAAAGTACTGCCATTTCTAATTTTTTCTTAGCCATAAAAAAAATCCGCTCGGGATTACAAGATCGTCTGTCAAAATGTCTTGCCTCAAATTTGGCTCGTTGTGCGTACGTCAGTCGGCATTCAGGGTCCAATTTGAAACCTCCAAAAATCGTTGGGAAGCAGAGTTCTTCTAGATCAGGAACAGTATGCCATAAAATTGGTGTCTTTCCCTGGCCTGGAGCCATGATTTTAACAGAATCTTCCTTTTCCTCACGATTTAGTACGAGTACGTCATTATCCACATGGTCCCAGTCATTGTCAAAGTATGGAACTTCGTCATCTAGTAGAGTTGTGAAGTCATTGTCGTTTTCAATGACCTGTATGTTATCGTTGCCGGTAGAATGTAAGTCAACTGCATCCTCTTCATTGACAATGAATTCTACTTCTGTTGAACTATTAGAGCTTGTTATAAATGATTCATCCACTTTAATTCCGTGTTTCTTGTACAAAGGAGTTGATATAAGGTGTTTTAAGGCATCCAAAACGTTTTGAGGTTTAATTGTCTCCGATAAATAATGAGTTTTGTGAGATAGATGTCGTTTCAGTTTGAGCTGTACAGTACTCATGTTATCAAAATGTCGAGGTAATGTGTCAAGCATTTCATTTATTTCTACTGCTACATTAACGACACTACCTTTGATACATTGCTGGCCATTCAATACGTGGGGCATAAGAGAAGAAATTTGCATGAAAGGAATGTAAGGTGATACCATTCGAGCCTCGAGAGGTGACAATTTCTTGATGGATTCAGCAATTATTGGAAATTGAAGAGAACTATTAGCAGCAGTTTTTGGAACCTTACCAAGCATAATGAATTTTGAGCAGGTATGACAGACTACATTTGACTGGTGATTGGTAATTTCATTAAGGAATGACGTGAAATCTGCTACTTCACACTTAATTTTCTCGCTATTACGAATAGTTTCAATATTGAAATTTCGAAGTGAATGTGGGAAAAAAAGGTTTTTGCAACATACACAAACTAAATCAGGCCCTAGTTTTTTCGATTCGAGGTAAGAAAGTAGTAATTTTGATGAATTAATATTTTCACTAACAGATATTTTTTTTTTAAGAGTATTAATAAATTGTTCGTGGTACCTGTATAGCTCATTCTGTCTGTCTTTCTTTTTTCTGATTTTTTCCTCAAATCTTTCTTGTTGCCTAACATTCAAGTCTTGTCTACGAAGTCGCTTACGTTCCCTTTCGTTTTGCAATCCTAACTCACCTGATACCTCCCTGAGGTGTTTTCTTTTTTGCGCTTCTATTATCCTTAATTCCTCATTTTCCCTTATTTTCTGGAGCCGCTCCCTCTCTTGCAGTAAACCTTCATCTCCCTGAGCAGCCCTTATCGATTTTCTTTGAGCTGCTTCTTGTTTCCTAACTTCCTCGTTTTCTCGTATTTTCTGGAGCCGCTCCCTCTCTTGCAGTAAACCTTCATCTCCTTGAGCAGCCCTTATCAATTTTCTTTGAGCTGCTTCTTGTTTCCTAACTTCCTCATTTTCCCGTATTTTCTGGAGCCGCTCCCTCTCTTGGAGTAAACCTTCATCTCCCTGAGCAGCCCTTATAGATTTTCGTTTGGCTGCTTCTTGTTTCCTAACTTCGTCATGTACTCGAATTCTTTTGAGCCGCTCTCTCTCTTGTGATAAACCTACTTTTCCTTCATCAGTTCTCAACAATTTTCTCTTCTCTGCTTCTTTTCTCCTCATTTCCTCATCCTCCCTCTTTTTCCTAAGACGCTCCCTTTCTCTCTGTAATTTACCCTTGTTATTCGCATTCCTAGTACGTTTTGGTGTGTGATTTTTTTGTGAGTGAGAAATGATGGAATTGGTGGGTCGTGAATCCATTTGCTAATTGTTGTGAATTAGAATTATTGTAATTCGGTGAAGGAAATGTGGAAATGTATTGGTAATTGACGTATTGGTAATAAAAAAAGTTATAATATTGTATAATTAATGTACTTACTCGGGAAGCAACACCCAATTGCAAGAACCAAATGTTCTTGTTTTTGTTTTACCTTAGAAAGAAAACAAAAACCAAATAATGTTTTCATCAATTATGAAGATATACCTATAATATTTTGTCCGAAATTTTGAATCCATTTGCTAAGTGTTGTGAATTCGAAATATTATAATTTGGTGAAGGAAATGTGGAAATGTATTGGTTATTGACGTATTGGTAATTAAAAATGTTATGACATTGTATAATTAATGTACTTACTCTGGAAGCAACAATGAAGTGCAATACAAACCTTAGGAAGAAAAAAGAAAGCAAATAATTATGTGAACAATTAAGAATATACATAATATTTTGTACGAAAAAAGTTAATTAATTATAATAGTTAAAAATAATTTATTAAAATGGTGGTATTTCACATGATGTCTGGCAAAATGGTACAAAATTGCAGAAAATGTATAAAAGAATAGGAAAACCAAATGATTAGTTGATTTATTTATCACCAAATGTTCTTGTTTTTGTTTTACCTTACAAAGAAAACAAAAACCAAATAATGTTTTCATCAATTATGAAGATATACCTATAATATTTTGTCCGAAATTTTGAATCCATTTGCTAAGTGTTGTGAATTCGAAATATTATAATTTGGTGAAGGAAATGTGGAAATGTATTGGTTATTGACGTATTGGTAAATAAAAATGTTATAACATTGTATAATTAATGTACTTACTCTGGAAGCAACAATGAAGTGCAATACAAACCTTAGGAAGAAAAAAGAAACCAAATAATTATGTGAACAATTAAGAATATACATAATATTTTGTACGAAAAAAGTTAATTAATTATATTAGTTACAAATAATTTATTAAAATGGTGGTATTTCAAATGATGTCTGGCAAAATGGGACAAAATTGCAGAAAATGTATGAAAGAATAGGAAAACCAAATGATTAGTTGATTTATTTATCGGATTTGGAGGACAAATGTAGAAGTTATGGATGTTACATGAGTATTTTACACTTGGAAATTAATTCGAATGATGTATAATTAAAATACTTACTAAACCGAGAAGAACCTCGAAAAAATGCAGCCGTGAGAAAAGAGAAATTTGCACCTCGGAAATTTCACACTGTACACGGCAAATTAGACAATGAAGGCAAATTAGACCGACAAAAACCGTATCAATTGTTGAAACACATGGGTTGTAACGTTTATTCAATTAAACTGATGATTTTATTAATAATAAATCGTCGATGAAGTGAGTTAATGGAGGCACTCATTTCAATGTCGGTAGGTACTATTTTTCGAATTGTATGTACCTTGAAACGCGAAACATAAAATTTTTGGTTTGCTTTGAGCAATGGATTCGGAGCTCACTGAGCTGATCAGTGATCTGAAGAGTGAAGAAGATCTCCTCGAATGCTGTAGACGCCTGGAAGAGCACCTCCATTCAATAGGATTGAAAATGGCTTTGGAGCTCACTCAGCTGATCAGCGATCTGAAGAGTGAAGAAGATCTTCTCGAATGCTGGAGAAGCCTGGAAGAGCACTTCCATTCAATAGGATTGAAAATGGCTTTGGAGCTCACTCAGCTGATCAGTGATGTGAAGAGTTAAGAAGATCTTCTCGAATGCTGGAGACGCATGGAGAGCACTTCCATTTAATAGGAGTAAAAATGGCTTTGGAGCTCACTCAGCTGATCAGTGATCTGAAGAGTGAAGAAGATCTCCTCGAATGCTGGAGACGCCTGGAAGAGCACTTCCATTCAAAAGGATTGAAAATGGCTTCGAAGCTCACTCAGCTGATCAGTGATCTGAAGAGCCTTTGAGCAATAATTTGCAGCGGTTTTTACCCACCAACATTTTTTTTACCTACCAACTTTTTTTTACCTACCAGCTAGGTAATACCTACCACACCATACTGGCTTCACACCTTCACAATCAAGTTTATTAGAAAGAACTAAACGCTTCACATTCGATTGGAAAAATAGAAAGCTTTATATGGAAATTTGATTACTGGTTACGCAGAAGGCAAAACTGTAAACAAATCGAAGAAATGAACAGCGATCGCATTTTAGTCCGATAAAATTTGAATGTAGATTAGACCTCTTTTGCGATTCACAATCATGATTCTGTTTTATCGAAGGAAAACCTTCAAGTACTCGTAGGGACCGAACGGTTTGTCCTACAGAGCTCCGGGTGGTCTCAAAAATTTTTAAAAATTCAATACTATTTAAAATTGGTGAAAAAACGATACCTTTATTTCGAGAGTTTTCGAGCTAGGGCACTCTTGAAAATTTCAACCCTTAATTTTCACCCCTTAGAAGTGACCTACATCAACCAAAAGCTTCGCGGCACAACTAGACCCCAAATGGAGGCCATATACCAAATTTGAACCAAATCGGTCCAGTGTTGCTAAGAAAAGTGCCGCGTACGGCGTACGGCGTACGGCGTACGGCGTACGGCGTACGGCGTACGGCGTACGGCGTACGGCGGACGGACGGAAATTTTTTTATTCGATTTTCGTATTCTACGTACCTTGAAACGTAAAACATCAAATTTTGAGGGGGGGTTAAAATTTTTTTTTTCTTGCTCGATTCCAAAGGCTTATTATTGAAAATAATAAACCAAAATGTTAGGTACATTCACAACTACTAGCATAATATTTATATAGTAGAAAATTCGACATTTCGATGAAATTTTCAGATATTAAGAACGTTGGCGTGAAGTGCGCGTTGTTCAGGGTTAGCCAAGTATTCCGCCATGTCCTTTTTGGTTTATTTTGGACCAAGAATTTTTTTTTTTTCACCCCACCTCAAAATTCGTTGGTTTCAAGGTACGTAGAATCCAAAAATCGAATAAAAATTTGGCCGTCCGTCTGCCGGCCGCCACGGCACTTTCCTCACTTAGCATTGACCGATTTTGATGAAATTTAGTATGTGGGCTCCATTTGGGGTCTAGTTGTGCCCCGAAGCTTTTGGTTGATGTAGGTCACTTCTAAGGGTTGAAAAATAAGGGTTGGAATTTTGAAAACGCCCTAACTCAAAACATTTTGATATAAAGGTATTGTTTTTCCATTAATTTAAGATAGTATTGAATTTTTAGAGACCACGCGGTGCCCTGTAGGACAAACCGTTCGCTCCCTACGAAAATTTAAGGGTTGGGCTTACTATAAATCAGAAACACGAGTGTCAGAGGCCTAATCTCAGTCACTTTCATCCGAATAAACTTGGTGATTCGTACGTTTTCCTTGATTCTCTGTGGCTGAAGAGTTTTTTAAATGTTTTTGAAGCCATCCTGATGTATCTCACAGACTACAAAAGGCCTGTTTATTTTATGACAACATGCAATTTTGCTCCAAAACATAGAAGCTGTAGTTGAATTGTTGGAACTGACTCTTACACATTCCGACTCTCCTTTTCACATGTACTTTATTCAATCGACTTTGCCCAAAAAGTAGCAGCTAACGTCTACTGAGCTTGGTAACCCATCACTGTGCAACCTTTGGGGTTATCGACACAGTCCTAAATAGAAAGCTACGTATAAAATGATCCTTTATTCCCGCGGAAAGAGGTTGACGTCACGATTACCTCATCCCCCAACAAACCTCAAAAGGCGATTTCGACAATAATTTTCATACTCTGGCCAGCGCGAGCTGACTCATCCAAAGACTATACGAAGGGAAATCTACATTAACGGTGATAATTTCAGTTTCCTTCTTTTAAAAGTCTTTCTTTTGTCTGAGTCGTTCGTTTGCTTAGTGTTATTTATGTTTGACATTCGTTAGGTAGTCTCCCGTTCAGGAGCCCTTAGGCGAACTTTGAAACATCTTTATGTGAACCGAAATAGACGTGACTGCACATAGGAAAGGTGTGTTTCCTACAGGTTCTATTGATTCAACAGAGTTTGCTATAACCAACGGGGGTATTTCATGATTACTAAATTCAATAAATTATAAACACTTCATATAATAACAATTTACTAAAAAAATTATAGTACCAAGTAATTTAGTAATAATGAAAAATGATCCGATCATAACTATTTCTGGGGCAGATAGAGTGATATAGATCTTATGAGCTGTGAAACACAGAGCGTATTAACAATTTTCAATGTTACAAACTACATAATTGATTAGACAATATAGATCGAAAAATGATCAGAAAACACCAAGCCCGACAATGGACGTCAGAAGACCAAGAACTCAAAGAAGAATGTACATCTTATTGTACAAAAATATACTTTAAACTTTGAACTTCAGGAATTCATTGAATAAAATTAAATTATTGATTCTTCACACAATCAAGAAACTACCTTTTCTAAAATCATTAAATATCATCATATTAAACATCATATTGTTAACGTATGGTATGATATGTGATGATTATTAATGTTTGATATTAATAAAATATGATATTTTTAAATATCATCATATTATTTAACTTCATATAGAAGACTATTGAAATTTAGAGATTATTAAAGTTAGAGAATATTAAACTGAGTTGGCATATGTTAAAGATTATCAAAATGCGTCCTTTTTTCTGTCCAATCATGTATTGTTTAGTAATTTACCTATTACCGTAATGTACAGTAGATATCAATTTATTTACCCATACGGAGCGATTTCGCAAAGATCCTACACTACAACACGGACCAAGCCTAACATCGGGTAGGAAATATGAGCAAAACGCATCGCATCATGAATTTATCTTCTTAAAAGTGTACAAAAAGGCGCCAAATGAACATAATATGTTATCTATCTATCTATCTATCTATCTATCTAAACACGTTCGACGAGAAGATATAAATCAATGACGAGAAGATAAAGTTCTGTAACTACGACTTGGTTGTAAGACTTACAACCAAGTCGTAGTTACAGAACTTTATCTTCTGAACTTTCCACTTAGTGGAATCATTACAAAATTCCGTGACACATCGCCGTCTCCCAAAAACGTGACTCTTTTAGCCGGTTAGCTCAAGGCTAAAGCATGTTCCATGCTAAAAGTCATGATAAGACTGAAACTTTTTGCTTCCGACTCTTCCAAGGTAGCAGAAGCATTTTTTCACTTTTCAAGGTTGATCAAAAATGTCCTCATAAATCAAAATTCTTAGTTTTATGCCTTCCTGAACAACTTTAATTCCGTGTCTGTCTGTCATGAAATCCTTGTAATGGGCAAAACTATCCGAAGTTATTGTCCGATTTTGATGAAATTTTCAGGGATTGTGCTGGTTGGCGTGTAGATGGTCCCCATGTCAGGACCATCCCTATGAGGTAATTAGAGATAGATGTTTTGAGACTACAAGCATCAGATCAACCATTTGACCGGATTATGGATAAGAGGAAGCTAAGTGCCACACCCACTTGGCAGATGTTTTTAATATGGTTTGAAACATGCTGTTTTGGTAGTGAAACGTAAAGGCATCCATCTATCATATATGGACAATCGCGCAGAATGATGAATTTGGTGTATGAATCAGAGTTAACTCCCATCTTCGTGGGAACTATTTTACCGACGAAATTGCATGTTCTTCGGAACCGAACAAAAACACACCTCCTCACTCTATCACCTGGAGATAGAAAAATAGAACCACTTCACTTGTTATGGCCCGGTCGTTCTAAATTTAAATTCGATTTGCGTAAGAACGTGACTCAGTGTATCGATTGCCCCGGGAGGCACCAAGCCTCCCAAGTAGACACCCGAAAGAATAAATTTCAGCGGGGTGAGGTCGGCTTTGAGTGAATCATCCACAACTTGGAGTTTGGGGTTAAGCTGAGCGTGTACGTACTCGTACAAATCATACAGCCGATAAGATACTGAAATCAAAGGAGTTTTACTTCTTGAAGCAAAAACAACTTTCTTTTCGACCGACTTTTTAGGACATCCCACAGTAAGACTCGGGCGTCCTTATGCGATTGATCTGGGGTAAAGTTGGACCACACTCCGTAGAACAAAAATAACCACACACTAATCGTTTTTAGACCATTCTGAATCCAAATCCACGAAAAAAGGTTTATCCAATGACACAAAGGTTTATTATTTTTCTGTACAGATCACACGTCTGGAAAGATCACAGCTTTGCCATTTTCCCTATTTGTTTTTACCTACCAACCATAAGTACCTACAACCTACCTACTACATATTATTCTTACCTTCACAATCAAGTTTATTTGAAAGGAATAAACACTTCACACTGAATTCGAAAAATAGTGAGTTATGGTTCTTTCGTATGGAAATTTGATTACTGGTTTTTGCTAAGGAAGCAAAACTGAATAGAACTCGAAGAAACGAATAGCGATCGCAATTTGGTTAGCTAAAATTGCAACGGAGATTAGACCTCTTTGGTGATTCACACTCGCGATTCTGATTTATCACAAGTCCAACACTTAAGTTCTCGTAGGGAGTGAAAGGTTTGTTCTACAGAGCTCCGTGTGGTCTCTAAAAATTCTAAAATTGTTTAAAAAAACAATACCTTATTTCGAGAATTCTCTAGCTAGGGCACTAATGAAAATTTCAACCCTTAACTTTCACCCCTTAGAAGTGACTGACATCAACCAAAAGCTTCGGAGCACAACTAGACCCCAAATGGAGCCCATGTACCAAATTTCATCAAAATGGGTCAATGCTAAGTGAGGAAAATGCCACGAATGGAGGACGGGGTACGGCGGACGGACGGCCAAATTTTTATTCGATTTTTGGATTCTACGTACTCTGAAACAAAAACCAATAAATTTTGAGGGGGGGGGGGGGGTTAAAAAATAACATTTCTTGGTCGATTCCTAAGGCTCATTATTGAAAATAATAAACTAAAACCATACGTGTATGTCTGTGTGTGTATGTGTAGGTGTGTGACAAAATCTTGTATACTCTTCCCAGGCCTTAGGTTTTCAAACGACTTTTGTGGTTCTTTTGGTTTCTTGTTTTCAATAATGAACCTTTGGAATGTTTCGTAGCCTTTTGGAAAATTGGAAGATGTGCCATGGATACTAAGCCATGGGTTACGCTTCCTTAGCGACAAGTAATCAAATTTCCTAATGAAGGAATTCTTCATTTCTTCGAATGGAGTGCGAATGGTTCATTTCATCTAAATAAACTCAATTATGAAGCGAAAACATGGTTGGTAGGTAGTGACAATGGCAAAGCTGTGTTCTTTGCTGGCGCATGATCTATGAAAAACAATAAACCTTTGTGCAATAATTTGCTGAGTTTTTCATTATTGTTTATTCCTCTAAGACTGGTCAAGCTGTTTGCCAGACGAATATTCTCACCTGACGCCACTGCATGACCGGACAAGCAAGTCTTCAAAGTTTCCATTTTTTCGACATAAAAATACACTATTCGTCTTCCCGGATACATTGAGTACCAACAGAAAAATTAATTGTTGATTTTTTTCGATTTTCAGTACACATTAAACATTATAGTGGGTATTCCATTATCATGCTCAACTCGTCTCCCCGAACTCGGGTATTGTTGAGTTATTAAAAATTCGTGTACGACAGATAAAGCGTTGCTTGTCCACAAAAGACCGATTTTCAACAATTTCGGATTTTTGGAATGATACTTTTATCAGAAACCATGCGCTGATTCCGAATATACCACAATATTAGTATCGTAAGGAGTTACCAAAAATTCCTCCTCATTTTGTGTGTTGAAATTGAAAAACTTCAGGAATCGCTTGAGGATGTTCCAAAACAAATTTCAATTAAAACAAATTTCAAAATTATCAATTCTAAAACTTTAATTTATTGTAATACTTAGCTTCGTTTTCTCCTCGTTTTATCCTGGATGTCCAAGTTGTCAATGGCAGCTCGGACATGGAGCGGACTTGGTGGGTATAAGAAAGTATGATAGAGATGATTTACGGCAAGCGGTGTCGGAGCTAAAAGGAGTGCACCCAAAAACATCAGGGTGATGTTGCAACTTTGTCATGGCAGGGAGTGTGGTGCGGGAAAAGTGTCACGGAGTTGCGCGAGTTGGGCATCTCGGTAGGCGTACTCCGTGATATCACCACCCGTGTTCTGCTCGGCTCAAATTTGAACTGGTGGTTTTATAGAGGTACCTCCCTTTATCCCTCTCTCCCACCCCCACCTTGAGCGTCCTCTCCATTATATTAAATTTTGATCTGTTTATTTATTTTTTGTTTTATTTTTGTGGCGTGCCCCCTGCGTCTTTCAGGGGCTTTTGAAATAAAAAAAGGTGACATGGCAAAGCCGTGTTCGTAGCAGACGAGTGATCTAAGTATAGAAAAATAATAAACCTTTGTGTAATAATTTGCAGCGTTTCTGTTTTCAGAAGATCGGATTCGAGTTGAACGATCATGTTTTGAAGCTCACTTCTTCATTTATGAACATATTCTACGTTTCGAAGCAATACTTCCCACTTACATGACTCACATCGCTTGAACGTATTCTCTCTTTCATAACAATTGAAAATTATGCAAGTTGATCTTTCTCGGTTTCTTCGGACTTGATTTCCAAACGACACAAAAATAGCCCTACCAGCTTCCCATCCGTTTTCCCAAACCCTCGTAAACAACCACCACTAAATCCAGGAGATTTGTTCTCAAAGTGAATTGTTGTCCGTGCCGGGAGGAACCAACACTATAAACAGTTGTCCCAGACAAATTGGTCGTAAAGAAGAAATATGTCGTCGCTTTTGGGCGTTTTCGTGTTTGTTTGCGGTGGCGGGACCGTTCTCGGAATGGCGCTTCTGATATTGGGCACCACACTGTTTAATCACTTACAGCCCCTGCGGGGAAAGTAAGCAATTTCCGTATACTTTGTTGGAGTACGGGATTTAAATGGCCGGGGAGTGAGGCTATTTCGGGGAATGATTCGGGTCCGCGCATTCCGCCGACCCTTCCATGTTCAAAAATCGGCTCTAGTTGTGAAGTTTTGTGGCGATTTTCGAACATTCAGAATCTCCATCAATTGGTTGGTAGTTGGGAAACCACATTACCACCAGAGATTTTCCACGGGATCAAAACGGATCCCACACAATTTCTCTCGCCAAAGTTTCATTACATATACGGTTGTTCAGAGTAATTAAAGTTGGGATTGTCCAAAGCAGAGTCACAAAGTTTTGGGTTTAGACATCACGTTGAACGTTGCCCGCCATTGCCTTTTGACATTCATGCAACTTTCAATCTTTAGCAGGTACTCAAAATCTCGAATTTAATCCGAGATTTTGGAGAAAAACCGATTGTATTGCAATCAACAGATGTCACAATGTGACATGTCATGCAATGTAAAACCCGTTCGTGAACCGATAGAATCGAATGAGGAATTTCACCATGTCGAAATTTCCCATTTTTGACCCCAAAATCGGATTCAGCACCTCAAAAAACCCCTACGGCAAACTTTCAGCCCGTACTTCCTAATTTACTAATAAACAAATCAGTGTAGAAAATATTAACGTTGAAAAAAAACGGGAGGATGACGTCACCCAGCAATAGTTCATGAATGGCAGCTTGAAGTGCTGAGGTCGTGAAATCTCACTTCGAATAATCCTCAAAGGCAACATTTCACAAAACCAGTAAAGATTGAAATCGAAGAACTGAAGAGAAAAAATAGAAAAACTAAGATGGAGAAAATTAGGTTTCCCCTGTTTTTGTTTGATAACTTCCCTCTTAGATAACACAATTTCGTCGTTCCATCGGGCAACAAGGGGAGGGAACGGCGATCCGAAGAGCCAATCAACGAGCGTTTTTCGCTTCACGTTGAAGAGGTCCGTTTTCCCGGTCATTTTTTGAAATCATAAATTTCGAATGTCTCCCAAAAATAACAGGAGACTTATTTTCCAAAATCAACCCGATTTTCATCTATCCCACACCATTAAATATTGAGAAAAAATGCAATCAGAATTCCGTGAAATTCCTCAATGTGAAGCTGGAGAACCGAATTAAAATCATGTTGCCTCAGGGCAACATTGGTGGGGAGGGAAGGGTTATTTGTTTACACTTTCGAGAAGGAAAGGAGATAGAGCACTGGTCGTTCAGAGGAGGACAAGACATGTCCCACGAGTTTTTTTTTTTTTTGATCATTAGTCAACTTTATTGTAATTATATTTTTTTTACATTATAGTTGGGACACATATTGTAATTGAATATATAGTGGTATATATATACACCACAATTAACATGTTGCAGGTTACTGCCCAGTGACAGCCCCAGCTGTAGTATATCAGCTTAAATGATTAAAATTAGAATAATAATAATATTTTCAATAAATAATAGTTAAGTAAACAATAATAAGATGAACATTAATTATAACGTATAATAGGAACAATTTTTTTTTCTAGTGCTTTCATTGGGTAAATTATTATGATTTAATAGTTATTCATAGCAGGTCTGGTGGTCTTTTTCTTTTGAGGCGGCGTTCTGGTCTTGGGGGAGGAGGATCGCTTGGGATGTAAGATATAAGTTCGTTTGGGTGTTCACGCATAGCAGTATGCAGGTTTTGGTAGGTCAGACGCAAAACTTCACTGACTTCAGGAATTTGAAGGTCTCTGTGCAGGAGGGAGTTTCTGACGTACCACGGGGCGCCCGATATTGCTCTGAGGACTCTGTTTTGAAACGTCTGGATCCTTTTAATCTACGAGTTGGAAGCCGATCCCCATATCTGGCAACCATACAACCATATTGGGCGCAGGAGAATGAGGTAAATCAGCCGTTTTAGGGTCATTGGCAGTGAAGACTTGCTGTTTAAGAGGAAATACAGTTGGCGGAAGCGATGCCTTGCTCTCTGCAGAATGTTTGTAATATGAGCATCCCAGGTGAGTTTTGGGTCGAGCTGTAGACCGAGGTAGCTTACGACCTGTTTGTGAGGGATTGTTGAATTTATCAGCTGAAGATGAGGAGACACTGTCCTCCTTTTATAGGTGAAATGCATGAGGGTGCTTTTTTGAGGATTCAGCTTTGTTCTCCAGAGGCAGCACCATCTCCTGAGTCGGTCGACGAAGTTCTGCAGCTCTGTTATTGATTCCTGATCATTACCAGAGGACAATATCGCCTGGTCATCAGCAAATTGAGCTACAGTGAGAGTGGAGGAGCCTGGGAGATCATAGACATAGAACGTGTAAAGGATGGGTCCAAGGACGCTACCTTGTGGGACTCCAGCCCTTATGTCTCTCAACGACAGCGAGTCGTTAACCCTGACTGCAAATGTCCTTTTGTTCAGGTAGGAGTGCATCAGCCTGTAGAGTGAATCTGTCAACACTGGCTTTAGCTTGACCAACAATCCCTGTATCCAAACTCGGTCGAACGCTTTTTCTGTGTCCAGAAACACTCCATGGCATACTTCCTTGTTCTCGAATGTATCAAGAATAGTATCCACCACTCTATGGAGCTATTGAACGCAAGAGTGAGAAGTTCTAAATCCAAATTGTGTATCAGGGATGTCCCACGGATGTCCCACGAGTGCAATAATTTTCTCCACCTACGGATAGATCATTGAAATTTGGTAATAATTCCTATCTCTTGCTATTATTGTCGATTATCGTACCTGTATTAGTTTCCCAGCACTCACTCGGATATTAGCTCATTAAATTGGAGACGCCAGCCCACCCGGACCGCCTCTCCTTTGAGTCTCTAATCCTTCGACCCCTCGGGAAGCCCACGGTCCGCCCGGGTGCCGTCACTCGTTACGGCACCAACCGACACCGTCAAACAAGAGGCAGGAAACGCCTTTTTCTCCATCGGCCGACACCCAAACCGAGAAGGAAGAAGTAACATCACCGTTCTGAGAACTGGTCACGATCCCCTTATTTCTTTTATGGCGAAGTGGAGGAGAGGGGAGCCACATTGATGACGGATTTGTGGTGTCAGGGTGGAATCCGGACAAAGGAGCATCCGGCTGCGGGAGAACCCCCAAATCCGAAGCGACGCCAAGGGAATATAATAAAGAATGAAAGAGAAAAAATTACTGAGACTAGAAGACGACGTCCAAATTGACGATTTTGATTTTCCGTTGGTCACTTTGAATCTGAATGAACTTGGGTTGAATGAATAATTCAGTGCTGCCGTCGCAGGTAAAAGCCGACTCATGACAAGCAAAGGTTGGTCCATTTAGAAGGATTTTCGTCTGTCATTGTAGATTATTGGTGGGAATGTATGAATTGGCTAAATCGAGAATTTATAACATCGCCTAAAGAAAAACGTCTGCCAAGTTAGGTGGACAGTGTAACGTCTTCACTTACAATTAAAAGATGTGTCTTAAACTTTGTTCACTTAAATAAAAGGACTTAATATGTAGCAAGATATCGTACATGATTGTACGAGACAAGCGGATTGAAGCGGAACTAAAAATGTGAAGAAAGCTTGAGAGGGAATTTTGGTTCTGGTGGATCCAAGTATTTGACGTGCTCATAGCTCTCCTATCTTTATAGCGATGATTAACATTTTCACAAATAGAAATACAACAAACAAACATTCAAAGCGCTTAAGTTAGCTCAGAAGCTGGATAAGTACTTGAATATGTTTTAATAAGTGGGAATTTCATATTCCTATGGTGTCCATCTAGCACATAAATATTAAAGGTTGGTTAAATAAAAGGAAATAAACTCAAGTCAATTCATTCACAGTATTTTCAGTAATATATTGTAAGTGTAAGAAAATCAATTCTTGAAATTTAGATCATATCGATGGCATCACATGATAACCTCGTATCTCACCCACCTGTAATCCAATTTTTAGCGATATGAAACCATGGTTATCAGTGACACTCAGCCCTCTTGATCAAAACCGAGGTTATCATTTAGGGCGTTAGAGAGCAGAAAATGCAATTCCCGCTAAAAATTGAATTACAGATGGGTGGGATACGAGGTTTTCATTCAGAGAATCCAAAAAGAACTATTTTGGCCAAAAATTGAGATACGAGGTTATCATATGATGCCATCGATATGGGAAAAACGTATTGGCCGGAACATCTTTTGTAGGGATTGAACTGAAATTACGCAGTAGGCAACAAGAAGTAGGTAAATAAAATTAATAAACAATATCAAAATTCATCGCTATGCGCGACAAGATGTATCATACCTGACGTCCCAGAACCATCAACAATAACTTCAGGAATCGATTCTGCAACAATGTTCTCCTCCTAGCACTTTTTTTACTCTACTCAAATTTCCACTTTTTTATTATTCATTTTTTATCTCGGGTTTTCGAGATTGTGGAGCTAAAATGGTCATAATTCCCTCATTTAGCAAGCAAATTAAAATCTGATTACACCGGTGGAAAGAGTGATACATTTCGGCGCTGTCACAGCACAAGTCGTATGACCATAATATGTATGGGCATATTGAGATACACCAATAAGAAGTGACGCTTGAATTGACGTGACGATCCGATTGGCGACTTAATTTTTGCTTTGAGATTTACTAAAATACATTGGATTATCTGTACAATCGGATTATACATACGAGGAAGCTATGTGCCACACCCACTTGGCAGACGTTTATTCAAATGTAATTGCGTGCAGGAAGCAGTGGCACTAATTCACCTCCTCAAAATATTAATTTCTATACCAATATTTCTCAATGGAAGTTTCACACTAATTTCTACCTTTGTACGAACATACCCCACCATGTGATATTGGTGAATGTTCAATGATTCAGCTATGTTCCTGATGATCAACTTCCACTTTACATAAAGAGCTCGAAGCTGACTGTATCCGCTTGTTTCCGATGCACTGTTCACTGAAAAACACTGAACTCACGAATCATAGCCGTAATAACCATGAACCGCACTGCGTGGCCGTTTTAGGCCCGAAATACGGTTAGTAAGTACGGCACTTCATTTGAAATGTAACTACTCTGAAATCTATCGACAAAACACTCAGGATAAAAGCAAATCCCTGAACTCGGGTGTAAACAATCAGAAAATGCTGCAAATTATTACACAACGGTTTATTATTTCTCTAAATATATCACGCGTCTGCAAAGAACATGGCTTTGCCATTGTTACCTCCAACCAACATGAAGGAAAACACGATCGCATTTTGGCCAGCTAACATTTGAACAGAGATTAGGCCTCTTTTGATATTCACACTCGTGTTTCTGATTTATTGTAAGTCCAACCCTTAAGTTCTCACAGGGAGCGAACAGTTTGTCCTACAGGGCTCCGCGTCGTCCCTGAAAATGCAATACTATCTTAAATTGATAGAAAACAATACCTTTATAACAAAATTTTTGAGTTAGGGCGTTTTCAAAATTTCAACCCTTATTTTTCAACTCTTAGAAGTGACTGACATCAACCAAAATCTTCGGGGCACAACTAAACCCCAAATGGAGCCCATATACCAAATTTCATCAAAATCGGTCAATGCTAAGTGAGGAATGTGTCGCGTACAGCAGACGGCATACGGCGGACGGACGGCCAATTTTTTATTCGATTTTTGGATTGTACGTACCTTGATACGTAAACCAACAAATTTGAAAGGGAGTTAAAAAAAAAATTTCTTGGTCGATTCCAAAGGTTCATAATAATTCATAATTATTATGAACAATTATTGAAATTTCAATTACCTATTGAAAATCACTTCAATTATTGAAATTAATTTCAGTTATTGAAAATAATAAACCAAAACGTCTGCCAAGTGGGTGTGGCACATAGCTTCCTCGTATCCATAACCCGATTGTATAGATGATCCGATGCATAGTAGTTAATCTCAAAACACCAATCTCTAAGTTCCATGTACTACTTTCAAAGAGGACAATCTACAAGCCAACCCTGAAAATCCCTGAATATTGTTGGAAAATGTAGAAGTTATGGCCGTTTCAAGGATTACACGTTTGCGCATGCGCACAAAATACTTTGACTTTGGGGGGCCATGATTTTCATGGGGGCCTCCTCCACCCCAACTCGCATAATTCCTGAAAATTTCATCGAAATCAGATGGGAAATGTAGAAGTTATGGTTGTAACAAGGAAATACACGATTGCGCATGCGCAGTGGCTATTATCAGTCTGGGAGCAATGATTATCATACGGGACCATCTACACGCCAACCCGCACAATCCCTGAAAATTTCATCGAAATCGGATGAGAATTGTAGAAGTTATGGCTGTGCAAGGATTTCATGAAAGACACACAAACACACCGACAGACAGACACGGAATCAAAATTGTTCAGGAAGGTCTGAAACGTAAAACGCAATTGGAAATTTTGTTTTCGTAGAATTTTTTTGCTTTTCCTTTTTTGCTTGTTCTCCAAAATCAAAATTTCCACTCGCGTTTTGCGTTTTAGACCTTTCTGAACAATTTTGGTTCCGTGTCTGTCTGTCTGTCTGTGTGTCTGTGTGTCTGTCATGAATTCCTTGTAACGCGCATAACTATACGAAGTTATTGTCCGATTCCTATGAAATTTCCAGGGATTGTGCGGGTTGGTGTGTAGACGGTCCCCCATGAAAATCATCATCCCCAGACTGATAGAAGCGACTGCGCATGCGCAAACGTGAATTCCTAGTGTTCCATAACTTCTACATTTTCCATCCGATTTCAATGAAAATTTCAGGAATGTTACAGACTAGTATTTGGATGGTTCCCTACGAAAATCATCACCTTCGGACTGATAGTAGCCACTGCGCATGCGAAAACGTGAATTTCCTCGTAACGGCCATAACTTCCACATTTTCCACTCGATTTCAATGAAATTTTCAGGGATTATGTAGATTAGGTTGTAGATAGTCCCCTATAAAAATCATCATCCCCGGACTGATAGATGCGACTGCGCATGCGCAAACGTGAATTCCTTGTAACAGCCGTAACTTCAACTGTCCCCCAGGGGTCGCGGGTTCGAATCCCAGCCGTGGCTAAGTATTTTTTTGATCCAATCACAAACATCTACTCACCTAATTTTTCATCCGAATCTGATGAAATTTTCTAAGATTGTCCAGATTGGCGTGTAGATGGTCCCCTATGAGGGTAGTGGAAGGTACTTAGAGATTGGTGTTTTGAGATTAAGAACTATGCATCGGATTATCTATATAATGGGGTTATGGATACGAGGAAGCTATGTGCCACACCCACTTGGCAGACTTTTTTTTTCAACCTTGAAAAGTAAAAACGAAGTTTCCGCTACCTTGGTAGACTAAGAAGCAAAACTGATACTTGAATCTAGTAGAGTAAAACCTACAAATCACTCAACACCGAATTACAATTAACGTATGATCATGACACTTCGCGCGAGGGAATGAAATATGTAAGTCGTACGAGAAAAAATCGTTACTTCGTTTTACCTAGAGAAGAGATTCAAAGAGACTGCATCTCCTGCAGGTACCAAACCTGCTAGATGTAGGTAATGATAAGCGCTGATGAATGAGTAATGACCGCCTCTTATCAAGCCCAGAGTTGAAAACTAGTTTTTTGGATTTCGACTTTGATATTATAGTACTTTACCTTTTAGTTGAATCTTTTTCATTTTGAATTGTACCATTTTGCTTCCGAGTTAGCAACTTTGCAAGCATTTTGGAACTAGCCCCAAGCTTGAGAATTCGATGATGAGGATCGTTTGTAGTCGATGAAATGTACGGGGAACCAAACAGGGATATGACCTGTTCAATTCCATCAAATCGGACATTGATTTCGTGTTGATAGTGGGTTTGACACAAATGGACATCCACGGATTTTGAATTCATCAAGGAGCCTATAGAAACGCAATGTGTAACTCGTTCAAGAGGTACCTACCAAATAATATTACAAAGTGCTTTATTGTCGAGTGACACCAAACCACCAAAAAAATCCTGATAATCCAACTGACAATTGAAATAAGTAGTTCCTACTAGGCCGTGGATTTTTCGAAAGTACCTACCTATTCAATAAAACGGTTAATTATTTACTTACATGGACGGGATGGGAAGATTGAATTGGATCACCTGAACGCCTGCTGTGTAGGCAAGACCTGCGACGCGTGCAAGAAATTTTATAGCCTACTCCACAGATTTGAAGGGGGGTCGACTCATGCCGAATATCAGTGAGATTGATACAGAAGACTGAAACGAGAAAAAATCATCTCTGCATTTCTAGGTCTCCTTGCACTTACTACTGGAAATTATAGTCTAATATTGACATTTTCAGCGTTCAAGTTGTTAAGCCCCTTTTCCCTAATTTCGCCGCCACACGACCAAATTATAGCAGTCGAAAAGATTGAGTTATTTTGAACTATTGGGAACCAAGATACTGCATTAGAAAATATTCACGTCAGCGCATGCGTACACTGGTTATTGTCAGCAACTTAAGGTATAAAAAGTGGGGGCAAACATTTTCAAACCAATATCAAAAACTTTTGATTTGATGAACTTTGATGAACTTTTGATAAACAGGTATTGTTTTTTCATCAACTCAAAATAGTGACGATTTTTAAGAATTCCGAGGGACTCAGAGCTCTGTGGGGCCAACCGTTCGTTAATAAGGGTAATTATTTATCCAGTTAATGAATTTTCCATGATGAATCCAGCCCCAAAGGACCTGAACCCCTTCCACAATACCCTGTCTCCGGTACTCTGTGCACCCTACATAACCCTGGTCCTTAGACAAGTCAGAGTGTCCAGCGACCTGGAAAACCGGGAAAACCTGGAATACCTACTCAGGGAATTTAATTTTTCTCCCGAAAAACCCTGGAAAAAGCAAGAGCGCCGAACATTTTTGTGGGACGTTCCGGCAGTCCGAGAGAGAAAAGTTTAGATACGTCATTAGTAATATTTTTCAATTATAGATGTTCCAGATGTAAAACAATTTCTCAACTTTAATCTTTAATATTTCAAATATTATATTTTTTAACTTTTTTTTAATTACAATTTATAATGCCGTTACAATAGCTTAATTTTTTCTCGAAAATTTGCTAAAACTGTTTATGAGGGAACACCTGCAGTTATTGAATGCTAACCCGCACCGCGTACCTCTGTTTCTCCTCAGCTTAGGTACTAGTCTGATTCTGGTTACCTCATTCATTTTCAGAATGAGATTTTGCTACCGAGTCTACCAAGGTGGAGAAGCCTTGTTTTCACGTTTCAAGATTGGAAAAAACAAAAAAAAAAACTCGGCCTAGAGAGCCTTTGGCTAAAATTCAAGAAACATGGAACATGCGTTAGCCGTGTTTGATTTGTTTGCTGCTTTCTTTTACTATCAATTTGTTGTCTGCTGTTTTCATTTAGCTCTTTATGGGACTGCTTTTCACCTAGCCGATTTTCCACTCGCTGCAATTCACATTGAATTTTGTAAATTTACAAAACGTATATATACGTTGCCAACGTACTACATAAATAACACATTCCTTAAACAAAACCCTGCTAAATTTATGATGCTCTTACCGCGAATGTTGTTGGCATTTTCATGTCTTTGCTTTGGCACATAATCTGAAAAATCGTCACGAAAACTAAGCGAGTCTTGCTCACGCGACCAATAAACACTGTGTTGCGTAGAGAACAATCAACTGTTTTCTTATTTTGATGCTTGGGTACAAGAACTAACAACCTTACTTCACTACCTTGTTGTGTAGTGGTTGACATGAAAATGTCCCAATGTGTTGCAGACTCGTATGCAAGCATTTCTTGTAATCTACATTTTCTATGTGTTCCTTTGGCACAACCGGAGCGACACACGTAGGTAAATGAATACATAAATATGAAAAGTGAATAACTTCATTTATCGTTTCAGATCTTTCCAAAAGTGATTCAAATGAAAAAAAGTTTCACTTTGCATTCTTTCAACTCAGGGGTATATCTCAATTTCTTCACTATTATTACAGCGGTTTTGGCTTTACATAATTTGTGCATAAATGTAGGGCTTTCCAAGGAATGGTGAACGATTTTTCTAAGAATACGAATGACGAAGACAAAGTTCTGTCTCCAAAAAACTTAACTCTTTTTGCCAGTTATTACCTTAAGGTTAGAAACCTTGAGCGCGCTGCCTACTCCTATTAAATTCAAACATCTTCCCATTCGCACATTATATCACCAGAGAATCGAAATTCGCAAAGAGAAGGGGCAAGTGGGTGGATGATTTATTCACAAAATACACCATTTTGCTTCCGAGACTAACAAGGTACCTACAAGGTAGCGAAAGCATTGTTTTCACTTTTCAAGGTTAAAACATATTGTTAAGTAATGCATGCATTCCAGGGGACGTCCCATTGGATAAGCATTAGGTCAAACAATACCTGTTACCTGAGCGAAAAAACTTTACACTCCATGTAATTTATTAAGTATTTTAGGCAAGAAATAGTGATCCCCCACTCCCCCTCCCGCTCTTATCCACCACAACATTTCTAGCGAAATGAGAGCCTCGAATTTGAAGAGCATTTTGAAATCCATGATCTACGACACTGAACATGCAAATTCGAGCCCCCCCCCCCCCCCCAACCATCATTAATGGTGCCAGTCTGGGACCAAAGAGGCAATACTTCGTTAAGTTGAATTTTCATCTATTTGTTTTGGTAGGCAGTCCGTCGAAGTTCATTTCCGTATTCAAGTTGAAACACAAAAAAAACCCACGAAATAAGCGGTTTATGGTCCCCTGGCACCATGGTGGCACAACTATTAGTTTCATGGTGGTACAGAGAATAATTCATGAAAATCCGGAGGATTGATGAGAATTTTTTCTCAATTTCAAAGCTTGGATACCATTTGTAAGCTATTAAGGAACCAAAATATTGAAAAATCGGATATTTTCTCAAAATTATCCCCCCACTCGCCTCTTCCTCATGCTAATTTTGATACTCTGGTGGAATGGTGTGCAATTTGGAAGATTTCTGAGTCGAACAAAAAAAGAAACCAACTCAAAAAGAATTTCCAACTCAAATCGGTTGGAAATTGAGGCTTGGGCAGAGTACAAAAGATTATGCCCAAAAACAAACGTAGTGAAAGGTACTTTGAGATTGGTGTTTTGAGATTAACTACTTTGCATCGGATCATCTATATAATCGGGTTATGGATACGAGGAAGCTGTATGCCACACCCACTTGGCAGACTTTTTTTTCTGTTGAGTGTTGTCCAACTTCACCCCAGATCGATCGCATGAGGATCGCATAGGTCTTTCTGTGGGACGTCCTAAATTTGTTCTCCAAAATCAAAATTTCCACTCGTTTTACGTTTTAGACATGCCTGAACAATTTTGTTTCCTTGTCTGTCTGTCTGTCATGAAATCCTTGTAACGGCCAAACCTATACTAAGTTATTGTCCAATTTCGGTGATATTTTCATGGATTGTGCGGGTTGGAGTGTAGATGGTCCCCTATGAAAATCACAGAGAATTGTTTTTCATAGAGGGATTCATTCATAGAGGGATGGTCTCCTGTCAGAATCTCAAATCCCAATAATTGCAGGTCATCGGTAGCTCAGAGGATAGAGTCTTGATTTGAGCTCCTAAGGTCGCGGATTCGAAACCCAGCCAAGGCTATGTATTTTTTGACCCAATCACATACATCTACTCACTTAATTTTTCATCCGAATTCGATGAAATTTTCTAGGATTGTCCAGATTAGCGTGTAGATGGTCCCCTATGAGGGTAGTGAAAGGTACTTAGAGATTGGTGTTTTGAGATTAACTACTATGCATCGGATCATCTATACAATCGGGTTATGGATACGAGGAAGCTATGTGCCACACCCACTTGGCAGACGTTTTTTTTATTTAAAAATAATAATTGTAGACTTAGGTCCTATTCTGACTAACACCTCTGCTATCACCCATCTTTAAAAGGTATGGGACCTTTCCAGCACGCTTCCACTGCGCGTGCTGGAATGTATTCTGTACTTAGAAAAAAAAAGTTTAACATTCATAACTTCCACATTTTCCATCCGATTTCGTTGAAATTTCCAGGGGTTGTACGGATTAGGGTGTTGATGGTTCCCTATGAAGATCCCCGGATTGCTCGTAGTAGCCACTGTGCTTGGGCTAATTTGAATTCCTTGTCACAGCCAAAACTTCCAAATTTTCTACTCGAATTGAATGAAATTTTCAGATATTGTACAGGTTTAAGTGTAGATGGTCCCCTAGGAGGTTAGTGCAAGGTACTAAGAGATTGCTATACAATCGGGGATATGGTTACAAGGCAGCTATGTGCCACCCACTTTATAGACGTTTTTTCAATATTTCGGTTCCTAATATGGCATACTATTGGTAACCAAGCTTTGAAATTGAGGTAACATAATCATCAATATGTCTACCTCTGGATTTTCATGAATTATTGTTTGTGCCACCATGGAACAAATCAGTGGTTCCATGTGGTGCCAGGACACGAGAAATTATTTGTGGATTTTGGGCGTTTCACCTTGAATATGGATATGTTCTTCTACGGACTGCCTACCAAAACTAACAGGTGGAAGTTCAACGTGGCGACGAATTACCGCTGTGATGGCAGAGTGATGCCGGAGGAGGGGGGGGGGTCGAAATCGCACGTTGGATATCGTAGTTCACAGATGGCTAAATCCTGAACAGTAGAAAATTAAATAAAAACGGGTTTCATCGCTAACTGGTTGAAATTGAACTAATTCTTATCCAATGAGATGTCCCCTACAAAGCATGCATTACTAAACAATATCAAGTTTTTTCCCGGATCTTGATTCAGGATGGTCTGATTTGTACACGATAATATTGCTTTCGAGTCGAACAAGGTAAGTAGCGGAAGCATTGTTTTCACTTTTCAAGGTTGAAAAATAAATGTTCTCCAAAATCAACCTTTCCACTCGCGTTAAACGTTTTTGGACTTCTTCAACAATTTTGGTTCCAAGTCTGTCTGACATGAAATCCTCGTAACGGGCAAAACTACACGACGTTATTGTCCGGATTTGATGAAATTTTCAAGTAATGTGCGGATTGGGATGTAGAAGGTCTCCTATGAAAATCATCGTTCTCGGATCGATAGTAGTCGCTGCGCAACCGCAAACGTGAATTCCTTGTAACAGCCATAAATTTTACATTTTCCATCCGATTTCGATGAAATTTTCAAGGATTGTGCGAGTTGGCATGTAGATGGTCTCCTATGAGGGTAGTGCAAGGTTCATAGAGATTGAAGTTTTGAGATTAGCTACTATGCATCGGATCATCCGTACAATCGGGTTTTGGATACGATACTATCTGCCACTATTCCTAAATTTGCTCGTTCTCTGATAGGTTCTGCACAAATAGAATTCTATCGGTCAAAGATCCAAATCAATCATTTCGGTAAAACAACGAATTACGATCTAATCGTAATCAGAATAGTTGGATGTTCGAGGCCCCATTCCATGATGTGGATTTTTTTTGATTTCCAAATTGGATCAATCAGAGCTGCTTCCCGCTCGCATGCATCTAATGAATCATTCCCTTTCACAACGCGGAAACCGAGCGAGTTGAGCTGACCAGGTCATTTATTCAAATCCGTTTCGGCAGACTGGCCTACGCTTCGCTCGCTTCGGCCGCCAGTTGACAGATGGGCTGATTAAAAGTCTGTTTTCTTCCCCGCTCGTGGAAATGAAGAAAAATTGACCCAGAACCTCGAAGATACATGATTCCCCTTTTAGGACCCGAGCTCGTAAATCTCCTGGAAAATGTGCACTGGGATCTCCGACTCAGAGACTGCATCTGTGTTTACATTGAGTCGCGGCGCCCGCCGTGGGTGTTGCCACTGAATCACTTAGTACCTATCCGCATTCATGTTAGTTATCACAAGGTAGGTACTATCAAGCATTGTTCTGACCATGTTATATTAGTAAAAGGTCGCGTAAATAAAAAGCATACTGTTTTGCAATGCATGCATTCGAGAGGACGTCCAAATTGGTAAGCATTAGGTCAAATTAAACCATTAGGTAAGCGAAGAAACTTGCATTAGGTATTTGGTTTGTTATTTTCAATAATAAGCCTTTGGAATCGAGTAATTACCTCGTTTAACTACCAATTCAATATGGCCACCCATTGATTTGTGATTGTTTTCGAAATGAAATTGCGAATTATTTTTGCATTTCGAATTATTTTTGACTCGTCTGACGATGACGACGACTTCCGAGTCGAATCCTGGATCGGATTCCACATTCCAAGATTATGTATGTTACTGAATTTCAGCCTTTCCAAGCCCCGAGTCGTCCAAGTGCTCGACTAGCCTCGAGTTCCCGTCATACAAATAAGCTCAACACGTTAATTTAAAATGAATAATGGTTTTTTCAATAACATACCTAATAGTGCAACCTATATTCCTTGGTTGTTTCTATTCGGACGAATTATACAAATTGACCATTATACAGAAGTACCAGTTCGACCAAAATAAATTTCTATTGAGGTGAAATTGGTAATCATTCCAATGATCGAAGTACATTCCTACCTTTCAGAACAAGGCGGCGGCCACTGTGTTTCACTAGGATACATCAAGGAAGGTACTTGAGTCTGGAGAAATACTGGAGTTATTGCGCTCGTTGCGGCTCAAAGTGATGATGTGTAATAACTCAATAGGTAGGCGATGAAAATATTCAGCAAAATAAAACGAAGGGAACCGGAAAACTCGAAACAAACCACAGGAATCAGCAAATAAAACATATTGTTTAGTAATGCATGCATTCCAGGGGACGTCCCATTGGATAAGCATTAATACCAAATGGTATTATACAGGGTGTCCCCGAAAACGTTCCCCCCCATGCTAAAATCGTCCAGGTAGTGGTAAAAGAAGAAATTTTTTTTTGAATCTTTATGATTTTTCCCAAGGATCTCAAATATGACCACGGTGCGCATTGCGCACGTGCGCAATCGTGCGCAACGCACACCAACTTCGTTTTTTCAAATGAGACCTCCCATTTTTTATTGCAGATTCGGATTCTACGTGAAATTTCATGAACATTTCACCCCTCAACCGATTTTTTTCGTTGCGCGCAACCCGCTCAGTGCGCGCTCAAAGATGCGCAACCGCAAGGTTGTGTCAAAATGTGCATGTACGAAGTACCTAAATGTGACACATGACATTTTAGTATTTTTTTACGCTGAATCACGTGGTGATGTTAGTTTCTAGATTTTACTGCATTTTTATCAAATTATCGACGAAAAATGAACTTTAAAAAAAGGAAAATTGCATTTTCACTCATTACGCATCTTCTTTGCCCATCCGTTAACTTCATCCTTGTTAATAAATTGAAATTTATGTTTTGACATTAAAAATAAAAAATAAAAAATCTCCGATCGCACGTAATTTATTGCAGTATTCTAGAGAACCTTGCTTCATAGCTACCGATATGCAGCTATGATGTTGTTTACTGGTTGCAGCGTTGCATTTTTTGTGATAAAAAAAAAGTGCCGCGAAAAATTCCTTGACCCCCAGCCAAAAGACATGTCCATGTCAAAACGATTGTTTATCACACTGGACTCTTCACTAGTAATTTCACAAGGACTCTCTACTTGTAATTTCTCGTGAAAACCCCGTCTTGTCTACTCTCTTTTAAAATCCAAAATTTAAAGTCTAAAATCTTTTTTCGATTATCTTGGAAAAAAGTTTTTAAGTGTACAGGGTGGTTTTGCCCTTAAAAAATGCAATTTTCCTTTTTAAAAGTTCATTTTTCGTCGATAATTTGATAAAAATGCAGTAAAATCAAGAAACTAACATCACCACGTGATTCAGCGTAAAAAAATACTAAAATATCATGTATCACACTTAGGTACTTCGTACATGCACATTTTGACACAACCTTGCGGTTGCGCATCTTTGAGCGCACACTGAGCGGGTTGCGCGCAACGAAAAAAATCGGTTGAGGGGTGAAATGTTCATGAAATTTCACGTAGAATCCGAATCTGCAATAAAAAATGGGGGGTCTCATTTGAAAAAACGAAGTTGGTGTGCGTTGCGCACGATTGCGCACGTGCGCAATGCGCACTTTGGTCATATTTGAGATCCTTGGGAAAAATCATGAAGATTCAAAAAAAAAAATTTTCTTTTACCACTACCTGGACGATTTTAGCATGGGGGGGAACGTTTTCGGGGACACCCTGTATATAATTGGTCAATTAATACCAGTTGGTAAGCGAAAAAACTGTCCACTCGATGTAATTTAATTATTACTTTAGACAAGAAATAGTGACCCCCCCCCTCCATTATCCACCATAACATTACCACCAGAACAAAAAAGAACTAGGAAAATCGGTTGAGAACTAAGGCCTGGGCAGACGACACAAGATTTTGTCACACACACACACACACACACACAGACATACACCTATGGTTTTTTTTTCGCGGATTTGGATTCAGAATGGTCTAAAACGGATTACTGAGTGGTTTTTTTTCTGTTGAGTGTTGTCCTCCTTCACCCCAGATCGATCGCATAAGGACGCCCAAGTCTTACTGTGGGACGTCCTAAAAACCCGATTATATAGATGATCCGATGCATAGTAGTTAATCTCAAACACCAATCTCTAAGTACCTTTCACTACCCTCATAGGGAACCATCTACACGCTAATCTGGACAATCCTAAAATATGTTATCAAATTCGTATGAAAAATGTAAGTGAGTAGTGATTGGATCAAAAAATTTCTCTGTAAGGCGGGGAGTCGAACCTAATCGTCGCTTCTATCAGATGATGATGATGATGATTTTCATAGGGGACCGTCTACACACCAACCCGCACAATCCCTGAAAATTTCATAGAAATCGGACAATAACTACGTATAGTTATGCGCGTTACAAGGATTTCATGACAGACACACACACAGACAGACACGGAACCAAAATTGTTCAGGAAGGTCTGAAACGTAAAACGCGAGTGGAAATTTTGATTTTGGAGAACTTTTTTTTCATCCTTGAAAAGTGAAAACAAAGCTTCCGCTACCTTGGTAGACTCGGAAGCAAAAACAAGGAATTCGAAAAACTGACTGATAAAGATACACAAGGCGGTAATCTGCTGATGGCAAGCGCGGGAGTGGTTGTTGTTCAACGTTTCTATTGCCCCAATACGTCATAATGTCCAACTTTCATTCGTTCCGTTCGACATTTCAAGTTTAGACAAACTCGATTTTCTTAAAAGACGTTTAACGATGATTTGGGTTGGTGAAAGACGCTCCATTTTGCCGGGTTTATTCCTTCAGATTGGGAATTCCTTCAGCGGGAGTGGGCCTAACCGGCGAAAAAAACATTTAACCTCCACTGGACCGATTTGGTTCAAATGTGTTATATGGGCTCCATTTGGGGTCTAGTTGTGCTGCAAAACTTTTGGTTGATGTCAGTCACTTCTAAGGGGTGAAAATTATATTTCCACTTTTCAAGAGTACCTACCCTAGCTCCAAAACTCTCGAAATAAAGGTATCGTTTTTTCACCAATTTTAAATAGTATCGAATTTTTAAAAATTTATGAGACCACCCGGAGCTCTGCAGGACAAATTGTACGCTCCCTACGAGTACTTTAGGGTTTTCCTTCGATAAAACAGAATAACGAGTATGAATCACAAAACAGGTCTAATCTCCGTAGAATTTTTAGCTAACCAAAATGAGATCGCTGTTTGTTTCTTCGAGTTGTATTCAGTTTTGCTTCCTGATTACTTAGTTTAGCATCCAATACTCAAACTTCCATATGAAGGCCCCTATTTTTCGAATCGAGTGTGAAGCGATTAGTTCTTTCTAATAAACTTGATTGTGAAGGCAGTATGGTGTGGTAGGTAGTACCTACCAATGGTTGGTAGGTTAAAAAAAAAAGTTGGTAGGTAAGAAAAAACGTCTGCCAAGTGGGTGTGGTACATAGCTTCCTCGTATCCATAACCCGATAATATAGATGATCCGATGCATAGTAGTTAATCTCTAAACACCAATCTCTAAGTATCTTTCACTACCGTTATAGGGGACCATCTACACGCTAATCTGGACAATCCTAGAAAATTTCATCAAATTCGGATGAAAAATGTAAGTGAGTAGATGTATGTGATTGGATCAAGAAAATGCTTAGCCTCGGCTGGGATTCGAACCCGGGACCCCTGTGGGATATTTCTATGCGCTACCTCTGACCTACTGAGGCATAGTGATGTAATGAATAGGATTTGAGATTTTCACAGGGGACCATCCCTCTATGAATGAATCCCTATATGAAAAACCATTCTCTATGATTTTCATAGGAGACCATTTAAACACTACTTAGTAAAATCCCTGGACATTTCATTGAAATCGGATGGAAAATGTAGAAGTTATGGCTGTTACAACCAATTCACGTTTGCGCATGCGTAGCATCTACTATCAGTCCGAAGGTGGTGATTTTCATAGGGAACCATTTAAATACTAATTTGTAACATCCCTGAAAATTTCATTGAAATCGGATGGAAAATATAGAAGTTATGGCCGTTACAAGGAATTCACGTTTGCGCATGCGCAGTCGCTTCTATCAGTCCGGTGATGATGATTTTCATAGGGAACCGTCTACACACCAACCCGCACAATCCCTGAAAATTTCATAGCAATCGGACAATAACTTCGTATAGTTATGCGCGTTACAAGGAATTCATGACAGACAGACAGACAGACAGACACTGAACCAAAATTGTTCAAAAAGGTCTAAAACGCAAAACCCGAGTGAAAATTTTGATTTTGGAGAACTTTTTTTTTCATCCTTGAAAAGTGAAAACAAAGCTTCCGCTTCCTTGGTAGACTCGGAAGCAAAATTAAGTTGCAAATTATTGCCCACAGGTTTATTAGTTTCTGTACAGATCACCCTTTTGTATAGGATTCCATTCACATGTCTTCCAAGGGTAGTTCTGAACGCAATTTTCCAGAATTTTCGATTGCCTGCCGCGCGGCGGACGTCCGCCAGACCTCACATTTTTGCCAACCATTTTTTCATGCCATCACATTTTTCCCCTCTGAGGGCTGGCGGCGTGCCCGCCAGACCTACAAGTGAATGTGCCCCTTAAAATAAATAAACCTAAATGCCAAACGTCAAAGGTCACGTCGAAAACCTCTGACGCTTTGAATTTTGGTTTATTTATAATTTACGGTTGGATGATTGAATTATGGTTTAGGACAGACATAAAATAAGCTCTCATTCATAGTTGGGCTCGTTGTGCTTGCCTAGAGAAGGTTACTTGTCCTCTACCATGTACTAACCTGAGCCACACTCATTCAAGGAGTAAGTGGAGTAGTTGAGATGAATGGGATGCCCTCCACAATGGATACCACCGTAGTAGTACAACCATTCACCTTCCTTTATCACCCTCTTCATTTTCCAACGTTTATCGGAAACCAGGTAAAGTCGAGACGACTCAGGATGTTTGGCGCCACTTCGGAACGTTGTTCTCAAATAGAACGCTCGACGCCCTCCCGGACCCTTCAAAGGACGTCTTTGAATCTTTGGCGGAATGCCCTTGGACAACTTTCCAAACAAATAGACCCTTCTCGAGTTTGGAATTCCGTCTCATGAATGGGACGACCCCAGGCACCAGCCCTTGGGGATCCTTGTTCCCGTGGGTTGGCATCTTCGGAAAAGGCATTCCGATCTTCAGACCAGCTCCCTTCCTCCCGTGAGTCGTTTGTTGTTACAAAAGGCGAAAAACGTCGTTACCTGAGGCGAGAGGACGCACGTTAAACTCAGGCGTAGGTGCAATATACCTGCGACGGATGCCGGAGGCGTTACGGCTGTAATTGGTTCCTCACCTTCTTCACGAGGTTTCTCGCCTTCTGAATGGGACAGAATAAGCCAAAAGGAACGCCGAGTGTGAAATTCCTTCGCCGAAAGGGCATTTTCCAAGGTGAGGCCGGATGGTTTTACTCGTATTCATACGGGGAAAGCAACGGAATTTATATTTTTCAGTCGAAATTTGAAGAGCTTGACATCTATGGGGCGGTCTGCAGTTAGGGATGCGTGTGGTCGGTCCGTATATGATTAATCTGGGATGAAGGAGGACAACACACTCAACAGATTAAAAAAACGCTGCAAATTATTAAACAATGGCTTATTATTTTTCTATAAATCACTCGTCTGTAAAGCCACCAACCAACCAACATGAAGAAAAACATCGATCGCATTTCGGTCAGCTATAATTTGAACGGAGATTAGGCCTGTTTTGTGATTCACACTCGTGTTTCTGATTTATCGTACGTCCAAACTTTAAATTCTCGTAGGGAACGAACAGTTTGTCCTACAGAGCTCCGGGTGGTCTCAAAAAATTCTATAAATTCTATAGAATC
Source organism: Apolygus lucorum (assembly GCA_009739505.2). Classification (NCBI taxonomy): domain Eukaryota; kingdom Metazoa; phylum Arthropoda; class Insecta; order Hemiptera; family Miridae; genus Apolygus; species Apolygus lucorum. The sequence goes on along the minus strand of CM019169.2, from coordinate 18,778,945 downwards.
TTAAATTGAAGGAAAAAATACCTTTATATCAAAATTTTTTGAGTTAGGGCGTTTTCAAAATTTCAAAATTGATTTTGGAACCCTTAGAAGTGACCTACATCAACCAAAATCTTCGGGGCACAACTAGACCCCAAATGGAGCCTACATACCAAATTTCATCAAAATCGGTCAATGCTAAGTGGCAAAAGTGCCGCGTACGGCGGACGGACGGCCAAATTTTTATTCGATTTTTGGATTCTACGTACCTTGAAACGTAAACCATCAAATTTTGAGGGGGTGTTAAACAATTTTTTTTCTTGGTCGATTCCAAAGGTTCATTATTGAAAATAATAAACCAAAATCCGTTTTAGACTATTCTGAACCCAAATCCGCGAAAAAAAACCATAGGTGCATATCTGTGTGTGAGTTTACCTATGTGACAAAATCTTGTGAACTCTGCCCAGGCATTAGTTTTCAACCAATTTGTGTACTCAAATTATTGGAGAAGTAAGTAGGGCTTTTTCCTAAGGATAGTCTCTATGATGAGCAAAAGGTTAGTCCTACAGAGCTCTAGGTGAATGTTTTGAAAAAAACATTAAGTTTATTTCGATTTTTTTCGAGCTACGGTTTTCTTGGCAATAACTCCTTATTTTCCCTTCTTTATTTCACTACGGTGACGTAGTGTACTAGATAGATATAGGTACGTGTCAAATCCCAAAAACGCTGCAAATTATTACGCTAAGGTTTATTATTTCTGAATAGATCGCTCGTCTGCAAAGAACACACCTTTGCTATTGTCACTTCCTACTGACCTACTACTACTTTACTACTTCACAATCAAGTTTATTTTGAAGAAATTCTCGCTTCACACTAAAGTCGCAAAAAATAGGGGGTTGTGGGTGCCTTCATTAGGAAATTTGATTACTGGTTGCTAAGGACGCAAAACTGAGGACAACTCAAAGAAACGAAATGCGATCGCATTTTGGTCTGCTAAAATTTCAACGGCCTCTTTTGCGATTCACAGTCGTGTTTCTGATTTATCATACGTCCAACCCTTAAGGTCGAACGGTTGGTCCTACAGACCTCTGGATGGTCTCATTCGATTCTAAAAATGCAATACTACTTTAAATTGAAGAAAAAACAATACCTTTATATCAAAATGTTTTGAGCTAGGGCGTTTTCAAAATGTCAACCCTTAGAAGTGACTGACATCAACCAAAAGCTTTGGGGCACATCTAGACCCCAAATGCAGCCCATAATATGGGGTACGTCAGACGGCGGTCAGACGGATAAATTTTTATTAGATTTTCGAATTCTACATACCTTGAAACGTGAACCAACAAATTTTGAGGGGGGGGGGGGGGTTAAACTTTTTTCTTGGTCGATTCCAAAGGTCCATTATTAAAAATAATAAACCCAAATTGGTTGGAGAATATGGGTATACACGATTTTGTCACCCACACCTATTTGTATCCGGCAATTTTATGTTATTTATTATTATTGCTATTGAATGGTGCCCTGATTTACATTCCCATCTATCGCTAAAGGACGTCCAACTGTGGGACGTCCTGAAAATTGGTTTCCCACGCCCTCGTCAAGAGGCTCTGCGTCCCTAACGATATGGGTTTCGAATAACTTTGCAGAAATGATTATATTCATCGGTGCATCCAAATCGAATCGTATGATCCGTTTAATAATTCACACAATGATAAGCTTTTTTTAAATCGTCGCGAGACACTAAATAAGACGAATCGTTTGGCGCGAATCCAAAACCAAGATGCGATTTTCTCGTTTTAAACATGGTAGGTACCAACAAAGAAAAAACTTCAGAGTTCAGTGGGCAACTCGATGAACAAGGATGTGAAAATTGCACGAGGAAAAAACAAAATAAAGAGAAAACTCGGTTTGCAATGAAAAAATCAGGTTTGGCAAATCGGGTAATGAGGATTGAAGTTGTGTCGAGCAACATGCATCTTGAGCAAGCCCACCAGTCCACCATGCGATATTTGCCCACGCTGAGGTGAATCAGTGGAGCAGTTTACGTCCACTAGATTTTTTCCTTCCTTATTTTCAGGTTTAAACGCCCACGCCTAGGAGCTGCGGGTCGCAATAATTTATTTGTTCGATTCCAAGTTTGGGTGTCGAGAGTTTAGGAAGGTTCATAATGAGCTGAAGGTAGGAAGATCGAGGTAATGCTGATGTACTCAGGTGGGTACCTGGCTGCTCTACTCCACCAATTAGGATACGTTACACTAGAGTGGTTCAATGAGTGGTATGAGGAGAGTTTTCCCTGTGTATGTTCCTACTATTGGGCTCCGATTAATAGTGACAAACTGAGAACGGCAAGCAAGAAGAAATGCAAGCATATTGTTTAGTAATGCATGCATTCCAGGGGACGTCCCATTGAATAAGCAGTAGGTCAATTTAAACCAGTTGAAGACTACAGGGGAAGAACGGGCTAACTGCCTTTTTCCTCGAAATCGAGTTAGGCGCTGCTCCATATGTATTTTTGGACGCTGAACACGGCCATCAGGTCAAAACAGCGAAAAAGTGGGTCTAAAGGCATCAAAACCGCAGGTGAGTGTTTCGTATGCAGGGAAAGAACGTGTTTATCCGAGCGGTACAGCGAAAGAACGGGCTAACGTCGAGCCGTCGCTCTCCCCACCGTACCCAATCAGAGTCTTGAATGTGATTCACAGGGCGTTTCCTGTGCTCCACAGTGTTCCTCCTGAATACCTGTTGTTGTTCGTTCTGTGTTCGCGGACCTATTATCATTTTTCTCGTGTAAAGTACGTGCTTGTGAACTCGGTGGTAATGCATATTGTGGATTGGTTGGTGTTTTTTCTACCATGGGAGACGATTCATCGCCGGATGATACCCACCATGCGCTTCCTACAACTTTGTCCCGGAAACGAAAAATCACAGGTCGGCTTACGGATGTCAATAAAAAACTGAAGATTCAGTCACATTCAACTGGTCCTCCTTGAGATTGTCGCAAGGAGTGTTTTAATGTTGTGAATGAAAACAAACGGTCAGCGATTATTCGTCAATTTTTTATTTTCAAGTCACCTGATGTTATTTTTTTTGTTTTTCCAAGTTGCAAGTTTCCAGCGAGATGTATCAATAAAATCGCTTTTCCTGGAGCATTGTTTATTGTTTTCTGATGGAATACCCTGTTTATGATTTGACCGCAAAGGTGCCAACTCAACATTAACACATTGTAGGAACGGTGGTTACTAGTTGAGGAAACAACTAGCAACATTTCTTGCATCATTCCCCTCATCGCGTATTAGAGATAGCCCGTTTTTCGCTGTTTTTCGGGACATTGGACACTTTGTACCGTTTTAACTTGAGTAAAACTTAATCTGGAGGTATTTTGACTATTTTATCACATGCACCAGTGTAACAGCTCAAGTACTTCAAATTTTCAGATTTTTTGATGGCTAACTATTGATTTTATTTTGTTTTTCGCATTCAACTTCATTTATCTCGAAAGTAGAAAATCAGCAGATAGCCCGTTCTTCTCCTGTAGTCTTCAGTTGGGAAGCGATAAAACTGTTTCACTCCTCTGGTGTCAATCTGGCACCAAAGCGGAAATACGTCGTAACGTTGAACTTTCATCTAGAGACTCGAGGTCTCAACTCACGGTCCTAATATTTAATCACGAAGATTCATTCTGGCTCGAATAGATGTCAAAAAGTGAGGCATAAAAAAAGTCTGCCAAGTGGGTACGGCTCATAGCTTCCTCGTATCCATAACCCGATTGTATAGATGATTCGATGCAGAGTAGTTAATCTCAAAACATCAATCTCTAAGTACCTTGGTCCCTCATAGGGGACCATCTACACGATAATCTGAACAACCCTGAGAAATTTCGGCGAAATCGGATGGAAAATGTATAATTAAATGTATAAGATGATAATTTTCGTGGGGAACCATCTTCACGCCAATTCGAACAACCCTAGAAAATTTCATCAAATTCGGATGAAAAATGTAAGGGTTATGGCTGTTACAAGGAATTTACGTTCGCGCATGCGCAGCAACTACTATTAGTCTGGGGGAGATAATTTTCGTAGGGAACCATCTACAACCTAATCCGCATAATCCCTGAAAATTTTATCTAAATCGGATGGAAAATGTGGAAGTTATGGCTGTTAGATTATCACGTGCGGATGACATTTATAGAAAACAATCCTGAGTATCAACCAGTGGTTGACAACCACTCAACCCTTGAAAACACACATCACATCAACACATCGATGTTTTCACATCGAGATCGAATGGAAACTGTAGAAGTTGTTCAACTTAGTAACCTGCTGAGTGTGGAGAAGCACACTTTTGAAAACTGGGCTGCATTGAAGCCAGTCCTTCATATAAAGTTGTACAGAAATGAAAGGATAATGAGAGCTGGCGTATTCAAAGTTTCAAGGAGAAGGTGATGAGTACGAAAACCAAACTGTACTTCTCATTGACCAATGATATTTAAATTTATTCAAGTTTTATTTACAGATAATGATTATGATTAATCCCTTACGCAACTATACATTTAAAAAATCGTCACAGTCTTCAAGTTGACAAAAACTTATTCTCAAACGAGATCTCATAGTTACTTTTTACATTAGCTAAATACAATTTCATATTGAAAGTACCTTCATACATTTTTACACAGTTAGGTTTTGATCAACAAAATGTGAAAGCATTCATGAAGTTCATGCTTGTAGAAATAAGAGAAGACAGGGAAGTACGAGTCCTGGTTATGAAAAGTGATCAAGATTTCCAATTGCGTACCTGCAAAACGATACGACTCCCAGGTCAAGAGGTTATTGAATCTATGGGATGTCGCAGTTATGTTATTATATATATACTACGTGTCCACACTTGAGACTGTTAACTCTCTAAGGGTCGATTCTACAACTAATTTCCAACAAAAAATTTCTTTGTGAAATTTTATTGTAAACCCTTGTTTTTCCCACCCCTTGAAGAATCTCATATCGAACCGCAGATTTCGTTTTAAAAAAATTCACGTTTTTCCGCGTTCAAACATAAACTTTAGCATGGAACGTGCTTTAGCCTTGGACTAACTACCCGAAAAACGCGGCTAAAGCATGTTCCATGTTTCTTGAATTTTAGCCAAAAGCTCTGAACACTAAGCATCCTGGCGAGGCTCGAAGGGCCAAGTTAATTCGATTGTAAAAATCTTTCGATTGTACCGCAGGAAAGCTGATATTTTGGGCGATTAGTTCCTGTAAAGTTCCATTCGAACTAATGGAAAAAAGTCTAATACCTCAGGGAGAAGGGAAATGTAGGGCTCTTTCCAATGATATGCCTATGTTTTAAGTTTACGCGAGTTATGGCCTTTTAGAGACTCAAGGTCGAAAACACGGAAAAAAGTCTGCCAAGTGGGTATGGAAGATAGCTTCCTCGTAACCATAACCATCTACACTCCAATCAGCACGATCTCTGAAAATGTCATCGAAATCAGACAGTAACTTCGAATAGTCTGACCCGTTACAAGGATTTCATGACAGACAAACAGGCACAGAACAAAAATTGTTCAAGAAGGCCTGAAACGTGAATCGCGAGGGGAAATTTTGATTTTGGAGAACATATTTTTAACCTTGAAAAGTGAATACAATGCTTCGGGACAAAAAAGGATTTTAAAAAAATGGAAGGAAGAATTTTGGTTCATTAAATGAATAAGTATTGTAATCGAGCAAGAAAATTTTTTAACCTCCCCTCAAAATTTGATGGTTTACGTTTCAAAGTACCTACTATGTAGAATCCGAAAATTGAATTAAAAAAAAAGCTATTCGTCCGCCGTACGCGGCACTTTCCTTGGTTACCCTGGACCGATTTTGATAAAATTTGGTTTATGGGCTCCATTTGGGGTCTAGTTGTGCCCCGAAGCTTTTGGTTGATGTCGGTCACTTCTAAAGGGTGACAAATAGGGGTAATTATTTCCAAAAGTGCCCTAGCTCGAAAACTTTCGAAATAAACCCCAACTCCTTATTTCTTCGAATTGAGCGAGAAGCGTTTATTTCTTCTAAATAAACTTGATTGAGAAGTAGTTAGATAGTAGGTAGGTAGAATGAGCTACAGTAAGACAAATAATAAACCGTTGTGCAACAATTTGCAGCGTTTTTTTGTTGTTAGAAATCCGTTGTTAAATCGACCCTTGGAGGGTTAAAAGTCTCAAGTGTGGACACACTGTACAGTACCTCTCAGACGTTTCATCTTCGTATTGATCAAGTTCTTCGAATTTCCTAATACCTAGGATACCTAAATGATTGAATATATTTGTCGAAAAGTAGAAGTTCTTCCAAAAACGTTGAGTCAGTTTGACATCTCATTCAAACCTTCTTGCAGTCTCCGACGTACAAATACTTTCTGAAGAGATCGAAATATCCCTGATGTCATCAAGTTTCAACGTAGGAAACGTAAATGATAGACTGGACTCAAAGATACACAATGGCACATTTTCCAATGCATTCGAAATTACATTCGATTGTATTTCGAAACGAATGAGACCATACATGACATCTTAATTATATATAATCACACTGTAATTACTCTGTTAATGGCGTTAATTGTCGGTCTTCAAAATTATTAGTGAATAACTCTTTTGTTAATTTCAGAGGAAGGACAATTATTTGGGATAATTTCCACGCCTAATGCCCTGGAATGTATAGGCGGAAACAATGATAGGAAAAAACTCGGCTTCCACTGCATACATAAGCACGACATTCAGATGCAACAAGGAGGTGAAAATTGTCGTATAATTGGTGCTTGCATGTATCCCCAAGGTCTGTAAACATGTGGGCAATCGGAAATGAAATAGTGACGCTATACTGCAGGATCTGAGTTTGAACCTTGAGGCATTATGCCGAGTGCACTTGAGAGAAACCAATTAGAAGAGATCATAGTGAACAAATCACCCACATAAGTATGAATGTAAGTAGGCGGCCAGTAGTAACGGCCACTTCTACTCCTAGAATACGAAGGGTGACTACGGCTAACAAGGGAAGGCTCAGGTGCTAGGTTATTCTAGGATAAAAATAAGTTTATTTTATTGAAAATTTTATTTTTTATTTTTATAGTCATTAAAAAATTCGGGTTCTAAATAATCAGTAAAATTTTAAACAAAATCCGAGAGGGAAGTAAATGAGCCTCCCCTAGTTAGTGCGCTTTACATTACAGGCTTTCTTTCCCTAAATTTCCTACCAGTTTGACCACAATACTCAAGCCCTCAAGAACAATTCAGCTTATTAACCCCACTTGTACCTGGAACGCTAATTTTATGATCATGACTTAACAGTCGAAATTGATTTAACTGAGTAACTCTTTACTTTCGTGGAAGTAGACTACGTTCTTTTCAAGGGGGTTTCAGTCAGAGATTGAAGGGGTTTTGCCCCTTTTCTCTGGCAATTATTGATAGATTTTGATGATTCCTGCGGCAATCTTTTAGTTTTTCAATTCTCCAGGTAGATCCACTAATAAATTTCAAAAACCCTTGAAAATTTCAAATTTAGGTACTATTTAATTATTTTGGAATAAAACAAGTGCTTGGGTGTAGAGATTGCAAAAATAAGAAGAATGCCACAAGAAACATGAAAATTGGATGATTATTTCCTGAGAAAAGTGGGAATAACTGCTGATGAAAACTGAACAGTTATGAGAAGTTTAAAAGTAGTATTTAAATTTGAAAATTTCAAGGATTCTTGAAACTTATTTGTGTTTAACCTGAATTAAAAACACCGAATAGAACAAACGGTTTTTCCTACATTTCGCCAGAAATTATTGTTCGATTTTGACAATTCCAGCGCAATATTTTAGTTTTTCAATTCCTTCGGTAGATGCACTAATGAATTTCGAAAATAAAAATTAATAAATCTCAAATTTAGGTACAACTTTTAAACATTGAGCACCGGTTCTTGAAAGAAATACTAACCCGGAACGAGGAAAGAACGGCGACTGAGACTCCGTTATTTATTTGAAGATTGAAGTTGTAATTTTCCTCTCTACAATCGAGTTACGGGTACGAGGAAGCTATGTGCTACACCCTCGGAAACTAAAACCACGTAAACTACAATTCATAAAATCGTGGAACCAGGATTTTTAACGTGTTTCAGCAAAGATGCATCAAAATGATGACCCAAAATAATTCAAATTTCATCATTTACTGTGAAATGCGAAAGATAGTTCTTATAATATAAACAATTGTTAAATAATTTATAAGGTAAGTTTGTAATATAGAAACTTTATGTATTCAGCTATACTTAAAATCAATCACATCAATAACACAGAAAAATAGGTTGACTACTTACTTACTAAAAAAAAACCCCTGTGTTGTTGCCTGTAAAGTCGGTATACGGGCGAAAGTTTTACGTGACAACGACTTTGAGTGGTAAAATAATTTTAATGTTAATATTCATTCGTATAGTAGGAAGAAGAATAAAATAAAATTCTTTGTCAAGTTGCACAGAGTAGGTATTTCCCGTAGGTAGTAGGTATTTCCCATGGGTGGGGGGGGGAGTGAGTGCCAGGGAAGGGGGGCGGGGCGCTCCCGCTTCTGTGAGCGCCGGGAAGGGTTGGACGCGGGGGGGGGGGGGGCGCTTTAGGGAGCGCGGAGATGCACCCCCTCCGTGAGCGGAGCGTAACGCAGTTTCTTGAAGTGTCCCCGGTAAACCAATTTATAAGACGTTATCACGTCAAAATAATGAAACTACCAAATAGAATTCCAGCTGGGACGGAAAAATAACCGAATACATCTGCAAGCCATTATGGCATTCTTCCTTTAACTAGCGCGCATAATCTTGATTAATTTTAGCCATCTTCTGATGGGTCCAATATTTTTGGATCAGAATTTTTTGTTACGATGATGGAAAGCAATTTGGATCGAAGCAAGAATAATTACCTGAAAAACGATCCAGAGTTCGAGTCATCCTCACTACAAAAAATATAGTTTCAAGGAGTTAGAAAGTTACCGGCCTACGGTGTTACAAAAATAACTAAATGAAATAGGAGACCGATCAACGTCTCGCGAAAATCTCAACTCGGCATAATTATTTTTTAAATATCACTTAATTTGTATAAAAATCAACTGGTGTTTATAGCGCGCATGCGCAAACACAGTCTTCTGGTACGGGGTAAGGTACTTTTACCCACAAGCATCGATACCTCTTTCGTCTCCCTTTCTTCTTCTGATGAGCTTCTTTTTTCTGTACGTCGCCCCAAACGTTATTCTCGTCAGCCTTCTTCCTCTTGCTTTTCTTCCTCAATCTGAAATTCAGAGTATGAGAATGAAATTTCGAAAAAACAGCATTTAAGTTATAAAATTATCTCTTACGGGTGAGAAGGAAGCCCACAATTTATTGTAACATATCCGAGAAATTCTTCAAGATTGAACATTTCCAATCCAATTTCTGGAAAAGCTTCATTCAGAGCACATTTTCAAAAGCCACTCCATAGAATTTCAAATCTTAGCGTCAAAAAAGAAGGAAACAACCCAATTTATCTCAAGACTCATTACATTATTATGCTCAAACATCGTCATAACAGTGAAGGGACCATTCATCAACTCACGAATATAACACAACTCTCATTTCTCGTCTATATTTGAGGATGTGGGTTTTGGTAATTTATTGCGAAGCGAAAAACGCTGAAAATTATTACTCAAGGGTTTATTATATTTAAGCATAGATCGCTCGCCTGTAAAGAACACAGCTATACCATTGTCACTACCTATAAACAATATTTTCGCATCACAATCAAGTTTAATTTGAAATGTTAAACGCTTCACACTCAATTCGACAAAATAGGGAGTTGTGGGTGCTTTCCTTAGAAATTTGATTACTGGTTGCTAAGGACGAAAAACTGAGTACAACTCGAAGGAACGAACGGTGAAACGCAATTTGTTCAGCTAAAATTTGAACGGAAATTAGGCCTCATGTGCGATTCACACTCTTGTTTCTGATTTATTGCAAGTCCAACTTTTAACTTCTCTTAGGGAGCGAACGGTTGGTCCAACAGAGCTCTGGTTGGTCTCATTCGATTTTAAAAATTTTACACTTTTGAATTGATAACTAACAGTACCTTTATATTGAAAAGTTTTGAGCTAGGGCGTTTTGAAATTTTCAGCCCTTTTTGTCAACCCTTAGAAGTGATTGACATCAACCAAAAGCTTTGGGGCACAACTAGACCCCAAACGGAGCCCATTTATCAAATTTCATCAAAATCGGTCTTTGGTAACTAAGGAAAGTGCCGAGTGGGGATGGGCGGCAACATTTTTATTCAATTTCCGGATTCTACGTACATTGAAACGTAAACCAAAAACTTTTGAGGGGAGGTTAACATTTTGCTTCTGAGTCTACCAAGGTAGCGGAAGCTTTGTTTTCACTTTTCAAGGTTGAAAAAGAAACGTTCTCCAAAATCGACATTTCCACTTGCGTTTGACGTTTCAGACCTTTCTGAACAATTTTGGTTCTCTCTGTCTGTCATGAATTCCTTGTAACCGGCATAACTATACGAAGTTATAGTCCGATTTAGATTAAATTTTCAGGAATTATGCGGATTAGATTGTAGATGGTCCCCTATGAAAATCATAACTCCCGAACTGATAGTAGCCATTGCGCATGCGCAAACGTGAATTCCTTGTAACAGCCATAACCTCCACATTTTTCATCCGATTTCGATGGAATTTTCAGGGATTATGCGAATTAGATTGTAGATGGTCCCCTATGAAAATCATTACCCCCGGACTGATAGTAGCTGCTGCGCATGCGCAAACGTGAATTCCTTGTAACAGCCATAACCTCCACATGTTCTATCCGATTTCGATGAAATTTTCAGGGATTATGCGGATTAGTTTGTAGATGATTCCCAATGAAGATCAAGGCCTTAAAATTGACAGTAGCTTCTGCGCATGCGAAAACGTAAAATCCTTGTAACAGCCTTCCACATTTTTCATCCGATTTCGATGAAATTTCTCAGGATTGTTCAGATCAGCGTGTAGATGGTTCCCTACGAGGGTAGTGGAAGTTACTTAGAGATTGATGTTTTGAGATTAACTACTGTTTTTTCTTGGCCGATTCTAAAGGTTTATTATTGAAAATAGTAAACCAAAAGAGAAGTACAGAATCTTCAAAACGCTTTGCTAAAAAATTGGCTTTTTGTCTTTTGGTCACTTCTGCGACTCAGCCAAGCTGAAAATATTATGAAACTCCAGCTGAAACATATTATGTTGTCCAGGAATACTTATAAATTTATCAAATAGAGAGAGAGGGACCAATAAATTTATTGGTTCGAAGTAGATCTTCTACAGTGTTTTCAATACTCAAGCCCACTATCTCAAACCACTGGCGCAAAAATGTGCCTGCAATTTTTCATTCCTTCATCGACAACTGTGTCCAAATTTTCGAGTCTCTTGTCTCTGGAAGAGTGGAATCACCAAACCAAAGCCAAAAATCTTTAAAAGCTGGAACAGACTGCCGAAAGAGGCCACCAATAAATGGGTACGATTCCGATTCGAATAAAAGAAAGAATCTGGCGAATAGAGAACTTGGTGGGAAGTGGACTTGCGAGTTGACACAGGTTGAGGCCAAGTGGGCTGTTTGTCTCCGACCCATTCCAGCACTCGATTCTCCGCCATTGGGGAAAACAAGGCTAACGAGGCAATGAGATTGGCGCCTTGTTGGACCCGATTTATTTATTTTAACTGCCTTTCATGAGGTAAAAATACGGGTTTACGGCATTACAGGATCTCCTGTGCGTAGGAGGAATTCCAACTCTGCGGGGAAAGACTTTAACAGTCCCTATTTTCGTTTATTATTTTCAATAATGAACCTTTGGAATCGACCGAGAAATTTTCTTATAACCCCCCCCCCCCTCTCAAAATTAGATGGTTTACGATTCAAGGTAGAATCCGAAAACCTAATAAACAAATTTCCGTCAGTCGCCGTCCGCGGCACTTTCGTTAGTTCCCATGGACCGATTTTGATGAAATTTGGTTTATGGGCTCCATTTTGGGTCTAGTTTAGCCCCGAAGCTTTTGGCTGACGCCAGTCACTTCTAAGGGGTGAAAATTAAGGGTAGAAATGTTCAAGAGTGCCCAACCTCGAAAACTCTCGAAATAAATACATAGTTCTTTCACCAATTTAAATAGTATTGAATTTTTAGAATTTTTTGAGAACACCCGGAGCTCTGTAGGACAAACTATTCGCTCCCTACGAGACTTACGATAAATCAGAAACTCGAGCGTGAATCGCAAAGAGGCCTAATCGCAGTTCTGCATCCTTAGCAACCATTAGTCTAATTTCCTAATAATTAGGGTATAATAATAATTCATAATAATCCCTGTTTCTTCGAAATTAGTGTGATAAGTTTATTTCTTCCAAATAAACTTGATTGTGAAGTAGGTAGGTGGCATATAGATAGTAACTATGGTTGGTAGCAGAGAGCAGATGCTTTATAAATTAAATAAAACTTTAATGTATAACGACACCCGGACGATGATAACTGGGGACATGGAACAATGCTTTATCTATCGTCGTATGAAAAAAAACCTTATAAACAAGTGAAGAGTTCATTCAGTCTCAGCACTTCGTTATTGAAATATACAAACATAAATTACCTAGGTGGTCAATAATGAATGACGGTAACATGTGTATTTGACTGAACTCTGAATTTCCTTGACAATGACTGGTGAATTTCCCATGACAGAAGAGATTTATTTTTCTAACAGGATAATTAATAGTTTTTCTGAAAAAAATATGGTATAATTTTTGCTGATCTGGCGATCTGGCTTGCCAGCTCTCTCTTGGCTGAAATATTCAGTGTTAGAGATGGACTATAATGAACCGTGTCAGAAAGAGGATTCCAACACAAACCTAGAACTTTCAAAACAGAGTCTGGATCATCACCCATAGAAATCGAAGAATAGGATGAGAGCAAAATTTAACAGAAGAATATTTAATGTTCTTCAGGAATATTTTCTAGCAATTTAGGATCATTTGCAGCCCATTTTCTCAGGTCGAGTTTCCCGAGAGTGAGATTGGTCTTCCAAAGATGGCTTTTATTTTTCCCCGATGAAAAGTAGTTTATGGTATACTGGCTATTTGTTACCTTCTTGACTTGGCCTGACAAGAAGTAAAATAACAAATAATCACACCGTTTTATAGCTTAGATTTTGCCGGATCTTTTATGTACCATACAGGCAAATAAGAACTTCCGAATAATAATGGAGGCTTGAAACAAATCACGACTACCAAGTGGGTGTGGCACATAGCTTCCTCGTCCATAACTGGGCTGTATGGATTATCCGATGTATACTAGCTAACCTCAAAACATTAATCTTCGAGGTACCTCATAGGGGACAGTCTACATGGCAACCCATACTATCCCTGGAAATTTCATCAAAATCGGGTGGAAAATGTAGAAGTTATGCCATTTGAAAGGTTTTTATGTTGTCGTTCCGAATGATTATCATACAGGACCATCTACACCTCAAACCCCACAATCCCTGAAAATTTCATCCAAATCGGACAACAACTTCGAACAGTTTTGCCCGTTACAAGGATTTCTTGACAGAAACGGAACCAACATTGTTCAGGAAGGCGTTAAACGTAAAACGCTAGTGAAAATGTTGATTAATTCTTCAGGAAGGCGTTAAACGTAAAACGCTAGTGAAAATGTTGATTAATGTTTTAAGGAGAAAATTTTTTTTTTCAACCTTAAACAAAATCAAGAATTACTCTTCGCCCAAAGTAATCCGTTAAATTGATATTTAATTCAATCTGAAGTTGAGGTTGTTATGACGATTTAATGTCCTTATGTCGAAAAGTAAACGAAATATTGATCAGAAAAATCTCAACAAAAAAAAAAACAAGGGGTTAACTCTAATTGGACCATGGTATCACTAGTGTCACCCAAAACATCCCAGGAACTCCACATCTGCCCCTAGGTGTCACAGGAGAAACCAGAATTAAATTGAAAATTTAAATTAAATGGGCAGCATAATTTTTTATGGGTTATATAAGGGGGTCTCAGTCGTTCGCCGTTCGTCCCTAGTATTTCGCGAAATTGAAGGCGCTAAAACTTGGAAAGTTGTACCTAAATTTGACGTTTTTAAGGATTTTAGAAATTCATTAGAGCACGGCCCTAGGAAATTAAAAAACTGAAATATTGCCGCCGGAATCATCAAAATCGAACAATAATTGCCAAAGAAAAGTGGGAAAAACAAAACTGAATTAACGGTTTTTCCCATTTTTCTCTGGCAATTATTGTTCGATTTTGATGATTCCAGCGGCAATATTTCAGTTTTCCAATTCCCTAGGGCCGTGCACTAATAAACTTCTAAAATCCTTTAAAATTTCAAATTTAGGTACAACTTTTTAAGTTTTTGCGCCTTCAATTTCGTGAAACACTGACTTGGAACGAACGGCGAACGACTGAGTTATGACAAACTTTTTTCAAAAAGGTACTAAACTGAGAGAGTAAAAAACCAAGCACCAACTCCTTCATTTCCGACCATCCTAAATAACCAAATGTTATGTAATATGTTATGTTATGTAAGTAACTTATCCATGTTAGATCACTCGTCTTGAGGAGAAAGAAGAAATGTCTCCCTTAGAGGGAAAAACAATAGATCATGGATATGTCCATTATTGTAGGTGTAATTTGAAAATTAAAATGATGAAATACAATACATACTAGATATGTACCTACCTATTACTTTTTCAATGAATAAACAGAATTTTTTTCTAAAAAAACTCTCTGATCGCTCGTATAATATACGATATATTATATAATATGCGATATACGACGATGACGCCTGTAAGTATCTGGGAGCATGGTTTGATAATAATTTAAAGTTTAAACACTATATTGGTATCATCATATCATTATTAAGTATGGTATCGTGGTGTGGAGTGGGACTTGTACAACTCACTTGAAACCTCTACAAACTGTCCAGAATGCTTTAATTAAAGTGATATTATGTAAACCTATGCGTTATCCTACTGTGCTACTCTATAAAAACTTTAATGTATTGAATATTAAGCAGTGCTTTCTACTATCCTCTTGTTTGAGAGTATTTGAATCTGGTTTATGTAGCTCACTTATTTCAAATTTACCACATTCTAGAACTGCTAGCAACAGCAACGTAAGGTTACCTTTGAATAGGACTGAATTTTATAATCGGAGCTCTTTTGTGCAGGCCATTAAATTCTTTTATTATAATAATATTAACCCTATGGATTTCACCAGTGTGAAACATTTTAAGAAGTTTTTATTATCAAAATGTGTTTTTTTCTCTCAATAGCTTATTCTGAAAATTTTAATTTTCTTCTTTTTTGAATTGATGGCATTGTACAGTGCTCTACCGGCTGGATGATTTCAGGCTCTGCCAGTTTACACAAGTTCCTTTGAACTTTTTAACTGGCAGGCATATGTTTATTACCAACAAGTATTTGTATTTATTTTCTTATATTTTTTCATATGCCAATAAATAAATAAATAAATATTATATCGCAGTATTCTAGAGAACCTTGCTTCATAGCTACCGATATGTAGCTATGATTTTATTCACCTACTGGTTGCAGAGTTGCATTTTTTGTGGCAAAAAAAAAGTGTCGCATTAAATTCCTTGACCCCCGCCAAAAGACATATCCATGTCAAAAAGTCGTTGAAAAGTGTCAAAATTATTTTGACTTTTAATAACTTACAAAAAATGGTTCAAAAAATTTAGATCTGTCCATTAGTTTTTAAATTTTAATTTAAATCTAGTTATTCTGGTGGCACCTTGGGACAGCTGTGGAGTTCCTACGATGTTTTCAGTGACAGTAGTGACACCATGTCCAATTATGGTTAAAATAGGGAAATTTATACAATGCAGGTCCCACACCTTCAAAATAAAAGTAGACATAGGAGAATTTCTTTCGAATTGCAGCCTGTGTTCAACAAGATGAGAACCACTTTGTGGATTACAATATCTCGAGGGGTTCATCATATTTTAACATCCAACTTCCTCGCGGATTCCGGCTCGACAGCCGGGAAAGTGTGAATTCACCTCGGGGCGAACTCGTTGGTCAGGTAGCGATAAATCAATAGGTGGAATCAACCAACCTGCAATGCCATCTGAGAACCTGTAGGTGTTTGGGAGGAGCAGAGACGCAACTCATTCCAGGCGGCCAAGAGCAGGTCCCGGTCGGTGGTCGCAGGCAGACGGCTGTTCTCACCCATCTGCAAATAAAGGAAGAGGGTGCAACCCAATTAGAATAAAATTCAACCACTAAAAACAAAAGTAGGAACTGTAATATTTAGGAAAACCAATCACGAGCTATGTTCCCCATAGCAATATGAATTGTTGAATAAAAGTTCAGTTATGAAAGATTTAGGGAATTCACTAAATCGGACTTGAGAAAAAGGAGGTGAGATGAGAGAGGAAAGTTGTTTCATCATAAGGACTTTCCTAGGTACGTCGACTTGCCCTAAACCGTTAATAACGAGAAATACGAGTACGAAACCGATAAGTGATCATTATTAGGTGGTAAGATGAGAAGTCTCTGTCAAATTGATTGGGAATGAGGTCCTCAGCAATAAAACTCCTCCTTTGCCGAGCTTTTGGTAAATTTATCACCTTCCTCAGGGCTCGAAGGACAACCAAGTAGTTAAAGATGCCACCATAACTAGTGCGAAATGAAGATTTGGAGCTACTGTAGGTCAGAGATGGGTGTAATCATAATCATAATTACGATTACGATTATAATCACAAGCATAAAAGGTGTAATTACGATATGATTACAATGATAATCACAGGTATGATTAAGACTACAATCATCACAGGTATGATTGCGATTATACTGTAATCATACGAAAATCGTATGATTACAGTCGTATTTTCAGGGTCTTTAAAGGCCCTGAGGACATCAAAACTGTCCTTCGTCCATCACCTACCCCATATTGTGCTTCCAATTTTATCGTGTTTTGCGCATGTTTTATAAGGGAACTGATTTTCACCGGTACTTACTTCTATCGATCACGTTCCCATGAAAATTCAATAATCAATGTTTAAAAAAACCCTCCGTCAACTAAAATTGTTTTGTTTTTGGTTTATTATTTTCAATAATGAACCTTTGGAATCGACCAAGAAAAAATTTTTTTTAACACCCCCTCAAAATTTGATGGTTTACGTTTCAAGGTACGTAGAATCCAAAAATCGAATAAAAATGTGGCCGTCCGTCCGTACGCGGCACTTTTGCCACTTAGCATTGACCGATTTTGATGAAATTTGGTATGTAGGCTCCATTTGGGGTCTAGTTGTGCCCCGAAGCTTTTGGTTGATGTAGGTCACTTCAAAGGGTTCCAAAATCAATTTTGAAATTTTGAAAACGCCCTAACTCAAAAAATTTTGATATAAAGGTATTGTTTTTCCTTCAATTTAAGATTCTATAGAATTTTTAGAATTTGTTGAGACCACGCGGAGCTCTGTAGGACAAACCGTTCGCTCCCTACGAAAATTTAAGGGTTTATATTGAAATATATATATATATAAATCAAAACACGAGTGTGAATATCAAAAGAGGCCTAATCTCCGTTCAAATTAGAGCTGACCGAAATGCGATCGATGGTTGGTGATTTTGATTTTTTTTTCTTCATAAGGAATACGCTCCCAATTTCAAGTCGATAGATCCAAAATTACCTCCTGTTCGCGGCGCAAACAGACAAACCAAAAGCAGAAGTAAAAGCTGGGCCGTTGAACGTTTCTATAATAAATTACAAAGCTATAAAAATTTGATTTTATTTGATTATGCGTATCAAAATTTATTTTAATATAGATTATGTTAATCAAACAGATATGATTTGGAATGGTACCTTGCACTACCCTCTTAGGGGACCATCTACACCCCAACCCGCATAATCTCTGAATATTGTTGGAAAATGTAGAAATTATGTCTGTTGCAACGATTTCACGTTTTCGTATGCGCACAAAATACTTTCAATTGGGCGTCATAATTTTCATTGGGGACTATTTCCACCCCAACTCGCATAATTCCTGAAAATTTATCGAAATCAGGTGGGAAATGTAGAAGTTATGGCTGTAAAAAGGAAATAAACGTAGAAGAAGAAGAAAACGAAGGAAATAAACGTAGAAGAAAATGGCAACCATTTTCTGGGTGCAATGATTTTCATAGGGAAAAATGAAATCAGATGAGAAGTTATGGCTGTGGCAAGGATTTCATGACAAACAGACATACAAACATGGAACCAAAATTGTTCAGGAAGGTCTAAAACATAAAACGCGAGTGGAAATTTGATTTTGGAGAACTTTTTTTTCTACCTTGAAAAGTGAAAACAAAGCTTCCGCTACCTTGGTAGACTCAGAAGCAAAACGCTGCAAATTATTACACAATGGTTTATTATTTTTATATATAGATCACTCGTCTACAAAATCACCAACCATCCAATATTATTGGACATACATTATACATACATTATTTTCCTTATATTTTTCGCGAGCACTGAAGTTTTAAATGACGGCTCAGCGTTCCTTTATAAAAACATAACATTTAACTTTCTGGCTGCGGGCGATCATGTTCCTTGCCCAGTAGCAGATTGTTTTCAAACAAGAGAGCACTTTGGGTAAATGACTGGGCATTACTTACGTACCTACTTTGGAACCACAACATGATTCGATGGTACCATTTAAGTAAAAAAGAAGCATATGTTTCCAACGAGCACTGAATAGCAAAAAGAGAAATGAAAACCGAATTGTGGGTTTTTTAAACATTGATTATTGCATTTTCATGGGAACGTGATCGATAGAAGTAAGTACCGGTGAAAATCAGTTCCCTTATAAAACGTGCGCAAAACTCGACAAACTTGGAAGCACAATATGGGGTAGGTGATGGACGAAGGACAGTTTTGACGCCCTGAGGGCCTTTAAAGACCCTGAAAATAGGTACGACTGTAATCATACGATTTTCGTATGATTACAGTATAATCGCAATCACACCCGTGATTATGATTGTAATCGTAATCATACCTGTGATTATCATTGTAATCATAATCGTAATTACACCTTTTATGCTTGTGATTATAATCCTAATCGCAATTATGATTATGATTACGCCCATCTCTGTTGTGGGTAAAATAAAAAATGGAGAAATGGAAAAAATAAAGCGACATTTCCATCCAAGTAAACAACGCTGCAAATTATTAAACAAAGGTTTATTATTTTTCTATATAGATCACTCGTCTGCAGAGAACTCGGCTTTGCCATTGTCTCTACCTACCAACCAAAGATTTCTACCTACCACGTACCTACAGCAATCGCATTATGGTCAGCTAAAATTTGAACGGAGATTGGGCCTCTTTTGCGATTCACACTTGTGTTTATGATTTATCGTAAGTCCAACCCTTGTAGGGAGCGAACAGTTTGTCCTACAGAGCTCCGCGTGGTCTCTAAAAATTCTATACTATCTTAAATTGATGGAAAAACAATACCTTTATATCAAAATTTTTTGAGCTAAGGCATTTTCAAAATTTCAAACTTTATTTATCAGTCCTTACAAGTGACCGACATCAACCAAAAGCTTCGGGGCACAACTAGACCCCAATTGGAGCCCATATACCAAATTTAATCCAAATAGGTCAATGCTAAGCGAGGAAAGTGCCGCGTACGGTGGACGGACGGCCAATTTTTCATTCGATTTTTGGATTCTACGTACCTTGAAACGTAAACCAACAAATTTTGAGGGGGGTAAACAATTTTTTTTTCTTGGACGATTCCAAAGGTTTATTATTGAAAATAATAAACCAAAAGTGAGGATCCATAGCTTGGAAAGAACCTCCATGCTACAAGCTGTGGATCCGTCTTTTTCGGTAATGCTAGAGCCTTGGAACAAATTAAGAACCCTCTGGAAGGCCAACAATATTTCCAGTCCATCATATTCGATGTTGACGTTTTAAAATACATCACCTGGGTCTGTCGGGTTAAAAAAATTATTGGCCACAAATATATAAATATCCTGGGTTTTTTTAGTAGTAGGGTATTGAAAATATTCATGAAAAAGACGAAATACTGTGAATTTCATCAATTTCATCATCATTACAGCCTCAAAGGATACCACGTTACATAAGAAACCTCAAAAAGAGATAAAAACGAAGTTTTGCTATACTGTTTGGAATTTTAATAATACTATCTGTATCTAAGCCATTCCTGTATGTATAAGGTTACTACCTACTCTCACCACAGCAATTTCGCTTTTTCCCGATCAACTCTTTTCTACATCCGCGTATGCAACTGCCAACATCTGGCTGTGCAACCTACCTTTCTATTCGTAATTTTAGGACAGTGGCGAGGTAGAACTGCATATTGATCCACAATATGGAGACTTTCCCTGGTAGAAGCCCTCGGGTGCATTCAGAAAACAACAAATCATTGTTTGATTACCTCAGGAAGTTGGTGAAAGAAACGATTCACCCCGCCGACGGCCGAGCCGGACTCGATTCGCCATAAATCATTCGGTTACACTTTATCTTCCACGCCAATAATGCAACCTCGATTATCAACTTCCTGTGCTAAGAACGTATTTTATGAGCTCCCTTTCCGGTCAGTATGATGAGAGAAAGATGTTTTCCTCTGTAGACACACACCTACTTACTTCTCAACGCCTCGATCACGCTCCTAATAGAATGGCACATCCGGAGATAAGAAACCCTCTTTATTACATCTACTTACTTAAGTACCGTAAAACGAAGTGACTATGGTACAAATTTTCGGATTTTTCTCTCACAGTCAACGTTTAATTTTTTGGTTTATTATTTTCAACAATGAACCTTTGGAATCGACCAAGAAAAAAATTTTTTTAACACCCCCTCAAAATTTGATGGTTTACGTTTCAAGGTACGTAGAATCCAAAAATCGAATAAAAATTTGGCCGTCCGTCCGTACGCGGCACTTTTGCCACTTAGCATTGACCGATTTTGATGAAATTTGGTATGTAGGGTCCATTTGGGGTCTAGTTGTGCCCCGAAGATTTTGGTTGATGTAGGTCACTTCTAAGGGTTCAAAAATGAATTTTGAAAACGCCCTAACTCAAAAAATTTCGATATAAAGGTATTGTTTTTCCTTCAATTTAAGATTCTATAGAATTTTTAGAAATTTTTGAGACCACGCGAAGCTCTGTAGGACAAACCGTTCGCTCCCTACGAGAATTTAAGGGTTTGAAGTATGATAAATCAGAAACACGAGTGTGAATCGCAAAAGAGGCCTCTCCGTTCAAATTTTAGCTGACCGAAATGCGATCGATGGTTTTCTTCATGTTGGATGGTTGTTGGCTTTGCAGACGAGTGATCTATATAGAAAAATAATAAACCATTGTGTAATAATTTGCAGCGTTTTTATTTATGGCTTCCGATTTTTTTGTTTTTTTTTATTGCTTTGACCCTATTGATCCCGAAAACTACATAATTGTATCTCACAAATATTCCTATCTTTGGAGGAATTTTTCAAGTTTAAAATTGAAGGAATTACTCAAAACTGTTTTGGTTCACTATTTTCAATAATGAACCTATGGGATCGACCAAGAACCCCCTCCTCAAAATTTGTTGGTTTACGTTTCCACGTAACATGGAATCCGAAAATCGAATAAAATATTTTCCACCCGTCCTCCGTACGCGGCACTTTTCCTAGCAACACTGGGCCGATTTGGTTCAAATTTGGTATATAGGCTCCATTTGGGGTCTAGTTGTCCCGCGAAGCTTTTGGTTGATGTCAGTCACTTCTAAGGGGTGAAAATTAAGGGTTGAAATGTTCAATAGTGCCCTAGCTCAAAAACTCTAGAAATAAAGGTATTGTTTTTCACAAATTTTAAATAGTATTGAATTTTTAGAGATCACCCGGAGCTCTGTGGGACAAACCGTTCGCTCCCTACGAGAACTTACGATAAATCAGAATCGCGAGGGTGAATCACCATAGAGGCCTAATCCCCGTTGAAATTTTAGCTAACAAAAGTGCGATCGCTATCCGTATCGAGTTGTATTCAGTTTTGCCTCCTTAGCAACCAGTGATCAAATTTCTATATGAAGGAACCCACAACTCTTTATTTCTTCGAATTGAGTGTGAAGCGTTTGTGTCTTCCAAACAAACTTGATTATAAATGTGTGAAGGCAGTACAAGTAGCAGGTAGGTGGTACCTACGGTTGGTAGGTAAAAAAAAAATATAGTGACAATGGCAAAGCTGTGATCTTAGCAGTTTACAGGAAAATAATGAACCTTTGTGAAATAATTTACAGCGTTTTTTCACTTTGACTTGGAAAACTCAAAACCTGATTTATCAGAGATTGATCACAATAGTAATGGGTGTCTTCACCAGGGCAATGCTCTTTTTCAAAGATCAAAAATTAAAATTCGCCATAAAACTATTTCAAATGAGTTTCTTCGTGCATCAAATAATGTATTCAGACACTCGATCGCAACTCAACCCTAGCAACACACTTTTGCGCCGAAAAACCGATGAACAATAATTGTTAATAATCATAAATTATTAATGATCACTTCTCATCTCTCTTATCTGCCAAGCGCGAGATTTTTCATGGAGAAGAGATTCAATTGATTCTCAATACTGTAAAAATTGAACGCAGTCGTTCCCGCAGTTTTCTAGGTCTCTAAGTAAATTTAAATTTCAAAAATCGTGGAAATACCATACATACTCTTAAGTCACACAATCAACCTGTTTTACCGTAAGTAGTGTATTATAAATCGAAACAAACCTAAGAATTTCGTACTGTTAGTACGAACTTTTAGTATGAACAGAACTTTTCCAGTTAAACCTATCTGAATAATTCAATGAAATTCATACCGTTTCTTTCTTCCATAACGACTTAATTATTAACTATCCTGAGACCTCAAATCAGCGCTAAAATGTAAGCAGATGGCTATTCTCCGTTTATACGGGCGTGGAAAGGAGTGTAGCGTCTCGTTAGGTATTATTAGTCACTCGACATCCCCACAAGATGAAATGTGCAAACATATTATTCCCTTTTCTTGTAAACCTTAGCTTATTGAAGAGTATACATGTTTTTATCCATCTTTAAAATTACGCATATTTACAGTATCGTAGAATAGGAAAACTATGTTTGTCCGATCAGGTATAAACCTAGTAGGTAGTTGAGAAAACTAAAAACATGTAAAAAACGCTGCAAATTATTACCCAAAGGTTTATTATTTTTCTATAAGTCCGACCCTTACGTTCTAGTAGAGAGCGAACGGTTTGTCCTACAGAGCTCCGCGGGGTCTCTAAACATTCTAAAAATTCAATACTATTTCAAATTGTTGAAAAAACCATACCTTTATTTCGAGAGTTTCCGAGCTAGGGCACTCTTGAAAATTTCAACCATTATTTTGCCCCCCTAGAAGTGACTGACATCATCCAAAATCGGTCCATGGGAACTAAGGAAAGTGCCGCGTACGGCGGACGGACAGAAATGTTTTTATTCGATTGTTGGATTCTACGTACCTTGAAACGTAAACCTTCAAATTTTGAGGGGATGGTAAAAAAAAATCCTCAGTCGATTCCAATGATTGATTATTGAAAATAATAAACCAAAAAGATGAATGGGCAATATTATCGCTTACTCACATTGAGTAAAATTGGCAAATTGAATTCAAATGATTGGCATGAGAGAATGACTGAGTGTACAATACTATGGAGCAAAATGGAAACTGATTCTCTCTAACCTGTTGATAGTTTCGAAAATATTGCCACCAATAGGTAACACGCGATTATGTTCACGATTTCTTCAGTTCTTCACAAGTACCGTGAAAAAGCTCTTTTAATGATGATGAAATCTATAATATATCTAGGGCCCAACTCCAATCCACCCTCCAAATTCGGGCATAATCAGGATATTTCGTATAGATTTGCCCGGAACAAAAAAACCAACGAAGAATGCGAACCAACATTTTTATTATTGATAGCCCAAATTTTCGTTTACGTGTTGTATGAATGCAAAGCTTCCCAATCTACAATAGAGAAGATGCAAAAAAAGGTGAAAAAAAAAAAATACGTGAGAACCTCTGAAATAACCGGTTGTTTTTTATCCTCCCTAAATTCTGTATCAAACTAACCTTTAAGTTGTACTTTGGAAGAAGATAGTCAAGTCATCAACCTCTTACCTCGGCCAGAAATCCGAGCCCAGGTCTCTCCAAGCGTAGCTGATGGGGCATGTGCCCCGCGACACCAACCAGTCCCTCACCGTGTCGCTTAGGCCGAGAGTTGACGTGGTCTTCCGCAGTTCAACCATGGATTTTCTTGTATGAGAAATGTCCTGCAAGTTAATCATCCAATCATTAGTTCAAGAATGAGCTCAACAATAATTATCCTGTGAGGTGTAATTCGTAAACAATGTATTGATGACCTCTAAAAACTAATTATGGCAAAACTGAAAAGGAAATTTCCATATTTGTTCTATTCACCTTGAACTTGGTTGGGTACTCGTAAAGATCGCCCATCCAATCATGCTATGGATGACAATGAAGAAATCACCAAATTGTTCGATTTCTTACATATTTGGTAGGGTACTTGGTAATTCTGTCGACCTCCTATGATTGCCCACCCAATCATCCTTTGGATGACTAAGGAGCTATGTGCTACACCCTCATGGCCGAGTACTCTCTCATCTCCTAATTATTCTATTTTTCTTATACAGGGTGTCTACACTTTCGATGGGCATAACTTCAGGGTTCGATTCTACAAGGTATTTCCAACAAAAAATGTCTTTTAGCAATTTTCTTTTAACCCACTCAAAATTCCTTTTTTTCACTTTAAAGTTTTTCTTCGCGTTTTCGACCTTACGGCACTGATATGGTCATAACTCCCTTATTTCTCCTGAAAATTCAAATCTGACTACACCGTTAGAAAGAGCGTTTAATTCCTAAGCTGCCTAGTGCAAAATAAAAATATTTCAGCAATAAAATAGTTTTAAAAAATTAAGTCAAAAAGCCAACTTTAAAAAATTTTTGAAACTTGACTTTCTTTGACCAAAGTTTTCACTCTAAATCCCTGCCCATTTCGATGGGCGCTTTTCGGAGTAAACATGCTCAAATTGTGAGCTTTTCAACGGTCCATAAGTTTTTCTTTTTAACATTCAAATTGGAAGAGTAAATTAAGTTTGAATGCCAGAAAACGTGTGTTTTACAAGCGAATCCAGTGTTTTAAGCGGTTTATGGTCCCCCTCGACCTCAAGATGGCTTGACGATTTTGGTATCATTTCCTATGTAATTTTTTACGCTGAATAAAAGAGTGATACTTCCGAATGGTTCCGACTGCTAGAAAGTGGATTTTTTGAAGAAAACCTTAGTTTTCGTACATAAAATAAGTATTATTCGTAGATATAGTCGTGAGCATAAAGTAACACCTTTAAACTCAACAAAAACACTGAATTTCTAGCGGAATGAAGTTTTTTTTGAGCTCAAAGGTGTTACTTCATGCTCACTACCACATTTACGAATAATGCGTATCTTATGTACGAAAAACTATGGTTTTCTTCAAAAAATCCACTTTCTAGCAGTCGGAACCATTTGAAAGTATCACTCTTTTATTCAGCGTAAAAAATTACATAGGAAATGATACCAAAATCGTCAAGCCATCTTGGGGTCGAGGGGGATCATAAACCGCTTAAAACACTGGATTTGCTTGTAAAACACACGTTTTCTGGCATTCAAACTTAATTTACTCTTCCAATTTGAATGTTAAAAAGAAAAATTGATAGACCGTCGAAAAGCTCACAATTTGAGCATGTTTTCTCCGAAGAGCGCCCATCGAAATGGGCAGGGATTTAGAGTGAAAACTTTGGTCAAAGAAAGTCAAGTTTCAAAAATTTTTTAAAGTTGGCTTTTTGACTTGATTTTTTGAAACTATTTTATTGCTGAAATATTTTTATTTTGCACTAGGCAGCTTAGGAATTTAACGCTCTTTCTAACGGTGTAGTCAGATTTGAATTTTCAGGAGAAATAAGGGAGTTATGACCATATAAGTGCCGTAAGGTCGAAAACGCGAAGAAAAACTTTAAAGTGAAAAAAAAGGAATTTCGAGTGGGTTAAAAGAAAATTGCTAGGAGACATTTTTTGTTGGAAATACCTTGTAGAATCGAACCCTGAAGTTATGCCCATCGAAAGTGTAGACACCCTGTATATTTGGTAGGGAAACTTACTTGAACAAACATGAAGAATGTTCTTTCACTCTTGATGAAAATTATGCAGACTGTACGTGAATAACCCGCTACAATTTCACCCCCCCCCCCCCCCTGCAACACCTTCCAGTTATCGGAACCCCTCGTAAAGAATCTCATTGCAAAGCTTACCAACAATCAGATCTTCAATTTGTATACACTAAGGTCGACTCAGTCGTAAGTTACAGTTTCTTGAGTACGGACCATTCTTCCCGAAATCAAAACCATGTTTTTAAACTATTTTCACTCATTTTCGAGACTTTCGACCCAGCAAAATTAAATCCGTTCAAAACGGGACCAGCATGGGTACTGGAAGAACACTTATAAAAAAGAATCAGGCAGATTGGTACCAGAATAGAAAGATTCAAAGTGATCAAACATCCAATATAAATAATCATATTGATGACACACCGAATCGATATCCCTTCGGGGTTTTTGCATTTTGAAGTCTGTCAAAAACATCGAATTATGATTTTAAAGTATGCCCAAGGAAAGAAGCAACTGGATCCACCGTTTAAAACTTGAGCATATTTTGGGATGAACAAAATATGTTCATAAAATATAATATAATATACTTAATATAATATAATATACATAATATAATACAATATGCATAATATAATATAATAAAATAGAACATACCTAATACAATGAAATATGATATTTATTTTAACTGTCAATAGACCTATTACAGGAACATAAATAAACATATTTCTTCTAGGCCAACTCAAACATGTATATTTTAGAACAAAACCTCCTTCGAAACAACGCATTTCTCAAATGTAAATAAGTTAACTGAAATCACATCCTTTCGCGCTCTTTAGAGGAATAGTCTTGCCTGGTTCTATTGTTGAAGGAAGGTAACTTATTACCTAGTCATATTTCGTTGAGCTGGTGACAAACAAAGCTGATTCTCCGAGAGGGTCAAGTATCGTGACTTCGTAATATAGGTAGGCACACCTATCAAATTAATAGGTTGAGAAAACATTTGCAGACTAGCACTTTCATCCTTATTGAGGAAGACGTACTTAATGGGTATTATTTCCAGCCGAATTGAATACCTACCGAGCTTATACGACCTTCCTTTGCAAGAAAGACAAAATCAACAGACAAGAGTCCCTTATTGAGACATCATGGTGTTTACTGTGTTTATGGTAGGTATGATGTTTGACGTCAACTGAGTTACCTATTCGATTTTGATTGTAAGAACATTCGTAAAGCTTCTTGATAATTGTAGGCATTGCTTGTTGAAAAGCCGTGTTCTTTGCACGTTAGTGATCTATACAGAAAAATAATAAACAGATGGATGGGAAGAGATAAGGGTCATTTCAAAATTTGGGGTTATTTTGTCCTCGAACTTTTCCATAAATTATTGTTGAAGTTTTTATGTTTTTTCTCCCGTAAACGTCCTTTGTTTTGGCCACTGAGGCAGATCCTGAAGTGGGCGCACACTTTATCAAGTAGTTTCAAATTTATAGAATTTTGAATTTTTTCCATAAATTCGACTTTGTAGGGAGAGAGAAAACCAAGTGTGAGTTGAACTCATGAAACCTTTTTATTCCTTCAAAATACGAGAATCTTAGTTTAGGAGTCTCTTTTACTTATCGCAATCACAGTCCGAAGCTATAATCTAGGTACATCAGAATTATCAGATTCTTCAAGTCTTTCAATCAGTCTAATCTTTCGTAAAATGTGGGTTAATGAAAAGTCAGAATTATATGACCCAGCGGTGTAAATAGTTCAGGTAACTCTTAAAAATGTAAACGGCTTTGAAAAAGAAACTTCTCTCCCTGCAATTCCATCTTTCTTCCTACAAACCAGCCTCTTCCCAGAAGTTGTAGGTAGAGAGGTTGTAGGGAGAGAGATTTGTGAGGTTATCACTCTCTACTGGCCTAACCATTATTGATTCTGAACGTTAGAAAAAATACATAACACTACGGCATTCATAATTGTAATTTGAGTTTAATTAAACTTAGTTGAACCTGATGAGTGAGGTGGTTGTAGGGAGAGAGAAAGTATTTACCTACTCTCAAAGCTTCAACACTTCACAACATAACCCACACAACTGGGAGCTTGGAAATTCAACAAACTTCAGTAGCTTCGGAAGCCATCTTGCAGCAGTGTTCACTTTTGTTTTTCATGACACAAAATAATCGTTTTCCAGGAGTGGGCAGGCATTTCAAAAAAATTGTAGGGAGAGAGAATAAAACCTTGTGACAGCATCAAAACATAGCAAAAACCCTTCCAATTCATGGAATTTTCGTTCGTTTCTAATTTATTCCTGAAGAGGAGAGTATCCTGGACCAATAACGTTTTTTACTTAAATTAAAATATGAATATAGAGTTCTCCAAAAATTTTCAAAGTTCCCAACCTACCCTCTGTGACAGGTGTAGGGAGAGAGAATTGGGATCATTAATGATTTTTAATTATCTGAGTTAATTGATTAGTGAAATTCATTCTATGTGATCTTTGTAGACACCAACCTGCTGTATCTCCCTGAAAAAATTCTGAATTTCCAAGACAAATAGTGTTCACAAAAGCTGCGTGACAAGAAATAACCCCAAATTTTGAAATGACCCATAAGTAAGGTTATTTTTAAGAGAAAATCACCTCCATTTTTCCCCTTAAACTTGAGAATTGAACATGGGCCAAGAGGAACTTTTCCATTTGATGACCTCCTAGCGTTTGGAGTTCTTATATAATTATATTACATTTCTTAATCTTCTTATACAGTCATCCTGTCCATTATAGTCCCCAGAACAGGCGTTTTTCTAATAGCGCAGCCATGTTTCCTTTGATAGGTGAAGTAAAAATTTAAAAAAATGCTTACCGAAGGCGGTTTGAATGGTTTGGTAAGGCTCATCCAGTCGGGGTCGAAATGTGGTTCTAGAGCAGCCATGAGTGCACCCTGCTGAAGATCGCGTTTTCTGGGCCGTAGCACGGCGGCCCTGGCGTTTGCCCAAAGTCTCAAAGGTACCGTGTTCACAGGTGTGTCTCTAGGCACCAGGGGGAGATTAGGTGGAGACGTCGCCAGCGACAGAGGTATCGCTAGAGACCACGTCGTCAGCAACCTGAAATTTTGAAATGGTTAAAATCATTAACAATTCAATATTGTAAACTATGATCAAAAGACACACATATAGCTGAAACTTCCAATGCTCTGAACTCTACAATCGTGAATGCAGAATGTTGACAGATTGACATAAAGCTCGTGATTGTTGCTCCTGTGTCACAGTCACACGTAATCCAATATCAATGAATCATTCTAGATTTTTTCATTTATTCATATCGCTTCAACAATAATTCTAGGTAACTTTACAGCAAAGCTTCAAAATGAGAACTTACTACTTTGTGTGGATAAAAAAATTAATTTAAGCTGGGTATTATCTGCATCGTAACAGAATGGATCAAGCTGGTACTGAAGATGAAGCTAGAATAGGTACGAAACTATCATTGAAAGAGTATTAAACAGAAAACAATGACTCCCATGGCACACAACACTGAATGAATCGAGTAAGTTCTAAATTATTTCTATTACGAAAGTTATCAAAATCTGTAAAATTGAACACTGTCATTGAAGTATTTCCATTTTCCTCAAAATATATCAATTTACATTTTCCATTTCCATTTTCCAATTTTCCATTTCCATTTTCCAATTTCCAGTATTTCCATTTTCCTCAAAATATATCAATTTCCATTTTCCTCAAAATATATCAATGTTCTCGTGGTTTTGTCGAATTTTCTTCATTTTCCCCAAGAAATGTTTTAAAAAATCTTTTTGTTTATTCATTTTTGAGAAAACTATATTGGTATATAAAGGATTTACTTTGAAGCTGATTGCACTGCCTTCAAATTCCTCTCACTTTACTTATTTCTAAAATGAATGGTTTTGCGAGTGAGCGGTTCAAAACACTGCAATTATTTAACCTACAAGGTCCAGTTGGTCTCAAACTATAGAAAATTCTACCTACTAAAGACGTTAAATTATTGAAAACATATTTTAGAAGTCATGGTTAAAAAACTGAAAAAGTTCAAACATTTCATGGTTTTTAGCGCACTATGTCAGTAGCAAAGGGTTTTCAAAGTTGCAAATTTGGATAACTTTTTAAATAATTTTAAAAAATTTAATTTTTATTATAGATTTTTGCGATTGCAAAGAATCGTAGATATATCCATTTTTGATGAGAACAACACGATGAGTAACTGCTCAAGTGTCCTGTCCAGGTGCCTCGAGTTTTTGCTAGTTTCGAGTAGAAGCAGGCCTCGACTCAATGCCAAGTTTTGTTTATGAATACTCGAAGTTTGGAGTAACTACTCGAGTAAATACTCGAGATGACGACTGTGAATAGCGTTGAGCATCCGCCGTCACTCCAAGACCCATTCGAGTATTTACTCGGCTTCGAGTAATGTCTATGAATACCGCCCTGAGAGACCTCCTCCTTCTTGTTTTTGGGTGGTTTGAAATCGGTCAGAAACTGTTCTTACAGAGCAATGAAATGGTACCAAATCGGAAATGAATAGAGTAGAAACCGACTGAAAGACTAAAACGAAGATACTTGAAAGGTTTTTCAATGTTTTCATGAAGTAGGTTGGTATTGATACGACACACATTGGGTAGAGATATTTGCAAATCGATAACTTTCGATGTCATAAAGAAGAGATGAGGAGCTTCCGAATTTATTCCAAAGTTTAGAGGTAAATGTCAGTGGATAAAGCGTTACACACTTAAGGTGTAGCAATGAGGACATAAACAATCTTAATAAATTAATAATCTGCCGGTTTCAGAATTATAAGTACTATCCCGAGAGAAACAATACACTCTAGAGACCCCAGGTTCAACGAGTCAATGTCAACGTAGCATCACTTATCTATGCATACCAACAGAAAATTATTGTTTCCCTCAAATCACAAACTCCCGACTTGTGTATTTTTCCAAATCTCGGGGATCAGAACAGTCATCACATTTTATCCTACACCAGAAAGAGCCGTCTTGAATGGACACTTCAAGATACGTTCTCCTACGGAATGTGGAGCCAAGCAGTCTGGTACGACAAACAATAAATGAGAGGATGTAGCCTCTTATTAGTTTCAATTTTATGACTGAGTTATTTCTTCTCCAAGGTGATTATAAATGGTGTAATTTCACGGCCGGAAACTCTGATTATAGATACGATTTTTAATTTGCAGGAGGAACAGCTGAAAAAATATCCCATGAAATCCTCCCAACGTGCGAGAGTTTTTAAAGATGTATGACGATTTACGACACCTTTCACAATGTTTTTTCGATTTCTTTTTACAAATTAAATTTATTTCGAAAAAGCGGTTATTTTTATGTCCGAAACGCGTCACAAGAATCACTCCCATAATGTGCTATAGGCCATAAAATGACCAGTTCTGCATAGTAAAATAAAAATACGTTCTGGGTCTCTACCGGCCGCCTGGGTTTAAATAATCGGATTTGTAACTCTGACTTAGGATAACTCATAACTTTGACATATGGACTCGACGTCTTTCTTAAATAGAAAAAACAACTGGGTTTTACAGCTTTTTATTATTTTTATTAGGTTGTGAACCTCAAGGAACGAGGGAAGTGAGGTCACTCACCTGAGCCAATGATGTAGCATTTCCGGGAACAGTACCTGAAACCGAAAAAGGAAAAATTAGAATCCGTTCTGAATAGCATCCAGGTTACGAAATACTGCATTGGTAGAAAAGTGTCAAAACTCGAAATGTGACATTTTGAATTATTGTATCGTAAATACGTGCTTTAGAAGGCACGTCCGACCATGGTAAAAAACACAAGTGTCCTTGACCGCAGTTGTCAAAAACAGAAATTTCAAAGTATTTAAGAATCAGGTGTGGTTTATTATGATTTGTGTGGTAGTATTGGTTGATCGTGAATTAAAATACAGGGCGTCCCAGTGCCAATCAACAACACCTAAGTCAGGAATCGATTCTACGACTATTTTGCAACAAGTTTTCCCTCCTAGCACTTTTTACTCCACTCAAAATGCTACTTTTTTCGTGTTTTCTAAACACTGCTAAAATGGTCATCACTTCCACATTTTCCATTCAAATTCAAATCTGATTACATTGCCCATATGATGAACTCTCGACCAGTTCAGAAAAAATGTTTACTAGGACGGTCTTTCAACTTTGAAAATTTGTCAATTTCTGTGTTTTCCATTTAAAACGCGGTCATCTCCAGAAACCTCAAAAGCACAATCAGTTCAAATATACACCATCAGCTTTCTAATGGTAACACATTTTGGTTAATTATTTTCAATAAAGAACCTTTGGAATCGAAGAGTTTTAACTAAAAGGTAAAATACTTTATTTGAGCCAGGGGGTATTGCTGCGTGCTATAAATATGGAGTACGTAGTCGATAAACCCCGATAAATAAAATTACTGAGGTAAACACGTAGGTACCGTAAGAACCAACCGCAGTGAGCAATAATTGCAATTAGTCCATTTCTGCCTTATCTTATAATGTGAACAAAATTTTTCCATTATGATGTCAATTCATATCTAAATCCACCGCATTGATCTTCACGACATCAATTATTGTTAGTTTTAAGAAAATTATTTCATTTTACCACCACCGATGGGAAAACTTGCAGTTCTCATAACTCCTACCCAAATGTGTAAATGAGCGTATTGACAACTGCTCGTATTTAAAGGTGAATAAACAGTGTTGATAATAATATGGCAATTAAAAGAAGGGTGCCATAGTTTTGTTGAAATCATTAGAAAATCTTATTGTAGGAGTTTTCTTCTTATTGAAAACTGGCCGGTAACCCGTGGAGTTTGTTATTTTATATTATACCTATTTCAAAGAAGCTTTCGTCCAATCAAAGTTGCCTCGTTTACAATGAAAGAAAATATTTAATTCTATTGTGAAATCTTCAACAGAAATCTTTACTGGAACTAGTTGATAACAATGGTTCACACCCCTCAAAATAGGTTCAGCCGTTTGGCCGTCAATAGAGTACAAACGGACAGACGACCCCCTTTTTAGGACGTCCCGCAGTAAGACTTGGGCGACCTTAAGCGATTGATCTGTGGTAAAGTTGGACAGAACTCAACAGGAAAAAAAACCACACAGTAATCCGTTTTAGGCCATTCTAAATCGAAATCCGCGAAAAAACTAAAGGTGTATGTCTTCGATTTTGGAGAATTTTTTTCAACCTTGAAAAGTGAAAACTGCGTGTAGTTACTTCTGTGAGTTTGGGGTGACGAAAATAGTATCTTTTGAGGTTTTCGAAGTCGAGAAAATAAAACTGAAAATTTGCTCATCCACTCATGCTGCATGAATGGGATTTTTTATACGTAAGATTGACTGAAGTTTGTTTTGAAATTGACAGTTTACCTATAAAACCAGCTCAACTCCCGACAAACAGATGAAATTCTAGAGTTAATAAATTATTTAACCCCTTCTTCACTCCATTGAAAAATGCATTCATTGGAATTGATATTGAATTGTATTTCGCCATCTAGTTCGTCAGCTGACGATAAATATTTGGTTGTGCACTCGTACATACTACGTACCTCATTGGCAGTGATTTTTTCTCAGGTCTCATTTATGGAATTAAGCCTTGTTCCTATGACTATGAATAGACAAAGAATTCTACCACATATCGTCAAACGACTACCGAAGCAACGTATTGTTGACTGATTGAGCAAAAACTGAGTAAACGAGCTTCTAATCACAGCGTACCCGAACTAAATCTCATCTTCAATTCTCCAGATAACGCGGTTGATTGATTTATAGTCTTACAATCTACCATAACTCGGACAGGTGACCAATCGTCTCACATAACAATATAATATTCAGTTAAAACAGTTTCAGCACATTTAGGTTAGGTAAAAACGAATGTTTAAGATCTTGACGCTGGGTGTTCGGTCTTGATGCCAAAATTTACGAGTGGAGTTTTTTAAATTTTTACGTATGCCATTTAAACTTAATAGATAGATCAGACCGGGACGAAATTAGTAACAATCATCCCGGAACAGCCTACAACTGATTAGGACCTAATCCCCTCTCGTTCGTGTTCATTTTTCTACCCGAATACCCACTCTAACAAGGATTGTCCCACTACGTTATTTTGTTGCATACCTATAGGCCCAAATAAAATTAAAATTAAAATTGGACAATGGATATTGTATTACCTAGATTAAGAATTGACTAAAGACAACCCCACATACGCAGAACTAACTATTCTGAAAAAGCTATACTGATTACTCAATAATCGAGAGGGAGTTTTCGAAATTTTTTCGGGGGGAAATTGGAGGAAAAACGCTGCAAATTATTACACAATGGTTTATTATTTTTATATAGATCACTCGTCTACAAAATCACCAACCATCCAATATGAAGAGAAAAATTAAAAAAAAAATAATAAAATTAAAAAAAATTAAAAACATATTGTTTAGCAATGCATGCATTCCAGGGGACGTCCCATTGGATAAGCATTAGATCAGTTTAACCAGTTGGTAAGCGATAAAACTGTTTCACTCGATGTAATTTGGTTTATTACTTTAGGCAAGAAATAGTGACCCCCCTCACCATTAACTGCCAAAACATTTCTAGCGGCATGGGAGCCTCGAATCTGAAGAGCATTTTAAAATCCATGATCTACGATACCCAACATGCGAATTCGAGTTCACCCCCCCAACCCCAATGGTGCCAGTCTGGCACCAAAGCGGAAATACGTCGTAACATTGAACTTCCATCTATTAGTTTTAGTAGGCGGTCCGTCGAGGTTCACATCCGTATTCAAGATGAAACACACAAAAAAAAAAAAAAAAAAAAAAAAAAAAAACACGAAATATGCGGTTTATGGTGTCCTGGCACCATGGTGGCACCACTATTAGTTCCATGGTCGTACAGAGAATAATTCATGAAAATCCGGAGGTATAATGAGAATTTTTCCTTAATTTCAAAGCTTGGGGACAGTTAGTAAGCAGTAAAGGAACCGAAATATTGAAAAATCGGATATTTTGTGAATATTATCCCCCCCACTCGCCCCCTCCCCTTGCGAATTTTGGTACTCTGGTGAAATTAGGTACAACTCGGAAGTTATTTGAGTCAAACAAAAAAAAGAAACACGCAAATCGGTTGGAAATTGAGGCCTGGACAGAGTTTACAAGATTACGCCCGCAAACGCACGTTTTTTAAGCATTAACCCCCCCTTTCCCCCCCTTAAAAAGCAAAATTCAGAATTCCGGCGCCGTAGTGCACAACTAGATAGTTTTCCGCGTCGATGAAAAAAAGAACCACAAAAATCGGTTGAGCACTAAGGGCTGTGCAGAGTACACAAGATTATGCCCAAAAACGCACGTTTTTTGAGCATTAACCCCCCCTTTCCCCCTCTTAAAAGGCAAAATTCGAAATTCCGGCGACGTAGTGCACAACTAGATAGTTTTCCGCGTCGAACAAAAAAAGAACCAGGAAAATCGATTGAGAACTAAGGCCTGGGCAGAGTACACAAGATTTTGTTACACACACACACACACACACATACACACACACACACACACAGACATACACCTATGGTTTTTTTCGCGGATTTGGATTCAGAATGGTCTAAAACGGATTACTGTGTGGTTATTTTTTTTTTCTGTTGAGTGTTGTCCAACTTCACCCCAGATCGATCGCATAAGGACGCCCAAGTCTTACTGTGGGACGTCCTAAAAACTCGGCGCTTTGCGCCTCGGCGGGGGGCTCCGCCCCCCTGCACCCCCCGGTTTATTTCTTTTTCCATACTCTGTATGAAATCATAGGAACACAGAATGTGTTTTTGCGATGCTAGTCATCCGTTAAATGAAAAACAACAATAATAAATGTGGAGTCTTTGGCAATAATAAAATAAGTAATTGTTAGACATTTAATTTGGTCTAAAACCCTATAAATGTTATATAAATAAATATGTAACTACAAGAAAAATACTATATAAATTGAGAGCTTTCCAACGAATGGTGAACAATTTCTGTGCAATGAACACTGCGGGAGTTCTATTTCCATACCAACGGCTTGGTTGCACGTGAAAATCATTATAAAAGGCGCGTAACGGTTTTTTCTGTCGCATTTTCGTGACGATTTTTTTTCGGTAGGTCATCGCAAAAACACATTCTGTGTTAAAATTAAAAAATTTAAAAAAAATCAAAATTACCAACCATCGATCGCATTTCGGTCAGCTCTAATTTGAACGGAGATTAGGCCTCTTTTGCGATTCACACTCGTGTTTTGAATTAAATATATATATATTTTAATATAAACCCTTAAATTTTCGTAGGGAGCGAACGGTTTGTCCTACAGAGCTCCGCGTGGTCTCAAAAAATTCTAAAAATTCTATAGAATCTTAAATTGAAGGAAAAACAATACCTTTATATCAAAATTTTTTGAGTTAGGACGTTTTCAAAATTTCAAAATTGATTTTGGAACCCTTAGAAGTGACCTACATCAACCAAAAGCTTCGGGGCACAACTAGACCCCAAATGGAGCCTACATACCAAATTTCATCAAAATCGGGCAATGCTAAGTGGCAAAAGTGCCGCGTACGGCGTACGGCGGACGGACGGCCAAATTTTTATTCGATTTTTGGATTCTACGTACCTTGAAACGTAAACCATCAAATTTTGAGGGGGTGTTAAAAATTTTTTTTTTCTTGGCCGATTCCAAAGTTTTATTATTGAAAATAATAAACCAAAACAATGAATATCCCAACACATCTGAAGAAATGAGTACAATCCTTACCCACCTACTGGAACCCCGTGATTTGAATGAATATTTCACGGAACGTTTTTGATAGTGAAATAGATTTTCAGCCCTTACCGTGGTTGCACGGAGACCAGAAATGTAATATTTGAATTCCTTGTAAAAAATTTTGAAATTTTTTTTTCTTGCTCGATTACAATGGTCTATTATTGAAAATAATAAATCAAAATCAAGTGGATCCTCAAAATAGCGATGATACAAAGGGTGGTCCATTCATTCGGAATCACCCTGTCTAAATATATACACGTATCATTATCCTAGAATTTGGTTCACCGAAGTATGAAACGGACGATTTCGGGATCATCACAAATTGTCGAACGAGCCATAAACGAGCTCGTAGCTATAATTTTCTTTCCAGAAATCAAAAAACAAAATAAGGTATTGTTCCATGGACTGGGGGGGGGGGGGTCCAGCAATAAATTCTATTCGTGAAATTAAGAAAACTCCTAATTGGCGTAGGTAGGGACTTCGAGTTACATGATGTCACAATCAGGTATTTTGAAAGGAGAGCAGGAAAAGATCACTGGCATTATTATTCTTCTAGATTAGTCTTTCAGTAATCTTCATGAGGAGTTGAAGCACGCCGAAATCAAATGCCGATAACATTTAGAGCGTTGGTATTCATCGTGGTAACACTGTACCAGAAGTTATCGGCAAGGTTCGGCAATGTTCGTGGACATCTAAAACAAGTGTTTGTCCTCTCGATAACGCCTAGCCCAACTTACATCGTCAAAACCTTTTCATAAAACTAAATTTTGTGTAATTATCTGTCAGGATTTTTTAAGTATTGATTGAGTGAATCTTGCAAAATTGGCAGTCGATTCGTATCGACCAAAAGGTAAAATGTACATTCCATGATATCAAGGGATGGGCACGTATGGCTGGGTTGATACATTTGAAGCTGTGTTGTTTGTTAATAATAATTCAGTAAAAGATAACATCGTATATGAGGAGTTTTCTTTCAAAAGGGCTTGTATCCTGTGGGAATTTTGTGAAGGAAATTGAGAAAAACTAATTTCATGGCGAAGGAAGTTGCCTAGGGTTCCCAAATAGTTTGTTCATTAAACTTTTAGTAACAAGACCAAATTTCAAAATTTTGGCATGCGTTTTGAGGGATACACGGCCATTTATTTTTTAATATAAGTCCATTTTATGAAAAACTATAGATATGAGCCACTTTAAAAAAAAAAAACAAGTTTTTGATTGTGTGAAGAAAAAATTTTCATTTTCTTTTATTGGTTTACCCATTATTTTCAATAATGAACCTTCAGAATCGAGCAAGAAAAAATATTCTAACCTCCCTCAGAATTTGATGGTTGACGTTTCAAGGTATGTAGAATTTTAAAAAAGATGTTTATTGAAAACAACGGGATGGATGTAAGCCGTTTTGTCGGCAAATCCGATTTTTAGCAAGCTTTTAAAGGGGTATACAAACCATTTCGGAAGGAATACAACTCATGAGGTGACTGGCCTTGTCCCAAAGATTCAGAATCCGTGAATAAAACAAAAAGTTTAATAATATGATATAAGCCCGTATGTGCTCGTACAGACAGCCATCGTAAGGTTTGAAGCCCGGAAGAGGGATGTGCCTACCTACAACTTTCATGCAACAATACAGCGTGAACACAACAGGTACATATGACAACCTTCCTTTAAAATTTACGTTCAAGCCAAAAGCTTTCTAAAAAGCAAAATCCTTATTTTTAAACGCAAACTAATAAGGGCTTAAACACGGGCCGAAAAAAGTTTAATTTTAGAAAAGTATCACCAATTTTAATGTTAACTCTTTTTTAAGCACCATATTTAGTTTAGCATTAGGGAGATGAGAAATTTAACATTCTTTCCATCGGTGCCCTTATTTTTACATTTGAACCCATTTTTTTAAAAGGGCTATGTGACATTTTCGGCGCTTTTTCACTTTTTTTATTTTCTGGGTCTCCATACTTGGTTACATCGATTGCGATTAAAAGGAACCTCGTATCATTCGTTCATTCATATCATGCGCTTCCCATAGAAAAAACAGGATGAAATGTCCGATGTCTTTTGAAAGGGGCTATGTGAGCCATCTAAACGTCAACCTGCACAATATCTGAATATTGTTGCAAAATGTCGAAGTTATGGCTGTTACAAGGATTTAACGTTTACGCATTTGGGGGACATGATTTTCATAGGGGACCATCATCACACAACTTGCATAATTCCTGAAAATTGTATCCAAATCAGATGGGAAATATACAAGTTATGGCCGTGGCAAGGATTTCACGTTTGCGCATGTGCAGCACTATCAGTCCGGGGGTAATGATTTCCATAGGGGACATCTACACCCCCACCCGCACAATCCCTGAAAATTTCATCAAAATCGGATGAGCAATGTAGAAGTTATGGCTGTGGAAAGGATTTCATGACAAACAGACAAACACGGAACCAAAATTGTTCAGGAAGGTCTGAAACGTAAAACGCGAGTGGAAATTTCGATTTTGGTTGATTGGATTTTAATTGTGAATAAACTGATCATATACATCTTTTATGTCATGATGTTTTATGTACAGATTTTCATCAAAATATGTTTCATTCAATGAATAAAGCTGTTTATTTAAGGGGGTTCATGAGTCAAAATTGAAAAATTTTCGACTTTTTCGTTTTTATTTTTATAAATTCTGCTGGTTTATCCTGACATTTTGGTATATGAAAATATTGAAGTTGAGCAGTGGAATGCAGAGATATGAGTTTACAAAGATTGAGGAGCCAAACGCTGTTTCGGAGGGACAACTGTTTCCCGTTCCCGGTTCATAGTTTCTATATTTCTGTAACTACCTACCGTTCTTTCGCTGTTCATAAGTTCTGATTGATACCTACTATGTCCTACTTCATGGTTCCAGCACTGGTTCCCATGCCACCAACTAGTACAAAAATAGCATAGCACTAGACTAATGAAGAAATCAAGTGAGCCAATAGTGTAAAACCATTATTCTTATCAGTACTACGTGATATGAAATAACCTTGCCTAACCGGTGCATAATCAGACCTCATTTTCATTTTCTTCTTTATGAAATGATTACGAACTATCGATCAAATACCTCAAAAAACGGTAACCTTTCAGAAATCGCGGTTTTTCTCCTAACCGGAAAACCCTTATTTTCGTCACTTAGGTACCTGTTTCTCGGCAGCCAATAGAGCTGGCAACTTGAATTTTTTTTTAATTGTCGAGAGGGGCTTATTACAGTCATTGAACAAGTTTGGACGGAAAACTCCCAACAGAAACATGGCTAGAATTAAAAAATCATTAGCACGAAAAATATGAAAAAAACTATTTTGCTATATTGTCTCTAGGTAAAATATTATTAACACAACAGAGTTGAAACTCGCTCAGCGGTTATATGAAGAGTAGATAAAGAATTTTAAAAAATTTAAAGAAGAATTGAAGTATGAATATATCATGAATCTATCCAGAGAAACAGGTACATGAAAAAGTGTTAAATTAGAACCGACTCATGAACCCCCTTAAATGATTTCAGTCCTGAAAAATCGATTTTTCTTAAAAAGAGGGTATGTGAGAGCATTTCAAATTGCAATTTGATACACTTCTCCTTGCTGAAAAAAATCTGAAACATTCTGGAGGATTGTAGAGTATTTAACTGTATTGGAATATTTCAAAAAATGGGATGTTTTGATCGTTTTGACGATTTGGGACAGTTTTTTGCGTTTTCCCGAAAGTTTCACAAATGACACATAACCCCTTTATAAGAAAAACGGGTTTATTTACACGGTAAATTAAGGAAGTTATGGCAGTTTTAATGATCTAAGGTCGAAAACACTAATGAAATCTTTTAAAAATTCAAAGCGATGAAAAAACTGTAAGAGGAATTTTTTTTTGGAAATTGGTACCGTAAAACCGTCAAACTTTACCCCACCAGGGGTAACTTTACCCCAAAAAGTGAGAATCTTCAATTGTGACGTAAACGTGGTAGGACTTAGATAAAAGTTAGCTATTGTGTTTTCGTTATTCTCCACATTCCAGAGAATCGATGCGGCTTGCGATGGCGCCTTTATCCATGTTATCAGCTGTTATCAGTCATTGTTTCCTGTTCAGCTGTTTTTGCCCTGTTTCTTGTGCTCCAAAATTTCTTCCATATCAGGTGTTTGGAGTGGATTTACCAGGCAAGCCCTCATCATATCACTTTCAATACCTTATTTTTATCAAAAAACACTAATCAAATTCTCAAAAAAGTGTTTTCTTAGTTATGCCTTTGTTTACCAAAAATTTGATGGTAACTTTACTCCAAAAACCGGGTATCTTTACTCTACTATAAAGGTTGGGATAAAGGTAGCCTCACTCATATTTTTCTTATTTAATCTCGAAAAATATTTGAGTTTTATCATTTTCGCAGTGTTGAATGTAAGGTTTCTAGTATATCTCATGTCAGAAGTTATGGGGAGAAGAAATGAGAAAAAGCTTGGTACGCGCCCCTACCGAAACTTTACAACTGAACAGCTGCATTATGATATGAACATAAACGTGCTTTGGTCTCATAAGTTGTGATTTACAACATTATTTACTCGTGGGTTAACTTTGAAATTTACCATTGCAATTCATTCGAAAGTTATCGAATGTGAAACAGACTTTTTCTGTGATTTTGTTAAGTCATTCGTTTATCGTTTATTGTCCTTCAATATTTCTTTACTTGTAGAAAGTTTTGCTCGATTACCTACATAAGTCCGTATATACTGGAAGACTGAAATTGTGATTTCTTAACCAGAAATATTGCATTTCAAAGCAAATTCGTTGAAATAAATGATCATTGGAATTTATATTTATCTTAAGTATAACTTGTATTTTTCAAGCTAAAAAGTTCAATTTTTCAGAATATATTTATAATAATATTATAAATACTTGACATTATCAAGTATTTCTGGGGTAATGAATTCAATCCCGACAAGTAACATTGCACCACTGCCCGTTTCTGTAGCGATAACCGCAAGTTTTTCAGAGTGGAGTAAAGATAGACGCACTCGTAGGTAACTTTACTCCAACATTTAAACAATTAAATAGGGGGGTTACAATTACCTGATCAATGAGCTCGACCACTCAAAATGTTCAGGAAGCCCTGAAGATCAATTCACTTATTAAAAAAATCAATTTAACCCATTTCGAGTGGGAGAAATTGTATTTGGAAATGTTTTGGAATGAATCTTGGGGTAAATTTTGACGGTTTTACGGTATGTGAGAGCATTTCAAATTGTAATTTGATACACTTCCCCTTGCTGAAAAAATCTGAAACATTCTGGAGGATTGTAGAGTATTTAACTGTATTGGAATATTTCAAA
Source organism: Apolygus lucorum (assembly GCA_009739505.2). Classification (NCBI taxonomy): domain Eukaryota; kingdom Metazoa; phylum Arthropoda; class Insecta; order Hemiptera; family Miridae; genus Apolygus; species Apolygus lucorum. The sequence goes on along the minus strand of CM019169.2, from coordinate 18,736,633 downwards.
AAATGGGATGTTTTGATCGTTTTGACGACTTGGGACAGTTTTTTGCGTTTTCCCGAAAGTTTCACAAATGACACATAACCCCTTTATAAGAAAAACGGTTTTATTTACACGGTAAATTAAGGAAGTTATGGCAGTTTTAATGATCTAAGGTCGAAAACACTAATGAAATCTTTAAAAAATTCAAAGCGATGAAAAAACTGTAAGAGGAATTTTTTTTTGGAAATTGGTACCGTAAAACCGTCAAACTTTACCCCACCAGGGGTAACTTTACCCCAAAAAGTGAGAATCTTCAATTGTGACGTAAACGTGGTAGGACTTAGATAAAAGTTAGCTATTGTGTTTTCGTTATTCTCCACATCCCAGAGAATCGATGTGGCTTGTGATGGCTCCTTTATCCACGTTATCAGCTGTTATCAGTCATAGTTTCCTGTTCAGCTGTTTTTGTCCTTTTTCTTGTGCTCCAAAATTTCTTCCATATCAGGTGTTTGGAGTGGATTTACCAGGCAAGCCCTCATCATATCACTTTCAATATCTTATTCTGAACAAAATACACTAATCAAATTCTCAAAAAAGTGTTTTCTTAGTTATGCCTTTGTTTACCGAAAATTTGATGGTAACTTTACTCCAAAAACCGGGTATCTTTATAAAGGTTGGGGTAAAGGTAGCCTCACTCATATTTTTCTTATTTAATCTCGAAAAATATTTGAGTTTTATAATTTTTGCAGTGTTCAATGTAAGGTTTCTAGTGTATTTCATGTCAGAAGTTAGAGATGGGGAGAAGAAATGAGAAAAAGCTTGGTACGCGCCCCTACCGAAACTTTACAGCTGCATTATGATATGAACATAAACGTGCTTTGGTCTCATAAGTTGTGATTTACCATATTATTTACACGTAGGTTAACTTTGAAATTTACCATTGCAATGCATTTGAAAGTTATCGAATGTGAAACAAACTTTTTCTGTGATTTTGTTAAGTCATTCGTTTATCGTTTATTGTCCTTCAATATTTCTTTACTTGTAGAAAGTTTTGCTCGATTACCTACATAAGGTCTATCTATACTGGAAGACTGAAATTGTGATCTCTTAACCAGAAATATTGCATTTCAAGCAAATTCGTTGAAATAAATGATCATTGGAATTTATATTTTTCTTAGGTATAACTTTTATTTTTCAAGCTAAAAAGTTCAATTTTTCAGAATATATTTATAATAATATTATAAATACTTGACATTATCCAGTATTTCTGGGGTAATGAATTCAATCCCGACTAGTAACATTGCTCTACTGCCCGTTTCTGTAGCGATAACCGTGAGTTTTTCAGAGTGGAGTAAAGATAGACGCACTCGTAGGTAACTGCACTCCAACATTTAAACAATTAAATAGGGGGGTTACAATTATCTGATCAATGAGCTCGACCACTCAAAATGTTCAGGAAGCCCTGAAGATCAATTCACTCATTAAAAAAACCAATGAGGAATTTCACCATGTCGGAATTTCCTATTTTTGACCCCAAAATCGGATTCAGCACCTCTAAAAACCTCCTAAGGCAAACTTTCAGCCCGAACTTCCTAATTTACGAATAAACAAAACAGTGTAGAAAATACGAATGTTTAAAAAAAGCGGGAAAATGACGTCATGCTGGAATAGTTCATTTAGGGCCGCTTGAAGCGCTGAGATCGAGAAATCCATAGTCCCCAGATGCAAAATTTCATGAAACAGTAAAGTTCGAAATCGAAAAACTGAAGAAAAAAATAGAAAAAGCGAGATGGGGAAAATTAGGTTTCCTCTGTTTTTGTTTGATAACTTTTCTCTTAGAAAACATGATTTCGTCGTCCCAATGGGCAACACTGGGAGGAGACGGCGATCCGAACAGCCCAACCAGCGAGTGTTCCCGCTTCACGTCCGTTTTCCCAGTTAGTTTTGAAATTAAAAATTTTGACTGTCTCCCAAAAATAACAGGAAACTTATTTTCCGAGATCAGCCCGATTTTCATCTATCCCACACCATTAACTATTCAGGAAAAATGCAAACAGAAATCGGTGAAATTCCTCATTTAACCCACTTCGAGTGGGAGAAATTGTATTTGGAAATGTTTTGGAGTAAATCTTGGGGTAAAGTTTGACGGTTTTACGGTAGTAGAATCGATCCTTGAAGTTATGGGCATACCTGTTGTGTTTACACCCTGTGTGGGTAAGGATTGAAGGTACGAATGTAACTAGTAGTTACGCAGAGTTGACGATCAACTGTTTACAGGGCTGCACCTTCTACATAAATCTCTAGCAGGAATGTATGATTATGGCAGGTACTACCCGTTTTGTACGAGCTACGCTCCAAACTTGTTACCAACCAGTGTTAACAGTCTCCCTGACTGGTTAACGATTTAACCATACTCTGTGTCGTTTAGGCGTTTTAAACTAGGTGGATATTCAAGTAAATTACCTACTACTGATGGGAAAGTGGGATTGGAATACAAACAAGGGATATTTCTAGGAAAGAGAGTAGATGTAGCTGCTAGAGATCCAGAAAACCACTGGTTATTTCCTATTTTGAAGTAGAGGATGCGTTTTCCTGTGTAATTGCTGTTATTACAGTTTTATAGCACAGGTGGGCGATAATGAAAAAGACGTTCAGACGATAATGATGGGGTAATTTGCGTTGTAATGGTACTCGGGGAAAGATGGTTACTCCGTGATGGAGGGGAGGAGTGAAGGGGGGTTGAATTGGAAGGCGTTTACTTACATGAACGGTGAAGAAGGTCCTTCGGGTATCCGGGGGGGCTCTCGGACTGAGGCAGACTGCTTGGCGACTGGGGTCCCCCCCTCGCACCGCCATCTCCAGCCCTCGCGCCTTCGTCTTCTTCTCGAAGAGGGATCAGGATGCACAGGCAGTCCGTTCCTAAGGAACGACCTGGTCCAGGGAGCAGTTCAGCTCGGACGATGCCAGCCCAGCACTCCCCTCGCCAGGGAGATCCTTTGACCTACCATGTTCGCGTAAATTGCTTATATTTTGATTATTATTTTTCAATAATGAACCAATGGAATCGACCGAGAAAAAAATTTTACCCCTTAATTTATTTTTTTAAATGTAAAATCCGAAAATAGAATAAAATTTCCGTCCCTCCATAAATTTTAAACACTCATGTTTCTGATTTATCGCCCAACCCTTAAGAGTTCGTGGGGAGCGAACTATTATTTGTTCTACAGAGCTCTGGATGGTCTCATTCGATTCTAAAAATTCAATTGTATCTTAAATTGTATCTTGTATCTTAAATTCTAAAACGCTGCAAATTAGTACACAATGGTTTATTACGAGTATTTTTCTATAGATCACTCGTCTGCAAAGCCACCAACCATCCAACATGAAGAAAAACATCGATCGTATTTCGGCCAGCTAAAATTTGAACGGAGATTAGGCCTCTTTTGCGATTCACACTCCTGTTTCTGATTTATCGTACGTCCAAACCTTAAATTCTCGTAGGGAGCGAACGGTTTGTCCTACAGAGCTCCGGGTGGTCTCAAAAAATTCTAAAAATTCTATAGGATCTTAAATTGAAGGAAAAAACAATACCTTTATATCAACATTTTTTGAGTTAGGGCGTTTTCAAAATTCATTTTTGAACCCTTAGAAGTGACCTACATCAACCAAAATCTTCGGGGCACAACTAGACCCCAAATGGGGCCTACATACCAAATTTCATCAAAATCGGTCAATGCTAAGTGGCAAAAGTGCCGCGTACGGCGTACGGAATTGTTTTTCTTATTCAAATTTTAGCTGACCGAAATGCGATCGATGTTTTTCTTCATGTTGGATGGTTGGCGGCTTTGTAGACGAGTGATCTATATAGAAAAATAATAAACCATTGTGTAATAATTTGCAGCGTTTATTCAATTTTTGGATTCTACGTACCTTGAAACGTAAACCATCAAATTTTGAGGGGGTGTTAAACATTTTTTTTTCTTGGTCGATTCCAAAGGTTCATTATTGAAAATAATAAACCAAAATTCAATTCTATCTTAAATTGTTGAAAAAACAACACCTACCGTCATATCAAAAGTTTTAGAGCTAGAGCGTTTTGAAAATTTCAATTTTGGTTTTCCCAATTCCAAAGGTTCATTATTAAAAATAATAATTTTCAATAATGAACCTTTGGAATCGACCAAGAAAACAAATTTTAACCCCCTCCCCCCCTCAAAATTTGTTGGTTTACGTTTGAAGGTACTTAGAATCCAAAAATCGAATAAAATTTGGCGGTCCGTCCGCCGTACGCGGCACTTTCCTTAATAATTAAGGAATACTAATTATTAGTATTAATAATTAAGGAATACTAATTATTAGTATTAATAATTAAGGAATACTAATTATTAGTATTGACCGATTTTGATGAAATGAAGGGTATGTGGGCTCCACTTGGGATTTACCTTTTGGTTGACGTAGTCACTTATAAGGGTTGAAAAATAAGGGTTGAAATTTTGAAAACGCCCTTGCTCGAAAATTTTGATATAAAGGTATTATGTTAGGTATTATGTTATAAAGGTATTGTGTTAGGAGTTGATTCACTATCAGCTAGGTATGTTAACCCATGTTTTCCACAAAGTATTCGTGAGCGTGGGTTGAAGGTTCGTCACCATGTTCTTCATAGAGGGTGGCCGTCGGCCGTTTAATGAACAGATTCCTTATTCTTCAAGGTATTTCCAACTTAAAATGTCCCTTAGCAATTTTCTTTTAACACCTTATTTTTTCAAGTTTTTCCAATTTAAAGATTTTTTCGTATGTTGAACCTTGTCTCACTAAAATGATTATAGCACCCTTATTTTACGTGGAAATTCAAATCTAATTACACCGTTGAAAAGATTTCCCATCAGATGAGCTACAACACACATTTTCAACTTAGATTTTTTCTAGTCCAAACATAAAACTTTAAAATTTTTGAGTTTTTTTTAACGAAAAAATTTTCCTTTCCTCCATTTCTTGTAGAGGAAAAGCGGTTGTCAGCGATAACATCCTCAAAATATCAGGTTTCCAACGATATAATCAAAATTATAAATGTTTGCATACGAGTCGGCAACACATTGGGACATTTTCATGTGTGTGAAAGTAAGGTTGTTAGTTCATGTACCCAAGCATCGAGTGAGCAAGTTTTCGTGACGATTTTTCAGTTTATGTGCCAAAGCAAAGACATGAAAATGTCAATAATTTACCGAAAGCTCGGCAAAGAAGAAGTTTAGTTCCAGTTGATTCCACTCCCAATCAGTTGGCGTAGCAAGATGTGTTGGGTCGATCTACATATTTGCTGGAAACAAAATTGTTGAAGAAAATGTCCCATGAGAACTTATTTTGCACCATTGTATCAATGGTCACCTACGAATTGGAGGATGGTCCACTTTAAATTTGAGGATAGCCCCTATCAATTTGAGGATGGTTCCCTTTGAATTGGAAGATGGTTCACTTTAAATTTGAGGATAGCCCCTATCAATTTGAGGATGGTTCCCTTCGAATCAAAGATGGGCGAATTCTTATTCATAAATACGATTATGAATACAAATCATATCCGCGATTTTATGATTATGAATACGAATACAGGTATGAATATGAATACGAATACAATCGTATTCACACTTTCAATACGATTTTTCCCCGTATTCGTATTTTGATTACAATTTTATAATTTTTCTATGATTTCCCTAAAAATTGAATTTTTTTAACGATTTTCCCTGAAAATCATACTTTGTTTTTGATTTTCTCCTGAACTCTGGACATATACATGACCTAACTTTGTCAAAATAATCAATCAAAATTCGAAATGCTCACAAATTCCGAATAGGATTTTTCACGCAGAATCGAATGTGACCAACACCAGGTCGCTACGACCAACCGTATTGAAACTACGACGAAAATTCTTCTGAAAATCGTATTTTTTAACAATTTGCACTGAAAATTATCAAAAAATTATGATTTTTACCGGACATTTCGTCGTACTTTCTATTCAGTTGGTCGTAGCGACCTGGTGTTCGTCTCATTCGATTCTGGGTGAAACATCCTATAAAAATTGATGAGCGTTTCGAATTTTCATTGATTATTTTGACAATTTTAGGGAATAAATACGACCGAAATTCCGGTAAAAATCATAATTTTTTTAAGATTATCAGTGCAAATTGTAAAAAAAAAAATACGATTTTCAGCGGAAATTTCGTCGTACTTTCTATTCGGTTGGTCGTAGCGACCTGGGGTTGGTCTCATTCGACTCTGCGTGAAAAATCCTTTAAGAATTTGTGAGCGTTTCGAATTTTGATTGATTATTTTGACAATGTTAGGCCATAAATACATCCAGAGTTCGGGAGAAAATCATTTAAAAAAGTATGATTTTCAGGGAAAATCGTTTAAAAAAATTCGATTTTTAGGGATATTAGGATAAATCTAGAAAAAATAGAAAATATAGAAAAAAATAGATTAAATATAGAAAAAATAATAGAAAAAATATAGAAAAAATCATTAAATCGTATTCAAAATACCAATACGGGGGAAAATCATATTCAAAGTGTGAACAATTGTATTCGTATTCATATTCATACCTGTATTTTTTTTTTTTTTTTTTTTTTTTTTTTTTTTTTTTTTTTTTCCAGTTTTCATTGTGGCGACAGTTTATCACTTTATCTGGGTTGAGGGTGAGGAATATTTTAGGCCAATCCTCTTGTGCTTACGTCCGAGCGCTTTCGTTTAATAAAACATCTTCAGGGTTCTATAATCATCAAAAAATAACAGGTACGTACACTTAAGTTAAGAATTAAAAATAATTATCTTGAAGTATAATACTTAGCGTTATCTAGGTTTAATAAATTAATGTTAACTAATATAATTACATAGTTATATGGCTTACATTTTGGTGATGTAGTTGTCAGTTATAATTGTTTTTGTTATATGCCGTAGTTGTTGCTTTGTACATGCTTTTCTTTCTCAATCATCGTACGATTTTTGTTATGCACCTTTAGACAATATTTATAGGATTAAGTTGTGTTGAAGTGCGGAGATAAGTAGCTATAGGCTTGTAATTTTGTCATTTACTTAGGTTAATTGTTGTACATCACTTACCTAATTCGTATTATTTTTGTGTTAGGTACTTTCAGGTTCACCAAGTGCACTTTTACAATAGTTTTAAGAAGGCTCATTGTACATGGTTTCTCCATTTTCCTTCTCAATCGTAGCACGGTGTTTGTTTTCCACCTTTAGACAATATTTATAGAGTTAAGTAGTGTTCTTATTAAGTGTAGAGATAAGTAGCTATAGGCTTGTGATTTTATTATTTACTTAGGTTCATAATTGTTGTACATGACTTACCTAATTCTTCTTATTTTTGTGTCACCTACTTTCAGGTCTTACAATAGTTTTAAACAGGCTAACAGTAAGCAATTTCAAAAGGAGTGAGTATCACTTTGGTTGAAATGTGGAGTACTGGAATCATTAACTTATTCTGCTAATTTTATGATAATTTAGTGAGTTGACCTGTTAGCCCTGGTGTGGGCATCGGTGAGTGTATTTTCTACTGGTCTAAGTTCATTTGTATGGTTTACTTTACTTATTGTAGCTCAAGTAGTCTAGTTGGTGGTAGCATAGTACAGCATACATTTTTATATATTTTCTGTTTTTTTGTTCTTTTTAAATTGGGTTACTTAATATTAGGTTTTACATCATATGACTAGTTTGGTACTCCACATTTCAACCAAAGTGATACTCACTCCTTTTGAAATTGCTTACTGTTAGCCTAATTAAAACTATTGTAAGACCTGAAAGTAGGTGACACAAAAATAAGAAGAATTAGGTAAGTCATGTACAACAATTATGAACCTAAGTAAATGATAAAATCACATACCTGTATTGGTATTCATAATCATTAAATCGCAGGTATGATTTGTATTCATAATCGTATTTATGAATAAGAATTCGCCCATCTCTGCTTTGAATTGGAAGATGTTTCACTTTAAATTGGAGGATAGCCTCCTATGAATTTGAGGATGGTCCTCCTAAATATGGAGGTAGGGATGTCCCAAAAGTATCAATACTTAAAAGTATCGATACTTCTTGAAAAAAGTATCGATACATATCGATACTTTTTTCCCTGATATATAATATATATCAGGGAAAAAAGTATCGATATGTATCGATACTTTTTTCAAGAAGTATCGATACTTTTAAGTATTGATATGTATGTATCGATATGTATGTAAAAAGTATCGATATGTATCGATACTTTTTTCAAGAAGTACCGTAAAACCGTCAAACTTTACCCCACCAGGGGTAACTTTACCCCAAAAAGTGAGAATCTTCAATTGTGACGTAAGCGTGGTAGAACTTAGATAAACGTTAGCTATTGTGTTTTCGTTATTCTCCCCATCCCAGAGAATCGATGCGGCTTGCGATGGCTCCTTTATCCATGTTATCAGCTGTTATCAGTCATAGTTTCCTGTTCAGCTGTTTTTGTCCTGTTTCTTGTGCTCCAAAATTTCTTCCATATCAGGTGTTTGGAGTGGATTTGCCAGGCAAGCCCTCATCATATCACTTTCAATATCTTATTTTGAACAAAATACACTTATCAAATTCTCAAGAAAGTGTTTTCTTAGTTATGCATTTGTTTACCAAAAATTTGATGGTAACTTTACTCCAAAAACCGGGTATCTTTACTCCACTATAAAGGTTGGAATAAAGGTAGCCTCACTCATATTTTTCTTATTTAATCTCGAAAAATATTTGAGTTTTATCATTTTCGCAGTGTTGAATGTAAGGTTTCTAGTGTATCTCATGTCAGAAGTTAGAGATGGGGAGAAGAAATGAGAAAAAGCTTGGTACGCGCCCCTACCGAAACTTTACAACAATGATATGAACATAAACGTGCTTTGGTCTCATAAGTTGTGATTTACCATATTATTTACTCGTGGGTTAACTTTGAAATTTACCATTGCAATTCATTTGAAAGTTATCGAATGTGAAACAGACTTTTTCTGTGATTTTGTTAAGTCATTCGTTTATCGTTTATTGTCCTTTAATATTTCTTTACTTGTAGAAAGTTTTGCTCGATTACCTACATAAGGTAACTATACTGGAAGACTGAAATTGTGATCTCTTAACCAGAAATATTGCATTTCAAGCAAATTCGTTGAAATAAATGATCATTAGAATTTACATTTTTCTTAGGTATAACTTGTATTATTCAAGCTAAAAAGTTCGATTTTTCAGAATATATTTTATAATAATATTATAAATACTTGATATTATCAAGTATTTCTGGGGTAATGAATTCAATCCCAACTAGTAAGATTGCACCACTGCCCGTTTCTGTAGCGATAACCGTGAGTTTTCCGGAGTGGAGTAAAGATAGACGCACTTCACTTAGACTTTACTCCAACATTTAAACAATTAAATAGGGGGGTTACAATTATCTGATCAATGAGCTCGACCACTCAAAATGTTCAGGAAGCCCTGAAGATCAATTCACTTATTAAAAAAAATCAATTTAACCCATTTCGAGTGGGAGCAATTGTATTTGGAAGTGTTTTGGAGTAAATCTTGGGGTAAAGTTTGACGGTTTTACGGTATCGATACTTTTAAGTATTGATACTTTTAAGTATCGATACTACGATATTATCGTAGTATCGATACTTTTTTTCCAAGATCGGAGGCGATACTTTTTTATATCTCACATTTTATCTGTTTCAACACCTACGACAGCGGTACCTACTTGACAGTACCTCTATCTCTACGTAGATTGTTGGGAGATCAACAAACTTTAACAAATTATACAAAGATGATGTACCACCACCTCCAGCTCTTTATGATAACCTACTGTCCTCCATAATCGAGGACCACCAGAATGTTAACCCAAACAATACGAAAACAAGTTCCTAAACAAAAACAAGTTTTGAATAACAAAATGAGTGATTTATTGTTTTGTTCATTCTATGTTAATTATTATCCTCGTGATGGAGATATGTCACACTGATGGAGAGAAACATAAATGACAATTTCACCCATTTTTGTGAAAGTATCAAAAAGTATCGATACTTAAAAATATCGATACTTTTTGAAAGTATCGTATCGATACTTTTTGATACTTTCTACATGTATCGATACGATATTATATCGATACTTTTGATGTATCGGACATCCCTATATGGAGGATGCCTCCCTATGAATCGGGGTATGGTCCCCTTTAAATTGAATGGTGAGTCTCCCTGTTCTCTGAGAACGGTCATCGCGTGGAGCTGGAACAGCTTGGAGAGCTGTCACTGGACCTTTACGTTTTTTCACCCCCTGCTTCGCCTCTCGCCGACCATCCAGTTACCGCGTTTCCCCACCTTCTGACGTGAGCCACTACCTGTGCGGAGAGTTCACCTACACCTCCCCCCTTAGATCCGTCATGCTCGCGTGAGAGTGACCTTGAGGATGAGAGGGGTGCCGGGGGGGGGGGAGGACTACCCCAAGAATCGCCTGTTGCAGTCGACCAGGAATTTAGAAGTGAACTGCAGGTTTGATCCCAGGAATCAAAGTCTTAAGAGGTGACAACGAGGATATCCTAGGTCCTTCTGACATAAATTCTACAGCTACCATTGATATGAAACAATAAATAAGCACACAGAAACAAAATTAGTCAAAAGTTTAAAACAGTAGACAATTTGATAGATAGATGGGTAGATCTTTATTATTTGTCTACGAGGACATGAGTGCGTCTACTTACAAAAGTAAATAATATTTATTATTTAGGTAGGTACTTATATGTGAGGCGGAAAGCGAAAAGCGACCTCTTGTCAGCGATCGTCGAAATGGAGTTATTGCTATTTTCTCAATCTGTATAGATTTATGAAGAATTTAAGACCAAAAGCATCCTTGTAGCTCAAAAAATGACGAAGCTGCAGTATTTCAGTGTTTTATAACAGAAAAAATGGATTTTGAGAAAAACGACCATAAACTTCGAAATGCTACCTTAAATTCTTAGATTCTTAAATCGATATTTTCTTATTAAGGTTACTTTCGATTCGATTCGATCTTTCAGGCCTACACACTTGGGTTCTAGAGGGTCCAAGGATCAATAATCGATAGAAAGTGAAAAATCGATACTTTCGACCTTCTTCCAGTTTTTAGCTTTCTCCTCGAAACCTTATAATATTATTATATAAGGTAGGTATATATATTATACAGGTAGGTACTTAATTAACATAGGTATAAATAGTTATTATAAAATTGGAACTTGTGTGTTATACCGTTTCTTGTGCAGTCTGTTAAAAAAAATGTGTGGACCATGCCGGGCAAGGACTCACTCACCATGGCGGCTCCCGGGGGCCACCTCCTATCACTAGGAGACAATCCCAAACACACTAGACTTAGGCCCCCGGGCAGACCTGAAGCCACCACTTGTCGTACAACAAATACATTTGATATAAAAATAAAATTAATAGTTCAGTACCTAACTGTTATGTTGGCTAAAGTGTCACCTCTAATCTCGCCTAACCTGTTGATTATTCTAATAAAAGTGTGCTTCTCCTTAATGTGTGCTGCTACTTTAATAATCACCTTTCCGTTCATAAAATACCTAAAAATACATGGTGTCAGGTTTCTACGGACCTACGTGATAATCGTTTAAAGAAGAGGACTTAAGTTCTACGGTAAACAATGGAAACCGCCTTGCCAACTCCGTTCAAGATAAGTTTTTCGCAGCCCGACATCGCCGAGCAATGGCCCAAGTGGAAAAAATCGTTCATTTTATACCTCACGGCTCTCGGTAAGATAAAAAGTAAGGATGAAGAAGTTAAAATTGCGATTCTGTTAACGCTGCTCGGATATGAAGGTGTCGAAATTTATAATACGTTCGAAGAACCGAAGGACAGTTTGGAACAAGTTCTCACCGGATTTGATAAACATTGCGTTCCGACCGTCAATTTGTCCGTCGAGAGTTTCAAATTCGGTAAAATGGTACAATCGGAAGGCCAATCGTTCGATTCTTCTCTTACTTGTCTTAAAAATCAGGCAGCGGCTTGCTATTTTGATTGTGTAAATAGTGATTGTAAGAGATCGTACAGCGACAGGATGATTCTAGACCGTGTTGTGCTTGGGGTTCGTGATCTTGGAACGCAGCGTTTACTTCTCCGCGAGGACGAGTTAACCCTTAAAAAGGCCGAAAGAATATGCAGGACGGCCGAATTAGGCGTTTCATATCAAGTTCAATAAAAGCTGAACCCAAATCCGAGTCTTCAGAAGAAGTCGACGCTGTACGTGTAAATAAGTTGGGTGGTGAGCAATTCAATTCCGTATATTTATGTAAAAAATGCGGATATAAGCACTCAAAAGCTGCCTGCCCTGCATTTGGTAAGTCCTGTAAAAAATGTGGAGGCTTAAATCATTTCGCGGTTGGTTGCAAATTAGGCAAAAAGTATACAAATAAAACATATAAAAAGAACCATAATAAAACCGTTAATGTCTTATCGGATTCGGACGAAGAAGAAACCGTTTTTGATTGTGAAACCCTTGACGTGATAGATGTAGCAGCAGTAGGGGAGGATAAGAATATGCCTACTAAATATTGGTACGAGTGTTTTATGGTTTGTAAAAAGCCAATTCAGTTGAAATTAGACACTCAAGCGTCAGCCAATATTTTGCCTAAGAACATCTACAAAACGTTAGGGTCAAATGCCAAAATCAAGAAATCAAAGCTAATTTTGAGAGCCTACGGAGGGTTTATAATCAAACCTATTGGTTCTGTCATTTTGCCGTGCACTTACCTGAATAAAATCATGAATCTGGAATTTGTTGTAGTCGATCTCGACGCAGCTCCGATCTTAAGCGCTCAAGCCTGCTTCAAATTCGGATTAGTTCGACGGACCATGGACGTGAACCAAGTAACAACAAGTGGACAAGAATCAATGAAGGCCAATAAAGGAGCGACTGACCCGAAAAGACTACTAAATCCAGTAAGGCCGAATTTATTAAGAAGAACGAAGATTTATTTAAGGGACTAGGTAAGCTACCTTTTGAGTGTTCTCTGACTCTAAAAGAAAATGCAATACCAGAAGTTCGTCCGGCTCGAAGATTTCCAGAAAAAATCAAGATATTGCTTAAAAAAGAGCTCGACCGTTTGGAATCACTGGGAATCATATCGAAAATAACGCAGCCAACTGATTGGGTTCACGATTTGGTTGTTGTAGAGGAAAAAGATTCATCAATCCGTCTCTGCATTAACCCAATCCCATTGAACAAGTACCTCAAAAGAGAGTATTACTCGTTACCTACCCATGAGGAATTGACCTTAAGTTTGAGCGGACAAAGCTACTATACGGTTTGCGATTTACGTGAGGGGTTTCATCAAATTTGCCTTGATGAGCAGTCTAGTCTCCTCTGTGTGTTCAATAGTCCTTATGGAAGATACATGTACAGAAGGCTTCCCTTCGGGTTAAGCCCAAGTCCGGAAATATTCCACAGGGAAAACGTGAGAATTTTTGGAGACTTGAAAGGCGTTAACGTCTTTTTTGATGATTTGATCGTATCAGGAAGCACAGAGGAGGAACACGATACCAATTTGGACGCCCTAGTAAAGAGAGCGCGAGAAAACAACGTCAAGTTTAATCAAAATAAACTGCAGTATAAACAAAAGGAAGTGCAATACCTTGGCCTGATTTTCTCGAAGGAAGGGTTCGCCCAAGTGAAACTAGGACCAATAGCATAAGTGAGATAAAAGAACCTCACGATAGAAAGTCCTTGCAAAGGTTCCTTGGGGCAATTAATTATTTGAGTAAATTCATACCCGCATACTCTCAAATTACCTACCATCTCAGAGAACTCCTAAAGAAAGACATAGAATGGTGTTGGGATCCAGTGCACCAAAAATCATTTGATAATATCAAAAAATTGATTACGTCATCTCCAACTTTGAAAATATTCAACCCTAAGGACCCAGTTACGATTCAGTGCGATGCTTCTAATCAAGGGTTAGGTTGTTGCCTCCTACAGAATGGACAAGCAGTGGCTTTTGGCTCGAGAAGTCTAAAGCATTGTGAAACCAGATATAGCGTAATAGAAAAAGAGATGTTATGCCTATGTTTCGCAGTTAATCGATTTCATCAGCTGATTTATGGCCACGACAATACAACAATCCAGACTGATCATCGCCCTCTTGTAACTATGGTGAAAAAGGAGATCCATAAAAACACTGCCAGACTTCAGAGAATGCAATTAAAGTTGCTAAAATATCAATTTACCCTTGAATACCTACCGGGTCCAAAAATGTTAATAGCTCTCTCGTGCTTCAATTCCGGCAGAAAAGGGACAAGACGATGTGGATATGACCGATATAATTCACGCAATCACACTGGAAGAGTACTTACCAATCCCGAGGGAGGACATTGAAAAACTCAGAAATGCTACTTCCCTAGACCCGCTCCTTCAAGAAGTTGCTAGTTGGGTTCACCGGGGATGGAAAAATGTCAATAAAAAGAAACTTCACCCGGAACTAAGAGTATTCTACGTTCTTCGTGATGAGATAGTGGAAAAAGAAGGCATAGTATTTTTTAACGATCGCATTGTCGTCCCGAAGAGTCTCCAGCGTGCTGTGATTACCAAAATTCACAATGAAGCGCACATGGGTGTACAGAAGACTCTCGCCCGGGCCCGTGAAATTTTATACTGGCCCGGGATGATTAAACAAATCACGACCTTTGTCAATGAATGTCTAACATGCCAAACATTCCAATTCGCCAACCCGAAGGAACCACTCATCCCATCGAAAATTCCTCTATTCCCGTTCCAGAAAATAGGAATTGACATCGCGGAGCTTGGAGGAAAATACCTTTTGATCGCAGTAGATTATTATTCTCGATGGTTAGAGGTCATTCCCATCGCGTCAAAAACAGCGGCTGAAAGTATTAAGAAGCTCAAAATACTATTCAGTACCATGGGTATCCCGGAAATTCTGCGCTGCGATAATAATCCGTTCAACTGTAGAGAGTTTCACGCTTTCGCCAATGAATGGAAATTCTAGATCGTGACTTCGAGCCCGAATTATCCCAGATCGAACGGACTGGCTGAAAAAGGAGTTGGGATCGCTAAACGACTGATGAAAAAGAACAAGGATCTTCAGAAGGCACTTTTGGAGTACAGAACCACCCCCATATCTGGACTTGAATATTCGCCAAGCCAATTGCTCATGTGTCGACATCTTCGCACTTCGCTGCCAGCTACAGTCAAAATACTGGAACCAAAAATGCCTAAAAAAAGCAATGTATGCAGAAAATGCAAAATAAAATGCAAAGAAATGAGAGAAAACTCAAATTTGAATTTCTTACCTGGGGGCGCGCGCTGTATCCAGGAGATAAAAACGGGTGTCCGGACCCACGTCGTCAACGAGGAGTAGTGACGAGCAAATTGAATTGTAACAGACGGTTGATGATGTAGCTACCCAAACCCACAGAATTCCCTCCCTTCCCTTTCCAAGTGCAATTCACTGAAAAGTCTCACCCTCGTATCTGCGATATACCGCGCGTTCCCAAGGGTTAATGCCTCATACCAAAGATATCAAGTATGATGAAATATATGATCATTGTGTGACTCGAACGATAACACACAGAATAAAAGTTGGTATGAACTTTTTGTTGGATGGAATTATTGTTTTCTAAGTTTAAAATGGTTGGGTAATAGAAGCACAGCAAGACTTCGTGTGATAGAAGCAATAAAAAGAGTTCCTCATGAAAATTACCTCCCCTCCTTAGGAATAGAGACTATCTGGATCTAAGGGTCATTAAATTCCATTTTTCTTGTTGTTGTTTGTACGTTGCATTCTGAATTGTGTCCCAATTGGATCAGTCATCAATCACTCTTGACTGTTGAATCGCCATAATTCACGATCGACCAAATGTAATCCATGAATTACATATCTAGAGAGCAAAATCTAGGCTGACCCAGAAAATTTCTTAAAAATTGGACCATGATTTCGGGTCGATAAGCTCGGAACAAGGAATTGAGCAAAGACAGACAAGAAACCAAGTTTCAAAAAGCTCTGAAACACAACTTATGAGTTTAAAAAAATTGATTTTGGAGGGTTATTATTTTTTGACTTCTTGCACGAATCCACGATGGTAAAGAATCAATACAATGTTTGCTTGTACAAGTATTTTTCAGAATTGACTGTAAAAATGGCAAACATTGTCAAGTTACAGATTTTGGTTAATTATTTTCAATAATGAACCTTTGGAATCGACCAAGAAAAAAAAATGTTTAACACCCCCTCAAAATTTGATGGTTTACGTTTCAAGGTAAGTACGTAGAATCCAAAAATCGATTTAAAAAAAATTTGGCCGTCCGTCCGCCGTACGCGGCACTTTTGCCACTTAGCATTGACCGATTTTGATGAAATTTGGTATGTAGGCTCCATTTGGGGTCTAGTTGTGCCCCGAAGATTTTGGTTGATGTAGGTTACGTCTAAGGGTTCCAAAATCAATTTTGAAATTTTGAAAACCCCCTAACTCAAAACATTTTGATATAAAGGTATTGTTTTTTCTTCAATTTATGATTTTATAGAATTTTTTGAGACCATCCGGAGCTCTGTAGGACAAACCGTTCGCTCGCTACAAGAATTTAATGTTTGGAGGTACGATAAATCAGAAACACGAGCGTGAATTGCTAAAGAGGCCTAATCTCCGTTCAAATTATAGATGACCGAAATACGATCGATGTTTTTCTTCATGTTGGCTGGTTGGTGGCTTTACAGACGAGTGATCTATATAGAAAAATAAAAAATAATAAACCATTGTGTAATTATTTGCAGCGTTTTTACCTAATTAGTAGGTTCCTAGTACAATAACGTACATCGTGTAGATGTCGTCACACGAATAAACCGCTGACTTTAAAATCATCATGGGAAACCTACACCCTACAGGTACCACTATTAGTAATTAGCCATTAGCCAACCATTAGCTCTCATGACTTGTGAAGATCGTGTAATCAAACATGGTATTTTACTGAGGTATTCCTAAGATTTAAAATATAGGGAATAGAGTGTAATTTTCGTACATTATTTGCAACCAACCAATTAGTTGAGACATCGAGGCAATAAATCGATGATGAAAATAACAAAATAATAAAACTCGTTTCTCGTTAAGGTTTAAACGGTTGACTAGGTAGGCACTCGTGTAGTTCCATCGGCTGTGGTAAGTACCATTCGCAAAAGCCAGTTTTTACAGCAGTGCACAGGTGTGCTTGAAAAACATCAGCCATCTCATGACTTAATCGAAAACAATCTCACCTAACGGCCCCCCATCCAACCCCGAGGATTTTCTGCTTTGTTTTTCGTTTTGACTCTTTCTTCAAAAGTCCACCACGCCAAAAAGTTCACATACCAGGAAGGGAGAGCAAAAACTGTTGTTTGAAGAACCAAAAAAAGGAAAAACTCCCAACACGAGTTGACAACTTTCCTTTGATTGTACCGACCAATGAAGAATCTCGAATTTTCGATTCGGGTTTTTAAAGAACCGAACTGTGTTTATTGTTTTATTTTTCGGATGGCGTTGGAATAAAACGGGGAAAAAATTACTCTCACAGCCCGCCAAAGATGCCATAGTTTTGGGCTCTTCTCAGCTCCGTCACCTCGATCGTGAAAAAGGTCGACACTTGGGCAGTAAATATTCTGGATGTTCCCCCTCTCATCCATCTCAGCTTGAGTTTACAAGCATCGCAGGGTCGTCCAACACCTTCACGCCTGGCCACAGAAGGTGCCCGTTCTTCTTTTTTTCCCTTTGCAGCCTTCTTCGATTTTTTCTTGTTAGAGCCTATGCGTTTTCTACCTTGCTTTAGAGGGCTTAGCTTCACAAGGAGTGCCTACACTTCCCCCATTTGCTACTTACCTACCTACATCTTCATTCAGCAATGGAACTATCCACGTTTGATGAGGAGTATTTTTATCGAAATCTGAATAATACAGGGAGAACCCTCCTAATTCGTCCAACCTTCAAGGGGTCGATTCTACAAATAATTTCACAACGAAAAGTTCCTTTCACACTTTATTCTAGTTGGGCACGAGGGATTGGAGCACAAACTGCACTAAGATCTCCCACAATGCTATTTACTGCTAAAATCCTACCTTGAAAACAGACATTTCAGGGTGGAGCAAGATGACCAATACTCTGGCTTGAAGCCATTAAAAGCTGGGGTCCCGCAAGGGAGAGTCTTAGGGCCAGTCCTCTATTCTCTATACACAGGGGATTTACCCCAACAAGAAGCAAGCTACAACTGTGGCCATCTTTGCAGATGATAAGGCTATCCTTTCCGTCGATGATGATATCGAAGCTGCAACTAGTAATCTACAGACGTCAATTACAGAGGTTTCTAAGTGGACCAAGATGTAGAGAATGAAGGTGAACGAATCAAAATAAGTTCACATCAACTTTACTAACCAAAAAATTCCAGTCAAGGATGTTGTTTCTAGTCAAATGATATGCAATATTGCTAGATGGATTCTATTTTAATATTCAATAATAAATCACGTTTAAAAAAACACTTTATTTAACCACTTGTATTCGTGAGTATTATTTAATTTTAACAATTCTTTCGAGCTGTCAGTCTTCTACAACTAAAACGGCTGAAAGTTTGCCTTAGGGGGTTTTTAGAGGTGCTGAATCCGATTTTGGGGTCAAAAATAGGAAATTCCGACATGGTGAAATTCCTCATTTACTGTGTAAAAATTTAACTAATTTGGTGAAAACTGATTTAACTAATTTGATGAAAAATTAATGGGAATCGTTGGAAATAACGTTCAATTTCCAATCTTCTAAGCCAAACAAAAACATTTTGATAAAATCTGATAAAAAAAACCTCTGAATAAAATGTTTTGATAATTTCCTAAAAAAAAAGCCAAAATGAGATTTTTGATGTTCCAAAAAAAAGCCAAAAATGAAATTTTTTATGTTCCTAAAAATAAGCTTGATGAAGTTTGATTACTTCATTTTTTCTTTTTATTTTGAAATATTTATAAGTACCTATTTTTGAGAGATTCATAAGTTGTTTTTGTACAAACAAAGTGTTTTTGGGAGACAGTCTAAATGAGAAACTTCATCAGATTTTCAGCTTTCCAACGGTAAAATCAATAACTTTCTACAATCGAAATTATGTGAAAAATTCGTGTTTGGAAAAGGAAACTTGAGTTTTTTCAACGAAATCATCGACCGGTTTGAGACTCAAGTGTTGTACGAGAGAACAAACGGTGGATGAGAGAAACCTTTGAAAAGCTGAGAAACTCTATTGATTTACTCTTCAAAGACTCGTTTCCACCTTCTGACTGAAAAACTCGAAAATTAATGTTATCATGACCGCTTTGGGGAGGAAAGGTCGAAAACACGAAAAAATCTTCAAGAAAATACATACCTAGTCACGGTTATTCGAAAACAGTTATAATTCAAAATTGTTTTGAGCCCATATTTTTTCTTCATACAATTACATTTGATTCAAGATACTTTTTGAAATTCCTGACCTATGCTTATTCTAAAATTCATTTGAAATGTTGGCATAGTTGGTTTTGGAACTGCATAATGGACATAGTGGGTTTTTGAACAGGTAACTTCGGAGAAAGTGGAATTTTTAAACAAATCAAATCCTCTTGTTATGCTGCTATCTAACTACGAATTTCAAAATGAATAAAGAATAGGTATACACATTATACAAAAGTATTGCAATTACAAAACGTCTGCCAAGTGGGTGTGGCACATAGCTTCCTCGTATCCATAACCCGATTGTATAGATGATCCGATGCTAGTACCGCATGCGCAGTGGCTACTATCAGTACGAAGGTGGTGATTTTCATAGGGGACCATTTAAATACTAATCTGTAACATTCCTGAGAATTTCATTGAAATCGGATGGAAAATGTAGAAGTTATGGCCGTTACAAGGAATTCACGTTTGCGCATGCGCAGTGGCTACTATCAGTCTGAAGGTGATGATTTTCATAGTGGACCATCTAAATACTAATCTGTAACATTCCTGAAAATTTCATAGAAATCGGACAATAACTTCGTATAGTTATGCGCGTTACAAGAAATTCATGACAGACAGACAGACACACAGACACACAGACACACAGACACTGAACAAAAATTGTTCAGAAAGGTCTAAAACGTAAAACGCGAGTGAAAATTTTGATTTTGGAGAACTTTTTTTTTCGACCTTGAAAAGTGAAAACAAAGCTTCCGCTACCTTGGTAGACTCGGAAGCAAAATTTGTCTTTAGTAGGCAAGTTTAAATTGTAGAACTGGAAATAAATTTTAAAGCGTTGACAGTTTATGACATTTACGAACCTATCAAGCACAGACTCAACGCTGAACAGTTCGCAATCAAATATATTCCCCATTTCATAAGCATTTGGTCAATTTAAAACAGTTGGTGAGCGATAAAACTATTTCAGTTCATTTATTTTGTTTTTTAGGCAAGAAATGGTGGTTTCCCCTCCCCCTCTCATCATTATCTACCATACCATCATATCTACAGCGGCATCCTTATTCTAGCGGCATCGAATTTGAAGAGCATTTTAAAATCCATGATCTACGATACCCAACATGCGAATTCAAAGTCAAACACCCCCCAACAATGGTGCCAGTCTGGCACCAAAGCGGTAATTACTTCGTAACGTTGAACTTTCATTTGTTTTGGTAGGCAGTCCGTCGAAGAAAAAAACTGACGAAATGTGCGGTTTATGGTGTCTTGGCACCATGGTGGCACCACTATTAGTTCTATGGAGGTAGAGAATAATTCATGAATGAATTATGAAGTGGGTACATTATTAGTAAGATATAAAGGAACCTAAATATAGAAAAATGGTATATTTAGTGAATATTATCCCCCCACTCGCCCCCTCCTAATGCTAATGTTGGTGCAATAGGGTGTGCGCCTTGGTAGGAAAAACTGTATGTTGTTATTTTGAATCTAAGGTGACCTCATTCTGAGAATTTTGGTACCAACCGCGACCTTCTAGCGTGTGTAAATCTTTTCCTATGAATTTTTAAAGTTCGACCGTTTATGACGTCACAGTGGGCTGGGGAGTCCCGCCCAGGCGAGAGGGGCGCGTGAAGTCATAAACGGTCGAAACTTTAAAAATTCATAGGAAAAGATTTACACACGCTAGAAGGTCGCGGTTGGTACCAAAATTCTCAGGATGTAGTCTACTTTCGATTAAAAATCTTGAAAAAAACAAGGCGCACCCCCCATTGGGACCTGGGCAGAGTACACAAGATTATACCCGAAAGCGCACGGTTTTTAGGACGTCCCACAGTAAGACTTGGGCGTCCTTATGCGATCGATCTGGGGTAAAGTTGGACAACACTCAACAGAAAAAAAGTAACCACACACTAGGAAATCCGTTTTAGACCATTCTGAATCCAAATCCACGAAAAACCATAGGTGTATGTCTGTGTGTGTGTGTGTGACAAAATCTACATACTACTAATAATTACATTGGGTGAAAAAAAAAATTTCGCCTACCAACTGGTACCTATTAATTGACCTAATGCTTATCCGATGGGACGTCCCCTGGAATGCTTGCATTACTAAACAATATGTTGAAGGTCTAAAACGGATTAGTGTGTGGTTATTTTTTTCTGTTGGGTGTTTCCGAACTTTACCTCAGATAATCACATAGGGACGCCCAAGTCTTACTGTGAGACGTCCTAAAACTTCTTCTTTTCTTAGCAATGATTCAAAACCAAAATGCTAGGAACAAAATACATTGGTATCTCATTTCATTAGTCAGGCCTCCAGTGTTGAAAAGATTGTTAAATCCTAAAAAACCAATAATATAATAAAAAAGCTGCAAATTATTACACAAAGGTTTATTATTTTTTTGTATAGATCACTCGTCTGCAAAGAACACAGCTTTGCCATCGTCACTACGTACTGTAACCCCTTTTTCTGATAGGGAACCCTCGGAAGGGAGCACGTTAGGAAGATAAAGATAAATCCTAACCAAGTCTTGTGATATTAATTAACTTAGCTGAATGCGGATCTTACTTACCGTAGCTGTCTGAGTGTCTTCTCTGGAGTAGTACTGCCACCACCTACTGAAGTAGTAGGACTTAGTCAGGAGACTAAGTTAGAAAGTTATGATTGAAAAGAGAGAATTTACTAGCAAATGACGTTACGTTACTGTTTATGTTTGCAAAATAAAATGAAGTTAATCGAATGAGTTTACTTTACTTGTGTTGTGTACCTGGTCAGTGGGAGTAGTCAAAGAAATATATAAGTACTTCCGTACGTGAAATGTATTACAAAATAAGCAATCATCAACAAAATAAAATGGTATTTGAATAGGTATCTCTCCTACCTATGTAGTCGACTGGAAAGTTAGGAACTATCTCTTGAATAGGTATGCTATCGTGGTGGTCACTGAGGGTGGTCACCAAAGGTGGTCACTGAAGGTGGACACCACGAGGTTTTCGTCAATCACAATTTTACAAGAAATATTAGTTTTGAAACAATTGAAAATAGTACTTAAATCTAAGGGGGGAATTTAGGGAAGGGCCATTCTTAGTCTCTGTCTTTTGGTAGGTATTATAAGCGCCTATATCGCAATCTTCTAAGGAAGGAAAAACACTCTTATCTCTACTATATACAATTAAATGCAGTTCACTCCTACCAGTTGTATGCAGTCCGTGATGGGTAGGCTCGGTCGTCGTCTTCGTCGAAGTCTTGAAGTGGGTGGGCAGTCGGAGGCAGTCGAAGTCAGGTGAAACCAGGAGGTGGACAAATGGCTGGATGGGGGGCCCCAGTCTCGGCAGGCTTTCACTCTCGGCGCAACCACTGTCTCTCAAGGAATGAGGTAGGGGAGAAGCTTCACGGGGGTCCTTCGGTTTTGGAGGGGGCAGGGCGGCGAGAGGGCGCATGCGCGCCGAGTGGGGACGCTGCTGGTGGCGCGCCTGGCGGTGGCGGAGGCAACTCTGTAACTGCTGGCGCGGCCATCGGTGGTGAGCCCGTGGATCGAGAACGCGCGCGCTTTATGGAGGAAGAGGAGGTGGAGCGAACCGTGATCCGGAGTGGCGGGATTCTCCGGTCACACTCCCCCCCTCTTTGAAAGCCGTTGTCCTCAGCGGCGTCACTTCCCTCCAATGGTCGAGTGGCTGCGGCTTCCAGGGTTTGCAGGTGCTTTGCTCTACATCCGCGACAGGTGGAGATCTCAGGTTTCTGGCGATGTCGGGAGTCCTTGCACACGATTGGATGTCCATCTGTGGTTGCTTTGCGTGATCTGCGGAGGAATGTTCTGCAGGCCTCACACCAGAGTCGTGAGTTGTGTGCTCTGAGTCTTCCACAAGCGAGGCAGGTTCTCCGGGATGCAGGTTGTTCCTCATCCTCAGTGTGCGAGTCCTCTCCGGCCAGTTCCTCGGAATAGGGCAACTCTTCCATGGAGGTCGATGGTACGCTGGCTATTGGCACGTTGCGGGATGTTGACGGCACGCTGGCAGCTTGCTCGTCCGGTACCGCAGCAGGGGCGATGGCTGGTTGCTCAGGCTGACGCAACTCCCAGTTGACCTCATCCCTCATGTGGTTCAGGATGGCTCGGGCAATGGCTCCAGCGTCGTGGATCGGGGAATACGCAGGGGACTGGCGTTGTGTAACCAGTTCCACAATGTGGTCGGCCCAATCGCGGGGATCCAGGGTGGGCGGCAACTGCTCCGTCATGAGGGCCACCACGTCTCGAGCAATCTCCGCTGATGTGGGTATGACGACGACGCGTGGTTGTGGCAGTTGTTGTGCCACGGCTATTGCTATCTCCGTTACACTCAGTCTGGGCGCCGTGGGTTGCCTACGTTGGGTAATTTCGCGCAGCACTCTCAACGCACTAGAGTGTCGGTTCCATCCTTCCTCTCTTTCCGCGGCACTGTTCGCACTATAGAGCATCTCCGCGCCCGTTTCCAACACCGTGAACTCTCTCTCTAAGTCTCTTGGTCCTGCCCTACCACCACTATTTCTAGGCGGGAGCACTCGGGGGCGTGGTAATGCTGGTTCTGCCGGGGATTCACCATGGGGACTCCTGTCTCTATCAGTCTCCTCGTCCAACCTCCTCTCCACATCCGCTATCATTGCTCTCAAGTCTTTGCCTTTCGACATGACCGATCACCGTCTGGAAAACACACACGCACCTCCTATTATAGCACTTGTATGGCCTCTATGTTCTACCTCTACTTCTACTGTTACTTCTACGACAATGTTAGAGATGTATTCTACAGATGTGCTTGTTACTTTTACTGGGTGCCAAGTGTGATGTATGGTGTGGTTCCTATTGACTCTTGTTCGACTGGGCCTAACGATGGTAAAGGGCCTACGCTTAGCGAACCTCAAACGACTGGATCGACTCTTTGACAGACAAGACTTAACGAGGGAGCAGGGGATAATGTCGGCCCACGATCGGTCGCGTGCGCATTCGCGAAACGTCAAGGGTCGGCATGGGACGAGACAGAACAACTGGTAAGTATGACATTACAATATAAAATAATCAATTTTTTTTTTTTTTTTTTTTTTTTTTTTTTTTTTTTTTTTATTTTTTTAAACGTGTTACATTTTCAATTATTTACATGTTTAATTAACCCTTCTTTGTTTCAGGTTTTCGGTTTCTTCGAAGGTCGTCCGGAGTGCAGCTGCTGATAATCCTTCTTTGGAAGCCGGCGCAGCTGGCGATGTGCAACCGCAGCAGTCTTCGAGGATGTTTCTACAGGCGGCACTTCAGCAGGAGGACTCTCCATCAGTGGTTCAGGCTCTTCAGGCTCTTTGGTTGGTTGAGCCTCAACAAACCGGGCTACAGGGTACGTATCCTCATCTTCAGGAATAAGGTCGTCGATCTCCATGTTGCAGGGTACGGGTTCCGGTCGCTGGTCGGCCATGGGTGCAACAGGTGGGGTGACGCAGGCATCGTCGGGAACACCTCTTTCGAATGCGGGTTTAAGACGTCCCAGGTGTACTACCTGGCAGCGGTCCGTGGGATCTGCTACCTCGTATGTCACTTCTGAGAGACGTCTCACAATCCTCATGGGTCCAACCCAAGGGCTCCAGAATTTGGACGATACTCCGGGAGGCGGTACCATCTGGCGCAGGTATACCCTGTCGTTCACGCTGAAATAGCGAGGGGTCCGACGTGCGTTCGCGATTCGGGATCGCTTCATCCAGGCTTTCCGTATTGCTTTTGCTGCTGCTTTCTGGGCTCTCTTAACGTGTACAAACGTTCTGTCGTGACTAGACGGAGAGTCCAGATCCAAGGCGGCGGCAACAGGCAGGCGGATTTCCCTTCCCAAGTGTAACATGTTGGGAGAATACCCTGTGCTCCCATGTGGGGCACTGCGGTAGACGGCCAAGGCCATCGGCAGTACTTCTTGCCACAGGTTTGTCTTGGGTGACAACTTGGCAATGATGTCGGCCAAGGTTCGGTGAAAGCGCTCACAAATTCCGTTGCTTTGGGGGTGGTACGCGGTTGTCTGTACCTTCTTAATCCCCCAAGCGGCGCATAGTTCTTGTGTCACTGCGGCTGTGAAAGCAGTCCCACGATCCGAGATCAGTTTCTCCGGAACTCCATGCGTGGGGAAATACTGCTTCGTTAGGACGTTGACCACCACCTGGGCTGTTGTATTTGGAACAACGTATGCCTCGGCGTATTTACTAAAGTGGTCGACGACCGTAAGCAGGTATTTCACACCGTTGGTCGTCGCGAGAGGTCCAACGTGGTCTATTCCCACTATCTCTCCAGGATGCGATGGAAGTTCTGGCTGTTGGATCGGCGGGTCCAGCCGATTCGGTGTCTTTCGTCGCTGACAGACGGCGCAGGATCTGACGTAGTCTCTGACGTACGACGTCAACTTTGGCCAGACTCCGTATTTCCTGACAGTTGCGTCTGTTGTGTCTATGCCGGGATGTCCTGCCCATGGACTGTCGTGGCAGACCTGCAGAATCTGGTGACGAAGGGAGCCGGGAATCAAGGGAACCAATAATTCTCCGGTATCTACAACCTTGGAGGCCATCCAAACTCCATTCTCCAAACGGGCAGACCATCTGGCTGGATTCTTCTGGACTTCCAGAATCCAGGGGTCAACTTGCTGCGAGGAGATAAGCATTTCTCTCGTCAGCTGAAAGGTATTTATGCTAGCAATGATGACTCTGCTCAGGGCGTCAACGTTCTTCAGCTGGCTTCCGGGTCGGTAAACAGGATCAAAATCATATTCCGACAGGCGGAGGATCCAGCGGCTGATCCGATGTGTTGGATCTCGCAGGTTCATTGCTGCTGTCAAGGCGTGATGGTCAGTTTCCAGCCGGAAACGTCGACCTAGTAAATATGGCTGAAAATGGGAGACCGCCCACACTACTGCCAGGAGCTCCCGTTCAGTCGTCGAGTATCGCGACTCTGCGGAATTTAACTTGCGACTCGCGTAGGCAATGGGGTGGATCTCGCCATTATGTTCTTGGCTGAGCACAGCTCCTAAGGCTATGCCTGAGGCATCGGTTGAGAGTATGAACGGCAGTTCAAAATCTGGATAGGCGAGGACGGGGCTGGTATGGAGGATCGTCTTCAGCTGGTCGAAGGCCTTCTGATGTCCATCTGTCCATACAAAGGGCTCGTCCTTACGCAGGAGCTGGGTTAGCGGAGCAGTGATCTCTGAGAACCCGCTTACAAACCGCCTATAAAAACCAGCGAGTCCTAGAAAGGCTCGTACTTGCGTGGCGTCCGTGGGTACTGGATACTTCTGAACACAGTCGATCTTCGACGGTTCCATCCGCAGACCTTCTTCAGACACAATGTGTCCCAAATAGTTAACCTGCGTGCTCAAGAATGTGCACTTCGCAAGGTTAAGCTTCAGCGCGGCGTGGTTCAGTCTTTCCAGGACTTGTCTTAACCGCACCATGTGGGTTTCCACATCTGGCCCGAAAACAACGATATCATCGAGGTATACGAGACAAGAGGATCCCACAAGTCCCTCCAGGACACAGTTCATCAGTCGTTGGAAAGTTGCTGGCGCATTTTTGAGTCCAAAGGCCATCTTGCGGTATTGGAACGTCCGGCCCAGCGTCGTGAAAGACGTCTTCTCGCGGTCCTCTGGTGCAATTGCTATCTGGTGATAACCTGCCGTGAGATCAAGAGTCGTGAAGAAGCGGCTACCTCCGAGAGACTCGAGCGTCCCTGTCAGGTTCGGCAAAGGGTAGGCATCGCTCTTCGTTGCGTGGTTAAGTGCCCGGAAGTCGGTACAGAACCTGTACTTTTGGCTCTGTCCGGGTGGCGTCTTTTTCTTCACCAGTACTACCGGCGCTCCCCAGGGGCTGGTGGAATGCTCGATCACTTCTGCTTCCAGCATCTGGTTGAGCTGCTCTTCAACGATTGATCGTAGAGCGTGCGGCACGGTGTACGGCTTCTTGTAGATGGGTGGATGAGAACCTGTTTCGATGCGATGCACCACTTGCATTGAGCATCCCTGAGCGTCAGGCCGCTGAAACAAGTTCTTATATTCACTGAGAATACGGGTGACGTAGTTGACATCCTCTGTTGGTAGGTGCTGGAGCTGTTGGTTCAGCACTGAAAGCAGATCGGGGACCGGATCATCCAGGTCCTCAATCGGGAACTCCTCTGTCGAGTCGAGAATGGGACAATCATCGGTTACGGGTTCCTCTTCGTTCACAGGTCTCAGCAGGTGAGAAGAATCGAAGGCGTGTGGTCCACCAACGAGCGCAATGCGAGGGCGCATTGGTTGTGCGGTATCCGGCATGGGTACAGGTCTGGCAGGCGAGAGATATCCAGTGATAACATCGCTGATCACTATGGATTGGCCGGTCTTGGGGTGTATCATCCTAACTTCGCAGCTATCCAAGTGGATAGATGCGGGAATTCTCCGAAGCAGGTCTAACCCAAGTAAGTCCAATCCTGAGTGGTCTCGTGCAAAAATCCGAAAGGCATGCGTCAGCTTGATAGGACCAATTGTAACCTCTAGGCGTTGTTGTCCTAGGAAAGGCATCGGCTGGCCGTCAGCTCCCCAAGCTTGAATCCGAGTAGGCACGATGGGTACACCAGGAACAGGATGCGTCAGAACGGAGATCTGGGCACCAGTGTCGACGATCAGCACTCTGTCGTGTCCACTTAAGTTGACTTTGATCCGCATCGTTTGCTTGAACGGCGAGTCAACAGCTGGTAAGCAGACGTCGGGCTCTTCTACTATTGGAGTAGAGGTCGAAGGGGTCTCGACGTTCTTCGGTTCCGTCCTAAGGGCGACTGCCTGATGAGGGTTCGGCTCATGCGAGGTACTCGTGAGGGCTAACACCTTTCGGGGTTCTGGTCGTTTACTGGCTTTGTGTTGCATGTAGGATTCGGTTTTCTGAGGGCACTCTGCCTCCAGATGACCATAGTATCCGCAGTAATCACACATTGGCTCGTCTGAATATTGGCGGGTCTTCACGCGGCACTCCGAATCCTTGTGTCCGTAGAGTCCGCAAAATTCGCAGGGGTAATTCTTCGGATTTTTCAAACAGCTCGCGGGAAAATGTGTCATACTGCCGCAGAACAGGCAGGGCTTGTGTGGCATTCCCATAGCTTTTCGGCGTATTGGCGGAGGACTAGGAGGTCTCGGGATGTTGGGACATCCGGATGCAATGTGTCCGAGTTCTTGACATCGGAAACAGCGTTTGTCTTGTACTTGGATACGGGCAACATTCCAAGGGTCAGAACTGCGAGGTTCTAGAGCATCCTCTAATCGTTCCGCCTTCTTCATGGCTTCTTCTAGAGAAGCGGGAGGATTGTTGACAAAATATCCCGCATACATTCCAGGAAGACCCTTCAAAAAGGCCTTAACAGACCGTGCTGCTATCCATGTCCGCTTCTGGGTGGCATCCATGAGCATTCCGTCCGCACGCGAAGCTTGCGTAGCCGTATGTTGAACTCGCTCGGCGAATTGTCGAAAAGTTTCGCCCGCTGATTTTTGGATTGTCCAAAGCCGCTCGGCAGCTTTCTCGGGGTCGTCACGTCCGTACCAACGGAGTAAGGCACGTCGTAGTCCTTGGTAGGGCTTGTCTCCTTCAAGCAGATGTCCATTGTCGAGTAGGAAGGTCTTGGCAGTTCCTCTGAGCTTGATCCGTAGTAGCTGTACTCGCAGGTTATCGGCCAGGTCCTTCGTGATTCCGTCGAAAATATCAAAATACGTTCCGATGGACACGGCTTCAATTTCATCAGGATCCCAGGGGTCGATTTCCATAAGCACAGACCGCGGAATCTGCTCGGCTAAGGGCTCAGTTGGTTTATCGCTGAGCGCCAGCTCGAGGCGATTCATGGCCTTCGCGACAGCATCAAGTGCACGATCAGCATCCGACATCATTTTGAATTCAAAGGATTTCCGTCCTTCCATATAGTGAATAAATAAAATTTCAAAAAGGGAATGAAACTGAAGGTTTCGATTCCAAATACGTATTCAGAATTGCACTTCACACGCACGAACACTCGAACGTTTCCGTCGCGCCGCGAAATCGATTGTAGGCCGACTAGAGTGGGGGTGAGCAATTTGAATTTGTATTGGGAATATGGTTGAAAGAACTTAAAACTACCACCGATAGGTAAGCTCTTTGCCTTCACCAATTTGTACTGCTTTAATTAAATTGTATTCAAAATTATGTATTTAGTTAGGGGAAGGTGGTCAAGGGTGGTCTATGGTGGTCAGGCAAAAATAAAATCGGCCTGGACAGGTCTTAAGGACACGGTCCCTTGAGGGTGGTCATACAAGGTGGGCAAATATGGTGAGCAAAAGTTACGAAGGTGGGCAAGAGGTGGGCAATGTGGTCTATGACCACCAAACAATTCAGAAGTTAAGATTGGGGGTCAAAGACTACGGACTTCAATATCAAAAAGTTAATGTTTATACTAGGGATTTCGTAAACACTACCACGTGTGTGGGCAAACAAGGTGGGCAACCAAGGTGGGCAAAATCTCTTCAATTTTCTGACAACGGTGGTCACGGGTGGTCTTGGGTGGTACCACAAAGAAACGAGGTGGTCAATGGTGGTCCACCAAAATATATCGCAAAATATGATTCAAATAGCAAAAATTAAAGCTATACACACAAGAAATCAATAAATATGCAATAAAATGTAAGTACCACACGATAAAACCGCTATCCAAGGGTCCTAGAGCCACTTCTTGTTTGTTACTAAGGGGATTTGCAAAAAGGGATGGGACAAAAAGGGAAATGACCTCCTCTATTCCCTCACGGTTAAAAGAGGTATAAAAAGGGTCAACAGCTGAGGGCTGAAAAGGGTCGGAATCGGAATCGGGATTTCCCAAGGGTTCAACTACCCTTGTCTTGATGAGGTCAAACACGGTCAAAAAGGTTCGTGACCTGAGGTCGAGAGTCGTTACCTGAGGAATTATTCGCACAAAATTCTCAACAAAATGGACGTGATTCTACCTTCTTTTTGGGAAAATATTTGCTTCAAGTTACAAACTGGGTGTGGCTTTCCAACTATCTACCGTATGCAAGGAAATTTCGCTCTACGCACAGGAGGATTCCCGCCGCTCTAAATTTCTAGGAAGTCAAGAACCTGAAAAATCTTGCAAGGGTGGGCAAAAATATGACCACAGCAGACGGATGGTGGTCCAAAATTCAGACCACGGTGGGCACAAAATGAGACCACCGTAAGCAAAAGAAAGACCACGGTGAGCAACTTTTCACCGGGGTGGTCACAGTCCGCAACTGAAATTTACGAGTCAAATCTTTGCGAAGGGTACCTGCACTATTCCGTACAGCACAAAGAAAATATATGCAATGAGTCAAAATCGTGTAAAATGTGTAAAATGTGTGTGTTTGGCACCCTTATGTCAATAACATGCACATTCACATATAATTTATTCTAAGTACTTTTGTTCCAAGGGAACTTCCTTAGACAACTCACTGACGCAACAACACTTTTGTTACAAAAAATGAATTTACAGAGAGAGACAGCTAAGATCCGCACAAGACAAATGAATTTATTATTTGAAATTTGCAAAATTTTGGTAGCTACTGATTTTAGAACAGTCGAGGCGTTGATGACGATGGTATATCGACACAAGTTCGATCAAAATTAGGTCTGCACTGCAGGGAACCAACACAAGTTTAGTTCGCAGTGTTTTACAACCTAATTCCACCGCAAGCCAACAATTGTAACCCCTTTTTCTGATAGGGAACCCTCGGAAGGGAGCACGTTAGGAAGATAAAGATAAATCCTAACCAAGTCTTGTGATATTAATTAACTTAGCTGAATGCGGATCTTACTTACCGTAGCTGTCTGAGTGTCTTCTCTGGAGTAGTACTGCCACCACCTACTGAAGTAGTAGGACTTAGTCAGGAGACTAAGTTAGAAAGTTATGATTGAAAAGAGAGAATTTACTAGCAAATGACGTTACGTTACTGTTTATGTTTGCAAAATAAAATGAAGTTAATCGAATGAGTTTACTTTACTTGTGTTGTGTACCTGGTCAGTGGGAGTAGTCAAAGAAATATATAAGTACTTCCGTACGTGAAATGTATTACAAAATAAGCAATCATCAACAAAATAAAATGGTATTTGAATAGGTATCTCTCCTACCTATGTAGTCGACTGGAAAGTTAGGAACTATCTCTTGAATAGGTATGCTATCGTGGTGGTCACTGAGGGTGGTCACCAAAGGTGGTCACTGAAGGTGGACACCACGAGGTTTTCGTCAATCACAATTTTACAAGAAATATTAGTTTTGAAACAATTGAAAATAGTACTTAAATCTAAGGGGGGAATTTAGGGAAGGGCCATTCTTAGTCTCTGTCTTTTGGTAGGTATTATAAGCGCCTATATCGCAATCTTCTAAGGAAGGAAAAACACTCTTATCTCTACTATATACAATTAAATGCAGTTCACTCCTACCAGTTGTATGCAGTCCGTGATGGGTAGGCTCGGTCGTCGTCTTCGTCGAAGTCTTGAAGTGGGTGGGCAGTCGGAGGCAGTCGAAGTCAGGTGAAACCAGGAGGTGGACAAATGGCTGGATGGGGGGCCCCAGTCTCGGCAGGCTTTCACTCTCGGCGCAACCACTGTCTCTCAAGGAATGAGGTAGGGGAGAAGCTTCACGGGGGTCCTTCGGTTTTGGAGGGGGCAGGGCGGCGAGAGGGCGCATGCGCGCGGAGTGGGGACGCTGCTGGTGGCGCGCCTGGCGGTGGCGGAGGCAACTCTGTAACTGCTGGCGCGGCCATCGGTGGTGAGCCCGTGGATCGAGAACGCGCGCGCTTTATGGAGGAAGAGGAGGTGGAGCGAACCGTGATCCGGAGTGGCGGGATTCTCCGGTCACAGTACCTACTTCACAATCAAGTTTATTTGGAAGAAATAAATGCTTCACAATCAATTCGAAGAAATAGGGAGTTGTAGTTCCTTCATATGGAAATTTGATTACAGGTTGCTAAGGAAGCAAAATTGAGGACAACTCGAAGAAACGAACAATGATCGAATTTTGGTATAAGCTAAAATTTGAACGGAGATTCACCCTCGCGTTTCTGATTTATCGTAAGACCAACCCTTCAGATATCATCGGGAGTGAACGGTTGGTCCTACAGAGCTCTGGGTGGTCTCATTCGATCTAAAAATTCGATGCTATTTTAAAATTATGAAAAAACAATACCTTTATATTGAAAGTTTTTGAGCTAGGACGTTTTGAAAATGTGGAATTTGCCTCACATTTTTTTTTTTTTTTTTTTCGAATGATGGTTTATTTTTATGGAATAAAACCATAGTGAGCTGCTCGAAAACGCATCGAAAATATTTAGAGAATTTAAGGAAGATGGAAATTTTAAATGTGGTGGCAATGTGTAAGAGGCAGCCATGTTTGAAACGTAATGGATATTCTACCAATCTGACTTCAAAGGAGGTTCTGTGGCGCTTAGTACAGAAGCGGAACATACACGAACTTTTAGCTTACAAGTAGTGCGCACAAGAGTGCGCCGCGAACTGGCAGGAAGAACCCAGACACAAAAGTGACCAAAAGAAACAATATTACTCACTTTTTTACAATACGATTCTACCTACTAGTTTATCAAGCATTATTAGTCTTCATCTTCTCTTATTTAGTTTCAAGATTTGAATCACATTATTCGAGTAGCCATTTCACTGGAAAAGTTTTGTGTGGCGGTGCTAAAACTCTGTCTGTTGTCGGAGTTGTTTTCGCGTCGTTTTTTTTTCTCGTATGACGTCAACAATATTCCTCGATTTTCGCGGTGTTTTGTAACAGAGGCTTCACTTGTTTAGGCATTTTCTCCTACGGTAATTTTTCCCCTTGGTTATTTCTAGTGTTGAACGTTATTCTAGGGCCCTATTATAGGATTTGACTTGAAATTCCAGAATCTAAAATTGAGGCAAATTCCCCATTGTAGCTCTTAGTTTTCAACCCTTAGAAGTACCTGACATCAATCAAAAGCTCTCCGTATACCAAATTTCATCAAAATCGGTTCATAGTAACTAAGGAAAGTGCCGCTTACGGCGGTCGGACGGAAAATTTTTATTCGATTTTAGGATTGTAGGCCCTACGTACCTTGAAAAAGAAACCAACAAATTTTGAGGGGGTTAAAAAAAATTTCTTGGTCGATCTCAAAGGTTCATTTTCGAAAATAACAAACCAAAACTGAAAGAAAAGAACACAGTGGACATGATGGGTTTTCAAACAGGAGAATTGAGGTGGACTTTGCGACAAGCGGGATTCAGAACTTCGGCTGAGAATTGATTACCTACCTAGTAGCTGTTGAGAACAACTTACCTAAGAATAACCGGTGATGTGGATCTCTTCTTCCATGGCTGGCATCATGGAAGTAGGTGGCTCTAAACTTCTTTGATAATGGTGATAAGAAATAGGAAGGTTACGATTTCATGTTATGAAAAATGGTTGCCGAAGTCGTTGCAAACGTGCTGTTTACGAAAGCGTTTCTCAACGTTTAACAAAAATTAAATTATTCTATTGAACGCTGATTATTTTCCAGCATCAAAATGATAGCCTAGAATACATTCATAAAGATAGGGAGTGTTTTTAACTCCAAGTTTACCCGTTTCCGCGGGGTTTCCATTTGATTTTTTTCAACGGTTGTCTAGCAGATTTTGGTGTTTTCCCGTATCTTCCGCCGTTAAGCTGACAATGTGCGATCCTTATGCTGGGTGATCCTGGTGAGAATTTGCCGGCTTCGGGGAAGGACAGGAAGTCGGACGCCGCCCAAGGCTCGTCCAAAGAGAATTTCCCTTCGCTAGTCGTGTCGAGGTAAGAATCAGTTCGATTTTTCCAACATGATAGGTAATCCCAGAGATTCGATAATGATGTGGGTATTTTAGGTAATTTCTACATACAGGAGAATCTAGCATTGAATTTAGTCCAAAATCGTCGTACTTTTTTATCAAAGTTTTGGGCCTTTATGGGTCGTGAAAGACACAAATCAGACCAACTGCTGTGTCATGTATTACATGCCTCGATACCTACATACATGACATGTGCTCCCTTATTGGATTGTATTAATTAAGTACTTAACCAACTCTCAGTGGATTTGGTGGAGGAAATTTTATTGTGAGAGAAGATGCTCAGCTCGAGAAGAAACACAGTCCAGTGCAAAAACGCTTGCACACTCTCCTATCTAAATAGGTAGGTATAGAAGTTTCAAGTTTCTCTATCTTGAAATGTTTTTTTTTTGTTTTAGTCATAAAACGGTTATGCTTTTTTGGAGTCTTGTAGCGGCCGTTGGACATTTTACTAGGCATATCTTCCCAACATGGAATGTTACAAGTGTATAACTTGTTCCATGTTTCCATTGTTGTTATTCCACGGCATTCTTGTTCTTGTATGCTTGTACTAGAGGTGGGTAGGAAATCGCGTCACTGGTTAAAGTCACCTATTACCGGAGAGTCACCGTTCCGTTTGTCACCTATTACGGAGCAGACCCTATTACCAACGGACTTGCAGTGACAGCAGGTAAAATAACTCTCCCTTCCTCCATGCTCCGAATCACTAGAGAGTTTTTGCTTCACACGGGCGCACCGTGGGAGGCACCGTCCGTGGAAAAAACGTGGTCCGATGGTGACCGAAAAGGTACGAAGTTTTCCGAAGTTGTCGCGGGGCCGCGCGTTCGTGAAGCCCGCCCGTGTGAAGCGCTCTTCACACGGTCCCCTCCCGCGGTCGGGTTCCTGCCAACGCAAGATGCAACCTTTAGGTAGGTTAGACTCTGATAACAGTTATTACATTGCTTTGGTTTTGCGAATCGCAAGATTTCTTTTACTTTCTTCTTCAATTCTTACCAAAATATACTTCAAAAATGAGTACCTACCTCACATTGAAACTACTTCAGGTTATTACAGAGCACTGCAGTGCAACTTCAATAGAGGTTTATTTAACTCTGTACAAAAATATATGTATAGTCCCCCCATGCGAAAAGTAATTTTAATATGATAAACATTGCCTAACACACGTTGAATTTTGAGGTCCGAATACCTATAATCACGAATGATGTTGGTACTTGATCATAATTTCATTAAATGAAATGAATTATGAAATGAATTATGAAATTATGAATTATGAAATGAAATATCAAATTTTGATATTTCACTTGATTAATAGTGAAAGAAAACTGATCTAAAAATGTGTACAGGCAATAACACATTTAAAACTCATTCTTACGTATGTGCAATTTTTAAAAAATTATTATATTTAATATAAGGGGAATTTAATATTATATATTTAATATAATAATTTTCCCGAGTTTATTGTCATTTATTAGTATATTTTAAAATATAAGTATTTATTAATTAGGAGTAATACCATACATGAACTCTGAAAATTTTGGGACTGAGAGAAAAATTTATAACAAAAGATAGGCCTAAAATATCATCATTCTCAGTCATATGCTATTTTTTTTAAATTGGCATTTTATAAGTAGCATGTGACTAAGAATTAACACAATTATTGTGTTCATGAGTTTAAAAGAAGTTTGCCAACAATTTAATTGTAATTGCAATTTGATAGTAAAATTAATAACTATGCATCAAACTGCATAATATGCAGTTTGCGCATAATATGCGCAAAATAGAAAAAATAGAAAAATACCAGTCAAATTTAAAAACGGATGACACCCTGTGATTCAGAGTAAAAAAATTATGAAAAAAGACGTGCCACAGTTAGGGTTCTCCAAAACCTAATTTTTGTGCAATTGTGGAGTTGCGCAACTTAGAGCGTTCAAAAAGTCAGGTTTCGCGCAATAACAAAATTTGGTTCGGGTATGAACTCATTTGTCATGAAATTTGAAGTTGAATTCGAATTTGTGATTAAAAAGGGGGGGGGGGGTCCATTTGAATAAATGAAGTTGGTGTCAATTGCGCGCAATTACCCGCAAGTATTTGCGCGAAAGTATTTGTCCTGAATTCCTCACAAAAAATCATGGAGAATAGCGTTGGTCCCAATTTTTTATGCTGAATTCTGGGGAAATGAAGAGGGGTGTAACCTTTTCGTGAAACACCCTGTATACTAATACACCTACCAATAATACCCAGAATACTGTTTGGTCGGGGAAAAAATGGAGACAGGATTATATAAAAACCTATAAAAATAAATTTTTGAGGATTTGTGAGGGTGAGGTCATGAGTAAGGTATCGCTTTCTTCTAGAAGAGTGACGAATTTAGGATTGCAAACAACTGAATGTTGAATGTGAATAGTCGTTTAGAATTCCTCAGAATGGAACCAAGTGAGTTGGTTCATCACTCAAATTTGGTAACAACGTTTTCCAAAATCTCAGAAAGAAATCAAACACATATAATTTTAATTTTAGGCGTTCTACTACAGATATTGCATGCTCTCGAAGTAGGAAATGACGCAGAATTAATTTAAATTTGAGAGGAAAAGAAGGAAATTCCAATACAATTATCACCTGATTTACAAACTTGAAATAACTTTGATGCTTGATCACTCAAAACTAGGTTTTTGTAGTTGGTTCCATTCTTTGGCTTCCACTTCAACAAGAACGAAAATGGTGGCGAACTTGTCACAGACAAAATGGTGGCGGTGTCAGGTTATGATAACAGAATCCACGGAGCGTCCCGTTTCCATGGTGACAGTCACGGTCCCGTGGTAAAAAGGAGTGGGGAGGTTAGCATCAACTCCAGTTTTCCGTAGCTTCACGTTCACGGGAGCTTGCCACCGTGTGAAGCAAAAACTCTCTACTATCTCAAATTATTTCACTTTGACCCCTTCGGAGCTTCTTGAATTGTCACTGTGTGCGTCGTCACTACAGTGCCGTTGGCGCTACTCGTCACTCCGTAGTGGTTGGCGCTGGTTGTCACTTCATGGGCGGTCGGCGCTACTTGTCACGTTGTCACTCTTGGAGCTCCTTGTCACGGTTGGAGCTCCATCGTCACTTGTCACTCTTAACATTTGTGTAGCGTGATCAGGTGATCGGTTGTCTCTCGTCCCTTACGCCGATCTTTCCGCGGCACGGGTTTAGGACTCTCGCCTTTAGTGTGACTCGTGTTGCCCGTTTAGTTCGATGTTTTCATTGTTTTGTGATTAGTTGAGATGAATAAAAAACCGAAATCTTCTCAATTATGGGCGATTTTTAAGCTCATTAAAAGGTCGAAAAACTGCCAAGTGCGACCTATGTGGTCAAGTTTGTATGTAGTTTCAAAACTACCATTACCTACAAATTAAAAAATGTAATTCGTAATAATTTTTTCTAGTTGCTCATGTTCCTTCATTTGTTTCAATTAGAGATAATATTGAGGTGAAAATGTATGTTACCTACCAATAATGATCGACTGTGATAAATTCCATTTTTTTCTTATTTATTCCATTTTACCTACCAACGGAGGACTATGATGACTCTGGGACCACGATCGATAAATTAATTATTTCTGAGCTCTAAACATATTAATCTGATTGCTGAGTGTCTCATACTAGTTGCTTAAATCGGTAAAACGTAATATACAAATATAATGGAGGGGTAAGTATATAAATTTTTTCTCAATGAACAGAACCAATTTTTTATTAGAAATATGAGACCGATACGCTAGTTGCGTCTTATGGGCGAAGAACTCTCGTTACGGAAATCACTGCTGGTCACTTTACACCGAGCAGCGCCGCAGTTCCAGGATGCGCTTCTCTGTCACCCTATTACAAAGTCACCTATTACTGGAACCTATTACCGGCCTGTCACTGTCACGTTGTCACCTATTACCAAAAAGTAACCGTTTCGCACATCACTAGCTTGTACCTTTCGTGGAAGTGTTGAGGTTGTTGATGTCGCTCGTTGAACTATGAACTAACTGGTTCATTTTCGTTAGTCTTGTTTCTTTCTTGCGCCATTAATGAGCGTAGCTCTAGCTCTATCAGTACATTTCCCTCGTAGTGTTTCTTTTACTCGTTCAAATCAGTTAATCTCCGTTGTAATGCACCCTTCGAGTGGAGGACTCAAGAGCAAGACCAAGCTGAAAGACAGCCAACGGTAAGTTGGTAGGTGCAATCAGATCACCCGAAACTCAGGGGGTGCACAGAGATCAGGAGAGGCTATGGAGAAGGGACAGAGTAGGTGATTTTCTCTGCCAAATAGAAATTTCAACGATATGCAAATGGGATAAATCTTGGTAACTTTTTCATCTCAAAATTGCAAACGGTACTAAATACGTAGTAAATAGACACAAAACATGTTCTCTAGTGGTTAACAAAAATTCTGAAATACTTAATCATCAAAGGTCGAAACCCAAGAAATTCATCCATCTAATTGCAATAGCTGAAATGTATATTTGCCCGTGACAATTCAAAACATCGTCCAATTCGGAAGAAAAATTAACGAGCCCCTTGAAAACTCCGAGATTCGAAGAATCTTCCCTCTCATCATGCCCACGCACGGCTAGCTCGAAAACACCACGGAACTTCATACAATCAATGATTCGGGATAAAAAATGTACCTATTTTTCTTAACCATTTCGTTTTTTTCCCCTTTTTTCTGTATCAGATTATGACGATGTGCACTGTCGAGTTGTTGCATTATATTTTGACGACCCAATATACGCAAATCTACCAGAGCGTTCTTATGGGAGACAGCCAATGCGTTTTTCAATTTTTCGGCTAAATGGGAGATCACTTATGCCGTCTTTAACTCAAACCTCATTTCGGTTGGTAGAAAAAAGTATTCAAGCAAAGCAAAATTATCAGTTAGTCACTTCACACCCACAAAGCCAATCTACCTTCTTATAATAGTCGACATTAAAACTTAGGTACAGTGTTACGATTGAAAGAAAGCGGCTGGCTTGGTCAGGTGTCCATGTGTATTACAGTCCCAAAAACGCCGTCTTTCTTCTACCTGTCACTCGCGCCAGGGAGAAATGAGACCGAGGGTGTTGACTACCGACCAATGACGCAGTGGAAGGTGTGTTTATTACAGACCATTCGTGGTCGGCCAGGGTTTCGGAATTGACTTCCAGGCAGTGGTTCCCAATTATACAGGGTGTCCCATATGTTAACCACCAAACTTTGGGAGTCGATTCTTCAACTGATTTGCAACAAAAAATGTATCTTAGCAATTTTTTTTAACCCCCTTAAAATCCGACTTTTTTTACTTTCAAGATTTTTTTCGTGTTTTCGACCTTACACACTTAAAACGGTCATAACTCCCTCAAATTGCACTCAAAAATTAAAAATAAGGATACCGTTGGAAAGAGTGTGAAATTTCTCAATTTTGTGAAGTCTATCCTATTTTGTCATCTATTTTGTAATTTTGTGAAGTTTATCCAAATTCAACGAAAAATTGATTATTACCCTTGAAAAGAGGTGATCATGTGAAGATGTTATCATCACATCTCAATACTACCCCATGGGGTGGTATTTTTCCGTTGAGCGTTTTAAAAAAAACTGTAAAATGTTTAAATCTGACTATAAACATTATACTTGGACTTTGATTTCCAAGGATTACCTTCGCATTACTCCAGCCCGCATAACCGCTGAAAATTTCACCAAAATCGGACAGTACCTTCGTATTGCTTTTGCATTTTAGAAGGTTTTGCAGGTATTGAATTTTTAGAGACCACTGTAGACCCTGTAGGACAAACCGTTCGCTCCCTACGAAAATTTAAGGGTTGGACTTGGAAAAAACTTGGGTTCGAAAATCAGAAACACTAGTGTGAATCGCAAAAGAGGCCTAATCTCCGTTCAAATTTTAGCAGACCAAAATGCGATCGTTGTTCATTAATGAAACTCCCCGTTTCTTCGAAATAAATTTCATTGTGAAGTAGGTAGGTAGTGACGGTGGCTCGTCAGAGGTACGGAGGCCATTCACAGTCTGACTCACCAGGCTACCAAAGATTTTGGAACAGGTAGTCGTCTATGTTAGGAGGTATACCCTGCGGGAAATCGGCCGGCCGCTTTCTTTCTATCTGCGAACAGTACTGTACGAATCTGCATGGTTTTTACATTTCAACGTCTGCTGGTGTCCAAGGAGAGACGGGAAAGGGTGGCCAGTTTCTCGAATTTCGCACTTTTCCACATTCGACAAACGCAAATAGTTTACTTTACTTTAATGTAAACTACTCATCGTACCTACAACACTCCTAAATAATCACAATACTTTGAACAAAACGGTGTGTACCGAAACGGTAGTCAACCGAAAACGTAAAACGGAATTCCCATCAGGTTTGTTTGTTTACATATTTCCCTATAAGGAAATCCGGATTGCAGAGCTCTCTGACGGGGGAGCAACGAACCAATTCTGCTCAAGCCGACAAAATGTCCTGCTCTCTGATTGGTCAATCTCACGTGCCTGCCTCCCTCGAAAGATGTCAAGATGACGTCACTTTCCCCAGAAATGGCGCAGAGGCAAGGTGATGCTCCAAACGGGTGTGATTGGTCAGAAAAGAGGGAGCTCCCCGCCACAGTTTTCGCGCGTAGATTCAACTAGCACAGTACCTACGATCGAGTCTTCTGTCACTAGCCAACTTACTCTTCAAACGAAGAGGAACGAACTTTGAAAATTTTCTTTTTTAATTGGCTGGGGGTGCACATGCGCCTATGCTCCTATCAGTAGCCGCCCCTGTGTTACCCGCATCCAAAGTTGGTTACAACCATCCGTCCATCCTTCGCTTGCAGAACTAGCCGATCATATTCGGGTTTCATGGGTTCTCAAAAATTGAATTCATCGTTTATTTCAGATTTTTTGGACTGCCAGTCAGTTATTTTTGAGAGAAGTGTCTTTTTCTGCCAAGAGTTTTAAGTGCAGTACAAAACTGTAGGAGCTGATCCATTCAACAAGACACATTTTTACGAAAATGGTG
Source organism: Apolygus lucorum (assembly GCA_009739505.2). NCBI lineage: Eukaryota > Metazoa > Arthropoda > Insecta > Hemiptera > Miridae > Apolygus > Apolygus lucorum. Next base: position 18,695,335 of record CM019169.2, on the reverse strand, counting down.
TTACCCCATAAAAGTATAGTACAATTTTTGTGAATTTGTCCCATTTCAGCTCTTAGGTTTTCACTACCTCTTGGGTTGCTTTTCTTGTCTCTACTTGTATAACTTTAAACTAAGCTTACCTCAGTCCCCTACAACCTCTGTTAGTGCAAATCGAAACGAAGTTGGTACATGATGTATCATTGCGATATTCACGTTTGAAGCATTTTATGTACATTGGCACTTCCGTACTGTTCCAAATTCTTTGAAATTAGGATCAAGTGGGTTATGGCATTGCTTTTGTGATGTCCACATAATATTGTACCTAATAAGTAGTTTCTTATCCCTCCATTGCCTTCGAGCTTTTCACCCCCGTTATTGCCAAAAATGCGTGTTTATCACGCAAACATCATCATAAAAAAATTAATTAAGGGAACAAAAATACTGAAAATAATGTTTGGACGCTCGAATGGATCAATGTGTTTTATTTTGTATCACAAAATAATCTAGTAACTCCGTGTGAGAGTGATTTTTTTATTCTTTGGAAAGTCAGGTTGGAAAAATTAGATTGGAAACAAAGATGAAAAAAGATAACTGCTTTCCACCTGTGGCTTTAAAGTTGAAAAAGCCATCTGTATCACACTATCTCCGGTAATATGAACTTCCATAAAATGTGAATACATGAATCTTCCATTAAAAAAATGTATATCATAAGTAATAAACAGCAGGAATTTTTTATAATACCTATTATATGTAGGTAACTGAATTTTTCTAGACGATGCTAATGGCATTTACATTCTAAAGAAATTTCATTCTTATTCCTAATGTCCCCAGTCACCAATATTGAGTAAAAATTTAACAACAAATCCTTTTCAAAAATTTCTCAGTTCACTTCGTTGTACAGTCTTTATTCTTTAGGGTTAGTACGTCGATCTTATTAAAGAAATTTCCAGATCACTTCAGTAAACAATTAAGAATTATTGAGGAAGTCATGGAACTAGAAAATCAAATACAAAAGATACGTATAGGTGCTAGCTAATGTATTGTAAAAAGAGTTTACTAATTTGGAGTCTTGTATGTGTCAATCTAATCCTAGGGTCTAGGGACGGCACGATACCATCGATATATCGGAGTACCGTGAACTGGGGTGATACTGATATGCTGGGGTGATACTGATCAACAAACCTTTTTTTATTTGCATGCGATTGCAGCTCTCCACACAGTCCTAAATGGAAAGTTAGGTTGTGTTATGTGTTCGTAGCAATGTTTTCTCTGGGGGGATATCGTTCCAGCCCGATAGTCTAGGTTACCGTGGTAGCTGATAAGGAAATAAACAAATCTCAAAATCGGGCCCAGCTGACATTGTGATTGTAACTTCTGTTGTGCCGGTGTAGGGTGTTGTGTGGTGAAGTTCTAGCGAAAAATTTTGTTTCTACTAGAGGTGAGCATGAAATATATGCAATTAGTTTGTTTTTTCCGTGTTAATACAGTTGGTTATCTGTTAAAAACAAAAACAACTCATTTCCAGGGGGTGATAGTGATCACGGCCGAAATGCCCCAAAACTATCAAAAAGTGATTGGTCCATCATTATTTTTGGCAACAAGTGCTTTAAAATAAGTTGTTTCTTGTCATTTACCAAACATGTGCCACGAATAGTCTCATTATAATAATAAATACTGAAGAGGATGTTACGAGTCTTGAATTTTGGCATTATTCTGATTCTTATGAGGTAAGAGTTGGTTTTCATTAGTTTTTCAATAATAATTGTTCTGAAATTCGTTGTTAGAGGGTTTTTATTACCTCAGGGTACTAAAAAACAATTTTTAATTGTTCAAGTTCGATTTTTAATTGTTTTCAATATGTTTAAGTTCGATTTTAAATTAGTGATCACTATCACCCCCTATGTGGGGGGTGATACTGATCAATTTAATTATTTTTTTAAATGAGCTTAATTCAACAAAATTTCAAAGTTTGATATGGGATACTGTTCGTAAGATGTGGGAGAATATAAACTATTTTTTTCAGATTTTTTTAAATTATTACACTGGTGGTTTTCAAGGAAAAACTGTAGAAATTGATCACTATCACCCCAGTCTACGGTATCGATACTTTTTCGGTATCGATACTGATATTTGTATCGATACTTTTGATTAAAAACTCATACCGATATATTGGTATCGATACTTTTGCCTGAAATATCGGCGGTATTGATACTCTCTTGGCGATATTATCGATATTTCGCCACAGTGGAATAGTAAAAAAAAAAAAAAAACCAAATAACAAGTACTTAGATACCATACTATATCTGCCACTGAATAATACTCAGAATAGTATCGATCGAAACGACATATCGCTTCTAATATCCTTCATCGATATTCAAAAACTTTCCACAGGAACCCTGTAGCCTCGCATTTTTTTGCGGTTTTCACAGCGACCTAGGATACTAGGTCCATGGGTTTTCATTTCTCTGGGTTTCTTGGACAGTTCGAGTTCCTTGTGACCATTGTTTTACTTTCCGGTTCACAACAATTTTTTTGATTTACTTTTTTTTAAATTCAAGTCAAAATTCACTTCACGCCAAATTTTTGTTTTCATGATTCGATAATAAATATTATTAATTTGTAATGTAACTGATTTATTACTTGATCATTTCCATTTGTAGTGGATGAAAAAATCATTTCATTGAACGGAGAATTCTTGGGAATAAGAATTGGAATAAATATAAATTGAAATGAAATGAAAATCATTCATTTTATTAAATTTTAAATGATTGACTATCATAAAATTTTAAATTACCACTGACTTTAACTAGGAACATTTTAAATTATTGACTTTTATTAATATATTTATAATGTTAATATTTATAATTCTTGATTAATGGAGTTTTTATTTGGTTTGCGAAATCATTTGTGGGTTAATTTGGAGTATCGATAGTATCGATACTTTGAGCCGATATTATCGAAGTATCGATATCTATTAATATCGGTATCGAAAAGATATCGAGTATCGATACTTCCTGAGAAATATCGTATCGAAAGAAGTATCGATACTTTGGAGTATCGTGCCGTCCCTACTAGGGTCTCAAACTGACTTTCTTCTTCTGCTACGTCTTCCGGTAAATTTTCATTGTTGTCGAGATCATCTTTTCCATTCAATTTACTTTACAGTTGGAGTTCAGCTCGGATGTCTTCATCATGTATAATTGATAACTCGTCTTTTATGATGATAAATAATATGATTGATAAATAATCAACAACAGATGCCTTTTCTTTCTGTTTACCAGAGAAAAGAAGGATTTCTTCAAACTGTGCATTATTTTGACGCTTGAATTTGGGAACCAACTATGCGCATTTTACAGTTATTCACCAACCATACGACATTTTTTTATGAAGAAAGGAGGAAATAATATTATGACCTCTGTAATGACTTATTTACATATTATGACCTATTTACATATTATGACTATTTACATGACTATTTATTATGACTATTACTTATTTATTATATTATGACTATTACTATTACTATTATTATTACTATTACTACTACTATTACTATTACTATTACTTATTTACTATTTATTATGACTATTACTTATTTATTATATTACTATTTATTATATTACTATTACTTATTACTATTTATTATGACTATTACTATTACATTATTATGACTAATATTATGACTATTACATGACTATTTATTATGACTATTTACATGACTATTTACATGACTATTTACCTATTTACATATTATGACTTATTTACATATTATGACCTCTGTAATGACTTATTTACTCGTATATGTTAGTTCTCCAATAAAGGACACAAGGGAAACTCTGAGTGACTCTTCATGCCAGGTTGGTAGAGGGAGGTACGGGGGACAAACACGTCATTTGACGTCACCTTCCTCCACTCTCCCTTTACCTTGTTAAAGTAGTATAAAAGGAGGACTCAGGGCTTCACCTTCATGCATTCGTCTACAACAAATCGACTTGATTGTTTCTTGCTCTCCCTCGTCACCTCTTGGAAGCCAAGTAGGTATCGGTAGGCTCATCGCGCCGGCCTCCGCTCCCATTTCGCCTAGGAGTTGTCTTCCCCAACTAGGACCTAGGTAAATGTAAAAGTAAAAGTAAAGTAAAGTAAGCAACCATTTCAGGTTGAATTTTCGTCCGACTGCCATTCTTGGAATCGCGGACGTCATCAGCTGTCTCCCTAAGGGGAGATCAGAATATGTTCTGATGATTTCGCTCATGGCTTCCCAAACATCACTGCCCTGGGTTGGAACGAGAGATTGCCGATCGTCTAATAGACATAAAACTTTCTGCTGGCGACCAGACTCGAACGCGCGTCGCCGCAAGACAGTTCTTATCCTATCACCGCAGTCGGGTACACTGTCCACTAGACCACCGACGCCCTACCTAGGTAAATGTACCACCTCCCGGTCAGCAAGCAATTGCGCCGAGGATCGCGGCTGAGCTAAAAAGTTCTATGCACTCCTTCCTGCAAACGGTAGGCGGAAACGCGCTGGGCAGAAAGTGCTACTCCATCCTTCACCTTCGTTGTGTAGGGACCAATAGAAACCATCAAGCCATTGAGAAAACCATCGCCTTTAAGCTGGGTTCACATAGGTGCGTAATGTCCGTAATGTAATGTAATGTCCGTAAGCGGACATTACGCACCTATGTGAACCCAGCTTTACTCGATGACACGCCGACAAACAACCTCCTTTCTGCCAACAATGCGTGTTATCGAGCCACTAACTTTAGTGATAATGAATACTACTTACCACGATGTTCAAGATCGCGATTTTCCTCGATGGAGCCTGGATGTTAACTTGATTTATAAGCGTCACAAGAGAAGGGAGGTCAACAAGACCTCCCCAATGGGAGCATCTCGAATGTCCTCTGCGTAAGAGTTACCCATTGTTGGCAATGCAGGGTTAAATCATGTCTCCCTTGTTTTGTTACTTTTCACAATTCCGCTCATATTTTACAGAGGTAGGTCCGAGCCTCGTAGCAAGGGTGGAAAAAAGAAAGAAGAACGACGACCTGGCTTCGCTGACGACCGAGGATATGAAGATGGAAGTGGCGCCACCAGAAGAGGCAATGGACGGCGTGGGCCTCGCAAGGACCGGGATGAATTTGGAGGCAAAGGCCGTCATGGAAAGGAATCTACGAAATATGAGGGAACCAGAGAGTTCAACAGTAGATCCGGTGAGTGAAAACCCCACTGAAGGAAGATTGTGTTGAGAGGAATATGATGAAAAAATCTCCCTCTTCTTCTTTTGAAATCCTAATTTTTCATTATCTTCGAATGTTATACCTCTGTGTGATCTAAAAATTTGTTCAAAATTAACAATCAGGATTGAGAAGATAATGGGGTAGTTGCATGGATCGGATTTTCTTATTTTTGACGCCATATTCTAATTTAGCGCACTTAGGAACGTTTCTTTGCCAGTTTTCATTTCGAAATTCCACTTAGTTTAGCCGTATTTCTATAAGGAAAGGCCCTTCATGTGTTGGCGGGAGAGCCGACAACAATAAGGAATTTCACCCAATTCTGTTTGCATTTTTCCTGAATAGTTAATGGTGTGGGATAGATGAAAATCGGGTTGATTTCGGAAAATAAGTCTTCTTATTTTTGGGAGACAGTCAAAATTAATGATTTCAAAAAAAACCGGGAAAACGGACCTCCTCAACGTGAGGCGGGAACACTCGCTGATTGGGCTGTTTGGATCGCCGTCTCCTCCCAGTGTTGCCCATTGCTACGACGAAATCGTGTTATCTAAGAGGAAAGTTATCAAACAAAAACAGGGGAAACTTAATTTTCCCCATCTTGCTTTTTCTATTTTTTCTTCAGTTTTTCGATTTCGAACTTCACTGGTTTTGTGAAATGTTGCATCTGGGGACTATAGATTTCTAGATCTCAGCGCTTCAAGCGGCCGTAAATGAACTATTCCAGGATGACGTCATCCTCCCGGTTTTTTAAACACTCATATTTTCTACACTGTTTTGTTTATTCGTAAATTGGGAAGTTCGGGCTGAAAGTTGTGTAGGGGCGTTTTTCGAGGTGCTGAGTCCGATTTTGTGGTCAAAAATAGGAAATTCCGACATGGTGAAATTCCTCATTCAAGGCCGCTTTACACACAACGATAAATAGTAACAATTAAAATTTATCGTCACGATCAAATTTTCTAAATGGGACATCAGAGCCATTTATTGGAGTTGGAGTTGGGTTGGATGGTTGGTGCCGGCTGGCATCAATTTCTGCAAGTAGTAGCAACTTGTGTGAACGTGTAAACGGTTACTCCCACTTGTCACTACGATCTCCCCAGTTTGAACGTTCCCCTGCACTGGAAGAGTTGGTTTACGGGTGTTAACTTGATAATTATTCGCGAGTTATGACCGAAAATTCAAAGCAACAAGCTCCTCGCGAGTTTTTGACCGATCATAACGTGTTACACTAGTAGTTATAGAACTGTACCATAGTATAATGTGTTTGTGGGTGGTTAAAAGCAAGGAATATTTCGTCATGAATAAAAAAGACCTGGCCTATTCCGAACTTAAAACATTATCTAATATATACAAAATACAAAAATACTAATCCCAACAACTCAACATAGGTGTCCTCGTCCATTCTCAAATAATTTCTCCAGTCATTCGGTTCATCCCTCAATTCCTTCAACAGTTTCACATGCAAAAATTCCCTTTTCGCGGCAACATCCGACATACATGCACAACACTTCTTCCTCGTTTGCTTCAGCAAGCTGTAAATAAACTGAGGTCGATATGCAGCAGTTGGTGCAACCATAACGTTCCGTGTAAAGCCTTCACCTCTCTTTCGATTTATTACACATCTTAACGATTCATCGTTGCCTGTAAAGCGGCCTTCAGCCTTCGCCTGGTGAAGAGAATCTCTCGATAGAGCGCGTTGAGATCACTGCAATCGAGATTCTACCGCCATGACAGGGCGGTGTCTGCATCCCAAATCTACTAGGAACTCTAACACCAGTACAGTTTTTCACCAAGCACCATGTTGATGTTCGTTGTTTTCAGTCTCCAAAGTTACTTTACTTTTGCACTCAAATCGAACACAAAAGTTCTTCACCTGATGGAAGAAATGTACCTTTGAACTGATTTCTTGATAGAATGTCTAAAAATTACAGCAAAATAATATTATTTATTATACCTCCCTGATTTTGTGGTTGTCTGCTCGTTTTTCAAAAGATGACATTACGATCAGTTGGTATTTTCACTGCAGTTAGTTACTCTTGTTCGTATTACAATGTTGATACAACAATGCAGACTCAACTGCTCCTCTACAACTATAATATCCTGGGTAGTTGCATTATGTTACATTCAAATTAAGTTGATTCGTAATTTGGGGCACCCGATGGTGTTCGTATTAGGCAATTGTAGAAACTGCTTGTTTAATTCAAATAATTTATTATATATCTTTATATTTATTTATTACATAATATGCCCATACAGAATTCGGACAGACATTTGTGGGTCTTCCTGAAGATTCCAGAATTTCCACGATTCTACGAAAATTAGCGAGAGAAGAAGATGAGAGAAAATTTACCATTCTTATTAAAAACTTGCAGGTGCGTATTGATTTACGAGGTTAATCAACATCGAAATGTTTAAGTTAATCATTTACGGAAGAAAATAGAGTTGTGTCGAGTCGATAAGCCTTCTTAATTGAGGAGCGTCTGGGGACACCCTAAAAGTGGTTAAAGAGAACCATTTCCTGTATTAAACAATTGAATTGTCCAGTGGTGAAGGGAACTAAGTGCAAAAACGCCACTTTTCAGGAGAAGCAAAAAACTGCTTAGTTTAACTAAAGCGCTCGATTTTGACCCAGTTTTTTTTTTTTCTTTTGGAAGGCCAATAAAAGTGATGTTCAAGCAACATTGAACTGCCGCAAAATTTAGAGGGGGATAACCAAAAAAATGTTAAATTTTGGGAACTTAGTGCCTTTTACGACTTGATTACCTGGGCATGAAGAAAATTAAGACCGAATATGACGAAATATCTTTATTTCAACGAATAACTTTGTAAACTTATTGAATATCATGTATATAGATTGTCATTTCGATTTTTTATATTTTTTTCTTCATTTTTCTCCATTTTTTTCCTCACGTTTGTTCTACATCTACTTGTTCCTGAGTTGGCCAAGCCAGTATTTTCTCATAAAATTGTTGAACGTTTCAGGGACATACTGTCTTAGTTTGCCAACATCCTCCAACTTCTTGGTGCTAAATAAACGTGTATCTTTGTAAAAAGTTGGGTGACTAAGCTATGATATTGTGGTAGGTACTTACGAACATGGCACACTCTTTTCACTATAACTGATGTACTGAAGGCCTTGCAGTCTTTTTTTCTTAATTACTTGACGTTTATGTCCAGCTTCATTTCTTATACGTTTGGGACCCATTTTTAAAAAAACGAATCGCTCGGTTGAGAAACCGCGAACAAAAACAATAGTTATAAGCACACACGAACAGTACCTCAACATAGGAGAAAGCAGACTGTGGTGGAAAAGTTCACGAAACTGCTTAGTATAATAAGTTTGTTGTTTATTGAAGAGAAACGATGTACTTTGATCAACGGACATGCCCGCGGAGACCCGTCATCAGGTGGTGAAGGGCACACTTAGTTCTTTTCTCCACGAAACGCTCGGTGGTGGAGACGAATATCTGACAATCTGAAGCGAGAACTTAGTTCTTTTCACCACCACATGATGTGTCTTGCCGAGGAGAACCCAAATCAACAATAAAAAAAATTCCATATTTTGCACTTAGTTCCCTTCACCACTGGCCAATTCAATTTTAGAAAATTCGAGGTCTTAACAAAAGACAACTGTTCAGTACTCCTGTTGTAGTCCTGTTGTAGGGTTATGTGGAGGTAGAAGCAGAAAAGATCCACTTTATTCAGGTCTGAGTAAAGAAATGACAAACGAGAACTGGGTCCTTTCTGCTTCCACCTCCTCATAACTCTACAAAAGGAAACACTTTACGGCCTTCGGTTCAGTCAAAAGCAAACATGTCCAACGAAACAATCACAACTCGGGATGCTGTCACATGAGAGGTTGTCATTGGGAGGCAAAGAGATGGGTTTCAATGTACAAGGTGGACCTGTTAAATCGAATTTGTGTTTAAAAAATTACTAAATTGGCAAGAATTGTTCTGCAAAATGTCTATCTTAAGCCTGGTCCACACGCTCCGTTTTGCACAACGTTTTAGTTTGCGCAGTTTTAAGACGGAATGAAAACGTTGCAACTGTGAGCGTCCAGACGGTACGGTCTTTTTTTGTATGTGCAGTATTTTTCGCTCAGTTTTGTGTGATATCGCCATGGAGGAGGTTCTCCTTTGGTCAATTTTTGCTTACTGTGTTGTTTAAAAAACGATTGGACGGTGTCAGAAGAACCGGGCGTTTATGGTCACGGAAATGGCTTTTGAAAAGGGACCAATCTTGAAGGGACACCAATCTTCCATATGCTTCTCCCTTTTTGTCCCTGTCACTGTACTACTTTGATTTGCGCGCCAAAGGCATGGTAAACTTTCATATAGCGAAATGAAATCAGTCAAAAACTCGCTAGAACATTGGCGAAGGTCGGCCATCGTCGGGCGATGAAGGACAGCTGAGGAACAAAACGAATCAGAAAACGGAGCAAGTGTCTACACGCAACGACGTGTCTGTGCAGGTCATGGTTTTCAGAGCTCATCAGCTCAGTTATCGCTGCAACTGCGCAGTCTTCCTCAGGGACTCAAAATTGCACAGTTTTCCAGTCCATACGCAACGTTTTTTCTGCAACGTCTTGAACTGCGCAGGCAAGAGGTTGTGACCAGGCTTTAGCATGGACATGCTTTAGCCTTGGACTAACCACCCGAAAACGATACACTGGAGGGGTGACAAGGGGGTTATTCTCCACCCGTCCACCCCATCCCTACTCCGCTTGTTCCATCTTTCTTGAATTTTTGACAAAAGCAGTAAGAGGAGACCCGAAGGGCCGAGTTTTTAGATCATTTCATAAGTTTTCTTGCTCTCTGTGAAAAGTTGCGTCTGACCCAAGGTGTCTCCTCTACACACCTTGCGTCTGACTGACGTGTTTGCCTTTGACCAGACGCTCCTCAATTATTGAGCCAGAATTGGAAAAAAAGAAGAACATACTTGAGCATGAAATTGTATTTAGAATAGGTGGAAGGTAGATAATATCTATTTATGATAATATCTAATGTTATTATAAGTAGTTTCCTTCAAAAGCCTATCGATGTGTATTTCATTGTTCTAGGATGCCCTAGCCCTGTCGGATAATGCTGCTTACATTCGAAGGTCACTCGATATGATTCTGGACTCTCTTTATGAGGTCATTTGCAACGGACCGAATCAGCAGTGTAAAGTTCTCGCTGCCAAAAGTTTGGGCCACGTCGGGTTTGCACTTGATAAAGAATGTAAAAAGTAAGAAATCATGATTATTTCTAATCGTTTCAAGCGTTTTTATACATATTTTCAAATGTAAAGTTCAAGAACCCTGCGGCGCTAGTGGAAAACAGAAATTTGCCTGGGCAAAATGTTAGGAAATAATTACCTCGTGTAGATTCAATTTTTGGTCCAAGATGGTCGCTCAAGAATTCCGTTGTTTTCGTACGAATGGTGCCTTTCGTGCAGGCGAAAACTAGCCAAATGTCACTTTACCTTGGGGTCTCAGTCTGTGAATAAACTTGATGAAAACTGACCAGCCATGTGAAGGCTGGGGGATGGGTGGCAATGTTGCTCCTTCAGATGGGGGTGGGAGGCGGGAAGGGGCAATCGAGCGCCGGTTCGTAAGAGATTAGACTAACCCAGAAAGAGGATGGAACGGCAACCGACTGAGACCCCCCTTGACATCGATTTCTCACGATTCTAAGGGACTATTTTGGGGGTGTAGTTATGGAATCTGGTTTCAGAATGATTCCTTGTGAACTTCTTAGCTAAACGGTCAGCAGTAGGAGCAGTAATTATTCTGAAAAATCGACATGATCTCAGGAATGTCCGATGAGCTGTTTGAGTAATCGACCTAACATTTCCTCTCATTCGACACAGAACTCTAAAGTTTAGTGCGCAGACTACTTGAGACTGTAGGAGGTGGTAGAAGCGGTTGGATCCCAGGACTATCGTGTCAGATGAGTGAGCTATGGACCTAACTTCCCTGCTGTTCATCGCGAGCGCTGAAATTTGGTACTCAATCTTCCACCTCTGAAGGTGGTGGTAAAAGTCGTTGGATCTTGATAGGTTTTCTGTCTGTATGGAAAGACGTAACTACTGCCGACTTACTTTGCCTTGTATGGAAGCAAAATGAACAGGGTTATCCTCATCAAACTCTTCTCGTTTTCTTATTTCACCTATCGTGGATGTGATCAGAACGCTTGCGATGAGATTGATGATAGTATACGAATAAAGTCACTCGCGACGAGATTGAGGAAAACTATTTTAATGAAAAACGGAGTTTGGAAGAACGTTGACTATTTCCAGGAAAGTAATGAGTTACAAGTTAAATCGATTTCGACGATTAGGTCATCATCAGTAACAAACAATAACTTATTAACTTATAGTTATAAACTTATTAACAATAACTTATAGTTATTGTTTGTTACTGATGACCTAATCGAAGTAGATTTTATTTGTAACTCATTATTCTTCGTGGAAATAGACAACTTTATTCCAAACTCCGTTTTTTATTGATGATAGTATTGGGTTCTTCCACCACGATCCCTATCTCTGCATTATGTTTAGTATTTATTCAATTGTACTTACCTGTGTTTGATTGTTTAATTTTTTAGCTCGATTTCACTATTATATTTTTCGTTTTTCGATTCAGATACATCGATTGGATTTATAACAAGTACAAGATTGAATCTAAAGAAAACGCCAAAAAGCTGCTTACCACTGGAATTCAAGAGGTAATTATGCAATTATTTGTATACCCCAAAAAAATATTGATGGTAATATGACTTGGTGAAATGAAGGAGATTCAAGTTGGAACAGCGAAGTATCTTGTTCGGGTTTGGAGTCTAGCTATAATTTCACGTCTTTCGTGTAGAATAAAAATAGGTTGCTCTCAAGTAAATCAATCGTGTCGATACATTTACTCCCAGAGCAGTAAAGAGGAGATGTCGAGGCTCTCTTGGTGTATGAAATGGAAATTATCTATTAGTTGGCAAATAATCAGTAACAGGGTGTCCAGTGACCTGGAAAAACGGGAATACTCATGAAATTTTACTCTACTGGAAAAATCCGGGAATTTCATTTTTTTTCCGAAAAACCCTGGAAAAAGCCCTAGCGCCAAATCTTTTGGTGGGAAGTTCCGGCAGTCTGAGGGTTAACAGTTTTAGTTCGGATAAATACTCACACTTGAAAGCTTGACCTAGTAGGTAGTTAATTTTATTCCGTTGAACTAGCTATAATAGATAGGATGTAGTCTGTTTTCACAACGCGGGAAGCGCCCAATATGAGGGTTTTATGCAAACCCAACCAAGTGGCTGTTTTTTGATGAATTTCTTTGAATATCCCTACGGACTTTATTTCGTTTTTTCCCTCCCTATTTTATGTATCATGGTTCAAGTTATCATATAGGATGGCCAATCACAAAAAATAATTGGTTTAACCTAAGTAATTTTTCAAATATTGATGTTCCAAATGTAGAAACTTTGGTCAAGGATAACATAATATGTTATTCTTATATTATAAGAATATCGTCATCTATGTTCACACACCACCTATCTACATTTGGAAACTGTGGCTGTGGAAACCATTCTTCACTGTTGATATGTGGTTAGGAAAAACCGAATGTGGATACGAGGTGTGTTCAAATTAGTGTTTTCTGACTCACCTGATCTAGATAGAGCAATTTTCAGCTAACCAGTGTTCTCGGCGCGGAAATTTGATACATAAATGAGAGAACCTCATTTTCGCCAAAATGGTAGATAGGTGGTGTGTGAACATAGGCGACGATATATAGATTTCTATTTTTTTAACGTTCTTTATATTTTTGTTATTAAAATTTATAATGCCACTAAAATTGCTAAATTTTCGTCGAAAATTTGCTGGAAGTGTTCATAAGGGCACACCTGCCGCAGCTAATAAATTAACGTTAACCCGCACCGCGTAAATTTCTGCTCTACTGATCTGTTTCTGGTTACCTACCTAATTTATTTTCATGATGAGATTTTTATATTGTGTTTATGAAGTTTAACGTGTGTCGTTAGCATTAGCACTTCCCCCTATTCCCTCTGCAATGCTCGTAGCTTTCCTCGCTCTAGATAGCATTTGATGACCTACACGTCATCTCGATGTGTATCCACCAATAAGCCACCTGGGAAGGACGTCAATTTAACGTGTGTCAACCTTGGATAGACTTTTTCACTTCGTTTTTCGGCGTGTGTCCACCAATAATGTGGTTTCTGATCTTTTCGGAGTCTCTCTTTCAATAGATCCTAAACCAGAAACCTCCAGAGGTTTGACTGAAGAAGAAGCTATCCGAAAGTTGTCTAGTGCGAAAATATTGCTACAGATTTCTTAAAATAGAGCTCTAACATTTTTTTTTTGTGTAAATATCGTGTTATAGAAGTTCTATCATGTTTATTCCTATTGAAACACAAAAAAATTACACTGAACCGCGAAATTTCGTCCAACACGTAACTTTACGTAGTTCTCCAGTTTACCATGGTAGGGGAAGTATTGTTTTTTTTCTTTTCTAAGTGTAATGAACACTCTTTTTTTGCAGTTGGTGCTTCTTGATGCTAAAGACCAAAAACTCTCTGAACATAGCCAGGTAAAATAGTTCACTTTGAAAACAATAAATCCAGTTTATTATACGTGTACCATTACAGTACTTTTCGGGTAGGTTTGTTCAATCGTGTTGTACGTAATTGCCCCACTTAGTCCATTGTTACAAGGATTGTCACCCACCTGTAGAAGCTGGCGGTCTTTATCGATTGCCACCCGAGCAGTAGAAAATAGTACAATTGCCACCCGAACCCATGAAATCAAATGTACGATTGCCACCCGAGCTCTCAACTACGAATTTACGATTGCCACCCGAGCAGTAGAAAATAGTATGATTGCCACCGAAACCCAAGAAATCAAATGTACGATTGCCACCCGAGCCCTCGACTACAAATTTACGATTGCCACCCGAGCCCTCAACTACGAATTTACGATTGCCACCCGAGCAGTAGAAAATAGTTTGATTGCCACCCAAACCCAAGAAATCAAACGTATGATTGCCACCCGAGCCCTCGACTACGAATTTACGATTGCCACCCGAGCAGTAGAAAATAGTATGATTGCCACCTGAACCCAAGAAATCAAATGTACGATTGCCACCCGAGCCCTCGACTACGAATTTACGATTGCCACCCGAGCAGTAGAAAATAGTATGATTGCCACCCGAACCCAAGAAATCAAATGTACAATTGCCACCTGAGCTCTCGACTACGAATTTACGGTTGCCACCCGAGCAGTAGAAAATAGTATGATTGCCACCCAAACCCAAGAAATCAAATGTACGATTGCCACCCGAGCCCTCGACTACGAATTTACGATTGCCACCCGAGCCCTCGACTACGAATTTACGATTGCCACCCAAGCAGTAGAAAATAGTATGATTGCCACCCGAACCCAAGAAATCAAATGTACAATTGCCACCTGAGCTCTCGACTACGAATTTACGGTTGCCACCCGAGCAGTAGAAAATAGTACAATTGCCACCCGAACCCAAGAAATCAAATGTACGATTGCCACCCGAGCCCTCGACTACGAATTTACGATTGCCACCCGAGCAGTAGAAAATAGTACAATTGCCACCCGAACCCAAGAAATCAAATGTACGATTGCCACCTGAGCTCTCGACTACGAATTTACGATTGCCACCCGAGCAGTAGAAAATAGTACGATTGCCACCCGAACCCAAGAAATCAAATGTACGATTGCCACCTGAGCTCTCGACTACGAATTTACGATTGCCACCCGAGCAGTAGAAAATAGTACAATTGCCACCCGAACCCAAGAAATCAAATGTACGATTGCCACCTGAGCTCTCGACTACGAATTTACGATTGCCACCCGAGCAGTAGAAAATAGTACAATTGCCACCCGAACCCAAGAAATCAAATGTACGATTGCCACCTGAGCCCTCGACTACGAATTTACGATTGCCACCCGAGCAGTAGAAAATAGTACAATTGCCACCCGAACCCAAGAAATCAAATGTACGATTGCCACCTGAGCTCTCGACTACGAATTTACGATTGCCACCCGAGCAGTAGAAAATAGTACGATTGCCACCCGAACCCAAGAAATCAAATTTACGATTGCCACCCAAGCTCTCGACTACGAATTTATGATTGCCACCCGAGCAGTAGAAAATAGTACAATTGCCACCCGAACCCAAGAAATCAAATGTACGATTGCCACCCGATCAGTAGAAAATAGTATGATTGCCACCCGAACCCAAGAAATCAAATGTACGATTGCCACCCGAGCCCTCAACTACGAATTTACGATTGCCACTCGAGAGGTCCGGGCTTGAAGGGGCGACCATCAACTGCCTTCCAGAAATGTTACCATTGCCCCCCGCGTCGAAATGAACGTTTACTGCTGCCTTCCGGAAAAGGAAAATCTTCCCGAAGTAGGTACTAACTTTCAACTGTTAGACATACCTAGCTGTGGTAAAGTTTATCAGAATAATTTCACGGCTATTTTCTCCACAGTCATTATTCGATAGATGACCTTTAAAACCCTTTGAAATGCATACAAGATTGCAATATCATGGATATTTTGCTTTGTTGGTGTACAAAATTGTCGAGTTGGTAGGTATATGACGACCATAAAATTTTTTGACTGTTTTCAAAATGTCATGTGACGCTCTCATCAACCCACCCTTATTGATGAAATCATTTTATAAGGACGTAACTTTTTATTTCCCGATAAATTAAGGAAACAGCATTCGTTGCTTCGTATTTTTCTCTTTTTTTACAATAAATTCAGAAATATAATACAATACATAATTTCTGTAGTATGTGTTAGCTTTGTCTTCTTTCATAACATTGGAATATTATCTCCTTCCATTTCATTCGAATCTATTTCATCACTTGGATCACTTCATTGAAGGGGTAAGAAACTCCGTATTGTTTCATTGCTAGCGGCCAAAATCAAAACAATTGCCACGATCATTTGGTCTAATGCTATTACGAAACATACGTTTTCTAACAGCCCATCTAAATTGCTGGACGTTAGGGTTGACATTTCTCTCATCAGCACTTCTTACGTGAACATTATTTTGACTTATCTAGCTAATAAATCAAGCAAATGTAACGAAACATTTTCAAACGAATAATATACTTTTCACCGCTTACACGGAAAAAACGCTGCAAATCATTGCCCAAAGGTTTATTATTTTCTGTATAGATCACCCTTCTGTACAGATCACTGGTTCTCCATCAATAGCACCTACCACCATCTGTATTCTCCCTTGACCTTCCCTCTCAAATTTCAGCTTCCTGCGTTCAATAGGATTGAAAATGGCTTCGGAGCTCACTCAGCTGATCAGTGATCTGAAGAGTGAAGAAAATCTTCTCGAATGCTGGAGACGCCTGGAAGAGCACTGATCAGCTGAGTGAGCTCCGTAAAACACCAAATTTTGAGGGGGGGGGGGATTAAATTTTTTTTTCTTGCTCGATTCCAAAGGCTTATTATTGAAAATAATAAACCAAAATCATGGTATGGATGTGTCTCCAGGTGAATAGCTTAACCTGGTACCTTAGAAACTAGAAATTCCTACTACTATCCCCGAGATTCAAGTTTTTGTCGTACTATTTTCTACTGATCGGAAGGCAACCGGTAAAGGCAGCGGGAAAAGTTTCCTTTTCTGGGTGGCAATCGTACATTTTCATTTCTCTCGACCGACCGATGCGGGGGGCAATCGTACAATTCGTCCTTCACCTTTTCTCTCATGGGTGGCAATCAATAGTTGCCCGAAGCTGGATCGTCACCAATGAGGAATTTCACCGATTTCTGTTTGCATTTTTCCTGAATAGTTAATGGTGTGGGATAGATGAAAATCGGGCTGATTTCGGAAAATAAGTCTCCTGTTATTTTTGGGAGACAATCAAAATTTTTAATTTCAAAACTAACCGGGAAAACGGACGTGAAGCGGGAACGCTCGCTGATTGGCTGTTCGGATCGCCGTCTCCTCCCAGTGTTGCCCATTGGGACGACGAAATCGTGTTTTCTAAGAGAAAAGTTATTAAACAAAAACAGAGGAAACCTAATTTTCCCCATCTCGCTTTTTCTATTTTTTAACCTTGAAAAGGTTTTAGCGATGGGACCCCCGCCGAAAAACGACAGGAAAAATCGACAGTAAAAAGCGACAGGAAAGTAGCGCTATGATTTATCATATGCTTGACGACAAATATGCTTGACAACCTGATGTTATTATGAATAAGGAGGTATCTTAAATATTACAGTGGAAGAAAGATAAAGAGGGAGAGGGAGCAAAAACCTTTTCAAGGTATGTCACATTTTAGCCATTTGGCTCTAAGCGGAAATCATCCGGGGGTGCAGGGGGCGAAGCCCCCGCCGAGGCGCGCAGCGCCGAGTTTTAATGATTTCCAGTGCTAATCGTTTAAAATAATACGATTTTCTGTGGAAATTTCGTCGTACTTTCTATTTGGTTGGTCCTAGAGACCTGGGGTTGGTCTCATTCGATTCTGCGAGAAAAATCTTATAAGAATTGGTGGACGTTTCGAATTTTTCTTCAGTTTTTCGATTTCGAACTTTACTGTTTCATGAAATTTTGCATCTGGGGACTATAGATTTCTCGATCTCAGCGCTTCAAGCGGCCATAAATGAACTATTCCAGCATGACGTCATTTTCCCGGTTTTTTTAAACATTCGTATTTTCTACACTGTTTTGTTTATTCGTAAATTAGGAAGTTCGGGCTGAAAGTTTGCCTTGGGGGGTTTTTAGAGGTGCTGAATCCGATTTTGGGGTCAAAAATAGGAAATTCCGACATGGTGAAATTCCTCATTGTCAACGTCTCTCTGTGAAGAGGTTCCCCGGGAACGTTATTCCCGTGCAAAAACTCAATTGTGAAGTCACCTCAGTCTCAAGTGTGGGCACTCTGTTTAAGATACAAAGATTTTTGTTTGTCATAAAGAATACATAATATGTATTCTTATCTTATAACAATTATTATAGCAACGTTTTGGACTAGAAAACATCACTCGTATGCTTACCTAATATTCTGTACCGTGATTTCAGTCGTTGATGAAATGCGTCGGAGAGATTATGGAATCAACTGAGTGTGGAGACATTTTCATAACTGCTGTCGAGTTGACTCTTTCTTTGATTCATCGTTATCCAGAATTAATTCCGACACATTTCCATGTAAGTATGCTAAGCTTTACCTACTCCCACGAGTTATCGAATTTCACCCAAACATCTCTTGCTGAATATTGGAATTGATGTGAGGGGTTTCTTTAACTGTAGTAAGAGTAACTTACTACTAGAGCCTATGAATACCTAGTACTTTTTTTTAGGGTGCTGTTTCGGTAAGCGTTCAAATTTGCCTTATTGCTGTATGGTCCTTGTGTCGTCCAAAATAACCAAAAAGAGGTTGGGGGTGTCTTTTTGGTACATTTTGGTTTATTATTTTCAATAATGAACCTTTGGAATCGACCAAGAAAAGAACATTTTTAACACCCCCTCAAAATTTGATGGTTTACGTTTCAAGGTACGTAGAATCCAAAAATCGAATAAAAATTTGGCCGTCCGTCCGCCGTACGCGGCACTTTTGCCACTTAGCATTGACCGATTTTGATGAAATTTGGTATGTAGGCTCCATTTGGGGTCTAGTTGTGCCCCGAAGATTTTGGTTGATGTCAGTCACTTCTAAGGGTTCAAAAATGAATTTTGGAAATTTGAAAACGCCCTAACTCAAAAAATTTTGATATAAAGGTATTGTTTTTCCTTCAATTTAAGATTCTATAGAATTTTTAGAATTTTTTTGAGACCACACGGAGCTCTGTAGGACAAACCGTTCGCTCCCTACAAGAATTTAAAGGTTTTACGTAAGATAAATCAGAAACACGAGTGTGAATCGCAAAAGAGGCCTAATCTCCGTTCAAATTTTAGCTGACCGAAATGTGATCGATGTTTTTCTTCGTTGGATGGTTGGTGGCTTTGCAGACGAGTGATCAATATAGACAAATAATAAACCATTGTGTAATAATTTGCAGCGTTTTTCAATAGTAACGATCAAGATGAACTGAAAGTGTTGCTGTGGAACCAGCTAACCTGCTGGTCTGGCCCTCTGGTCCTGGTTTCCTCCCTATCTGTTGCAATTCTGATTCACATGGGGAATAGTCACCGTCACTCAGAAGCAATCCTTTTCCGACCAGATACTCGTGACATGCCATTTCACTAGGAATAACGGCGGTATAAAAATCTCTAATGGTCATCACGGAAAACACACATAAAAACACTGAAGGTAATTCGATTTGTATCACAAGGCCGACCGCCACGAGGTAACTGAAAAAAGGGCGATAACGGCCTGTAGAAAGATTGCGACTTCTCCTTCTGAACTTTGAATTCATTTTGCAATCAATCACTGTTTCGTGAATAGGGGTGTTTGTAATGAACAACCAATTAATCCATCGAATTAATGTTTTATTATTTATAGTGGACTGTATGAATCTGATAAATTAAAAATGATTGTTGATAATTCTATTGGTATCGAAACAATCTTATAGGTAGCTACGGATTATAAACTACCTACAGAGCTCTTTACATTAAAAAGAATTTAAACGCTGAAGGCTAGACTGGAAAACGATTCAAAATGGATTGCTAATTTTATCTTTGAAATGAAAGTAATAAAGAGGGGATCTGACCGAGAATGGGTGTATATAAATTCCTCGGCGATGGTGACCCGAAGTTGCACTGAATCCTCCTGCGGCGGATACTGAGGTGTTGAAGGAATTCTGTCACTGCGAAAGAACTCTTCGAAAGGACTCGTTCCTGGAGAATGAAAACAGCTGAATAAAGAAAAATTCTCAAAAAAAAGGACTGATAGAAAATCCGGAAGTGGCGATTCGTACCTTTCCATCCAGGATGTGATTTTCAGTGGAAATCCGGAAATAGTTGTCCAACCAGGGAGGACGACGAATGAATGTTCTCAAACTCGAGGACTTGGAGCTTCGAGGCGAAGACAAGAAGGTGGAATAAAAAAGGCGAGAAAAAGACGTGTTTCAGCGAGAGCTGAGAGGACACTGACTCGGAGAGTGAAGAGAGGACCCAGAAGGATCGCGGGCCTGGTTGTACATGAAAAGGGTTTGCAGTGAACTCTGCCTTTTGAGCGTGGAGGGAAGATAAGCCGCAACAATCACCATAATGAAGCCTTTCAAGTGTCAACTCAAACGATACTCAATAACAAATCCAGATCCAATGTAGAACGCAGACCGGGGAAGGTAGATCACTCCCAGCTGGTAGAATGCTTACTGAAATAGCACCTATTTTCGATAATCGAAAGTCTAATCTTTTGCTAATCTTTCTTTCTAACCTTCAGGATTTTTTCTCTTTGTTCAACAGGATACTGTTGACGTTCTGTTGGGTTGGCACTTCGAGCCTTCGCAGCCCAAAAGTGTCACGGAGTGTGCTGGTAGGGCGCTCACAGTTCTCGCTCCCTACTGGGTTCAGGACCTTCAGTTCACTTACTCCCTCTTGAACGATTTCCTAGACGACATATTCACTACGAAGGGTCAGCTTGCATCTGAATGCGACAAAAGTGATAAATCAACTGATAAAGAAGCGAAAGAAGATGGTTCATCAGATAAATCAGCACCGCTTCAATCTGAAGAAGTCGTTCATAGGATAACTTCAATCCTGAAGTAATAACCTTTTACAGTTCAATCATTATTATGTGTGCACTTTACAACGGCTCAATAGTTCCTCAATGGTTCCTCTGCTCTAAGGCGACATCTATACAGGTCTGCTAAATGCAGGATTCGATTCTACAGCTAATTTGCTACCAAAAGTGTCTCTTGGACTTTTTTGAGGGCTTTGTTTCTGAGTTATTTCAATTTCACGATTTTAATCAAGTTATTTTAACCTTACGTCATTAAATTGGTTATAAATCCTTTAATTTACTGTGTAAATTCAAATTTGAGGATAACATTGGAAAGAACATTAAATTTCCTACCGGATAGATGCCTGACCTTTTTTTTATTCAAGGTTTGAGACATTTGACAGTTCTTAACCCTCCAGTTCCTATAACTCATTGGAAAATCGAATTAAATTATTCCCAAAATTGTATGAGCTTTTGGCACCTAAATGGAGCAAACATACAGGTTTTAAAAAAATTTAGATTGTCCAAGTTACAGTACCGCACCCTGTAGGGTGCAAAAACACGATTTCGTAACACTTTTTATTTGAAATGGAACATGTTTCTCGTGGGCATTTGAACACTTCAGAACGAAAAATTAAGTTTCTCACTTTAGAGCTTTATGGTATTCAAACCAACTATGGACATGTAAGCCAACTCCTCAAGCTCTGCACATAAATCTTGTATTTTTATGGCATTTCCTGCTCCTCCTTTGACCAAAGGCTACTTTTTTGTGTGTGGAAACGGGTTGATTCAAGACTTTTGATTTCGAAATTTTGGATATAGTTTTTTGGGTGTCCCGTACATGAAGCAGTAAGTTTGTACCACTGCACTCCTGAAGTAGGAATTCTCTTCTCCTGTGGTGTTCTTCCATAGTTGCCAAGCTGAATCAATGCCAAAGATCAATACAGCCACCATTTCCTTCCCTTTCATTAACATCTTAGCGACCCCGAATTCTCATCGAACCTGCCCACGTACCTACCCACTGTACTTTACTTTTAATTATTTTTCCTTTTTTCAACAAATAATATGCCAATCCAATTTCTTCTAAAGGAACCCTGAAACAAAAACGAATAGGTAGGTATATGATTTTCATATTTACAGGAATCATGGGTACCTACACATATCTACCTTACTGCTTAGTAGTTACTTTCCGAAACCAATCTGAGAAAGTTCTTATTCACCTAATGATGAACCATGGAAAAACTACTATGAAGTCCGTTTCCACCCACACAAATCAACAGTAGGCAATTATGATGTAGAATAAATATACTCAATATGACGAACAACGAGAAAATAGTCCAAATTTACCCAAACATGAAATTTCTAGAGGAATACACGTACAAACACGTAGGTAGTTGGTCATGCACCAAAAGTTGGCCCAGCACCTAGTGCACCCTACAAGGAGCACTCCACTTCAACGTACTCCTGAAACGTAATTATTGTGATTCATCCAAACATTTTGACATAAACTGGCACAGAAATTATCATACGAGATATTGGCAGAAAAAAAGTTACATACCTTTTCGGGACATGGTGAACTATTATAGTTCAATTAACTATAATAGTTCTTTAACATTTTAAGTAACCGCAAAATACAAGCGATTAGACGAGTTTGGATTGTTATGAAAAGCACTGGTTTTCAATAATCTTCTTCAAACTGTTATCATAGCTTCTACAGTTCCTCAGTAACCCCTACAAGCGCTAAAAGTGTTACACGGACGTTATTCGATTTTTTGTAGTCATAAAAAGAAGTGCACCCTGGAGGGTGCATTAGGAACTGGAGGGTTAACATTTTCTTTTCAGTGGGCTTTTTCATGTCTCAAACCTTGGCTCAAAATGGTTAGGCATCTACGCGATAGAAAATTGAATGCTATTTTAATTTACACTGCAAATTACAGGAGTTATGACCAATTTAATGACTTGAGGTCAAAATCACGAGAAAATTTTATATTGAAATAACCTGGAAACAAGTCTAGGAGGATATTTTTGTTTCAAATTAGTTGCAGAATTGACTCTTTGGCTTACAGCTTGTATAATAGTAGTAATTGCGATAGGATAAGCAAACTCACGACGCTGACAGGTTCCCAACTGGGAGCTCACCGAAGACATGTGACTGCATGTGTGATGACTTCTAGTACGAATAAAATAAAATCACTCGCGATGAGATTGTGGAAAACCATTTTAATAAAAACGGAGTTGAGTAGAATGTTGTCTATTTCCACGAAAATAATGAGTTACAAGTTAAATCGATTTCGACGGTTAGGTCATCATCAGTAACAAACAATAACTGAAGGTACATCACAAAGAGCATAGCTTATATAGGTACAAGTGAAAGGGAGCTTGAATCCCATTGGTCGTGAAAGTGAAAGTCATACCCAATCAGATAAGTGAAAGGAGAATCCTATTGGCTCAGAGAAGTGAAGGGACCTGGGAGGATCTTCAAATGCCAATCAAGGCAGACAAAGTGAAAGGGGGCTCAAACATTGGTGAGGGTTACATTGTGAAGGGGAGACCAAGCTATTGCAAGAAGGAACCTATCAATGGTGAAACATGTTGAGGGACCACCTCATTCAGACATTTACCAGACCTATCACTCTTAAGAATCTCGAACTTTTCAAGCACATCCAACATACCTCCCTTCGGGCAAAAATGAGGAAATTCTATGTACTGTCCGTTTGTTAGATCAAAACTGAAGTTATGATTGGATTCTCTCAGGTGATTCGCAAAAGCAGAATCACCTTTGCTATCCCTGAAATCCTTCTCATGCTCTTTTATTCTTTCCTTAAATTTCCTACCAGTTTGACCACAATACTCAAGCCCACAAGAACATTTCAGCTTATAAACCCCACTTTTATCTTGAACGCTAATTTTATCTTTAACAGAACCCAACGAAGCTTTAAGATTATTTTTATTTTTAAACCCTACTTTGAAACCTCTAGATGATAACATTTTGCCAATTTTGTCAGAAATCTTTCCATAATAAGGTATACTTATCCACTTTTTCTCTTCTAATACAACTTCTCTAGCCAAATTAGAAACCCCGTCTCTACACTTTTTCCTAAGAACCTTGTTCCATATGGAATCAATGAGACATCCTCCATATCCATTGCTTGCGGCTATACTCTTGATAATTGTTTTTTCTTTAGATACATTTTGATCACTCATTGGTATTGACAAAGCTCTATTGATCATACTATGGAAAGCAGCATGTTTATGAACTAAGGGATGATTTGATGTACTATGAATAGTGATATCACTGTAGGTATCTTTTCTATAAATGGAGAAATCATGTTTTCTGTTAATCAATGAGATGGACAGATCAAGAAAATTAAGCTTATTTCCACCTAGTTCAAGAGTGAATTTAACAAAAGGATCTAGTGTATTGATTTTTTCATGAAAAGAATTTAGTTGCCTTTCAGTTCCTGTCCATAGAATTATTATATCATCAACGTACCTATACCAATATAAAAGGTTGTTTGATTTACACTTTTCAAAGATTCGTTTTTCAAGATGATCCATATAAATATCCGCAAGCAAAGGAGACAGCGGTGAACCCATGGCTACCCCTGGCTGAGTATAATATTTACCTTCAAATAGAAAATAGTTTTGATCCATACAAACAGACATTAGACTACACAGCTCATCCTTCTCAAAAACATCGAGACCCGACCCATGGATAAGCCCATTAACCACATCTTTGCAGCTAGCTACATCGATATTGGTAAACAGACTAACCACATCAAAGGAAGCAAGTTTGGCATTCGGAGGCGCCTGAATGTCACTAATTTTAGAAACCAAATCGTATGAATTTTGAACAGTATTACGGGGCCGAAAATTGATTTTATTTCTAAACAATGAATTTAACTTTTTGGCTAATTTGTAAGCGGGGGCACCAATATAAGACACAACTGGTCTCATCGGTGCCCCTACTTTATGAATTTTTGGAAGACATGATAACCTAGGAGCATGAGGATTCATTTCCACAAGGCTTGGTTTGTACATACGTTTAAGAATATTTTCTGAGCTGTTTACTACTCTACGGATTAATTTCTGATAGTTAGCCGTTGGATCTGATTGGAGAGCTATGCAGTTATTGTCATTTAAGAACTTAAGCGTTTTGTCAATGTAATCTTGCTTAGTAAGAATAACTGTTGTATTGCCTTTATCTGCTTTAAGAGCTACAATCTTCTTGTTGTTGAACTTCTTCTTCAAGTCGGCCGCCAGTCTTTCCTCTGGTCCCGGTGGGATCTTGGGCGCCTTCTTCATTTCCTCAGCGCACAACGCCTTCGTCACGTAGGGTCCATCGGAAGCTTCAATGGAGAAAGCTAGGTCCCTTGATGATGGAGCCCCGAGCGAGACGATGGGGTTGTGCTTCAGTCCCTTCTCAAGAAGGGATACTTCTGCCGATGAAAAGGTGACATTCGACAGGTTCTCCACTTTCTTGAAGAAGGTCCCTGACGGAGGTGAGGCCAGGGGAGTTGGCGTCTGGTTCTTCCGGAGTTCGCCAAGCTTGCGAAGTAGACAGGCTTTCTTCTTCAGTCCTTTCTGCCAGGCAACGTCGATGGCATGCCGATCGATAAGGTCCCATTCCTTGGCATCGTATGAGACGGAGAGTTCCTGAAACATATAATACATCTTCTCCCTGGCAGAATCTCGAACACCGTACCAATGGTGGAGCTCACTCTTAACGAGCTTGAGTTGAGCCTCCTTGATAATACGGGTCGCAGCACTTGAAGAATGCTTGCACTGTATATGAACGTAATTTGGAATGAGTCGATTGGATATGCATTGTTGATTGAACCAAATGTTCCTCTCTGCAATAGATATACGTATCTTCAGTTTGATGAACCAACTCGCGATTTCTGCTCGACTTGCAGTACTGATACGAATAAAATCACTCGCGATGAGATTGTGGAAAACCATTTTAATAAAAACGGAGTTGAGTAGAATGTTGTCTATTTCCACGAAAATAATGAGTTACAAGTTAAATCGATTTCGACGGTTAGGTCATCATCAGTAACAAACAATAACTGAAGGTACATCACAAAGAGCATAGCTTATATAGGTACAAGTGAAAGGGAGCTTGAATCCCATTGGTCGTGAAAGTGAAAGTCATACCCAATCAGATAAGTGAAAGGAGAATCCTATTGGCTCAGAGAAGTGAAGGGACCTGGGAGGATCTTCAAATGCCAATCAAGGCAGACAAAGTGAAAGGGGGCTCAAACATTGGTGAGGGTTACATTGTGAAGGGGAGACCAAGCTATTGCAAGAAGGAACCTATCAATGGTGAAACATGTTGAGGGACCACCTCATTCAGACATTTACCAGACCTATCACTCTTAAGAATCTCGAACTTTTCAAGCACATCCAACATACCTCCCTTCGGGCAAAAATGAGGAAATTCTATGTACTGTCCGTTTGTTAGATCAAAACTGAAGTTATGATTGGATTCTCTCAGGTGATTCGCAAAAGCAGAATCACCTTTGCTATCCCTGAAATCCTTCTCATGCTCTTTTATTCTTTCCTTAAATTTCCTACCAGTTTGACCACAATACTCAAGCCCACAAGAACATTTCAGCTTATAAACCCCACTTTTATCTTGAACGCTATTTTATCTTGAACCCTCCGTCAGGGACCTTCTTCAAGAAAGTGGAGAACCTGTCGAATGTCACCTTTTCATCGGCAGAAGTATCCCTTCTTGAGAAGGGACTGAAGCACAACCCCATCGTCTCGCTCGGGGCTCCATCATCAAGGGACCTAGCTTTCTCCATTGAAGCTTCCGATGGACCCTACGTGACGAAGGCGTTGTGCGCTGAGGAAATGAAGAAGGCGCCCAAGATCCCACCGGGACCAGAGGAAAGACTGGCGGCCGACTTGAAGAAGAAGTTCAACAACAAGAAGATTGTAGCTCTTAAAGCAGATAAAGGCAATACAACAGTTATTCTTACTAAGCAAGATTACATTGACAAAACGCTTAAGTTCTTAAATGACAATAACTGCATAGCTCTCCAATCAGATCCAACGGCTAACTATCAGAAATTAATCCGTAGAGTAGTAAACAGCTCAGAAAATATTCTTAAACGTATGTACAAACCAAGCCTTGTGGAAATGAATCCTCATGCTCCTAGGTTATCATGTCTTCCAAAAATTCATAAAGTAGGGGCACCGATGAGACCAGTTGTGTCTTATATTGGTGCCCCCGCTTACAAATTAGCCAAAAAGTTAAATTCATTGTTTAGAAATAAAATCAATTTTCGGCCCCGTAATACTGTTCAAAATTCATACGATTTGGTTTCTAAAATTAGTGACATTCAGGCGCCTCCGAATGCCAAACTTGCTTCCTTTGATGTGGTTAGTCTGTTTACCAATATCGATGTAGCTAGCTGCAAAGATGTGGTTAATGGGCTTATCCATGGGTCGGGTCTCGATGTTTTTGAGAAGGATGAGCTGTGTAGTCTAATGTCTGTTTGTATGGATCAAAACTATTTTCTATTTGAAGGTAAATATTATACTCAGCCAGGGGTAGCCATGGGTTCACCGCTGTCTCCTTTGCTTGCGGATATTTATATGGATCATCTTGAAAAACGAATCTTTGAAAAGTGTAAATCAAACAACCTTTTATATTGGTATAGGTACGTTGATGATATAATAATTCTATGGACAGGAACTGAAAGGCAACTAAATTCTTTTCATGAAAAAATCAATACACTAGATCCTTTTGTTAAATTCACTCTTGAACTAGGTGGAAATAAGCTTAATTTTCTTGATCTGTCCATCTCATTGATTAACAGAAAACATGATTTCTCCATTTATAGAAAAGATACCTACAGTGATATCACTATTCATAGTACATCAAATCATCCCTTAGTTCATAAACATGCTGCTTTCCATAGTATGATCAATAGAGCTTTGTCAATACCAATGAGTGATCAAAATGTATCTAAAGAAAAAACAATTATCAAGAGTATAGCCGCAAGCAATGGATATGGAGGATGTCTCATTGATTCCATATGGAACAAGGTTCTTAGGAAAAAGTGTAGAGACGGGGTTTCTAATTTGGCTAGAGAAGTTGTATTAGAAGAGAAAAAGTGGATAAGTATACCTTATTATGGAAAGATTTCTGACAAAATTGGCAAAATGTTATCATCTAGAGGTTTCAAAGTAGGGTTTAAAAATAAAAATAATCTTAAAGCTTCGTTGGGTTCTGTTAAAGATAAAATTAGCGTTCAAGATAAAAGTGGGGTTTATAAGCTGAAATGTTCTTGTGGGCTTGAGTATTGTGGTCAAACTGGTAGGAAATTTAAGGAAAGAATAAAAGAGCATGAGAAGGATTTCAGGGATAGCAAAGGTGATTCTGCTTTTGCGAATCACCTGAGAGAATCCAATCATAACTTCAGTTTTGATCTAACAAACGGACAGTACATAGAATTTCCTCATTTTTGCCCGAAGGGAGGTATGTTGGATGTGCTTGAAAAGTTCGAGATTCTTAAGAGTGATAGGTCTGGTAAATGTCTGAATGAGGTGGTCCCTCAACATGTTTCACCATTGATAGGTTCCTTCTTGCAATAGCTTGGTCTCCCCTTCACAATGTAACCCTCACCAATGTTTGAGCCCCCTTTCACTTTGTCTGCCTTGATTGGCATTTGAAGATCCTCCCAGGTCCCTTCACTTCTCTGAGCCAATAGGATTCTCCTTTCACTTATCTGATTGGGTATGACTTTCACTTTCACGACCAATGGGATTCAAGCTCCCTTTCACTTGTACCTATATAAGCTATGCTCTTTGTGATGTACCTTCAGTTATTGTTTGTTACTGATGATGACCTAACCGTCGAAATCGATTTAACTTGTAACTCATTATTTTCGTGGAAATAGACAACATTCTACTCAACTCCGTTTTTATGACTTCTAGCTTTAATTTTCTCCAATGCCTTGTAAATCAGGCTTTTTATCCAGACTTAATGGAGCATCCCGTTCCTTATAGTGCACCATTCGTGTCTTGAGTCTAAATATATTGGTAATTTGAAATGTTTATTCTCATGTTGTCGTTCCTTGATTTAACTCGGTCAAATTTTCAGCGTCGTTGCATCAGTTATGAAAAATCTGGAGAAACACCTGTCTCCAGTGATTCCTCCTCCCTTGTCTGTGGAATTTCTCAACGATTGCCTTGAAAAAGTCATCAAGTACGTGACTGAAACTTCGGAGCTAGTTCCAGAATGCTGCTGCAAACTGGTCGGTGCTGGTAAGACTACTTGTCATCGTTTTCGTATTCTTAATGAGGAATTTCACCGAATTCTGTTTGTATTTTTCCTGAATAGTTAATGGTGTGGGATAGATGAAAATCGGGCTGATTTCGGAAAATAAGTCTCCTGTTATTTTTGGGAGACAATCAAAATTTTGACGTGATAACGTCTTATAAATTGGTTTACCGGGAGACACTTAAAGAAACTGCGTTACGCTCCGCTCACGGAGGGGGTGCAGCTCGGCGCTCCCTAAAGGCGGGCGGCCCCTCCCCTTCCCCGGCGCTCACAAAAGCGGGAGCGCCCCGCCCCCCTTCCCTGGCACTCACTCCCCCCCCACCCATGGGAAATACCTACTACCTACGGGAAATACCTACTCTGTGCAACTTGACAAAGAATTTTATTTTATCCTTCTTCCTACTATACGAATGAATATTAACATTAAAATTATTTTACCACTCAAAGTCGTTGTCACGTAAAACTTTCGCCCGTATACCGACTTTACAGGCAACAACACAGGGTTTTTTGATTCCAAAACTAACCGGGAAAACGGACATGAAGCGGGAACGCTCGCTGATTGGGCTGTTCGGATCACTGTCTCCTCCCAGTGTTGCCCATTGGGACGATGAAATCGTGTTTTCTAAGAGAAAAGTTATCAAACAAAAACAGGGGAAACCTAATTTTCCCCATCTTGCTTTTTCTATTTTTTTCTTCAGTTTTTCGATTTCGAACTTTACTGTTTCGTGAAATTTTACATCTGGGGACTATAGATTTCTCGATCTCAGCGCTTCAAGCGGCCATAAATGAACTATTCCAGGATGACGTCATTTTCCCGCGTTTTTTAAACATTCGTATTTTCTAAACTGTTTTGTTTATTAGTAAATTAGGAAGTTCGGGCTGAAAGTTTGCCTTAGGGGGTTTTTCGAGGTGCTGAATCCGATTTTGGGGTCAAAAATAGGATATTCCAACATGGTGAAATTCCTCATTGCGGACAGAGGCAACTAGTGTGCTAGTTGAGTACAACTTCCCTTCACGAATTTCACTAACTTTACTTTACTTTTTATTTACTTACTGCATAGGACTTTGTTAGCCTGATCATTTTGGATCCCTGTTAACATGACGAACCTTGATTTTCAGGCAATAAATGCGCCAAGTACATCGTCGCTATTCTCGGCAATAACGTCCAAAAGGCTGAAGTTCTAATGGAGTTTCTTTACATGCAGTTTCGTTTGGTCGACTCTTCTACTACCTTCAACGCTACTCATTTCAGTCTAATTGCAAAGGTATGATTTCAATTTCGTTCTACTACTTACCTATAATTTTTCCTACCAGTGTTTCGGCTCTTTCAATATCTTATCAAGTAAATCTTGGATCATTGAAGGATAGGTATGCATTTTAACATGGAACTTTTTTTCAACTTTTCTTTCAATCTTGAACAGTGAAACCAATGCTTCCGCTACTTTAAAAATCGGAAGCAAAAATCTTAAAAAATAAAGTACTGATGAAATCAAGGGGTTAAGAAAACTGTAATAGGAACTTTTTGTTGGAAATTAGTTGTCGAATCGATCATTTATAATGCGGTGTATTTTGAGAAAAAACGAACGCAAGAATTCCCGAGTTAGTTCTAAACATTCAAATTATTGAGATGACAAGATTCCTTCCAGACCTCAAACGCGTACCTCACCATCAAAAAGTTATTGAAATGATGTGATAGAATTACTTCAACATGACAAAGTCACATCAATATTATTCGGAAAGTATGTACTTCGAATTATCATTAAATCATTAAATGTGTTTTTCTCCTAATTTTCCATGACGATGTTTCCCTTTTCATTGCAGATCGTCAGCTGTGTTGATGAATCCGTAACAACTGGATTCGTGGATGTTTTGCTTTGTCCAGAATCCATCGTTCTGAAGGCCCGCCTTGACAGCTATTGCGGTAAAATTGAGCTGATCTATAGATCTTTGTTGAAGAATAAGAACGTACATGTGCTCATTCGGTCGTACGCGTAAGTTGGTGAAAATGATGTATTTTATATAATAATGTTATCTTCCATCCAATTTCTTATTCTGTAAGTTGTTTAGCGGTTGCGTATGTATGCTAAAGTCACATCTACCTATTTGCAGTCATATAATCGGAGATTTGGATGCTGCGTTGAGATCTCTCAAAGCTGACTTGCCTCCACTGAGGGAATTCGGTGATGATAATCCTCATTTGCTGACGGTGTACCCTGAAGAAGAGGTACAGGAAATCATCCTGTTCATCTTGAGAGCTTTCAAAGAACTGGGTTAGTCGATTGTTTTTAAATGACTTGCCACTCAGAGCGAAATTGTTGCCGATGAGGGATTTTCAATATCTTGAATTAATTTCTTGCTTTCTTCAGCTGTTGATAGGAATCCAGCTACGCCTCTCTTCACTCTGAAACCAACATTGTTTGAAGTGCTGGCTCTGAGAATGCCTATTGTCGTCGAGGCTTGCAGTTATCCTAGACTTCATCTTGCTTACTTGAAACTTCTCAGAGATCACTGTATCACGTAAGCATTTTTCAACCGCTGCTACTTTGGTTTACCTCAGCTCGATTATCATTGGTCGGATATCCTTAAGAAATCCGCTAAAATTTCTATTCGAGTGACAATGGTCTTTGATGATCGTATATGCTCACGATAAGGTAAGCTGCAGTTCACCCGCGTTATACAGGGTGTTTCACGAAAAGGTTACACCCCCCTTCATTTTCGCAAAATACAGCGTAAAAAAATCCGATCATCGCAATTCTTCATGATTTTTTGTGAGGATCTCAGGAAAAATACTTTTGCGCAAAAAAGTTGCGCGGAATCGTGCGCAATTGACACTAACTTCATTTTTTTCAAATGGAACCCCCTTTTTTATTACAGATTCGGATTCTACGTGAAATTTCATGAAAAATTCATACCCACATCGATTTGTTATATTGCGGGCAACCTGGCTTTTTGAACGCTCTAAGTTGCGCAACTCCACAATTGCGCAAAAATTAGGTTTTGGAGAACCCTAAGTGTGGCACATGTTTTTTCATAATTTTTTAACGCTGAATCACAGGGTGTCATCCGTTTTGAGAAAAACCAAGATTTAAGAGGAAAAATTAACATTTCTTTCACGAAAACATCAGTTTTGAGGTCGAAATCATGTTTATTTTTTATTTTCTCACCTCCTTTTGAACCACGGGCTTGGGGCCGTCTACGGTGGAGTTAAAAATAACAACTGACAGCATGATCATGCTTGAACTGAATAAAATTACCTAAAAACTCATAACGATTTAAAAAGAGCGATTTTTTCACTAAAAGCAACCGAATTTTTGGCCGCTATTTTGAAAAATTCTAGTCAAATTGAAAAACGGATGTCACCATGTGATTTAGCGTTAAAAAATAATGAAAAAACATGTGCCACACTAAGTGTTGTATCTGCAACCACCACCCTCCAAGATAACACTGGTCTAATCAGTATTAAAAGTGATAAGTTGAAAGAAGCACGTTGTCCGTTCTTTTCGAAATCCCAGATTGGATTAAGTATTTAGTTTCGGTGTTCAAATTAATACCTAAAACTAACATTTGGCGACGGGAAAAAGTGAATGTGGAGTTGGTGCGCATTTTCGGACGATTTCTTTGCCCAACCCATTCGAGACGACCCATTCGACGTCAACATGGTTATCGGTAATCCACCGACATTTGATCATTCCGCCTCGGATTACAAAGTTTTCAAGAGTCAACTTTTGAGTTTTATCGTAATTAACGATGTCACGGCCGGGAAAAAGAAAGCCCTGCTTTTGACTTGTTTATCGCAGTCGACTTATCTGTTGTTGAATAGTTTGTGTGTACCGGCGGCACCTGATGATGACAACGTCTCGTTCGATAATCTCATTAGTCTCATGGATGCTCATTTCAAACCTGTATCCGCATATTTCGCTGCTCGAAATGATTTTTATACAGCTCGTAGACAAACTAATGAGTCGATACAACAATGGGCTGCGCGTATTCGTGATTTAGCGGGGAAATGTTCGTTTGGTGCGGAACTGTCAACGGTAATGAGAGATATTTTCGCAGTTGGTTTAGGGCCAGGCTCGTTGCGGGATCGCATTTTTGAGGAAGATGCCTCCAAAGCAACAGTGACCATGTCAACCCTTTGTGAAATTGCGTTGACCAAGGACTTCACCACGAAATACAAACAACAAGCAGGTCAGTCAATAAAAGTGGAACCTGAGGAACATTTCTACACGCCAAAAACTGCGAATACCAAGAAAAAACGGCGTTCAAAGAAATCTCACAGCTCCGATTTTTCGACGACCGAGAAATCGATTTCGCAAAAACCTTGTCGGCACTGTGGTCGACAAAACCACGTAAGCACTGCCTGTAAATACAAGGATTACACTTGCCATAAATGTAAAGTTAAAGGACATTTAGCACCTGTGTGTAAAACCCGATCAAACCATTCAAATCAATTTTTAGGGGAAGTCAACGAGCAGATTGATGAATTTAACCTAAGCGAATCATTCTTTTGCCTGCAGGATAGTGAGACAGATCGGAATGGAATTTTTACGAGAAATTTAAACATTGACGGCCAAAACCATAAGTTCCAAATTGACACTGGGGCCGCTCAAAATGTGATTTCTGAGAATTATTATCGTAAACATTTCTCATCTTACGACCTAGTAGGTAATGATATCGCTCTAACAGATTATATCGGACAGAAAATTGTCCCAATTGGTAAAATTCAACTGACTACGGAATTTCAAGGTAATGCACATGAGTTGTGGTTTTATGTGATCAGGAGAGGGGGTCCACCCCTGCTTGGACGAAATGGACTTCGAATTTTGGATAGACCTAATGACCTTCTTTCTTTGGGAACTTCTTCCTCGTCCAATGTACCACCTCAAGTTAGGGAGATCGTACAGAAGTTTCCAACAGTGTTTGAACCTACAGTCGGTTCTTTCAATGGACCTAGGATCACGCTGAAGGTAAAAGAGGGAACAACTCCAAAGTTTTGTAAGTCGCGTACGCTGCCAATCGCCTTGAAAGCTAAGGTGGAAGCGGAACTCTCTCGACTGATGGATGCTGGAATTCTGGAACCAGTGGACCATTCGGAATGGGCAACACCAGTGGTACCTGTGTTGAAAAGCGATGGATCTGTACGAGTATGTGGAGATTTTCGGATGACCTTAAATCCAGTCTTGCAGCAAATGGATTACAATCTACCAAGGATAGATCATATTTGCGCTAACTTTGGAGGAGCTACGGTCTTTTCCAAAATTGATCTTAAAGACGCTTATCAGCAACTTGTCCTAGATGAACAATCTGCAAAACTGACGTGCATCAATACCTCACTGGGTCTGCTAAAATACACCAGACTCTGTTTTGGTATTTCTGTGGCACCTTCTGAGTTCCAGAAAGTCATGGACAAACTGCTACGTGGAATCAAGGGGGTCGGGGCACTTCTTGACGATATCTATGTGACAGGCAAGACGTTAGAAGAGCACAATGCCAGACTTCACAAGGTACTAAAAATTCTGCAGGATTCAAATTTGCGTGTAAAATTGAATAAATGCAAATTTACTCAGAAATCCATAGAGTACCTTGGGCATCGATTCGATGCTGAAGGCCTGCATCCGCTTGACCATCACGTAGAAGCCATCAAAAATGCTCCTATACCACAGAACACAACCATGCTCAAATCTTTCCTTGGCATGGTAACATTCTACCTTAAATTTGTGAAGAATGCGGCGAGCATCCTCCAACCTCTATACTCTTTGCTTAAGAAAGACCAAAAGTGGGTTTGGACTAAGAAACAGCAGGAGTCATTTGAGAAGATCAAACAATATCTCATGTCAGACCCTGTTCTGACTCATTTCGACCCTGATCTACCTCTGAAGCTGGTGGTAGATGCTTCAGGAACTGCGGTGGGAGCCATACTGGTTCATGTATTGGCGGATGGAAGAGAAAGGCCAATTGCCTATGCGTCCAAGATGTTGAGCGAAGCCCAGAAACGATACCCGCAGATAGAACGAGAAGCATGGAGTATCGTATTTGGTGTCTCTAGGTTCAAAGATTACCTATTTGGTCGGAAGTTCATGTTGACGACTGACCATCGCCCACTACTACACATCTTTGGAGAGAAGAAGGGTTTGCCTATATTTGCTGCAAACCGACTCCAGAGATGGGCCTACTTGTTGTCCAACTTTAATTATTCATTGACTTGTGTGAGATCAGAAGAGAATACGGCCGACTTCCTTTCACGAATTGATACCTCTGGACCACCTATCAAGGATGCTGAGAGCAGAGTCTCGTATATCAACTTCATTCATGAGGATTATCCTTACAGAATCAATTGGAAAGAAGTCAGACGGCTCACACGAACAGATCTTGTTATGGCAAAGGTAGTAGAAAGAATCAGTAAAGGGGAAACCTTGCCAACACATGATGACTCACTCACCGCATTTCGGCGCAGAGAACAGGAGCTCACAGTAGACCATGAATGTCTCATGTGGGGTTATCGAGTGGTTATACCAACTAAACTGCGCAAGGCAGTTTTGGATCAGCTCCACAGGAACCATCTCGGTATCACGAAGATGAAAGCGCTCGCAAGATCGTACTTTTGGTGGCCACAAATAGACCAACAGATTGAGTCGTTGGCTGGAGCTTGCAGTACCTGCAACGAATTCCGCAACAAACCGCCAAAATCCACACTTAAGCCCTGGACGTGGCCTAAGACTGCATGGACCAGACTGCATGTAGACTTCCTTGGGCCAATGAGACAGAATATCTTTGCCCTAGTCATACAAGACGCAACCAGTAAATGGATCGAAGCTTTTCTGGTTCGATCTCAGACAGCTTCTATCACTATTGACAAACTTACAGAAATTTTCGCACGGTTTGGCATTCCACGGTCCATTTCAACAGATGGAGCAAAATGCTTCACAGGGTCTGAATTTTCCACCTTCCTTCAACGCCTAGGAATACATCATTTGGTAGGGGCGCCATTTCATCCCCAATCAAATGGAGCAGCAGAGTCAGCTGTGAAGATTGTGAAGCGATGTATGCAGAAAGCACTCGCGGAGCAAGTGCCACTCAACCAAGCTCTACATCAATTTCTCCTCCTTCATAGGAACTCTGAACACCCAGCATTAGGTGACTCACCTGCAAATTTGTTGTTGAAGCGAAGGGTGAGAACAGTTTTCGATCAACTCTTACCATCATCTGAAGAGGAAGTAGAAAACTACCAGCAGAAGATGATTGAGCGAGGAGGACGTCGAACATTGAATCTCGCTCCCAATCAACCAGTTTGGGCGAAGGATTACCGTCAAGGAACTCCCAAATGGTGCAAATGTTTGGTATCTAAAGTCTTGGGTGACCAAACCTATGAAGTTCTAACTCCGGATGGACTGACTTGGAGGCGTCATGTGGACCAGTTGTGGTCAGCAGTGGAAACGGAAGAAGAGGATAGCCCATCACATACCCAAACTGATCGGATGGCAGCTGAAGAAACTGTCATACAGCCCTCTACTCCTCAACAGACCCCACAAAGGCCCTCTACCATCAATCAACAGGCTTGGTCTGCTCCTCCAGCTCCCCAAAGAGCGTCAGTTGCTCCTCGAATCAGTCGTAACAGTATGACTTCTACAATTACCGAAACGTCACCATTTAAAGGTTTTGATGTCTCTTCATCTACTCTCCAAAATGGTACACCTTCTCCATCAAGACCTACTCCTCAGATACCCTCTACCCCTCGTAGACCAAAGAGGATGGTGAAACCTATTGATCGTCTAACCTACAAGTAATGAAGTTCAAAATGAAGTACTATGAAGGACATTTAATTATTTTTCAAACAGTTTTATATTATTTTTATATTGTCAAAATACTACTTTAAGGGGGGAGGAGTGTTGT
Source organism: Apolygus lucorum (assembly GCA_009739505.2). NCBI lineage: Eukaryota > Metazoa > Arthropoda > Insecta > Hemiptera > Miridae > Apolygus > Apolygus lucorum. Next base: position 18,658,283 of record CM019169.2, on the reverse strand, counting down.
ATCTGCAACCACCACCCTCCAAGATAACACTGGTCTAATCAGTATTAAAAGTGATAAGTTGAAAGAAGCACGTTGTCCGTTCTTTTCGAAATCCCAGATTGGATTAAGTATTTAGTTTCGGTGTTCAAATTAATACCTAAAACTAACACTAAGGTTTCTCCAAAATCTAATTTTTGTGCAATTGTGGAGTTGCGCAACTAAGAGCGTTCAAAAAGCCAGGTTGCGCGCAATAAAACAAATCGATTCGGGTATGAATTTCTCATGAAATTTGACGTAGAATCCGAATCTGTAATAAAAAAGTGGGGGTTCCATTTGAAAAAATGAAGTTAGTGTCAATTGCGCACGATTCCGCGCAACTTTTTTGCGCAAAAGTATTTTTCCAGAAATCCTCACAAAAAATCACGAAGAATTGCGTTGGTTGGAATTTTTTACGCTGTATTTTGCGAAAATGAAGGGGGGTGTAACCTTTTCGTGAAACACCCTGTATACTACTAATTTGCATCACTAATTGCCTCTTAAAGTTTTTTTACTCAACTAAAAATCCGCCTTTTTTTACTTTTAAGATTTTTTCGAAAAAAGCGCTACCTACAGGCGGGCGCTATGCTCCCCCACCCACCCCCTCGTCAAACTTTGGATGCTCTTGTCATCAATTTCGTTTAAAAAATTCACATTTTTCCGCGTCCTGACACAAATTTCTTCCCTAAATTCGAGTGTAAAGTTTTTTGATACACCATTCAAAATCTGACATTCTAGCGCATTTTTAAAGCTACACATATGTAATCACACGCTGGATTGCAGAAGCTTGAGAACGTTTGAAAAAAGTTTATTTTTGACGTGATAACGTCTTATAAATTGGTTTACCGGGACACTTCAAGAAACTGCGTTACGCTCCGCTCACAGAGGGGGTGCAGCTCGGCGCTCCCTAAAGGCGGGCGGCCCCTCCCCCTTCCCCTCCCCTTCCACTCACAAAAGCGGGAGCGCCCCGCCCCCCTTCCCTGGCACTCACTCCCCCCCCACCCATGGGAAATACCTACTACCTACGGGAAATACCTACTCTGTGCAACTTGACAAAGAATTTTATTTTATCCTTCTTCCTACTATACGAATGAATATTAACATTAAAATTATTTTACCACTCAAAGTCGTTGTCACGTAAAACTTTCGCCCGTATACCGACTTTACAGGCAACAACACAGGGTTTTTATAAAGATCCTAAATTTTGTCTTTAGAGCGTTTTTGCCAATTTAATGTGAGCAATAAAATTTCGTTTGATACTAAAAAGATTGGAAATTCAATCCTTTTTCCAACTGTATAATCAAATTTGAAGTTGAAATTCTGTAATTGAGGGAGTAAAAGTCGTTTTACTGAAACAAGATCGAAAAAATCTTACAAGTGAAAAAACGTCTGCCAAGTGGGTGTGGTACATAGCTTCCTCGTATCCATAACCCGGTTACATAGATGATCCGATGTGTAGTAGTGAATCTCAAAACACCAATCTCTAAGTACCTTTCACTACCCTCATAGGGGACCGTCTACACGCTAATCTGGACAATTCTAGAAAATTTCATCAAATTCGGGTGAAAAATGTAAGTGATTGGATCAAAAAAATGCTTAGCCTCAGCTGGGATTCGAACCCGGGACCCCTGGGGGACAGTTCTATGCGCTACCTCTGACCTATTGAGGCCTAGGGATGCAATGAATAGGATTTGAGATTCTCACTTTCATTGAAATCGTATAGTCATGCGCGGTACAAGGAATTCATGACAGACAGACAGACACGGAACCAAAATTGTTCAGAAAGGTCTAAAACGCAAAACGCGAGTGAAAATTTTGATTTTGGAGAACTTTTTTTTCGTCCTTGAAAAGTGAAAACAAAGCTTCCGCTACCTTGGTAGACTCGGAAGCAAAAGTCGGATTTTTGGTTGATTAAAAAAATGCAATGTTGCAAAGTAGTTGTAGATTACGTGGGAGAAGGAAGTACTGCGCACCTTATCGTGCTCACTCTGTATTTTGATATCGAAGGTCATCAACGTGTCATACTGTCACCACATTTAAACATTCTCGTACGTTATTATGATTCTTGATGATGATTGAGCTGCTTCTTACAAAAATATGAACATCTCTATTCATTTAAAATTAATTTTCAGGCACGACTATTTCACCGAAGCCGTCCATATGATGGAATTCGCTGCCTCTCAAACACAAACGCTGGCAGAAGCTTTGGGCGTCCCCACTCTGATCGAACCTCCATGCCTGTCAAAAAGACATTACCTTTCAACTATTATAGACCTGTTGAACCAGAATCTGGCAACGGTAGGTACCTATAGTATATTACGATGTAGTACAGGGTGTTTACAGAAGAATATCGGAGTTTCGAGATTCTTTATTCAAAAACGTATTCAACGTAGAAAACTTGAAAAACATTTCGACCTCAAAACTGATGTTTTCGTGAAAGAAATGTTAATTTTTCCTCTTAAATCTTGGTTTTTCTCAAAACGGATGACACCCTGTGATTCAGCGTTAAAAAATGATGAAAAATCAATTTTGAATCATCGGTTGAAATGAAGATAAAGAAGAAACCTTTTAGAGAAGAACCTTTTAGAAATCAATTTAACTTCGTAAGTTAAGTATTTAGAAGAACTTAATCGGAAGGAATCGGTGGCTACAGCTTTCGTACAAGTACGCAACCAGGAGAGACATTTTATTTCTTTGCGCCCCCTTTCCCCTTCATATTTCCCCTTCGCGTAACGCTCCCCGCGGTGCGTGACGGTTTTTCATTTATGTGCCATAGTAAAGACATAAAATGTCAATTTGGAAATAAAAGGTTAGGTTCCATAGTTTTTTTTGGGTGGTCTAGTCACAGATGTTCGATATGTTCACCGCTGGAAAGAATCTCATCGGCACGATTAAAGGTCCGGCGACACTGCGGCCTGACCAGACCTGGCCTGACTGAACCTATTCAGGACCCTCCAATCAGAACCCCAGAAGCGAAAGGAGCCATGTCAAACAGATTACTGCTCCTTGATCTTGAGTCTGAATCAGATTTCGAATTAGAATTTGATGTTTTAACAAGTTCGTTTTGTGTCAAAGATGAAAATTATGATACAAAGGATTTTGGCTGGGGTCAGTCACCTCTAAGGGGTGCAAAATAGGGGCTCGATGTAAAGGTATTATTTTTTTCACCAAATAAAATAGTATTGCATTTTTAGAATCGAATTAGACCACCCAGACTCTGTATAACACATAGGCCCGTATTCACAAACATCACCAAAGTGAAACTTGAAGTCGCTCTTCCGAAAGTGATACTTTAGGCCAAAGTGAAACTTGAGGAGAAATCGCTATTCACAATCGTTTTTAGTGTAGCTGCTCTTAGTTCAGCTTTAGGTTCAACTGATAAGGAAATGGAAGGAAAACTGATAAGTTTTCCATTTAAATCCGAACGCAAAAACTTCATAAAACGGCTGTCGAAGCAAGCAAAATAGACGTAGGTACTTCTCGTCAAAAGCTGCATGAGGGCCAGTTAAGTGTGGTAGGAGCCAAACTTACCCGGAGAGTGTAACTTGACGAAAGTTCAGCTTCAGTAAAGAGCGGCTAAAGAGACACTTCTTCCAAAGTTTGGTACGTGAATAGCGTTTTCTCTGAAGTACGGCTCTAAGTGGAGCTTTCAAGCTTCACTTAGTAAAAAGCCCCACTTAGTGCAGTTTGTAAATACGGCTGATAGTTCGCTCCCCGGATTGTACTTTGATAAATCAGAAACACGAGTGTGAATCGCAAAAGAGGCCTCCGTTCAAATTTTATCTGAACAAATTACGATCGTTGTTCGTACTCAGTTCGTCTTTGAGTTGTGTACCTACTCAGTTTTGCGTACTTAGCAAACAGTAATCAAATAATGTAACGTAGGCACCCAAGGCACTCTTTATGTTTTCGAATTTAGCGTGAAGCGTTTTTTTCTTCAAAATAAACTTGATTGTGAAGCGAAAATATGGTTAGTACCGTAGTGGTAAAGGCGAAGCTGTGTTCTTTGAGGGTGAGTGATCTCTACTGAAAAATAATAAACCTTTGTGTAATAATTTGCAGCGTTTTTTTATTGGATTTTCGGATTTTATAAAGCTACATTGAATTGTAAACCATCAAATTTCGAAGGAGTTATAATTTTTTCTTCTTGCTCGATTCCAAAAGATTTCTAATGAAAATAATAAACTAAAAGTTTGTGGTTGTCTCCATAAACTAGTGATATATCACAATTTGGGGAATTTAGGACACTTCTGAAAAGGTGCTACCTATTGAGTGAACAACACAGAGAGTATCACAGTCTTGAACAAAAGAAAAAAGTGTCAAAAGTCAAAACATGGTGGTTTTATGGTTGTTGTGCCTGTGACGCGTACTGAGGTAGGTGCGAGGGGCTCGATATCTGGTGAGAAGGGGACCTGACTACGGCTCCACTGGGCTGAAAGCTGAATGTGGGAGCCCGAGAAGCGTTCTGATTGGTGAAGCTCCAGGACGTAGTTATAGCGGAAAGCAACAGATCGCGTTCATGATCACTTGTTCCCAACCTCATCACAACAAGTCACCTTATTTATCACATATTTTTCTCCTTGGTGCATTACCGGCTGCATCTAAGTAATTAATTTGATAACATTCAGTTATATCCGCGATATGTACGAAACAATCGAGCGATTTTCAATAATACACCGGGTTTCAAACGTTTCTTTGGGTGGCAGTTGTCAATCAGTTGTCTCGATTGGTTTTTCCAAGTAATTTTTGTAAATCTAAATGATGATGAAACGAAAAGTTATCGATTTCTGGTCATTCGAAAGGATTTGAAAAGAAGCGGTATGAAGTGTGGCGCCTCCCCCTCCCCACCACTTCCGTAGTAGTTCCTCAATCCTAGCTGAAAGTAGATGGCGCAACTGAGGCAGCCTCAAAAATGCTTGCACACCATTTTAACGTTGGCTTTCTTCTCTGTTAACTTGTCTCCATTACTCTGTGCTCCGGCTCCAACCCGACCAAGATGGCTTCCAAACGGAGTCAGGAAGCGGAGCCCGTCTGGTCTGCTCCTCTCCCGGCTCAGTGTTGCCGCCCCCATTTAAATACACAGGAGGGGTCCGGTCCGGTACTCAAGTCTGGTCTGGTTGGGTTGCCGTGTCGCCGCACCTTAACTCAGTTCATCCCACACTCTTGTTACCATGTCGAGGGTCACTCGGATGGCATAATTGTTAATAAATTTTTGGATTCTAGGTACGTACCTTGAAACGTAAACCAACACATGAGCCCCTGAAAAGCCAAGTGGCATAAGTCAAATTTCGGATGAAACGGAGATAAGTGCGGAAACGTAATATGAACATTCAGCTTCGTTTATTGGCCTAGTGGCATAAGTCTAGTGCTTCGAGAATAGCCCAAGAGAAGGCATCACAAGTTCGATGGGAACATAAATTTGGGAGTTTTTCAGTAAGCTGGATGCAACAAATGCTTTATCTCAAAAACAGATTTCCATGACTTATGCCACTTGGCTTTTCAGGGGCTCACATTTTGAGGAGGGTTCACTTTTTTTTTCTTGGTCGATTCCAAAGGTTCATTACCTATTGAAAAATAATATCACACAACGGTTAATTATTTTCCCGTACAGATCACCCACCTGCAAAAAAGCCAAAAGCCTTTTTTCAGATTCTGATCTCCAGTAAAACGAGCAGTCCCTAATCCAGCCTTCCATCCGAGTTAACGGTTGGAAACTCGGCAGAGGGAAGGCACTCGGGTTGAGGGGTCCAACGGTTTTAGCCGTTACCTTCGGCGGTTAGTCCTCGTCGAGAGAGGACTTATCATCTATGATATGCAAGGCTGATGCAGAGTAACGGCCGATGCAGAGTGGAAATCACAATTTCAAACTCTAAGTATAAATCACTCACCAAATTTGATGATCAGAAGAAGCTATGATATTCGCAAGAAACTGAAAAACAATACAAGAAATCACAAGAAATGGAAGCTGTAGAAGTTAAGTCTAGAAAAAAATATTATAGTGGAACATCCAGATCCTAATGCAGCACAATGCGGGCTTTCAGGTCAACGAAATTCTTGGCTAGAGGAGGTTCGAAAACAGTGTCTTTTATGTATTCCCATAGGAAGAAATCACAAGGCGTCATATCAAGTCTTCCATAGAACTTCGACCTATCTTGTCCAAGATAAAAGTCATTCAAAAACTCGCGTACGTGAAGAGGTGGTGCCCCATCTTGTTGGAATAACTAATTATTAAAATAGCCCTGTTTTTCAAATTGGGGAAATAGCCATGTTTGCAGCATTTCGAGCACTGTAACGACATCTAAACTCACCTCTTCACAAAGCACGGAGTTCGCGGGTGACGATGGATTTGCCTCCCAACATCAACGGGCGACGATGAATGGGTGCGTCCAGACAGTCATCTGTTCCTCGAGGCCCACCGTGACGAGCGCCTCCATTCCCCCCCTGTCCAAAGTTAAAGTGCTTCCTCCTTCAACTGGGTAGCATCCTCCGTTGCTCGCGCTAGTCTCCTCCTAACAGGGGCCCGTGAGATTTTGGCACCAAAAACTCTCTATTGACTCACTTTTCAGGTCAACGATGCCCGACATCTAGCGGTGGCAGGGTTAGGAAAACTACACGTTTCCATGTTTCATTCCAACTCATGTTTACTGTGCTAGGTACATTTAAAACTACCCGAGTTACGATTTTTCATAAACACCCTGTATTTTCAAGTATCTATTATGTTGGGGTTTTCTACCACTGGTGGGCTGATAGTTTGTAGGATCTTGAGGGTTGGTTGGAATGATAATTGTTCCAGGAGGCCGATGTTTCGATGTATTTGTACATTGTCCTCAGGGATTAGTAGAGCATGAGGATGTTGATGAGAGCACTTGAGCATAGGAGCATGATAATGTTTATTAGCACAGAGTGCCGCTTAGCGTGCGAATAAGGGTTCTTCCTAGTAGCCTTAAAAACGTACAAAAATCTACTCTTGCTTTGATTTTTGCTTCCGAGTCTACCAAGGTAGCGGAAGCTTTGTTTTCACTTTTCAAGGACGAAAAAAAAGTTCTCCAAAATCAAAATTTACACTCGCGTTTTGCGTTTTAGACCTTTCTGAACAATTTTGGTTCCGTGTCTGTGTGTCTGTCTTGAATTCCTTGTAACGGGCATAACTATTCGAAGTTATTGTCCGATTTCTATGAAATTTTCAGGGATTGTGCGGGTTGGTGTGTAGATGGTCCCCTATGAAAATCATCATCCCCGGACTGATAGAAGAGACTGCGCATGCGCAAACGTGAATTCCTTGTAACGGCCATAACTTCTACATTTTCCATCCGATTTTAATGAAATTTTCTGGGATTGTGCGGGTTGGTGTGTAGATGGTCCCCTATGAAAATCATCATCCCCGGACTAATAGTAGCCACTGCGCATGCGCAAACGTAAAATCCTTGTAACAGCCATAACACTTACATTTTCATCCGAATTTGATGAAATTTTCTAGGATTGTCCAGATTAGCGTGTAGATGGTCCCCTATGAGGGTAGTGAAATGTACTTAGAGATTGGTGTTTTGAGATTAACTATGCATCGGATCATCTATACTATAACTCTATACTATAGTAACTCTATCTATACTATAATCGGGTTATGGATACGAGGAAGCTATGTGCCACACCCACTTGGCAGACGTTTTTTTCTACTCTCCTTGTACTAGGAGTCATATTCATTATCACTTTGCCGTATTCCTTTTTACTTGATATGCTAAATTCCCAGTTAGTGTATAACCGATTTTCAGCGGCTGGAAGCCTTGAATAAAATAATGTTGGTCGAATGGACCCACGAAATCCTGGTGATGTGCTTCGAGAACGGAGAGTCTTTCCACGAATCTCAAGAACTGCAAGAAATCATTTCGAATTTCTGTTTTGCGTCCGCCGACAGCCGACCGAGAATTGCAATAGTTTGCGTTCCTGTTTTGAAATACATAGCCTTCAACAAACTAATCGCTCCTACCCATCTCAACGAGGAGGTAAGTCAACATAATATGTTGTAACATATTAGTAACAATTTATGTTACATCAAGTTTTGCAGCAGGTTGGTGCTATTCAGCATCGTGACTTATCGAAATTTTCTAGGTTGAAAATCTCGTTATTATTTTGCTTCCGAGTCTACCAAGGTAGCGGAAGCTTTGTTTTCTGTGTCGGACAATAACTATACGAAGTTATTGTCCCATTTCGATGAAATTATCAGGGATTGTGCGGGTTGGTGTGTAGACGGTCCCCTATGAAAATCATCATCCCCGAACTGATAGAAGCGACTGTGCATGCGCAAACGTGAATTCCTTGTAACGGCCATAACTTCAACATTTTCCATCCGATTTTAATGAAATTATCAGGGATGTTACAAATTAGTATTTAAATGGTCCCCTATGAAAATCGCCACCTTCGGACTGATAGTAGCCACTGCGCATGGGCAAACGTGAATTTCCTCCGACAGTGCTCCGAAAGCCTTATCTCATCCCAATGGGTGGATTGGGCTTCGGAGGGCATTGGGGCCCGCGACTACCAGAACTTCCACGCCGTCCGCGTGGCAACACTGCCAACAGCGGTACGGTGTTCAAGGGGTAGTCGTGGGGTGACAGATACCCTTTGCCGTGCCTGTCGGAGTGGAAATGAACACCTGTATCATGTGGTGCAGCAGTGTCCACAAACTCATGGGGGCCGCATCCTACGTCATGATGCAGTTGCCAAGCAGATAGCAGGTGCCTTGTCATCCAGCGGCTGGGATGTTGAAAGGGAGAGATTATACCACATGCCAGGTGACCAGGGCAAGAAGCCTGACATTGTTGCCATCAAGCCCGACAGGTCTTGCATTATCCTGGATGTCCATTTTGTTAATGGCAGCATGGACATGGAGCAGATCTGGCGGGCTAAGATAAGAAAGTATGATAGAGATGATTTACGGCAAGCAGTGTCGGAGCTAAAAGGAGTGGCACCCAACAACATCAGGGTGATGGCTGCAACCTTGTCGTAGCGTGGAGTGTGGTGCGGGAAAAGTGCCACGGAGTTGCGCGAGTTGGGCATCTCAGTAGGTGTACTCCGTGGTGTCACCCGCCGCATACTGCTCGGCTCATATTTAAACTGGTGGTCATTTTATAGAGGCACTTCCCTTCATCCATCTCTCCCACCCCCACCTTCCTCATCATCCCTCATCCCTAGGGCCGGCGTCGGGTGAGTCCTGGGCGTCCTCCCCATTATATTTGTTTTATTTATTTATTTTGTTTTATGGCGTGCCCCCTCCGTCACCAAAGACATTTTGTCTTGAGGGGAGTTTAAAAAAAAACGGCCATAATTTCTACATTTTCCATCCGATTTCAATGAAATTTTCAGGGATGTTACAGAGTATTGTTAAGACAGTCCCATATGAAAATCACCACCAGACTGATAGTAGCCGCTGTGCATGCGCAAACGTGAGTTCCTTGTAACGGCCATAACTTCCACATTTTCTCCCCGATTTCGATGCAATTTTCAGGGATGTTACTGAGTAGTGTTTAGATGGTCCCCTATGAAAATCATAGAGAATGGTTTTTCATAAAGCGATTCATTCCCCTGTGAGAATCTCAAATCCTAATCATTGCATCACTAGGCCTCCATAGGCCAGTTGATAGCACGTGGGATAATACCCTCAGGGGTCCCGTGTTCGGATCCCAGTAGTGGCTAAGAATTTTTTTGATCCAATCTCATACATCTACTCACTTACATTTTTCATCCGAATTTTATGAAATTTTCTAGGATTGTCCAGATTAGCGTGTAGATGGTCCCCTATGAGGGTAGTGAAAGGTAGTTAGAGATTGGTGTTTTGAGATTAACTACTATGCATCGGATCATCTATACAATCGGGTTATGGATACGAGGAAGCTATGTGCCACACCCACTTGGCAGACGTTTTTCATTAGCAATAATGTTCTCGTATGAATCAAGATAGTGTAAGTGTTAACGGGGTTCGACCGCAGAAAAACTGAAAAACCTTCAAATTTTTTCACTCAAACTCCGTACTTAACACAAATGCAATCGTTTTCTCTGGCATATTTGAGAAGGTCACTACAACATTTCAGCGTTTAACACGTTGGATGCGGATTGCATGTATGTCACGCAAACACCTCTCGCAAAAGGTTCAAGAATATCTGCTCCTGTTCTTTCGTTCTCGGTTACCGCTCTTTTCTAGTTGTTTTTCAAGGTAGATGAACTGTTTAAGAGGCAGATGAACTGTTTATAAGGCAGATGAACTGTTTATGAGGCAAACGGTTCAATCCAGAGCTGAATTGGTTGAAGGTCATGAGCAGTTAACAATGTGACATCTTATCTTTGCGCGCTTCACAAAAAAATTTCTCCGTCACAGTGGACCAACGCGTTTTTTTTTTTTTTTTTTTTTTTTTTCATTCAATTTGTTAACTGCTAACGGGAGTTTGGGTAGGTTGTAAAGCATCAATTTTTATAAGCAGGTGCACTGACTAGTGACATAAAGAAAATTCTCATTACTCTTGCCTCTTCTCTTGAGGCAAGGATGTGACTGTTATGATATCCAATATTCAGGGAATATTTCCGACCTGTCTTCAGAAGTTACATTGGTACCTTAGTTTGCCTCTGTGCTCCACAGAATTATTGTAGAAGATTTTTTTCAATAAAACTGAGCTAAAGCTAAAAAGCTAAAAGCTAAACCTGCTAACTAGGCATGACATGTGAGTAATTTGGGAATAAGAATAAAATATAAATTCCTGAGCTTTTGTTGTTTGTGAAGATTGACACGTCATATTGTTTGCAGAACTCGTTGATCGTGAGGTTGATAGATTTGTGTTTCTACTACCTCAATTCCATTGATGACAAGGTACGACAAGAATTCCACTTGCTGATGTCAGCGTTGCCGGCAGTTATTCTAGCATTCGTCACCAAGAGTCATTCATACGTAAGTTTTGAAATTCTTCTTCTGTTATTAAACTTTTAGTTCTGATGAATGATGTAGTTTAAATGTAAGTACGTGTACCAGAAAACCATGAGGCTTTCTGTATCATAAAGATTCTGATAACTGTACTAACAGAACAGAATGTGCTTGTTCGGAAAATTGACAAGAAACAAACACCTATTTGCACGGAACCCTACAGATCATGAAAATAGTCAATTCTCATTTGCAGCCATGTCTTTTCTTTTCCATCTGCCAAATGATTGAATGCCACTAGGTTTTGGTGAGATTCTGATATAAGAGATGGCAGCATGTGTCCCGGAACCTCTCACGCCTTCGGACTTTAGGAGAAAGAGATACGTCTGGAATCATAGGACTACTTTTTTGATTAAAAGTGGGGAAGACCGGTACCAACTAATGTCAGTTGACACGATAGGTTCTAGTAATTGCTATAACAATGGTTCTAAAATTGGGGGACCTTTGGGTAGTGTTGTTTCGATACTCCCATATACTCGATGCTTGGTATCGAATGAGTATCGAAGTCTTGGTACTGTGATCGAAACGTTAGTACTCGATAGAGATGGGCAAAACGGTTCACCAAGAAGAACGGCTGTGAGCGCTCCGCTCATTCAAAAGAGCCGGATCTTTTCGACGGATCAGTGGCTCTTTTTGGCTCTTTTGAGCTCGTATTTATCGCAGAGATGAAAATACGATGAAAAACGATACAAATTGTTACACAACGGTTTATTTTAGTTCTGCCCGGAAATTTTTATTCGATTATTGGATTCTACACTACCTTGAATCCTAAGCCATGAAATTTTGAGGGCGAAAGGGAATAATTTCTCTGTTGCTCGATTCCAATGGTTCATTATTGAAAATAATAACCCAAAAAGCGCTGTTGTTCAATAAAGATGCTCAACAAATCCTTTAAAAAATCAACGAAAAACGATAAATGAACACGATTAAAACAATGAATAAGTAAGGCTTAAAAATACAGTTTTTAGGTAAAATATTTCTTTATATGAAATCTGCATTTTTTATGCCTCTAATGACAAAACCACAATTTAAAAAAAACAACAAAACAAATTTCTTAGTAGGTATATTTTTATAATATAACATTTGGATGTTATATCATGTTATTCAACAAAGAAAATCAAGGTAATCAAGGTGAAAGAGAATAAACGAACCAATAAGTACGTAAGCTTCAATGTTGATAATAATGGTAAGATAAGGATCATCCTTGAAGGACGTGCTTTTGCTTGCCTTTTGAACTTGTATCAGAAAGCTCCTCACAAAAAATCATGATGTAAAAATCAAACAGGGAGAAAAAACAACGGAAAGAATCAGAAAGTGGGTCACAGAAAACACTGGAAAAAACCGGTAAAGTTCACGACCAAAAATACAATAATGCATTAGTGGTGGTACGATACAATTCCGCAAAATTGTATTATTTGATCGATTTATATCGTATTTTCCCTCTGAATTATTGTATGGGTTGGCAACAGTGAGCTGAAGAAAAGGAAATCCGAATTTTCCCGAACTCTAGAACCGAACTCTCAAAACCAAACCGAACTCTCAAAAGAACCGAAGATGGAAGAGCCGCCGTTCATTTATTTTGACTGGATCTCTAAAGATCCAAAGATCGAAGAACCGCGATTCATTTATCATTTTTACTGATCCGCAGTTCACTCGCTCTTTTGAAAAACCGATCTTCACCGAACACTACCAGCTGAGCTCAAAAGATCCGAAGAGCTGCGGTTCATTTTTACTGACCCGTGGTTCACTCGCTCTTCTGAAAGAGTCGGCTCAAAGAGCCGAACTACGAACTACGAAAAATGAATAGAATGATAATACTCGTATTTTTCAATGAAGTTGTCCCAAGTTGGGACTCCGAACCTAATACCGAGTACATACTCGACCAAATGCCTTTGATAGTTCCAGTAGCTAGGTGACTTCTGTGCTTTCTACGCTTTGTTTTTTGGTCTGACAGCACTAACAAACGGGTATGTACTCGAGGAAAGCACAAAGAATCAGGTAGGTAGTTTAAAAAAAACGCGACTGACGAATAAGTGATTAGTGACGAAGGCAAACGATTGATGAAATGATAATGATAGCACGATAAATAGCATGATATCGGTGTTGAGATTTTGTATTCATCCCTTTTATTCCATTTTTAGGACGTCCCACAGTAAGACCTGGGCGTCCTTATGCGATCGATCCGGGGTGAAGGAGGACAACACTCAACAGAAAAAAATAACCACACGCTAATCCGTTTTAGACCATTCTGAATCCAAATCCGCGAAAAAATCATAGGTGTATGTCTGTATGTGTGTGTGATATAATCTTGTGTCGTCTGAACAGGCCTTAGTTTTCAACCGATTGTCGTGGTTCATGCTTGGGTGAATGCTCAAAAAACGTGCATTTTTGGGCATAATCTTGTGTCGTCTGCCCAGGCTTCAATTTCCAACCGATTTTCGTGGATCTTTTTTTATCCGACGCGGAAAACTATCTAGTTGTGCACTACGTCGCCGGAATTTCGAATTTGCCTTTTAAAGAGGGGAAAGGGGGGGGGGGTAATTTTTTTTAAACGTGCGTTTGCGGGCATAATCTTGTAAACTCTGCCCAGACCTCAATTTCCTACCGATTTGCTTTTTTCTTTTTTGTTCGACTCGAAAATCTTCCAAACTGCACACTGGTTTACCAGAGTATCAAAATTAGCATTGGGAGGGGGCGAGTGGGGGGATTATATTCACAAAATGTCCGATTTTTTATTATTTCGGCTCTTTTACAGTTCACTAATTGTACCCAAGCTTTGAAGTTGAGGAGAAATTCTCATTATACCTCCGGATTTTCATGAATAATTCTCTGTACCGCCATGGAACTAATAGTGGCGCCACCATCAACTGAATACAGGGTGTCCCAGAAGTTATGGTCCACCCTCCGGCATTTCCGTATTTAATTACGTAATAAAATGGGCTCAACGTCATTTTTCATATTTTTTTGTGAAGAATTCAGGGAAAATACTTTTGCTCAAAAAAATTGCGCGCATTTGTGCGCAATTGACACTAACTTTGTTTTTTCAAATGGGAACCCCCATTTTTTATTGCAGATTCAGATTCTACGTCAAATTTCATGAGACATTAATACCCGAATCGATTTTTTTCATTGCGTGCAAGTGGTCATTTCTCCCGATTAAACCAACAAGTCTCGACAATTTCAACGTTCAAACTCGACTTTTTCACACAATCGGAGGTGAAAACAAGCTTTTGAAGTGGTCATTTCTCTCGAGTAACAGCAAGTTTCGACGATTTCAACGTTCAAATTTGACTTTTTCAAACAATCGGAGGTGAAAACAAGCCTTTGAAGTGGTCATTTCTCTCGAGTAAACCAACAAGTTGAAAATGTGGAAGATGGGTGGAAGTAGCACCTTTGTATTTACAAGGGATATGGAGAAATATATTATCTATGATTTGTTTGCCTGCTAAATCAGCTAGTACTTAATAAATGACATCGAGTGAAACAGTTTTATCGCTTACCAACTGGTTTAAATAGATCTACCGCCTATCCAATGGGACGTCCCCTGGAATGCATGCATTACTTAACAATATGTTCATGAACTTCCTTGATGCTCAGAGAATAAATTAGCAGGCAGGTTGCCTACCGAAGGTAGTTTGTTATCGATATCCGATACCTCATTATGTTCACTGATATTCGTAAAGTTTCGATCCCTCGGTATTCGATACAAATATCGGAAGTATCGGAAGCTAGGTATATATCGATGCCAGTAAATCTCGCAAGTATCGAAACAACACTACCTCTGGAAGCCAATTCCGGAGCTGTTGTATACATGCCCACCCTTGATGTGGCGAACTGGTATAGCCTTGACAAGTACGCAACAGTATTTCAGACGGAGATACTCGCCATGAAAGAATGCATCACAACACTCTCACAACTTGGTGTCAACAATAAGAAAATTAACATCTTTACCGACAGCCTGACATACAGACAGACCAGAATGCTTATCACTTCATATGGTATGATGCTAAACAGGCCTTATGGTTGACATCAAAAAGTCGGAACTACATCAGGCTAATGATTGGCATTCTAACGGGGCATTACGACTTCTAAAGAATGCTGAATATCGTAGGGAGTCGTATTTCACCAATATGTCCTTGCGGACAAGAAGTGGACTCAGCAGAACACTTTTTGTGAACACTTTTATGCGAACGTTTCTAGAGATCCAGAACGGTTACCATTCAGTCACCACATAGTGGAACGCGCATCTTCGCGTGAAATTTCGTGGAAAAGCATAAAGAAATTTGCTGATCTCAGCAAAACATTCATAAACTCCGAAGTGGGGTTGCCGGAGGAATCCTCTTTTAAAATAAAGGGGCCTCGACAGAGGGAGAGTATAAGCCATCAGAGCCTGAATCTCTTTTCCAATGGCAACCTTTGGGGACAAATTTAGTTTACTCCTCATTTAATATGTAATGTGTATTATTGAAAATTAGTACATCAAATCGTAATTCTTCAAAATAGTTAGAAACAGATTGGTAAGAATTCCTTCTGAAATGTTCTAATATAATAATAATAATTATTATTATATTAGAAATTATAATTATTATTGTTGAAATTATTTCAACAAGATCAAATCGGCCAACCGTTTTCTCTTCAAGATTTCCGTACAATTCCGAGTAATTGGCTCAGACACTGCTCAAAAAAAATGTTTACATTTTGAATATTTTCAAGAAGTGAAAGTAAAGTAAAGTAAGCAACCATTTCAGGTTGAATTTTCGTCCGACTGCCATTCTTGGCGTCGCGGACGTCATCAGCTGTCTCCCTAAGGGGAGATCAGAATTTGTTCTGATGAGTTCGCTCATGGCTTCCCAAACATCACCGCCCTGGGTTGGAACGAGAGATTGCCGATCGTCTAATAGACAGAAAACTTTCTGCTAGCGACCAGATTCGAACTCGCATCCCCGCAAGACGGTTCTTATCTTATCACCGCAGTCGGGTACACTGTCCACTAGACCACCGACGCCCACTATCATTATTAATTATGAATTCAGTAATTGATACAAGTAACTCAGCTATGAATATAGTGAAACCTACTTTCAAGAAGTGGCTTCCTAGCCACTTGCAGTACTTATTTAAGAATACGAATCCGTTTGGAATCTTGACGAGAGATCCGTTGGCGGAATTGAAATATCTTGTTCCGTTCTCAAATGAGGAGTAAATTAGTTACATTTAAAAGTAAAATTTAGTTACATTTAGCCTTAACAAAATCTTATGACTCAGCTAATGCTCGTTGTATCTTGTTTTTAGATGTCTTCTTGCTCTATCGTTCAACTGAAATCGATCAATTATGAAGACATGATCAGCACTCAAGGTGTCGTGGATTCGAACGTCTTCCGAGCATTCATGAACTACATTTTCCATGGAATTACTTCGGGGTACTATTATATTTGACAATCAATTTTCTTTATGTTACTCGAAGAACTCTTGTTATTGATTGTTTTTCTTAATTCTCGTCGCCATATTGCAGCTCCCCACCTTTCAAATGGATGACAGATTTGATGAGTCGGAACTACTCTTCGACTGAGCTCAATCATGAACATTATGTGGAAGTAAGGGACTCTCTTGGTTGTATAATGGAGTGGCTAGCGTTCCAGGCTGCTAAACACTGTATAGATAATCGACTCCGAACTGTCTACGGAAAGGCACTGGGAACTTTCACTGCGATTGAAGGTCACTTTCAACGTTCATTATAGTTAATATGTGAGGCAGAAATCGAAAAGGGCCCTCTTTTCTGAATTCGTAAAAATAGTTATTTTTGATTGTTGCTGATGGTGCAGAGGCGATGTATATCACGGAGAAAACATTTAAAGACTCCTCTGCTAATTGACAATTCTTTTTATTGGAGACCAGTTTCGGTTCAGAACCCCATCATCAGTCCAGAGACTACAGGGTGTCCCATAGGACCGGAAAACTTCGGGAGTCGATTCTATAACTAATTTAAATCTGAAAATGTCTCTTAGCAATTTTGTTTTAACCTCATGGTTTTCCACGTTTTTTCAGTTTTAAGATTTTTTCGTGTTTTCGACCTTCAGTAACTCTTATCACCATAACTACCATAATTTACCGTGAAAATGTTAGAATAAGGGCACCGTTGGAAGAGGCGTCAAATTTCCAATCTTTCTAGTGCCCACAAAAAACTATGGGGTTCTGATGGGTAAAATCGTAAAGTAATTTTTCTCAAATTGGTAAAATTTCCTATATTTCTTTTGGTTGTTAGGGTTTAACTTCTGCATGGGTTTCCACAAACCTCAACTACAAAAACTCCCCAAAGATCTCAGCTTATCAATTGTATAATCACAAAATAGTTTACTCTATCTAATTTAGGGGAGAAATTTGTTATAGTAATTTTAGTGGCATAGTGTCGAAAACACTTTAAAAACGCTGCAAATTATTGCTCAAAGGTTTATTATTTTCTGTATAGATCACCCTTCTGTATAGATCACTGGTTCTCCATCAATAGCACCTACCACCATCTGTATTCTCCCTTGACCTTCCCTCTCAAATTTCAGCTTCCTGCGTTCAATAGGATTGAAAATTACTTCGGAGCTCACTCAGCTGATCAGTGATCTGAAGAAATGAAGAAGATCTCCTCGAATGCTGAAGAGCACTTCCTTTCAATAGGATTGAAAATGGCTTTGGAGCTCGCTCAGCTGATCAGTGATCTGAGGAGTGAAGAAGATCTCCTCGAATGCTGAAGAGCACTTCCTTTCAATAGGATTGAAAATGGCTTCGGAGCTCACTCAGCTGATCAGTGATCTGAAGAGTGAAGAAGCCTTTGAGCAATGATTTGCAGCGTTTTTTACCCACCAACATTTTTTTTACATACCAACTTTTTTTTACCTGCCAGCTAGGTACTACCTACCACACCATACTGGCTTCACACCTTCACAATCAAGTTTATTAGAAAGAACTAAACGCTTCACACTCGATTGGAAAAATAGAAAGCTTCATATGGAAATTTGATTACTGGTTACGCAGAAGGCAAAACTGTATACAAATCGAAGAAATGAACAGCGATCGCATTTTAGTCCGATAAAATTTGAATGGAGATTAGACCTCTTTTGCGATTCACACTCATGATTCTGTTTTATCGAAGGAAAACCTTCAAGTACTCGTAGGGACCGAACGGTTTGTCCTACAAAGCTCCGGGTGGTCTCAAACTTTTTAAAAAATTCAATACTATTTAAAATTGGTGAAAAAACGATACCTTCATTTCGAGAGTTTTCGAGCTAGGGCACTCTTGAAAATTTCAACCCTTAATTTTCACCCCTTAGAAGTGACCTACATCAACCAAAAGCTTCGCGGCACAACTAGACCCCAAATGGAGCCCATATACCAAATTTGAACCAAATCGGTCCAGTGTTGCTAAGAAAAGTGCCGCGTACGGCGGACGGACGGATATTTTTTTATTCGATTTTCGTATTCTACGTACCTTGAAACGTAAAACATCAAATTTTGAGGGGGGGTTAAACTTTTTTTTTCTTGCTCGATTCCAAAGGCTTATTATTGAAAATAATAAACCAAAATTGATATTTTAAAACTTGGAAAAATTAGGGGTTAAAACAAAATTCCTAGGAGACATTTTCTTACTTAAATTAGTTGTAGAATCGACTCCCTAAGTTTTTCGGTCCTGTGGGACACCCTGTAGTCTCTGGACTGATGATGGGGTTCTGACCCGAATCCTGTCTCCAATAAAGAATTTATTTATCTATTATTAATTTTTAATTAGTAGAGGAGTCTCTCAATTTTTTCTCCATGGTAGTAAAATAAAATAAAAAAATGTTGGTTTATTAAAAAACCTTTGTGGTTTGTGGAGCGTTAAGAGGCCCCTTTTTCTCTTTCACCCAGAAAATGGCATTATCTAACAAGTCTTGTGAATCGGTTGGCAAATCAATTCAAATTTCGTGTGTGGCGTAGCCGGTCTTTTACTGTCGCTTGAGTTTGATTTGAAAATAAACCTTCTGTGCACGTGGATGCAGTTTTTGGCCTTTCTGAATTATTGAGAGTGGATCAGCGTTTTTTCTTACTTGTGTTACTAATTGATAGATAGATATGGTTATTTGGCGCCATTTTGTACATTTTTACAAGAAGATGAATTCATGATGCGATGCGACAATTTTGAATTGGTTTGCCCATATTACTGTGTTTATTTTTCTTCCTTTTTCAAACAACCTTCCCAATTGTTAAATGTAACTCGTCTCAAAATGAACCCCGTTATTTTTGTTGTTTTTTCAGATACCATCCGAGTTTTAGCGAAAGAGACCGTTTCTAATAGGAATTTGACGGACACTCCTGCCACCTGTAGAAGAGCCCGTCTGCTCATACAGTTTATCGAACAGTTTGAAAAATTGTTGTACAACGCAGTGGAAGGGACGGCTTCAGCTTTCCCACCCGCTTCCAAGGTTGGTAATGACTTATTGGAAGGTTTCAGAAAGCCAGGTACGGGGTGCCGTTGGCATCTTCTTGGTTGCTGTAGTAGCAGGTTCTGAAGCCAACAGGTCTCCTTGGGTTGGTTTCAGATAACTTGGTAGTACTCAAATACGGTACCACCAGTACTAGCCTCATGTGGCCAGTTCTTCAGTTGGTGATTTTACAACTAAATCTCAAAAAGGTCCTACATAATTTCATGCTCAACTTAGCACATTTAAGATTTTTTACGTGATTTAGAACTTGTGTCACTAAAACGACTGTAACTACCATTTTTTATTCGGTAAGTTCAAATCTGAGGACATCGTTGGAAAGAGCGCTTAATTTCCTTTCTCCCTGATGTCAAACCAAAATTTTTACTTCCACGTCTACCAGAGTAGCGGAAGCATTGTTTTCACTTTTCGAGGTTGACCAAAAAAAATCAAAATTTCCACTCGCGTTTTACGTTTTAGGCCTTTCTGAACAATTTAGGTTCCGTTCCTGTCTGTCAAGGAATCCTTGTAACTGGCAAAACTATACGTAGTTATTGTCCGATTTCGATGACATTTTCAAGGGTTGTGCATAAAATAAGTTTCCATTGAAAAATAAAATAGGACACTTACAGCCAGTTGAAACAATTGGAATTTCTCATTCTTGTGGAAATTCCATGTTCAGGCAGTCTTTTCATCAAATTAATAACATCAAAATTCGTTTTTTTATTTTAGAGATTTTATTTTGTATTTTTATTTTCGGTTTTTTTGAGAAGTGAAATTAAACGCTCTTTCCAACGGTACCCTCAGATTTAAACTTACCAAATTTATTATGGTAGTTACAGTTGTTCTATTACAGGGTTTAAATCAAGTAAAACATCTTTAGGTGTAAATTAACTAAAGTAAACAACCATTTCAGGTTGTTTACCGCCATTCCTGGCATTGCAGACGTTATCAGCTGTCTTCCAAAGGGAAGATCAGAATTTGTTCTGATGATTTCACTCGTGGTTTCCCATTTCCTCGCCAACCTGGATTATGTCGAGGGGGGGGGGGGGGCGAGAGCGGGACGTATCAAAAAACGCCCCCGTGGTGAGACTCGAACTCACGGTTTTCCAGCTGAAGCTGGTCCGAGACTCGTTGCTGAAGGACGCGTGCCGTGGCGAGTGGAGTGACAGCTGACCCCCAAAAAATCTTGAATGTAAAATGTTGGATTTTAAGTTGAATGAAAATTATAATATATTTTACTATTATTATTATAATTAAAATATTATTTTATCGGACATTTTCTGTTGGAAATTCGCCCCTTGGAGTATTTTTTTTCTGTCTGGTACAGTCAGTGTAGAACGACAAGTAGAGTTCTAAGCGCCCTTCTAAGTTCCAAGTGCGACCACACGAAACGATCCAGTCAAATGATCACTCAAATAATGTGATTCAAATAACTAAACTAACTTAATATAGAAACTAAATAAGAGAGGATGAAGACTAATAATGTTTGATAAACTAATTGGTAGAATCTTATTGTAAAAAGAGTGTAAAATCTCTTCTTTTGGTCGCTTTCACGTCTGGGTTTTTTCTCTTCCCCAGTTGCGCCCTCCTGTGTTTGTTCACGTAAGCTACAGTTTCATTTGCGCTTCCAGAGGTAGCGCTACCTCAGAGGGGCCCAGCTCCTCATATGAAGTCAAAGTGGTTAGAAAATCTGTTACGTTGCAACACCATGCCCCCATGAACAACATTTAAAATTTCCATCTTCCGTAAGTTCTCTAAATTCTTTGGATGCTTTTTCGAGCAGTTTTCTTCCATGTCAATCTTCCGATTGACCTTTCGAGAAAAAATAAGTAAAAAAATGTGAGGCAAATTCCCCATTGGGTGTTTTTCAAGTTATTTGTGCCAGAAATCTTCTCCACAACTCCCAAGATTTTTTTTAAAGCTCAGAACCTTCAGTTCCGGAAAATTTACGTCGTAATTTTGATTTTCAGCAATCCAAGATCTTCTTCGCCACCAATCGTGCGTCTTGCTTTGAGTGGTTTCACAGGATCCGCTTAGCCTTATTGGTCGTTGCTTTGCACTCTGGCATGTCTCCTTGGGCTGTACGGCATGGGTACTGCCTACTTCAGAATTTGGTTGATTCTAAGGCCACTCATGTAAGTATTCTCATAACTTGCCTCACAACTCGTCTATTTTTTATCGATAGTTGAGGAATTACAAGATTAAGGTGGTGAAAATCAGTCTTCGTAGGTATGTTAGAATTAGAAGTTCAGTGAGGGTCTTCAAACAATCGAAGGTGAAAACAAGCTTTCGATGTGGTCATTTCTCTCGAGTAAACCAACGAATTTCGATGATTTAGACGTTCATTTTCGACTATTTCAAACAATTGAAGGTGAAAACAAGCTTCCGATGTGGTCATTTCTCTTGATTAAACCAAACAGTTTCGATGATTTTAACGTTCATTCTTGACTTTTCCAAACAATCGAACGTGATAAAAACCTTTGAAGTGGTAATTTCTCTCGAGTAAACCAGTTTCGATAATTTCAACGTTCATTTTCGACTTATTCAAACAATCGAATGTGAAACAAGCCTTTGAAGTGGTCGTTTCTCTCGAGTAAACCAACAAGTTTCGATGATTTCAACGTTCATCCTCGACTTTTCAAACAATCGAAGGTGAAAACAAGCCTATTATATGGTCTTTTCTCTCGAGTAAACCAACACGTTTCGATGAATTCAACGTTAATTCTAGACTTTATCGTAGATTCGAAGTTTGTTGAGTCTATCATGAAATCCTTGTAATGGGCAAAACTATTCGAAGTTATTCTACGTTTTCGGTGAGATATGCAGGGCGATTTGGGCTGTAGATGATTCCTTTTGATAATAATCACACTCAGACCGATAGTAGCCACTTCTACAGTTTCCATCATATTTTGAATAAATCTTTGGGGATCATGCGGATTTGGGTTTAGATGGTCCCTTATGAAAATCGTCGCCCCGGACTGATGTTTTGAGGTTAGCTACAATGCATCAGATCATCTATACAATCGGGTTTCTTTCATTTCTTTTGCTTTTTCATTCCAAAATGTCCTCAAAACATTTATTTATATTTTAATTCATTTAGAACCCTAGAAAAAGTCGAAAATTGACCCTGGTAATCCTGGCAAACTCAGGGAATTTTTTTGGGGAATTGCTGGACACCCAAATTGTAAGTTTCAAGCATCAATTAATTGGGCTCTTTTCATCTGGTGCTTCATGGCGCCATTTTTGCGTTTTGCAGTCTCCAGAATTCGAAGCAGCGCTCCTCAACACGGGATTGGCTCTAACCACCATGGGAGAGCGCGATGCTGTTGCAGGTCTCCACCTATGGGCCAGAGATATAGCCCAATCTTCTCACTCAGAGCTCAAACCTCTCATAGACATGGCTTCTAGAAGGTAAACTATTCGAACGTGAATTAAATATAATAAATTGAACCGGCCATTAAAGAGTTCTCGTCAATAATTTGTATTAATAATGAAGAATAGAATTTACGGAAATGTATTTTGTATTTTGCAGTTACGAAAGTGCAGCTGATAAGTACGAGGACATGGTCGCAGATATAGGAGCTTCAAATGCAGTCCCGAGGTCAAAACAAAATGGCGTCGTTGACAAGTCGAAAAACATGGAATACACTGTCAAAAGCTTTTTAGCTGATCAGGTAATTTCTTTCAGTGAACGTGTCACATTGCTTCACAATCAGGGGCGTCTGGTGAGAATATTCGTGAGGCAAACAGCTTGGCCAGTCACAGAGGAATAAACAATAATGAAAAACGCTGCAAATTATTACACAAAGGTTTATTATTTTTCTGAATATCAAGCATCAGCTTTACCCTCGTCACTACCTACCAATGTTGTTTATTTAGATGAAATAAACCCTTCACACTCCATTTGAAGAAATAAAGAATTCCTTGGTTTAGAAATTTGATTACAGGTTGATTAAGGAAGCAAAACATGTACAACCCAAAGAAACGAACATCGATCGCATTTTGGTCAGCTAAAATTTTTAAGGTGATAAGGCCTCTTTTGCGATTCACACTCGTGTTTCTCATTTATCGTAAGTTCAACCTTCAAGTTCTCATGAAGAGCTAATAGTTTATCCTCTGGGTGGGTTCATTCGATTCTAAAAATTCAATGGTACCTACCTATCTCAAATTGGTGAAAAACTATACCTTCATAACCTTGAGTTTTTGAGAGAGGAGGCCTTAAGAAGTTACAGCCCTAATGTTTTACCACTCAGAAGTGACTGACATTAACCAAAACCTTCGGGGCACAAGTAGACCCCAAATGGAGCTCATAACAAATTTCATCAAAATCGGTCCATGATAATTAAGGAAAGTTCCGCGGACGGACGGATTTTTTTATATTAGATTTTCAAAATATACGTAGTAGCTACCTACCTCAAACGTAAACCATCGGGGGGTTCAATATTATGCAATTATTTCCAAGTAGGTACCTAACAACAAGAAAAACGATTACCTAGGTACAGAAAAATCGGGAACGGGACACCAGTCAGCGCCAGGCAGCCGCTATTTGCGGTGGTGAAAAAACTAAGTTTTCCTTCCTTGAGATAATGTGGTTGGATGGATATGTTATGTCTTGCCATGCATGGGTTAATTAGTATCCATGGCTCATCTTCCAAGTTTCTCTCCTTTCAAGGTCACGAAACAGTTCTCCTATTGTTTGCTACAGCTGATAGTGTGATAGTGGGGGTATGGTAATACTTGACACCGCGATTACCTCCCGCCACCCCGCCAATCGTCGCCTCTCTCTCTAAACAGTCCCGAAAAATTCATTTTTTTGAACTGCTTGCCTTGCATCGCTTTGCCCCGCGCTAGTTCGCTTATCATCTACAATCATCTACATTACCGACCTCTCCAAGCCTATGGTGTGTTGCGGGCTAGTATCCAAGGCTAAATACGTACTTTCTTATTCCATTCTCCTATTTCATCTAATTTGCTTGGTAATAATGAAAAAATACCTAAATTATATTACAATTTTCCAAAATTGGCTATTATATTACTTGCAAAAAATGGGAATATAGGAGAATCTCAACAAAAATTAATTTATCCATTTTGCTTATTTTTAGTAAGGCAAACAGTGTTTGCTATGTTTGCCTGGAGGAGGCGCCACTGTTCACAATCTATTCACTAGTATTTTCAATTAGCCAACAACAGAATCTTAAGTCGCCTGCAGTGTTTAGGCAAAAAATAAAAAAATAATTAATAACTTATAATAAAATTATTTTTAAGATTGGTATGTAAGAATGAGAGCGTTTCCAATCTTGTAGATTAGTGGAGACCAGTCTTGCCTGATACTTTTGGAAGTATGGTTTTCCCTGATTTTACTCTGTAAGTTCACCAACATTGGCGAATTTGAGATATTGAAATGCCTTGATCTTCTTTGTACCAGTGGAAGATAAGCCTAGAACGCTCCAAAGAAGTTGGACCCACGATCCAAGTATACAGGGTGTCACCCTAACTCGAGGACCAAATTTCAAGGATCGATTCTACAACTAATTTGCAAACTTTTTTGTCTCCTGACATTTTTTTTTAAACGCTTTAAAATTATACTTTTTTCACTTTTAAGATTTTTTTCGTGTTTTCGACCTTGAGCCATTAAAACGGCCATAACTCCCTCAATTTACTTGATAAACTCAAATATGAGTATACCGTTGGAAAGAGCGTTAAATTTCCTATCAGTTCATTAGGACACAAACCCTTTTTAAGCCTTTCGTATAGGTGAATAAATTGGTCAAAGTCAGAAATTTAAAACTTTTTCGAAAATCACCATTTTTCAGGCTGACTCTTCTCATGTAAAACAGCCGTATCGTCGGGCACTCAACGGAAAAAACTTGCCCGGAATCTCAGCTTTCCAACGGTGTATCATTTTTACCTTTAATTTTGAATACACTCCATAAAATTACGTTTTAAAGTGAAAAATAGGGATTTCTCGTTAAGGAGAGACTTGTAGGCTTGGCGGGCTGGCGAGCTATCTTCCATTCTTCCCTCACTCAATCAAAACTCGCTTTGCCTCCAACTCCCAAATAAAAATTTGTATCTCAGTCAAATATGAACATAACCAATCAGCAGATACTAGAGGCAAATCATATCGGCCTCATACAAGCCGAAATACTGGGTGTTGATTGTAATCAATTTTTCCCCTTTCGGAACCAAAATCTTTTGACTGGCTTTGAATTCTAATCTGTGAATCAAAAAGTTACGTGTGATCACCCTATGAGTTTGGCGAAAGAAGGAGAGTATTTTTGAGATTGTAGAAGTTTACCTTTCGATAATCTTCCCTCTGGGCAAAGGTAAGTAGGAACCTAAATCTTTTGATTTCCAACTCGAGTGCTCAATGACTGAACAAGTGCGATAAGAATGAGTTCATGACCTACCTACTACTAAATCTCGGTCTTCAGACAGGACCAAAGGTAAGAAACTCAATGTTTTGGTTTCTAACTCTTAAGTTCACAATAACAGAATGTTGTTGTTGATGAAATGCGTACAGGACGAATCTTACACGATCATCTTGAGTTCAAGACCTACTACTATTTTTCGGTAGTCAGATAGGCTCAGTCAGTCTCTTTCCATTAATAAAAATGGAGTCATTTTCAGTTATCGAACTCGCAGATATGGTGTTCGTGTATGGTTTCTGTGACGGAAACGGTCATGGGGCCGCCCGTGAGTATGCCAGGCGGTTCCCTGACAGACGTCACCCGACCAGAAGAACCATAGAGAGGGTGTTTGGAACGCTAAGGGAGACTGGTTCTTCAACTGTCGACCGCACTGGGATTGGGAGAATCCCCAATGATCCATCCCCACATGTGGAGGAAATTCTCGCTCTAGTTCGTCAGGACCCAAGGACAAGTACTCGCAGTTCGATAAATGAAAATGACTCCATGTTTATTAATGGAAAGAGACTGACTGAGCCTATCTGGCGACCGAAAAATAGTAGTAGGTCTTGAACTCAAGATGATCGTGTAAGATTCGTCCTGTACGCATTTCATCAACAACATTCTGTTATTGTGAACTTAAGAGTTAGAAACCAAAACATTGAGTTTCTTACCTTTGGTCCTGTCTGACGACCGAGATTTAGTAGTAGGTAGGTCATGAACTCATTCTTATCGCACTTGTTCAGTCATTGAGCACTCGAGTTGGAAATCAAAAGATTTAGGTTCCTACTTACCTTTGCCCAGAGGGAAGATTATCGAAAGGTAAACTTCTACAATCTCAAAAATACTCTCCTTCTTTCGCCAAACTCATAGGGTGATCACACGTAACTTTTTGATTCACAGATTAGAATTCAAAGCCAGTCAAAAGATTTTGGTTCCGAAAGGGGAAAAATTGATTACAATCAACACCCAGTATTTCGGCTTGTATGAGGCCGATATGATTTGTCTCTAGTATCTGCTGATTGGTTATGTTCATATTTGACTGAGATACAAATTTGTATTTGGGAGTTGGAGGCAAAGCGAGTTTTGATTGAGTGAGGGAAGAATGGAAGATAGCTCGCCAGCCCGCCAAGCCTACAAGTCTCTCCTTAACGAGAAATCCCTATTTTTCACTTTAAAACGTAATTTTATGGAGTGTATTCATAATTAAAGGTAAAAATGTTAACCGTTGGAAAGCTGAGATTCCGGGCAAGTTTTTTCCGTTGAGTGCCCGACGATACGGCTGTTTATTACATAAGAAGAGTCAGCCTGAAAAATGGTGATTTTCGAAAAAGTTTTAAATTTCTGACTTTGACCAATTTATTCACCTATACGAAAGGCTTAAAAAGGTTTTGTGTCGTAATGAACTGATAGGAAATTTAACGCTCTTTCCAACGGTATACTCATATTTGAGTTTATCTAGTAAATTGAGGAAGTTATGGCCGTTTTAATGGCTCAAGGTCGAAAACACGAAAAAAAATCTTAAAAGTGAAAAAAGTATAATTTTAAAGCGTTTAAAAAAATGTCAGGAGACAAAAAAGTTTGCAAATTAGTTCTAGAATCGATCCTTGAAGTTTGGTCCTCGAGTTAGGGTGACACCCTGTATGCCCTCAGGGTTCAGTCGAGGTCGGGTTGAATTTCCCACTGCTAAATTTCACCATTGAAAAGTCTTTGGGATTGGAAACTCCATTGAATGTTGTATTGTGACGTCACAGTCTATCGATATGCTTCGAATAATCAATTACATTAGCCTCTTTCGAATGTCAGCTATGATGGACCGCTTCCCTCAAGGTGCACAATGCCTAGTTAAACATACGAGTATTTCAGTATTTTCTCCAATGATGCGATGAAATCCGCATCAGTAGCTCCTATACGATGGAAAATTGATTCAGTTTGAAAGGTGTGACCTACCCCGCACAAATTACTTTTCAACAAATACCCTAAAATACATCGGCAAGGATGGTTTTGCCAGTTTACACGTTAATGTCTTATTGTGAGTTTTGTCGTACTCGATAAATCCTATCCAACAAGATGTAATCAGCAAACCCTACGTCTTGTCGGGTCGCAATGAAATCAAAGGTAGGATCGAAGAAAACTTAAACAACATGACGTGTAGATGCAGATTCAAGCAAAACGTCCGATCTTTGCTCAGTTCACTACCAGCTCGTGCTCCAGTTCGCGATGTTTTCTCTAATGAGTAATTTTTGCAGTATGTTTGATTAATTAGAATGAAGAATGACTGAGGGGCTGAAATGAACTAGACGAATTGCGAGTAAAGACTAATTTTATTGATAAGACGAGTGGCTAGGAGTGAGAGGGTGACGTCATCGAGTAGAAAGCAGGCTACACGTACTTTGTGCTTGATAGTTACCTTTCATCCTCCAGTCATATAAGTCGCTAAATTTAACGAAAACATTTTATAAAAATAAAACTTAAATTTTTCGATTTGGCTCCAATTTGACAACCACGTGACATATATCCCTATTATTTGAAATATATAAAATTATTTGTTATTTTTTAGGACGTCCCACAGTAAGACTTGGGCGTCCTTATGCGATTAATCTGGGGTAAAGTTGGACAACACTCAACAGAAAAAAATAACTACACACTAAGCCGTTTTAGACCATTCTGAATCCAAATCCGCGAAAAAAACTTTAGGTGTATGTCTGTGTGTGTGTGACAAAATCTTTTGTACTCTGTCAGGCCCTTAGTTTTCAAGCGATTTTCTAGTTTCTTTTTTGTGTTTTGGTTAATTATTTTCAATAATCTGCCAAGAAAAAAAATTTTAACACCCCTCAAAATTTGATGGTTTACGTTTCAAGGTACGTAGAATCCAAAAATCGAATAAAAATTTGGCCCGCCGTACGCCGTACGCGGCACATTTTTGTCACTCAGCATTGACCGATTTTGATGAAATTTGGTATGAAGGCTCCATTTAGGGTCTAGTTGTGCTCCGAAGATTTTGGTTGATTTAGGTCAGTTCTAAGGGTTCCAAAATGAATTTTGAAATTTTGAAAACGCCCTAACTCAAAAAATGTTGATATAAAGGTATTGTTTTTCCTTGAATTTAAGATTCTATAGAATTTTAAAAAATTGTTGAGACCACGCGGAGCTCTGTAGGACAAACCGTTCGCTCCCTACGAGAATTTAAGGGTTTTACGTACGATAAATCAGAAACACGAGTGTGAATCGCAAAAGAGGCCTAATCTCCGTTCAAATTTTAGCTGACCGAAATGCGATCGATGTTTTTCTTCATGTTGGATGGTTGGTGGCTTTGCAGACGAGTGATCAATATAGAAAAATAATAAACCATTGTGTAATAATTTGCAGCGTTTTTGAACTCGAATTCGCATGTTGGGTTCGCATAGATTTTAAAATGCTTTTCAAATAAATTAGATGCTCGCATGCCCCTATTAGGCGGGGCTAGGGGGGTGGGAGTCCACTATTCATAACTCAAAATTACATTCATTGAGTGAAACAGTTTTGTGCAGGAGGAAGGTAAATAAAAATGTCTTTATCACTCCCCAACCGGTTTGAATTGACCTAATGCTTATCCAATGGGACGTCCCCTGGAATGCATGCATTACTAAACAATATGTTTGGTCTTATGTTTAGTCTTTCATTATGCATGACTGACAAAACGTACGATAAGACGTTGCTTGTTATCCGCCCTTCAGATGAAACCCTTGATTGCTGGGAATTCGTGCTGCGCCAAAGGAAGCACGCACGGCAGAACTGGTTTACGGGAGTTCATTAAAATTTCCAGGTGATCTATCTGATGATTGACCACGATATAAGCTCAATATTTTGTAGTTGGCCTCTGATAGTGGAAAGCTTAAGGATCTAGCCTGCGTCTGTACTTATACGTTCAAAATTATTAGTTCTTCCCGATTTGCTAACGTGTGCTCGTATATTTGTAAAAGTTGAAATACGGCGTAATTCCTTACAAACACTCTATCAGGTTCCAAGTCATGGAGAAAACACATACCTCGTCAAAATCAATCGTTCCAGTCTCTTTGGAGAGAGTAAAAGAGCAGCAGAAGGAGGAAGAAGGGGATTAAGGTTCAGCCAGGAGGGACAGGTAGTAAATCCCACCTGCCTGATTTTTGGTGAGAAGAGTTGTGTGGGATCTGGATTTCCCCGTGGAGAATCTCTGGTGGTAACGTGATTTCCCAATTACCAACCAAGTGATGGAATTCCTAACGATCAGGAATCGTCACACAAGGCATGACATAAGGGACTGTTGAATGAATGAATGAATATGTTTTTTATTGCCATTATACATAAAATGTATATAACAATCGTCAATAGGTAATAATCAGTTATAAAATCAAACTATAGTAAAAATAGTCCTATAAAAAGTAACATGTCATAAAGTAGGTAATAATGTAAAAAATAATTTAACAAAAGAGGAAACCGGTCATTCGATGTAAAAACAAGACAATAATAAAGATAACAAGTTGCGTGATGCGCTAAAGCCGCAGAAAGCGGTGCGGGGCCAGAGGGGAGCCCCGGCCCCGCCCGGGCCCACCCACCATGGTGGCGTCCCAAAACCAAAAACGCAAACGGCTCTCGAAAGAATCGCTGGCGATCCGGCGCAAGAACGCACCAGAGGGCGCCACCCCCGAGCGAGACCGAGGCCCCCACCGACCCGCACACCCACAAACATACGACAAACACGCAAAAAATACATTTATCAATGACATAAAAACAGTTAATAATTTACTATAAGTTTAACACGCAACTTAAACCTAATATCACAGAGTTATCACAGTTAAAACATCAATAAATAGAACTACTAAAACATTTAAGTATCACAGAAAGACCAGTTAACTCTAGAGATGTCAAGTACAAGCAAGAGTACTCGATATTCCTCTGCTGCTTTGATGACTATTATGACTAGGACGATTATGACATTAATTAACAAGATGCTAGAACTATTAACTATAAGGAACCGTATTTACCAAAATTTACATCATAACATCCACTTCACACCACGAAACTCGTCCAGTGAATAAATTTCCGCCTGTAGAAGTGACTCCTTTACGACTCTCGAGAATGCTTTTTCATCTAGTTGCTGTTACTGTAGTGGGAGCACATTAAAAAGCCTAGTTCCCATTTGGATCGGACAGCAATTAAGCGATGCACCGAGGCGGGCGAATGGAGGGTTCAAGTTTTTCCGGCTTTTCGTGGGGTAATCATGATTGTCCGATGCTTTTGAAATGGAGCTGATATTTGCTTTAATGTAGTTGAGGACAGACAATACATACATTCCCGGTACAGTAAGTATCCGATTTCGAGAAAAGGAACCTCTACAAGTGTGCTTCCAGCTTATATTGCTTATAGTTCTCATTGCTCTTTTCTGAAGCCAGAAAATTTCAATTGCATGACGTGAATTGCCCCATAGAATTATACCATATGCAATTCTGGACCCAAAACAGGCATGGTAAACTGAACGGATCACTTCAGTAGATACAACGTTGACCAATTTTCGAATCATAAATATCACAGAAGAGAGTTTGGGCGCCAGTAAGTCGATATGGGCTTTCCAAGACATTCGATTGTCAATAACAATGCCCAGAAAATTAACTGATTGGTTCAACCGGCGGTTCAGTGCAAAGTCAAGTGTTTGACTCTTATCTCGATTCAGGATCAGAGCATTAGAGACACACCATCTTTCTACCAATGCATTTATATTCTGCTGCTCTCGTATCAAAATATCTTTAGATGGTCCCACTGATAATGTCGTGATGTCGTCAGCGAACATGAAAATACTTCCTGGTTCTTCAAATTGATATGCCAGGTCATTGACGTAAATTAAGAAACAGCAAGGCCCCAAAGCACTGCCCTGCTTCACTCCGCATGGTATATCAACCTCCTCTGAACTGGCTCCATTATAACAAACAACTTGCTTCCATCCCTCCAAATAGCTTTTGAAAAAAGAAATTGTCTTTGGACCAAAACCGTAGTAACTAAACTTGTTCCTTGATGGCCGACGCTCACGTATCTTCTCAATACCTTATCTCTATTAAGTCTCGACACAAGACAGTTCTCAGTCATGGGATTTTGGAATTCAATCTGACGAACCTGGAATTCGAATCTCGAGGAAAAAAGTGGTCAGGATCCCGGCCTCATGGTAACCAAGGAACACAAAGATTTGACTCATTATGAGTCGATACTTAGTCGGATTTTTTCTTTTCTAGTTGACGGAGTGCTACTTAGCATTGAATAGTTGGGAAGAGTTAGCCTCATGGAAGAAGAGAGAAGGGGAATTTTTGGCTAATGAAAATGGAGAATGCTCCCGAAAATACGTAAGTATTTCTTAAAACTGCTGCAATGGAGGTCGTAGGCACTGACATAACGTGTGTAATTACATTAAATTAAATTTACAGGGATATGTCACTGCTAATTTCGCTGACGCTATGTCCAAATTCGATGCTGGTGATCTGAATGGAGCTGCCGAACTCTTGACCTGGGACGAAGAGGAGACTGAGAGTCTGTTTCCTTCGAACCGTCCATCCTGGGATGTCGCCAATCTTATGGATGAAGCGGATTTCGTGTTGAAGAACATCATCATCAAAAAATGCGGGTAAAGTGTCCCCAACTCTTCTTTTTGTTGTGACTTAGCACCTTTTCTGGTTCTTTATGGATGTACTTATTACTGTGATATTATGTCGAAATTGTGATATTACTTATTGATTTGTTGCCCAGTTTAGATTGTTATGTTCAAATTCCGTTTTGTCTAAATCACTTGGGATAGTAAAGCATTTTTCCCTTAAATCATCTGCATCGTTTTATCTCAAGCTTTACCAAAATACGAGGGTCATCCAGAAAGTAAGGTTACAACACCTGAGTAAAATCGAAAAATTTTTGTATTTGAAAGAAATTCACAGGATACTTCACAAATATAGTGAACTATTTTTCAACGTAATCGCCGTCAAGATCGAGACATTTCTGTAGTCGGGGCACCAGCTTTTGTATGCCTGTGTTGTAGACCTCCGCCTCCACCTCTTTCAGCCACTTCTCCACAGCTTCCTCGACCTCCTGATCATTGGAAAATCGTTTCCCTCCCAAAAACTCCTTCAGTTTAGTGAAGAGATGGTAATCTGAAGGTGCCAAGTCGGGTGAATAGGGTGGATGGGTGATAATGTCCCATCCAAACGAAGTCAGCTGCTCCTGTGAAACACGTGCGGTGTGAGGCCTGGCGTTGTCGTGCAGGAGACTCACTCCCTTGGTCAGCCTTCCCCTTCTGCGGTTCTGGATGGTTCTTCTCAGTTTTTTAAGGTATTGCAATAAGCTACTGCGTTAATGGTAGTCCCTTTAGGCATGAAATCCACTAGAAGGACCCCCTTACGGTCCCAGAAAACAGATGCCATGACTTTTCCGGCTGAATGGGTCGTTTTGAACTTTTTGGTGGGAGGGGAGGCAGAATGACGCCACTGAAGTGATTGTCTTTTGGTTTCTGGGGTGTAGTGACACACCCACGTCTCATCCCCTGTCACAATAGAGTCCAAAAAAGCTTCTCCCTCCTGTGCAAAACGATCCAAAAATTCACGAGCCGCAGTCACACGATTTTGACGGTGCTCCAGTGTGAGCATTCTGGGTACCCATCTCGCACACAACTTCTTGTAACCAAGTTTTTCCGGAACAATATCACCAAGGAGACTTCGAGAAATATCAGGAAATTTTTCGTGAAGGTCGTCAAGTGTCACACGGCGGTCATTTCGCACTTGTTCTTCAACTTTTTGCACAAGTTCCTCAGAAATCACTGATGGCCTCCCACTCCTTTGCTCGTCGTGAGTCTCAGTACGGCCCTCTCTAAACAACCTGACCCATTTTGTGACATGTTGTCGACTCATCACATCACCACCATAAACTTCGACGAGCTTGCGATGGATGTTAGCCGCGGTATTATTCTGCAAAGTCAAAAAACGAATGACCGCTCGGATCTCGCACGGACGGGAGTTGGCGGGAGCGCGAGATGACCTCTCCATTGGAAACTTTTACTGTAACTAAAAAAAACGGCCGAAATAAACGCGGGGCGAAGCAAACTGACCGTTACAAACTCCCCTTCACAGTAGGTGCACCAACTTTGAAAAAGAAAATTTCCCCCAACCTCAGGAGCCCTTGTAACCTTACTTTCTGGATGACCCTCGTAGGTAACTAAGCTTATCTCATATGATTCAAAGGAAAAACGCTTTATTATCCCTAGCGGAGGATACATGAACTAATGCTGTAGGTGTCGTTAAGCCGCTCGTTTCAAATTCTTGTTCAAAATACTTAGTGTAAATGATTGTTTTCTGTGTTTGCGGGGCTTGGCTAGTGTTGGGCGGCTATACCCATTGCCTATGTTACTGGGAAGGGCATCAGCCTTAGCCAGCTGTTGCCTATCGAGTGGCTTTTGCCCTGGCATCTGTTGGTGTTGGATCCAGCATGTTCGCGTTGCTGGGCTAGGTTAACCGCCATGGTGGGTGGGGCCCAGGTCTGGCTGGGTCAGTGCCCGACCAGCGGCGTGGTGAGTCTCATGGACCCCCTCACAACTCCCGGCAGTAGTACATATCTAATTATTTTATTCATAAGTAATGTAAATGTTGACGTATCCATACTTGTTATAAAAGTTGAGGAAATACAGGATGATTTGATTCGATTGTTACTTCATGTTGTCATCATGATTTTTACAGTAATTCCTACTACACTTTGAAGTCCCTTTCGAAGTGCGGTAACGCTCAAACACTAGCCGAAAACGTGATGGAAGACATCATCAAAGATTCATCATCCGAAGTACTTTCAAAAGCGTGTTCGCTCAAATTTGTCGCCCAGGCAATGATTAATCGAGGCAGCACTTTGGTTCCTGAGGTAATTCGAACTTTCTTGTGAATTTTTATTATAGCTATTTCCCCAGTCTACAGATTCTGGATAGACGAAGCGTTAAGCTTATAGGTTTTTCAGCTTATATATTTTTCCCCCATGTTCAGCCCTATATTAGAGAAGTGTGGTGGAAACAGTACGTCTCATCACCTGACATGGAGCGGTGTGCCTGGTGGGCTGTCGCACTAGACAAATCGAAGAAGCCTGTGGCTAATAATGAAAGCTTGAAAGTATTTCTCATTGAGGTAAGATTTCCACTTAATCGTATCAAGTACCTACCTCTTTCTTTATTGTGCTCTAAAACTATGGACTAATAGCTGTTAAAATTTGATTATCCTTACTTTCAAGAGATAGGTAGTTAGAGTGGAAGAGATTTGGATTCGGCTTCTCTCGTTTATTGATTTGG
Source organism: Apolygus lucorum (assembly GCA_009739505.2). Classification (NCBI taxonomy): domain Eukaryota; kingdom Metazoa; phylum Arthropoda; class Insecta; order Hemiptera; family Miridae; genus Apolygus; species Apolygus lucorum. Next base: position 18,623,141 of record CM019169.2, on the reverse strand, counting down.
AGGTTTTTGACGTTTTATGTCTTTACTATGGCACATAAATGAAAAATCGTCACGCGGGGAGCGTTATGAGGGGAGCGTTAGCGTTACGCGGAAATTTCTGATACTTTTCACGTACAACCAATCGTTCCTTGGGAAAACTAACTTCCTCATTTTCCACCCCACAAAAATCGTTCACCACTCATTGGAAAGCTCTCAATTTATTAAACATAAGACATAAAATGTCTCTCGTGGTTGCGTACTTGTACGAAAGCTGTATCCACCGTTTGTGTTTTTCATTTATGTGCCATAGTAAAGACATAAAATGTCAAAACTGTAGAGATAGAAGATAGAGAATAGATTACGTTACGTACCACTGATACTTTTTTAAGGTCCGTTATTTTCATGGTACCAAACTTGTTCAAAAAGCTCTGAAACGTATGATGCAAGTAAAACAAATTTGAGACATTTTCTTCAATGATTCATTAGGTTAGATTGCCATGTGCAACATGTTGCTGTTTCAGTTCAATTTTGAACGAAGATTCTAATCTCAGGCACTAGTACTCCCTATTTAAACGCATTAAAGCCTTTTTCTGTAATGTTTTTATGTATGTTTTAATTGTGTTTCTCTTAAAATTAAATAGAAAGATCTACATGCTGCACAAGACAATCGATTTTATAAGATTTAGAAATTTTCAAGGTTCATGAAATTAACCTATCAATTTCCAAATTTTATAAAATTGATTGTCTTGGGAAGGAAAATGTGTAAACAAGCTTTGAAGTGTCTTAGGAAGCATCTTATGTGTGTGATTAGGATCTTCGTTCAAAATTAAATTGAATTATCCACATGTTGCACATGGCAGTCTATCTTATAAGACTGAACTCTACTATGTATCTGATGGAGTGATCATTAAAGAAAATCCCTCAAAGTCCTGACAATGCAGCAATGCGAAAGTGCACTGGACTAATAAATCTTTTAACGAGAAGAGCAGAATCCAAATTTCCTCTCCTCAACCTAATCTACCCTTGAATTATTTTCTATGATTGTCAAGAAAGTTGTTCCTCGATTATAAGTAATATCTGTTCATCTTTTAGGTCATCAAAGCTTCCAGAAAGGCGGGCAATTTGAGGTACACCACCAAGTGTTTGCTAAACTATCTTGAGCATGCGCCAGGGATTAACGTTTGTCCTGGAGATCTCGCTGAGGAGTACATGATGCTGCCTGTTGAACCAAGTCAAGCTCCGGCGCTTCACCAACTCACCAAACTTCTTAGAAGGTACCTAATTTCAGTGAATAGAAGGGCCACTCACCCCTTAACCTCAGTGGTTCGAGATTCGCAGGGTGTGCGCCTGGGTAGGAAAAACTGTTTATTGTTAGTTTTAATCTATGGTAGACCTCATTCTGAGAATTTTGGTACCAACCGCGACCTTCTAGCGTGTGTAAATCTCTTCCTATGAATTTTTAAAGTTTCGACCGTTTATGGCGTCACAGTGGGCTGGGGATCCCGCCCAGTAGGTCGATTCTCTAACTCGTTATGGGATAATAGCGACAACGAAGTGTCGTTATGATAACAATAACGATTAATAGCGACGATCGCGATTCTGCAGACGCGAAATAGCGACAACTGTCGCTCAGTCGTCGCTATTTCGGCCGAAAAGTGTCGTTGCCATCTCGGCGGCTCGAAACCCCCCGGTATGGATTACGACAACCGTCTTTATGAAAAAGTAGCTTAAAACGCTCTTTAATTCCTAAACTATTCGAAGTCATATTTCAGTTTCCGAGTTGCTGTGTGCATTTCCGTATTGTGGGTTATTAGTTTTGTTAATCAAATCATTTTGAGAATAAAATTTATACGTTCGTACATAATTTCTGGTGAATATTTAAAAAATAATATCCGACCCTCATAATGAGCAGTTTATTCGCCGTTTTAATTTGTGTCTTACTTGATTTTTTTCTGCAATTGTATTAAACAAAAATCGTAGTATTTATATTATTTCAAGCTGTTAATTCGTATAGAAATTCATGTACTCTGTTGATCATAGTAAAGGGAGTGTTTTCAATGGAATTGAGTTTTTGACAAACTATCAACAGCATTTTTTATATCAACATTGAATGATGATAATAATAATTATACTGTCATTTTCGGAAATTGGTAGGTAAGTACATAAAATTAAAATAGTTAGCTTATAAAACAGGTAGATTCTATTTGAATTTTTAACTATTTTGTTAAATGTGTGCCTGCATGAAAATTTCCGAAAATGAAGAAAACCCCTAAAATTGATAATTTTTTGCTAAAATAATTGTGATGATAATGCTCTTTTTTATACCAACTTACCTGCTATTACCTTAGAAAATATTTACCACGAATTTACGATTGTTTATATCCGTAATCGACGTCGACGGTAGGAGAAAATGTGACGTGGTAGATGAAAATTGTAACATAAAATTGAATCAAAGAAATATGAATGTGAAGGTAGATAAATAAATTCCGTCATGAATCTTACGTTTTATTGAATACAATAATATTATGTTCATTCAGTCTTATAACGTACATGAAACTTTACATGAGTAAAACAGCGATTCATAAATTTTGAAGTGATATTAGGTTTTTTTTTACCCTTGAGAGTGAAATACATCTATTTTGTTCTGAAAAGACATCGAGAACTCCGAAATTTTCGTTAGTAGGGGTTAGGTACTTGTTTCCCGGAATCTGTAACAATAATGTATACCGCACACAATTAGGCAGTTAGCTATGGACTTCTCACTCAAAGTAGTTGAAGGTACCAATAAGTATGGATGTGTGAGTATGTATAAACGATAAATAACAAGACGATTCTTACCTTGTAGTAAGATGGACAGGCAGTTGATTATTCGAAGCATCGTGGACGGACGAAATTCAACGTGACTGATGAATTCGATTTATGAAAAGTATTTCTTTCCATTTATCATAATTCCATGATACAAAAGCACAAATCACGAGAAAAACTCCGTTTTTACGCGTCATTCCTTTGTATATTCACCACGGCAAAAAATATGAATCCGACATTTTGCAAACTGCAGTGATCTTCTACCCGTGATAACAATTGAAAACTATTATCAATACGTCTTCCCATTGGCTAAAAATCACGCGTTGCTACCTTTCGCTCGCTCTAGACCGAAATATTGTCGGATCACATAGCGACGTCGTTATTTTGAAATGCAACGACCAAACTTCGCTATGCCCGATTAGAGAATTCCAATGTCGTTATCGACCTGTCGTTGCACGGGAGGGATACCGAATCCGACGCCATAACGTCAACCAAATAGCGAGTTACAGAATCGACCTGCAGGCGAGAGGGGCGCGTGACGTAATAAACGGTCGAAACTTTGAAAAATCATAGAAACAGATCTACTCACGCTAGAAGGTCGCGGTTGGTGCCAAAATTCTCAGAATGTAGTCTACTTTCGATTAAAAATCTTTAAAAAAATCAAGGCGCACCCCCCATTGTGTTGTGAGTTTGTTCTTGGGGAGGAAAGTCCTATGATAAAGCGTCCCAGATACCTCCGTGTCGATCCATCAGATCCTTAATGTGGTCTCCAACTCCCTACCTCCTCCACTATAGGGCTACAGTTTGAGCACATCAAATATGTTGAAGAAAGGGTTTGGGAAGGAATGGATTCTACTCCCTTCCATATCATGGGGAAAATGGGTTATTTTCATGGGTTGGGGTGGTTCAAGCTGTCTTAAAATGGATCCTAAAAGCCTTGTGAAGCTGCATCTGCAGTGCGACTTACCGCATCTAACTTTCTTACCTCTGGTTCCACAGTACTTGCGACACTGCTACTAGCGTGAGATTGTCAACCCACATATCAGCTGGACTGTTCCCCTTGGAGGAAGAGCATCACCAGATGCTGAACAGTGCAGTCCTACGGAACCTGTCAACTATCTTTGCTGCTGAAAAAGGTCACTTTGAAAATCTCATGTCTGGCCAACTCAATGAAGTTGTTGCTACGGGAATTAAGAAGGTATCAGATAACAACCTTCAAGCATTCACAGGTACGTTCAGGAGTGGCTTTATCTATTCTATTAAAACTCTTCAACTATTACTCCAGTAGACAGAGGAGCTCGAAAGGGTCGTGTTCGAAAAAAGTTGGAGTGAGAATTTTCTTTTTCCATGCGTTCAGGGAAGATGTCGATACCTTAAAGCACAAAGACGTTATGTCCAAAAATGTCACTTTTGAGATAAATGGGTCAGTCACATCATAGGACCATACTCTTTCATTAGGATACATGATTGTAGCTCTAAAAACTTTGAAAATGTCTTAAAAAAGGAAAAATTGACAGGGTTCTATGTCCACTCTCGAATAATCGTAAATGCCATTCGGTGCTTTGTCCAAAAGAGGAATGCACAATCGTTCTATGTCCCAATAAGATAGCAATAAAATTCAATCGTATTGTGGACAATGGAGCTTTGTCCGGACATAGCTCCTTTGAGCACTAGGTTTAAGGAAGGTGGACACTGTTTCTTAGAGAAAAATAACCGTTCTATCCCTTTAAGAAATCAAGGGTTGGACTTGAAATTAACCAGAAAACCAAAACTGAATCCCAAAATATTGTTCACTATAGGAAATTGGCCTAATTTCCGTTCAGATTTCAGCGTATTATATGCGAGTGTTCCATTGAAATGAGTTTTGTGTAGTACTCAGTTGTGCATTCTTCGCAACCAAACAGGATACCGATTTCATTGCAAGTAGGTAGTATTCTATGCAGATGGTTTATAATAATTAACAGTTGTTTAGTAATTTGTAGCGTTGTTAACTATTACCCAGTGTTTTTTAAAATCGTGGCACATTTTTTGTGATAATTAAGTAAAAAATTTGATGATAGTTCATTTTTAAATAGCTTTTTTAGTACGTTGAATTTCCGTGATTTTTTATTAAACAGTAGGCAACTTACGAACAGATAGGTAGTTAAAGAAGACGATTTTGGTGATCCTTTGAAACCAAGAGTTCCTTCAATTTTTGTGCTCCAAATTGATATAATATTAAGATTTTGTAATTATTGGACATTTCTAGGAGAATAAAAGAGTTGAAAAATATAAATATTGATGTTTAGTAATCCATGTATTATACATGAATAACTTTCCTGAATTCCTGATCAACAATAGGTACCTATCCAACACGCGAAACCTCCTTGCGACACCACCCTCTAGTGCCAGTCTGTCACCAAAAAACTGGTGGTGACGCCAAATTATGATCGAGAGCGTGATAAAGTCCTTTACCCAATGGGGTCATGTCCACAATCGAACTTGGCTAGAGGATCCATGTCCTTAACCTTAATTGGCCAAAAGAAGGAATTCTTGAAGAGTATAGCTTATAAGAAATTAAAGAGTTTAGTGGAATAAGCCATCATTTTAGGAATTGTGCACTGGTGAAAACTTCTTTTGCGTTTTTCTCAAAACTCCGTTTTTGGACATAGCGCCTTTGTGCTTTAAGGTATCGATGTGGACTTGTCGAATCCAAGTTTGCCACCTCATAAGCCGCGAGAATAACTTTTGGCAGCGAAAAACCTCGAAATGTTGGCACTGTTTTTGGGTTTTCGCCTATAACTCAAAAATGGTCCATTGCACACAAAAATTTACTAATTCATTTTTAGAGGAAAAAATTGCGCATCCAAAGACTACCATAACTTTATAATTCAGTCAGAAAATAAAGTGGAAATCAACGGTTGAAAATCAACCATTTTTTCTAATTTTGTCGTAAACTGAGAATCAGTGACTTCCAAAAGTCTTAATGGAATAAGGCACATCTAACAATGAATCTCCACCGAATGAAAGTTGTAGAGATTTAATGCAAAGTTCAGTAAGTACCTCAATGGGGTAGTTGCATGATATTTTTTTGTATTTTTTCTGTGTAGAGAATCTCTATTGAAGTACGTATCTGCAAATAAAACTCCCAGAAACGCTTCCTAAAAATTTAGAGATTTTTTCAAAGAACGGGATTCTCTGATTCAGGCGGGAAAACCTACACACGGCTTGGACGCTGCGGAGTGGGGGCTACGTCACGGGTGTGAAGGGGGCCAAAAGACCCCTACACCACTGTTACCCTGATGCAAGGTTATCGACCGGGGGTACTGTGCCGGAGGGATCCTTTGCCCGGGGGGTCCTTTGATAGCAACCCTCTGTTTGTTTACGTTCGTTTGTGGCAATAAAATTGGAGAATCACTCACACTTTGTGGTGCTTTCATACTGAATTTTGCTAGCAGCGCAATCGGAACATGTTGCATCTAAGATTTCGTTTCCTCCTGGCATTCCCTCCACTGTAACTGAAACTATATATGGTTGTGAAGAAACTCGGTGTTCTGGTGATATTCGAGCCACAACCTCGCAACTTTGCTAGATTCTTTCAAGTTGGACATAACCAACATCCTTTTATTTAACAATTTACAGCACTCATTGGTACTACGTTGTACAGGATAATGACACTACAATGAAACTTCCAATAAATGAGCTACTGCAACCATTTCGATGAAGAAGTACTACACTCAAGAAAACAACTGACCTTTTACTTTCTATAAAAGTGTCAACTTACCTCACTTATTTCGGCGCTGACAAACTTGTTGTTATTGACGTAAAAATTGTGCAACATGCCAATATCGATAGACAGAATATTTCCCAGGGAAGCCACCTCGAAACTCTAGTCGATGGCTCTCCTTTTTGGCATATTGACATTTTATTTCAATACTTTGGCACATAAACGAAAAAAAAGTTAAGGTTGGTTTTCCGATGATTTCTACTTACAACCCAGTCGTTCCTACTGAACTTTATCTTCGTCATTTGTGTTCGTAGAAAAATTGTTCACCATTCGTTGGAAAGCTCTAAATGTTTGCATAAATTATATACTGCCAAAACCGCTGTATTCACGGAAGAAACTGAGATATACCTCTGAGTTAAAAGAACTGTCAACAACATTCGAAAGCAGATTATTGGGTAGCGGGAAAAAGTGAAGACATGTGTTGCAGACTCAAAAGGCAAGCGTTTATTAAAAGCTTCTTGAAACTTTACAGTGAACATTATCTTTTCCAAACCAATCAACTAATAAATTATGGTAGATACCGGTATAAACTATAGTATGGTATGGTAACAACTCGGGCCGCACTACGAGAAAATGAAGAAATGTTCACGAGAAAATGTCCACTGATAACGCGATAACTATGACCGTAAAAGTAACGTGAGGTTCAACGCCAACGCAACAAAAAGAAAAACAGCCAAAATTATGCTTCAAAACTTTCAATTTAAACGATTTATTCAAACATGTAAAGCCTGAAAAATATATTTCAAAGTTTTTTCAATCATCACCATTATTTTGTAACTGTATTTCAATGTTTCTGATTCGAATTGTCCTCAATGGCAGTGATCTCAACGCACTCTATCGTGAGAATCTCGTTTAGGGATGACGTAAGAGGAGTGGCCCGCCAACACTAAAAGGGACGGTACTTCTTTATTGAAATACGGCTAAACTAAATGGAATTTCGAACTGAAAACTGGTACTTAAACGTTTTAAAGTGCGCTAAATTCGAATCTGAGGTCAAAAACACGAAATTCCGACCCATGCAACTACCCCATTCGTGACTTTGTCAAGCTCAACAGGTAGAAAGTAGAAATTTTTCGAAATTGGTCCACTACCTTACAACTGGCTTCGGGAGCTACACTTCTATTACACTAACTTCGGCCAGGTCGTAAATTGGTGTAATCCGTATTTTGTCAACCATCACGAAACACTATTAGGTTTTTGGGGAAAGGGTGGTCGTACTGATACTCAGTTTTCGACCAAGTAGGGAAAAATGGTCGATTTTTACCTTATTTTCTGACCGAATTATTAAGTTGTGGTGGTCTTCGGGCTGTCAGTAGCTAGAACTAGAACTCCTTACTGATGCTAACCTCCAAGTTTCTTGGCATTTTGGTTCCTTGAAACTCCGCATGAGCGCTGCCATAGCTTGTTCCCAACCACCCCACCTGACCCTACGTCCATACCATGCCTGAACTCCTGGGAAAAGAATCTTAATATCGCTAATCTCGGCGAACAGGAATCTCCTCTCTATCTAACTGGAGTATATTGTGAGAATAAAGCTTTCTTGTTAATTTTAATTAACGTGTTTTCCCAATCTTTTTAGCGCTTTGTGATAGTCAAAATAATGAACATGTGATTCCGCTACCCAAAGAAGACACGATTGTTGGAAAAATCCTTCTGGCTTCTGTTGGAGCTCACATAAATTCCCTCAAAAGTTGGGAGGCTCTCGCTGCCTGGTGTTACGAAATGGGCGGCAAAGTCTGCTCTCAGATTTGGGTTAAGAACCCGGAAGAGTATGGAGGCCAGGAAACTCTGAAAGTGATTTCTTCGTATCATTCAGTTGGCGTCGATGTAAGTAGAGTTTTAGTGTGCACATGTCGATTTGACGTTTATTGAACTATTCAATGTTCACATCTCAATAGTATTCATTGAGCCTTCTATATATAACAATTTTTACAGGTAGATCGAGCTTCTTCAGAATCATTGGAAGACCAGATCAGAGACCTCGGTATCCACACTTTGGAGCAAATCGATTCCTATACCACAGCTTGGAAAAGGGATAATGCCCGAGTTTATTCCTTCTTCAAAGTGGCCATCCATTCCTACTTCAAGTTCCTCAACATCTCACCCTATCAAGAGAACAACTGCAAGTTCGTGACAGCTACTCTGCGACTTCTCAGGCTCATGGTCAAGCACGCCTCTGAGCTCCAAGAGACGGTCGATGCCGATTTGGCAGAAACTCCAGTACATCCTTGGGTTCCTATTGTACCGCAGTTGCTTGCAAGACTGAATCACGCTGACCCCTACGTCAGGAAAAAGGTGATGCTTGATTTCAACGGCTACTTTACCTCCATTTTCTGTCTTAACAATCATGCTAATTAAATTATTATTCCAATAGAAATCATATTAAAAAGTCCATCTAGCAAATAGTGGTGCAATTACTAATTCTCCCCAGCTGTCAATGAATGAATGAATGACGTTTTTTTTATTGAACAAAACCAATAATGGTATATCAATCGTCAGATTTCGGTAGGAACAATAGGTAAATTAAGTATTTATGCAACAAGAAGTGAACAGAATAACCAGGTAAGTAGGTTCATCAAACAATTTTCGAGTGACTACGAGAATAAAAACTGATAAGTAACAAATTTCAAATTCAACAATAAATACATATTAAAAAATTAACACTCATATAAAATATATTACTCTACAAACACAGTAAAATTAAAAATGCACCTAGGTACCCTATCCTAACATCACAATACAGTTACACTATTATCACAGAAAAATATCACTACCAGAACTAACCTAGTATAATAAAATTAAGCATGATTTGAACAGAGTACTTTTATAAAACTTCCTCCGTCAGATGCACGTCATAAATATTAAGTAGAACATATAATTTAAAATTTTGTAATGTTGTCAAAGTATTCATCTAGGTCATACGGGGCCATGCTCAAAAGAATACCCTTACAGGCAGCTTTAAAAATACTCAAATTTCCCGAATTTTGAATCTTATAAGGAAGTTTATTAAACAATATTGGCCCCCCCAACCAATAGAGTTTCTTGACGCATTCAGCCTACATGCAGGTAGCGACAGCATACGTGCATTTCGTGTATCGTATTTATGAGAAGGTATTGGGAATTCGGAGCGGTTTTTATATACGTACACCAGACAACTTAGGATGTATTGGCCTGGCAATGTCAAAATGTTTAAGTCGATGAACTTTGCTCGGCAGTCGGCCCTGTAATTTAGACGGGTTACAGCTCGAATCGCTCTACGCTGGCATCCAAAAATAATCTTGGCCGACGGGGCATGGCCCCAGCATAGAATGCAGTAACTCATACGGCTGTGGAAGATAGCATGATAAGCTGCAATTACGGCATTATTGGACAGATAGTCGGATAACCTGCGCAGTAGGAATATTGTACTGTTTAAAGATTTGTTTAACCTATCACAATGGTCCTTCCAATTTAATTTTGGATCCACCAAGACCCCTAAGGTTTTCATGTGAACCGGATTACTATCGATAGAGGACAAATCCCTCAAGCCAAAGAAGATCTGTTAGGTCTTTTTGTCATTTACGGCCAAGCCGTTCAATTTAAACCAGTTAGAAATAACATCAACAGACATGGCACACTTCAATTTCAACGTGCTGATGTCACTATCAGCACATAACACCGTGGAATCATCCGCAAACAAAACGCTGAAATTTTTCGTGTGCTGCGGTAGATCATTGATAAAAATCAGAAACAATGTAGGTCCTAGGACACTACCCTGGATTACAGAAACAATGTAAATAGAGTTTTCGACACGGACAGCCTGAAACCTGTCAGAGAGGAATGATTCGATCAATTTAACCGCGTCATTCGAAAAATTGTACTTAACCAGCTTCCTTAGAAGCAGCTCATGAGGAACACAGTCGAAACATTTCGCTACACCAACACATGTTGCTGACTCATATTCGCTTTCTAAAAAGTATTTAGAGATGGCATTCGAGATAGCAAGTACAGCGTCCTCAGTGGACCTCGACGATCTAAACCCATATTGGTTATCGCAGAAAAGGGAATTTCTTTCAAAGAAGGACACAATTTGCGGATTTATGGCTTTCTCAAAAATTTTCGAAAAGATGGGCAATTTTGAGATAGGGCGGTAGTTACTTAGCTCATTAACACTTCCTTTTTTATGAAGGGGGATTACCTCTGCCGCTTTGAGAACTGATGGAAAATGACTCACACTAATAGATGTCACTTATGTTTTACAGGTTGAAGAGCTTCTAGTGAAGATTGGATTAGAAGCGCCTCATTTGATTCTGTTCCCTGCTGTTGTTGGATCTGGCGCTATGCCGACTACGAGTAAGTTATTTGTGTTTAGATCACAGGATAAGTGCAATCGTATGGCAAACAAGGGGAATTAGAACTGCAAAATGAGTAGTGCATAGTAATCAAAAGATGTTTTTACTCGGGTAGTAGGCCTGCAGATGAGCCATCTGATAGGTCTACTCAGCATCAGAGGTCTAATTTCATCATAGGGTTTAAATTGACAAATGGTTAAACAAATAAAATGACCCATACAATTAATACAAAAAATAAAATGACCCATACAATTTTTTTTTGTACCACACAGAGCTTTTCCCAATGATGAAGACTTATGAAAACAAGAAAGACGGTCAAGCAAATGAAGATGGCGATGAAGATATGGATGACGAGGATGAAGACGATCGAGACGACGATGATGAAATGAGGAGCACTAATGAACGTGCAGAAATGATGGAAAACTCATTCCACTCGATCTTGGACTCGCTGTCTGAAAAGGTAATGAGTTAGTACTTTCTTTCTCCAGTGATGGTGATCAAAGCGCGGTTTCCTCACAAGGTTGGCGGAAAGTCGACGACAATGGAGCTCTCTGATGAGTTGAAGCACACCGTCGTGGTGAATGCCTGAATCATTCAATTTAGTAACATTGTGATAATATAACCTCGTGAAAACTGTGTGAAATGTTCCATTGGTATTGAAAGTGAAGATCAAGTTTGTTTCTTTTGGTTTTTTGTTGTTTGTTTTGGAGTCTCATGCCGAAAAGCTCATTTCCCGGCGTTTTTTTGGACCTAGGACAGGTGCCCCCCCCCCCCCATGGCAACTGCCCTCCCGGCAAACTGCCCTCCTGCGGGAGGGTAGTTTCATCCCAAAACACAAATGTGCGCTCCATGGCAACTGCCCTCCCGGCAAACTGCCCTCCTGCGGGAGGGTAGTTTCATCCCAAAACACAAATGTGCCCCCCGTGGCAACTGCCCTCCCGGCAAACTGCCCTCCTGCGGGAGGGTAGTTTCATCCCAAAACACAAATGTGCGCTCCATGGCAACTGCCCTCCCGGCAAACTGCCCTCCTGCGGGAGGGTAGTTTCATCCCAAAACACAAATGTGCCCCCCGTGGCAACTGCCCTCCCGGCAAACTGCCCTCCTGCGGGAGGGTAGTTTCATCCCAAAACACAAATGTGCGCTCCATGGCAACTGCCCTCCCGGCAAACTGCCCTCCTGCGGGAGGGTAGTTTCATCCCAAAACACAAATGTGCCCCCCGTGGCAACTGCCCTCCCGGCAAACTGCCCTCCTGCGGGAGGGTAGTTTCATCCCAAAACACAAATTTGCGCTCAGTGGCAACTGCCCTCCCGGTAAACTGCCCTCCAAGGAGGCCAGTTTTGGCCTCCTGCTCACACCACGTATTAGAAGGGCCCTCTCATCGAATCGGTCCTTACAAATGGACCTCTGTGGCAACTGGCCTCCTAGCCCTTACAAGCCCGACTAGATTTTATACCTGCAGAACACGAAACATAATGTTGGCATTACAACAAGCTAATGTAGATTACACGGGCATTGCTTGCCTACGTTTATGATACAATTACTTAAGGAATTAACTAACCTGTTTTTAAATATTTTAACCTAGGGTTTTAAATATTTTTAATTAGCGCAACGTAATAAAGGATCCGGGTTTGGGATCATTTTTTTAAACATATTTTTATTATTGTTCCGTCCCCGTCACATTAATTCATAAAGCCACGTCACATCAATTCATAATTTCGTAACTTTCTTCCCTTTCGCTCTCATTCGTCCTGCATTATTTATTAAAGTTCATAATATTTGCATTATTGATTTTTCTTTTCATAGTATTATGAGTGTATATTATACCAGGTCGCTAGCGGACATCACTCCCTAGCAATGGAAGTTCATCGGTATCGCGCTAATTTCGGCAGTTAGGTCCCGGCTAAAGCATATTCATGCTAAAATCTTAGATATCGTTCCTAATCATCTTTCGATGATTGATGATTTTCCGAGGAGAAAATCAGAAGTAGATCATAGATGACTTACAAAATTTATCTAAAGATGAGATAATTAGATTATCTTTATCTGTCATCTATTAAGTATCAGTAACCTTTAGATGAGATTATGCACACCTCTGATTATTGAAAATAATAAACCAAAATTGGGTAAAACTAGACCGAAAATCTGCCTAGTTGAACGCCGCCAACCAAACCTTTATATCTCAATCCGTTCCCGAGGTATGATTTTTAATTTTTTTTGCTCAGCAAACCACGTTTTGGCCATAAAAAACCCACGTTTCCTCACTTTGAAACGATTTCTTCTACTTTTGACCTCATTATCGGATTTACGCCTTTCATAATCAAGAACGGATCGCAATTGCAGTTTAAACATTGAAAAATTTCTAAACATTTTTCTAAAAAGTTCTTAAAATAACTTGTACGTTGGTACGTTAACTACATTTCCAATAAAAACTTGCTGAAAACTGTCTAATCTCAGGAAAACTTGCAAATTTAATCAACTTTCTAATGGTATGGTCAACTTTGCGATTCCTTGTCGATTTCAGCGAAATCACCGTCTCGGAGGCAACAGCCCACCCCCTTCCAGCCATCTGCCCACCATCCAACCCTCAAGTCTCATGCCGATTTAATGGAAAAAACTCCGATTTCTCCATGAAATTGATATTCTAATTATTTTATTCCTAATATATACTGATGATCGTGACTGAAGATCCATTATCATTGGCAGCTCATTATACTTTTGAGAGACTCATGTCCCAGAAATGAGAAGTCGCACAGGTACAGGAGATCTGTTCCGAGCAGGAGGGCAGTTTACCGGGAGGGCAGTTGCTCGAGGTAGTCTAGGAGGGCAGTTTAAAACCGGGGTTCGAAACTGGCCCTCAAAAGTTGGAAGCAGTAAGTTTGGAGGGTGGTTTCTCGAGGTGGTCTAGGAGGGCAGTTTAAAACCGGGGTTCGAAACTGACCTCCTAAAACAGGAGGGCAGTTGCTCGAGATGGCCTAGGAGGGCAGTTTCAAACCGGGGTTTTCAACTGACCTAAAGAGGTAGGAGGCCAGTTTGCCGGGAGGCCAGTTGCCAAGTTCCCGTTTTTTTTTCACCCAAACAAAATTTTGTCTACCAATTTTCATCGGAAAAGGACCAAAAGGTTGTTCTCTGTCGGCTTTGAAGGTGCTGAAGATTCGTCCGTTTCATGCCAGGATGTGTTTGTTTTCATCAGGATGATTGTTTCATCGTAATAAATTCATTGGCTCTTGATTATTCAAACCTCCTTCAGTCACTATTATTTGTATCATTGCAGTATGCGGAAGAAATTGCCCAAGTGAAGATGTTTGTATCTGAGCTGCAAAGGATCACCCTGCTGTGGGACGAACTTTGGTTGGGGGCTCTACTGCAGCACCAAGGTGACATCAACAGACGTTTCTCATCTCTTCAATCAGAAATAAAAACTACCGAAGGAAACACTCACCTCGATCAAATCATTAAAGACTCAATAATCCGTGAGAAATACCGCCTAATATTGAAACCTGTAAGTATACATGAGAATAACTTATCGCTTTACCCAAACTATTGAGCTTTGTCTACGCATTTCCTGCTAGTATTACACAGTTCATAACCGAACACCGCTCTCTTTCAGATTCTGTTCATTTTTGAGCAGCTCAACGAAATCACCTCTGTCCAACCAGAAACTGCGCGTGAAAAACAATTCCAAGAACTTTACAGTAAGTATCCAAATGGTAGACACCCTGTATAAGTATTATAATCAGTAAAAAAAAGATACCCTAAGTATCCCAGGACGAACTGAAACATTTTCTCTTCTTTTTTCTGCTTGAGTATAATGTAATAGTATTGATTGATTCGATTTATTATCGCTTTTAATGTCCTTCATAGATGCCTTTGATAACCTTCATCAAGTTTGTAATCTTGTGTTCCTCAGGAAGGATTTTAATGATTTCTGACCAATCATTTCGGTTTACTGAAAATTTGGATAAATTTGTTGTTAAATATTAGGTATTAGTAATAAATAATTGGTTTATTACTTGATCCTTTTCATTTATAGTAGAACAAAAATCATTCCATTCAATAGATAATTCTTGCAATTTAGTACCTATTGGAAGATATATAAAATGCAATAATTATTCATTTTTTATTACATTTTAAATTATTAGCTTTTGTTATACTTCCTTTTTCATTTCTTAATTATTGGGATTTTTATTTGATTCGTTAAAACATACAGGTGTGTAGTTAGATACTTTGCAATTTCGGTGGTTGGTGGTATCGATACCTTGAGCTGATATATATCGAAGTATCGATATCGTATGTTATCAGTATCGAAAAGATATCGAGTATCCACACTTTCTGAGTTGTATCGTATCGAAAGGAGTATCGATATTTTGGAGCATAGTGCCATCCCTACATGAGAGGCATCTTCGTCTACTCGCTTCAGTACGAGTTTGCAGTTTGTTGGTCTCCTAATGGCATCTGTTGCCTCCACAAACTCTGCAATATGTATCACCACAACATGAAATTATTATACAGAATTAAACGCAGCATTAGAGAATTTTCGCCTCATAGCTCGCGATGACTCGAGATCGTGACAACTTGAGACAGATGAGGTCAGCAGACGCCGATGCTAACTTTTTTCTGGTGGATTTCGAGTCGACACAAAATGAGGTGCGGACTCTGGAAGTCTCGTTCAAGAGCTACCGACCTGTGAAATCACTCAAAAACGCTGCAAATTATTACACAATGGTTTATTATTTTTTATTTTTCTATATAGATCACTCGTCTGCAAAGCCACCAACCATTCAACATGAAGAAAAACATCGATCGCATTTCGGTCAGCTTCAATTTGAACGGAGATTAGGCCTCTTTTGCGATTCACACTCGTGTTTCTGATTTATCATACGTTCAAACTTTGAATCCTCG
This sequence comes from Apolygus lucorum, assembly GCA_009739505.2. Lineage (NCBI taxonomy): Eukaryota > Metazoa > Arthropoda > Insecta > Hemiptera > Miridae > Apolygus > Apolygus lucorum. The sequence goes on along the minus strand of CM019169.2, from coordinate 18,607,360 downwards.
TAGTGAGCGAACGGTTTGTCCTACAGAGCTCCGGGTGGTCTCAAAAAATTCTATAGAATCTTAAATTGAAGGAAAAACAATACCTTTATATCAAAATTTTTTGAGTTAGGGCGTTTTCAAAATTTCAAAATTCATTTTGGAACCCTTAAAAGTGACTTACATCAACCAAAATCTTCGGGGCACAACTAGACCCCAAATGGAGCCTACATACCAAATTTCATCAAAATCGGTCAATGCTAAGTGGCAAAAGTGCCGCGTACGGCGGACGGACGGCCAAATTTTTATTCGATTTTTGGATTCTACGTACCTTGAAACGTAAACTATCAAATTTTGAGGGGGTGTTAAAAAATTTTTTTTCTTGGTAGATTCCTAAGGTTCATTATTGAAAATAATAAACCAAAAGCTGGAACATACTTTGAGGGGATTGAATAGTGTGATGTGTGGAGGAACTACCACCCTTTAAGTCAGGTTATCATAAAGATAACCACAGCGGAAGTTTTCATTAAAAAATTCTTATAGTAACGTCTCCTCGTGTTCTCAATTGATCTCCCCCAGTTTTAATATTAATATAATAATTATTCACACTAAGAAGAATAACAATACATGATGTAGGGTGAAATTATTATGCTAGCAAGCAAACCAGGCTGACATCAACATCAGTGTCAGTCAAAAACTCTTGAAATAAATTTTCCAGAATGAAAATAGGAATATTTAGTTTTTTATTCGCCACATTGAACAAATGGCTTACTACTTGGGTACCTATTTACATTCCTATATGACCCTACCTAACGATATAAAACTTTTCTATCTTCTGAAAATTTGATCGTATAAAGACAAATATGTGTTAAAGTTGTTGTGATCAACGACCTCTTCGCATTTCTGTCCATTCACTTCCTTAGCTCATGTGGTAGGAGCCCCGATTCAGAATCGGAATGATAGGAGATCGATCCCCGGTCGAGGGAAGTTAATTTTTGATGATTCAACATAGTGAACACCACAAACCTAGGTTTTCCAGATTTATGTAACTCTATTAACCCAGATAACCCTGAATTTTTTTTGATTAATTTTTTGAAATTTTCCGTATGTTTAGTGTCATAGGTGTTGTCTGAAGACAAATTTGACTCTCTTGCAATTTTTTCCCATTTTATTGAGGTCATAAATGAGCATCCTTCCAGAAGGACGTCAGTAGAATAAGGAAGCAATCTCTCTCGCATATTCCTTATTCTTGTGAGATAACAAATGAGACTCAAGATTGAAAATACACTTTTTATTCAATCAAAACTGGATATAAAACTATCTATCATTTAATCATTGACAAAATTTATTTTGTGTGGAACGATAGAAAACGAAAAAGTATAGAAATATGTCACATTTCAAACATCCGGTTGTCGACTTCGTCTTGGGAAATCCTCAGTGCAGCTGCTCCCCTTCTTCCTATCTTTTCGTCTACTCCCGTATCTCCAACGTAGTGTTCTCTCTTATCGAATCTAAAAAAAGATAAATAAATTCAATAATAAATTATCATTGAAAATGATTGAAGGGCTGCAAACTGTACAATGCATGTGTCCAAGTTTTTGATTTTCATTCACCGACAGTCAATCTTGGCTATTTTTATCGACAAAAAAAAAAAAAAAAAAATCGAAATACTCAAGGGATGACAACTTTTGTTTGGGACCACGCATTGGTGACTACTCTCTAAGTGCAGTTGAAAGAGACTGGTTTTTTGTCCACTTGTACAATTTTTTGGGCGGTTTTGGTTTACGGACTCGATGTTTCCCCCTCTTCTTGTTGGAAATATTTTCATTGGAAGTTGATAGTTGGGGATCATCATCGCTTTCATCATCTTTATCATGAGAAGGAATGCTATTCAAAATTGCAGAGAAAATTATCAATAACAGGGCTCTCGTCCGGTGAGGTCATGAAGGGCATTTGTTGGAGGTAATAAAGATATATCGACTTCCCCTTGACTTATTGCATCATCATTCCCCTCCGAAAAATCCGATAATATTGGATATATAACATATTATGTTATTTGATGCAAAGGAAGCAACTTCTTGCAGAAAAAGCGAGAAATTCAAAAAAATTAGCAAATGAAAAAATATAGGGACGGAACGATTTTGAATGTGTATTCTACTGACGTCCTTCCAGAAGGATCGTCATGAAAAGTGGTAATAATGGAGACGAAAATGGCAAAATTACATCAATAACATGTCATACCCTTAGTAGAGAGTAGGAACAATAGAATATCAACGTCGAAATAAAAATAAAAAATGAATAGGTACTTACCCATCAACTATGAATTCTGGGTGACCGCTCATGATTGAAGCTGCTAGGGAAAAACTGCACTGAGTACCTGTTGGTCGCATACTGAAGACAAAATCGGTCCCCATCCCTCCGTTAGGATGTAAACAACAGTTCAAAGCTATACTAGACCACAGCGGTATCATAATACAGGAGAGAAATTTCAGAAAGTCGATCTAAGTTCCTCATCCTTCCAGAAGGACGTCAGGGGTATCTGGGTTAACTTGTTATCTCGTTTGTTGGTGAAATTTAACGCGTTTAACCACATTTCAAATGATTTTCCTGTTGTAGCTGAAACAATTCAAAACATTCTGACTAAACTGAGGGAGCCTACTGAACCCATCAACCCCAATGACGTGTGGGAGACTATTCAAGGATTGCAGCACGCTCTACAGGACAAATCGCGTCACAGAGGTGGTGCTATTCTCTCCATGAGCGACTTGTCCACTACACTTTCGAAATTGGATTCAACCAAAATATTCATGCCGGGTAATTAATTTCTACGTTTTTACATGTAGTATGTGTAAGTACCGTACAACTTCTACAGGGTGTCTACCGTTAAAGTAGACCATACTTCAGGAATCGATTCTACAAGGTATTTCCAACAAAAAATAGAGAGTTCCTAAACTGCATCTTGCTTAACGGCGAACGTTACAAGCATCGCCGTTATGAATCTGTCTAGGCCGAGTAAAATCAGATGCTAATCCTAGATGAACGTTAGCAAAAATAACAGCAATGTTGAACAATTTTACGGCGATGACGAAAGTGACGCGAAAGTTAAAGTGACGAGAATTTCTGGTTTCGCCGTTAGATTCTCACTTCTCAATTGTTGACTGCCTTCGTTTTTCAAGTTCGTTGTTCGCTATTTCAAGTACATCTTGTCAAGGTGTTTGTTCGAGATGGATCATTTTATGAATTTGTACGTTGCGGGTCTACTTTCCGCTGAAGATATGATCACCGTGCTGGAGACGTACGTCGAAAACGTTCCACGAAGACGGCGGCTCTAGGAGTACGGGAGTTTCTCGCTGGACGAAATTTCGGACTTCCGTGTGATGGATACGAGGAAGCTATGTACCACACCCAATTGGCCAGCAGTCCAAACACAAATTTTGTAGTTTCCTAAGCTCGCTGCTGCCAAACTAAACCGATTCCGTGGTCAGTTGTTCTTACTGCCTGTGAGTGTGATTACAGAGCCTCTCAGTTAGGGCACTCGAAGAGTCACATGACACACACCGGGATGAAACCCCATGGGGTTACCCCATGCCTGTGATGAGTGTGATCACAAAGCCTCTCAGCTAGGGCATTTGAAGAAACTTTGTGGGGACGTTTTTCATTCCTCGAGGAACACATCAGTATAAATTTCAAATTGAAAGGCCAATCTGCCAGAAACCTACAGCAGCATTCCGTAGGTCGTGTTTACTTCAAGCACTCACAGGGGTGCACGATGATGATGACGATTTGAAGACGTCATGGGTCATAGGAGGGGAGGGGGGGTGAACGCTAATGTGGATAGGCAGGTATTTGATGAAAACCGCAGGACGGGTACCACACCACACATGTGTGCGAAGATGTCATCTTCTTGCAAGCTACCAATTTCACATCTAACTCCCCACTGACATGCATTATCAGATTCTGTTAACAGAGTACAAAAAATATCTAAAATTATCTAAAAAACATATAAAATTTACTTAAATTTATTTGCTTTGTTTTGAAATTGATGTTGGTGGTTGCAAAACTGTTACCGGCATGTCAGGTTCACTCTGCTCTAACGGCAGCCCGTTAGTCACATGGACGTTAGCAAGATGGCCGTAAATTAGCGGCCAGAACGTTCGCCGTTATTTGCTCGGACGTTATTTGATCGCCGTAATTTTCTGCGCATGCGCAGAAGGTGATCTACGGTCGCCGTTAGCTTTGCCGTTATGCCAAAATCATCTTTAGGAACTCTCTAATGTCTCCTATTTTGTTTTGTCGTGTTTTCGACCCAATGTCATTAAAACTCCCATAACTCCCGTTGTTTGCCTAGTAAATTCAAATTTGAGGATTTCGTTGGAAAGAACATTCAATTTCTAAGCTACCTCGTGCAAAACCAAGACTTTCAAAAACCACTAATCAAGTCAAAAAGCAGTCGGACAAAATGTGTCGTGTTACTTGATATTTCACCGATGAACCATCAATTTTTGAGACGTCCCACAGTAAGACTTGGGCGTCCTTATGCGATTAATCTGGGGTAAAGTTGGACAACACTCAACAGAAGAAAAAACAAGAAACGGTTTCATCGCTTACCAACTAGTTTGAATTGATCTAATGCTTATCCAATGGGACGTCCCCTAGAATGCATGCATTACTTGACAAATGTTTTAGGTATACTATGAAATTTGAGGACGGAAATGGTGTTTGAATGGGAAAAAAACATGTTATTTCAGCGAGATTTTAGTTTTTTCACCTTTTAAGGGTTTTTGGTTGTACAGGGTGTTCCAAAACTAATCTGAAATACTCCTGGAATCGATTCTACAACTAATTTGTCACAGTTTGTTTTTGGTGAAATAACACGTTTTTTCGCAATGGGGGATGCGCCTTGATTTTTTTTGAGATTTTTAATCGAAAGTAGACAACATCCTGAAAATTTTGGCACCAACCGCGTCCTTCTAGCGTGAGTAGATCTTTTTCTATGATTTTTCAAAGTTTCAACCGTTTATGACGTCACGCGCCCCTCTCGCCTGGGCGGGACCCCCCAGCCCACTGTGACGTCATAAACGGTCGAAACTTTAAACATTCATAGGAAAAGATTCACAAACGCTAGAAGGTCGCGGTTGGTACCAACATTTTCAGAATGAGGTCTACCTTAGATTAAAAATAACAATAAACAGTTTTTCCTACCCAGGCGCACACCCTATTATAGACCATTTTTGTCCTCAAATTTCATAGTAAACTTAGTGATGGACCTTTGGAAAGCTGATTATCTAGGCAAGCCTATCGAAATGGGCATTCAAAGCTAAAACTCCGATAAAAAAGTAAAATTTCGGATAACTCAAAACGTAGTTTTTTGACTTAGGTATATATATTTTTTTTAATGTTTTATTTCTAAATGATCTTGGTTTCGCACGAGTAAGCTTGGGAGTTCAACACTCTTTCGAACGCTATCCTCTATTGTAATATACTTGGTAAATAACTGGAGTTATGGTAATTTTAACGACTTGAGGTCGAAATCACGAGAAAACATCTAAAGTGAAGGTTAAAACAAAATTTGTAGGAGACATTTTTTGTTGGAAATACCTCGTATAATTATTGAACTCTGAAGTTTCGACCGACTGAAGTGTAGATGTGGTATTCTAATTTAATGTCATTTAAAAATTAATAATTTTTGATGATGGAAAAATACATTCCTTTTTTGATTCTCCGATGAATGTTCACCTTGAACTGTATTTATATTTATTGAACTTGCCTGTTTTACAGGAGTTCGAGGCCAACTGGCGCCTCCCACAATTGAAAAAATCGAGAACAACGTCGCTATTCTTCCCACTAAAACGAAACCAAAGAAGCTCGTTTTTTCAGGTTCTAATGGAGAAAAGTAAGTGTGAATGAGAGTACCATAATTTACATCCAGTGTAAAAAGCTGTCAATTTTGTAACTGCTGCTTCAGTATTAAACATCTCACTTCAGAATTAAGCAAGAAGATGCCTATTCAGAGCCAAAGCTAATCAGTGCAGGAGTCCCACAAGGGCATGTTCTTGGTCAGCTGTTGTATGTTCTTTATACCAGTGATCTCCCAGAAATTGAATTGAACACCACAGCACAGCCACCTTCAACATGTTGAATCAGTCAATGTCCAGCATACAAAAGTTAACAGCAAAATGGAGAATCAAACTTAATTTTACTAAGTCGGTACATGTCGATTTCACTAATAAGAGAATCGATTATATTCCGATACATTTAAAACTAACTAACTAACTAAATGGCGCTGCAGCCCAGGGTGGGCCTTGGCCTCCTCTAGGACATCTTTCCAGCTTGAACGATCTTGTGCCGTTGCCATCCAGTCGTAGCACCCGAGCCGTGCTGTGTCTTCTTCTAAATTGTCACTCCATCTTAATCTTGGCCTTCCTCTCTTCCTTGTACCATTCGGGCGAGTTTACAGGAGCTGCTTAGCCGGATCGTTATCATCCATTCGGAGAATATGGCCGCTGCACCTTAATCTCCCCAACTTCACGAATTTGACAACGTCAAAATCATCGTGCAGCTGGTAGAACTCTTCATTGTGGCGCTTCCTCCATTGTCCATGGTCGAACACAGGGCCTAGTATTCTCTCAAAAATTCTAAGGGTATTCTCAGATTGCTTCGTCAAGACCCACGTTTCTGAAGCATATGTCAGGACGGGGCGAAGCAGCGCCTTGTACAAGGTGAGTTTAACCCTCCTGGAGAGTACTTGGGATTTCAGGAGCGGCAATAATCCAAAATAGCATCGATTAGCAGCCAGGGTTCTTGATTTTATTTCGATTGTACACCGATACATTTAAAGGGGAAAGTAAATCCGAATGCTAATGAAGACAACTACCAAGGCATGACACTAGACGCCAAACTTGGATGGAAAGCCCATGTAAAAAAAAAGAAGGTAGAACTTCTCATTGGCTATTGGCGAGACGGTCGAAGATGTCAATCCAGAACGAGCTTATATTGTACGACTAAGTCCGGACTAAGTCTAAGACGACCAGTCTGGACTTATGGAGCTCGCTTTGGGACCGAACGGCTCAGCCAAATCGAGACATCATCCGAAGATTCCAGAACAATGTACTCAGAACGGTTGTCAAAGCACCATGGTACTTTCGAAACGAAACGTCTCCATCAAGAGCTTCGGATCGAAACAATAAACGATGCTGTAAAGCGACAAGCTGTGTGCCTACATCGGCTAAGGTGTCACATCAACGAGGAAGCTGTCCTACTCCTTGATACTAGTGATATCATCAGCAGATTGAAACGTACCAAACATCTTGACCTAGCTTACTTGTGAAGCAGTGAAGTGATACATCCACCATAATTACCAAACTCAGTGATGTATCTTAGTTTTGAATTTTTATGCGTATTTTCATTGTTAATAAGTTAACTTGGTGCAATAAAGAATGAAAAAAATTCTAACTGCATTCTTTTTTTTCAGTTACACGTACTTGTTCAAGGGGCTAGAGGATCTTCATCTCGACGAGCGGATCATGCAGTTCCTTTCAATCGCGAATTCCATGTTGAAGGAACCACACTTGCAAGCCCATCATTATTCAGTTGTACCATTGGGTAAGCGATAACGTATTTCTCGACGGTTTTTTCTTCCGAGTCTACCAAGATTGCGGAAGCATCGTTTTCACTTTTCAAGAAAGAACTTTTGAAAGAAAAAGTTCTCTCGCGTTTTACACCTTCCTGGACAATTTTCGTTCCGTGGGTCTGTCTGTGTAAAGTAAACAACCAGTTCAGGTTGGATTTTCGTCCGACTGCCATTTCTGGCATCGCGGACGTCATCAGCTGTCTTCCTAAGGGAAGATCAGGATCTGTTCTGATGATTTCGCTCATGGCTTCCCATTGGCCTCACCGCCCTGGGTTGGGACGAGGGGGAACTGCGACAGACTCGCCCGAAAATCCGAACTCACGGCCCCTGCAACCGGTCGTCTCCAGTCTCGTCCCCAGAGACACATGCCGTAGCTCGCTCGGCCACAGCTAGCCCCAGGGTCTCTCTGTGTATCTGTCATGAAAGCCTTGTAACGGGCAAAACTATACGAAGTTATCATCCGATTTCGATAACATTTTCAGGAATTTTGCGGGCAGTCGTGTAGATGGTGTTCCCCTATGAAAATCATCATCTCCGGATCAATAGTAGCCTCTGCGCATGTGCAAACGTACTAACCCTGTAATAGACATAATTCTGAATTTTTCATCCAAATTTTATGAAATTTTCACGGATTGTGCGGGTTGGCATGGTGATGGTCCCCCATGAAAATCATCTTCCCTGCAACATTTTCCTCCCGAATTCCTTGAAATTTTCAGCGATGTGCGGGTTGACGTGTAGATGGCCCTCTGTGAGGGTCGTGTAAAGTACTTAGGCCCACTTTCACCAAAAGTTGTTCTAAACTTGCTTAGCTAAACGCGTTAACAGTTAATCTGAAGGAATAAACAAAGCAAGATGGCGAGCGTCTTTCACCAACCCAAATCATCGTTAAATGTTGTTTAAGATAATCGAGTTTGTTTAAACTTGAAATGTCGAGCAGATCGAATGAAAGTTGGACATTATGACGCATTTGGGGCAATAGAAACGTTGAACAACAACCAATCCCGCGCTTGCTATCAGCAGATTACCGCCTTGTGCATCTTTATCAGTGTCAGTTTTTCGAATTCCTTGTTCTGTTTATTTGCTGATTCCTGTGGTTTGTTTCGAGTTTTCCGGTTCCCTTCGTTTTATTTTGCTGAATATTTTCATCGCCTACCTATTGAGTTATTACACATCATCACTTTGAGCCGCAACGAGCGCAATAACTCCAGTATTTTCTCCAGACTCAAGTACCTTCCTTGATGTATCCTAGTGAAACACAGTGGCCGCCGCCTTGTTCTGAACGGTAGGAATGTACCTACTTCGATAATTTGAATGATTACCGATGGATGTAATAAACTCGAAAATGAGGGCCCCCGATTTCACCTCAATAGAACTTTATTTTGGTAGAACTGGTCTTTTTGTATAATGGTCAATTTGTATAATTCGTCCGAATAGTAACAACCAAGGAATGTAGGTTGCACTATTATGTTATTGAAAAAACCTTTATTCATTTTAAATTAACGAGTTGAACTTATATTTGTATGACGGGAACTCGAGGCGAGTGTCAATCTAGTCGAGCACTTGGACGACTCGGGGCTTGGAAAGGCGGAAATTCAGTCACGTACATAATCTTGGAATGTGGAATCTGATCCAGGATTCGACTCGGACGTTGTCGTCATCGTCAGACGAGTCAAAAATAATTCGAAATGCAAAGATAATTCGCAATTTCATTTCGAAAACAATCACAAATCAATGCGCGGCCATATTGAATTGGTAGTTAAACGAGGTTTCCTAGTTTATTCGGCCGATTTTCGACCGTTTAAACTCGAACCCCCCAAGATGGAGTTTAAACTCGTAAATCGCTCTGGTGAAAGACGATTTTTACTAAACGTCGATTATCTCTCGCCTCTTTTGGTTTAAACTCGTTTCAAATGTGTGGTGAAAGTGGGCCTTAGAGATTGATGTTTTCAGATTAACTACTATGCATTCGGGTTATGGATATAAGGAAGCTTATGTGCCACACCCATTTCACAGACTTTTTAGTTCGTGCTCGAATGGTTCATCGAGAAGTTCGCAACAGTGCATGATTGTGTTTCATTATTACGAAGCAAGTATTGAGCTTTTTTTTCAAATGGAATAAATTGAGTCTTTTGTAGGCCCCAGGTCCGGACTCATCAGTTGGGTGGAGAACGTTACGCCAATTTTTTCGCTCTACAAGAAGTGGCAACAGAGAGAAGCTTCTAAAAATCCTGATGAAAGTAAGAAATTTATTTTCAATAAAATTCAGAATAAATCATACCTACCTTGATTACCGTTACCTTGATTGCAGTCAATATACCTCAGCTCCCTGGTTGCTATTTAATATTATAGAGGACCTAATCCCCGCTAGGTGTAAGTTTATCGTGACCATATCATCAGTAGACACCATCTTGTAACTGGCATAACTACATTTTTCATGCAATTTCGATCGAATTTTGAATGCCTCTGCGCAAGCGCTAATGTTGAATCCCCAAAACACAATTTTTTCATACCTAATTGTCAGAAGTTGACTAAAAGTGAAAGGTCTATGAGTACAAATATAATTTAATTAAGGGAAAAAGGCGAGAGCAAAACAGACTCGGAGACACTTGAACGAGAAAGAGAATTTATTGAGGTGGCAGTGGTGCCAACCTAACCAGGCTGAAAACCCTAAATCCTCCCTCAATTCAAATCATTTTGACAGATTATTGAAATTGTATAAAACGTCATAGAAATATAAACAAAAAATCAAGAGATCAAAAGAATTTGAGATCATAAAATATAAAAATGTCTCCCACTTTTCAATAAGAGTAAATTTTTCAATTAATATATCATTCAATATGAACAACATTTTTAAAACATTTGCATCACAATACAATCAGTCTTCTACAACATGAGTTTTATAAAATCTCAATTTACAGTTTCAACAAGTATAAATCAGTAAATAATTTCTCTTAGTTTGTCTTTCGTCATAGTTTTAACATACCAATTTAGTTAATCAAATTTATAAAATGAACAAATTTTGTCGCTTTTGTTAAAATATCGGCAACATTATCATCAGTTTGAACATTCAACAATATTTTTGTAACAGTATATTTAATAGAATGTGCTTTGACATTTACGTGTTACATCTGACAATCCAAGATAGATATTCAAAAACGGAAAAAAAACCTATAATTACTGGGTAAAGTTCGAGAAAAATTGCTCTAGCTAGCCTTAAGCTTAATTGTTCCTTTTCTTTCTAGCGATATGCCGAACCGTGATGCGTCCCTCAGAACTCTTTGCGTCGAAACTCGCCCCCGTCCTGATGGAGCACAACATCCCAATTGTCGATCAGAATCAGAGGCACAAATGGCCCGTAGCTGCTTTGAGGAAGTGCCTCCAAGAGCTCATGTCAATCACGCCTACGTATCTCCTTTACAAGTAAGTCTTTAGCGATAAGTAATCGATTCCCATCAACAAGAATTTGAAAAATATCTTCACTTATGACCTAGTTGTATTACTGGGAATCAAACGGAGATTCTGAAGTAGGCATACTCAATAAGGTGTAATTCTCAACTTGATTTTCCTCACGAAACCTGGTTTTCAAGATCAACCGTGTAGTTTAATCGTATGGTGTGAAATGATAACAACCCTCTTTTTCGCCCTTCAGTAGCTTAGTATTCTATTATATGCCCTAAAATCGTTATGAGGATAGGTAGTTTGTGTTCCCTAAGAGTGTATTCAGATCAGTTCAAATCAACCTGAAAAAATCCTACAAGTAGTTAGGTACTGAGTTGGATATCTGTCAAAAATCACGATTCGTTGAGTTACCTATTGGATTACATTGCTCATACCTACTTCAGTTTCTGAATGGAAGTTGGGGGCTTGATTTGAGTTGCAATTTGTGATTTTCTCAACCTACTTCCATCTCTGTTTACCTCTCCCCTCAGTGGTTACTATAAAGGCTTTTTTTTAAAGTCAAGCTAGCCATGTTTATCACGTTCTTTAGACGTTTCTGTGTAGAAAAACATGCGGATAACATACAGGATGTTTACCATTTGGATGGACCAAACTTCACTCAAAATTCCTTTTTTTTCACTTTAAAGTTTTTTTTCGTGTTTTCGACCTTGCGGAACTAAGATGGTCATAACTCCCTTATTTCTTATGCGACATCAAAACTGATTACACCATTGGGAAGAGCGTTAAATTTCCTATCCGTTTTGTGGGAAAACCAGTTTCTTGAAGCCATTTGTAAAAGTCAAAATTTAAAATTTTTGAAAATCGCCTTTTTTAGGCAGATTCCCTTGTAATAAATAGCGCTATTGTGGACTCAACGGGAAAAAACTCCAAGATCTCAGCTTTCTAACGGCATGTCAGTTTCAAGGTTTTAGAGGAAACTTTCCTGAAAAAATTGAGGTTTATGCGAAAAGACAAGTGTTTTTAGGCAAATTTCGCGACTGAGGCGACCAAGTATTATTGCTTTCGCTTTTCAAGGGTTAGAATAAAAAGTCGTCCAAGATCGAATTTCCACTAGCATTTTACATTTTAGACCATTAAATTACAATTTAAAATTCAATGGACAGCGGAATTTTTGTGAGCTATTGGAAGTCTCAGAGTTATGACAAAAAGTTCCAAAGAAATCGATGAAAAAATGTTCAAAATTTTTGTCATAACATCATTTTTTTACTTCTAATAACTTTTATATTTCAAGTAAAAATCTAGTTACTCTGGTGTCAGCTTGGGGCAGCTGTGGAATTCCTAATATGTTTTCGGTGACATTAGTGACACCATGGTCCAATTAAGGTTAACTACCTACGTTTGTCTAGCTTTTTAAAATGTTGTCATTGTCTAATAAATGCATTCGCTTTCTAACCTGATTTATAGTGGTGTAGTTCTCATTCCCGACTCAATGTAGTTTCTACTCCCTTTCCCTCTTCTAAAAGTACCCCACTCTTGAACTGAAGAGTGTTTTTGTTTAAGAAAAACTCGTGAAATTCTCCTCCTACTGCCTCCCTTTTCGTTCGATTTACAAGAAAGGATATGGTTTTCGAGCTCGTCCTCGATCCAACCTGAGATCTGAAACACGACCTTAGATTAGTATGAATGGCTTGGGGTGGGTCGTGGATACAGGAGGCGGCGAGACTGTATTGATCGCACCTCTGCGCACCATCGTACTCTTGAAATATGATGAAACCGTTTCCCGCCTTCTCCTTCCGATCAATTCATTATCAGTTTACTGGCGATTAATGCTCAATCAATTCACACTTCAAAACAATTTTGATTCACCCTGATTCAGTCAGAAATATGCCTAAGAAAAATTTGGGGTTTGGATTTTTAATAGGTATAGATAATTACAAAATTAAAACAACGAAAAAAACTTTATTTGGATTGATTTATCCAGTTGATTTTTTTTGTTTCAAAAACTGCAAAAAATAATGAATTAACTTAGAATTGTACAAAAATCCTTACTCAAGGATTTTTTACTCCCCCTGGAATGCATACATCACTAATCATTGTGCTTCTACCTCCAAATTAACAATGGGGTGTGCGCCTGGGTCGGAAAAGCTGTTAATGTTATTTTTAATGTAAACTAGACCTCATTCTGAGAATTTTGACACCAGCCGTTCTCTTTTTGGATGAGTAGATATTTTTCTGGGATTTTTCAAAGTTTCGAATGTTTATGGCGTCACAGTGGGCTTGGGATCCCGCCCAGGAGGGAGGGGCGCGTGACGCCATAAACATTCGAAACTTTGAAAAATCATAGAAAATATCTACTTATCCAAAAAGAGAACGGCTGGTTTCAAAATTCTCAGGATGAGGTCTACTTTCGATTGAAAATTAAAAAAAAATCAGGCGCACACCCCAATTGTCAATTTCGGTTTTTTCTCGACGTTTTGGTGATTTTTTCCTGCTAAAATACGGTTTTCCACAGATACCACCCAATTCATCAAGTTTTACAAGGTTACCCGTTTTTTTAGATTTACAATGAAATTTGAGGGGGATTGGTGTATGCGAAATTCGGAGCAACGTACTCTACCGCAATCAGGTCTCTGAGGAAAACTGTGGTTAACCCTTAATGTCCTGAATTATCTTTTCGGAAGTCCAATTTTTTAAGCATTCTACTGTTCAACCATTTTTAAGACAAAACGATATTCTTGTAGCTACCTTGATACTTCAACTATTGTTTATCCAATACACCTTCCAACCCTCTGACTCCTAAGATATCCAAAACTACACCATTGAAAAATCGAAATTTTCCGCTATTCTTGGATGCTTCCAGCCACAACTCTTATTTCATCAACATCTTGGGTTGTTTTTTGTAAGATTTAAAATTAAATCTGTCAAAATAGTTGTTATATATCCGAACTAATTCATGAAACTGATCTTTACTGTCCCCCAGTTCATGGTAGAGGTAGGTATGATCTTATCATACTACTGAAGGGGGAAGTCTTATTAGGCTAACAATTTTAGTTTATTTGTCATTTTAGTTTTTATTTATTTGTTTTAGAATAAAAAGCTACTGGTTCCGTCCAGTCATATTTGTTTAGAATGTATTCTAAGTATATATTTTTAAAATAACCCCCCCCCTCCTGAAAATATACCAACCAGTTTTCATCAAATTATGAAACTTCACATAAATCCCGATCAAAACTAGCAATTATATGGCACTGGTTGGTCAAAATACTCCAAAATCTTGAAAAATATCCTAAAATACAATATTTTGAACAAGTGGGAAATTAAGGGTTAAGCAGGAAAAAATCACCAAAATATTTTCAAAAAGACAGGAATTGACTAATTTTTGAGTTTGAGATCCTAGTGTACAACTTTTCTGATCTGGTCAAGAACTCGTCATAATTGAAATTTCACGCTCTTTCCAACAGTGTAATCAGATTTGAAAATTCTTGAAAAAATGAAGTTTCGACCATTTTAGTGCCGCAAAAGTTGTTGCATGTTATTTGTAGAATCGATTACTGAAGTATTATTGTTCATTGGCTCCTGGAAACCCTGTGTAAAGAATAATGTAACTTGCTATAGGTCTGCCGCAGGAACTTTGCATCCCTTTGGCGCATTCTTCTGGAGAACATTGAACTAATTATCTCATCATCAAGCAAATTCCCGCACGTATGATAATTCTTCGGGAATTTCTCCCTTCAAAAGTGACATGATTTCCCTCCTACTGCAGCTTGCAATTCGTGCATTTCCGTAATTGAAATATCGTAGCACTACACGAACATAAAATTTCTCACAGCTCCAATTTCCGTGTCAAGGTTCTCCATGGAAGGTTGACTCAATTGTTATAGTTTGCAGATCCGCCACCTAGGGAGCGCCACATGGAGTTTCTGTGGTAGACCTATACCTACACCATTGGTAAAATTCTCTGATTATAATAACCATGTTACATGATGGTTATTTGGATCTGTCATGTCTCGAACATTTCAATCTTACGGACGAAAGAGTACCTTTTGTACACTAACCTGGTGTTACATTATTTTATTCACTTTTATAAGTTCGGTGGTTGCACCGGTGAATTCTTACTAATCGCCCATCTTACTTCCAGGGAACTGTGGTCGCACAGCGTCAACGCTTTTCACTGGTGGAGGACCCTGAAGACGTATTCTTCCTCTTTAGCCGTCATGTCGATGATCGGCTACATCATCGGTTTGGGCGACCGCCACTTGGACAACGTTCTCGTCAATTTGAAAACTGGAGAGGTGTGTGTCAATTTCGGTTCATTATTATTAATACTTGATTAACTTATGCATAGGTGCAGGGGAAGTTGGGTGAAATTTATATTTCCAGTTTGCTACCTAACAACCATAGGCGCTAGTGAATTATGGTTCAAAGTTTTGGAAGGACTTGAAAGAAATAAATTTTGCAGGTAAATTTAATGTAAAACAAAAAATACGAGAGAAATGAATTTGTTGATTCTAAAAATTAAACATATTCTTTTGTAATACAAAATAAAGAAAGTCCTAATAAATCGATGCCCTGATGATGATTTTGACGAAAGGGGGAATTGATGAAGGGGTTGTAAATTAAGAAATAAAGATCCTTGCCGGAAACGGCAGAGTATTCTCTGGTAGTAAAGTTGGTGGCCAAGGATCCTCGGCAGCAGATTGAGCTCCCCAAGTGCCTTCAGCAGATAGATAGGTTGCAGCTCCGATACCGATGTTGAGAATTGATGATGATGATGAAATAATTGACTGATATGGTGGTGGTATGATAGATGAAGGACACGAGGTACGAACTGGGAGCAAAAAGGGGCGTAATATTATTCTCAGATCAGGCGATGTTGGAGACTAGAGTCAGAGGAGAGTTAATGGTGTGGCCGTGGGCGCTGGGGCGCGAGTTTCTTCATAGTGGTGTTTGGACCAACTTCTGCGGGGGTCGTGGGTTCGAATCTCGCCGCCGGGGCCGTTTGTTCGTGTGTCCAGGGCTCATCGCCCACCTTATCCCAACCCAGGGCGGTGAGGCCAATGGGAAGGCATGAGCGAAATCATCAGAACAAATTCTGATGATTGCAAGAGAGCTGATCACGTCCACAACGCCAGGAATGGCAATTGGACGAAAAACCAACCTGAAATGGTTGTTTACTTACTAAGGAAAAAGAGAATGTTCTTGTAATGTTTGTTCTACTCTGTTCTACAGAAGTTCTACTCTGTCAGATATTTCTGTGTGCATTGGTGAAAGTGAGCCTTCAACATTGGGCTCTTTTCATGACAGTGTTGCTGCGTGTAGGGATATTTTCCCTTTTCCCCGAGAGAGTGTTTCCTTTCTGGCTCGTTTTGATTCATTTTCAATAACGTCAAGATTTTTTCACCATTTGATTCATTTTAAACCAAGTTCTGGCCCTGGTTTAATTAGATTCTGCGTCCAAAATTACCTACATTGAAAAGGATACCCCACTCGAATGTAGGTTTACAGTAAGAATGAGTAAGGTTTAGCCGCAGGGATACTTTTTCCCTGTTAGGTTGGTGTCACTGGCTGCCATTCCGGCACTGTAGAGGGGGTCGTTCCACGCATACAGTAATGTCTGACAGAGTATAGTGACTGCAAGTCTGTAATGTATTGAGAGGAACGTGAATTTCACGATTTGTTCATGTTTGGAGTTGTTTTAGTGTTAGACATGGGTCGGATATTGTGAGGAGGGAGCCTTCTGTTTTGACCCTTAGAGAAAGAGGTAATCAGAGCCCTGTTGTTGCTGCTGTTGGAGTTACTATCTTATGCTTTATCAGTTTTATCCGTTTGACACTTCTTTTGCGGAGTAGAGATAGGATAGTACTAGTTAGTTGAAATGTTAAAATGCAGGTTTCTGGAATTGTAAGGCCCTATACTTATCACTGGACAAGGTAGGTAGTTAATGGGCTGGTAGTTTAGATGGCTTGAGCCCTTGTTCTACCTTATTCTACCTTAATAATCCCCTGGTGGGTGGAGCATCTTGTGAGACCATCCTCATCGAGAAATTGGAATGCTGAGGGGATTGGATTAGGTGGTGTCAATCGTCTTCTCTTCTCTGTTATGGTCTCTGCTCGTTTACCACTCCAGCTGAAGTTGAACACGCCTTGACCGAATGCCACAGCAGTCCTACTGGTGGACACTTTGGGTTTTGGAAAACGTTGGCTAAAGTGAGGTTGACCTACTTCTGGTCAGGAATGACCAATGATATCAAAGTTTGGTGTAAAACCTGCGAGCAATTCCAGAAAACCAAAGGTCCAAGTAGACGATTTCCAGCACCACTCCAACAAACTACAGTAGACGGGCCTTTTGAACGGATGGGCTTGGATATTCTTGGCCCTATTCCCGTATCCACGAGAGGAAACCGTTATGTACTAGTTGCTGTGGACTACTTCACCAAATGGCCTGAGGCGATAGCAGTTCCTAACCAAGAGGCACATACTGTAGCATCTGCTCTAGTTGAGCATGTTTTCAGTCGGAACGGTGTGCCCTGGGAAATTCACACAGACCAGGGTCGGAATTTTGAAGCAAAGCTCATGGAGGAGGTCACCACTATTTTGGAAGCCCGAAGGACCCGAACTACTCCTCTTCATCCTCAGTCTGCAGGATTGGTCGAAAGAATGAACCGTTCAATCACCAAGTTCCTAACAATGTTTGTGGATGAACACCAAGCAAACTGGGATGACAAACTTCCGCTTTTTCTTCTGGCATATCTGTCCGCTCCCCATGCAACCACTGGTTACTCGCCTGCACAACTTCTCTTTGGAAGGAACCTACATCTACCAGATACCTAGATCTACCAGACTCTTGTTAGACCTCCTGCGACAAACCCTGCAATGCTAACCACATCTTACGCTCTCCAGCTTAGAACCAATCTTGCAAAAGTACGGGATTTTGCTCAAAAGAATGCTGGATTGAAGATGAGAGCACAAAAGGAGTTCTTCGATCGTAGAGCCAAGCAGCCTCCAATCAAAGAAGGGGACTGGGTGTGGGTACACGATCCGAAACGGTTACGTGGTAAGTGCCCCAAACTTCAGCCACAGTGGACAGGACCATGGGTAGTGTCACAAAAGAGGAGTGACGTGTTGTTCCAGGTGAAGATGTGGAGGAAAAGACGACTTCTCCATGCAAACAGACTATCAAGAGCGGATATGAAGCCCGTGGACGGGCCAAAACGAGAGGAGGGGGGGGGGGGGGGTAGTGTGATAAACCCACACAATTAGCATGTGTGTTGTGTTAATGGTTACCAGTTGTTGATTCGGAAAAGTTGTTGTTGAGCTTGAGATGTCGGTCTAAAATATACCTGACTACTTGTTACGTGTTTGTTGATGTTTTGGTTTATTATTTTCAATAATAAGCCTTTGGAATCGAGCAAGAAAAAAATTGTTAACCCCCCCTCAAAATTTGATGTTTTACGTTTCAAGGAACGTAGAATACGAAAATCGAGTAAAAAAATTTGCGTCCATCCGCCGTACGCGGCACTTTTCTTAGCAACACTGGACCGATTTGGTTCAAATTTGGTATATGGGCTCCATTTGGGGTCTAGTTGTGCCGCAAATCTTTTGGTTGATGTAGGGTCACTTCTTTTTTTTTTTTTACTTCTAAGGGGTGAAAATTAAGGGTTGAAATTTTCAAGAGTGCCCTAGCTCGAAAACTCTGGAAATAAAGGTATCATTTTTTCACCAATTTTAAATAGTATTGAATTTTTAAAAATTTTTGAGACCACCCGGAGCTCTGTAGGACAAACCGTTCGGTCCCTACGAGTACTTGAAGGTTTTCCTTCGATATAACAGAATCATGAGTGTGAATCGCAAAAGAGGTCTAATCGCCGTTCAAATTTTATCTGACTAAAATGCGATCGCTGTTCATTTCTGCGATTTGTATACAGTTTTGCCTTCTGCGTAACCAGTAATCAAATTTCCATATGAAGCTTTCTATTTTTCCAATCGAGTGTGAAGCGTTTAGTTCTTTCTAATAAACTTGATTGTGAAGGTGTGAAGCCAGTATGGTGTGGTAGGTAGTACCTACCAATAGTTGGTAGGTAAAAAAAATTTTGGTAGGTAAAAACGCTGCAAATCATTGCTCAAAGGTTTATTATTTTCTGTATAGATCACCCTTCTGTATAGATCACTGGTTCTCCATCAATAGCACCTACCACCATCTGTATTCTCCCTTGACCTTCTCTCTCAAATTTCAGCTTCCTGCGTTCAATAGGATTGAAAATGGCTTCAGAGCTCACTCAGCTGATCAGTGTTCTTCCAGGCGTCTCCAGCATTCGAGACGATCTTCTTCACTCTTCTGATCACTGATCAGCTGAGTGAGCTCCGAAGCCATTTTCAATCCTATGGAATGGAAGTGCTCTTCCAGGCGTCTCCAGCATTCGAGGAGATCTTCTTCACTCTTCAGATCACAGATCAGCTGAGTGAGCTCCGAAGCCATTTTCAATCCTATTGAACGCAGGAAGCTGAAATTTGAGAGGGAAGGTCAAGGGAGAATACAGATGGTGGTAGGTGCTATTGATGGACAACCAGTGATGTATACAGAAGGGTGATTTATACAGAAAATAATAAACCTTTTAGCAATGATTTGCAGCGTTTTACAGTATGTTAAGATGTTGTCAGAGACCACACAAAAGTGTATTCTGCTGATGTTACCCATTCGTTTTAGAGACATAGCGCAATTAGATAGTATACCAGGTAGTTGAAGGATGCAAGAAACAGAAATGCTGGCAGGTGAAACGTTTAAGTATGTATGTAAGGGTTAAGGTACTGTTGTAGTGTAGTGGATTAATGTTGACATATCTATGCAGGTGGTCCACATTGACTACAACGTCTGCTTCGAGAAAGGGAAGACTCTACGGGTCCCTGAGAAAGTGCCATTCCGCTTGACACCAAACCTCCGAGCTGCTCTCGGCGTCACAGGAGTTGAGGTGAGTCCTGTTTATATCTGTTGGATTTTCGTTGCTTTTTGATTAATTTTACCCTAATTTCAAACCATCCGGTAATAACACCATCATTAATCAAGCACGTATTTGGTTGTAACTATTCTTTTCTAGGTAACCAAGAGTTAACCGACGATTTATAAAAAAAATATTCACTTACCTACTTATTAGTAAACTTTTAATGGATGCAAGAAGGCTCGAAAAGTACCTACCTATGGAGCTCAAATCCTCAGCATTTTAAATTCTTCTTCACAGGTGATATGAACATTCCAAGGTGTTTGTACCGCGATTTGTATACTATAGACGCCACATCTTCCCGCGGCCTGATCTCTCCTGGAGTCTGGTGTTTCGTAACATAATAATGAACTGTACCATCCCTTACGTCTTGGAATATTCCCCATATCTACTCTCACTAGTATTCTTCTGCGTTTGTTTCCATCGCATATCTAAAATCTGTGAGATTTTCTTCTACCTTGCATGTCTCCTCATCCAAGGAAGCAGGTCCCTTTCATTTTTCTTACAAAATTGTCGTTTTCTGGGTGTCAAAGTGACGTTAACAACTCGATTTTTTAATATCTAGCAGTAATAAGTAATTAATAATAGTCAAGGGAACCCTTGAACCTCAGTGCCACTTTCGTTGGCCGTTTATAGAGCTCTTTGGAATGTTTCTTGAATGTGTTTAAACCATATCGAATCGTTATCTTCTGGATGAACCATTCACATTTACAATAATTGTTGACATGTTCCAATTTAGTATCCTAGTGCTCTCAACTAAAACCTGTAGCAACATTGTCGTGTTTCCGCCAAATACAAGCGAAGCACGGTTCTTTCCTATAGTTTGTTATTATATTTGTAATGGAACAGGCCGGGTAGAATATGCGAGAAGAATACCTAGTATACGGATACAAAATCACGCTAGATTTATTATACCGCAAGATTCTCATAAATTACACATAAGTATACCTAACTATTTTCGGTAATAATTTCCAACACGGGAGAGTCTCAGTATTTTAATTCTGCTGTTCAACGTTTTCCTGTCCCCTGATAGCAGTGAAATGTTCAGGAACAAATTTTGAAAGCGCCCCTACTTTGTTTTCCTCCTACTTTAACGTGCTTCGCGCGTAATCTAATGTAGAGTGTTGTTTCAATAAGATATTGTAGGAATAAACACCGACTTACAGAAATATCCAGATATATTCTCGCGACACAAGCAGCTGTCACAAAATCTACAATTAAGAATGAATGTTTTTTGATGATTCGTCTCCAAGCTTCCAACCGACCAGCAACGCAACAATAAGTAGTAACTTCCCAACTGTGACGATCCTACTTTTTTATAAGGGACAATCCAATTGGTTTGTTCCCGATTTGTTGGAGCTACGCCTTTAAGGATATCCGATTCATAGAGATATGAATCGATATTCTCTTCAGGCCGGCTGATTAATCTAATCACTGGTTTGAAGTGGTAGGGTCGTCACACCCTCCTCTGACTAACTTATGAACAATTAGGTGAATTTCAATCTTAAATTCAACCTATATTGTTACATTGTAGCAGAGCGTGGTTCGGTGGAAATGCACTGAATTTATTTCATCATTTCCCCTCCACTTTTTCTTGGGTATTCCAGAAGGAATTACTCAAAGAGATAACCAGAAGGAATCTCTGTATAAATTTCATTCCTTTTTTCCACCTCGCCAATCCGGCAATTAAATTCATACATTAAACTTCGCCAATCCGGCAATTAAATTCAGTCTCTTGTTAGGCTTTGCCAATCTGGCATTTTATTAATTTCAATTTCGTTTATATAAGCCTTTAATTTCGTTCTTTTATGTAAGCCTTTTCTGCATTTGCCCTTTCAATCATTACACTTGAATGTTTCGTCGTTCATATTCTTTATTTAGTTTGCTTTCTCCTCAGTTCCATCGATTTATTCTTTTATGTATAAATGGCCCATTCGTGGTATAAATGACCCATTCGTGGCATTCTTCTTCTTTTTCTTCTTCTTTTGCAATAGTACCATTACGATGGAGGAATCCCCTTGAAGCTTCCAGACGTCCTTTCCTGGGCTTCATACTATTTTTCAGTCCCTTTGACTTGTTTTCAAACATACTTCTGTTTGAAACCCAGAAGTATGTTTTAGGAAGAGGAGTGTGACGATCCTACTTTTTTATAAGGGACAATCCAATTGGTTTGTTCCCGATTTGTTGGAGCTACGCCTTTAGGGATATCCGATTCATAGAGATATGAATCGATATTCTCTTCAGGCCGGCTGATTAATCTAATCACTGGTTTGAAGGGGTAGGGTCGTCACACCCTCCTCTGTCTCATATATGGGCAATTAGGTGTATTTCAAATTTGTTGTACAAATTGAAATTCAACCTATATTGTTACACAACATCACCCTCTTCCTCATTTTAGTGGCTGCATCCCTCTTATTCCGAGCTTAGCACTGTTGTTCCGACATTTGCCTGGGGGGCTGCTGTCCCACTGGGTGCATTCTCCTATGCTGAGCTGCGTAAACATTGTTCAAAGGGGGGGAATCGAACTGTACTCCTACCTTCCCTTGGTAGTCGTGAGGCGTTGGATTGAGCATGCTTTCCACCACATCAGCACCCCTTAAACTTATTCCCCGGTATGTGCGGTCTCTCTGTGAAGCAGCTTCCACTCTGAGGGCAGCTATAAGGGCCTCTGACATAGTAGCAGAGACAGGATGTCAATGGCTCTCCTCACCTCGGGGTCGCGAAGTCCTCGTGAAAAATGATAGACCCCATGTCGTTCAACATCAGAGATTGAGTTACGAGCAAGGGTGCGAATTGCCTAATGAAATTGCCTTATGTCCTCCTCAGGCTTTTGGGTCCGTGTATTGAAAAGGGTGAGAAATATTTGTGCTTGATTTTTACTCCATACCTCTCCTCTAATGCAGCAACCAGGCGCCTGTAAGTCCTAGGAGGGCTAACATCACTGAGGAGAGCGAGAGGTGGCCCTGATAACGCCGAAGATAGAGCTGATATTCTATTTTATAGAACAAAATTCACACGAAATATATTTTCGATCTAGAAAATTTTTATCATCATAGGGATAACGTACGGGCAACTCAATAATAAAACACGTAGACGTGACAATCTCGTAGGTAGGTTGGCATCAATCTCCAATACTTACCATAATATCAGCGAGTGTAGAACAATCTATTTCAATACTTACACGTTGCTTCAATATTGCTCCAAGTAATTTTTTGCCAGTGTTGATTTCTCCCTTGATGAGCCTTTAAAAAGAACGAACGTAATGAAGCCTTAGTTTTGGGCCTAATTATCCTCATCACCAGTAGTAGGTAGTGATTAAACCACTTATTAAATTTAGCAGGAACTTCATTCAATTTCGATTCCTCTACTTCGTGTTGTAGCAACGACTTAAGCTATTGAACTCAAAATTTGTAGCATGGAAATGTATTTCACTGAAATCCGTTGGAATTTTCATCATTTGTGTAAATAACCGTATCATGTAAATAACATGTGTAAGTAAATAACAATCATAGTAATGAAGGCATATTCGGGATCAGTGTATCATTGAAAATAAGTATAAAATTTCAGAAATGCAAAAATGGATGAAAATTGGTATTTGAGGAATAGTAATTCGTATATTTGTCGTAATCAGTTACGTATTAACTCAATGATAGTCTTATGTGGACTCTTAATGTGTGTGTGTGTGTGTGTGTATGTTATGTGGAGCTCGTAGAGACGAGTAGAGTATCCATTTGGACTATAGACAAACTTCAAAACATACCGTGCAGTCACAGGATGGTTGTACTTAGTATAGTTTACTGGAAATCGAAAAAAAATACTATTTACTTGTGGGTACTCAATGAATCCAGGGAGACAAGTAGAGTATTTTTTGAGGTTCTTGAAGTAAAAAAAACTCCGCAAATTATGACAACGGTTAATTTTTTCTGTGTAGATCACCCGCCTGCAAAGAACACTGGTTTTCCAATATCAGTACCTACCATAATTATCGAGCTCTGGGTGGTCTAATTCGATTCTAAAAATTCGAAACTATTTTAAATTGATGAAAAAACAATACCTTTGTATCGAAATTTTTTGAGCTAGGACGTTTTGAAAATCTAGCCCTTATTTTTCACTCCTTTGAAGTGACTGACATCAACCAAAAGCTTTGGGCACTACTGGACCTCAAATGGAGCCCGTATACCAAATTTCATCAAAATCGGCCCATGGCAACTAAGAAAAGTATTGCTACTGACGAAAAATTTTTTATTCGATTTCCTTGATAACATGAAATTTTGTGGGAAGGTTAAATTTTCTATTGGTCGATTCTTAAGGTTAATTATTCTAAATAATGAACCAAAATGAAGTCCCTCTAGCTCTGGAATTCATGCCGCACGAATGTGATTCTTCATGATCTCCCAAATGGATAAACGCTCTTGTCACAATATTCTTTGGGTAATAAAGTTAAGAACGGCTCAATCGAAGAAGTAGGGTTTTTATTCATAAACTCAAAATCACAGGCTTCGTATTATAAAAAAAGAAAAACTTACGCAACTTCCTTAACTCAATTAAGCCGCAACCGATGTAAATCACAGTTTGTCATGGTTCCTCATTATCACAATCTTCTTTCAAAATTCCGAAATAATTGTACTGACTGAAAAACAATTTTTTTCAAAGTAGGTAGGTGTGATGGTAGATATACTTTGGAATATTTCCTTACAATTACTCGCTAAGTAGTGGGTTGAGTTTCTAACTAATGGTTAAACCATTCATCTACAAAATACTGGAGTTTTCAATCGAGTTCTTGAACTCTTACATTTATTGAACGAATATGATTATAAATTACGTGACACATATTCACAGTTAGGCTCTACAACAGGAGGGTTTTAAATGCTCTTAGATTCGTCAGATAGGTCTCATCACTACAAATTTATTTTTATGAAGAAATTGTCCTTAACAATTCCAAACACTTAAGTTGTGACTAACTTCTAGTTACATTGTTCTATGGGGTTTTACAACGCTACCTACAAATATACTGTTGGATACATAGAACATCTATGTTAGAAACAATGTTTTTGTTCCAAGAAAGCTGAAGAAGTATTCATAATTGTTGTGGAAAACCACATTACAAATTTAACTCCCCATATGTTTTTTGAATCAATCATTTGACGTTAATAAAAATTGTCACTCGTTCACCAGAACTACAATAGAATTTTCTTTATAGAAAATAATTTCATAAACAGCACGAAAACACAAGTAGTTTCCACCAGAAATAAGTAGGAATCCCCGACAATTTGGTACCCCTGGTGGGACATAAGAAAGAAGAAGCCACATTGGTAAGAAAGGGAGAAAAATGGAAGGAATCAGAAGGAGACGAGATGTACTAAGGCCAATGGTCACAGATGCCATTGAGAAATTCAATGAAGCAATGGAGATTGGAGATGGACCGAGCATTCACAGGACTTTCGGGATAATGCAGTCAAAAGCCGACAGAATGATAGCTCTGGATGAAGATATTACGGAAAGAATAACAGAAGGAACGACATCGATGACCAATGAGGAGATGAATGAAGAACTGAAAGACATAGAGATGGCACACAGCTGTGTCATAGACGTAAGGATACAGTATGATCTGTATATTCAAAGCACCGAACAGAAAGTAAGTGAGTTAGAGATTAATAAGGAAAGCACGGCAAAGCAAATAAGGAATTTGAAACTACCTAAAATAGAATTGAAAAAATTTGATGGCGATATCAAAAATTGGTTGGGATTTTGGTCTCAATTTTCCAAATTGGATGAAGACGAAAGCTTGTCTGCTGTTGACAAGTTTGCATATCTTCGCGATGCAATGGTTCCAGATTCCCCAGCTGCTGATTTAGTTAACAGTTATATACCGTCAGAAATAAGTTACCCAAAAGTAGTGCAACATTTAAAAGCTAGATTTGCAAGAGATGGGTTATTAATAGAAACATATATGCGGGAGCTATTGTCACTCGTAATGCAGAACCAAAACGGGCAATGCTTAGCTATAAGACCTCTCTTTGACAAACTCGAGACGCAGCTGAGAGCACTAGAATCACTAGGACTATCTTCGAATAAGTTTGCAGCCATGTTGAAGCCACTAGTAGAGTCAGCACTTCCTGAGGAAATTCTTAGAGCATGGGAAAGATCACGAGCGCACCTCAGAATTGAAGAGGATCATCCAAATCGGGAAGGGGAAGAATTGGAAGCGTTGTTGAGATTTTTGAGAGCAGAAGTAGAAGGTGAGCAGAGAATATTATTGGCAAAAACAGCTTTTGGAGAATCTAAAACAAGAGAGGCACCATACTCATCTTCGGCTCTTCATTCGAATTCTGGAGTGAAGAGAGAGAACAAACAAGAGAGTAGGGCACATTCATTTAGTAGATCAGGGGGTAGTACTGAACGCCCTAGTTCCCAAACAGAGAGAAGGAGAGTCACGGAGAAGGAATGGAGCTGTATTTGGTGTGAGCGCAACTCACATCAGTCGTCCGAATGCTGCAAGGCACGAACTTTGACCTTGAGTGAGAGGAAAGACTGGGTAAAAGATAAGGGAGTGTGCTACGTATGCCTCAAACCGGGGGGACATATTGCATCCAATTGTAGAGCATTTGTTCAATGTATGTTGTGTCCAGGACGTCACTACACCATCATGTGTTCAAAATTCGTTGGGACGTCAAATAAGAAGACCACCTCTGCCCCAGCCATAACTGGTGAGCCACAGTTAGAGGGAGATGGTGAAAAGGAAGGTTCAGCATCTTTGCTTTCACATGAAACAGGTCCTACGCTACTACAAACGCTTTTAGTAATCATAAAATCGCGAAAAATTTTGGATAACAGACATTAGACGAGTCCTGAAACGTGTCGTTCGAGAGTGCAAAATTTGTAAAAGGCAAAGTGCTAAACCTATAGAGACCCCTTTTGCACCATTACCCAAGTATAGAGTCCGACAATCAGCGGTGTTCGAAGTATCAGGAATCGACTACGCCGGACCTCTATACCTGAAGGGAGGAGGGAAAGCTTGGATAGTGCTTTTCACTTGTGCGGTGTACCGGGCAGTGCACTTGGAGGCAGTGACCTCTTTGTCAACTCAGGGATTTTTCGAGGCACTAAGGCGATTTATCTCACGTCGTGGACGTCCATCTGTCATATACACTGACAATGGAACGCAGTTTACAGGTGCGAGTAATGCGTTGAAAGAAATTGAATGGGAAGAAGTGGTGACAGCAGCCAATGTGAGACCCATCAAATGGATTTTCAGTCCCCCAGCCGCGCCATGGTGGGGTGGTTTCTGGGAAAGGATGATTGGGATGGTTAAGCAGCTGCTGAAACGAAATTTAGGTAGAGCGACAGTTGCTTATGAAGAGATTGTCACCATTCTTTGTGACGTGGAAGCGACAATAAATGCTAGGCCGTTAACCTACATAGCAAAAGATGAGCCAAGGCCATTAACACCAGCTTTATTCCTACAGCAGGGTCTTCAGGCTACTGGAGTTCAGGATCTAGACGAGGTCGTGAAGAAGAGCCTGAATAGCCGCTTGCAGTACCTCTTGAGATTGAGAGAGGGTCTGCGAGAACGCTTCAGGAATGAGTACCTTGCATTGCTGACTAACAGAGGAAAACGGCAGCCAATCAACATACAGCCAGGAGATGTAGTGCTGGTCATGGAAGCTGATTCGAAAAAACGGCAGGATTGGCCGATGGCGCTGGTTCTTGTCGTGGAACCTGGAGCAGATGGACATGGCCGAGTTGCAAAACTGAGATTAGCAGGAAGATGGGAAATTGTCCGACCTCTTCATGGCTTGATCCCCATGGAAGTAGCTGCTGAAGAGGAACTATGGGAAGGAAGCGATGGTGCTGAGGATGCCCAAGGAAAACCGGAGTCTACCCAAACTGTGAGGAAGACGACGTTCAGCGGAAGGGTGGTGAAGAAGCCCAATCGATTCCAGCCTTGAATTTTTGGGGGGGGATTGTTGTGGAAAACCACATTACAAATTTAACTCCCCATATGTTTTTTGAATCAATCATTTGACGTTAATAAAAATTGTCACTCGTTCACCAGAACTACAATAGAATTTTCTTTATAGAAAATAATTTCATAAACAGCACGAAAACACAAGTAGTTTCCACCAGAAATAAGTAGGAATCCCCGACAATAATATTACAACTCGGGGTTTAAGCGGATATCGTTGGATATGTATTCTGGCAGGTAGTTTGATAGGTACCTATTTTGATGGTTATTAATGTACCTAATGCTTATGTACATTTTTGCATTCTATCAATTCTCTACTCTACCAAAATCATGTTCGGTAAACTGTATAGTTTGGTTTTAGTTGATGGTATTAGTTGATATTCCTTTCATGATATTTTCACTAGGTACTTTTTTTGACTAGTAATCTGACCGATTTCGCACGCTAAGTCAGGAATGCTATCTACTTACATTATTTTGATTATTGCGACCATTTTGTGTGGTTTCATCTTGTTTTCAAATTTTGAAATGATTCTGATTTTGAAGTGCTTTTTGTAGAACACCAAACCATTCATATTTGGTTCCTCATTTAAAGTTAGTTTTTTGGGTGGTCGAATTGTGAATTGTTTCATTCAAAACAATTGATATTTTCAACGATCTTTCCTTCGTGAACCAATATATTTTAGAAAGTTGTAGTTCCTATTGATAGCTTTCATTTTCACACTCGGTTATGTGATTCATCATCAAACCATTCGTTCCACTGCAATATCGTCACTACTGAAATCCCTTGGCTCTTCAATTCCGTCGAACTAACAATAATATGTACAAATAATAATATAATAATATGTACATAATTTTGTTCTTCTATTAAAAAAAAATAATAAGTTAACATTTCTCATTTGTACTCTGGGCCTTTTAAATTAAATATTACAATGTATTGTACGCTTAGGCCCCAATACATTTTATTATAGAATAGTATCTTACATTGATCAAAGCACCTTTACCGCACTCGTGTGCTTTTCTTGTAAAACCGCCGCATCCAGCCTCTCATGCTGCCTCTTATACTGGGTGCCCCACAAGATGAAGACCGTGATTTCTGGAGTAATTTTTAACTTTGGTTTTTTTTCTGAAGAATTTTAAATGTGGTCACGTTGCGCATTGCGCACGTGCGCAATCTTGCGCAACGCACACCAACTTTTTTTTTTTCAAATGGGAAACCCCGTTTTTTATTGGAGATTCAGATTCTACGCAAAATTTCAAGATTGTTTGACTCTTCACTCAATTTTATTTGGCTGAGCGCAACCCGAAATTTTCGGCCAAACTTTTAAATTTTCGAAAATTTAGTGCACATGAAATTCCATGATTTTTTATCGCTGATTCGTTTTGTGATCTTACTTGATTTCAAAGTGATTACGGCCGACAATATGGACATCAGCAGGTGCGTAAAATGGTTAAATCAAAGAAACAGTG
This sequence comes from Apolygus lucorum, assembly GCA_009739505.2. Lineage (NCBI taxonomy): Eukaryota > Metazoa > Arthropoda > Insecta > Hemiptera > Miridae > Apolygus > Apolygus lucorum. Next base: position 18,577,930 of record CM019169.2, on the reverse strand, counting down.
CTGCACGATAAAAAATAAACTCGGAATTGTTGTCTGGATAACATTAAAAATGAATACCATCGCGTGAATCAGCTTTGAAACTCAAAATTTCATGAGCCACACTTTGGGTCCTAAGCGGTCGAAATTTTCGAAAATAAATAATGAAGTATTACTAAATAAAGTTTGGGCGATTTGCGCGCTTGCTGATCGGATTGCACTCAGCCAAATAAAATCTAGTAAAAGTCAAACATTCCTGAAGTTTTTTGAAGAATTTTAATCTGCTGTGAAAAATGGAGGTTCCCTCTTGAAAAATCAAAGTTTGTGAGCAACGTATTTCAAATCTTTGTAGAAAAACATGCAGGTTCAAAAGAAAAAGGTTTACCCCAGAAATTACGGTTTTAGAGGGGGTATTTGTCTGGTGGGACACTTGTAAGCACCAGGGCATTTTGCGCAAATTCTTATTAACAAAGAATTTATTAATAACCTCCGCCATGTTCAAAGAACTCACTTTAGCTCATTATCTGTTTGAAGTCGTATGATTGATCCTAATCGACATCGCGGTAAGGGAATGTTTCTTTGGATTAGAAGGAAATGAACTATTGACAGCTTCTTGATAGGCCGATTGGTCTATCCTACAAAAATTTGTATCTTCTTAGTCATTCGAAGATTTACCGTCTGAAATCCTTGAGTGCCTCTCCATCTCTGACGTCAGTATACAAACAACTAGTTTTGATGATGAGCGTCATTATGTACAGATATGAGTATAGTCTTAGTTTTGATTTTATTCTCCTTGAAAGGTGTATCCGATTAATGACTATTCAAACAGTACTTGAAAAAAACCTCCTCCTTTCCGATTTTTTAAACGGGAGTTTGCGGAGGGTTGCCCTTGCTGATGTTCTTGCTGCCTGCCACGGTGACGACGGTCGCGAGTTGCTTCTTGTCTCTGCACTTGAGCAGGACTCTGACGGTTTCCTTGAACTCGGCGTTTTTCCAAGCGTAGATGAGCGGGTTGAGCGCAGAGCTGCTGAGGGCGAGGCTCAACACGGCTTTGTAAATCGAAGACGAGATGTGATCTCTGTAGCCGGCTGCTTGTGCACTGGTGACCGCCAAGAACGGAAGCCAGCAGGCGGTGAAACATCCCATCACCAACAGGACGACCTGCAACGTCAAAGTGATGGTTATTGTTACGACGGTTAACAGAGGAGTTTATCAGCCAGCATGCAGAACCAATAGATGTAGGTGAGGAGGATAGGAGAGATTTCCTGGCACGTAGAACCGATAGCAATCAATCAATAAAAGAGGATATTGAGATGAGTAGGATCCCAGCTCGTAAAAATGATAGCAATCGTAAGGTGAAGATGAATTTGATTAAGAAGGTGAAAGGAGAGAGCAACATTTACTTAGTCATTCACCAAGCGCACGTGGTCAGCTCAAAGTACCTCCTACCTCATTCCTTCATTTTTCAAGCTAATATTTAAAAATCTATCTGGGAAAAAATCGTTATAGTTACGCTTGCATTAATATTGGCTGGAGCAAATTTCCTAATTCATTACGTGAGTCTATAAGGGCTTTGTCAAGAGCTGTTGCGATGGTCCCCTATGAGGGAGGGACCAACAAGGTACTCAGAGATTGATGTTTTGAGATTAGCTACTATGGAATTGGGTTATGGATATGAGGAAGCTATGTGCCTCACTCACTTGGCGGACATGTTTCATGACGAAATGAGGAATTTCACCGAATTCTGTTTGCATTTTTCCTGAATAGTTAAAAGTGTGGGATAGATGAAAATCGGGCTGATTTCGGAAAATAAGTCTCCTGTTATTTTTGGGAGACAATCAAAATTTTTGATTTCAAAACTAACCGGGAAAACGGACCGCCGACTCCTCCCAGTGTTGCCCATTGGGACGATAAAATCGTGTTTTCTAAGAGAAAAGTTATCAAACAAAAGCAGGGGAAACCTAATTTTCCCCATCTTGCTTTTTCTATTTTTTTCTTCAGTTTTTCGATTTCGAACTTTACTGTTTCGTGAAATTTTGAATCTGGGGACTATAAGTACATTTCTCGATCTCAGCGCTTCAAGCGGCCATAAATGAACTATTCCAGGATGACGTCATTTTCCCGGTTTTTTTAAACATTCGTATTTTCTAGACTGTTTTGTTTATTTGTAAATTAGGAAGTTCGGGCTGAATGTTTGCCTTAGGAGGTTTTTCGAGGTGCTGAATCCGATTTTGGGGTCAAAAATAGGAAATTCCGACATGGTGAAATTCCTCATTATTGAAAGGAGAAACTGACTGCGCAATAGGCAGTCACCTAGGCTCTCTAGGTGCTGCAGCGCTCCTCCCGGTCAGACGTTGCAACTGAAGTAGACTGGCTGGTAGTGGTCTGGCTTTCTAGGGTTCAGTGGGACTCCCAATTTCTCATTGCTGATCGGGATTTTACGTAAAATTTGTGAAAATATGGTATTTCATTAATTTCCGAGTGCTTAAAAATATTAGCCATTACGTGTTTGGAACGTGTTTTTGAGCGCTCAGGAATGAGTAAACCACGTAAATCTGAATCTGCAGTGAGAAATGGGAATCCTACTGAACCGATCTAAATTTTAATTCGATGAAGATTTGTATGGACATTTTTGGGGTAGTCATTTTCAATGGGAACAAGCAACGTCTTCGTGTTATTCAGCGTGAAAAATATCAGAATCATGTACCTACTAATCTGAGCAGCAGTTCAAAACTCAATTTTCAGGATTCAGCCCAAATTCACGTTTTGAGCACACTAAAATTCGAGTGATTTCTCATAAATCCGACTCGATGAAAAATTGTGTTTCCGGAGCGCTTGGATATTTAATTCTTATTAAATATTGAAACCATCAGATTCAACTGGTTCAATCAGCAGAAAAATATAATTATGGTTGTTTTGAAATCAGTAGAACCCCAAAATTGAACCAAATTAATGAAATAGAGTTTTACATCCTCGTAATACATGTGCACGATTCGCTTCAGTATTTTCAGTTCCTGCTTGCTGCCGAAAAAATACTGATTTTGTGAAAATATTCTACAAATTTACTATTATACTTACTAAACGGCTGCTGATTGCGCACGTGCTCAAAAATATCGTTCTTATTTCGAATTTTACGACAATCGTCGAGGTTACCATGATTATTCGAAACTATTATCGTAAAAGAGACGATTTCGTATGGGTGAGAGCATAAGTGTGCATTCATTATGTCGATGATTCTATTAGTAAAATAACGGTTTCACTGTTACCAATAATTTATAATAATTTTTTCTATATGTTTTATCAATAAAAAACGCAGAACTAACCGACAGGCAAAGTTTGACTCAAGTTCATTGACTTGGTGAACACCCCAGATAGGGGTAGCGGGGATATCCTATATAAAGCCCACTACCCTCGAAGGTAACCACCATTCATCCCCTAACTGCTCTAGGTGTTACCTGGCTATTGGTTCTCACGCTAAAACTAAAAATGCTCTTTTTTCTCTCTTCACTTGGCCTGTACGCCAGATCCTCCTCGTCGAAAAGATTTTCTACCCCATTCAACCCTGTACGTCAGATTTGTGACGACCCTACATTTTATACGGGACAAACCAATTGGTTTGTTCCCGATTTGTTGGAGCTACGCCTTTAGAGATATCCGATTCATAGAGATATGAATCGATATCCTCTTCAGGCCGGCTGATTAATCTAATCACTGGTTTGAAGCGGTAGGGTCGTCACACCCTCCTCTGACTAATTATGAACAATAAGGTGAATTTCAATCTGAAATTCATCCTATATTGTTACATGGTAGCAGAGCGTGGTTTGGTGGAAATGCACTGAATTTATTTCATCATTTCCCCTCCACTTTTTCTTGGGTATTCCAGAAGGAATCACTCAAAGAGAATCCCAGAAGGAATCTCTATATTATCAAATTATATTAATAAATTCAATCCCTCATTAAACTTCGCCAATCCGGCAATTAAATTCAGTCTCTTAGTAGGCTTTGCCAATCTGGCATTTTATTAATTTCAATCACGTTTTTCTTTTATATAAGCCTTTTCTAAGTTTGCCTTTCCAATCATTACACTTGAATGTTTCGCCGTTCGTATTCTTTATTTAGTTTGCTTTCTCCTCAGTTCCATTGATTTATTCTTTTATGTATAAATGGCCCATTCGTGGCATAAATGACCCATTCGTGGCATTCTCCTTCTTCTTCTTCTTTTTGAATAGTACCATTACGATGGAGGAATTCCCTTGAAGCTTCCAGATGTCCTTTCCTGGACTTCATACTATTTTTCAGTCCCTTTGACTTTTTTCAAACATACTTCTGTTTGAAACCCAGAAATATGTTTTAGGGAGAGGAGTGTGACGACCCTACATTTTATACGGGACAAACCAATTGGTTTGTTCCCGATTTGTTGGAGCTACGCCTTTAGAGATATCCGATTCATAGAAATATGAATCGATATCCTCTTCAGGCCGGCTGATTAATCTAATCACTGGTTTGAAGGGGTAGGGTCGTCACACCCTCCTCTGCCTAATTATGAGCAATAAGGTGAATTTCAATCTGAAATTCATCCTATATTGTTACAGATTCGTCTCGACGAAAAAGCACAATTTATTCAAGATTCACAATAACATTAATCGGCCCTACTAGTAGTAGTTACTAGGAAAACGTTTACGAGCCTAAAAAACTCGTAACATGTATTTCTTAAATCGGTTTAAACATAACAATTTTTGAACTGGTTATTTTAAAATTCGGTCAATTATTCTCACTGCATGACTGGAAACTGGAACATGACTTATGAAAGGCTCTGAAAATTGAGTTAACCTGGCATCGGATTTCCTCATCCCTTGACGAAATCGAGTTTGTCGTGAAAATTTCATTGAAACGGGAAGAAAATGCCCGAGCTTGTATTGATTTGGCTATGAATTAATGATGCACAGAGGAAACGAGGGATGGACAAATATTATTATTGGATATTCGGAAAAGCTTTCGTGTCGTCTGTATTGGATTAGTGTGTACACACGGGCTACAACTGGCGCTTGAACACCACCCCCCGTTGTTTCAATAAACCATGCAGAATCTAATTTTTGTGAATACCTCGATGCCTGTATGTGCCAACAGTCGGTTTCATTCCTGCCCCTCAGGTCGACCTTTTTGAAATCGTCGGTAGATTTTAGCATGTATGTGTTTGACATGTTTGTTGAAAAAAGCCAATAAGATTCAAGTTAAATGATCTACTTTGGAAGGAAGAACCTGGTATTTAACAAAATCTTAGTGTTCCCTAAGATTTATTATTTATTTTGACCAAGTTTTTCCTATATTCTGTCATTCACTACGAGAAGTTATTCTCATTGTTATTACTATTCCATGTATGACTATCAGTCGTGTTTTATCTTACTTTTTTCAACCAACCTTTATTAACGAACGGTTGAGCGTATAGTGCTAAATGTAACAAGCTTAGTTGTGAAATCTGCCACCACGTGGCAGCACCATAATGAAGGCATTTTTGTTTACCATTTTCGTGGCAGCACCAAAATGAAGGCATTTTCGTTTCCCATCATTTGAGAAAGAGATATTTTAATTCCGCCTACGGATTTCACTTCAAGATTACCGTAGAGTTGTGGATAGTTGGTTCAGAAAGAGTGCAAATTTTTGTTGCACTCTGCTCCAAAAAAAGTTTGTCTAAATTTTGAACATTTTCAAAAAAATTTGGCCGTCGGATTCTCGATTCCTGGATTTGGATGGTGGCGAGGGTGGCGTTCAAATACCCTCTCGACCTTCAACTTCCCTCCTACATTCATGTTTTGAAAATAGGCGCCCTGTGATCCCCATTCTTTTCTTGGCCACCTAAAACAATCGACCTTCCCATTTTACAACTTCTGTCTTGAGGTTGAACGAATTTGGTGAAACAGTGAAAAGAATAGGGAATGAAATAAAAAGCAAGATTATTATACGATCAACTCATAAGGATTTTGATGCAGATAATGTTTTGCGCGACTGAATAGTTGGTTCTATTGTGGTAATTTTTGTTCACTGTACATGGACCAGGTACCTGTTGTGATCAGCGACCTCTTCGCATTTCTGTCCATTCGCTTCCTTAGCTCATTTGGTAGGAGCTCCGATTCAGAATCGGAATGATAGGAGATCGATCCCCGGTCGAGGGAAGTTAATTTTTGATGACTCAACAGTTTGGCGCAGTCGGTAGGACCCGAAGAGGTCGCTGATCACAACATACCTATTTGTCAAAGTTGCAAAAGTCATCTCACACCGTTCTTATCTGGACTGTTTAGTTTCACTAGCAATTGAAGGTTTGAGGAGGGATCATAATCTTATCGTTTGACATTGGTTTCCAATTATGTGAACAAGAAAAAGTGTTAACTTGATGATGAAAAAATAATCAGTTGTTAATTCACTCTGAACTAGTATTGACAAGGTGAGAACTTCTATTCATATAACACCAATCATTCAAATATTTTTGAGATAACACCAAAATGACTCCATATAAATTTAAATCTAAAACCCCCAATGCTTGAATTTTTCGTTCCCGAGTTCCCATTTCCAAATTTTGGTCCTCGTAACCGGACGTGTTTCTACGCGAAGGTGAAGGTAATGCGTTCCTACGGAATGTTGTAGCCCTAATCTGCCTCCAATCCCATCTCAAGAGCAGTGCGGTCAGACAATCAACGTTGGGAACTCTTCAGTGGTAGAAACAGAACGGATTTCTCGGAGGGATACAATGAGAGGTTCGAATCCAATAACACCTCCCATTCTCTCTTCGCTCGCTGTTCGTTCGATCTGTCCCCTAACATAGAAAATACCTTTTTTTTGTTGCACATGCACCATCAAAACTAGTAATTTTTCCCTCAGTGGAGTGAATTTCTCTCCAAAATCGAAATTTCTACTCCCTTTTTGCGTCTTTAGGTTTTGAAAAACCAATTTTTGATACCTTGTCTTTATGTTTGTCAGTCTACCTATGGACATATCCTTGTTTGATGTGTAATTTGTTTCTGAAAGATGACGTGTATGAATTGTTGAAGGCCACCGCGCTTATGAAAACTTGTTATTCCAATCTCTGCTCATTCTCATTTTTCCGTTGAACAATATTTCTGGCACCTGATGCCAGAAATAATGACCTCAAAAATTCCACCAAAAAGTTTATGAGTAACTTCGTTATTACGCCGGATGTCTGATTGTGTGTGGTACGCCATTGGAAAATGAGACTTTGGTCGACTCATGCAAACAGGTGACTATGCTAACATGTGAGATAAGATGAATTCTATCAAACCTTAATATTGCAAATAATTCCGAATCATATGCCGACTTGTGGTTTAATTGAAGAGTTGTGGGAGGAATTGAATGAACTTTTAAATGGAGGAAGGGCCCTTGATTATCATTCTGAAACATCTACCATAAGGCCACCAAAATGTATCTTCTGGTACAATCAAATACTTGATAAATCTATTGTAATAAGGTTCTTCCCTTTCTGGTTTTTACCGTTCCACAATGAAGTTATACCTAATTTATAATGTAGATATTGTAAATAGGCAGATGAGTACCTGAAACGAAGGCCTGCAGTTGGCGAAAACGTTGTTCCTCCTCAGTTTCTCAGCTTGCATGACAGCCTCGTGCCAAATCCTGGTGTAGATGACGATCATGACGGCCCATATCACCAGGAAAGCCGGTAGAAGCACTGCCGTCATGTAGTACCTCGGAAGTACCTGTAAAATAGTTTATTAGAGAGTTAGACCAGACATTTTTCCATCATAAAATTTTTTCCATTATACTATTTAACAATGAGGAATTTCACCGAATTCTGTTTGCATTTTTCCTGAATAGCTAATGGTGTGGGATAGATGAAAATCGGGCTGATTTCGGAAAATAAGTCTCCTGTTATTTTTGGGAGACAATCAAAATTTTTGATTTCAAAACTAACCGGGAAAACGGACGTGAAGCGGGAACGCTCGCTGATTGTGCTGTTTGGATCGCCGTCTCCTCCCAGTGTTGCCCATTGGGACGACGAAATCGTGTTTTCTAAGAGGAAAGTTATCAAACAAAAACAGGAGAAACCTAATTTTCCCCATCTTGCTTTTGCTATTTTTTTCTTCAGTTTTTCGATTTCGAACTTTACTGTTTTGTGAAATTTTGCATCTGGGGACTATAGATTTCTCGATCTCAGCGCTTCAAGCGGCTATAAATGAACTATTCCAGGATGACGTCATTTTCCCGGGTTTTTTAAACGTTCGTATTTTCTACACTGTTTCGTTTATTCGTAGGTAAATCAGGAAGTTCGGGCTGAAAGTTTGCCTTAGCAGGTTTTTCGAGGTGCTGAATCCGATTTTGGGGTCAAAAATAGGAAATTCCGACATGGTGAAATTCCTCATTCACCATTAACCATAACCAACCATCACGGGTCCCCGGAAGGTAAAAGAAGTTTGCGTACGCTGCTAAAAAATCCAAGAGTATCAATTTGTTGGAAAATTCCTTCTTTTTCGACATTCGAAATACTCCATCCGAATGATTTTCAGCCATATTACCTACTGTGCGAAATATTCATAGGAAAAAAATATATTCATATTAATACAATTCATATATTCGAAATATTCTTATTATACAAGGTGGTCAAATATTCAGTGTTCGATTCTACAGGGTATTTCCAACAAAAATGTCAACTACCAATTTTGTTTAACCCCTTTTTTTCCTAGTTTTTTTTTTCAAATTAAAAATTGTGTTGGTGTTTTTGACCTTATGTCATTACCACTCTCGTAAATACCATTATTTACTAATAAATTCAAATTTAATGATATCGTTGGAAAGGGCGTTAAATTTTCAAGTTATCTTGTGCAAAACCAAAATCTCAAAAACCAGTTTATTTTTTTTCTTCGAAATTATACTTTTTTTTGTAAAAGTTTTTACTCTGAATCCCTACCCATTTCGAAGAGCACTCTTCGGAAAAAACGTAGCCAAATTGTCTGCTCTTCAACTGTCCACAATTGTCCAGGTTTATCATGAAATTTATGGACGAAATTGGTGTTGAAATGCGTAAACGCGTGTTATTTAGGCGGAAATTTAGGGTTTATTCTTACATTTCAAGGGTGAACTGCTGTTTATGGTGTCCCGAAACCAATCATCAATAGGTAGGTACTTCAAGAATCGATTCTAGATCTAATTTGCTTCAACTTTTACAAAAGATCTATTATACCGCTTAACATGCAACTTTTTATTTTTTGAAATGATGAAAAAAAAACTTGGAAAAACAAGGGGTCAAAGCAAAATTGCTTGTAGACATTTTTGTTGGAAATATCCTGTAGAATCAGGCACTCGCGGTTTTACCAACTTGAGTAGACATACCCTGTATAGTACAAATAATTTGCTGAAAATCATTAGGATGAAGTGTTTGGATTTCCAGGGCTTCCAGATTTTGAAAAAGGAGGTTATTTCCTACAACTTGATGTCCTTAGATTTCTTTGGCAGTGGATCCCAACTGTTTACCTTCCGTAGACCCGTGAACTAATTCAAACTCGAATTGGAGTAGGTTTTACGTTTTACTGGTAGATTCTAGAGAAAAACCGAGTTTATATTTGTACATCACCGAGGGGAACGGCACAAATTGCATTCGGACTAATGGAAATAGAAGGGCGTAACTTCTGCTTTACTATAGTCCTCGCTATACCTATGGGAACGCCAAGTGACGGTTAAATTCCCCTTGCTCCCTCCTCTTTTTCACTGGCATGGTAATCCGGGTGGTTCCCCATTCTCAGCTACGACGAAGACTCGGGAAATGAGATGGTTTAAATTTAAGAGAGAAAATTTGGGTTAGGTTGGAAGGAAAACACCATTATGCAACAAAAACCAAGATGAGCGGTCTGAGTCTTTTTTCGTTGTGGGAGAACTTGGAAGTCTAATTGAAAAACAGCTATCTTCTATCGCCTATTGTTATTTTCTATTGAACTATCCCATCCAAGTGAGTTATCATCATCATACATAATTGGTTCACTTGTTTTGCTAATAATTAGCAATTATTATGCAATTATTGCATAATTTATTTTAAACTTCCAGCGTTGCCCAGCTCTGAATGTGAATTAATTCTTGGCATGCTACACTCAGGTGATCAACTAAAGGTGGAAGCATTGACGGGAGCTGATTTACAGACTTCCTCCTCTGCGACCTAAAAAGGTCTATTGTCGAATGTTTCCAGGCTATATAAGCCTACTGAAAAGGATTTATAAAAAACTTTTTCTCCCCACTTTGTAGCTAAGCAGAAAAAATTGCTAGTCTCCCTAGAGATGGTATCAGGAGACATGACATTACTTTCAAAGATTGTAGAGGGTTTGAGAGACTAGGAATCTAGAGAAGGGTGACCTGATTGCTGTGGGTCGTTGTTTTGAGGGTATTCAGGCATTCCCAGAACAACTTCGAAATTACAGTGTATGAAGCATTGGCCTTATGGCAGCCTGACTGTCGGATAAAATGTATTCCTTGGCACTGTTGAGATGCTTATTCAGCATTTATTCAGCGCACTGTTTAATTGCATGGACCTGAATTATCGTGACATTCGACTGATCCACCTTGTGTACCACACTAGAGCCCGGTTCAAGTTTGAGACCCTGGAAAATTCCAGTGGTCTCTACTTTGGTATTTCAAAGTTTTGTTTTTCTATCATGAGATCAGAGACTGTCAGAGTGCCATTCAACCTTTCTCTGAGGTGGTTGTCCCTGGATCCTGGTGTTATGATCCCAGCCTCAGCCAAGAAGCCTCTGTACATGAATATGTAGCGGCGAGAGGTCCGAAAGTACCTCAATTGCTGCATGTTGGCATGGTGTCAGTAATACTCGAGCAAGATCGTCTTTAGACTTTATTGAAGAGCAGGGTAGGACTTTAGGCCTTATGACGGCACTTGACATCATCTATTTACTTTTGAGGTGGAACTGCATGGGAATTTTGTTGTTGGCTTGGTACTTGTCAATGTAGACTCGATCTAGTCGTCACCCAATGGAATGGTAATGAACTGATGAATGTGGAAATCGAGGAAGAGCTAAACCAAACAACGTTATCGTAATTTCGTCGATTGTGTCTGGTCATCCCGTATGAACCGATTTCGTGAACTGGAAGATCATTGAGAAAAACTACCGTACACTCGGATTAATTATATTGAAGAAAAAAGAACAATTGAATACTGTATTAGATACAATGAGGATTGAAGACTTACTTGTCCAAGTTCGCACACGGATGCTTCGTCCCAGTTGTTCCAATAGATTGGCACAGTGCTCATCAGAATGGCACACAAGAATGCGAAAAATAGAACTCTCCTAACCAACCTGAAATCAGACAAACATATTTGGTTTGGGTGTGTCAAAATTTCAATGAGTCCATCGAAGCAAATTTCTTGCAAGAACTAAGAGTGTAAAATCCATCTTCATCTTTGGAATAAGATGCCCAAAAAAACTTCGAGGAATCGATAGCCTGACAACCCATGGCGTTTGTTTAATTAAACTTGAGTTTCTCATAATTTGATGGAAACTAAAACTCAAAATAACGGTGTAACATCTCATAATAATTTTCTCGGCTTTTTATGAATTTTGAATGCATCTTTGAAGTATAAGGTGGGACTGAGGTCATAGTTCTACGACTTCTTTCGGTTGCGTAAAGTTCTAAGTAAAGTTGTAGATAAACTTCATTTTATGTAACTTTGCCCGGTTGGGGTGCTGAAGAAGAGGGATTCCTCGCTATTTTGGTCGCATAACCTGCATCTTTAAACGCCATAGCCTGCCCTTTACAGATCTTTTTCTTTCGTTTCAACTAAGTTTGTTTCCGTATTATTCTGTCGTTATGCAACCACTCTTCAAATATGTTAAACAATCAACAAATGGACAAAAATCCTGAAATGTCCCTCTATTGACATCAAGAGAACTGCGTTGAATATAATGTTCTATTGTGAGTAAACACTTTCTAAAATTCATTTTAAATCAAGATCGAAACTTTTCTCTACGATTGATGCCAAGCAAGGCAATCCGGGTGGAGTTCTCACCTAGTGTGAAAGATGACTTTTTGACAGAGCAAGTCTCTAATCAGTATTTGTATTCTCGCCATGATGTTGAAATTACTTTCATGGTAAGGATACACACCATCTCCTACTTGCCCTAGACTCACACTTTAATTCAACATCGGTCCCCAAAGTTATTTGAGCAAAGTTACATTTTCTTAAATCTCTCTGAACATCAGGGTTTAATGAAGTCAATACTCGAATTTATCGCAGCTACAGCTTCATAGTTCGGAACGTCCACCTAGTGCTTACTAGTACAAGCTGCTGCTACCCTAATAGGCCACCTCTTGAAGATGATCTGGTAAATATTCCCGCTAGAAAAGACAACCTCTTACTTGAAAATTAACAATTTCTGTTTTTTCAAACATTTTGGTGATTTTTTCCTGCTGGTCTTCTCCAGGGACCCTTAAAATACTTAAAACATGCTCCATTTCATCGTCTTTCCAACGGTCACCCATTTTTTAGATTTTCTATGAAATTTGAGTGGGAATGCGGAAAAACGTGGCCCTATCTACTACCCTTCGGTCAACTCGCTAAAATGCTCATTTCGTTGAAAAACTCACGTTTTTTTCGCTTTCAAATACCATTTTTTCTCTCAAATTTCTTAGAAAATCTAAAAAATGGGCGACCGTTGGAAATCTGATGAAATGGAGCATGTTTTAAGTATTTGGGGGTTTCTGGAGAAGATCGAGTTTTAGCAGATAAAAATCACCAAAATGTTAAAAAAGACAGAAATTGACAAAGTTTGAAGTAAAAGTGCTAAGTTGGGCAAATTAGTTGTAGAATCGATTTCTGATATTTTCTTAATTATATGTAGGTACATATTTTTTGAATTGCCTATACCTCAAAAGAGCTTCTTACCGTTTGGTCATGAGCGTTTCATATTTGAAAGGGTGTATGATGGCGAGATAGCGGTCGATAGCGATTGCTGTCACGTTTAGTATCGAACAGCAGCACGCCAACAAGACGAATACGAACCTGAAAACATGATGAAATAAGTCATTATCCGTTCAATTGCAAAACTTATCTTTACATCATTCGAGTATGAACCGTCTAAAGTATATTAATGTGTCAATGGAGCAATTGTGAATTTCATCATTATCAAAGTTCTATTATGGAGTTTTCTTTATTTGTCCACTCAGCTAGGCATAAGAGATGGATTATGCATTTTACTCAGACGAAGAGGATGAAAAATAATCATATTACCGTGGGTCCCTTGAAGGCGTAAAGTAAAAGCTCGCCTTGACAACTTTCAAAGTAGGGGTAGCTGTTTCTAGAAACTTGGTTTACAACTCAACTCCTCTAACGAAGATTGAGGATGTATTGACTCAGGCAGGGGAAATTCGGGGAGATTAATTAGGAGCATAGACTTTCTTCTCTATTATTAATTTATTACTTAGGCCAAGGTCTTCAAAAAAACTTTTTCTCAACTCCTTCTACCGCTGTTGGGTAGCATCAGTAAAGTCTCATCTTTTACCAGGGGACTGTAGGTAATGACTTCGCGAAACCCCGACGACAGTCAGTACACTCGTCAAAATCTTACTGCTGAACTATTTCCGAAGGACTAGTTCATAGTTCGGCTTCCTTAGCAACCAAGAATTTATTCCTTCAATGGGGTGTGCGCATGGGTCGGAAAAACTGTTTATTGTTAATTTTAATCTAAACTAGACCTCATTCTGAGAGTTCTGACACCAACCGCAACCTTCTAGCGTGAGAAGACCTTTTTCTATGATTTTCCAAAGTTTCGAATGTTTATGACGTCACAGTGGGCTGGGGGTCACGCCCAGGAGGGAGGGGCGCGTGACGTCATAAAAATGCGAAACTGAAAAATCATAGAAAAAGATCTACTTATCCAAAAAGAGAACGGCTGGTGTCAAAATTCGCAGGATGAGGTCTACTTTCGATTAAAAATTAAAAAAAAAAAAAATCAGGCGCACCCCCCATTGTTTTTGTTCCGCCCAGGATTTCTTCTCAATGTAAGCCGGAAAAAACTGATAAAAACTGGTTTTCATATTTCATTCCCCTGCGCGTCTCGTCATTATCAGACGTAGTAATTAGGAGTTAGTTATCCCTATAAGTTTTACTTTAAGAGATTCAAGTACCAGTTTTCTGTGATTGTTTACACCCGAGTTTTTGCTCGGATACGTAGGACACGGGCTGTTTCGTAAACGCCATTTTTGACCTGAAATCATTCTTATATCGACTTATTCTGGCCCTTGTGAGAAGATACATTAAGTACTCATGTCCAACAATAAGTTTTTGTACATTTTGACATGAATATGTGTTTTGGCAGGGGGTCAAGGAATTTTTTGCCACGAAAAATGCAACGCGATACCAGTAAGCAAAATCATAGCTACATATCAATCATCTACAAGTATCGTAGGCGAAATGACTATGAACCGCAATGCCAGATCGTTTAGGCCCGAAATATGGGTAAGTCACTTCATTCGAAATGTAACTAGGTACTCTGAAATCTATTAACAAACCCCTCAAGAGCAAAACCCTGAATCAAAAAAGGACGAGTTCGAAGTTTGAGTTGAAATTTTGATTGCGATAGGCCTGGATACGTTTCTTAAATGTCATTTTTTAGTCCTTTTTAGGCATAAACATTGTTTTTCGAGCTCCTCAGGCCCATTCAACGGAATGTTGCTTCCTCACTACCGAAGGTAGGGAAGCTTTGTATTCGTGAAAGAAGTGAAAAAAAATGTCCTCCAAAATCAAAATTTCCACTTGCTTTTTGCGTTTTAGAGCTTCCCGAACAATTTTGGTTCCGTGTCTGTCTGTCTGTCGGTCTGTCTGTGGTCAATCCTTGTCCCGGGCAAAACTATACTAACCTGTGGTCCGATTTTGATGAAATTTTCAGGGATTGTGCGGGTTAGGTCCTAGACGGTCCCCTATCAATTTCAGCACCTTCGGACCAATAGGAGCGAGTGCGCATGCGCAAACGTAAATTTCCTGGAACCTTTTCCTGGAATCGGTTTCTAATGAACCGATTTTGCTCAAATTTGGAGGTTAGTTAGGGACTAACTTCTAAGAGACACCCTATAAGTTTCAATCAAATTGGTCAAGCAATAGCCGCTGCGCATGCGCGAACTCTTTGAATCATAATTTTTTCGCCAACTGATTCTATACGTCCATGTTACAATGAGTGAGGAAGCTATACTGCCCACCCAACTTGGCAGACGTTTGGGAATACGTGTCGACATATTTTGGTCCTAGTATAACCTACAACATTATCGTAGAGGGAAGTGCCTGAGCCTCCCCTTCAGTCATGACGCCATCATTTTCTAGCCAACAGCTCTCAGACCACAATTTATTTATCGATCGCATCATGAACGGAGTTCGCCATTGAATAAATTCGCGTGTTCTGCTACTTTGTCCTGATGCATAGAATTTCTAGTCGAGAAGAATTAAGCTGGTAAGCAATGCAGCGTCTCTACGCAAATTATTACCCTTCCGGGCTCTCATTGCTCTTGCAGAAACCACTCATCAGCAGTTCGGTCCGCAAGTCGACCGCATTTGAAACGGAAAACTACTCGGAACGTTATGTGAACGGTGCATCATTCCAACAAAGTCGAGGGCGCGCCCCAGACTGAGGCCAGCCGTCCTGTACTTGACCGCCCCTGATCCCAACCTTGGAACCTGCCTCGACCGTCCTTTGCTATTTTCGTCTCGTCCGACTGTTTTTGTACGGCAGTGTACCTCTTTCCAATCACTTCCCTAAACTTTTTTTTTGCTTTTGAAGATGTTGTTACCCGCAGCAGAATAAAAATCCTTATTCACTCACAAAAAATAGACATCCACAGCAAAAAAAAAGGACTTTCAGTTGTAGAAGCTTTTAGTCAGATAGGTAGGTAGGTATAAGACTATCTTTCAGAGACACTGCGGTGTTTTTTCATTCTTCATCATTTATAAATAGCCTGAAAGAGATGACAGGCTTGGATCTTCGTGGGCCTTTGGTTTTATTATTCTCAATCACAAACTTTAGGAATCGAGCAAAAATAATTAAAACCCCTCAAAATTTACTGTTTTACGTTTTAAGGTACGTTTTAAGCATCGGAATCGAATAAAATAAATTCCTGCCGGGAGCATTTTCCTTTAGTTACCAAGTACCGAAATTGATGAAATTCATGACCGGAACTCGTGTTTGTTTTTATGTCCATTTTTATTACTTCAATATGAACTCTACCTACATACAAGGTTTTCAATACCGACAAAGTATCGATATCAGTATTTCTAATAGTACTCAAATAGAGAATAGTATGTTATACAATAGAGGTATGTTGAGGGGAGGAGCGATTCCTCAGTTTTTTTGATTATTAGTTTAGTGCACTTTCGCCTTATCATCAGCAATTTAGGGCTTATTTTTAAAGTGAGTTCGTTTTTCGGAACAATGCGGGATTCATTCATATTTGGTTTGCCATGTGCAACATATAGTACTACCAATGTGATATTGGTTGGAAGTGATTTGTAGCAGTGCATTAAGGTGTTTAAAAAGATTGTTATGGGAGATTACCAGTCCCAAGTGATCACTTCAATAGTACGGCAAACTAAATATGAATGAATCCCGTATTGTTCCTAAAAAACGACCCCACTATAGAGATGACTCTGAGTTCTGAAGTACACAGTAAACCCAAAAACTGAGCAATCAGCACATCTGTGGCCCTTCCCTCAATATACCTCTCTTCATTATTAGAAAGGTTAGAACCAACATAAAGTACTCAAATAGACCTATCGATACAAACGAGTAATGGAACCTTGATTTCCATACTTGTGAGTGGTCTTCATTTAAAGTACTCATATCAGCCACTTCACCAGTTAATTTAAATATTTCAATAAATTTGAAAAAAACCTACTTTCAATTTGAATATTCACTAAATACGTATACCTTATGCCTTTTCCTTTTTCGATACCGATATACCTGAACTTTCATTCATTTTTATACGTCTCGAATTGAACGTTTAAAACCGTTAAAAATTCGTGTTATTGGAAGAAATGTATACCTTTTTCCAATAAATGTCTTAATTTTTTCAACCAATTTTATACTTTATTCAATTACCTAGGTATCGTTGCATATAAGCAAGGTGAAAAGGACGATAAAAAGTGGGTACGTAAAATCTCATTTTCAAATGTACACATATTTTGGTGTGTAAGTTGAAATGTTTGAAATATTTTGGTATGAATACTAAAATTTGAATTTTTAAATAAAAGATAACAATTTAAAAAGTCTGCCAAGTGGGTGTGGCACATAGTTTCCTCGTAACCTTAACCCGATTGTATAGATCCGATGCATAGTAGTTAATCTCAAAACATCAATCTCTAAGTACCTTGTACTGCCTTCTTAGGGAACTCTACATTGTTGGAAAAAGAAGAAATTATGGATGTTACAAGGATTTCACGATTGCGCATGTGCACAAAATACATTCAATTTGGGGGCCATGATTTTCATAGGGGACCATCTACACGCCAACCCGTACAATCCCTGAAAATTTCGTCGAAATCGGATGAAAAAATGTAGAAGTTATGGCTGTGGCAAGGATTTCACCGTTGCGCATGCGCCATGGCTACTATCAGTCCGGGGGTAATGATTCTTTTCATAGGGGACCATCTATACGCCAACCTGCACAATCTCTGAAAAATTCATCGAAATCGGATGGAAAATGTAGAAGTTATGGCTGTGGCAAGGATTTCATGACAGACACGGAACCTAAATTGTTCAGGAAGGTCTGAGTGAAAATTTGATCAAGTGGAAATTTTGATTTTGGAGAACTTTTTTTTTCAACCTTGAAAAGTGAAAACAAAGCTTCCGCTACCTTGGTAGACTCGGAATAATACATAAAACGCTGCAAAATATTACACAATGGTTTATTATTTTTTATTTTTCTATGTAGATCACTCGTCTGCAAAGCCACCAACCATCCACACTCGTGTTTCTGATTTATCGTACTCCAAACTTCAAATTCTCGTAGTGAGCGAACAGTTTGTCCTACAGAGCTCCGGGTGGTCTCAAAAAATTCTATAGAATTTTATATTGAAGGAAAAACAATACCTTTATACCAAAATTTTTTGAGTTAGGACGTTTTCAAAATTTCAAAATTTATTTTGGAACCCTTAGAAGTGACCTACCTCAACCAAAATCTTCGGGGCACAACTAGACCCCAGAAGGAGCCTACATACCAAATTTCATCAAAATCGGTCAATGCTAAGTGGCAAAAGTGCCGCGTACGGCGGACGGACGGCCAAATTTTTATTCGATTTTTAGATTCTACGTACCTTGAAACGTAAACCATCAAATTTTGAGGGGATGTTGAAAAATTTTTTTTTTCTTGGTCGATTCCAAAGATTCATTATTTAAAATAATAAACCAAAAGGTGGAAAAATGAAATACAAAGGTAAGATTGGAATTGAATTATAAAACGTAAAATTGATGATGACGTATCGGATAACCCTACCTCCCATTTATCGCTTCCCAAAAAACGGATGAAGGAGGAGCTTGTGATTCACGATCCTTAGAAAGGTCTGATCTCAGAGATTCTGCGCTGCCTAATTTATGTACTTTTCATACAAATTGATTCTCTGATTTCTGTAAACAGTGAATACAGTGGCTTTCTCTTAGATACTCAATGACGAATGAAGGATATTTTTCAAGATCGTGAATTATAAGCGTCACAGTGCTTCAAATTTAGTTTTCCGTGCAATTAAAGATGCTTCAGACAACGTTTTCTCTTATGCTATTTCTTCATAGAAATCTCATTCCATATTAATTAGAGAAAGCTACAATAGCTCGACAATTTTAAACTACACGACTGTTCAGTCTAAAAGGAGAGGATATTGCAGGACGGTCGTGCCTAATTTTAAACCGAGTACCTCGAAAATATCTCACACAAAGGAGCACAATGAGACGTGGGAAGGAATGGTTTTGACCAATGACCTTACATGATGTACTGTAGATACCTATCTTGAAGTGATGAGACACGGTTTTGTTCAAAATTTAAGCTTGTGTAGAGCACTAAAGGTATGTACACATATCACACCTAGTTACAATAAGTGCTTAATGCTTAATGGCGAACATTACCTATGATTTGCGGCTATGGTTACTCGGATTTGTGCTTGGTTTTTCATTAAGTTCGATGTTTTCCACTTCCGTCTTGCATCCTAAATCTAAGGATAACCAAAAAATTGTTCAACATTTACAGAAGGTAGGTAGGTACCTGTTCTGGAGCGATAAAGACCACTTTCAAGTGAAATTGAAGATGAAGTGATGCTTGAGCAGGGCAAAAAAGATTTTGAAAGTTACCTACTAATACATCACCCACTTACACATACATAAAGTCTTTGAGTAATACATTTGAATTTGGACTCTGGATACTTTAAGACGGATGTACAGGGTGAACATTGGCAGTAGAAGCCCCCTTCCCCCCACAGTTGCAAAATTAAAGGTTGAAATTTTCAATAGTGCCCTAGCTCGAAAACTCTCGAAATAATGATATACTTAGTTTTTTACCAATTTTAAATAGTATTGAATTTTTAGAATTTTTTGAGACCACCAGGAGCTTCGTAGGACAAACCGTGCGCTCCCTACAAGAACTTGAGGGTCGGACTTATGATAAATCAGAAACACGAGCGTGAATCACCCAAGAGGCCTAATCTCCGTTCAAATTTAAGCTGACCAAAATACGATCGTTGATCGTATCTTTGAATTGCACTCAGTTCTGCGTCCTTAGCAACCAGTAATCGAACTTACTAATGATTAGGGCATAATAATAATATCCAATAATCGCCGTTCCTTAGAACTGAGTGTGAAGCGTTTATTTCTTCCAGATAAACTTGATTGTGAAGTAGGTACGTGGTAGGTAAGTAGTAACTATGGTTGGTAACAATGGCAAAGCCGTGTTCTTGGCAGACGAGTGATCAATACAGGAAAATAATAAACCTTTGTGAAATCATTTGCAGCGTTTTTTAAAAAATACCGTTGGAAAACTGAGATTCTGAGTAAGTTTGTTCTCTCAAAAACAAACTTAGGTAATAAACGGGTCGGAAAATAATAAGATTTTTAAAATTACCAAAATTTCAATTTGCGTTTTTTTACTCATCAGGTCTCAAAATATTTTTGTTTGGCTTTTGAAAGATGGAAAATTTGACGTTCTTACCAACGGTGCCCCTATTTCTACATTAAGGGCCGGTTTATCAGTCACATTTTACCCCCCGGTAAAGCAGATTTATCCGACGGCCATCGGGTAACTCAATCGAACGCGTTTATCAGTCCCCAGATAGCCGTTACCCGTAGTTTAAAGTTAACTGGTCGTCCGAGGACCGGATAAAAAGTTACTGGAGGGTAACTCGATTTATGCATGGCTTTTTAACCTCAAAGAGTCAGTTCTCGTGTTTTTGTTTCCCAGAACGTTTGTTTTTGCAAATTGCGTTGTTGATTGTTAGTGAATTATGCTACAATCGAAAATGGATGTGTGGGGCTCTTTTTCAGACAGCAGCGACGAAGATGTGTGTTTATGGTCGAATTCCTGCAGTGGGGAAGAAGGCGGAAGGAAAAAGGCGGCAACATAGATCACGGATTGACTATTTGGAGAAGTGGGACGATTGCGATTTTTTGATGAGATTTTGATTGGATAAAAGAATAAAAAACCATGTTGGTGTCTGTCGGCGACTTTAGTGGCGTCAGTAAAAGCACTGCCTGTAAAATTGTCAAGAACTGCCAGGCTATCCGCCCAATTTATCAGAATACCAGCAACCGAGGAAGTATTATTTCAATCTCGAATGGAATTTTATTTAAAAAAAAAAAAAAACAGGTTTCCTGGAGCTATGGACTGCACGCATGTGAAAATTCAGTCGCCAGGAGGGTCACACGCCGAAAATTTTCGAAATAGAAAAGGGTACCTACTTCTCTATTAACGTACAAACTATTTCGTCTGCAAATTTGAAAGTTCTGGACATAGTGGCTCGGTGGACGGGATCTTGTCATGACCAGACAATTTTCAAAAAAATACAATGGGTTCTGCCGTGCTAAGAAGGAAATAGGTACCGAGATCGAGAAAAGAAAACACAAAAACAAAGCACATTGCGTCATCCTCTTGTAATTTCTTCTTTTTTCTGATGCAAAACACACTGCGAAAACGATTTTTTATGTGGAGGAAGCTAGATTTTATTGCATGGAAGAAGTATTTCTTCGATGCAGACAGGCCTAACAGACTGTTAATTTTACCAGCCAGTTAATAGTTACCAGTGGGTTAATTTAGCACTGATAAACAGCACCTTTATAGTATCCATAATTTATCCCATCGTTAGAGTTAACAGTGGGATAGGTACATAAACCTCTGTTAACTTTGGTGACTGATAAACCGACCCTAACACGGTAAATTAAGGAAGTTACGGTCATTTCAGTAATAGTAGAAGGTCGAAATCTTCAAAATTTCCAGGGGTTAAAAACTGTAAGAGGACCATTTTGTGGGAAATTAGTTGTAGAATCGTTCCCTTGAAAATTGGACACATCATGAGTGTTCACCCTGTATTATCTGTTTCTTCAATCTCATAGCTCAGTCCTCTACCGAATTGGATCGAAGACCTGAGGACGTCCAGTCTTGCTACCTAAGGACGGCCAAAAACTTGTTGAATAATTATTGTTCAACTTCAAATACTACGGCATTAACGACCTAGAATGGAACTCGGCGGTCTTGAAATATGCTCGTTAGAAGGCCGGATTTCACGAGAACTGAGGAAGCCGAACCCGTCTGCCGTAAGCTGGCAATTTAGGGATAGTTTTTCTTGAGGGGAAAAAAGAAGGAACAAAATTAGAGGCAGACCGCACCCGGTCTTGACCCTGATTCTGTCCACGCCCCATCGCCAGCAACTTGAAAGTCGAAGGTTCTTGGATGTGAAAAAACCTCTGAGAACGTCATATTGGTTCTACAATCCCACAGCGTTATTGAAGTCAAACAATATCCGACTTACTGATCTGTTCATTTTCTGCTTCTCGTTAATTTGTGTTGTACTTTGGTGTAAAATGCATTGGAGAATGGAAACTGCATTCTAGACAACAAAGCATTCAGGGGAAACAAAGGGGAGTTTTTTTATTCTGATTTATTTGTCTTTCAACCTCTTAATTCATATAGGGAACGAACGGTAGGCTCTACAAAGCTCTGAGTGGACTCATTCAATTCTAAAGACGCTGCAAATTATTACACGAAGGTTTGTTCCTCTCCTTTATAGATCACTCGCTTACAAAGAACACTGCTTTGCCGTTGTCACTATCAACCAACCATATTTTCATTTCACAGTCAAGTTTAATAAACCCTTCACACTCATTCGAAGAAATAGAGTTGTGGGTGCCTTCATTAGGAAATTTGATTGCTGGTAGCTAAGGACGCAAAACTGAGTACAACTCGAAACGAACAACGATCGTATTTTGGTTTGGTAGCTAGCTTAAATTTGAACGGAAATTATGCCTCATTTATTAATTAACTTAAATTTCAGATTTGTCGTCAGTCCAACAGTTGGACTCTGGTTACTAGAGTTACTCTGGATTAATATTCTCAAATAGTCCTACAGAGCTCTGGGTGGTCTCATTCGATTCCAAAAATTCAATACTATTTTGAATTGATTATAAAAACAAAACCTTTATATCGAAAGTGTTTGATCTAGGGCGTTTTGAAAATTTCAGCCCTTATTTTTCATCCCCATACCTACCAGATTTCATCAAAATCGGTCATTTTGAGGGGGGGGGGGGGGTTACATTTATTTTCTTGGTCGATTCCGATGCTTCATTATTGGAAATAATAAACCGCATTTCAGCACTACTCAAATTCATGACGAAATCAGTATCTTCATTTTTGATCTAGGGCGTTTTGAAAATTTCAGCCCTCATTTTTCAATCCCATACCTACTAGATTTCATCAAAATCGGTCCACGGTAATTAAGGAAAGTGCCGCTCAACCAATATTTTTCACCCTCTATAATGTGAACGACAGAGAATTACCAAAAGGGGCACAAATAGGTGTACCTCAAACGGAGCCCATGTACCAAACTTCATCAGTAAAGGGATGATGTTGCCTGACGGTATTTTTTTCAAATTCTCCGAAGATGCTCAAAGGTGTGTGAACAGGGCTTGAAGAACCCTAATCCTAGTTTCCCGGAAGGCTCTCTGAACTGATGCTCTTGGAACCTTCAATGCGCATGCGCAACGACTCACCAACCGTCTTTTTCACAAACAAAAGGTAGTCTTCTCAAGTCGGTGTGTGGTGTGATTTGCATGGTACTTGATGCTAAAGAATCGTTTCTAAATTTGTCGATCAAGCCTCAATCTCTTGTTGTGTTGTGACACCTCAAGCATTGGTTCGCGTGTGTTGTCAAGTGTGACCAACGATCTTCTTTCATCAAACCACCATCTTCTACTTGAATAACAGGTACATTGTGTGGCGCCATTTCTGTAAATGAATCCGCGTCTCAAGCTGAATGTTGGCTTTTTTCGGGTCGGATTATCCTAAAATTCGTGACTAAATGAATGAATTTCATGGATGAACTAGAATAGGCATGCAATCCACGATCTTGTCTTGGTGGGTTACTGGAAACTGGTCGGAAACACGGTAGTGAATCGCTCTTTTGCCATCGTTTTTGTAAGCAAATCGAAGGTGTTTTGGAATCTTTTGCTAATCATTGGCATGCATGGGGTAAGAAATGCGCTCGCCAAAAACCTCGGTACTTGTTCCATCTATAATCAAAATTCGTGAATACCCAGAGGTTTCTGGAGGACTATGGTGAAGTAGGGTTTACCTTGGTGACCAGATTTCCAACCCTCAAAGCGGGATTTATCAATGAAACATATGAATAGTTATCCTCTAGTTCTCGGATTGAAATAAATAACATAATAATAAATGAAAATAATTATAAATAAATTCTAGATAAAAAATAAAATTATAAACTACTATAATAATAATAAAATAATTTAATATAAATATTAATAATTGGATTGAAATGAATAATGAACGGTTTCTCATCGTCATTAAGCTCGTGGTTTTTGAATGCAAATTAAAGAAAGTGAGTTTACATGATTTGAAATTCGTTTCCGGGTCTCTATAAGGACAATTTAAAGCGATGTTACATATTTATTTAACCGTCTCTGGTTGAATTTTCGTCCGATTACTCCCTCTTCCTGGCGTCGTCTCACCGGCGTGGGTTCACCGACGAACAGTAGGTACTGTGAGTTTATGGGTCAAGTGATCAAAAATCAATTTGTGGAGATTTCTGTTAGGGAAAGTTGCTCTGATCATAGATTTCATACTACTTCATATTCCAAGGAAAGAAAATTGCGCAATAAATAATATTAGAAGAAGATTACCTATGAAAAATATTGAAATTTTAAATTCAAAACAAAAGTAACATTTCACCAATTTTACAAAAGTTTAGGTACCGAAACATAGGTAATAATTAGATGTCTTGAGAAGTGCATTACACTGATTGATGGATCTAAATCGTCACTGTCATTAGCGCTGCTGATGCTGCGAGAGCGCTTCCACAACTCAGTTCCATAGCGTTAGATGTGCTTGGTACAGCATTAGGTTTTGTGGATGGTGGTCGCGTCAATGAAGTTATCCCTAATAGGATACTGGTTGATGACTTTATAATCTTTTCTGTTCTATTCTGTCGATATGAAAAATTCGAGGATGTGTTTTTTTTCCTCTCCACACTTTCTTGCGACTTTATTTTTCAAAAAACTTTCTATTAGGATTGAAAATTTCATAGAAAAAAAATCGCGGCTAATTCCAACAGAATTGAGTCAAGGGATAGTGCCAGAAAACATTCACCAAATGCTCTAATTCCTCATTACTCCTCTTTTTGAGAAATTCACTATTTATTGTGAAGGTTTAAGAAGAAAAATTGGGAATTATTATTGTGACGATTTTACCAAGTGCTTAGGGGAAATTCGTACTTCAAAAATTATTTAAAAACGTGAATAAAGCACACACTTATGCCGTGACTCGTTATGAAGAGCAATAAGACACAACTTGTTGATATGACGGTATCCGCACTCATAATGAGCAGGTAGTTCATCGTTAGCGTTTTGGGTGAAATAGTTATTAACATAAATGGTCGCGGAACTTGCCCTCTGGTGATC
The DNA here is from genome assembly GCA_009739505.2 of Apolygus lucorum. Lineage (NCBI taxonomy): Eukaryota > Metazoa > Arthropoda > Insecta > Hemiptera > Miridae > Apolygus > Apolygus lucorum. The sequence goes on along the minus strand of CM019169.2, from coordinate 18,552,785 downwards.
CGTAAGAGACTTGTGAGGTCAGGAAACCTATTTAAACGTGCTCAAAGACTATCTGGGGATAGATTCTTGCACTCCTTTCCAATACTAATTGACTTTCATTTTTTCGATTTTTTACACATGCTCACAGTACTGTGCGACGGCCCAACTCGAAAAAAATGATTAGGACCTGCAATCCCGCCCCCGACGAACTTCGGTGATCTCACAGTTCACTGTAACTAATATCTATTACTATAATCTGTTTCTTGGCCAAATAGGGAAATAAGGTTCCCGGTTTAGAGCTTTTGATGGATCTCTGTACAATTTCGAATATACTCGTAGTTTTGAAAAAAAATTAATGTAGGTACTTGTAAAATGGAACGTGGGAGTAGTATTCCGATATAAGTGCTGACACTATAATTAACCCTCCAGTTCCCGAAACAACCTCCAAAGCGCACTCATTCTTGAGTCCTATAAACACATTTTTTGAATATGCTTTACACTCCACCGGTCTCTTAAATATGTATTTGATACCAGCAGAGCCAGGAGTATAATTTACTACTCGCAGCTCTGAATTGATTTTGAGATCAATATTGCAAATTTCTATTCTAGAAGATTCGACTTGTGTAACTCACCTGAGCAAGCAGGTCGTTTTGTTGACGGACAGTTGGGGGAAGACCGTGAAGGCCATGTGGTAGGGCAACGTCAGGCCGACCAGCGTGTCTGTGATCGCCAGAGACAGGACGAATCTGTTCGAGATGACTTTGGAGCTTCTCGTGAGGACGTAGACGGTGAAAAGATTCCCGCACAGAATCAGCACGAATAGAAACGAATCGATGCCGACCCAGGCCCATTGTTCGAACGTGTGGTGCCCGTCCAGGCAGTACGAGTCGTTTTTAGAACACATTTCCCAAAATTTGAACACAATTGCACATTTTACTCTTCTCGACGAAGAAAAATTATTTTAAAATCTTTTCGAAATACGCGATTAACTATACAACTCTTTGAATTATATCTTACTTGCGCTTATTCTTTGGTAAAATCACAAAATAACAGTCAACTCCCGAATTCGACGAAACTAATAAATTACGTATTCTATAATCGTCGAACTTGAGTTTTCTAATAAAAACTTGTCGACAAAATTTCCACACTTTCTTCGACACTTTTATTTCGCTTTACTGTTCTTTTTTGGTATTTAGGAAAATTCTACCGTTGGAATGTTTCGATTTTCGCGTTTTGGGGTCGCTTAGAGTCGTCGCTGTTGTCTTCAGAAGAACTCTCCTCTTCTTCCATTTCCTGCAACAATAAACAAGAACACAATTTTAGACATTTTTATCCCAAATATTGCTTCTGAATCTACCTAGGTAAGGAAGCATTGTTTTCATTTTTCAAAAAGGTTTTCCGAAATCGAAATTTTCACTTGCGTTTTACGTTTTAGACCTTCTAAACAATTTTGGTTTAGTGTCTGTCAATCCTTGTAACGGGCAAAACTGTACGAAGTTATTGATCGATTTCGATAACACATTCAAGGGATTAAGCGGTTTGGCGTGTAGATGGTGCCCTGTGAGGGTATTGCAAGGTACTAGGTACTAAGCATCAAATCATCTGTACAATTGGGTTAAAAGGATACGAGGAAGCTATGTGCCACTTTCCTGCCAGACGTTTTTCATGTATTTTGAGCATCGGAGGATTCATCGTTAAAGATTAATTTATGAGTACCTATTCACTAATTTGTTACTCAATGATTCTATCCTTGTATGGTTAGCCAAGTCTGAATCCGGCTGAATCCGTTTTTATTCGCCTGTGAAATACTTAGTAGGTACCAAGGTGCGGGAAAGACGATCGATACTCCACAGTTAGTTGCCCTCCCTCGGTCTGTCCCCTCAATGTTGGATTTTCTTCCCGGCCAAGCTCTTGTCTTTTTTCCTCATCATTCCTCCTCAGTGCTCAGAGAGGACGAGCCGTATTCGGCCAGGAATCGTGAACATTGCATCTATTCTAAATCCATATTCCAGTTAGGTATACTTGTTGTCGAAAGTTCGAATTTTTATTCAAAATTACAGCGGTAATTTTACATAGAATAACGATATGACTCAAGGAAGAGTTTGCATCAACTTTCGTGGAGACAACAAATGATTGTGACGTAAAGACAGTGGATTTTGCTAAATTGCCTTTAGAATTTATCATAGTTTTCTTCATCTACGTTGACAAAAATAGTTAGAGAAGTTTTGGAAATGAAAACAACACAATTCTAAATATTCTTAGGGCAACATGCAAAAGTTTGATTAAATTAATAGTTATTTTAGAAAAATGAGTTATTTGAAGAACTTTCGTCTCTTGGTACGGTTTGTCTTTTTGAATAGTTTTGATATGGAAAAATCAATAAAATATCGGCCTCGTTAGCGAACACTCTTTGAATTTTTTATGATTATTATTAACAACAGATTTGGGGGCTTATGCTGAAAGAAGATTGCTTTCTTCTGCTGTGAATGTTCCTCCCTCAATCAACTTAATGGTAATTTATATTGTAGATTTAAATAGTGGAACTCGAGCAGTTTAGGATCGCACCGCTAGAATAAACACTTTTTTCTTGCGATCAGCAATTATTTAGGGTATATTTAGAAATCATTCATTATTCAGAAAAAAATTGAAATTCTAACTTCGAAATTAATTAAATTTGGTGTTGCCGTGTATCTACCTAAAGGTACATGTTAATCGGGATTGATACGAGTCAATGTAAACGTTCCAGCAATACGGCTTCCTCATCTAAAACCAAAAGTATCGCATTTACCTAGACGCATTGCGTTTTTTCCACTCTGAAGGGGCAATTCCTGTCTCGACTTGGTACAAAATGTCAAAATGTCTTTTAAGCTCTGTCGCCTCGAATCACAGCAGTGTCAGATAGTATCCTGCGTCAACTGAAATAAAAACTGATATGCCAGAGTTGTGATAAGTATGCTAACTCGGATAAGTAGTGAATAAATTTCCACTTTCATCGTGCCGCATTCTTGTGCTAATTAGGCAATGCACGCACGCAAAGTCAACGGGAAAAGTTCATTTATTTTACCGACAGAAACGATATTCGTAATCTCCATTGAATTTTATTTACCGCGTAATCTTAATATGTAATTCGTGCTTTATCCATTGAAAAACCCAAATGTACTGGTGATATTGCAAGAAAATGGAAAGCCTTCGGTTTTGGTTCATGAACCTTATTGAGAGGAATAATAAATATTATTGCCAAGAAATTTCTAATTTTTTTACGTTTTTTTCTTTTTATTTATTCTTTCAAGTGGAAATTTTGATTTTGGGTGACAAAGGAACTGTTCTTTTTAAGCAAATTTTACACATCACATCAACATATCACAAAAGCTTCATTAGTACGTCGAGTAGGGATGGGTTGAAGGTGACTTCCGAATTTGACGAGAGACAAAAAATTAAAAACACGAGTAGAAGACATTGGAAAGTTGGGATGGGAGCCGTTTTTCTGCTTCCTTCGCCTTTGTTACTTAATTGTACGCTTCGCTTCACGATTCACAACATGGAATTTCCTCTCTTGTTTACTGAGTTCGTTCAACTTCGTTTCTTAGGAAATAAAATTAAAATATACTCGTAAAAGGCGGGATAGCGCGGAAGAACGAATTAAATTTCAATAGTTAAACGATTGAAGTCGACTGAAAACTTTTCTTCTATCCTCTCTCACCATCGTCGCTGTTGTGTCAAGTTGTAAATTTCAATCTCGTATAACTTATCCTCATTTTTATTTTGTTATTTGTTCCATTATATCGTAGAAGGCTCTTTAAAAAGCAAACACGGTAAATATACCTACCCAAATTGTTTTGCAAACAATTATGGTTTAGCGACAAATAATGTTTACAAATCTTCATAACGAACGACGTTTACAAGTTGAAATGTGAGAGTTTGTTGTGTTGGTGCTGTGAAAAACTCCAGATCTTGTTGAGAAGTTGATCATTTTTGATACCACTTTGATACTTGGGTATTAAAATTGAGCTGAAATTTTTCAAAATTTAAAAAAAGGCTGAAATTTCTTAAAATTAAAGTTTAAATTGATCTGAAATCTTTCAGCTTGTAACTGAATGTTGATTTCCGATTGTAAATATTTCAGCTTGAAAATTGTTTCGATTTCGTAGAAACTCCCTTTGATTCTACTGTTGGGGAGTGAATTCTTCGTTCACCAACGACAGTCGACGTCGTATCCGACTCGATGACGCACGACAAACCATCCCCGACATTCAAATAGCCCTCATAGAAAAGAGGTCGGAGCGTTTTGCAATCGAAATCGAAAAGTGTTTTGAATGGATTTTGAAACCTCGTGCCTATTAGAAATCGCGAGTCCCTGACCACTTTTAGGCTCTTGCACATAGTTTATGCTCACGTTCCAAAATTGAGAAGAAAAATATGTACTCAAACTTTTTGATTAGCATTAATAGACTTTTTATATCACTCATTTAAAGGTAGGTCAAATCATCACAATTTGAGTGCTCTGGAAGCTTTACGACTATGTTGAAATTTCGACGAGTTGATCTTAAAAATTATCATCTTGCTATGTTGTGTGAAAAACTCTTCATTATTATGCAATTCACTAAAATTGAATTTTGCTTTCTGCTCATCCTATTGAGCGTATTTTTGATACACTGTCCCATCTCGTTAATATCAGGTAGGTAACATAAGGTAGGTAACATAAGATAGGATGAATCAAATGGCCAGAATTTCAAGGTTCTCAGTGAAAATTGTCCGCTTGCATAGAATCTTGTATATAAGCATAAAAACTCCTCGGAAATAGCTCATCATTTACAATAACAAAATTGTATAAGTTAATAATAGCTAATATTTTTTGAAAGTTGGCTCTAATTAAATGGATTAAAAAAAAAGGTTTCCCTAGGTATAACAATTTATTATTTTGAAAAATGTGAGTGTTCATTTGCAACAGAGTTTTTATGTATCCAGCCTAAAATATAATTTTTTGAATCCCGCAAAAATCATCAAAAACGTCATCACTTCTTCCTTTTTAAAAATGTCAATGATTGCTAAGTACGAGTATAAGTGGCCAGTAATAGTTGAGCAGAGCACACTGCACAGGAACGATGGTAGATGCGCATTTTTGAGTTTTATGAAAATATTGATTTGTACGTACATCAGTAGAAAAATCCAACTGTGAAGTCCACCATGTTGCTCTGAGATGTATAACACTTTCCTGTAAAATATCCACTGTAAGCTTTTACGTAATATTGAATATTGAATTAAGTTGTGGGAAGCTCTCAAGTTTTTCTAACCTCGTTGACCATGATACAATACCCCTTATACATCGGATGGTAGATCATTAGCCTCCTCCCCCCTCTGTTGGTCATTTGGAGCCGAGGCGCCTCTCCCCAGAAGGCACTGCGTTTCGATTATTCCGATATTTTTGGTGGTAAATATTTACTAGTCTGGAGGCTACTTAATTCAGCTACGTGTTCGACCGCACATATATTTGTATTAGGTCAGTTAGGACTAACTGTGAACGTAGCCTCGAGTCGATCATGTTCTATTTCAATATTGTAGTTCCACAATGACATCGAATATATGCTCTCAGGTCGTTCCACGATTGTTAAATTTCTACAAGTTTCTGCCAAGCTTCAAGTATCTCGCAATGCACAAAAACTAAACATCTTGGTTTTGAGCTTAATTTTGTGAGAAACTTAGTGAACAATTTATGCTGGGAAGTGTTTTTTCCCCAATTTTGCGCGTGAGCTCAGGCTAATATTGATCCAAGAGTCCTGAACTGTTTAAGGGATCTTATCCCATCTCTAGACTATCGAAATTAGTTGGAGACAACTAATTTGAGGAACATAATATTGAATACCTTGTAATTATTGGGATTATTAAGTTTTCAGTTATCCTGTAAGGACAGGTCAAACTGGGTTTGTTCCGACTTCGATGAAAACATGTAGTAGCTTCTGTCCATAACGTAATACGAAACTCGAAACTCTTGTTAATTCAGAGGTATTGAATAGACAGTTGTGGTAGATGATGGAGGAGTCGGCTTGTCAAAATTCTCTAGAGACTCTTCAATTTAATGGGGTTCGTCAGACTCTGAAGGACCGTAACTGCTCCAAATGACCATGTATTTAGTCCAGTTAAAAGGTGTTCAAAAAGGACCCTCACAGAAAAGTTTTGGAGGGCTACTGATTTATTCGATTCCTTGTGTTTTTTGGGGTGCTGAAATCGAATCTGAGGTTAGCCACCAAAATTTCGTGTCGGGACATTGCAAAAAAATTTTGCAAAATAGTCGAAACAAGTGATCAGCTGCAGTGCGTGCTGATGTATACTCGTGTGTACTTGTGAAATTTCTCAATATCTTTAAGTATTTATTTATTTTTTTTTAATAAATGAAGAATTATGGGTATACATTTTTAAAAATAATTTGGATTTCATTTCATTTTGCATAAAATAGTTTTCTGCCAAAAGTGAGTCGTTTTTGAGTTATAGGCTAAAACCACCAAAAAATCAGTTTTTCCTTTTTTTGCATAGAAAAAAGTTTCGTCTCAAAATGTTGGTGGCAAACCTCAGATTCGGATTCAGCACCTCAAAAACATAAGGTATCGAAGAAATCGGAAACCCCCAAAACTTTCCCGTGAAAAGCACATTTTTACAAGGCTAATTTTCAAAACTCAGGTTTTGTCAAGGTAATCGAGAGACCGGGGAATACCTCCAAATTATAAATTTCTAGTAATGAACCTACCATTAAAAATTTCATAAATGCAATGCTAGATTTAAAATTCGAAATTCTGATCATTAAATTAAACTGAAAGCTGGTCAACAAAATTAATGATCAACCAGGTTGTGACGAATGAGGAAGGAGTCGGGGTGACGATACGTCTTTCCTGTTCATCTCAGACTATTAAAATCCATTGAAACTCCCTTCTCACCAGGATAATAAACAGTTCCGACAATGGAGGGACAGAAAGACTGCCGGATTTTATGAATGAGGAAATCCTATTTATAGCTCAGTCGGGCGGTCTCGTAGTACGCGAGGTCTCGACTTTCTTATGAGTCATCCTGACTCCTCAGATCGTCTCTCGAGGATTCGTCTTTTAATGTCACGAACTCCATATCGTACTTCTCTCTAACCTTGATATTTACTCAACGTTTAAACGAGGCACTTGACAGTAATCGTTCGCTTTTGCATTGAATATTCACGAACAGATACCTGATAAGAGATATCTGAAGTCCAACCAACTCAGTTAACTTGAAGATTATTCAATGGCCTGGTGAGCCAATCTTACAATTTGCAATAATTTTGATATTATTATTATGAACATAACAGTCAGGTTTGAATTATAGAGGGTACCTAATTAATACAAAAAATTACTGACAATTGAAAGCTTCGAGGCAAAAATAGACCCCAAATGGAGCACAGGGTGTCCCAGAATTTATTCCATATACAGCAAAACAGGACAAAAGTTGTTGCAAATTAGTTGTAGGATAAGTAATTGATTTTGGGGCACCCTGTATACCAAATTTCATCAAAATTTGTCCTGGGATCTGAGCAATGTGCCGCTGACGGGGGAGCTTATTGTACTTTCTTTCTCGATTCCAAAGATATGTTATTGAAAATAATAAACCAAAGGTATCTACACTAGCAAATTATGTAGATCGTCCCAATAAACAGATTTTTTTTTTTTTTTTTTTTTTTTGATGGTGGAGATGCCACCATAATTAAAGAAGATCAAAATTTTATGGTAAAATCTAAAAATGAATGAAAACAGGCTTTTGGTAAAGAACAAAAAACGCTGCAAATTATTACACAACGGTTTATTATTTTTATATAGATCACTCGTCTACAAAATCACCAACCATCCAATATGAAAAGAAAAATAAAATTAAAAAAAAAAAAAAAAAAAAAAAAAAAAAAATCAAAATCACCAACCATTGATTGCATTTTGGTCAGCTCTAATTTGAACGGAGATTAGGCCTCTTTTGCGATTCACACTCGTGTTTGGATTTATATATATATATATCAATATAAACCCTTAAATTTTCGTAGGGAGCGAACGGTTTGTCCTACAGAGCTCCGCGTGGTCTCAAAAAATTCTAAAAATTCTATAGAATCTTAATTTGAAGGAAAAACAATACCTTTATATCGAAATTTTTGGAGTTAGGGCGTTTTCAAAATTTCAAAATTGAATTTGGAACCCTTAGGAGTGACCTACCTCAACCAAAAGCTTCGGGGCACAACTAGACCCCAAATGGAGCCTACATACCAAATCTCATCAAAATCGGTCAATGCCAAGTGGCAAAAGTGCCGCGTACGGCGTACGGCGGACGGCGGACGGACGGCCAAATTTTTATTCGATTTTTGGATTCTACGTACCTTGAAACGTAAACCATCAAATTTTGAGGGGGTGTTAAAATTTTTTTTTTCTTGGTCGATTCCAAAGGTTCATTATTGAAAATAATAAACCAAAATTATACAAATATCACGACTCGCAGCTTATAGAGATTTATATCCTAAAATTATTTATATTTATACCATAAATTTCCATCTGCTATAATGGTGGCGTCTCTACCATCTCCTTTTTATGTTGACGTTTGGTGGTTTCACTAAATAAAACATCCTTCGAGCTCTGAAGAAGGAATTTATCAAAAGCTCGGTGTTGAATGTTTTTGAAAAGAAGGTGTTGAATATCGAGTTGACCCCAGTCCCAATCAATTGACGTAATCTACATAAGAACACGGATAATGAAAGGTCATTATTAAGGCTATGATGAGTCATTGAGTTTATTTGCAATTTTATGTTAGCATTTATCAGCATTATTGTAAACTTGTTCTGGGTTGATCTACTTAATCTACCTTCCCTTTCCAACCCTTGCGAACCCACCTCCGTCAACCATTTGTTTTTGACCTCTTTGGAAGTTGGAGAGCTAGTTTGCCGTCGGAGCAGGCGTGGTTGATTTACCTCAAACTTTGAGGTCACATGAAGATTTCAACTCTAGTGTGTTGCCTTTGGTCTTAATTATTCACGTATCGTCTATGTACAGCTCCTTCTTGCTTCGAAGTATAACTTCCGGAGTTGTGCCCGGCTTCGAACTTCTAATTACATGCGCGCCTGGTTTGACACCAATCCCAGTTTTCTCCATATTTCCCTGGGAGCGAAAAGTTCCACGTATCTTGGGAAAAGCGGTTGCTGAAATCTTTGGGGTAAGGGCCTGATAATTGAAGTATGATTTGTCGCTTGCTTGGAACGTGAAGCATTCGTCTGGAATTTACACTAGTAACTGAGACTTGGTCGAATATAATCACCATCCAGCAGATTTTGAGGAATTCAGGTTGGTCGTTCTACAATTTCGGTATATCGCTCCCAATATTTAATTTGTAAGATAAGTCATTTCCGTGTAAAATATATCTTGTTTGTAATTTCACCTATCCAATTTGTACCATGAATTGGTGGTGAATTGGTCATGCCTGGGGTCATTCCAAAGATATTTCCGAAGGTGTCATCAGGGAAGAAGATGTCGTCTATCGAAAGAGCCACGTACAAATTACTCAACCAATCCATATAGCGTGTTCCTAGGGATTTCTGTGTATCAGAGATCTTTACTTCCTTTTCGATGGATTCATCGTTATTAGTGCAAGTATTTTGGTAATCGTACAACGAGATGTTAACGTTGCTTACTGCGGTCACGGGGGCTTATGAAACAGTTATTGAAAACGATGATAAAATCGAATGCAGAAGAGAGGAATAAACGAAGTACTAAATTTAGTTGTATCCAAACATTCAGAAACGAAAGGCGTTTAGTTTGTTTCTGTTCTGCCCCATTGAGAAATGTGTTGAATTTCTAGTTTCATGGGTTCGGAAGACATTGGAATCTTTGTTTTCAAAATAGCGTATCCCTCTGAGGTCTTCAACTACGTTTTGATTTGAATACTACCTTATAATTTGATGAATTACACCAAAATTAATTTCCCAGTTTCGACAGTATAAAAAAATTCTTGTTCCAAATCGTGGAAATGATGAGAGCTATCTGCCATACGAGAACACGACGTCTGAAGAAAAAAGAATCACGCTGCACAGTCGTGACATTACAGAGCCGCATTGTTCTGAGTCTCCCACGACCCTCCAACCTCCTTTCCCGCCAAGAACTGGGTGGCTTCCCTCATACCTGATCACTTCTATCAAATCAATGAATCTCCCAATTGATTCAACTCGAAGCGATGGATAGTTTTACATTCCCTCTACGATCGTCCCAATAAAAATTTGCCGAGGGCGAAATTCGAACTTGGATTCTGCGCCAGGACATCTTCATTAGCCCCGTTTCGGTCATGTGAAACACCATTCCAAATCCATCCTCAGAGCAGTACAGTTTCCGAACATAGAGCAACATGGGGGTGGGGGCAAGCTATTATTTGGTGTGAAATTACTTGATTGTGTTATCGAGCTACCTCTGATAAATTCCTCAATACGATACTCACTGGATTTTAGGACCATGCTGGTGATTTTCCGTGGCCACAAAAAGTAGTACCATTGTCAAGCCGTACATGATTAAATCAAAGTACCTGGCTCCAAACTACTCTTCCAGTATGAGTGATCAGATCGTAAGATAATAAAAACCAAAATCACGTTTTAGCGCGACGCATCCTGCTGTAATTTCGTTGTTGATGGAATTCGTAGAGATGATAATTCTCATTCTCAGCCTAATTCTCAATTTTCAAGATTTTTGGTGCTAATTCTCATCAACCTTTGGAATTTCATCAAAAGTGAACAGTCGTGGAAATTTTGGATTGCTTGTGGAAATTTTTTGATTTTGAAGGACCTGACCGTTTTTGACCTGTTCAGTAACAATTTATATTTGGAAAAAAATACTTCTCCACTTCAATCGATGGTATCGTACATGAATATTTACATCAAAATCCACATCTACCTTCGATACTGAGTTTTTAAAAGTTGCATTAACTGTGGTAGTTGGGGAGAGTGAGGGGTGTAATGTCGAATTCGTATGTTAGGTACCGTCGATCATGAAATTTAAAATGCTGTTCAAATTCGAGGCTCCTATGTCGCTTGAAATGTCGAGGTGGCTAAGGGTGAGGGGAGTCCACTTTTCCGATATCAAAATTTCCTCATTTGTACATTCTCATCATACTAACTAAACTACAATGGGTATAATAGTTAAAAAGGTAAATAAGAAGTGCGAATAAATGTTTTTTGCGATAGAAAGGTAAATAAGAAAATACGAGAATACGAGTATGTTTTATCACTTACTGATTGAAATGAAACTAATCTTTATCTAACGGATTCCATACTTTACTGAACAATGTGGTTTCACCAGCATAAATGTATTTCTGAGCTTCCCAAAAAATGCTTTCGACATTTGGTTTCTCAAAGGAGTCAACTCAAAGTTACCCAATTCAGAATTACAATCGTACTCTTCTGTAGTAATATTGATTCTGGTCACACTGTTGTTTGAATGGAAAAATCATGAGTTTTGACTATATCCGGTATGAGATAGGAGATTATTCTATCGACCTAATTTCTAATGCAAACGTTGTATTGGATTTACTCTTGTATAGTGTTTGTACTTCCTATCATCCTATGATTCTTTAAAATCCTTCCACTGCCACAATCAATTAATGTATTTCCTTCCAAGTTGTCCAACTCCTCCCCTCCAATCTCATCGAATTTATTTCTCATTTCACTCGTTCCTTCTTACATTGATACCAATAATTGAATTGATGAACATTTGGAGCTGGTACATATCGCACATCGGGAGTAATAGTGGTATAAGTCCCAAAATTGAGAGTTGTATAATATACCGTTCGAAAGCTGTCAACGAGCTCTACCCGGGGGCAGTATCGGTTGATATCCAAGTAAACAAATGACCACAGAAGAGCAGATTAATCTCGTCTGGGTTAAAAGTCCGACACGGCTTTGGGAAATCACATCATGTTGTCAGTGATGTTCCAGACGGAACGTGACGCCCCTCCCTCAACAAAAAGACCCAGAAATACAAGGACTACTAACAATTCACAACCAAGCCCATAGAAGGTAACCATCGAGGGCAGGATGAAGAATGTAATCAGTTGGGGACCCTTCAAAGTACGCATAAAACGCTTATGTCCCTCCTCTATCAGAACCTCATACCATACGATTATGAAGCATTTTTCTCAAGCTTAATCGTGCAGAGTTCAAATGAAATTTCAAGATAAGGACAACAAAGCTTTGTTGCTGATGAGAGAACATTGATCTCGAAAAAATAAATGTATAATGGTTGAATTATACTTATATTATGGTCGAAATTTCATGCAATTATTGCTAGAACTACCTAGATTGACAGTGATGACAAAGATTATGAAAATTATTTATATCTGCTAATTGTGGTGCCTTTTCCTTGGAACGACAGTGGTACACTAATTAAATGATGTGGTTAGTGCAGATTTGGGTTAAAAATAATAGTAATATATCGTAAGATTTTGATTTATATCAGCTTGGCCAGATATGGAGAGATATGGGAAATTGAAGTACCCCGCATAAGGTAGATGATTTTCGATTACCGAAATAGCAGACTATTACTACGAATTACTCCCGATGACCGATATGTGCTCCCAGCTCCTCTTGAGTTACTGACTTCGAAATTCTTCATATTAGTGAAATTAGTTCGGTACCTTCGTGAAATCATGATAGTGCATGAAGTAAGGTGGTGATGGTGTTTCAAAAAAAAATGTACAGCTCATTTATCCGAACGTTGTATTTGTGTCACCAACTTCCGATGTCCGTATTCAGTTTCTTCAGTCATATTAGGTAGCTACATTACATCACAGTTCGGAATTGAATGACGTCTTTCGTAAACCTTATTTCCTACATTTTTTCGCTAATATTTCAGTTGCTACAATAATAGAATATCGACTTACATAAATAGTGGACTGCCAATGTAAAGGTCAAAGGCGTATCCCAACAGTTGCCCGTAATACAATACCTTAAATTAATAATTATATTTGTCTCGCGAAGGTGTGAACGAACCTTCGTCTCTATTCGAACTAACACGTTATATAACGTTGTATTGCCTCTATTTTTATAGGATTGGAATTACTCCACGCCGGTCGTTGACTTTGTTCCATTAATAGTTTTACATGTGTAATATATGTATTAAAATCTCAATCCTATTTTAAATTTAGATGCGATCGTTGACACCATCGTTCTTAGAATCTTATTATAACCATAGTAAAATTTCAAAGGTTAATTTAAAAAGGATCGGACGGATTAGTTCTATTCCTACAAACAATATATTATAATACATTTCCATACGTAAATAAAAATGAATAAAATCTAATCAAAACGCATAGAAACACCCAACCTTGCTATCAACTTCACATCATGAAGATTTCCGTTAAGATAATTAAGTATTTTTTGGATGTCGAAGTATGACATATTAGGTCAATAACTATAATCATTTCCATAAGAAAAATCATCTTTTAAAATTGAATTTGGTTTGCAGCATTGAATTGGCGCGTTGAAAAGAAGTGTAAAGTTTTTGTTAATGTTGATACATATTTTTCCATTGTAATTCATTTCTCATGGTCGGAGTTTCTATTGGAGTTTATTAGGCTTACTAAATAATGAAATGAATGAAGCTATACCATGTATGACACTTGAAGGTTCGACTGGAAAAGAGCGAATAGTTTAGGTTATTAGAAGGAAAAGTGAAAACATAAAAAGCTAGGTTTGTTGGAGCTTTGGCTCCTTTTGAAAGGACGAAACATTCTCTACCGATAATTACTATTATTTTGTGAGAGCACTATACATCCAGCAAGTCATTGGTACCCTTCCGTCTCCTCCCTCCTAGAATTGCCATTGACAGTTGTCCATTTTTCAGTCTGATTCGTTGAATGGACGTCTAATTCATTCGATCCAATTGACACGTGTATTCGTCCCACGTAGATAATCGAGGATGACAACTGGACTCAACAACTGGATTCAATTTCCACAGAAGCCCAACACTGAGTTGATGCTAAGGTTGATTGTAGGAACTCTCTTATAGGAACTGGAAATTTACTTATCACTATCTTTGAATTAGATTTTGAAGAGTCGTGTTTACACGGGTAGTGTTCAGAATGATTGGAAATCATTTATCATTATTTAATTTATCATTATTTATTAATCATTTATTCAAGTTTCTACTACGTCCTAGGTTTTGTATATTTATACTGTATATACTAGATATTATACTGTATATTTATACTGAAAACAGTGGGCGTTTCAGTCTTTCCTCTCTTGTTTTTTAAAAATGTTTCCCATATCTGCCGAATTGGTGAACAAAAATGCATAATTGAAGAGTTTTCTTTCAAACGGGCTTATATCCATTTTTTACACTATTTGTTTTTTTCACGGATTCTGAATTTTCGGGACAGGGCCTGTCACCTTACGAGTTGAATTCCTTCCGAAACGGTTTGCATCTCCCTTTAAAAACTTTCTAAAAATCAAGTTTGCCAAAAAAAAAAAAAAAAAAAAAAAAAACGGCTTATATCTATCTCACTGTTTTCAATTAAAACTTTAAATTTTTTTTTTATTCGGTTTTCGCACTTTTAATACATTGAAATGTAAACCATCAAATTTTGAGTTGGGTTAGAATATTTTTTCTGGCTCGGTTCCAGAGGTTCATTATTGAAAACAATGGGTGAACAAATAAAATAAAATGAAAATGAGACTCTTCTTCCCACAACCAAAAACTCGCTTTTTTTTCTAAATGGCTCATATGCATCGTTTTTCTTCAATTGGGTTTACCTATATCCAATTAAGAAATGGCCGTGTCTTGCTCAAAACTCATGCCAAAATTTCGGAATTTGGTCTCACAATCAAAAGTTCTATGAACAAACAATTTCGAGAAAACGTCCTTCGCCATGAAATTGGTTTTTCTCAATTTCCCACAAAACATTCCAAGTGGATATAAGTCCGTTTGAACGAAAACTCCTCAATTCTGCTTGCGATTTCTCACTTCACAACAGGAGATATGTCTTGCATTCATGTTCTGGTACGGACTTGGTTCGGGATTCTATTGTTTGAGTGTCATTCATTGGTCGTGAGCCATTTACGGGGGTTATTGAATTGTCCGTCGCTCGGGTGAGTTGAAAAGAGGAACATCTCTACCCGCAGTCTAAATTAATGTGTCCACTGTTTACAATAAGAAAACAGTTAGTCACGTGACTCGTGCCAATTTTCCGAGAGCGAGCCATTAGTCAGCTCGAAGTGTTGGCAGAACGATAACCTCCATCTGATCGATGTTTATCTTTCTGAAGTGCTCTGACTTCTCTCGCCCGCCCGACAAAATTTATTCTGGGTATCGTTCGAAACAACTTAGTTTCAACTCGAATCGCGCGATTGTGATGACCAGAATGAGATTTACTAAACGGATTCATCACAAACTATCAAACTGGTCATCTTGTATTTTAATATCTTTGACTAACGGCTTCGAGAGAGAATCGAACCACTAATCTTGTTTTGGATATAATGTTGCGGCTAACTTGTTCCATTCCTCCCCCAATGGTGTCTGATCTCTGATTAGTCACAAGCTATTGTGGTTACTTTCTCTCAAATATACTCATTGAATTCTTCAATTCTGGTGCAGGCATGCCATCCTGCTGTTGTTGGGATCAGCAAATTCTCTACCTCCTGCATGATGCGACTGATTTGTATTCTGTTATAACTCTATTTGAGGATCGTCTCTTTATCATTAAACTATCAGTTTTGTCAGTCTATATCGTGAACCATGGAAATAATCCCGTTCTTCTCAAGTGGCATTCTACCTCAACGATTTTCGTCTTAAACAATTTTTTCTCGGTCCCTAAACCTTCTATGACTGAAAGAATTTTAATCAATGAAAGAAAATACTGTGGAACTTGTTGCTTTGCCCTCCAATAAACAATAGGTACCTATAAACAAGACTGAAAGCATTTTTGGGGGGGGGGGGGGGGGTATTTTAGATTTTTTAGGATTTTTAGATTTTAGTATTTTCAAAAATAACTTAGTTTTGTAAGCTAACTGCGGTACTTTGAAATTAGCCGCTGCTATTATTACCTTTTCTTTTTCTTTTGTATTGTTGTACTATCTAGCCAATTCTTCTTGGATAGCTTTGATTCATCTCTTGCTCTCATTTATACACCAGCAAGACTAGATTCGTAAACCTTTGAAAAACGCTGCAAATTATTACACAATGGTTTCTTATTTTTCTATATAATCGTCTATAAAGCCACCAACCATCCGGAGATTAGACCTCTTTTGCGATTCACACTCGTGTTTCTGATTTATCGTACGTTTATTATTTTTATGGTTTATTATTTTAGAGAGAATATCTTCATGTTAACGTGATTCGTATTCACTGCCGATCCTCACGATATTCTTCAACTTTCATCTTTTAATTCAACCTCGAAGTAACGATCACGCTCTGCTAAATACAACGCTCCAAATTATTGTTCTTTCAACAGATAATCATCGAGCTTTCGCGATCATGTGAGGTCATCTAGGGAACTGCAATCTTTTAAACCTTCACTTTCGGATTAGCCGTGATTAATCGAACACAGTTACCTTGCATGGTATCGCAAGGACTGTTGAATTGTCCTGTCACCACTTCCTTGCGATTATCCAGGACTATTCTCGTAAAAACTCCAGGAATCCTGCATACAACTATTCCTGAAACCAGGAGGTATATTTCATGTCATTCCCGAGCAAGTTTTATTTACGGTATTTGCCACCGCGGAAGTTTTTCGCTTGTGTGGGCACGAATCGATATTGAAAAATAACTTTTAAATAAAACAGACAACACTAGTGTCAATGGTTGCATTCACTTCTGGATTGTGTGCATACCAACTACGACGATCATATAATTTATTTTCTTGTCACTATAAGGCCGGGAATTGCTTGTAGTATGTCTCATTAGCTTGACAGTTATTAGAGGTATTGCTTGGAAAAATAAAAGGGGAAATGTTTCTTTACTGCCTGTTAGAAAACTTGTTCACGCTCCTTGCGTATCAGACTAAGTGGTGGGAGGGAAGGGAGGAGCTTGTTGAATAGTCTCGTTTTTAATTCTGGTTGTTACCATTTGTAGAGAAATATGGATTTCCTAATAGATTTGAACATGAAGTTCATTTAACCAATAACTTAACCGTAGTTGTAAAGCCACATCATTTGCCTATCATTATTCGTCAGTTATGTTCTTTTATTTACCAACTCTTACATTGCTTATCAAGTCATGAACATATAACAACTTTTTCGGGAACTCCACGTTTCTTGTGTCTTCTGAGTTCGAATCTAAGTGAAATTGTCATCTTGGTTCCTAGCTTCCGAGTTAAGATATCTAATTTTGAGGTACGTGGGTTCTTTCCGGTTGTAACTGGCCCCACATTCAAAAGCAAAACGCAGGACTCACATGCTCAATTTTGTGGCTTCCTAAATTCAGTATATTTTCCAAATAAAAGGAAGAAAATGTGGATTCTCTAGTTGAGAACACTGTAAGTATCCAATGTATCCCAGAGTATAAAACCCCTAACTCAAGGGTCCACCTCTTCCATTCCATACGAACACTCAACTTGATCGCTTCTTCTACCAAACCTCCTCTCACTTAATACTTCCCTTTCTTCGATCACTTTCCTTGCCTTTTAAGAAAGTTATCCGTTATCGGAATGGGCTTTCTCATCCTATCTACTACTACCCACATCTGTTAACGGTTATACGTGTAGGATTGGTTATATAAGCCCTCACTTTGACATCGTTCGGTTCGAAATGCCGGCCGATGATATCCTTCTTAATTACTCCTTCTCAACTCATTTCACTCGAGGTGGTTCTAAAAATCAAGACAACTTTAGCCAGATTCAATTTATTCACGGTTTCAAAAGTTTGAACATAGTCGGAAATAGTGAGTCTGAACACACGAACAAGGGAACCCTTCATCTCTTAAGGGGTATCTCAGTCGGTCGCCGTTCTTCCTCTTTGCGGGTTAGTTTAATCTCTTACGAACTGGCGCTCGGTTGCCCCTTTGTAGCTAAATTTGGAATTTTCAAGGATTTTCGAAATTCATTAGTGCATCTACCTAGGAAATTGAAAAACTAGAAGATTGCCACAGGAATCATCAAATTCGAGCTATAATCGCCAGAGAAAACCCGTTTATTCACTGACTGCACTTTGATTATAACTATCTACAAGACGAATAGGTACTTACGCGAGATAGGTGCACAGAATAGGTTCACGTAATGGCAGCGGACTTAGTAGAGAATGTGTTATTAAAGGCAAACGGATGTAAATTGTTGGTCTTGTGCAGGAGCAGTGTCAGACGATGATTATGCTGATACTTCGACTGGGCTGGTCACTAGTTAAGGAATGACCGAGCAAATCATTAACGAAAAGAAATCAAGAAACGTTTTGGCAAATGTCAGTGATTTTTACGTCGGAGCTCAGGGATGTAGGTCCTGCTTGATCGAGAAGAAAAAACGAGTGGGCTGGAGGAATAAAGGATGTTGCCTTGTCAGAAGGAATCAGTAATGTTAGGGAGCTGTCCTCGCGGAACCCAGAAACTGTTCTCTTACAAGAATGACTTTTCGTGTAATTTCGTCGACCTGTTGATTGACGCATGAGTTTCGGCAGGTGTACGATTGTCTGCAAGTTGACGGCATCGCTAGCCGGGCGACACAATGAAAAGCGCCATGTGGGCCAACACCAGGGACGTATCTCTTCAACAGGTCAAACGAATTAGAGAGCAGATGTATATTGAATGACAAAACTCATCGATCACGAACTCGTTAGCACTGAGCGAGGTCAAACACCGAGTGGGAGTTTACATTCTAAGTAGGTTTCGTAATAAAAACGAAATTCCCCCATCCGGTGCTTTTGTCTATTGTCAATTCTAGTTTGGAATATTATGTATCTGATGTATTATAGAAGTACATGAAGAAGTACGACCGTATTATTCTAGTTCTGGGTATTCAAGTAATTCGGTCTATCTGATCTGTACTTATGGTAGTTTAGATTCATGAGAAATTTAACGTTTCCTGTTCTTTTCATATTATTTGGAAGTGACTGCACCTCATTTTTTTCGCCATTTTTTGGTCTTTGTATATTTGTGCATTAATATAACTTCGGTTTGTCTCTATTCGTATGCTATTGTTAACTCTTTCTTTCCAACTTAAAATGGTTCCAACTGATTCCTTACTCCGCAACTCAAGATTTTTCCTAAATTGTTGTATCTTTAGCTAATTTGTGCACTTTATAAGATTTAAATATTCTTTCGTCAAATCAACATAAATGGAAAACCTCGTCGGTATCTAGTAAGTAGGTCTATCGGATCTGCACTTAACTGTAATACAGATTTATGGAAAATAGAACGTTTCTGGTCCTTTGCATACTGTTTGACTCTACCTCATTTTTCCTTCATTCTTCTAGTCTTTGTCGGTTTATCAGCTCTGGAAGGAAATTGTGCGTCGGTAAGTGCAGAAATGGGGTAAGTGCATCGGGTGCGTCGGGGTAAGTGCAGAAATGGGGTAAGTGGGGAGTATGCCTTTCACAAGCAAACATAAGGGCTGATACGAATATCCTTTTTGGGTGTTGTAGAGAACTACTTCAAGTTTCACAAAACACCACTAGAGTGTCCTCATATCGGTTGTAACCTTCACGGTGAGGTTATGATATACCACATGTGATTTCATCTGTGAGGTAGAGGTGATCAACTATTTTTCAACCCGAGTTCAACCTGCCTCTAACTGGGTATTGCTAGTGACTGACAAGGTAATTATACACTTTAAATGTTGCAGTTTCATTGTACGTATGACATTTTGTTCTAACTTTGGTTATTTTGAAAATAAGACCTCCTCTGCACTTTCCCCGTTTTTTCCTCCTATGGGGGGAAGTGCAGAGTAAGAAACATGGGCAAGTGCGGAGTTCCGCACTTCCCCCTAAATGGATGATCAAGGGAAGTATGGAGCGTACACTCAAGCATGATACTATGTATTTTTCATCTACTCTCGTGGTGAACTTGGGCACTTTTAATGTAACTGGGAACTTTTTTATTCGCTCCTGTAAAGAGGGAGAACGAAAGATGACTTCCCGAGTTGGGGTGGAGATGGTTCCCTATGAAAATCATGCACCCCCAATTGAAAGGTTAGTGCAAGGTACTTAGAGATTGATGTTTTGAGGTTAACTACTATGCATCGGATCATCTATACAATCGGGTTATGGATACGAGGAAGCTATGTGCTACACCCACTTTGCAGACTTTTTTAATTTCGAAGTTTTATGCAAACTTTTGCAATGTTAAGATAACCATTTGTAGTATAAGACTGTAAAAAAACGTTCTTATTCGTAAGACTGATGACTTACAGTGATTTAAACAATTTTTAATGAAGATTCAAAAGTTTGAATTTTGCAAGATTTTTATGTGTTTCTCTATACCACGTTTTTAACTTTTCAAAACTGTGTAACTTCACCAATTTCTGTCCGATTTTAACTTTGCAAAAAGCAAAATAATGCCTGAAACGAGCTCTTCCACACACTTCCCCCTTCGCATTTGTAACTCCAACGACATGAGAAATGAAGGGATGCTCTGCACTTACCCCATTTAGGCGGGGTAAGTGAGGAGTACGGACAAAAATTATAGTATTGCTCGAAAACCCCACTATAACTTTAAAAAACCTTAAAATAACTTAAAGATAGTCCGAGGTGTGTAGTGAAATAAGGAAAATAAATCTAGCTTTAAAAATGAGTTTCTCAGGATCTACCAAAGTTGAACTATGCAAATTGTACTCTGCACTTCCCCCGACGCACCTTAAATGGAAAACCTCGTCGGTATCTAGTAAGTAGGTCTATCGGATCTGCACTTAACTGTAATACAGATTTATGGAAAATAGAACGTTTCTGGTCCTTTGCATACTGTTTGACTCTACCTCATTTTTCCTTCATTCTTCTAGTCTTTGTCGGTTTATCAGCTCTGGAAGGAAATTAAGGTCATTCAACTATCGAAAAAAATTGGTCCTGCCTTCGATTAATCCATTTTCGGATCGACTGTTTACTTTTCTTTCCAACTTGGAATGGTTCCAACTGATTTTCTAACCAAGTTTTCTTTTTCAATTTTTTGAATTCTTATCTAGTTTCCAGGCTCTCAGATTTGAATATTTACTAATCGAATCCATGTTTAGGACGTCCCACAGTAAGACTTGGGCGTCCTTATGCGATCGATCTGGGGTAAAGTTGGACAACACTCAACAGAAAAAAAAATAACCACACAGTAATCCGTTTTAGACCATTCTGAATCCAAATCCGCGAAAAAAACCATAGGTGTATGTCTGTGTGTGTGTGTGTGTGTGTGTGTGTGTGTATGTGTGTGTGTGTATGTGTGTGTGTGTGTATGTGTGTGTGTGTGACAAAATCTTGTGTACTCTGCACAGGCCTTAGTTCTCAACCGATTTTCGTGGTTCTTTTTTTGTTCGTCGCGGAAAACTTTCTAGTTGTGCACTACGTCGCCGGAATTTCGGATTTTGCTTTTTAAGAGGGGGAAAGGGGGGGTTAATGCTTAAAAAACGTGCGTTTGCGTGCATAATCTTGTAAACTCTGCCCAGGCCTCAATTTCCAACCGATTTGCGTGTTTCTTTTTTTGTTTGACTCAAATAACTTCCGAGTAGTACATGATTTTACCAGAGTACCAAAATTCGCAAGGGGAGGGGGTGAGTGGGGGGGATAATATTCACAAAATATCCGATTTTTCAATATTTCGGTTCCTTTACTGCTTACTAATTGTACCCAAGCTTTGAAATTGAGGAAAAATTCTCATTATACCTCCTGATTTTCATGAATTATTCTCTTTACCACCATGGAACTAATAGTGGTGCCACCATGGTGCCATGATGCCATAAACCGCTTATTTCGTGTTTTTTTTTTTTTTTTTTTTTTTTTTTTTTTTGTGTTTCACCTTGAATACGGATGTGAACTTCGACGGACTGCCTACCAAAACTAACAGATGAAAGTTCAATGTTACGACGTATTTCCGCTTTGGTGCCAGACTGGCACCATTGGTGGTGGTGGGGGGGGAGGGGGGGTCGAACTCGAATTCGCATGTTGGGTATCGTAGATCATGGATTTTAAATGCTCTTCAGATTCGAGGCTCCCATGCCGCTAGAAATGTTAAGGTGGATAATGGTGGGGGTGGGGGTGGGGGGTCAGTATTTCTTGCCTAAAGTAATAAATAAATTACATCGAGTGAAACAGTTTTATCACTTAACAACTGGTTAAACTGATCTAATGCTTATCCAATGGGACGTCCCCTGGAATGCATGCATTACTAAACAATATGTTTTATTCTGAATTTGAAAAAAACCTAATGCGGTACCGTCCTAAATTATCGCAGCCAAACTTGTTTGTCCATCAAGATGTTTTTCCGTGAATTCTAAATCTACCTTCAACTTCCAGTAGCGTTTGGAAAACTGGAGATGGATGAAGGGCTTAGAATGGTAATTTGTTGATCAATAACTGGCGAGCGTAAGAACTAGGAAGGAAATGGAAAGTGTGGAGAGCGCATCGCCTCGCGTCACAGCACACGGACTGTTGAGGTGCAGTCACAAGCTGGCATTGAATTCATGACGCGTGTTCGTTGCGTCACATCAACTGTGAGGACTGAGGACTGACGTACCAGCGGCGATAATGCCGTTTTCGGGAGCTTCGTATGATATGTTTTATTAGACAGTGATGCAGTTAGTAGGATGCGTTCCTACCTTGTAAGCCCTAAGCAAATTTCGAGATGATCATGTTTTCTGGAGGTTTTCTATATTGAATTGAATGAATGAAAACATGTTTTTATTGAATCAAATGTTTACTTTTCTGTTTTCCCCAGTAACATGGTAATAGCTATTAACACAGGTACTTGATTTACTCGTATCAACCGTTGGATGAATTAAAGTTGCCAAAAACGACTGTGTGTATTTCCCACTTAACAAATTCATTTCAGCAGCCCCTTGAGGCAAAAATGGCCTGGTTTTTGGCATGGTAATGACAAAAATTCACTTCTAACAAATTGAATTTCCCTTTAAGGTCAGTCTGAAATTGTCTTGGAAGATTCTGAATTAGTGTGTTTCCCAAGGTGTTTTGGGGTTTTTTAAGTTACTTTTTTTGTCGGAAAAATACGCTTTGTAAAAAAACCATGATAGACGTTTGGTATATGGGTGGTCGTTCGATCCTCCAATTCGCTTCACTCAGTTTCAAGATTTAGCACCTTTGTCCAAGCTTCTTTTTTTCAGTTTTTTTTATATGTTCTTGTCAAAGGTCTAGTCCAAGATTTCAGTTCGGCTCAATAGAATATTTTGGAAACTGTGTTTGGTACTACCGACCAGTGCATTACAAAGCATTAAGCATTAACAAAGGTTTACCTTTGTACTTGATTGAAGCCCATGAAAAACTCTTTATTTCAAGGGTACTAGAGTTTTCGTGTACTGTTCATTATATTCATTTCTAGGGCTGAAAGCTGTCTAATAATATGCCCATTTAAACGAATGATTGTTGAGGATTTTCATGTTTTGGCCTGAAGAAACCGCCGGGAAAATTTCGGTTGAAAATATACACTTCACTTTCAGCCAGTGCTTCTTTTTCCCAGACCGCCTGTTGATTAGAGCAATCCCCTGACGCATCGCTAGATCGAGAAGCTATTATCAAATATTTCGCACCGACGCAACTGGAGTTGTCGGAATGGTATCTGAAACGTCCCGCTCGCGGTACGGAGCCAGTTCAACTGAATCGCTATCGCTTCACACGAGATTCAATTATAGAATCATCATCGTATTCGTCGCGTGAATAACACGAAATGCATTAACCGCTCGTTTCTCTCGATCAGAATTCGATGGGCGGTTACGGAGAGTTACTATTGTTATATTACGATGAAAGGCTGAAGCCGATCAGAGTAAATCTATTTAAATCTTGACTCTTCATGGGTGAGACAGAACTACACAATTGAAGTTCTTGCTTAAGAGTAATTCTATTACTGAAAATGATTCTTTCTCACTTCATTATTTAGCAAATTGTGACCTTCTACCATTTCCATTCTTAAGTGTTTTTCTCTCAAAATCAAAGGAATGCTTGTCAAATCTTTGGAATTCTTCACGGACTCTCGAGGCTTTATCTATTCTCATTATTCTTTATCTATTTTCTCGATTCTTTATCTATTCTCTATATTGAGTCTGGAATGGCTGCCTATTAGGACCCACTGAAGTTTCAACATTCAACTTGACATCTGGTCAGTTTTCCAGAAATATTTGTCTGCCATACCTTTCCTAGCATGTAGAACCATCTCCTATTGAACCATGTACGCGCTGTTCAATTTCTTGTTTGAACACGTCCAATCCAATTTGTGTCCGACAAAGCCACTCCGAAGTTGGCTTGAATAGTGCGTTTTACAATCGTGACGCATCGATAACGATGTATAACTTGCTATACCACAAATTTTTTGCGAGAAATTCTAGTTGGTTGGTTTTGGTAGTCACTCTTCCGTTCCACTATTTAACTAGGAAATCCGTTCTTTTGAGATAATCCGCTGTAAAGTTATTGTACCACGTAGTGTGTATCCCATGAATTCTCATTGAGTGTGGAACAATCTCAATAATAACAAATTTTACCTACCTACGTATAAATATTAGATTTAACGATATATCGATTTAAAAAATTCTCGAATTATAGTTATGTACTATTACACTTACATTTTTGACATTTTCATGTCTTTGCTTTGGCACATAAACTGAAAAATCGTCACGAAAACTAAGCAAGTCTTGCTCACAAGTCCAACAAGAGAAAGAAGAACAAGAGAGAGATACACACGGGAGAGATGCGAAAGAAACAGCTGGGAGGTCGCGTTTTTGTTAATTTTCGAAAAACTGTTTCAAACGATTCTTGAGAAATTATTATTACACTCAAGTTATTTCAGCCATAAATCTGAAGAATTTTTATTTTTGTGAGGATTCGTTGCTAAACAAGGAAGACACCTAATACAGGTTACGTGTTGCGGGCCTGACTGACATTGTTGTGGCTACCTATTGTTATAGAACGGGCTGCGTCTAGTGACTTTGACGGATAGCGATCGATCAACGTACTCGAGAAATCAAAGTGATTAGTCACTCGAGTGCAACACTATATGATCCTTTCAGCACGCACATCAATCTCTGACTGCTACATGAGGCTGTTCGTGAAACTCGGAACATTCCGTTCTGAATCTGTATTACATTCTGAATCTGTCTGGAAGTTCCGACGTTTATGTTTTGCATCATCTATTACCTTTTTCTATTGCATGACATCTATGTTGGAAAATGTAAATACAAAAGATGTATGTAGTTAGTATTATTATCAAATATCAATCTTCAAGGGATGACGTTAAGAAATTTTGACATAGTCTCCACGTCAATCCAGAACTCCACTCATCGTGTTTAGAAAATACCCTTTGAAATTGGTCGAGTTGTTATCTCAGCAAAAAGAATTAGAAAAATACACTAACTATTCAGTCCACCTTTTGTCCTCCATTACTGGAATTCCCATCATTGAGTTGTTAGTCCATGGATTTGATAAAATCGACCCGTTTGTGGAACAGTGTCACCGGAAGCCAATAAAATTCGTAATTTCATTGGAATGAACTAGTTATTAACTAAGTTATTAACTAGTAGTTAATAGAGAGTTCCTAAACTGCATCTTGCTTAACGGCGAACGTTACAGGCATCGCCGTTATGGATCTGTCTTGGGCGAGTCAAATCGGAAGCTAACCCTTGATGAACGTTAGCGAAAATAACGGCGATGTTGAACAATTTTACGGCGATGACAAAAGTGACGCGAAAGTTAAAGAGACAGGAATTTCTGGCTTCGCCGTTAGATCCTCAGTTCTCTACTGTTGACTGCCTTCGTTTTTCAAGTTCGTTGTTCGCTATTTCAAGTACATCTTGTCAAGGTGTTTGTTCGCGATGGATCATTTTATGAATTTGTACGTTGCGGGTCTACTTTCCGCTGAAGATATGACACTGGAGACGAACGTCGAAAACGTTCCACGAAGACGGCGGCTCTCGGAGTACAGGCGTTTCTCACTGCCAAGTCTATCTTACTACAAGGTAAGGAATCGTATTGTTATTTACTGTGATAGGTACTCACACATAGCCTACCGACTTATTGGTATTTTCAACTACTTTGAGTGAGAAGAGAATAGCAAAATCCCTAATTGTGTGCGGTATAAATTTTGTTCCAGATTCCGGGAAACGAGTACCTACCTACTAACGAACATTTCGGAGTTCCCGATGTCTTTTCAGAACAAAATATATTTATTTCACTCAACCCAATATCTCTTCAAAATTGATGAATCGCTATTTTACTCATGTAAAGTTTCATGTACCTAACTTAAAAGACTGAATGAACATTATAATATTATTGTATTCAATAAAACGTAAGATTTAATATAACCTAAGTTATTTCTACCATCACATTCATATTTCAATATCAAGTCAATTTCATGTTACAATTTTCATCTATTTCGTCATACGTCATCTGACTATGTCGATTACGGATATTAAAAGAATCATAAATTCGTGGTAAATAGTTTTTCAGGTAAAAGAAGGTAAGTTGGTATAAAATACGACTATCAGCGTGATTATTTGAGCAAAAATGATCAATTTTAGGGTTTTTCTTAATTTTTGGAAGTTTTTATGCAGATAGGTACACATTTTATAGAATAATTAAAAATTAACTACCTATTTTTTAACTCAACTATTTTAATTTTAAGGTAGGTACCTAACAATTTCCGAAAATGACGATATAAGTATTTTTTATTGTTTTAATCTCACTTACTGTCACATGGACATCATCATTCAATATTGATATAAAAAATTCTGTTGATAATTTGCTGGGTTGTCAAAAACTCAATTCCATTGGAAATACTTTCTAGACTAGGTTTAATGAAGTGCTACGTAGTTATATTAATTAATATTAATAATAATATCAATTAATATAATTAATTAATAAAAAATCAGTTCGAAAAATAATAAAACGTCAAAAAACCACTCATTATGACGATCGGATATTATTTTTTAAATATTTACCAGAAATTATATACGTATGTATCAATTTTATTCTCACAATCATTTAATTAACAAAACTAATAACCCACAATACGGAAAAAATGCACACAGCTACTCGGAAACTGAAATATGACTTCGGATAGGTTAGAAAATAAAGAGCGTTTTAAGCTCCTTTTTTCATAAAGACAAGCTACCAAGGTACGTTTAATTTCACACCTAACTCCCCACTGACATGCATCATCAGATTCTGTTAACAGAGTACAAAAATATCTAAAATTTACTTGTAATTTTACTAACACTGAATGTTGTCGTTGTTCCTCGCTTTGATCTGCCTTACAATCGGGAACATGAGGTGAGGTGAGGCTTTGTTTTGAAATTGATGTTGGTGGTTGCAAAACTGTTACCGGCATGTCAGGTTCACTCTGCTCTAACGGCGGCCGTTAGTCACATCGACGTTAGCAAGATCGCCGTAAGTTAGCGGCCAGAACGTTCGCCGTTATGTGCTCGGACGTTATTTGATCGCCGTAATTTTCTGCGCATGCGCAGAAGGTGATCTACGATCGCCGTTAGCTTCGCCGTTATGCCAAAATCGTCTTTAGGAACTCTCTAATATTAGTCGGTGCTACAGCAGGTAGGAGTGGTCCTTAGACCAAAAACGTAGGAGTCGTAATTAGATCAAAAACGCATTGGGGGAAGTCCAGGATATGTATGACGCTGTGAAGGTGTTAAAACTGAGGTAGTACCGAATGGGGAGCTGTTTTCTTGACTACCAAAACCTGGATACTTGGAGGTAGCGGAGTTCTGGTCTATTAAACCAGGATGTCAGGTAGGTAGGAATTAGCATTCTGGTCTATCAACCCTAATTCGACCATGGTGTCACTAGTTTCACCTGAAACATTTCAGGAACTCCTCAGTTGTAACAGGGTGCCACCGGAATAACCAAAATTTAATTGCTATTTTAAATTAAATAGACAGCGGAAACCTGTTGGCTATCGGAAGTCTCAAATTAGTCACGACGAAAATTTCCAAAGAAATCAATGATATTTTTTTGTCATAACATCATTTTTTGACTTCTAATAACTTACAATAAATGGTTCTAGAAATTCAGCTCTGTCCATTAGTATTTAAATTTAAATCCTGTTAATCTGGTGACACTTAGGGACAGCTATGTATTTGGTGTCACTAGTGACACTGTAGTCCAATTAGGGTTAAAATTTGGATACTAGGTAACAATAGAGAGTTCCTAAACTGCATCTTGCTTAACGGCGAACGTTACAGGCATCGCCGTTATGGATCTGTCTTGGGCGAGTCAAATCGGATGCTAACCCTTGATGAACGTTAGCGAAAATAACGGCGATGTTGAACAATTTTACGGCGATGACAAAAGTGACGCGAAAGTTAAAGAGACAGGAATTTCTGGCTTCGCCGTTAGATCCTCAGTTCTCTACTGTTGACTGCCTTCGTTTTTCAAGTTCGTTGTTCGCTATTTCAAGTACATCTTGTCAAGGTGTTTGTTCGAGATGGATCATTTTATGAATTTGTACGTTGCGGGTCTACTTTCCGCTGAAGATATGATCACTGTGCTGGAGACGTACGTCGAAAACGTTCCACGAAGACGGCGGCTCTCGGAGTACAGGCGTTTCTCACTGCCAAGTCTATCTTACTACAAGGTAAGGAATCGTATTGTTATTTACTGTGATAGGTACTCACACATAGCCTACCGACTTATTGGTATTTTCAACTACTTTGAGTGAGAAGAGAATAGCAAAATCCCTAATTCTGTGCGGTATAAATTTTGTTCCAGATTCCGGGAAACGAGTACCTACCTACTAACGAACATTTCGGAGTTCCCGATGTCTTTTCAGAACAAAATATATTTATTTCACTCAACCCAATATATCTTCAAAATTGATTAATCGCTATTTTACTCATGTAAAGTTTCATGTACCTAACTTAAAAGACTGAATGAACATTATAATATTATGGTATTCAATAAAACGTAAGATTTAATATAACCTAAGTTATTTCTACCTTCACATTCATATTTCAATATCAAGTCAATTTCATGTTACAATTTTCATCTATCTCGTCATACGTCATCAAACTATGTCGATTACGGATATTAAAAGAATCATAAATTCGTGGTAAATAGTTTTTCAGGTAAAAGAAGGTAAGTTGGTATAAAATACGACTATCAGCGTGATTATTTGAACAAAAATTATCAATTTTAGGGTTTTTCTTAATTTTTGGAAGTTTTTATGCAGATAGGTACACATTTTATAGAATAATTAAAAATTAACTACCTATTTTTTAACTCAACTATTTTAATTTTAAGGTAGGTACCTAACAATTTCCGAAAATGACGATATAAGTATTTTTTATTGTTTTAATCTCACTTACTGTCACATGGACATCATCATTCAATATTGATATAAAAAATTCTGTTGATAATTTGCTGGGTTGTCAAAAACTCAATTCCATTGGAAATACTTTCTAGAATAGGTTTAATAAAGTGCCTACGTAGTTATATTAATAATAATATCAATTAATATAATTAGTTAATAAAAAATCAGTTCGAAAAATAATAAAACGTCAAAAAACCACTCATTATGACGATCGGATATTATTTTTTTAAATATTTACCAGAAATTATATACGTATGTATCAATTTTATCCTCACAATCATTTAATTAACAAAACTAATAACCCATAATACGGAAAAAATGCACAGCTACTCGGAAACTGAAATATGACTTCGGATAGGTTAGAAAATAAAGAGCGTTTTTTCATAAAGACAAGCTACCAAGGTACGTTTAATTTCACACCTAACTCCCCACTGACATGCATCATCAGATTCTGTTAGCAGAGTACAAAAATATCTAAAATTTACTTGTAATTTTACTAACACTGAAAGTTGTCGTTGTTTCTCGCTTTGATCTGCCTTACAATCGTGAACATGAGGTGAGGTTTGTTTTGAAATTGATGTTGGTGGTTGCAAAACTGTTATCCGCATGTCAGGTTCACTCTGCTCTAACGGCGGCCGTTAGTCACATCGACGTTAGCAAGATCGCCGTAAGTTAGCGGCCAGAACGTTCGCCGTTATGTGCTCGGACGTTATTTGATCGCCGTAATTTTCTGCGCATGCGCAGAAGGTGATCTACGATCGCCGTTAGCTTCGCCGTTATGCCAAAATCGTCTTTAGGAACTCTCTAATATGTTGAAAGAGAATAACGGGGTTGCGAGTATCCACGATCAGCTGTAGTGAGCTCGGGGGTTAAATTCTTGCCTAACGATCCCACGAAGCTTAGAATTAAATTCTATTCATACCTATTCAAATTTTGAATAAAAAAAACGACAATTTTTGTTCAATGAATTATTGCACCGTTGTCACGTGAACGTTTTCAATGAATTATTAGGGATGGCATATCGAATGAAATATATCGATATATCGATCAAATGATATATCGTCAATGAGATATCGATACCTCCGATATATCGGAGAAAATATATCGCTATTTCGATATAGCAGAGAAAATATATCGATTTTTCGACGTATCGGAAGATCTACTGTAAAATATCACATGTGAAGTAGGTAGGTGAATTTAATAGTTTTAAAACAATATAAAAATAATTTAGGATGACATTTATGGACATATCGGAGTATCTACTTGGAAAAACTTGAAGAAGTAAGTAGGTAGGTGAATAGAAAAGTTACTAACATCATTTTGGAGGAAATATTATCGATATACTCGACATATTGGAAGATCTATTTGGAAAAACCGTGTGAAATAATATTTCACATATTATGTATTAACCTACTTTCAAAAGTTACTGGGTATGAATGATCGAAATTCATTGTTTAAAAACTGGAAAAAAGTGCGAAAATGTCATTGCAATGTTAAATTAATTTATAAATTGATAGGGGTATAGGTACTGTGGACGATCATGATCCTTCAAAATTGAAAATAATCGTTGTGAAAACCTGCTTCACTTCGTAGAGTAGGTAGTTTTAAGCTAGACGAGCCTCCATTAATTTTGGCTTAAGTCAAGTATTTGAGCCTTGAGAGCCACTGTAGGTGAATACTATGAACACAATCATATCTCAGCTGAAGTCAACAGTCTGAAATTAACCCATCAGTTGGTACCTACAAAATTTGGAATAAAATTACTTGATGTTTTTACAAGTACAGGCGTCCCTTCTCGTCCATTTATTTCAATATTAAATTTTTACTAAAAATTTTTTCTTTTTTAAACTTGAAAACAGGTCGCGATATATTGTTAAATATATCGATATTGACCGATAATATCGGTTCTCTTTATCGATATAAATATATCGATATATCAAACGTAATATATCGAAATATTTCATATATCGATATGTCGTTGCCATCCCTATGAATTATTGCATCGTTGTTACCAATTCCAAGCGAAGTTGTTTTTAATGGGGTAGTTTCAAGAAGAAATAATATTAAATAAACAACAATTAATATTAAATTTGTTCCTGTGTAGCGAATATCTAATGAAGTACATTTTAGTACATGTATGTAAGTAAAACTCTCAGAAACGCTTCCTTAAAAATTTGGGTCTTACAAAAAACCTTCACACGTCTAGGATGCTACGTCATAGCTGTGATATCAACGAAACCGGAAAACACCTAAAATATGCTTCATTACTGTGAATTTAAAAGAAAAATTCAAAGATACAGAGGATGAAAAATATTTATCATCACTATTATTTTGCATCCTTATTTCATTGTTTCTGACTTGATTCAACGCGCTCTATCGTGAGATTCCTTTTACCAGGTGACGTCAGCGTTGTTGTCCAGTTCTCCCGCCAACACAAGTGAGGACGGTATTTCCTTACGGAAATACTACTAAACTAAATGGAATTTCGAATGAAAACTGGTATACGAATGTTTTCAAGTGCGATAAAATGTTCATTTGACCTCGAAAATACGAAATTCCTACTCATGCTATCTACCACGCCAATGTATGAAATGCTCACTGCGTGTTGCGTTTGTATGGTTTTTACTGAGTCATCAAATCAATGGAATGACGTGGACTACGCAAAACACTTGCTGTGCGTCACCCCATTCTGGACATGGACAGCTTGGAATACGAATCATTGCTAAAACTACCGTTCGACTGTAAACTGAACTTACTTAGGCTTGCCGTTGTTTTGGCTACCACGTTAGTTATCTCCCTGACTTGAAATGTGCTTTTCATCATCAGCCACTTAATAGCATTATATAAAACCCCTCAAGTCGGATGACAGGGCAGTTCATCTACTATTCAGATGTTATCCACATGATCTCATAACAACTCCAGGATAGTTAGCATTTGTGTTCAAGGTCAGGAATACCAGGAGCTCCACAGTGATTCAACATGTTCCTAGTCGCGTCCTATCATTAGGATGATATCTTGAGATTCGCCCCGAAAAAATAATAATTGTACAGCAATTCGGTGTTTCTTCCATGAAGGAAGAGTTTATTTCATCCTTTTATAGCTTTAAATAAATAAGCTATAATAAAAATTAAATAAATAAGCTTTTAAGCTTTAGATAATTTAAATTTATCATTACCTCCCACATGTGACTATATTGTTTCGCGATATTCTATGATGTACCACTTTTTTGTTGTCCTGAGGGGAAAAACAATGTTATGAGAGCGAAGACGGAAAATGCCACTCCTACGTAGAGTCGGAACATAAAAGAGAAATAGAGACTTCCCAACAAGCGAAGAAGCCCATGATTGTCACGATACCTTTCAAATGGGGCGTCATCACAGAGAAGATACGTCCTGACCCAAATAATGCGTCGATGAGAGGTCTCAATATCTTCTGTATGTGGGGCAAGGACCCATCCCGATCCTTTCCCACGTTCTACGACACTTA
This sequence comes from Apolygus lucorum, assembly GCA_009739505.2. Classification (NCBI taxonomy): domain Eukaryota; kingdom Metazoa; phylum Arthropoda; class Insecta; order Hemiptera; family Miridae; genus Apolygus; species Apolygus lucorum. The sequence goes on along the minus strand of CM019169.2, from coordinate 18,519,861 downwards.
ACGTTCGTTTTATGACCTAACAGGCTATGTTTTCGCCATTCAGCACGCGCTCTAGTTGCTTTTATAAGGGGTATTTGTATAAGTATTTTGAATACCAGAATACATCGAAAATGTACTACACAATATGTGTTCAACCGAATCCAACTTGCTGGGGTGAAAACCGATATTGCTTATATGTTATGAAATCAGAATTGCAATACTTTTTTCTCCTGGTGAATTACTTGTGAGTCTGAGAACACTGCAAGCTTGCTTCAAAAAGAAAAAAAAGTATAGCACTAAGCTCCCTCGTATCGTAATACAATGAAAACAAATCAATATCCTCAATCTAGAGATTGTTTTTGTACTTATCTCTCGAAATTTTTGGGGCGAAGCATTCCCAACCATGTTTTCTATTATAAATATTGTTTAGGTTCCCACACATTAGGTTAGCAGATTGTCTATCCAATTTGGCTTTGGAAAAAGATATAGAGATCTCTCAAAATGTAATTGAAGCCAAGAAGGTGCAAAATCGGTTTATAGACAAAGTAAGGGAGACTTTCCCGATAAGTACTCGAAGAAAAACAGGAAGAATGATATTTCCTCAGGGAAATAAAAGACATTTCACGTCCATTTCTGAAGGGAAGATGGGAAAAACCAATTAGCCAGACGAGCAGACGTGGCCTCGGAGCCTACCGTGTAGCCTCGGCTAGGGTGAGCGCTTTGGAAGCAGGAAGTCTGGGGAAGCATCTTCCTGGCCTTATTGACTCGAACGGTCTTCGACGAGGGTCACTAACCGGCACAAAAGTGAGAAGAGAGTTTTGATACGACACGTGACCAACAACAAGAAACCTTTCCTTTTAGATTGACTATCAAGAGGCACTAAAATCTTTTAATGAAAAAAGAAATTTTGTTTACAAAAGGTCGAGAGAAAAATTATTGTGTTCAATGAACGAAAAACTAACTTTAAACAGTAATGTTGACCCTCATTGATGACAATTTTTTCCCAAAATCGGCACCTGCCACGTATAATGTGCAGAATTTATTTTTCAAATTCCTCATACTGACGGTCAGTCGGTTCTGTCGGTCGGTCTGGATTTCTCGATTCTTCCGTCGAAGAGTGATTTTCCATTCAATTCCACTCTTTTTTGTTCAAAACACCGCTTATCCTCTCACATATTACACTCGGGACGCGATAAGAGCGCTGGCGGGGGGCTGATGTGCCGGAAGGCTGCTTCCAAACACGCGAATATCGATCAGGAAGCTTTTGCTATCAACTTTGCCTTCTCGTCCCTTCGAAAGCAGGTGATTTTGGCTTCCTGTCTCCACCTTTTTTTGGTAAAACAACAGATTAAGAAGCAGTGAACCCTTTGCAACATTGTCCTGTTTCTGTTACCCAGACCTAACATAGAAAGTCTGCCAAGTGGGTGTGGCACATAGCTTCCTCGTATCCATAACCCGATTGTATAGAAGGTCCGATGCATAGTAGTTAATATCAAAACATCAATCTCTAAGTACATTGAACTATAAGTATGAGGGTTCATAGGGGACTTTACACGTCAACCATTCTCTGAATAATATTGTTGGAAAATGTAGAAGTTGTGGCTGTTTCAAGAATATAAACAAAATACTTTCAATTTGGAAACCGTGACTTTCATAGGGGACCATCTCCACCCCAACTCGCATAATTCCTGAAAATTTCATCGAAATCAGATGGGAAATGTAGAAGTTATGGCTGTGGCAAGGATTTCATGACAGACAGACACGGAATCATAACTGTTCTGGATGGTCTGAAACGTAAAACGCGACTGAAAATTTCGATTTTGGAGAACTTTTTTTTTCAACATTTAAAAGTGAAAACAAAGCTTCCACTACCTTGGTAGACTCGGAAGCAAAATTCGTAAATAAGGATTCCCACAGTTGGAGTAGCAGTGGACCGACTTGCAAAGACCCGAGTTAACTGAGATGCGATTTCCCCAAAATGGGACGTCAATTTGACCTCTCTTTTGCTAATGTTCTGTCTGATGGACCCATTTGGTAGCTCTCAAGACTCCCCCCTTAAAATCATTGAAACAGCTCTTGAAGATCAGCGTGGTCATTTGACCACGGAATATTGTGCTAGCATTGTTTTAGACGTTTTAGAAGCCCTTATAACAAACTTATCACGATCATATAAAAATTACAAAACGTTAACCATCGCAAAATTATTGTAACGTTTACATTTATTTGTTAGTACAATAAACGACGAACCGATGCATTAGTTCATCTATCCTCCGCTCGGACGCCAATGTTACCATTAGGAGAATAAGTACATTCATGAGAAATTACCCCCATGGTTAGATGCCTACACAAACTCTTCCGATGTTTGTTACACCACAAAATTCACACTTCACCGGTGTATGCACAAAATAAACATTAACATCATTCATAAATTGGATAGATGCTACTAGAGAACACGACTAGATAGATGAGATAAGCTCAAGTATTTGATAAAGCTCGAGATAAAATTGAGGGAAATGGGGAATCTAGCTTTAGCGGAGGATGAACTCGGAAAGTTATATGGGGAAAATGAAAATTCTGGAACAAGAACCGAATTGTGATCATTTGCTGAACAAGCTCCAAATGTGCTCAGTTTTCGAACTAAAAATTAATACTTAGAAGCTACTCTCTATGAAGCTGATTAATTTAATTAATATAGCATTTTAGGCTGTTTTTGGTTGATTTCTTGATTATGGAACTACTCAATGAAATCATGGTCTGAACCCGATGAAATTCCCAGTGTTTATGCGACGAACACTTACGGTCGATAAAAACATGATTTTCCCGAAATTCTCGCTTGAGATTTGAGACTAGCTCAAATTGAAAGGTTAGTTTGGGGCTTCGCTGTTAACCGATAATCAATTTCAATACTTTGCTTCAATCACGATTATTGAGGTTTTTGCAGTCATCCTGTTATTGTTGCAGATTGCTGAACATTACAAGTATTTTTTCCCATTTCGACATTCATGTGGGCTTATTCTGAGTTCTGGAAAATGCGTTGAACTGAAAAAAAAGGATGCTTGCACTGTTCCAGACTGGACCTACGGCCAAAATACCTCGTCCCTGGAGACTGGGAGAGGGCAGCATAAAAATATATACTTCCGCCAACCGCCCTCGTTACTCCAACGTACATTGTTAGGACTGGTTGACAGAAGTCAGTGCTCGCGTTGAATAAAAGACTGGAACGGAGTTTTTCTCTCTCGCCAGGAAATTGGGGTGTTTGTGGGACACAGGTAGGACAGAGGGGCCCTAATATTATTCGGTTCTATCGACATACGGGGTGTTGACCCCAGGGCTGGCTCTGCACACCAATATCCTGTCAGATTGATTACGAGCACAAAGGACCCATTTAGTCTGTGAAATGTACTGCGCTATTAGGATATTAGTCCGTGAAATTTACTGCGCTTACATTCCTGACTTTGTCCCATCAATCGCCACTTCACCGCTGTAGTAGACTGTATCCCGGAGGATCTCACTTTTATGATAACATGGAAAAGCATTCATTACACTCTGATGGTATTTTTCTAGTTCTTCACAATGTTTTGTGTGTTAATTAAATTAATTTCCCTACCCATAAATTGAATGTAGTAATTTTATTAGCAAATGAGAACATCGCTTACGCCTCAGAAAATTACCCGTCAGATTCGATCGGTAGATAAAGATCATGGCAGAATAAATACAAACGGGGTTGTTGCATGATGATATTTCCCTCTGTTAACCCTGAAACAAGGCGCCTCGCGAGCGTATAATTTGATACAAAAGGGTGGCAAATCACGTGACATTGTCCTCCTCCCCACCAACACCGCAAATTCTAAAAAAATTAAATTTTTGAAAGCATCACCGATCTCTTTCGTTCTTTTACTTCTTTCTTTATCTTTTTTATCTTCTTTTTTTAATCATTCTTTCCATTACTGTGTCCTAAATCAATATAACAGAAGATAATATCTTCTGTAATATAATAGTATATTATACTGTGATTGAGGTGTAAACTAAAATTTTTGGGCAGCTTCTGGAAAATTGTGCGCCTCAGAGGCGTACGAATGGGTGAAGTAGTGGTCCTTGTTAGTATTTTAGGGTTAAGAAACTCTCAATTGCAGTACATATTTGTAAATAAACTCCCAGAAATAATGCTTCCTGAAAATGGGGTATTTCGGTGGGTTGGAAATTCAGGTTTTGACCTCAAATTTGGATTCAACACAATTGAAAACCTCTATACTCCAACCTCTAGTATCCAAGGACACGAGACGTTCGAGACCACACGGGATTAGTTGAACGTCTCGTTCCAAGGTCAGCAAGTTAATACGTCACAACAACTTGCTACGTCACTTCATTCAAATCTTGAACTTTCATTAGCTTCCCTAATTTCTTCTAAAATGTTCTCGACGAACAGACCTGATTACCGTTATTACTAACCCATGCTCTTTTGACAATTTTTTTTTTAAATTGACTGAACTACCCCATGAAAAACAACCTGGTTTTTCGGATTCAGGCGAGAAAACCTTTACACGGTGGGGTGTCCATCTGTGAAATGGGGGCTACGTCATAGTTGTACTGGTCATCGCAACAACACTAGGGAGAGCAACAGAAAACCAACAAAATATGCTTCATTACTGTGGAATTAATAGAAAAATTCAAAATAGTAGAGGATGAAAAACATAATTCAGTGTTTTTTAATTCACTATTATTTTGCTTCCTTATTCTAATGTTATTGACTTGAATATGTCTTCGATTGTGATAATCTCGCACTATATACCTATCGAGAGATTCCTTTTGCCAGGTGGCGTCAGCATTGTTGTCGGCTCTCCCGCCAACACGAGTGAAGACGGTATTTTTTTTTGTGGAAATACGGCTAAACTAAGTGGAATTTCGAACTGAAAACTAGTACAAAACAACAAGTGTGTTAAATTCGAATCTGACGTCGAAAATAGAAATTCCGACCCATGCAACGACCCCATGCTCAATATTCACCTCTGTACTGAGAGAACGGCACAGTGGCTCCAAAAAACATGAACTACCGCAACTTCTAGATAGTTAGGTAACTGCCCTAATATTGACAAAGGAACGAAAAACATTATTTATAGTGTTTTGCGGAACCCCTTGGTATATCGACTTGCCATTGAGTAGGATTCACTATCGAACATCAAAGAAAATTACGGAAAGTACTATATTTTCAGGGTCATCTCTGATTAAATGAACTGTCAGACTCTTCGGAATTGTGTCGACGTAAACGCGGTAGTAAAACGTAGTAAAAGCGTCAACTAGGAGCATAAAAACTCGAGAAAAGAGGAGAATGAACGTTTTCTTTGAAGGAGAGCCAAGAGGGCTGAAAGCGAGAGTCGGTCGTTGGACAGGGGTGGAAACCATTTGATATTAGAGAAGGGTTGAATGACCTTCAACCTATAAACAACCCTTATCATGTTCTACAGCCCTCTAGACAGTCCATGAAAATTGCAGGTTTTTCTTCCCGTTTGATTCAAATAATCGAACAGAGCTCCTGACGGCGAAATGAGTCACTAAAATTGTGTTAATGACTTGGAATAAGTTGAGGATCACTTATAATATATACTGTTATAATATATACCGAGTTATAATAATATACTGAGTTGTAAAATGGTAGGGTTTTGCTGCTAAACATACACTAATTCGTCAGTCAGTGACAGTCACTGACTCAGTCACTCAGATTTCCAATAGTACGACAAAGCTCCTGACCTCGTTGAGCTACATACTATAATCCACGACTCACAATGTGACAAGTTCGATGATGATGGCGGAAAATGCGTCTCTTGGTACTTCGCAAAACTCAACTAGGTAACAAGACCTTTCTATCTCCATCTCGTGAAGCTAAAGGGGGTTAGTCCTGTCGTGATGTTTCTTCAATAAAGTCGAGAGCACTCTCCGAAGAAATCCCTTCGAAAGTGTACACACGTTAATGGACTGCAAAACATACTTATTTCTATCGTAGGTACAAATCTCCAAAGCAAAGCTAGACGTTGTTTGTCTGAATAATTGCCTGATAAGTACACCCCTGTCCAAAATTTTAGGCAATCGCTTTTGATGTGAAGACAATTTAAAATCATTATCCACCTTAGTGAAGAAGCAATTTCTTCTCTTTAAATAAATGAAGAGCTCGGCCGAAAAAAGGGGTACATGTCACTTTTTACGAAATTTTTTTTTTTGCGTCAAATTGAAGCTTGAGGTTTCCTCTACACGATTATAGAATAAAATATCGATATTTTTAACTTCATGGTTGTTTTTTTGCGATGAGAGCAAGTGAAAATGTGACGCCTCCAATAGACGAATAGGGATACATGTTCCCGTTGCTAGGACGATGAGTTACTCAAAACCAGTGTTTCCACTTCGTGGGAATTTTTCCCTTTTGTGGGAAATTCCGGGGGTCCGAGGGAAAAAAAAGGGAAACTTTTTTCTGTGGGAAAAAATTCCCACAGTCAATATTTTTGACCGATTCTTTCATTTTATCACGCTTTTTTTTTGTACAATGATATAATCTAGGGTCGTACCAATACCTCACGTATCCCACATATTTTTTTTACTACCTACATGTTTTTGACCAACAAACTACAATACAAAGCTGACGCATGATCACGCTTGGTCAAGGCAGAAGTAAAGATGAACAACAACAACGTGCTTACCAGTAACAAGAAGCTTCGAGTTCGAGACAAAGGTCGTCTCGTCATCATGTTATTCTCGTTAGTCAATGTTATTGTAAACAGTGAGTCTCTTATTTTTCACCAACCGTGCGACGTTAACATCATTCGTCTTTTCCGACACCCATTTCGTTTTGAGGTATGTATCTATTCAATAGTAATTATCTGCATACGATAATCGTTTGAAGTGGCAGGGGAAGAATAGTGTCTTGGCTTCTTGTCCACTCAAACTAGTTTCGAGAGAAATGACTTCCATGTTTCTTAATTCAAGACAATTCAGAAAATGGACTAGGATGGTTATTCCCGAAACCTTATAGAAGAAAAAATATATCATGGAAAATCATTTGTCCAGTGTAAAAAGTCTAAATTTAGACTCTTTAGTCCAGTGAAAGGTAGGAAAAATTCATCAAGGGCTATGGGAAATTAGGAGGGAATTTTTTACTTGTCTGTGGGAAATCGTGGGAAATTTTAGGATGGGCTGTGGGAAATTTTGGTTTGGTGTGGTGGAAACCCTGCTCAAAACCCGACGACCGCCTGTTTTCTTCTCGCTATCAAGCTTTCAAAGCTATCAAACGTTTTGTGTTCAAAGTCTATCAAAGTGTTTTTCGTTCTATCAAACGTTTTGTGTTCAAAGTGTTTTGTGTTCATGTATAGTATTTACAAATTTATTTCAACCCTTTACAAAATTATTTCAACCTTTTAGAAATTTATTCAAACACCTTACAAAATTATTTAAACCCTTTTCCCAGAGGTTGAAATAATTTTGTAAAGGGTTTAATTATTTTGTAAAGGGTTGAAATACATTTGTAAATGCTATAATGTGTAACTGCGCCACAAATAGATAGCTTTCTTATATTATTATACGGTACGTATTAATATATCATTAGCTTGTGGGAAATCTGATGGAACAGGGGTACATGTTCGATTTAGCTTGTGAATTCGTGACCGCATGATTGGGATTCGTTTTTTGGCTCTCCTGTGAAATTCAAAAAAGGAACATGTACCCCTTTTCGGCCGAGCTCTTCAAATGATCAATTTATTCAATCCTTTATAAATAAATATGTAAACGTGCCCATGGTTTGTATGGTTTAAATATTATTTTACCATAACCACAATATTCCCCTTCATTTTTATCAAGTACACCTTATCTTAGATTTCTGATGTACCTTGATTACTGAGATTTGAATCTACCCCATTCCTGCTTATATGTATAATTATTTTCATGTATAAATTTCCACAGTCGGATCCTATTGGTGAACTGTGGTCATTGAACATGTTGGCAGTTTATTGTTCAGGTTATAAACAAATTTTGACTTGAGTAGGTAATAATCATTGAATGGTTTTGTGTACAGGAAGTTGAAATACATAAGCCAAAGCAAACACAACAAATCTAACTTGTTGTTTATATCGAAACGTGGTCGGTGGTCGCACCTTCCTGCTCTTGCTATTCGTTTTCTGACATTCTTGGGTGTCCAGAAGAAAATTGATTCTTTTTCTCTTCCTCTTCCGGAATGGCTTCTGTCTTGTTTTGTTCTCTTACTTCCGTTAATTCTTACTCTTTTGTTGGTTTCCTCCTGCATTTCTGATCACCTAGTCCTGCATCCCTTGGATCAACTTCAAAAGAGTTCATCTTGGTCCCGCCTGTCATTTGGGTTCGATTCACCGTACAAATGGAGGGCATAGTCGTTCTTAAATGGAGCCAAATAACGTTTAGTGAAGAGAATTTCGGAAGAACAAGTAACTATTTCAGTGGGTCTTGGTATAGGTATCCATTTTTGGAAAATGTCTACATCTTCTTGAACGGTATCAAGTAGATTCCTGAAGAATAACGCTTTTCAAAATGTCTGAAACCTAGAATCTCACATTGTGTCTCATCTAGATTTTTCCAGCGACACTTTATTTTATGTGAACTTAAGAATCAAAAACGTGGATTTCAACTACTGTCTTTTTCAACCATTCAATTTAATTCGACGAAAGAACTTTAGCTTGGAATAGGAACTCGAGAGAACCAACTCATAACGTCAATTTCGACCGTGTTTTTCCACGGATGAAACACACAATACTTCCAAGCGAATTTATAGGTCACATGAAGATGGTAGTAGAATTTGATTTGCCGAAAGTTTTTTTTTCAAGTTCCTAATGATATTTTTTTGTTTTGCAGGTGAGTCCAGTTAACGTGTCAATCAAAATTATTTCGGTAAGTTTTTTCTCGAGTTTGAACCCCGATTTTGTTCCCTTTCTTCCTCTTTGTTTAAACTGAATATCTACATCATGGTGTTTAGTTGCTCCAGTTAATTGAACTGATCCCAGAAATAGCATTCTCGTAGTTGCTTCACGAGTCAACACTCAACAAAGAACTTGAGTTGAGACAAAGCAGAAATCATGTACTCGAGTTACGTCTATCTGAGAACGCGCAATTATTGTATGTAAGTGAATCGATCGTTCGGCTCCTAATATAAGTAATTATTAAATGTTTCCAAAGAACCAAGGTCGTGTTCACAACATTACTCCTGTTGGTTCAAGGTTTTGTCCACAGGCTATAATTACTGGTCATTTAGGATTGTAACCCAACGCCGATCAGCCTAACAAACACCTGCGCTGTGTAATCCCATTAGCAGAACATCTCCGTGCGGTTGGGGGTTTTCGTCTCTTTGTTTCCCGTTGCGACCTTTACCAACCAGCTCCGGTTCTGTTCGGATTTCTCTTATCAAAGTGCTGGTAGGTAGCAGGAAGATGCTTCACCGACGGACACTTCAAATTTATAATTACCTTTTAGTTAAACCTTTTTCACTTTGTTTTGAAACTTTTTTACTTGCATGTGTACCTTTTTCATTTTGAATTAATATTTTTCTCTCCCCATGTAGGAAAGTAAATTTTTTAATACCTACCATAGCTTGGCAATCCAATTTACACACAAGTAATTAGCGAAAAGGTAAAATACTATAATGAAGGATTTTTACAAGAACTTTAGCTGTTGCAATGAGTACCAAAGAAGTACAAGTGTTTTAAATCTAATTTTAAAGTTTAACGATTTTCATTATTATGAACCTAGGAAAGATAAGTAACAAAAACGTCCAGTTCAGATGCATTGATGCCTTTACAATATTTTATCGATGCGATAACTAAGTTCAAGTTATTAAAGTATCTATCACAATTTTGCTCATTCACAAAGTAAGATGAAATTCGGGAACACCATCGGTATCAGAAGAACATCACGCCGATTGATAGCAAAATAAGATAGTACGAGCTGCACAGATTTAGAACAAATAAACCAAAAAAAAAAAACCCATCCACACACAAATCTACTGAAAAGCGAGAGGTTGTTCATTGGGCAGAATTCTCGGCCAAAATGTAAGAGTCAAAATTGTTGGAAACATAATGCAGCCGAAAACTTGTGGAATCTTCCTCTATAAGCTCCTAAACCGTCCTTCAGTACTTTAAGTTATGACAGTCCAGTCGCAAAGGGAATCGGATCAGCCCAAAGCAATGAACTGACAGAAACAGAAGCTTTTGAAGGTCCGAAATCAAATTAATATGAGAAATCAAATAATATGACAAATGCGTTGTCTGGAACCCTCGGTCGTCATAATGGATATTTTCTATCTCAGGATTCAGAGAGGAAAAAAAATTGAGTCTGATTCGATCAGGGATCAGTGCCATTTGCACTCCATTCCCTATAGGACTTGGGAGACGAAGCACTTCAGGCCAATCAATCAAAGCATTGGTCCACCAATGCTCGGAGAGAATATCGTCATAACAAAAAAAAGCGCGCTTTATCAAGTTTTTCAAAAAAGTTGATACTAATAGAAGTTTTTGGTTGGCTGCAGTGTCCAAGGATTATGTTTTTACAAGGTGACTGGTGAAAGATGTCTAAACCACCTCAAGATGTCCACCTCCTCAAATGCAACAAGAAAGTTCCTCAAAAGATTCTCAAGTTTGAGGAAAAAATTGCAGAATTTTTGTTTCGTGAAAAACGTGATTATTAGCCGAAAGCTAACCACATCTCCTCAGGCGTAGGTTCTACAGCATATTCAAGAAACCATTGAAAATATCTTGAAATTTCCTTAAGAAAACATAACTTTTCATGATTCCCATTAAATTCTTGTAAACGCAGAAACAATTCTAAACTTATTTTTCCACCTTAAAATGTTCCAAGAGAAATTGTCTAAAATTTAGACATTGTCAAAGCTTACAATATTGTTTCTGTCCTCACAAGGATTGAATGGGAATCTTGGAAAGTTATATTTCCGTTTGGAAATTTAATCAGCTTTTCAGTGGGTTTATTTCAATTTACTATAGGAGCAATAGTAGAGGAGGTGTTGTTAGTTTTAGGCAAAGAACACCAATTTGGTAATTTCTCCCTTACTCTTGAGAATCGGACATGGGTGAAGAGGTAGGTACGTTTTTGTTGCATTTGAGGAGCAGAAACACGTCCTAGCGTTTGGACATCTAAGCACCAGTCACCCTGTGTGTTCCTAACCACCTAGGAATGTGATTTCGATAGAAACTACTTCTATTGTTGGTTAGTCCTTGATATTACTTATTATTTTAATATCCTTTAAGAAAAGTTCTTAGCTTGTACGAGAAAACACTTGTCTTTCGTATTTGGTGGTCAAGAATTCACAAAGTTGTGATAATAATCTTGAAAAACTATATAACGACTTTTCTGCTGTACCTTAGTTGGCATTTGGATCGCTCTCAGCAAAGAATTATCCTCATGATTCTCCCTAATACAGATCCTTTCTCTACAGATTCCTATAATACCCTAACTGCTTTGATTGCTCATACTCATTCGTCGAGAACAAACAAACAGAGAAAAATGACTCCGGATTCTAAGAACCTCCAATCAAAATATAAATATACCAGAGAAATCGATGATGCTGATCGAGTTGAACCAGGAGAACGACCTCGAACGTTTGTTTTCAAAGGTACATGGAAAAAAAATTACCGTAGTCAGCGATCAATCAGAATAACTTCCTTATTTTTTGTTGACTCAGTGTTGCCAAATGATGAGTTTTCCGGGACGGACAGTCACAAGCATCGTTTAAAGGAAACGTCCGTTCTTTAAATGACTTCAAAGCAGTCCGTTTCTAATTGCTCTTCCTTATTCACTGAAGAGCTGGTAAACAGAAAAAAGAGCCCGCCTAATTTCGCGTTCATTTCCTGGATGGCTACTCACTGGATGCCACAACACGTAGCATCCTTGAACCTCCTTCTGTGCGAGTTGGTACGACCGTCAGTCGCTGAGTTCGATGACTACCTATGTGATCTATTGTGATACAAACGGGTAGTAAATTTGTTGATTAACATTTCTGCGATTCAACCTGTTGCGATTCCTTAGTCCTTCCGCCTTTCGTTTTTTTCATGTACAATTTACTGGTACCTATAGCTCCTTGCTCTCAGGTAGCCTTTCTTTGTCGGTAATATGGATGATGTGCCTTTTGTACGGTTAGTTTACGTCTCAGTATTCATTCTGCCGTGGTGAATGGTAGACGTTTCCTTGATGGTGTAAATTACGAATCCTTGACTTCTCGATTAGTTGAACTGGTTATTCCGGTCCATTTTTTCCACACATTGGATCCAAAGCCCATGGGCTAAGCGAAAAACCTGACCCTTATTGAATGGAGTACAGTTGCACCCCCACTATTATCAAAAAATAAATTAATGAGAAATAATTCTGAGGTCTTCCTCAACTGTAAGTCCAAATATTCTCATTTACCCATGCGTTCTCGCCGTCGCTGGGCTGACAGCGATCAAATTCTTAGGGGACCGTCAAGGGGCATAAATCCGACATTTTCATAAAGAATCTTACGAAAAGTTTCGTCCGAGACGACGAAATTCCGGGACCTGGTATGGTGGAAAAATTGTACCAAGTTGCTCTGAAACATGAAACGGTGAAACATTTGATTTGCGAAAACTTACAATCGTCTTGACAAGACGAATTATTTTCTTGTTGCAACGCTTATCGATGAGGGAGCCTTGTTACTTCTATTAGACCCACTTCAAATTAAAATCGAACTTCTCTTGTAAGATCGCTTGATCCCGTAATTGTATTTGGTCTCTTCTTAGTGATATGAAAATACTCTGCACGAAATACTCTATTCAAGTCGCTACTTGGGGGAATCAGCCCCGTATTCATCCTGAATAAATAGAGCGCCCAATAAATTCGGCCGAAGTTCCCTCTCGAACCTGCCCTCAATTGTGAAGAAGCAGTATATTTTAACCCTCCCACAGTATCGTTATGATTATTATTATTTTGTTTCAACGCCCACTTTATACTGGAAAAAAAGATCGTAACTTGTATTTGTGATGTAACAGTGAAAACGTTATGTTTCGTTGAAAGATCTCCTCATTTACAGAATTGAAAGGCCCCCACAGTTTTCAAAAGAATCAGTAATGGTTGGCAGACTTTGAGAATTGAGTTACTCAGTTGAGTCACAAAAGTCACACTCTAATGAGTGGACTTAACAAGGCTTTGTGACTCCTACCCATTTCGAAAAAATTATTGTAAACGCTGTCCACAAAATTGATCTTCCTGAATTGTGTCTGTTTTTGTTGAATAAAAATGCCCAAAACCATGCTCCCATCGTATCATGCCCTTAAAATTGAACACTGCGCCTAATCCGAATTTTAATTATCGAATTAACAAAACTACCAACAAAATTCGACAAAATGGAAGATGGAAAGGCCAAATTAGAATAAACTGGTACTTGAACGAACTATTTGTCGATTTTCGAAATGGAAAATTATACTCAAAAGTAGAGTTCAGATTTAGCATATTTTGCTTATCGGGTTTTTTCAATAGGAAGTGTCATACTTATCCAAATTGAGGTATTCGGAGTTGTTTTGGACATTCAAAATTGCCTAGTTAAAATTCCTTCCTATTGTCTGCTGGGACGTTGGAAGATCCTTTTCCGCGCAGATTCTATCAGACCGACAGAGGAATTTCACAGTTGAAAACCTCGAAAAAGTGTTGATAGAGTCCAGAGAAATTAGTCTCACACCTACACATTAAAATTTTAATCGTTGTAAATTTTATTAAATATTGTACGATTTTGTTTGCTGAAGTTTTATAAAATATAGATTGAGAGTTTGGGGTTACATTGCTCATTCCCGTATTGGACTTCCTGATAAAAACTTGAAAACCGAAAAAATGGACCTACATTTCAACTAAATTGCATATTATTTAATTTTTTTGACTCAATTTGAAAACATTAAATGCTCTTACAATTTTTTGAAAACTCTGAAAAGCAACACAAGAGATTTGATTGGCCTCATCTTACATTTTTATATTTCGATTAAGTTTGTTCTGATGTGTTTTTCGATTAATTTCTTCAAAGTTCATTCGCAGGTATTTTTCGTTTTAGATACCTAAATCTGGTTCAGAAACACTCGAAAAACAACTTTTTTTTATTTTTATAAATTACAATTTGAAAGCCCGTTTTAGGTACCCTTATTATTATGTTGTTTTAATGACCAGCTTGAAATTCCTTTTGGCACTTTCCATTATTTTGGAACGGAATGTACTCGTAATAGAGCGAGCGAAATTCTTCGCGACTTGTTCGATTCTTCCGTTTCACTTGAAGTTTTTTGTGGTATGGAACGGATTTCGATGGCAGATCGAAAAAAAAATCCCAAATCCATTCAGAGCAAAAATATGGAAGGCTTATCGACGCTCGAACACTTTAGTTCACCGAGTGTAATGTGATCAGGATTAGTTTGCTAGGGGAGCCTTCGTTCTTTTCATGGATCGATGTTAGAATTCAAGGGATGGGGAGTCCTGGCGGGCGAGAAAATCTACTTAAGGGCCTGAATGAACTTATTCAGCTCGGAAAGTTGCTCAGCTTGCAGAGTCGTCCGAAGCGTCGGAACAGCGCTTGCAGTTCGTATAATTACAGTATAATTACGAGCTGAATTATAGCAATTCTGCACTGAAAAACTCCTCCAAATCCGACTTTTCAACTTTGACGGAAATGGTGTCCAAAATTATTCCGTCTGAATTTGACTGACCCTTTTGGCAACTCTGAATATGTTGGGAAAATGATTGAAAATAATTGGAATTTGAAAAAGGAAAATGTATGTAGAATGTTTGCTATCCTGTGTACTCAAACCAGAGGCCTATCATCCGCGTGTTTGTCTTGTACCTAAGAGATATCTAGGTTTCTTGAAGTGATGGATGCTGTTATTTTTCGGTGGTCTTGTTGTAAAAAAGAGGTCGTTAAATTGCTACTTTATCAGTAATTTTCACTGAGTGCTTTCTTTGGCTTTTCGTGTTTGCACCCTTGAAACATTCCGGCAATGATCCAAATCTAAGTACGACTTCACTTGATGGAACTTTATTTTTGGCATCCGCCAGATTATTCTGTGTTGACTGACTAGAGGAGTAAACGCGGTTCGTTTTTGCGATTCTATGTTTTCAACTTATCCGAATCACCTTTTGAAATGCATCGAACAAAAAACTGGCCTGAATTATTCTGCACGTTGGAAACGCAGGAGTGTAGCGAATCTGACTTTGATTTTTTGTGGTTCCAGGATAGTAATTTCATGTATTGTATTGGTATATTCAAAAATATGCAATGGGTCATCAGGTCCAGTACAAATTAAAAAGTATTCTAAAAATCTTATTAGGTCACTTAGCGAAGGTCACTTATTATGTCATGAGGTCACTTAGCGAAGAAGGGTCATAGCAAAACATATCGCATTTCTCTTATCTTCTATGATTTCTTTCATGTATTGGATGGATTATGTAGCTGTTTTCTTGTTTCCCGTCCTAATCCAGGAATTAACTACGAAAGCCTAGCTTCGATCTTTACCCCATCATTTTTGACGAAAAATTCAAATATCACATGCAACGCGCATCAACTTTTTTTCTAATGGTAGCCCCCATTTTTTATTCCAGATTTGGATTCTACTCAAAATTTTGTGACAATTTGACCCTTCAGACGATTTTTGACGGCGCTCAAACCGACCAGCAAGTGCTAAAAATCGCGCAACACCGAAATTGCTCAAAAATCTGATTTTGAGAAAGCCAAAGTGTGGTACATGAAATTTCATTATTTTTCATCGCTAAATCACGGTGATATGTTCTTTATTTGACTCGATTAAACCGAGATTACAGCCGGAAACATGGTCATTTTAAGAAAAATTATCTTATACTGGTTCTTGATCAAATCAATTTTAGTTGGATGAGTTTTTAAGCAGTTTGGTTGGTCTCTACACCTAAAAAAATATTCAGAGAAAACATGAATATTAGAATACTATTGAACCACTAGAGGTAAACAGTCCGGATGCCTCGAACTCTCTGGCTGCTTATTCTGCTCCACTTGAATTACTTTAGTTGACCCAACGACCACTTATCAGGCTGTGCCTAATCTGGGTTTAATCAAGTCAAATAAAAAAACTAATATCACCTTTTATGACGAAACTTTAACTCTTTTTATGACGAAAATGGGTAGGATGGACCATTCATTCAGTATCATTTTATATTGAGAAACTGAACCCAGCTTGTTGTGTCGTAATTTAGATCCAATGGTGGCTATTGCAGGGTTGCATCTGCGTTCGTTTTGAATCAGATATACAGGGTGTAAGCCTAACTGGTCTGCCATACGGTACCAGTCGATTCTATAACTAATTTGCAACAAAAAATGTCTCTTAGCAATTTCTTTTTAAACCCTTCGTTTTCGAGTTATTATAACTTTAAACTTTTTTTTCGTGATTTTGACCTTATGTCATTAAATCGGTCATAACTCCTTTAATTTGCCGTGTAAATTACAATTCAAGGATACCGTTTGAAAGAGCATTAAATTTCCTATCGGATACATGCCTTAACTTTTTATTGAGTCAAGGTTTGACACATGAAAACGTCCTCTAAAAAGAGAATTTTACGTAATTTTGGAAACCTCGAATTTTTTCAATCTCAAATTGAACTACGAGAACCCATACTTTTTCAAGATGCAAGAACAGTGAAAACTGCGCCAGAATCTCAGCTTTCCAATGGTATAATCAAAACATATTCTACAACCGAATTTAAGGGAGAATTTCGTGTTTGAACGCGGAAAAACGTGCATTTTTTCAACGAAATCAGCACTCCGCCTAGTCGATCTGAGGGGTCGGACGATGGGAGTGGGTGCCGCAGTAGACCTCGACAGAGATAGGCGAATTCTTATTCATAAATACGATTATGAATACAAATCATATCTGCGATTTTATGATTATGAATACGAATACATGTATGAATATGAATACGAATTCGAATACAATCGTATTCACAATTGAAATTCGTATTCGTATTCACAATTTCGTATTGAATACGATTTTCCCCCGTATTCGTATTTTGAATACGATTTTATTATTTTTTTCCATAATTTCCCTAAAAATCGAATTTTTTTAAACGATTTTCCCTGAAAATCATACTTTTTTAATGATTTTCTCCCGAACTCTCGACATATTTATAACCTAACATTGTCAAAATAATCAATCAAAATTCGAAACGCTGACCAATTCTTATTGGATTTTTCATGCAGAATCGAATGAGACCAACCCCAGACATTTCCGCTGAAAATCGTATTTTTTTCAACAATTTGCACTAAAAATCATTAAAAAATTATGATTTTTACAGGACATTTTCTCGTACTTTCTATTCAGTTGGTCGTAGCGACCTGGGGTTGGTCTCATTCGATTCTGCGTGAAAAATCCTATAAGAATTTGTAAGCGTTTCGAATTTTGGTTGATTGACAATGTTAGGACATAAACATGTCGAGAGTTCGGGAGAAAATCATAAAAAAGTATGATTTTCAGGGAAAATAGTTTAAAAATTCGATTTTTAGGGAAATCATAGAAAAAAATCATAAAATCGTATTCAAAATACGAATACAGGGGAAAATCATATTCAAAGTGTGAATACGATTGTATTCAAATTCGTATTCATATTCATACCTGTATTCGTACCTATTCATAATCATAAAATCGCAGACATGATTTGTATTCATAATCGTATTTATGAATAAGAATTCGCCCATCTCTGTCGAGGTCTACTGCGGCACTTACTCCCATCGTCCGACCCCTCAGATCGACTAGGCGGAGCGCTGATTTCGTTGAAAAAATGCACGTTTTTCCGCGTTCAAACACGAAATTCTCCCTTAAATTCGGTTGTAGAATATGTTTTGATTATACCATTGGAAAGCTGAGATTCTGGCGCAGTTTTCACTGTTCTTGCATCTTGAAAAAGTATGGGTTCTCGTAGTTCAATTTGAGATTGAAAAAATTCGAGGTTTCCAAAATTACGTAAAATTCTCTTTTTAGAGGACGTATTCATGTCTCAAACTTTGACTCAATAAAAAGTTAAGGCATGTATCCGATAGGAAATTTAATGCTCTTTCCAACGGTATCCTCAAATTGTAATTTACACTGCTAATTAAAGGAGTTATGACCGATTTAATGACATAAGGTAAAAATCACGAAAAAAAGTTTAAAGTTATAATAACTCGAAATCGAAGGGTTTAAAAAGAAATTGCTAAGAGACATTTTTTGTTGCAAATTAGTTATAGAATCGACTGGTACCGTATGGCAGACCAGTTAGGCTTACACCCTGTATAGTCAACGCTCATCCGATTTGAATTCTCATAGGAAGTTTGTTGTTTTATATTAAACTGCCGCATAGAATTCTGCCCAAGTCCCATTTCACGGCATAGTCAATACACGATTTCGTACCGCGTATTGTCTGGCGGGAAATAGCTTCGCCTACAATGGTCAGGTTGATGTCCCTTTTGTCGGCACCCCTCTATCGAAGTCATGAGCCGCCCTGGACAAAAGCTAGCGAAACAATAATAGGTATCCTCTCGTACTTGCATCTCCCACGCAAGGCCGTGGGCCAAGTGAAGTCTGCTCTCCGCTTCGCTGTTTACAGCTCGTCTCTCTCTTGGGCTCGATTCATTCAATTCATCGTTCATTTTCATGAAGTGATAAAAATTATGTCGGCTGTTTCATGCAGTTATACGAATCCAATGGTATTCGGCTCAAAAGTAACACAACTCAGTCCATTTATCGGATAGGTATGACATTCTGTGAACTTTCCTATAGCCGATTGGTAGCTGATATAAGGATAAGTGGAGTATGGAACCAAGAGGGGACGGCTCTTATGGATCCATGACCTGGTCCTCTTTATCACAGAAAGCAGCGAACTGCAGAAGACCTCAGATATTCATTCACACCCCTCGTTGTTGCGTGCGAAGGATCCCTGCACTTGGAATATACCTGCTTCCTCAAGAGGATAGAGAAGATACTGTCAGAAAAGTGGGCAAAGCCAATATCACAGGTAGCCCATTGGGTAAGGGTGAAGACAAAACTGGAAGTGGTGCGGGAGATTTCCATGAGGATTCGAGGAACCAGGAGAAGGGTGAGATGCCTTGGGTTAGAGGACGGCGCTATGACGCAATTTGAGCCACATTTGAACAATAATTAACCCCGACAAACTTTGAGCATGCAGACAAGAGGTCAGACATCCTGCGAAAAATGTATCCTACAATATTTCCAATTTAACATTCCACGATAAGCCTCAGAAACTACAAATCGCTTCCATGAGTCTGAAAGTCCATTTATTGAGGGTTTAAAGATCGAATTTACGAAACTCCATGTAAAAGGGATAGAGTTGGGAGCGTTCGAAAAACTTGTGGAATCTAAAGTGCTCTGCTTACGAATGAGAAGGTTTTCTTACTATCTCGCTACAATCGTATATGTTTCAAGTTTGATCAAATCCCTTCACCCCTAGGTCACATAGAAAACGTCGGAAAATATTTTTATTTCCATGTAAATATACCACAATTTTAACAAGTACGTTGAACAAACAAGTTTAACATCAACATTCTGGAAGAATTACCTTATAAACAATTCTTGCTCGTTATGTGTATTTTTGAATGAATACTACAAGCTGTAATGTAAGTACTTATCAGCTGAAAATTAATTGAAAATAAATTAGTGTTGGACTCGAGTTCAGTTCATATTTTTAAATAGGTAAAAGTGGATTCGACGTGAATTTTGTTTCAACTACACTTTACTACGAGTAGTTAGTACAATTTTGCTTCCTCACTACCGAAGGTAGGGAAGCTTTGTATTCGTGAAAGAAGTGAAAAAAAATGTCCTTCAAAATCAAAATTTCCACTTGCTTTTTGCGTTTTAGAGCTTCCCGAACAATTTTGGTTCCGTGTCTGTCTGTCTGTCGGTCTGTCTGTGGTCAATCCTTGTCCCGGGCAAAACCTAACCTGTGGTCCGATTTCGATGAAATTTTCAGGGATTGTGCGGGTTAGGTCCTAGACGGTCCCCTATCAATTTCAGCACCTTCGGACCAATAGGAGCGAGTGCGCATGCGCAAACGTGAATTTCCTGGAACCTCGGTTTCTAATGAACCGATTTTGCTCAAATTTGGAGGTTAGTTAGGGACTAACTTCTAAGGACACCCTATAAGTTTCAATCAAATTGGTCAAGCAATAGCGGCTGCGCATGCGCGAACTTTAAATTTATTGTTATAACCAAAACTCCGCAACTATTCAACCAATTTCGTTGAAATTTTCAGGGATTGTGTGGGTTAGGTCCTAGACGGTGGACCGCTAAATTCGGTATTCAATATATATTCAAAATTTGGTATTCAATAACTCTTTGAATCATAATTTTTTCGCCAATTGATTCTATACGTCCATGTTACAATGAGTGAGGAAGCTATACTGCCCACCCAACTTGGCAGACGTTTTTTTCTTGTACGAGTTTGTTCAATTTTCCATTTTTCAATGGCGTAAGGAAGAGCGGTCAAAATTCATAGAATCAAATCTACTTTCATTCGAAAATATAAGTTCGACGTTTCATAATTGTATTCTCTAGGTACTTTCTTATTGGTTTCTCCAAACAACTTCAAACGTCCCCTATTTTGAGCCGTAACCTCTCTTCCATTACACGTACCCCAAGGTGAATTGTTCAACAGCCCCATAACTCCGCTAGGGAGCTCTTTGCAAGGTATATGCCCCTAGGTGTTGGTTAGCTCCACAATTTATGGGATTTCCTTGATTTATTAATCCCGTTAACCTTGACCTTCCGCTTTTCGCCTGTGTTGCACTCACATCTCAAAACTGCTCTACGCAACGAGCTACGTATCATGTTAAATAATAAATTCTTCATACGTACATACCTACCTCGCGTTTCTCAAACAAGTTGTAGTTCTCCTCCACTTTAAAAAAAAGGAATAACTTGCAAAAAAAACTTCATTTTTCATGAATTTTTAATTTATTTTGGTAGATTTTGAAAAACATTGTAAACAACCACCATCATCTCTGGATATTTTTCCATTAATAAAAACCCAAATTTTATGACGGATCACTCCTGAAAACGCAGACGATAAGAAAAAGCCACATCAAGGGTGAAAATAAATCGAGAAACCCCACACAGTTGGGGAAAACTTCTTTATGGTGTATTTTATCAGGGATAATTTGCTCACCAAATAATTTCATTGGCTTTGTGAGGAAGCTGCACTGCTTGTTAGATTTGTTTAAAAATGTAAAACTTTCATCAGAAACGAGAAACATCGGTTTGTGGACAGTATTTTTGGCATTACTGTTCCCTAGGGGTTGAGAAAGGGTCGTAACTGGTAGGGGATCAGCTACATTCTCGTGACCTCAGACTTTCCTATCGGAAAACCGAATTCCCACGAGAAATTCAATCCGCCCGATTATGATACTCGAGTTTCAATTTAGCGTTTTTTTGCATCATTTCAAGGGGAATGGGATCAAATCTCGGAGATTATGAGAGCTGAGATGACGTTCCAAACGCCACACAAGTTTGGAATGAGGCAGATGCGGTAACAGATGATTTCTCGTGGAATCATACAACATTTACGAGTCTCATTCAAGGTTTTCCGAATCAAATTTAAGGTTTTTTAATCAAATTCGAGGTTTATAAAAATCAAATTCAAAGAATTCCTAATCGGATTGAAGTTTTTCCAAATCAAATTTAAAGTTTTCCGAATTCAAGGTTTTTAAAAATAGAATTTAAGGTTTTATGAATCAAATTCAAGGTTTCAAAAACAATAAAATTAAAGGTATTTCGAATCCGATTGAAGTTTTTTCAAATCAAACTTCATGTTTTCCTAATCAAATTCAAGGCTTTTATTTAAAAAATTTTAGGTTTTCCTAGACAAATTTGAGGTTTTTCTAATTAAATTCAAGGTTTTTCCAAAACGTAATCTGTTAGTGTTATTTTTATTATAGCATGAAATAGTGCATACGAACAAATACAAGACTCTGAGGTTTTTTGCTTCCGTGTCTACCAAGGTAGCGGAAGCTTTGTTTTCTCTTTTCAAGGTTGAAAAGAAAAAGGTCTCCAAAATCGAAAATTCCACTCGCGTTTTACGTTTCAGACCTTTCTAAACAATTTTGGTTCCGTATCTGTCTGTGTGTCTGTCATGAAGTCCTTCTAACCGGCATAACTATAGGAAGTTATTGTCCGACTTCGATGGCATTTTCAGGGATTGTGCGGGTTGGTGTCTAGACGGTCTCCTATGAAAATCATCACCCCCGGACTGATAGTAGCCATACTATCGCAAACGCAAACTTGAATTCCTTGTAACAGCCGTAAGTTCCACATTTTCTATTCGACTTCGATGAAATTTTCAGGAATTATGCGCATTAGGTTGTAGATGGTCCCCTATGAGGGTAGTGGAAGGTACATAGAGATTGATGTTTTGATATTAACTACTATGCATCGGACCTTCTATACAATCGGGTTATGGATACGAGGAAGCTATGTGCCACACCCACTTGGCAGACTTTTTTTATTTTTCTATTATTTATATTTATTTTACTCGAATTTACTTTTTTTATTGGGTCGGAAATACCCATCAGCTAACTATTGATTGACCCGTGAACCCTCGGCAAGTCTGTTCAACGATAATCCGGTAATTTTTCATCCTTAATTACTCCTAGCTCGACCTCATTATGGCTGACTGCCAGCTAGGAGAGGTTCCCTTGATTCATAGTTAGGGCTAGTTTGGAATCGGCAGTAATGGAGACACCACTAACCCCGGATTAGGTTCCAATGTCGACTTGCATACCTTCGAAAAGGAGGAAAAATGTTTACCGTAACAAACCTTTTGAGGTTTATTTACTCTTCTGACTCCGTTTAAAAGCGATTTTTTAGTAGTGTTTTGCATCCAAAAAGATTCGATGGTTCGATTCATTAAGGTAAAATCCATTTATGTATCTTGATTGTGCTGGAAATCCGTCTTCTCAAACAATAATGGGGAGTCAGTTTAATTCTCCTTCTTCAGACTTCCGAAAACAATGTCTTTAACCTCCCATGTTTACTAATACATTTAAATCAACTTTAAAAATTCGCAAAACCCTCCAACCGAGAGGTTTTGCAACCCAAAAGGAAAGAGATTCGACTGAGATATACAAGTTTGCATATCATTTCGTGAACCAAAATGGACCTTGGTGGGAAACTTTATAAGAATCTGTATTAAGAATTCGTTGCATACAACGTCAATCAATATTGCTTCGAAAGAAGAAGAATAAGTATCGAATATAACGGCGAAGGAGGGCTGGAAGAAATAAGGGCTGATCGAAGGGGTCAGATCCGCAATAACCTTAAGGCTCATCGCATAAAAACTGAATATAATGTTTAGAAAAAGGAACCCTGCTGATCGTAAACTGGATAAACCTGCCGACAAGAATAGAATTTTCCGAGGAAGAGAAGGGTAGAGGGTAAGCTGGTCATATTGGAGAGCACAGCTGCCGCGTTACCATCGACGATAGCTAATGTCATTCTCCCGAATTTCGTATAATTTTTCGTGTTATTAATTTCATTTTTTTTTTTTTTTTTTTGTATTATATTTTATGTTCTAATTTGATCCGAGCTCCCTTTCTACAACAAAATAGTCGACAAGCCAATATTGACGACTAGGTTGAACACTTGTGAATAAATTCTATAATTATCGTACCTACAAAGATGTAACTTTTACAGTTGGCATAACTGGCGTTGTCTCTTTGTTATAGGCTTTGACTGTCATTAAATTAATATTCTATGAACGCGGTGCAATTGTGCAATGTGCAATTCCACTGAACAGCCCCAAATTATAGTTTTATTGCGTTAAAATCCAAGTTCCGTTGAATAGATATCCGCTTAGGGAATTTTTTCCGTATTTCAACCAATATTTTCGACAGATTTTTTGGCATTTTTTGGAGAGAGAAAAATTATCTCGCCCTGCTTCTTTATAAACCTTCAGGTGACAATTCAACCTAAAATGCGATGTCGATGAAAATTTCGAAAACGGCTCTTCAGCTCATTCGCCCCTTTGAAATCAATGGCCTAAAGACTCACCCTTGCACGTATCTATGACGTGCTCATAGATGAAATAATGAGTTTATAGTATGCAAAGGTGTCTCAACCTCTCCATTACCTCTACAGTCCATATGAAAAACCGGACCAAACCTAGATTTCATTTTTGCATAGATTCTGGCGCTCAATTCGCAGAAAGTTTGTTTTGTTTAGATCCCCCCACAACTGTTTTTATTAGAAATTCTGATTCTACGTGATATTAGCGAGTTTTCAAGGTAATTAACCCATTCGAACTCATTCCGTAGATCGATTTTCTTGTCATAACATTCATCAGAAGCTGCAAATTATCTACCAATTTACGAAAATGTCAAAAAGTTACCGTATTCATAGGTACTTATTAATTAATAATTTCCAATATTTTGTTATTTTTCATCCAATGTTGTTTCTACATGATTATTGATATTTATTCGGTCAAGTACTCAAGTTTACAGTCTTATATCATGTTGAGCTTTTGGTTTAATCCACAAAACGGATGGCCAGGTTATGGCAAGGCTAGGGACATAATGAAGATTGCAGGTAACTCCCCTTAGTTTTCAGGGTTTAATTATACCCACTCCGAGCGGGCACTAATTGTGGTAAACAGAGCTCTGCTACTGACGAGAACCTCGCGGGGTGGAAATGAAATTCTAGAGAGCTCTTTTCAGTTAAGTGAAATACACGAGCCGCGAGATAGAAAGGCAAAAATTATTAGCGGTTCTTTTATTACGGCTCGTGTCGTGACGAGAGTTCAAATAAACCATCAGGGGGTTTGAGAGGTTTCCTTCCCCAAGTTCTGCAGCTTTGAGAGGAATGCCAAGGTCGGTCATTGGTCTGAGTAAGTGAATCAATTGTTGTTGTGTGATTGTTTTTAATAATTCACGAAGGATGGTCCAAGTTCGATCAACGGCAGCGTTCCTTTTGATTATTGGGACATCTTATTATTTAACCGTATAGGTACTCAAAGAAAACATCATTTTGACAAGGATATGTCTTAGTTCTGGGGGTCATTCCAAAATTTTCGACACACAACAATGCAACGTTTTTTTGACATTTTATGTCTTT
Organism: Apolygus lucorum; assembly: GCA_009739505.2. NCBI lineage: Eukaryota > Metazoa > Arthropoda > Insecta > Hemiptera > Miridae > Apolygus > Apolygus lucorum. The sequence continues at coordinate 18,494,764 of CM019169.2, read as the reverse complement.
ACTATGGCACATAAATGACAAATCGTCACGCGGGGATCGTTACGCGGGGAGCGTTACGCGGAAATTTCTGATGATTTTCACGTACAACCAATCTTTCCTAGGGAAAACTAACTTCCTCATTTTCCACCCCACAAAAATCGTTCACCACTCATTGGAAAGCTCTCAATTTATTAAACATAAGACATAAAATGTCTCTCGTGGTTGCGTACTTGTACGAAAGCTGTATCCACCGTTTGTGTTTTAAAAGTTGTTTTCTCTCAAAGGCATACTGAAGCTTCTATGTTGCCTGTGCAAGCATATCTGTCAAAACTAACTACCACGAAAACTTAGGAGAATAGCTGGGAGGAAATCGCTGAATCTTGAAAGAGGTGGTTGTGTTTTTGCAATAGCTACCGCATTTTCTGCTTCGCCATTTATTTTCAATAATGAACCTCTGGAATCGACCAAAAAGAAAAATTGTCTAACCCCCCTTCAAAATTTAATGTTTTACGTTTCAAGGTACGTAGAATCCGAAAAACGAATAAAAAAAATTTCCGTCCGTCCGCCGTACGCGGCCCTTTCTTTAGTTACCATGGACCGACTTTGATGAAATTTGGTATGTAGGCTTCATTTGGGGTCTAGTTGTTCCCGAAGCTTATTTCTGATGCTGTTGAACGCAGGAAGCTGAAATTTGAGAGGCAGGGTCAATAAATACATACTTCTATACATCATCAAAGTTGATGATCACTGATCAGCTGAGTGAGCTCCAAGGCCATTTCCTCTCCTGCTGAACGCAGGAACCTGAAATTTGAGAGGGCGGGTCAATGGAGAAAGCTGAAGGCGCCTGAGTGGTCATTGATCAGCTGAGTGAGCTCATCATTTAAATTGCCATCATAAGACATATCCATGTACAGATGTATCTGCATGCAGTGTAGATGCAGTTTTAAATCATCTTGGTTTGTTATTTTCTATAAATATTTTAGAATTGACCAAGAGACCCTCGAAATTTGTTGGGTTACGTTTCAAGGTACGTAGAATCCGAAAATCGGCCGGATTTCGCAAAAACATTAGTACGAAACCTTGAATAGGGCAGTAAAATAATTTTATGGACCGATCATTCAATTATTGTTGCTCTCACGGAGGGCCCAGCTGCGGAGGTTTCCATATTATTAGAAACAAACAATTGAACACGATATAAGTTTGCAACATTCTACTACCTGCCTGGGCTCTGATCCCTCAAAAAAAGGGTTTTGACTAAATCCTATCATTCTCGGAAAATCCAAAATGGCCGAACTGAATTCTCAGAAAAACGTCCGGAGGGCGGCACGTGCGTACCTGGGAGAGTCCGATTTCTGGAAAAAAAACTGTCAACGGGGGTCTCCTGAAAACAATATTTTCTTAGAAAGGTTTAATCCACCTTCCAAAGCTCATTGTACCTTCACACACTCAGTACCACTGAAACCTTTCAACATCTTTCTAGTTTAAAATCACGAAATTGTTACCCGATTTTTATTCGAGAATATAATATCTATACTTATATGAAGAAAAATTTAGACAAATAATGTGTGAGTTGCCGAGCTTGAATTTCATCCTCCCCCCCCCCCCCCCCTTCATTCGCACTAACCAACGTCGAATTTATGGTCTCTGAGTGGGTCATTAATAGGTTTACTTCGTCAAAATGGAATGATTTATACTGATAATTTGCCCACTTTCTGACTCTCAATGCACGTTACGCCCGAGAGGCGTAACACCAGCAATGACCATTATAGAAATTCACACCAGCAAATAAGGGTTAATATAACTGCTGTTATAACTTTTCATTATTAATAATAATTTATTATCATCATCACCATTCAATTTAGCGTACAAAAATGCATTCCAATGTGTCCCCCCTCCCTGTCATAGAAAAGACATTGTTCAGTCTCGATTTTCTCTTTTGTCCGCGTTAATCACAAATTTCTCCCTTAATTTACTTAGTGAATTTAAATTTAATTACACTTTTGGAAAGCTGAGTGTGTGAGGATGTTTTTCCTGAAAACCGCATTGATTTTCCTCCACAGGAAATGGGCAGAAAAATCTCTTGAGAATTTCGTCAAAAAACTCGAAAATTACAAAGTTTGAAGTTCGGACTAAAAAAAAAACTCTAACTAGACTCTAACTAGGTGTTGTAGCCTATCTGATGGCAAATTTAATGCTCTTTTTAACGGTGTAATCAGATTTTAATATGCATGAAAAATAAGGGAGCTATAGTCATTTTAGTGAATGAGAGGTCACTTTTTGTTGCAGATCAGTTGTAGAATTTACCTCTGAAGTTTGGCCGTATCTCTCCGGACACTGTAGAACGAAACTGAACTTTTATTGGGGTCATTATATGAATCGATGAGAATAAAAACAGTACAAGTCCATTTTTGACGATTGTTGAAAAATGGCTTTTTGTAGGTTGTAACCAGTAGAACTACGCATTGAGCACAAGAGCAGTATGCTAACCACACTCGGTAAGCTTGAACAGAGCCTAAATGAAAATGATTGAGGGAAAAAACAGTAGGAGTCCATGGACTTATACCACCTGACACCTGATATCTCGATAAGCTGATTGAGGACATGTACTGTTGTCATTCTCACTGATTCATATACTCCTGCTCAAAATTAGAGCGCCACCATTTATTTCTTCGTTTGCCCTCTTCTTTTTTCTCTTATCAAGTTTTTATCCATTTCCACACATTGTTTGCAATCAGAGAAGGAAAAAGATAACCAAAAAAGGCACAAATTCGAGAAAAAAAAGATATTTTTAATAAATTAAAGATAGATGAACTTCTTGTGGTAAAATGATACAAATTGAAAAAGTGAAAAGAAGGTTTGAGTTGGGCCAGTTTAGCTTTCAAATACTTGGTATTACCTCCTCTAGCTCGGATGAGGGCTTGGACCCTTCGACACATGCCTCTAATCAAGTTTTGGATATCCTCCTGAGGATATTGTCCCACTCCTCTTTCGCTGCTTTTTACAGCTGCTGAAGATTGTCTGGTGGTGGATCTTTAGCTCGAATCCTTCTTTTCAGTAAGTCCCAAACATGCTCTATCGGATTCATGTCTGGGCTCCCTGGTGGCCAGTACAGGATTCAAAATTTATAAGGGAAGAAGGAAAAAGACATACGAAAAAAATGGATGGTGGTGCTCTAATTTTGAGCAGGAGTGTACAAAGATTTACCTAGATTCCTAGAGTCGTCCAGGTGGAAATAGCTTCGTAACTTAACACAACTCCCTTTCTTTTGTACAGATAGTACCTAGAAAGCTCAGTTCATAATACATAGAAACAATGAAGCATAATGAGAAGTTTCGACGATGCTAAGTGGGGGAGAAGCTTCGGCTGCAGAGCGGCACTACAAGGATGCGTGAACGTCTAAGAAGGAAATGTGTTGTTAAGACATTATCATAACTGTAGGCATCAGGCCGAAGGCGTCTATTCAAAAAGGCTCGCAAGAGGCTAAATATATAACAGCATTCACAAAGGAGGGATATCCGTCGTAGAAAAGAGATAAGAAAGAAGGGATATTAAGAAATCGGGAGAAAGGTCATAACCACCGACCATCCCCGTTCTGAGTCATTCCCACTAATAATCTCTCAACCAATGGCCATTTTTGGTGGATTGATTCCCAATCAGAATGTGATTAGAGAAAAATCTTGATAATTTAGCGAGCGAAACGACGATTGTAAACTAAGAGCTCTTGAGTTTCTCTTTTACCACTTCTCATTCCTCCGTAGCAGCGCCTAGTTTTATGTTTACTTGTATTGGGGAGAGAAATTCTTATCCATCCATCCGTCTGTGTTCGCAAATACTTGTCGAACAATTTTTTTTTAAATGTTCACTTACTTGAATTTGTTGAAGAATTCCATACTTATTAAAAAACAAATGTTTTGACGTATTTTAATAATTTTTGGGTTGGATATACCTTTCAAACTTGTCAGATCGGAGCGGAAAACCTCACTAATCGATTGCCCCAGATTCCGGAGTTGAAGGCGCGAATTGATTTCCTTCAAGAAATACCGTGACGGAAACATTGAGCAACCCGTGCTGTGTCTTATACCGAATGCTCGCCATAATCACTACAGCCAACGCACTGAGAGTTGTTAGAAGCAGATTCAATGTCCGCTCGTTTGAACTTGGTTTGATGTTACATTTGACTGGAAGTTTCCTGTTTGTCTATTCCCCAACTGAAGTTTCGCCCAATTATGAAGGGAATCTACCTTCTAATGGTTGATTCAGTTTGAAATTTCTGATTTCCCAAATTTCAGGAAGGAATAACTCGAGAAGAAGAAAGGCTGTAGTATTTTGACAATTTTTTTCCAGCGTTCAGCGTTAATTTTATTGAGAAGCTCCTCAACATAACAAAATTCATCAATTGAACGTTTATATGACCCAAATCATAATTTTCAACTGTCCCTAAAATTGACGTTTTATCATGCCATAACTTTTTCCCTTGAAAGTTGAAATAGACGTTTTAAAACGATCAAATTCGTCAATTGAACGTTTTATTTAACCAAACTTGTTAATAATAAAAATTGTTGTCTTTTTTTAAAATTTCCGAGTCTATTGAGGTAGCGGAAGCATTGTTTTCACTTATCAAGATAGAAAACAAATTTCTCTATATTCCGCTTACTTTTCCCTGTCTGTCATGAAACCATTGTAACTGGTAAACTATCGGAAGTTATTGTCCGATTTCGATGAAATATTCAGGGATTGTGCGGGTTAGTGAGTCCCCTATGAGGTAGTCTAAAGTACTTAAAGATTAGTGTTCTGAGATTATCTACTATAAATCGCATTCTCTTTAAAATCGGGTTATGGATTCGAGGAATCTGTCCCACACCCACTTGACAGACTTTTTTTCTTAATTTGATTTAAATCGAAAATTGTCCCTGAAATTTACATTTTATCATCGAAAATAGTCGATTTCGCATTTAGTTTATGAATAATTTTGCTCTAACAATTGAGGATAATTTGTCCTAAATGATGCGACACATAATGTATTACACGTAACTAACTACTTCTATCTGATACATGAATAAATATCGTATCGCTTCATGAAAGGGTTCCCAAAATGGTGTTTCATGCCGTTTGCAAGTAAAGAAGTATTCCAGTTAGGTTTCATCAAAGATCACACTTGAATGAAAATGTCTTCAGTTCGACCTCATTACAGATGAACTACATCGATCAAGAAATGACAATCCTCAGAAGTAACTTCCCAATGATTTCGGGTGTGTAGCACGCTACGTCGGAAACTTCTATTGTCCGAAAGGGGGGTTGAACGAACTCCAAGGTCTTTCGTGTAATTCGCTGAAGACGGTTCTCATCGATTGAGGAGTATTCCTCGCCCCAAGGGCGTAACATTGAGTAACGACGGTTGACTTGAACCCCACGGTGAGCTGCCAATGTAAACATTTCACGAGGGTTCAAGTGTTGGATACGAAACACCCGATTACCTATAAATGTCATTGCATTCGAACTAGTAGTAGGCAGCCCTGGCCGCTGTATGGCAAAACTAAGAGAAATAATGGTCTGATTCTTATGAAACTTTCTGGTTTACCAGGATTGCCCCTCATAAATAATGTCGCTTCTGAACAATAGTCATTTTAAGTACCTACTAAAATATCGATTTCCAACGATGTGTAAACGCGTTCCAGTCGAGCGCACGAATAGCCGCTGTAGCTGTTATAGAAAAATTCTTCAGTTTATGTACAATTTTAGAGTGATGAGTATGTGGGGTTGTTGAGGTTCGTTCAATGAAATCATGCGTTTTTTCCCAACGTTTCGGCTCTTTATTTAGCCATTCTCAAGGGCTACAACAGAGAAAGCATATGACATTGTGAACATTATTTGTTGATCTATAGTTTATCTTAAGTTTTCTTCTAGGTGGTACTATTATCTAATCTAGGTGGTACTTATTAAGCTAATGATTGGCACTTACAGAGTGCACGTTTCCTCCAAGGGCGAAATGTACCAATTTAACACTTACTCTTCTAACAGAAAAACACTTGTTAAACGGTTCTAGCACTTGCGGCTTTGGATTCTACATTGCAACTGAAGTCTATTTGTTCAGATATGCCAGAGGAGAAGGGCATAGGTACATTCAAATTTGAAGAAACAAAAATACTTGGGTATGAGAAAAACGAATTCAACATTCTTCAATTCTTGCCAAAAATTTAACATTTTTGCGAAATATACCTTCATATCTATGGTTTTTGGCAAAATGTCTGGAATATACATACATATGATTTTTGGTAAAATTTCTGGAATCGTTTTAGTATGTTCCAAAACGGATTTCAGTGAAGAGAAAAAGAAGAAAAATCCATGTTACATTTTTTTAGTATAAGTATTGCGATACTTTCAATTTTTTTTTTTTTTTGAAAATTTACTGAAATTAATTTCTTGCTTTGCTATGTTCACACGCTAATGCTAATACGTTCACACGCGTTAGAGCCCACAAATTGTTTACAGCAACACAATTCACACCAATTTTAGGAAAAACCCAGGGAGAACTGACACCCCTTTATCTCTTTGAAACCGCCGATTCACACCTTAATACCTGCTACCCTTTCATCAACCCCCGCCAGTTTCACATACCTATACCGTTAACCCAAATATCTGAACAAATAGACTTCAGTTGCAATGTATAATTCAAAGCCGCAAGTGCTAGAACCGTTTAACAATTGTTTTTCTGTTAGAAGAGTAAGTGTTAAATTGGTACATTTCGCCCTTGGAGGAAACGTGCACTCTGTAAGTACCAATCATTAGCTTAATAAGTACCACCTAGATTAGATAATAGTACCACCTAGAAGAAAACTTAAGATAAACTATAGATCAACAAATAATGGTCACAATGTCATATGCTTTCTCTGTTGTAGCCCTTGAGAATGGCTAAATAAAGAGCCGAAACGTTGGGAAAAAAACGCATGATTTCATTGACCGAACCTCAACAACCCCACATACTCATCACTCTATATAAGGAATACGGTCGATAATCCCTCATACTTATTGTAAAATTTTATGTACAATGGCTTATGAGTCTCCCATAGCCAAAAATCGAAGGGTTACCGCCTATCGGACTGTAGCGGGAACGCACTCGTGGTGGTTGGTATCATCTGTTGACACTTTTTCTTCAATTTTTTTTCAGTAAAAATCAAAGTCCGATGGTGAAATTTTTGAACAGTCCTGATTCATCCTTTCGCAAGTCAGCCAAAAGTTTCGAGTAATTTCTGCCTTTCAAAAATGAAGTCTCCCAAATTGTGCGGCGTTTCCTCCTCCTGCGGCTTTTCTCAATTTCAGGAAGTAAAACTATGGATGCAGCACATATGGAAACTTCCGATAACGTTGAAATTTCGTGGGAACACGGTCGAATGCTCGAGAACAACTGTTCGTTCGAGCGAGCTCCGGCCGTGTAAACAGGAGCTTATGCTCGAGCCAACATTCGCGCGAATGTTGTTTGCAAACGTTTGCGCACGTTCGTGTTCGTTGCGCGTTTGGTGTAAATGGGCCTTTATGTACTCGCGTCGGGTTTATTGGGCCCGAGCGACTTCTTCTTCTTCTTCTTCCATGGCTCAACAACCCGCGAGGGGTCAAGGCCGCCCAAGTAAAGTCCGCCAGTCATCTCGGCGTTGTGCAGCTGCTCTCCAATCGCGAACTCCCAGCAAAGTACGCGCATCTGTCCGGACACCATCCACCCAGCGCAGTCTAGGGCGTCCCTTTCTTCGGGTGGAATGTATTTCCTCCTCCAGAAGTCTCCTGGGCACCGAATCGGGGCTCATTCTGGCAAGGTGACCCGCCCATCGAAGCCGGCCAATCTTAATATGATGGACCACGTCCCTGTCGTCATACATTTCCTTTATCTCTGCATTTGTTCTGATACGCCAGGCCAGCTCATCCGGATCAAAGATCGCTCCAAAAATTCTTCTCAAGATTTTCCTTTCGAATCGGAGCAGTTGGTTTTCCTGAGTTTTGGAGAGTGTCCAAGTCTCAGAACCAAAAGTGAGCACTGGCCTGATAAGCGTCTTATACAAACGGAGTTTCGTTGCTCGTGACAGAGTGGTACTCTTCATATGCCGAACCAGCCCAAAGTAGCTTTTGTTGGCTGCTACAATCCTCTTTTGGATTTCGGTGTCCATGTCGTTGTCTTGTGTAACCAAGGATCCAAGATAAACGAATTCCTCGACTCTTTCAAAGGAGCACCCATCCACTTGTATTTGGTCTGGAGGTTTTCCACGAGGGTTGGTCACCATATATTTTGTCTTGGACTGGTTCACTATTAGTCCCATCCTCGCCGCACTTGCTCTGAGTTGGGAAAATGCTGAGCTCATTGCGTTGAAATTTCTTCCAACGACATCAATGTCGTCCGCGTATCCCAAAATTTGTGAGGAGCGATTGAAGATAGTCCAGCCCACCTGGATGCCCGATTCCCTCACTGCACACTCCAGTGCAAAATTGAAAAGTAGGCATGCCAGGCTATCTCCCTGACGCAGTCCCTGGTGAGTTTGAAATTCGTCCGAAAGCTCACCATCAACTCGGACTGAGCATTGCACTGACTTCATAGTCAGTTGGACAAGCTTAACGAGCTTCGAGGGTACCCCCATGTTCAGCATGGCTACATAAAGCTCCTGTCTTTTCACACTGTCGTATGCTGCCCGGAAGTCGACGAACAGGTGGTGGGTTTGGATGCTGTATTCTCGGGCTCTTTCCAACATCACCCTCAAGGAGAAGATCTGGTCTGTGGTACTTTTTCCCCTCATGAAGCCAGCCTGGTATTTTCCGATCTCACGCTCTGCGTACGGGAGAAGCCTTTGGGCCCGAGCGACTTGGAATTCAATTTCAGGGGTAAACAGTGTTTAGTTATGCATGCATTCCAGGGGCGTCCCATTTAACCCATTTCCGGCCACTGATGCGTTTTCGCATCGTCATATTTATGATTTTTTTTAAATATTGAAAATAGTGGTAAATCTTTGCAGGAGAATTTTTTCTCGTTCATGCTGTTCCTAAACTTTCCAGAAAAAGTTTCTTTGATGTTCGGGAGCTCAATGCAATTTTGGAAATTTTTTGAAACAGAGGCCTCTTGGCCGAAGGCCAAGGCCAGTATGGCCATGTTGAGTATGGTGGCTCAAATTCGATTCTGGACGAGTGAGCTTTTTGGGCCATGAGTTGCAACAGATTCCGCTCCATAAACAGACTTTTACATCCTACCAAAACAAAGAACTGGATAAATCATATCGATTTAGAAAACTGAGGCCTCTCAAATCTCATTAAAAGGTAAATTTCATAAAATATCGAGTATTTTTTTTTGCTCTCGATTGGGGAGCAAATGATGCTTTATTTCGGTTGCCATTCAGTAAAACAGTCTATCCTCGTCTCCTCATTATTCAGTTATTTCTTCCCTTGGCTTGAAATGGGTTAACAAGCATTAGATCAATTTAAACCAGTTGGTAAGCTGTAAATCACGCATTATTATTTACCTCCCTCCTCCATCAGACTTTCACTCAATGTGCCATAACATTTATAGCGGCATGTGAGCCTCGAATTTGTACACCATTTTAAATTCCATGATTTACGATACTCAACATGCGAATTCGTGCCCATCCCCCGCACCAAAGGTACCAAGCGAAGGTACCAAAGGTCTGGCACCAAAGCGAGGTAATACGTCGTAACGTTGAACTTTCATCAGCTGCTAGTTTTGGTAGGCAGTGAGTTGAAGTTCCATAATTAAAGGTAAAGAAAACAAAAGTCCACGGAATAAAATTCCGCATATTATGCGAATGGTTTCGCATATTATGCGATTTATGGTGTCCTGCTGGCACCATGGTGGCACCACTGATTAGTTCCATGGTGGTACAAAGAATAATTCAACAAAATCCAAAGGTTTATTGAGAATTTTTCCCAATTTCAAAGCTTGTGTACGATTAGTAAGCTATGAAGGAACCGAAATATTGAAATATCGGAAATTTTGTGAATATTATCCCCCTACTCGCCCCTTCCCACTGCTAATTTTGATAATCTGGTGAAATAGTGCACAACTAGATGGATTTCCGCTTCGAACCAAAAACTAAGGCCTGGGCAGAGTACACCAGATTTTGTCACACACACACACACACATTCACCTATGGTTTTTTTTTTTTTTTTTTGTCGAGGATTTGGATTCAGAAGGGTCTAAAACGGATTAGTGTGTGGTTGCTTTTTTTTCTATTGAGTGTTGTCCAACCCCAGATTGATCGCATAAAGCCCACGTCTTAACTTGGGACGTCCCAAAAAAAGATCAAAAATCAGAAAATGTTTGCATATTTAGAAGAAAGAATCAATGCTTCATTGTGAAACCAACATATCCTCATAACCCATTTCCGGCCAAGGGTAGAAATGAATTTAAAAGTTGAAATTTTTATGTAAAAACATTATATTTAAGAATGTATGAACATGAAATGAAGCTCAAAAATTTTCAATAAATTTCAAAACAAAAGTGCTTTCGGCCAAAGGTGCGTTTTCGCATTCGTCGATTTTCGTCGTTGTACAACCAATACCATTATTTATTTATTTTTTGTTTTGAATGTATTTGGCTTCTACACCATTCCAAGCATTCAGGATCAAGAGAGGAGAAGTATTGTTCCTTCTCCAAAGTAACGAAAAATTCCACATGGTCAAAACTCCTCCAGACCATAAAAAATGCCTATTTTTCAAAAAATTCTCCAAATTCGCAATGAGTTCCTGAACGTTGAAGCAAAATTTTTTTTGAGCAGTTTAGGAACAGTATAAACGAGAAAAAATAATCTACAACGATTTTCCAATATTTTCAATTCCTAAAAAATTCATAAATATGACGATGCGAAAACGCATCATTGGCCGGCAATGGGATAAGGACACAAATACTGTGAATTGCGATTGTAACTGCCACAACCTATAATCTTGCTCCAAACGCTAGTTTGAGCGTATTTTACGGAAATTTCTTGTTATTTTCGGAAAATGTTTAAATTTTTATTATTAATACAGATGTTGAAAAGTTTACTCTTGAAGCAAAAGGCCCAAGTAAGGATTGCACGATATTGTTTCGAATAACGTAGGTTCTGAGAGCGTTTGTCAGAGTGAATGATTGGTGTTGTTGTAAACTTTGTCTTCAATACATAATCAAATTGAATGTTGGTAGCAATTGAGATAGTGTCGAAATTTTCCTTTGCTTTCATCAATATAGGTATGTAATACTAGGTCACTTGGGTCCAAGAGAAAGTTACAAGTTCACTTGCGTCGGATCAAATCACCTCGTTTTCCTGCTAAACGTTACTATTTAGAGCCCTGAGTTACACTCAGGCAAGTTACTTTTTGCAAACCTGGAAGATCAGCTAGTGGTGGTTTGGATGGGGTTGGTCGCAGAGTTGCCTCACCAGGAATATTAAAGCTCAGTCACCTTGACACTTTGAGATTTAATAGTGTTAATGTCGTTTATTGAGCTTGCCACTTTGGCAAGCAAATTTTGTATGTTTTTTCGCACGTAGCATGTATTTTGAGAACTCTTCAACTCATGTTCGTCTCTAGTATGTAGGTTCATTACTCAATCGTTCGCTCTCCGAGCAGAATCCTTCAGAGTTCAAACGGGATGGTTTTTATCGATAAATTCACAACGCAACCTGCTTCTTCCCGTGTTGGCCAAGCAATCCTTCCTCGTTTTTTTCGATGCCGATGTCTATCTTAACAGCCGTCTCACTCCAGTCGAGTGTTGGTGGGGAAAAAATATAATTTCCGTCACGGCCGGTTTTTTCCTCCCTCTGGCAAGGCCGAGCACTTGAGAGCCGCTTACTTAGAGAACGGGTGTTTCGGAATGTTTAAATTATTACACACTACAATACGTGGGTACGTCAGTACCAGTAGTTTTCTTCTCAAATTGTATGCATTTGCGGAGTTTTGAAGGAATTGTCGTAACGACTTGTCAAAACTACAAATTGTGGGCTCCAAAAAGCAACTTCTTTTCAAGAAATAGGTATTAGTTATTTTAGAGAAATATGTGAGTATGTCACATATGAGTGGAACATGAGTGAATCATTCATAATAATAAACCAATTTAAAAAAATCGATGAGTCACAAAACCGACAACTCATCTTTCTTGTTTTTGAGTGTTTTGAAGTTATTAAAATTTCAATTCCTTAACCCTAGAAAGGTAGAGAGAGTAAAATTTACTCTACCACCTTAATCATTTGTTGATTGTGCCTAACCGGATCATGTGATCAGGTCCCACCACCCATCTATTCTTCCCTCAGGTTTTTGTGAAGTTGATGTAAGAGTGAGGGCATCTTCACACTATGTTGTAAGTAAGTACCAAAATCAAATGAGTAAAGTTTACTCAACGCTACCTTTCCCTGTAAAAATTAAGAGTGATTTTCGCTCGATGATTGACTTCAAATTAAGGCCAGAATCACCTATTGGCTGTGCGAGAATCGTACAAGAACCAGAAGCTCGAAAATAATGTTCAAGGTGCCTATCTCAAAAACAAAACTTACATCACTACACATTGTGAGAAGTTCGCAGACCTGTTTTAGTTGTTGTAATGCGCTGGCATTGTTTAGTTGTTCTTCAATTTCTTAGAAGTTTCTCATTTTTCCATTTTGAATTTGATTTTAGGTACCTTTTTTGGTTTTTTCCAGTCCCCATGTTTACATGAATTTTATTTAATTCCTAAGCGTTCTCTTTTCAAGTATTTTTCTTTTCGAATAGTACTTCCTTTCTTTGAGTGATAATTATACCTATGTGATGTAGTAAAACATACAAACGGTGGGGTCAAACCGGTTTTGTAATTGATATTTTTTTACCAATCAGTTTGCATACCTTATTAGTAATATGCGCTTTGATATTTTTACTAAAGCGATAGCAATTTAGGACTCTATTTTAAATAGTTTTTTTCTAAAATAAAATGAGGATTTCAATCGAAATAGGGCATTTTGTGTGAGTATTAACCTTTATTATTCTAAAATTAGCTCTATTTACCATTTTAGAGCCTACTGCGTTGACAAATTGATGATTTTTGGTAATGAGTAAAATTTATTACACGCTACCTTTAAAGGCCTGTGGATTAGCGCTACCTTTCTAGGGTTAATGGGGTATTTCGGTGGGTCGGAAATTCAGGTTTTTGACCTCAAATTTGGATTCAGCACCCTTGAAAACCTTTATACTCCAACTTTAAGCCCAATGATACTATAACATGTGGTAGAAAAATTAATTAAAGAGATCACACGTTTGAAAAAGGCGGGCCGCTATAAATGCACACACACTAGGCAAGGACTACGCCGCGGACTATGCCGGCGCGCGTGTGTGAGTAATATTTTGTAGTATCCAAGAGGTCCTCCAAGGGTTTCTCTGCATGGATACATTTTTCAAAGACAGTTGGCTAGCTACGTCACGATTGGCTAGCTACGTCACACCATTCAAATCTTCAACTTTCCTTAGCTTCTCTGATTTTTTAAAAACATTTTCTCGACGAACAGACCCGATTACCGTTATTCCTAAGCCTTACTCTTTTGAAAAAAAAAAAATTGACTGAAATACCCCATTGGCGAACACGGGGAAAAACTTCGTCTCATCGTTGAGAGTTCAAAAATGTTGAATGAATGTCACAACAAAACTTGTGATCCATTTCCTAATCACGCAATTCAGGAATCGCTAGATTTTTCAATTTATCCGTATAAGAAGGGGAGGAACATCTCTGTTTTAATTTGAATTATCATTTATTTTTACGAATTTTCATGTTGAGAGAAGCAAAGATGATGTACGTGAGAGTTTCTCCATTGTATCTTGAGTTCTCACGTGCCAACTATCGTGAATACATTTTTGATTCACCAGTACCAACAAATTGGCCCGAAAAACAAGGTTCAATTGTTTTGGAAGTGAAAAAAGTTTCTTTCTTATCTTTAGACTCGCATTTCTCGTTTCAGACCTTACCGACCGTTGACCGACTTCTTAATACCCAAAAACCACAAGGTGAAGGTTTGTCAAATTCTTTCCAAATGTGTCGAGGTTGTAATAATTCTGTTCTTAATGTGCCTACAGAATTTTGGTGGATTGTGCGGTCCTCGATGGATTTCACCGCTCCCGGTTGAGTGGTAGGATTTTACATTCTTGATTTGACTTTGATATTTGATTCGATCAAACTTGGAGTGTAATTAGAAGCTACAATGTTCACCTCTCCCTATGAATACCACTGTTGACTCTGCTAACATGAACAATTATAATTTTATCCGATTCAGAAGAACTATTTAGAGATTGTGCGAGTAAATCGCCGTCCTTATAAACTATTCAATTTAATAAAATGCAATTGAAGTTGGATTTACAGTGATCAGATATTCTAATCTTACTAGCATGCTATTGGTACGAGGAAGTTTTTCCACTCCTACCTGATATATACATTAGTGTAGGTATCCAATTTGAAAAAGAGCAATAATATAACGATCAAGAGTAACCCTTTCAAAAGTTTTAAGTGATGTCAGCAATACAAGGTTAAATAAGACAGTTTTTTTGAAAAAATATTACAACCTCTAACCTCCATCCCTGTTCTTCTCCTTCTACGAAAAGTGTCGGGTTGTTCTTTAAATTGGTGTCAGACTTAGAGCTCAAGTGCTCTCCTCTGCCCTAATTACCTCCTTCACAGAAAGGTAAAGAACGCTTCGGGAAATTAAACAACGAAAAAGAGAGGGGTCGGAAATCAGGATAAAATGCTAATTGAGAATGAAAACTCATACCTTCCACTCGAAAAACTAACTTCAGAGGATTAAATTAGGTCAGTAGGTTCTTTCTTTCCAGTGTTTCTCGGTGGAAAATGCGAATCCGCCCTCTTCTATCTACGACTCAACTTGATATATCCGTCTCCTTGGATTATGTATGTAGGTCATAAGTGGAAAAACTATGTGACATTATGTCCTGTTGTCACATTATGACAAGACAACTTTACTAGAGAGACATTTCTCATATCTGAGAGACAGCAGGAAAAGAATCATTTGTATAGTAAACATAGCAGGCACGTCCATAGCATACCTCTCTTTTGGTTTATTATTTTCAATAATGAACCTTTGGAACCGAGTAAGAATAAAAATTTCTAAACCCCCTTTAAAATTTGATGGTTTACGTTTCCAAGTACGTAGAATCCGAAAAACGAATAAGTACAATTAGGTACTTACGAATTGGTACAATTTTTGTAGTTTTCGAAACGCCCTAGCTCAAACACTCATAGTATGAATGTATTGTTTTGAAGTGGAATTCAGTTATTTTAAATCGATTGAGACCACTCAGAGCACTGTAGGATCAACCGTTCGCTCTTTGTGAAGACTTGAAGTTTCAACGCACAATAAGTCAAAAACACGAGAGTGAATCTCTAAACACTGTTCACTGACAGAAATAGGCCTAAAGCTGTTTTCCCATATTCTAAAATAATAATATAATGAGGCTTCTTTACTAACTTAGTTGAAAATCAAAATTTGAACTCAAATTTTACGTTTGTAGAGCTTTTTGAAGAATGTTGGTTCTTTGTTTGTGGTCGAGTTGAATGTTTATGAAGTTTAGCCCCCAGGCGGACCCCAATGAATTTAATCTCGATCGAACCAACATAAGCAAATCCGACGTGATTTCTCAATATCGATCAACTAATACCATCGTTGATTTAGAGAACTATCAACATGTACGGTTCTTCTCTATTATAATGGACAATTCATGAATGTATGAGAATAGATTTGAGAATATTACATGTTCAATGTAATACATGTTGTCACATGTGTCTGCTATTGAGTTGGGTAAAACTTCAAGATTCAATTCTACAAGGTATTTCCTACAAAAAATGTCTCCCAGCAATTTGGTTTTAACCCGTTTTTTTTCAAAGTCTATTCAAATTTAAGACTTTTCGTGTTCTCGACTTTATGTGATTAAAACTGCCTAAACTCCCGTTATTTATCAAGTAAATTCAAATTTTGGGGATGTCGTTGGAAAGAGGGTTTTATTTATGTACTAACTAGTGCAAAACCAAAATCGTTTAGAAATAAAGCATTTTGAAAAAATTCAAGTAACGTTTTTCCGCGCACAAATTTTATGCTGCCTTTTGACTTGGTTTTTCTAGAATGTTTTATTTCTGAAAGATTTTGGTTTTGCACAAGGTAGCTTCAAAATTTTACACTCTTTCCAAACATGTCCTCAAATTTGAAATTACTTGGTTAATTACGGGAGTTATGGCAGTTTTAATGACTTAAGGTCGAAAACATGAAAAAATCTTGATATAAAATTTAAAAACCTTGAAAAACAAGAGGTTAAAAGAAAATTTCTAGGAGACATCTTTTTGTTGGAAATGCCTAATAGAATGAAACCTCTAAGTTTTGACACCCTTCATAAAAGGACTTCATAAACATGAACAATGAAACCCGATGTTACAGGTTGTTAATTATTGTTGTTGATTATAGTTAGTAATTCCGATTTTATCGCCCCGATAAATTGGCTTCTCTCGGGAGTTCCGTTTATCGGTATGTTTACATCCGAAGATGGCCTTGAATACGAGAAAAACGTTTTCGGCGATCTAGGAAGAGTCACTCACTAATACCGTTATTAACGATCGACAGAGTATGAAATACGAGGGTTTACGTGCCGGTAAGTATTGACGCATTATCGGTACTACCATAATGCTCACTGATTTCTTTTCCTCGTAGGGTCGAAACAATGCTGGGGGTTTTTTATGAGGTACTCAAATGAGTAGGTTTCCTAGTCGAGGCTCATGCCGTCCTTGGCTTTCCCCGTCTGTTTCTCGTCAGGAACAAAAACCTCTCGACCTTCCTTTTGGTTCTTAGAGCTACGCGGAATCATATTGTGTCAATATTTTAAACATTTATTATATGGAAGTACGAGATCTGACCATCAACTTCAAGAGTTCCTATGTTGAACGCCTACGGTGTGTAGTTGGGAGCACTATTTAGCTTTTCTTCCCTGACGCATCTGTTATTTTAAATGTATGTGAAGGTACTTCCGCTTGAATTCAAAATGTGGTTTTTTGAAAAACTACTTTTTAAGAAGCGTTTATGGGACTTCTACTTACAAATAAGTACTTCATAGAAAAAACAATGTAACTACCCCATAGTTTAGAAACCCCTAAAATGCAAAATGTGAGTTGAAGTTTAGATTTTGCTGGACTCAAATTTTAGTTTTTCTGCACGAGAACACAGCTCACACTACTTTGGTCCATTTTGGACTTTGGTATCATCACCGTCCTTAGCGACAAAAATAAAATAAAAATCAGCGAAGCCGTTCGAGTGTTGCTGAAGGACAACAGACATCATACAAACCCACCGTGAGCAGTACCATAACGGATAATTAATGCTCATGCAATCAGAATTTTGACATAAAGGTCACTCATGATTATTCTGAACTTCTCCCCTTAAATATGTAAATTCGAAAAAATTTCATAGTTTCCAATAAACTAACAAGGCATAGGGTCATAGACCCCCCCTGGGTCTAGCCAGGAAGGGGAGACCCAAAACCCCCTTATAAGCTCAGCTACCACTTAGCTGGGTACCCATTCTAATTTCGGCCTTCTTTCTTTATCGTTCTCTAGATAAACTTGATTTTTTATTACATCCCCCTTAAAACCTTTATTACTGAGTGTAACTGTTTTCTTGCTCTGCAAGAAGTACTTAAAAAATTTAATTCAATCAAGTTTTTGATTTTAAAATGAAAGTTTCAACAATTTTGTTTTACGAGAAAGACTAGTTTATACAAGAAAGATTTTGAGAAATAATGGAATGAAAGTATCAGTGAAAAATGAGAATTTGGAAGGAAAGAATTGAGTAAGTTAAAGAGTTAAAAGTTGGTAGAGAAGGAAAGTAAAGAGAATTTTGTCGGCGACACTTTTCTCCTCAGCACGAGTTGGGCTGTTGTTCCCCATCAGAGAACGTACTTGCTCCCACAAAGTGGTGTAGATGTTTTCCCGTACCTAATCGGAAAGTACTTTTGATTTCCACCAGCAGTGAAGCTCATCTCCCCTTAAGGGAGGTACTTGCTCCCTTAGTTGTAAAGCTATTCACTACAGCTTGGGACATCCGCTTCAGAAATGGCAAAAGTGGTGTACCATTGCAGTGTTAATAATTTATAAATAGTAGCAATTAAAATAGTAATATTAAACTCCTAAATTTGATTCAATTCTTAAATTTTAAATATTTTATTGTTTTGAGTAGGGACAAATATTCATGACAATGTTCGTGTGTCATTCAGCCAAATAATAACAAACTTCCACAAGACAATCGGTTTCGAACAACCGAAGAGAGAAATCTGGAAGAAAACCGCTGGTCGATACCTTGTTTTCAGAATAGGCCCACAGAGCGGAAAGGGTGCAACTGACGGCGGAACTAACCTCATCCAAGGCCCGATCGGGTTAGCCCGTCTCGCCGCCCAGAACCAGAAGGTAGCGGGAAATCAATATAAACAATCCTATCCCACATGTCACAACCGGAAATCGAGTGCATTCGTGGGGACGTACGTGATTATTCCACGTGACCACCAAGTCCGTCCCATAATCGCCCGTAAGTGCCTTTTGATGCACTTTTAGTGCTTGTCACGCGACTCTACCCCATCACAGAACTCCAAACCCGTGTTCTGATGAGATAATGTTGGAAACTCGCCATGATGTCTCATCGGACTGTCTTCTTCTTCTTTCTAATTTTTATGAAACGACCAACGATCGCATTTGATCAGCTGAAATTCGAACGGTGATCAGGCCTATTTCCTTCAGTGATTTATTGTAATTTCGACCCTTGAGTTTTTAGGAAGCGAACAGGTCTGGATGGTCTCATTCGATTCTCAAAATTAAATTATATTTTAAATAGGTGAAAAAACATTGTGTATCAAGATGTTACGAGCTTGGGCGTATTGAAAATTTCAACCCCTACTTTTCAACCCCTACTGACAATAAATAACCTAGTTTCACGTCACAATAGACCTAGCAATTTTTTCTTCTTCGGTTCCAAAGGTTCATTATTGAAAATAATAAATCAAGAGAGTTCCTCTCATAACAAGCAAAAAACGTCATTCGGCACCATTTTGGTACACTTTGGAAATTTCGAAGATTAATACATTTTTTCCGGGAATAGTACAAGAAAAGAAACAACTATTGCAATGGTGATAATATCACCATTTATCAGTATAATATTATTATACTATCGCACTCGAACAGATATAAATGTTTTTTATTTCGCATTCTTCTTAGCCAATTTTTATTCGATTGTGATGCTGTTTGCGGCAAATTTCTTGTTTTCAATGAACTGGGGCATCAGGTTTTGACTTCAATTTCCAATATTCTAAATTGTACTCGTATATTTTGAATCTGGCGCTCCTAGAGAATGCCGCTAACTGCTTTAAAATCGGCCTTAATTTGACCGAGAAAGATGCGAGTAACTTTTCAATGCAAAAATGGTGAAGGTAGGGAGTCATATTTCGCTCCGGATTTTGGTTTCGTGTCTGTGTTTGTATGTTAATCGTGAAATCCGTGTGAAAACTGCCAAAACTGTACGGAGTTATTTCAGAGATAATGCTAGTTGGTGTGCAGATGGTCCCCTATGAAAATCATTTCCTTCGGGTAAACAGTAAGTAGCCTCTGCGCATGCTCAAACGTAAAAAAAACTTTCCATCCGAAGGCAATGTGCCATTTGCCTTACGTTTCGTGGTCCCAAAATATAGTAAGAGGGTTTGTCCATCATTTTCAATATTTGAATTCATCACTTTATTTGATAATCTAGATCTCGTAGGTACTTTTTTTTTAAATAAATACTAAGAGGCCCTTCCTACTTCTTTTTCGTTCGCGAGGTCGATTAATGGACGGAAAGAGTAGGTAATGGATGTGATTATTTAGAATCGCTTGTACTCACTGCTTACCTTTAGATAAAAATCGTATCGTCAACATTAGACAAGCCGAGGAGAAATTAGTTTAGAAAAAGAGGGAAATTCGAATTAACAAATACCCCATCACTCGCAAAGGGCGCGTAGAACAGCTAGTTTTCCCTGTTTCACCATGAATCAAAATATATTATACGTGGAAATATTATTTGAATTAACGGACCTACAAAGAAGAAAAATAATTTTCCTATCATCTATGAAATAAAAAAAACTTTTCCACAGCCCCAACTTATTCTTTTATCGGGCAGATTTACCTAGTCGATATTTTTCAATCACCATCTCTCGGAACCATTTCATTTTTGGAATTCACGTGAAATCCGACAATTCTGTTATCTTTTCTATCACCGAGCAATTCTGAATTGTCATCGAACGGTTATTTCCGGAGTTGGCCCTCAAATTTCACAAGGGAGTCACGGACATTCTTAGCTGACTTTTTCTCTTTTCTTTACAGCTTTGAACTACATGTTTTGACTCCTAATACCGCAGTTTTGGTAATTGAGCGATACAAATTTCGATCCATTGTAAGTGATGCCGTATTAGTTGGCGAGCAAATTTCCCAAAACCATTCCAAGCAATTTTTTTTTTCATCTCCACTATTTTTGACAAATTTATTGTATGTTTTATAACTTCATCATCATTCTCACGCCGAGATTTTTCAATTTGAATTTAAATGTCATTCAAAAATCTATAAAAAACCGTTGATATGCAACAAACATTTTGAATTTGAGATTAATCCGTACAAGTTAAGTAAGCAAAGATTCTACAGGTTCATAATTGAAAATAATTAACCAAAAATAATATTTGATAATAACCTGAAAAAAATTATTTTGGCACTGATACCTACGGAAATTGTTGAATATAATGCAATATCGTAATTTATTTTGTGTGATATTGTCGTACTCCCATTCAAAACTCTAATACTTAACACCGAAAATCAGGCGTTTATGAGTTTACAAATTGATTATCTTATAGAAGCCAAAGAAAAAAGATGAAAATCATAATTTAACAAGATTCGAATTTATTTATACAGGTTGTTCACTTTTAAGTTGATCAAAACTTCGGGATTAGATTCTAGCAAAGGTATTTTCAACAAAAAAATTACTTGTTCTTCCAATTTTTTTTTTTTTTCAATTTTAAGATTTTTTTTGTATTCTTGACCTTTTGTAATTGAATCTGCCATAACTCCCGTTTTTATTAAATAAATTCAAATTTGAGGTTGGGAAGAGCGTTTAATTTAATCTCATTTAAACATTTTTGACTTGGAATTTAAATTTATCCATTCCCATGTAGAAACAACTCATGTAAACTTAGTTTGCACAAAAGGAATCATAGGGGAGTATCCTCCAAATAAGTATGTGCATCATCAAATTGATAGAGATACATCATCTCAAAGCAACATCCTATCCAATCCAACCATGGTCCCCCATGAATTTGAGAATGGTTTCATGAGTTATTTTCCTTTGATTTACTTTCCTACAAGGGACTAGCAAAATTTTAATTCAACATCAAAGATGTTTAAATGGAAGTAAAAACTTTAAATCAAAGTAAAACAGGTTTAATTTAAAGTAAAGAATAATAATTTAATTCAATGTGAAAAAAGTTAACGTTTAACAAATAAAATAAAATACGAATAAAATCACTCTCGTAGAGATTGACCGTTTTAATAAAAAATAAAAAAAAATAAAACATTTTAATGAAAAACGGAGTTGAGAAGAACGTTCTCTATTTCCACGAAAATAATGAGTTTCAAGTTAAATCGATTTCGACGGTTAGGTCATCAGTTATTGTTTGTTTCTGATGATGACCTAACCGTCGAAACCGATTTAACTTGTGATTCATTATTTTAGTTTAAATAAATAGACAATGTTCTTCTCAACTCCGTTTTTTTATTAAAACATTTTCTTTAAAAATATTATTAACCTTAAAGGTAAAATACTATTTCATTGAAGATTACTTAGGCAGTGAGAAACTACCGTCCGATCTCACGCCACCCATCACTGATCTTACAGCAACTCAACTAATCTTGCAGCTCGTAAAGAAGTAACATCTTAGAAAAAGGAAGCTGTTGCGATTGCCTCAAAAATTTCAGAATGGACTTTCTAGAATAAAATTTATTATAATTTTTATTATTTTTATAATTTATTATAATTTAATATACACATATATATGTCACTCCGGATACTAACTTGAATAGTTGTTAAGCAGAAATTGTTAATTTTCTGCCAAAATGTTCATAATAACAAACAAAAAGACGAGTTCGTTGGCCAGACATTTTGGACAACCCTGAGTAAGGGGTCCAAATTTCAAAAATAGTCCAAAAACTCAATAAATCTATAAAATTATCATCAATATCAGCTTTCTATGAAAATTTGCTCATTAACTCAGGGTTTTACATTCTAACCTTCTCACCATGTAGCAGGCTCAAGTAAGAAGTCATCGTATGATCAAAATCGGTGTACATCAACAACATTTATCACTTGAATTGTAGTTCAAATCAACATTTTTTATTTTCTACGTAATTCGTCAAAAAATTTAATTGTTTCATTTCATACGAATAATTATTTATTTGAATGCATTGATGCCTTCCATAATTCTTTCTTTGTAGTATGATATCACCTTGAAATAGATGTTTACTAAATGAACTTGAAGTAAGTGCGTTTCTCATTGCCTCTTATTATACCTTATCCCAATAAGATCATGAACCAACTCATCCCAAAAGTAAGACATTCTGGCCTATCTCAACAATTTTTATTGTTTATCATAATCAGTCCATTAGTTTGAATGCATTACATTTGTTAGGCAGATAGATGAATAACCATCAAAAACTATTCAATTTGAGCGAAAACTAGTCAAAAAACAGTTTTTAGGTTCTGAAAAGTAGCTAAATTCAGATGAGCCTTGATAGAATTTGAACAATATTTTTAATTTTCGACCTAAATTGTCAAAAAATGTTATGGTTTTATTTCTTCATGCGAATTGTTCTATGCATTGATGCCTTCCATAATCCAGGTTTTAAACTATTTCTTCTGTATTCTTAGGGTAAAATTGACTTTCACATCTTTGAGTACCTATGACTTCACCTTGAAATATATGTTGTACTAAATGAGTCAGGTTTGCGTACTTACAGTTACAGTACATTTCTGGGATCGAGTCGCATATTTTGAGCTGCTATTTGTTTATTTACCTTCTCCCAAGTTATCCACACTTGCACTTTTAATTCGCGTGATTATCGATGGAATTTACTGGCGTTTTTGTATTTATCGGCGAATTTCGACGAGTAACTCGATGGTCGATCGACTTTGATAATTTTCGAATCAACGAATCGATTTTGGTTTCGATCGAAGTGCGATCGAGTAGGAGCTGTCTCTTTCCGCGGTACGAGGGTGCTCACAGCGGAGACTCCAGCCGGCTACTGACTCCCGCGGGCGGTCGCGGTTTCTGAAGGGGTCGACGGGTGAGTCACCAGGAGTTGCCGGTGCTCCCGTGGTGGGGGCGGCTTGTTGGGGAAGGTCCGCGGATCCGCCGCCCCGCTCGTCTGGCCTGCCACAATGCGATCCCGTGTTGGTTCCTCGTCGAAACCTGTTGTAGATTTTCTAAGTTTTGGTTAATTATTTTCAATCATGATCTTTTGGAATCGACCAAGAAAAAAAAATTTTAACCTCCCCTCAAATTTGTTGGTTTACGTTTCAAGGTACGTAGAATCCAAAAAATCGAATAAAAATTTGGCCAATCGTACGCCGTACGCGGCATTTTTCCCACTTAGCATTGACCGATTTTGATGAAATTTGGTATGTAGGCTCCATTTGGGGTCTAGTTGTGGCCCGAAGATTTTGGTTGATGTAATTCACTTCTAAGGGTTGAAAAATGAATTTTGAAAATTTTGAAAACGCCCTAACTCAAAAAATTTTGATATTAAGGTATTGTTTTTCCATCAATTTAAGATAGTATAGAATTTTTTGAGACTGTTGGACAAAACGTTCGCTCCCTACGAGAATTTAAATGTTGGAGTTTCGATAAATCAGAAACACGAGTGTGAATCACAAAAGAGGCCTAATCCCCGTTCAAATCTTAGCTGACCGAAATACGATCGATTTTGGTTTATTATTTTCAATAATAAGCCTTTGGAATCGAGCAAGAAAAAAAAATTTAACCCCCCCCCCCCTCAAAATTTGATGTTTTACGTTTCAAGGTACGTAGAATACGAAAATCGAATAAAAAAATTTCCGTCCGTCCGCCGTACGCGGCACTTTTCTTAGCAACACTGGACCGATTTGGTTCAAATTTGGTATATGGGCTCCATTTGGGGTCTAGTTGTGCCGCGAAGCTTTTGGTTGATGTAGGTCACTTCTAAGGGGTGAAAATTAAGGGTTGAAATTTTCAAGAGTGCCCTAGCTCGAAAACTCTCGAAATAAAGGTATCGTTTTTTCGCCAATTTTAAATAGTATTGAATTTTTAAAAATTTTTGAGACCACCCGGAGCTCTGTAGGACAAACCGTTCGGTCCCTACGAGTACTTGAAGGTTTTCCTTCGATAAAACAGAATCATGAGTGTGAATCGCAAAAGAGGTCTAATCTCCATTCAAATTTTATCGGACTAAAATGCGATCGCTGTTCATTTCTTCGATTTGTATACAGTTTTGCCTTCTGCGTAACCAGTAATCAAATTTCCATATGAAGCTTTCTATTTTTCCAATCGAGTGTGAAGCGTTTAGTTCTTTCTAATAAACTTGATTGTGAAGGTGTGAAGCCAGTATGGTGTGGTAGGTAGTACCTAGCTGGTAGGTTAAAAAAATGTTGGTTGGTAAAAAACGCTGCAAATCATTGCCCAAAGGTTTATTATTTTCTGTATAGATCACCCTTCTGTATAGATCACTGGTTCTCCATCAATAGCACCTACCACCATCTGTATTCTCCCTTGACCTTCCCTCTCAAATTTCAGCTTCCTGCGTTCAATAGGATTGAAAATGGCTTTGGAGCTCACTCAGCTGATCAGTGCTCTTCCAGGCGTCTCCAGCATTCGAGAAGATCTTCTTCACTCTTCAGATCACTGATCAGCTGAGTGAGCTCCGAAGCCATTTTCAATCCTATTGAATGGAAGTGCTCTTCCAGGCGTCTCCAGCATTCGAGGAGATCTTCTTCACTCTTCAGATCACTGATCAGCTGAGTGAGCTCCGAAGCCATTTTCAATCCTATTGAATGGAAGTGCTCTTCCAGGCGTCTCCAGCATTCGAGAAGATCTTCTTCACTCTTCAGATCACTGATCAGCTGAGTGAGCTCCGAAGCCATTTTCAATCCTATTGAATGGAAGTGCTCTTCCAGGCGTCTCCAGCATTCGAGGAGATCTTCTTCACTCCTCAGGTCACTGATCAGCTGAGTGAGCTCCGAAGCCATTTTCAACCCTATTGAACGCAGGAAGCTGAAATTTGAGAGGGAAGGTCAAGGGAGAATTCTGATGGTGGTAGGTGCTATTGATGGAGAACCAGTGATCTATACAGAAGGGTGATCTGTACAGAAAATAATAAACCTTTGGGCAATGATTTGCATCGTTTTTTACTTCAAGTTGGTTGGTGGTAACAATGACAAAGCCATGTTCTTTGCAGACTAGTGATCTATATAGAAAAATAATAAACCTTTGTGTAATAATTTTCAGCTTTTTTACACTTATTTAGCTTCCGAGTCTACCAAGGTAGCGGAAGCTTTGTTTTCTCTTTTCAAGGTTGAAAAAAAAAGTTCTTCAAAGTCGAAATTTCCACTCGCATTTTACGTTTCAGACCTTTCTGAACAATTTTGGTTCCGTGTCTGTCTGTCTGTGTGTCTGTCATGAAATCCTTGTAACCGGCATAACCATACGAAGTTATTGTCCGATTTGATGAAATTTTCAGGAATTATGCGGATTAGGTTGTAGATGGTCCCCTATGAAAATCATTGCCACCAGACTGATAGTAGCCACTGCGCATGCGCAAAAGTGAATTCCTTTTATCAGTTATAACTTCCACATTTTTCATCCGTTTTCTATGGAATTTCTCAGGATTGTTCAGATTAGCGTGTAGATGGTCCCCTATGAGGTTGGTGGAAGGTACGTAGAGATTGGTGTTTTGAGATTAACTACTATGCATCGGGTCATCTATACAATCGGGTTATGGATGCGAGGAAGCTATGTGCCACACCCATTTGGAAGACTTTTTTAAATGTTTGGACACGGTGGATATTATTATTCGGGTACAAATCTGCTTGATTCTTTTTGAGATGTGTTCAACAAGTCTTGTTGATACTTAGTATCCATGGTGGTCCCGTTTCAATCGGATTCGATTTTGCTTTGTTAAAAGTGTCAAAAACTTGTGAAAATATTTGAAAAAACGTGGTTTTTGTTGACTTCGGGATGATGGTTCCGTATTCTCTTATTCTCTCCCCCCCTCCCCCGCCACCGCCCATCATGTATTTTTGCCCGTCCCCTTCGGCAACAAATTCTTGGGGAACTACCCTCCCATTAATAGAGGACCATCCTCCCTATTTAGAGTGAAACTCTTATTTCTTTAAAATAAACTTGATTGTGAAGCAAAAATTTGATTTCAAAAATTGATTATGAAATCAATTTTGAAATTAACTTCAAAATTTAAAACTTCATATTTGAAAAAACTGAAATATCAAAATCAATTCCAAAGACGAGTTCTCTGACTGATTGATTGACGGACAGTTTGTGTACATTCAAGGCAAGTTTCACTTATTTATTTATTACATAATAACTCCACAATAATTTGAGCGTGAAACCAACATTAAATTCATGCATTGGAAAACACTTCATATCCACGTACTCTAAAAATTATTCACTTTGACGGTGCTTGATTATGAAGAAGTAAGTAGTGCTCTGTCGAGTAGAGTTCACAATACGCAAAGCGCTGCATTTTGTGTACAGATCAGTACTGACAACGTAGTCGCTCGGTTTTATGGTTGTAGTGCTCTCATTTATGTACTCGTAAACTTTTTTGGGTACTTGAGTATTAAACGGAGGCCACCTAACCTATAGAAATATTTCGTACCGGATACCAAAAATAACTACATAATTGGAAAGAACACACTTTAATAGATTTACAGGTGAAGTTTAGAATTAATCCGACGCCTGGTTCTGACGTTGTGCAACCCAGAACGCAGCAATGTCGGTCAGGATGGAGTTGAAAGCGTCGCCGCCGCTAGCAGTCACATCAGATCGCCACATGTATTCCTGACCGACATTGCTGCGTTCTGGGTTGCACAACGTCAGAACCAGGCGTCGGATTAATTCTAAACTTCACCTGTAAATCTATTAAAGTGTGTTCTTTCCAATTATGTAGTTATTTTTGGTATCCGGTACGAAATATTTCTATAGGTTAGGTGGCCTCCGTTTAATACTCAAGTACCCTTTTTTGAGACGACGAGTCACATTCCTCTTTCGAACGGATTGTATTCGACCAGTTTATTTTTCTGTGTAACGTTTGTCATCTTTGAGAAGTTACAGACTTTTTCTCAGCTTCACCGTCGTTTAACCCAGTTACATCTGGGTCAACCATAAAAATCCCCCTCGAGGGAGCAATCGCGAATAAATACCGATCGCCGCAACACTCATACACAAAGACACGCGTTCACATGCTTTTCTTGAAATGAAATACCATAAATATTCACTGTTCGACGCCAGAACATCACCAAACCCAGGGTCGCCACGTTTAATTTTAGATAGGTCATGTCCTATTCCTAGTTGGATGGACTGTTATGCCTTTTAAATAATTTCAACGCTTTTTTCTTCTACCATCTACTCACCAGCGTATAGTATTCGTTCGTATAGTTTTTCTCGTTACAGACCGACAGATACCGAACCAAAATAATTATTGTTCACGAAGGACTAAAACTTGAAACGAAAGTGAAAATTTTGATTTCGGAGAACTCATTTTCAACCTTGAAGTGTGAAAACAAAGCTTCCGCTACTTTGGTAAACTCGGAAGGAAAAAGGTTCAATTCAAAAAGAGGAAAAGTTCAACTTAAACGGAAAACACTATAATATTAAAGTATTACATCCAAAGAACTAGATTTTAAACTCAGGGTATGATAAGAGAGTTCCTCGATGGCCGTTACTCGCTCATCACTACATCTAGCAGGTTTGGCTCCTTCAGGAGTTGCACTCTCTGTGAATCTCTTCTCATTGTAAACCGAAATAAATAATTTTCGCACGTACAATGCTTCCACTACCTTGGTAAACTCGGAAGCAAAAAGGTTTAATTCAAAATGAAGAAGGTTCAACTAAAAGGTAAAATACTATAATATGAAAGTATGAAATCCAAAAAACTATATTTAAACGCTGGGCATGACATGAGATAGCTCCTTATCCCTACATCAAGCAGGTTTGGTTTCTGCGGGAGATGCACTCTCTCTGAATCTCTTCTCAATGTAAACTGAAGAAACGGTTTTGTCTTGTTTGACTTTCATATTTCATTCCCTCCGTCGAGTAATCTGGATCGAGTAATTAAATCCCTGTAGGATTCACTCTACTAGATTCAAGTACCAGTTTTCTGTGATTGTTTACGCCCGAGTTCAGGGTTTTGCTTTTATCTTGAGTGTTTTGTCGATAGATTTCCGAGTACTTATCACCCCTATTTCGGGCCTAAAACGATCTGGCTGAACGGTTAATGGTCATTCGGCCTACGATTCGTGAGTTTTGTGTTCGTGAGTGAACAGTGCATTGGAAACGAGCGGATACTGTCAGGTTCGAGTGCTTTTCCGCACGAGGTTGGGAATGTTCCTACCAAGATAGACATTTGTATTGTAAGGAGAGGGGGGGATGGTATTCATTGGGAACCATCTACTCTCCTATTCGCATAATCTCTGGAAAATTCATCAAATTTGGATTCAAATTTAGGAATTATAGGTGTTATAAAGAAATTCACGTTTGCGCATGTGCAGTGGCTACTTTCAGTAGGGGGGCGATGGATAGTGGCCCTTCTGCACCCCAATCCCCAGGACTCGAAACCAAAATTGGAGCAATGTCGTTTTGCTGAGATAAAAGTGGTACTAATCTATCACATTAGGGACGATATAGTTTCTTTCGACTGACGGAAATGCTTTGATCTTATGTTTCTGTAATAATGTATCCAAATTTTATTTCGTTACAAATTTTCGGTTCATAAGGAGTATTTATATTTACTTTTCTCTGCGATCTGGGAGCTGACTGTTAGACGCTGATATTGCCGGGTAGATGTGATTTGGGACCCTCTGCGGTCCTATAAATTTCAAATGATGGAAATACCCTGTTTTAAGAATTATTTTCAATAATAAACCTTTGGAATCGGCCAAGAAATTCTTTTTTAAATGTCAGTCACTTCTCTAAGGGTTGAAAAATAAGGAATGACATTTTCAAAACGCCCTAGCTCGAACTCTTTCAATATAAAGGTATTGAATTTTTAGAATCGAATGAGACCACCAAGAGCTCTGTAGGACCAATCGTTAGCCCCCTTTGAGAACTTGAGGGTTGCTCCAACGATGAATCTGAAACATGAGTTTCTAGAGTGTTGGTCTTACGATAAATCAGAAACACGAGCGTCTATCGCAAAAGAGGCCTATTCTCCGTTCACATTTTAGCTGTACAAAATACGAACGTTGTAGGGATGGGTATCGATACTCAATATTTTAAAATATCGATACTTTTGTACCGATACTCGATATTTTAGTATCGATACTGCACTATCCGATATTTTTGGATATCGATACTTTGGATCCGATGTTTCTAAATATCGAATATCGATACTGTTGTCGAGGAAAATTCAACATAATGGCTAAAAAATGAAGAAGATAGAGAGGCTTTTGAGTCATTACTCTTTGGTTGCACAAATAACGTTGTTATCATGGAAAAAAATCACTCTGCTTGGACTCTTAATAGTGAAAAATGAATGAAAGTTGTTGAAAAAAAATTTTTTCCTGAGAAAATTGGATGATATTGATAGTTTGTGACACTAAAGTATCAATACTCGATATTTTATAATATCAATACTCATGCCCAACGATACTTGGGATATCGATACTCGGATACGATACAGTATCGATACAAAATATCGATACTTTTATAACGATACCCATCCCTAGAACGTTGTTCGTTTCTTCGAGTTGTACTCATTCGCATCCTTAGCAACCAGTAATCAAATCTCCTAATGAAGGCACCCACAACTCCCTATTTGTTCGAATTGAGTAGGAGCGTTTATTTCTTCAATATAAACTCAATTGTGAAGCAGAAATATGTTTGGTAGGAAGTGACAATGGCAAGGCTGTGTTTTTTGCAGGCGAGTGATCTACACAGAAAAATATTAAACCTTTGTGTAGTAATTTGTAGCGTATTTCACGTCGAACTTATACGAGTTTCGTTGACCACATCTCCCCGCGAAAATGAAAACCTTTTCATAGCGTTCACAAAAGCGGTAGGAGTTCCACATCCTCAGCAATGTCCCGCTTTCCCCGGAAAATCTTCAATTCGGCTTTCCGATTGTTGTACGCACATTCGAGAATCGCACAGAGTTTTCTCTGAAATCGTAAAACTTTCTACTTGACTTGTTCTTTCTACGTGTCTTCAAGGTTGACCACTGTACTTGGCCATTACCTCTGATGTTCGAAATACTACAACTAGCAAACCAAAGATATTGTGGATGAACACTTTCATCAACTTTTTCAAGGTGCTTCTATCGGACAGATGAGTTGAATGAAGGAGTATGAATGGAAGAGAATATGAAATATCTTATAGTACTAGAATCAAAAATCAGAGTTAATATGTATTTTATTGTATAATTTGAGGTTTGTTGTGGTTTTTATTGCGGTCGAAATAAAATCTTCGTACCTCCTGTGTAAGTTTTTCGTTTCATAAAAAAATCTTCATGACAAACAAAAACACTCATTAGAAAATTTTGCTAAAACATAATGGACATTATCGTACAATAAATTACTGTGTATGCCTTTTCCGAGTCAAAATCGTAGTTTTCCTAACTGAATCTATGGCTTTTTATTCCAAATGAATGTTTTCCTTTTCAAATGGTATCCTTATAGTAAACGATTTTCAACTGCATCAATTTTTTCTAGAGTTGGTATTCAAAAGAAACAGTTCGGAACTAGAAAAAGTAATATATTTGAAAATTTAATACAAATGAACTTTAATTTGAATCTTTGCAATAAGTTTAATTCAAATCGATGCCAGTTGCATCATCAAGTCCATGACGTAATTTGCGGAAGCTGACTGGTGACTGTTGCCATGACTTCCAGAGGCAGCAGAGGCTGCATCAATTCGCATTGACCTTACTGTGAAAATTTGGTGTTGTTAGATATCGCTTAGTATATTTAGAAAAACTTCAATTTGAAAATTAAAAACTTTAATTGGCAATTTATGATCTTTAGTTTTATATGGAAAATTGGAAGGTTGAACAATGTCGACGGTGCTTACCTACGTATTGCTCTTTCTAAGTTACAACATGCAGATTTATTGATAACATGAAAACTTATTTACTTAGAAAAAAAAAAAAAACACGAAGGAACTGGCTGTCAAATTTGGTTAATATCCCAGTGACAAAATGGAGACTTATTTAGAAAACTTATTTACAACATGAAGATTTATTTACTATAAAAAAACAACATGAGGGAAGTGGCTGTCAAATGCTGTGGTTTATATCCTATAAACGCATACTATTGCAATGTTTTTTTAGTAAATAGGTAGAGTAATTATTCTTCTCAAATTTGGGCGCGACTGCCTTTCCTGGCTTCGTGGACGTCATCAGCTGGTTTTGGCAATGTTTTTACCCAATTCCTCGATTTGAGTATTGAACTCGAATCAATTTACGAGTCCCCACTCCCTCCCTCCCTCCCCAACGGTTCTAACAGTTTATGAAATTCACAGGATTTCTCATTGTTATAGGCTTAAACAATTTCGACCTTTCATCCTTACCTACTCAATAAAAAAAACTTTAATTTAGAAAGGAAAAACTTTTATTTGAAATATAATAAAATGGCGCAGAGGTGATGTATATCAAGGAGAGAAAAATTTCATAACTTCTCTGCTAATATTAGCAGAGGAATCACGAAATTTTTCTCTCCTTGTAATACCTTTCATTAGAATAGATTAGGTACCTATAATTTGATATAAACATTTTTAAAAACTTGCAATGGCAAACCATGAATTACTTGACTCGGCAAACGTATTTGGAAATAGTAGGACTTGAATAGTCGATAGGATTTAATGATCAGAATATGATTTTAAAATAGTACTTATTTCATGATTAATATGCGAACAATAGTAGTTATTATAGTATTATACGAGCATGTGTCATTAGGTAGATACAAACGATGAAAATTTCGATTTTGAATTCACTTGCAAAAATAACCATTTTGGTTTATTATTTTCAATAATAAGCCTTTGGAATCGAGCAAGAAAAAAAAAATTTTAACCCCCCCTCAAAATTTGATGTTTTACGTTTCAAGGTACGTAGAATCCGAAAATCGAATAAAAAAATTTCCGTCCGTCCGCCGTACGCCGTACGCCGTACGCGGCACTTTTCTTAGTTACCATGGACCGATTTCGATGAAATTTGGTATATGGGCTCCATTTGGGGTCTAGTTGTGCCGCGAAGCTTTTGGTTGATGTAGGTCACTTCTAAGGGGTGAAAATTAAGGGATGAAATTTTCAAGAGTGCCCTAGCTCGAAAACTCTCGAAATAAAGGTATCGTTTTTTCACTAATTTTAAATAGTACTGAATTTTAAAAAAATTTTGAGACCACCCAGAGCTCTGTAGGGCAAACCGTTCAGTCCCTACGAGTACTTGAAGGTTTTCCTTCGATAAAACAGAATCATGAGTGTGAATCGTAAAAGAGGTCTAATCTCCGTTGAAATTTTTTCTGACTAAAATGCGATCGCTGTTCATTTCTTCGATTTGTATACAGTTTTGCCTTCTGCGTAACCAGTAATCAAATTTCCATAATCAAAAGTCAATGGAGAATACTGAAGGCGCCTGAGTGGTCACTGATCAGCTGAGTGAGCTCCAAGGCCATTTTCTCTCCTGTTGAACGCAGGAACCTGAAATTTGAGAGGGCGGGTCAATTGAGAATGCTGAAGGCGCCTGAGTGGTCACTGATCAGCTGAGTGAGCTCCAAGGCCATTTTCTCTCCTGTTGAACGCAGGAACCTGAAATTTGAGAGGAAGGGACAATGGAGATTGCTGAAGGCGCCTGAGTGGTAACTGATCAGCTGAGTGAGCTCCAAGGCCATTTCCTCTCCTGTTGGACGCAGGAACCTGAAATTTGAGAGGGCGGGTCAATGGAGAATGCTGAAGGCGCCTGAGTGGTCACTGATCAGTTGAGTGAGCTCCAAGGCCATTTCCTCTCCTGTTGAACGCAGGAAGCTGAAATTTTAGAGGCAGGGTCAAAGGAGAATGCTGAAGGCGCCTGAGTGGTAACTGATCAGCTGAGTGAGCTCCAAGGCCATTTCCTCTCCTGTTGAACGCAGGAACCTGAAATTTGAGAGGGCGGGTCAATGGAGAATGCTGAAGGCGCATGAGTGGTCACTGATCAGCTGAGTGAGCTCCAAGGCCATTTTCTCTTCTGTTGAACGCAGGAAGCTGAAATTTGAGAGGGCGGGTCAATGGAGAATACAGATGGTGGTAGGTGCTATTGATGGAGAACCAGTGATCTATACAGAAAATAATAAACCTTTGAGCAATGATTTGCAGCGTTTTTCTATGTTACTACGTGAAGGAAATGGTTTTCAAATTTGGTTTCTATCCCAGTGCGTAGTTGGTAAAGTAAACATTCTTCTCAATTTTAATTTCGGTGCGACTGCCTTCTCTGGCGTCGTGGACGTCATCAGCTGTCTTCCTAAGGGAATCATCAGAATTAGTTCTCACGATTTCCTTCGTGGCTACTTTAATGCTTCACCCGCTTCTATGTAAGGCGGGGGGGGGGGGGGGGGGTAGCTAACGGCTTTTGGTTTTGGCAATTTTTTCACCCAATTCCCCGATTTGAGTAACTATCATCATGAATCATTTTTTTTCAGTCACACATCTCAATCAGTTTTTTCTCCCCAAACGGTTCTAACAATTTATGACATTCACAGGATTTCTCATTGTTATAGGCTTGAATAGTTTCGACCGTTCGTCCTTACTAAATTACAGAATTAATTAATTCTAATGATAGCATATGCCTAGAAGCTAATAGCATGTAAGAGAATAGTGTATAAATATTATTTCCATTAGCTATTTTCGAGTATCTACGATTGAGGAAAGTATTGTGAAAGCTCGCAGCGGATGATCTGTCATTTCGTACTAATTTGATCGATATCCTCCTACGTCTCGGGGGAGTTAGCCAGTTAACAGCTGCCAGGTCAGTGACAGTCATAAGGAAGAGATACTCCCACGGGGTGGATGATCCGCGACGAAAGATCTCCTACCTTCTCAACATCCCACACGGCCCTAGGTTTTCTCCATTCCGACCGCAATGGTATGGTCTAATCGACCACAGTTAATGGCAAATACGGCTGTTCGAGTTCACGCGATCACGCCAGGCTCAACAAGCAACTGGGTTACCGAGTCAGGAAGCAGTTCAAAAACCATTTCCTACATACCTATATATTCACAAAATTTTCACGATTTCTCCTTGAGCGAAGTTAGGTACCTTATTTTGTAGTATCAATTTCTATTGTAAACCATTAAGGAACAAACATTGAGCGTTTGACGACAAGTTTGAAACCCTTGTGGCACTTCTGACCACTTTTCTTACAACCATACTGAGTATAATGAATTTGTGGAGATTTGGAATATTGGCTCCATTAGAGGTCTTGTTCTGCCCCGAAGCTTTTGGTTATTGTCTGTCACTTCTAAGGGGTAAAAAGTGGGGGACAACGTTTTCAAAACGCCCTAGCTCAATAACTTTCATTATTCAGGTGTTATTTTTTTCATTAGGTATTTAAAAAATTCCAAAAAATTTTAAAGTCGATTGACACTATTTAGAGCTCTGTGTGACCAACCCTCTGCTAATGGGGACGATTAAATATATAATTATTGATGAATTTTCCTTGACTTTTTCCATAAATTTAGGATGGTGTTTATTGTTAGACACAAATGATTCCACCAAGACGATCAACAATTATTATTAAAAATTGTTTATTGTGAAATGAATAGAGCTCTGAGACCCGAACCCCCTTTCCACCTCTTGTCCTTGGAAGGTAGTTGACAGAACTCTCATGGAATTAGTTGTATCGCTTACTTCGAAGGATGGACGATTTGCGAGTCCGAAACACGAGTGCGAATCGCACATGACCGTTCGCTGTCTGAAGTCAGCCAAATTCCAACAATACAAAGCGTACAATATTGAGCTCGCCTATCCGGTTAACAACATCATATGAATCGCTAGGACTGGTGGATTCAGCTGGTTCACTTGGATAACAGAATCGCACCAAGTCATCTGCTTTTTATTGGATGCCTCTATAATACATCCCCTGAAAGTTCATCTGGAGATTCTCCCATCTCGCACGATCATTACATTATTATGGCACTTAGATACACTCTATGAATGTAAGGGTCTTTCAAGCATATTGAATGGATATTGGCGCCATTTTGTTCATTTTTACAATAACTTAAATGCATGAAGGGATGCGATTTGTTCAGATTTCGTACCCGACGTTAGGCTTGGCCCGTTGTAAGGTAGGATCTTGGCAAAATCGCTCCATCTCGGTAAATAAATTGCCTAGTATACATTTCATACAGTAAATAAGTTAATTACTAAAAAAATACCTTCTATTTTTAGACATTGAAATTAATTGATACCTGCTATACATAACAGTAATATTGCAATGAGAACACTTGGCCTCGTAATATTTAGGAGTGGGCTGGTTTGGTGGATTGAAGATTTTCTATACTTCCTTTCTGCCCGTCCTTCCCTTTGACCTTATCTT
Organism: Apolygus lucorum; assembly: GCA_009739505.2. Classification (NCBI taxonomy): domain Eukaryota; kingdom Metazoa; phylum Arthropoda; class Insecta; order Hemiptera; family Miridae; genus Apolygus; species Apolygus lucorum. The sequence goes on along the minus strand of CM019169.2, from coordinate 18,458,930 downwards.
AAAACCAGAAATCACTAGATTTCTCTCATTGTTCTACCATAAATTACAGTGCTCGGCTATTCCCAATATCCTGGTACCGTAGACTGGGGTGATAGTGATCAATTTCTACAGTTTTTCCTTGAAAACTACCAGTGTAATAATTCAAAAAAATCTGAAAAAAATCGTTTCTATTCTCCCACATCTTACGAACAGTATCCTATATCAAACTTTGAAATTTTGTAGAATTAAGGTCATTTAAAAAAATAATTAAATTGATCAGTATCACCGATCAATCGAACTTAAACATTTTAAAAACAATTAAAAATCGAACTTGAACAATTAAAAATGTTTTTCATTACCCTGAGGTAAAAAAAACAACTAACAACTCATTTCAGAACAATTTTTATTGATGAACTAATGAAAACCAACTCTTAACTTATAAAAATCAGAATAAAGCCAAAATTCAAGACTCGTAATATCCTCTTCAGTATTTATTATTATAATGAGACCATTCGTAGCACATGATTGGTAACTGACAAGAATCAACTTATTTTAAAGCACTTGTTACCAAAAATAATGATGGGCCAATCACTTTTTGATCGTTTCGGGGCATTTCGGCCATGATCACTATCACCCCCTGAAAATGATTTGTTTTTGTTTTTAACAGATAACCAACAGTAGTAACACGGAAAAAAACAAACTAATTGTAGATATTTCATGCTCAACTCTAGTAGAAACAAAATGTTTTCGCTAGAACTTCACCACACAACACCCGACACCGGCACAACAGAAGTTACGAGTACAATCACAATGTCAGCTGGGCCCGATTTTGAGATTTGTTTATTTCCTTATCAGCTACCATGGTATCCTAGACAATCGGGCGGGAACGACATCCCCCCCAGAGAAAACATTGCTACGAACACATAACACCACCTAACTTTCCATTTAGGACTGTGTGGAGCGCTGCAATCGCATGCAAATAAAAAAGGCTTGTTGATCAGTATCACCCCAGCATATCAGTATCACCCCAGTCCACGCTATCACTTTGGATGCCTTTACAGAATGATTGTTCTAAAATACCTCAAATAAAGAACCTCCTCTTCTGCCATTTCGCTCGATGTTATGACGTCAAAAGCTCTGACTCCCCTCGAAGTGGCAAAGTCTGCCTGTAATTTCTGCTCAGAGTGACGAAGATGGAAGATGCGTGTTTGCTGAAGGGGGAGATTCTCGAGTCTTTCGCTTCCTCACAAAGCTCAGCACCTCATTTGCCCTGAGGGGTCTCTCGACAACTAAGTTGGTTTCCTAGTGGATTCTGGGAAGGTCTCGCAAGAAGCAAGTTTCACTACTTATAGGCACAAACATCTCATCTGACTCATCATATCAACAACCACACTGCAGAATCCTGTTGGAATTTTCGGGAAAAGTAAGGTCGAGTCATCATGATAATACAAGGCCTTGCGCACGGTTTAGGAATGAAGAAATGAGGAATTTTACCATGTCGGAATTTCCTATTTTTGACCCCAAAATCGGATTCAGCAACTCGAAAAATCCCCTACGGCAAACTTTCAGCCCGAACTTCCTAATTTACGAATAAACAAAACAGTGTAGAAAATACGAATGTTTAAAAAAACCGGGAAAATGACGTCATCCTGGAATAGTTCATTTATGGCCGCTTGAAGCGCTGAGATCGAGAAATCTATAGTCCCCAGATGCAAAATTTACGAAACAGTAAAGTTCGAAATCGAAAAACTGAAGAAAAAACGTCTGCCAAGTGGGTGTGGCACATAGCTTCCTCGTATCCATAATCCGATTATATAGATGATCCGATGCAGTGGTTAATCTCAAAGCACCAATCTCTAAGTACCTTTCACTACCCTCATAGGGGACAATCTACACGCTACTCTGGATAATCCTAGAAAATTTAATCAAATTCGGATGAAAAATGTAAGAGAGTCACTACTCACAAAATCAAAAAATTTATAGGTATGGCTGGGAGTCGAACCCGTGACCACTCGTACGGTAGAGTGACTCGCTACCAATGTGCTACGGTCGCCTGACAGTAGACAATGTAGAATTTGAGATCCTGACGTACGCACGGCCGTTACAAGGATTTTACGTTCGCGCATGCGCATCGGCTACTATCAGTCCGGGGGTGATGATTTTCATAGGGGACCATTTACAATCTAATCCGCATAATCCCTGAAAATTTCATTGAAATCGGATGGAAAATATAGAAGTTATGGCCGTTACAAGGAATTCACGTTTGCGCATGCGCAGTGGCTACTATCTGTCTGAAGGTGATGATTTTCATAGGGGACCATCTAAATACTCATCTGTAACATCTCTGAAATTTTCATTGAAATCAGATTGAAAATGTAGAAGTTATGGCCGTTACAAGGAAATTCACGTTTGCGCATGCGCAGTGGCTACTATCTGTCTGAAGGTGATGATTTTCATAGGGGACCATCTAAATACTCATCTGTAACATCTCTGAAATTTTCATTGAAATCAGATTGAAAATGTAGAAGTTATGGCCGTTACAAGGAATTCACGTTTGCGCATGCGCAGTCGCTTCTATCAGTCCGGGGATGATGATTTTCATAGGGGACCGTCTACACACCAACCCGCACAATCCCTGAAAATTTCATCGAAATCGGACAATAACTTCGTATAGTTATGCGCGTTACAAGGAATTCATGACAGACACACAGACACACAGACAGACAGACACGGAAGCAAAATTGTTCAGAAAGGTCTAAAACGCAAAACGCGAGTGGAAATTTTGATTTTGGAGAACTTTTTTTTTTCGTCCTTTAAAAGTGAAAACAAAGCTTCCGCTACCTTGGTAGACTCGGAAGCAAAATAGAAAAAGCAAGATGGGGAAAATTAGGTTTCCCCTGTTTTTGTTTGATAACTTTTCTCGTAGAAAACACGATTTCGTCATACCAACGGGCAACACTGAGAGGAGACGGCGATCCGAACAGCCCAATCAGCGAGCGTTCCCGCTTCACGTCCGTTTTCCCGGTTAGTTTTGAATTCAAAAATTTTGATTATCTCCCAAAAATAACAGGAAACTTATTTTCCGAAATCAGCCCGATTTTCATCTATCCCACACCATTAACTATTCAGGAAAAATGCAAACAGAATGCGTGTTTAATCTTTTACCAACTAGTTTATATTGACCTAATGCTTGCCCATTGGAACGTCCCCTGGAATGCATGCATTACTTAATAATGTGTTTCTCAAAATGCCGTTTTTGGACCTTAGCGCCTTGCGCTGCAAGGTATGGATGCAGTTAATGTTTCAAATGTATTAACTTTTCACCTCTTCTGGGATTATTACCGTATCAGGAACTTGTTTGTCGTTAGTCCGAATTACAAGTTCAAAAGAACTTGTCCCAAAATAGGAAACCGGTTAGTGGGATCTTCTGCCAGACTGAGGTGTTGAGCTGGAGTTGGGGTCGAACACCCCGTCCCAAGATAAGCCCTCGTGGGAGTTGAGCCGATAGCTCACTTCTCCTAATCCGCCGGCAAAACGCTTAATTGAACGCTCGCCGCTCGGCCAGAGATGGATTTGACAGGATGCCGACCACTGGGGCTCCGGTGACATCGACTTTCCTTTCCCCTTTTCCAACGTTGGCAAGTTCGTTCCTTCTAACATTCCCGGCGAAGTGGAAACTCCTGTCCACAGTTTGTGAAACATTGATTTCGGTTGGTTTATTATTTTCAATACAATAACTTAACGTTTCTTTCGATGGTTATCAAAATTTGAGGGGGGGGGGGGGGTCAACCTGGCTGACGACAGGTGATTCCCGTTTTTCGTTTACATGCAAGGACCAAAAATATATTTGATCCAGTCTTGTGCAAACTGTCAAGTTATTTCAGTTACAATCAAAGGTTCATTATTGAAAAATAAACAAAATTGGGTAGAGATCCATGATCTTGGTTTTTACCTCGAATCGTTGAGAATAATGTAAATGTAATCATTTCTACTTACCAGATTTCGTGCATTGGACCATTTGTTCAACATCGGGAGCTACTTTTCTTGGGAAATCCGATCTACTTGGTTTCTGATTTTTCCTGACAAGAATTATTGGTCCCACTTGGTTGTGATGAATTAAAGCTGACTAACTGCTCTACAACTTCATTCTCTTGACGTTCCTCGAGACGGCTAAGACCACGATTTCCAACTTTTTGAGAATTATGGCCTAGAGCGGTATCTCGGCAACTTTGGACCAACAAAGCTGTCGTTTCGCTGAAATGGTAGCACATTTTGAATACTTTGAATTAGTATATAGTGACTCTTAAAGTAGCACATGTTATGAGTTGTAAGTCAAAAACTGAAAAATATCCGAAAATTTCGCGGTTTTTCAAGCATTGTTCATCAACACTTGGCACAAGTGTTTCAACGTTCCGAACTATCAAATAAAATTCAGAACGTGTCAGTTTATTCCGACCGATGTTTGTAATGACTTGCCTACTGTATTCTGGTGATAAATCATTTATATCTATTGTATTTATATTTATGGCTCCAAAGGGTTTTCACGGGCGCTCATCCAGATTTACATAATTATCTTTTTTTCAAAACTGTAGAAGACTGAGCCAAAATAGAATTAAGAGAGGAGAGATTTCATTCTTATAACTTATTATACTAGTAGTATAAAGATTATAAGAGTTTCAATGGACAAGTTACTATTTTCATGATTTTTAGGACGTCCCACAGTAAGACTTGGGCGTCCTTATGCGATCGATCTGGGGTGAAGGAAGACAACACTCAACAGAAAAAAAAAATAACCACACAGTAATCCGTTTTAGACCATTCTGAATCCAAATCCGCGAAAAAAACCATAGGTGTATGTCTGTGTGTGTGTGTGTGTGTATGTGTGTGTGTGTGTGTGTGTGTGACAAAATCTTGTGTACTCTGCACAGGCCTTAGTTCTCAACCGATTTTCCTGGTTCTTTTTTTGTTCGTCGCGGAAAACTATCTAGTTGTGCACTACGTCGCCGGAATTTCGAATTTTGCCTTTTAAGGGGGGGAAAGGGGGGGTTAATGCTCGAAAAACGTGCGTTTTTGGGCATAATCTTGTGTACTCTGCCCAGGCCTTAGTTCTCAAACGATTTTCCTGGTTCTTTTTTCGTTTGACGCGTAATACTATCTAGTTGTGCACTGCGGCACCGGAATTTTGGATTTTGCTTTTTAAGAGGGGGAAAGGGGGGGTTAATGCTTAAAAAACGTGCGTTTGCGTGCATAATCTTGTAAACTCTGCCCAGGCCTCAATTTCCAACCGATTTGCGTGTTTCTTTTTTTGTTTGACTCAAATTACTTCCGAGTTGTACATGATTTTACCAGAGTACCAAAATTCGCAAGGGGAGGAGGTGAGTTGGAGGATAATATTCACAAAATATCCGATTTTTCAATATTTTGGTTCCTTTACTACTTACTAATTGTACCCAAGCTTTGAAATTGAGGAAAAATTCTCATTATACCTCAAATTTTCATGAATTATTCTCTGTACCACCATGGAACTAATAGTGGTGCCACCATGGTGCCATGATGCCATAAACCGCTTATTTCGTGGTTTTTGTTCTTGTGTTTCACCTTGAATACGGATGTGAACTTCGACGGACTGCCTACCAAAACTAACAGATGAAAGTTCAATGTTACGACGTATTTCCGCTTTGGTGCCAGACTGGCACCATTGTTGGCGTTGGGGAGGTGGGGGGGGGGGGGTGAACTCGAATTCGCATGTTGGGTGTCGTAGATCATGGATTTAAAAATGCTCTGCAGATTCAAGGCTCCCATGCCGCTAGAAATGTTATGGTGGATAAAAGTGAGGGGGGGGGGGGTCACTATTTCTTGCCTAAAGTAATGAATAAATTACATCGAGTGAAACAGTTTTATCGCTTACCAACTGGTTTAACTGATCTAATGCTTACCCAATGGGACGTCCCCTGGAATGCATGCATTACTAAACAATATGTTTTTCTTTCGTACAGAACCAAAGAGCCACAGAGTCTCTAGAAGGATTTAATCGGCCCAGAAAAAGTCATAAAACTCGAGTACTTGGTCTTCGAAAACCAAAATTTATCATCGAAATATAATGTATAAATATATCATCGAAAACTAATAAAAACTTGTTGTTGAACGTAAATACTCTTTGTTGGTACAGTTCTGAGCGCTTTTGTGGATTTTGGCTCTTGGTGACGAAACATCCAATAGACACCTGGCTGACCCATAGTTTCTTTGTGAGCTTCTTATCTGTAACGGTCTGCAGAATGAACGTTTACAACTGTTGCCTTCTTTGGTTTTGGATTCCCCCCCCCCCCCACCAACCCCCCCCTTTGACGTCATAGTGTTTTGAGTGTTTCAAGTACGTTCGACAGGGAGCTATAACTTTCCACGATGTTTACCGTACATATGTATATTTTCTACGATTTGTTTTTGCCCGCATTTAGCAGGTTTATAAGCTAGTTTCATTATAATGGACATAAGACACAACGACACGTGTGGACACGTTTCATTATGGATGGCTCAGTTTCTTAGGAAACTGTCTTTCAATTCATAATTCCTTCTAGTCATAGGGATCATCTTCCTATTCATGAAGGGCAGCCTCCATTTCGTAATTCCTCCATCATTCCAATTCATAAAGGGCATCCATCAATTCATAAGGGGACATCTTCAAATTCATAAAATTTTCAGTCGTAGATTAAAAATGAAAGAAAAAACCTTTTTCTAAAAAAACCAGCTTTTATTTTTGTTAATAAAATTAACTAAAAAGTTAGTAATAAATTACCTCTAATAAGGAATATGACACTTTACAAAGATAACACTTTATCACAGTCGTGTTACGTTGTGATAGCAAGAGGAAAAAGAAAATGCTAAAATTTAGCATTTAATTACATTTAATGTAACACGCTTTTATTTATAAAATTGGGACTGTGATAGTGTTATCTTTGTAAAGTGTTATATTTCTTATTAGAGGTAATTTATTTTTAACTTTTTGACATTTTCATGTCTTTGCTTCAATTCTAGAGGTTAAAAAATAAGGGCTGAAACGAGCTGTCTCAAAAACGTTTAATATAAAGGTGTTGTTTTTTTCCTCAATTTAAGATATTATTGAATTTTTAGAATCGAATGTGACCACCCTGAGCTCTGTAGGACAAACCGTTCCGTCCCTATGAGAACTTAAGGGTTGGAATTACCATGAATCAGGAACACGAATGTGAATCGCAAAGAGGCCTAATCTCCGTTTTAGCTGACCAAAATTGCGATGGTTTGTTTCTTCGACTTGTACTCAGTTTTGCTTCCTTCGCTACCAGTAATCAAATTTACAGGCACCCACAACTCGAATTGAGTATGAAGCGTTTATTTCTACAAAATAAACTTGATTGAGAAGTGAAAATATGGTTGGTAAGTAGTAACAATGGCAGAGGTGTGTCCTTTGCAGGCGAGTGACCTAAACGGAAAAATAATAAACCTTAGTGTGATCTGCTTAACAGCCCAGTACTTTTGGAAGGTTGTACTGAAAAGTTGAGTTATTCCTGCTGCATCTTTTAGTGACAAACCAGCTCCACAGTCTCCTCCTGTTGAGTCAATATTAGTCTCTACTGACTTTAACCTTCCTGTACCAATCATTGATGGTCAGTGAATGAAGTTCTGGAAGGTTTATTAGTTCAATATTCGTGTCAAGGATCCGGAGTGGCATCGAACCAAGGGCACAAGTTGGTGCGTACGCAGGCCGTCGACCTCTGCTTTCCCCATTACCCCACATCGTGGTGAAAAGTGACGGAATTGACCGGTAAATACAAACATCTCTGCAATGCCACCGAATCGATTGCGTTCTCTGATGAATTGGAGTAGAATCCTTGGACGAAGTGTTGTCCCAGTGGAAATATCTCGCAAGATCACGAGTCCTTTTTGGTTTATTATTTTCAATAATGAACCTTTGGAATCGACGAAGAAAAAAAGTTAACTCCCCTCATAATTTGTTGGTTTACATTCAAGGTACGTAGAATCTGAAAATCGAATAAAAAATTTTCCGGCCGTACACCGTCCGCCATACGCGGGACTTTCCTCAGTTCCCACGGACCGATTTTGATGAAATTTGGTATATGAACTCCATTTGGTGTCTAGTTGTGCTTTTGGTTCATGCCAGTCACTTCTAAGGGGTGAAAAATGAGGGTTGAAACTTTCAAAAGTGCCCCTGCACGAAAACTCTCAAAATAAAGTTATATATTTCACCAATTTGAAATAGTGTTGAATTATTGGAATTTTTCCAGACCACCCGGAGCTCTGTAGGACAAACCGTTCGCTCCCTACGAGAACTTACGATAAATCAGAAACACGAGTGTGAGTCTCAAAAGAGGAAAGAGAGAGATTTTATCTAACCAAAATGCGATCGCTGTTCGCTTCTTCGTGTTGCACTCTGATTTACGTCCATAGCAACCATTTCGAAACGAGTGTGAAGCGTTCATTTCTCCAAAAATAGACTTGATTATGAAGGTAATAATGTAGTAGGTAGGTAGTATAGGTAGTAGCTACCCACGGTCGCATATTACGCTTCAGACCTTTCCTAACAATTTTAGGTGTCAGTGTGTCTATCATGAAATCCTTGCCACAGCCATAGCTTCTACATTCCTCATCCGATTTCGATTAGATTTTCAGTAATTATGCGTGTGGGAGTGGAGATGGTCCCCCATGAAAATCATGGCCCCCAAATTGAACAATCTCAATGCTCGTCCAAAGTAAAATCCTCAGTTTTTGGCACCCTTGAGAGATTTTACGACGGTTGTTTTTCGTTCCTCGAATCGAAAATGGAATTCCAACGCCAACTCCCGTGTTTTTCTTATTGTTGAAGATCTGAGCTTTTCATACTTTACGTAAGCAATTCATAATTCAGTCGGTACCGATGCGTTATGGCTTGATTGTCTCAAATAGTCGGCACCCCTTAGTCCGGAGTCTTTCCAAGGAAATTTCAAGTTCAGTTTTGAGCCTGATTCATCGAACATTGACATTTTTTTGCAATCCAATCTGGACAAGTTCGAGTATCTATACAATAACTATTCGCTGAAACAACGAAGCTGCGTGCTACACCAACATGGATGACGTTTTTAGTACCTATTTATACAGTGCAGAGACCGGGAACTTTACATCCGTGAAAATTGTGGAGTGTTGAAAATGTGCTCCGCGACCAGTTTTTTTTAGGCAACTTGAATCTCAAAGGGGTAGTACTAGAGGTAGAGTGGAGTTATGGAATGACCTGCGATGGAATGGGAGTCTGCTCTCAATAGTGATGAAACCTTTTGGCGAAGAGAGAGGTAAAATGTTTTGTTGCTTTTACGGCGAATTTCAGCTAGAAACTTTCATCACTGGTCGTTTGAGCAATTGTTTTGGTATGAACTTTGGAGGGTTGATATTATTTATTTGATACTAGCCGATTGGCATACTTTCACATTCTTTTAAAACTTCACTCTAGTACTGAATAAAACCTATTATACCTCCACACAAGTTCAAATTCTAACAACTCTAAGAATTGCTGGGCCATTTCACAATAACTTTATTTTCGGGGAAATGCGAAATGAAGTTTTTGTATGATCCTGGCGATGTTTCCCGCTTCCCAAAGAATATACTTTCATATACTTCGAATATGGATGGTGCGATCTCGATAAACCTTATAATTTTCAACAGATAGGAATAGGTCTTGGGAATGGAACATGTAGAGTTTAATACATTAACATATAGAGTTAATAAAATTTTCAGTATTCCATTGCTTAATTGAAAATATTGTCGATTTGGAGAAGAATAAAATAGGAATCTTCTTAAAGTAAATCGAACTACAGGATCTTCGTGTATAATTGAGCTAGCTTTTTGCTACATTAAAATAGGTTCATGTTGAATGAATACAAGTTATATCTGCATTTGTTCTGATTCAAATTGTTAGATTACATGTAAATTTCGAATTCAATGAATAAAGCAGTCTTTCTAGCAGTCAGAATTATTCGGAAGTGTCATCATTGGATTCAGCGTAAGAAATTACGTAGGGAATGATACCAAACTCGTCAAGTCATTATGAGATCGAGGGTGACCCTACACCGCGTAAAACACTCGATTTTCAAGTAACACTCACGTTTTCTTCCATTCAAACTTATTAACTACTTATTATAATTACTCTCTAATTTGAATTTTAAAAAGAAAAAATGATAAACCGTTGGAAAGCTGACAATTTGAACATATTTTTCCGAAGAGCGCCCATCGAAATGGGCAGGCGTTCATAGTGAAACCGTTGAAAAGAAAAAAGTCGAATTTCAAAAAAAAATGTCAAGTGTCTTAAACTTTGTTCACTTAAGTCAACGAAAATAAATACAAGTCGATTCGTTCACGGTATTTCTAGTATTATATTGAAAGTATAAGAAAAATCAATTTAGGCAATTTCGATCATATGGGAAAAACGAAATTGGCCGGAACATCTTTTGTAGTGATCAAACTGAAATGACGCAGTAGGTAACGAGAAGTAAATAAAATTAATAAACAAATCAAAATTCCTCGCTATCCGCGACACTACCGGCCCGGAAAAGAGTGACCAGCCAATCCTTCAACCAATCCTTTCCACCATTGTGGTCTTGATTCGACTTCGGTTGATTCTAGCTCATCACTCTGAAGGTCAGGTTCAGATGTTCTTGTAGTCTGCTCCGGTACTTCATCTTCAAGAGCTTCATTGCATTTTTTTCTCGTATGTTCTTGATTTTGCAGAATTCCAGCTAATGGTGATTTTAAACATCCTTGTTCCCAAGCACATTCTGAAGGGATATTATAAGGGTAGAATTTCCATGGCCAAGGAACGAAGTATCTATCACGAACAGCTTTCTTCGACTCGTTGAAATTTTTCACTGCCAAGCCGCCATTAGTTGGATTTGGGCATTCTATAATCCATTTTAGGAGATCCAGCCTATCTTCAATAACATTTTGGGTTTGACTAGAGTTCGAAAGGAAGCTGACAGTATCCGACGTAATATTTGGTTGTCGGACACGACCACTTACGAGCCAACAAAATTTGGAGTTAACCAAGTAAAGATCAGGACTGAGTTGTTTCCTAACATTCAAGAATGCGAAATGATAATCATTGCCAAGTAATAATTCAATCGGCTTATCCCTCTCTTCGTCTGCTAAAACCACATCTTTTGGCAATTTCAACTGAGAGAAATCACAATTCCTAGTAACGTGCTTTCCCATAATTGTGGGGACAACATTTCCATGATTTCGCCTAGTATCTCCATTTCTCATCTCTAAATCCAGCTCAACTAAGGAAGTGGACACTTGACTTGACTTTGATTTTCCAAAAACATGTAATGACAGAATTTCTTTCTCATTGGTAGGCAAATCAAGTTTCCTTTTTATTTCCTCAGATGAATAAGTTCGTTGACTTTTTGAGTCCAACAATGCCCTTACTTTATGCGTCAGATTTGTCTTACTTGGAGTGCGGAGTTTTACGTTGTCTGTTTGCATTGTAACGAGATCGGTCATCGCCATACCACATTGCTCTACTTCCTGTTCATTGATGGCAGCTCGGTCGCAGAATTTTCGTTGTGTTTCCTCGGGAAATCTTTGAGGACAAAGTGCTCGATGATGGTTCTTTCTTCGCCTGCAGTAGTAACATGGTCTGTCGACTGGACAATTCTGCACTGTGTGATATCTGTTGAAACAATTAAAGCAACATCCTTTAGCGATTTGCTTCCTTTCTCCTAAAGTAGTAACGTTCGGGCACTCATCGGTCCAGTGGTTGCAGTTACAAAAGAAGCACCTCAAAGTTTTACTATCATATTGGACTAAACATTCGGTATCTTTCCTTAAAGCCAGATTCTCAGTATTCTGTCTAAAAGTAGATGGCTTATATTCGTAGGAGCTCTTATGTGAATAAGTTTTTTCAGCAGCATCAACATTTTCTTGAACAGTGATTAGACATCGAAGGAAGCTGAGCAAGTCTTCATTTGTGAAATTATCTCTACCTAATTTATATTTCTCAACTTCAAGCAGAATAGGCGATGGAAATTTTGAACAAATGATAGTTCGGAAAACCTTTTGTTGTATATCCTCTCCTAAATTTTCTAGGCATCTTAAATGTGTCACAGTTTCTTCGTAAGTTGACCTCAGGCTGCTTGCGTAATACTTTGCTCTTGGAAGATTTGTCAGCTCGGTATAATGCTTATTTACAAGTAGTTCTAGGTTACCATACTTTTCTTTCAGTATCTGAACAGCCGACTCATAATTTTCCGCAGAAATTGGCATTCCTCCGATACATTTCTTCGCACTATCTGAAAGGAAACTGACAAGATAGTTGAACTTTTCTACAGTCGAAAGAGAAGAATTCTTATGGACATTAATTTCGAAGAGCTGCCAAAATTCATTGAATTTCAAAGGGTCGCCGTTAAACGGTTGAATTTGTAGTTTTGGGAGCTTAGCTGTTACTCTACGATCAGGATTACTTACAGCAGCTGCGACAGAAGAGTCTTTGTGAAACTCAAGCTCAGTCTCGAGCGCTGAAATTACACTTACTGCACGCTGCCTCGTAGCATTCAATTCTAGAGCCAGAGAGTCGAAGTTTCCATCTCCCCTTACCTTTCTGCCCGATTTATTCTCCAGCTCAGCCCTTTCCTTGTCAAAACAATCAACGGCATACAGTCTCAGCTCCTTCAAGAATTTTGTGGCCTTCTTCACCTGAAAATCATCCGACTCCAAGATCGCCTCCGCAATCGCACAAATTGAGTTAAGCTTACCGTCAACGTCTTTCATAATCACGACTTTCATTGTAGTTCAAGTAATAATAAAGTACTAATCAATCAACGTTCTTCAATAAGTCCTTCTTTCAGTCTCAGTTCCTCTTCCAGTCCTTCCCGGGTTTCGGCACCACTGTCTTAAACTTTGTTCACTTAAGTCAACGAAAATAAATACAAGTCGATTCGTTCACGGTATTTCTAGTATTATATTGAAAGTATAAGAAAAATCAATTTAGGCAATTTCGATCATATGGGAAAAACGAAATTGGCCGGAACATCTTTTGTAGTGATCAAACTGAAATGACGCAGTAGGTAACGAGAAGTAAATAAAATTAATAAACAAATCAAAATTCCTCGCTATCCGCGACATCAAGTTGACTTTTTGATTTGTTTTTTAGAAATGGTTTATAGCTATTTTGGTTTTACACTAGGTAGCTTGGAAATTTAACGCTCTTTCCAACGATATCCTTAAATTTGAAATTACTTGGTAAATAGCAGGAGTTATGACAATTTTAATGACGTAAGGTCGAAAATGCGAAAAAAAACTTCGAAGTGAAAAAAAGGCATTTTGAGTGGGTTAAGAAAAATTTGCTGAGAGACAATTTTTGTTGCAAATTATTTGTAGAATTGATCTTCGAAGTTATGCCCATCTTGACACCCTGTATAGAAAAATGACATACCTTTGTGTAATGATTTGCAGCGTTTTTCTGATCATTCATAATTTCCTTGATTTCTAGTTTGATATCTGTTGACGAAACAGTACCAATCGAAACAGTTGGGTACACCGAATAGTTCGCACGTTGAGTCGAAACGAATTGCGAAGGACGAGCAAAGTCTCCCACGACGTTCCAATATTTGCCGTCGCTGATATTGAAATATGCAATGACAAACCCACGTCGCATCTTTGAGGAGCACTCGGTGCGTGGAAGAGCGACGAAATCAATAAGATGACGAGTCGGATAGAAGAGCAACCGCGTTTCATGGATGTGACAGAGTGGCTGAAGGGGATCTTGAACAAACATATTGTCGAGAAATGTGTGGATAAACGAACCAAGTGTGGGGGATGTTCCGAAGGCGTGAAGATACCTGCTGTTCAAGCTTTTCTGCTGTTATGCGTCGGGTCAGAGCGACAGATTCAAAAAATATTTTCTACCTACAAGATCTGATAAGGACACCCAACTCCTCCCACAGATTGAACTGATCATATCGAGTAACAAGTACCTTTTGCTTCCTCACTATCGGAGACATGGTGCTTTGTTTACAGGGTGTCTACACTCAAGTTGGGCATAACTAAAGGCTTCGATTCTACTAGGTATTTCCAACAAAAAAAGTCCCTTAGTCTTTTAACCCCTTGTTTTTTCAAGTTTTATCAATTAAAAGATTTTTTCGTATTTTCGACCTTACGTTATTATAACTGTAATAACTCCTGTTATTTACAAAGTTAATTCAAATTTGAGGATATCGTTGAAAAGAACGTGTAATTTCCGTGCAAAACCAAAATTTTTTAGCAATAAAACATTTTTAAAAAATCAAGTCAAAAACGCTGCAAAATATTACACAAAGGTTTATTATTTTTCTATATAGATCACTCGTCTGAAAAGAACGCGCCTTTGCCATTGTTACCACCAACCAACGTGAAGAAAAACATCGATCGCATTTCGGTCAGCTAAAATTTGAACGGAGATTAGGCCTCTTTTGCTATTCACACTCTTGTTTCTGATTTATCGTAAGTCCAACCCTTTTAAGTTCTCGTAGGGAGCGAACGATTTGTCCTATAGGGATCCGCGTGGTCTCTAAAAATTCAATACTATCTTAAATTAATGGAAACAAAACCTTTATATCAGAATTTTTTGATTTAGGGCGTTTTCAAAATTTCAATGCTTAGAAGTTACCTACATCAACCAAAAACTTCGGGACACAACTAGACCCCAAAAGGAGCCTGTATACCAAATTTCATCAAAATCGGTCAATGCTAACTGAGGAAAGTGCCGCGTACGGCGTTCGATTTTGGTATCATTTCCTGTGTAATTTTTCACTCTGAATCCAATGGTGATACTTCTGAATAATTCTGACCGCTGAAAAGTGGATTTTTCGAAGAAATTATGGAAAATAATCAATGAAAAGAACCTCCGAGCTCAAAGGTATGAACTCCTGAATGTTTTGTCCACTGAACGACTGTTTTGTCGACTGTCCTGATGTTTTGTCTGTTGTTAGTCTTATAAGATTGATCTTTGAAGTAACAGGGATTAGATTATGTTTTATTGAGTACAAAGTTGTTACTTCATACCCACCCAGATCAATAATACCAATAATACGTAATTTATGTGCAAAAAATGAAGGTTTTCTTCGAACAATCCACTTTTTTGCGTTCAGAATTATACGGAAGAATCATCGTTGGATTCAGCGTGAAAAATTACATAGGAAGCTCATCAAGTCATCTAAAGATCTTAACCGCTTAAAGCATTTGATTTACTCTTCTTCCAATTTGAATTATAAAAAGAAAAGTTGATAAACCGTTGGAAAGCGGATAATTTGAGCTGTTTTTACGGAAGAGCGCCCATCGGAATGGGCAGTGATTCATAGTCAAAACTTAAATGAAAAAGTCAGGTTTCGAAAAAAAATTAAAATTAGCTTTTTGACTTGATTTTTTTAAATGTTTTATTGCTGAAAGATTTTGATTTCGCAATGGGTAGCTTGGAAATTCAACGCTCTTTCCATCGACATGCTCCAATTTGAATTTAATTGGTAATTAACAGGACTTATGACAGTTTTAATGACGTAAAGGATTAAAGAAGAAGGGATTAAAACAAAATTGCTAGGAGGCATTTTTTGTTGGAAATACCCTGTATAATCGAACTTTGAAGTTAACTTGAGTGTAGACACCCTATAAAGCAGTAATAAATTCATCCTTTCAGAGCTTTCTGAACAACTTGGGTTCCGTGTTGGACTGTCTGATGTCAACCCTTATCTCGGGTATACTACTCGAAATCGCGGTGCATTATGATGAATTTTTTTGGGGTTTTTGTAGGTAGCTCTGAGACGGTCCCCTATGGATTTAATGTCATCCAGAATAGGTAATATCCTTAGAAAATGCGAAATTTTTCTAAACAGCATTACATCTTCAGTTTCCATCTAAATTTGGTTGAAAGAAGTCTGGTTGTGGCACATCGCACGAATTGTTAAAACTATACAATCACCCCTCGGTTTAACATTAAAAAAACTCAAAAAATGCTCTGTCGTCACCTCGAACTCGTGGAGTACTCACACGTAAATTTAAGTAGAATACTATAATATCAAAATATTTATGACATCCAAAAAACAATATTTAAACACTGGGCATGATGTGAGATAGTTCCTCGATGACTGTTACTCCCTCATCAGTGCTTATCACTACATCTAGCAGGTTTGGTTCTTGCAGGAGATGCACTCTCTTTGAATCTCTTCTCTAAGTAACGGTAACTAAAGTAACGGTTTTTCCTCGTACGACTTTCATATTTCATTCTCCCAGTTTTGTCCATAGATAGATTTCAGAGTTGTTACATTCCGAATGAAGTACTATACTTTTTTACTAACAAATATAGTTGAGAAATTTGTGTTTAAACGCGGAAAAACGTGCATATAATCAACGAAATCAGCGCTCCGGGCTCCTGTCTGCGGAGGCTTCGCGGTCAACTGCGGCGCCCGCCCACCCACTTCCACCGACGGACCCGTCAGATCGCCTCGCCAGAGCGCTGATTTTCCGCGTTTGAACACAAATTTCTTCCCTAAATTTGTTTGTAAAATATTTTTTGATTATAACATTGGAAAGCTGAGATTTTGGCGTAGTGTTTACCGTTCTTGCATCTTGAAAAAACATTGGTTCTCGTAGTTCAATTTGCGTTTGAAAAAATTCTAGGTTTCCCAAATTACGTAAAATTCTCTTTTCAGAGGGCTTTTTCACGTCTTAAACCTTGACTCAAAAAACAGGTAAGGCATTTATCCGATAGGAAATGCTCTTTCTAATGGTATCCTCAAATTGTAATTATTGCTGCTAATTAAAGGAGTTATGACTAATTTAATGACGTAAGATCAAAATTACGAGAAAAAAGTTTAAAATTAAAATAACAACAAGAGACTTTTTTTGTTGCAACTTAGTTGTAGAATCGACTCGTGTAGTATGGTTAGGCTCACATTCATATTTTACATTCATATTCATATTTTAGTTCATTTATAAACCTTTAAAAAGACGGAAATTGACCCTGGAAAACTCGGGAGATTTCTGGACACCCTGGTTAGAGCACAATGGGTTCATCCACTCATCCAATCTTTAGAAAAGTCGGGAAATGTTCATGGAGTTTTGAAATCTTCGATTTGGTGGCCTCCCTGCACACCCGTTAGAAACATGGATACGGTGTAAAATCCCTTTAGCGTTATGCATAATTGATTCTCGCTATTATTTATCCTAGTTCGAACAAGTATGATTTTAAGGGAGTGCTTATTCGAAATCACGCCTTGGTTTTCTTTGCTCCAGTGTTTGTTTTTCGAAGCCCGACCCGCTCTGCTGAGTCACGGACGGTCTGACGTCTGTTGAAGGAAGGTAGTTCCTGCAGGTCCTGATTCCTGCGGTACAAGGGAAACTGCAAGTCTGGGAAGTCCCGGGGCGTTTTATTTTTATTTTGTTACGCCTCGTAATTATCCAACTTCTTGCGAACCGTTCTGGACTTAATTTTGACCTTCAAACGCCGAGCTCCTCTGAATGTATTTTCAATTCTCTTTCCATTCCCCGTTGTTACTACACAGACAGAAGGTTCATGCTGGAATTACCAGCAGCACACACGCTCTCAAATTTGTGTAATTGCGAAACTCCTAGTCGAAACCTGTCATTTTCCCTGGTGTTTTATTCTGCAATTCTCAATCATTTTGAGATCTTAGAAAAGATATTACGTAATGGTTCTCACTCCTTTTGATGCATTCTTCCCTATTTTTAGCACCACCGCTTCCCTGACCTTCGACTTATTTATCGATTGTTACTTATTTCTAATTTATGGAAATATGATCATTTAAATCATTGGACATTTTGTTGTCGACCTCATTTCGGTATTCCTGATAATATAGGAATTAGCTAGGCTGTATCTCCTTTATATTTCATCAGTGAAATCCAATAATTATGCACTAAGCTTCTTATTAAATTTTGGTTTATTATTTTCAATAATGAACCTTGGGAATTGAGCAAGAAAAATTTAAACTTCTCTTAAAATGTTATGGTTTACGTTTCGAAGTTCGTAAAACCAGAAAATAGAATACAGCTTTTTCCGTCCGCCGTAGGCGGCACTTTTCTTACCAGGGCCGATTTTGATTAAATTTGTTTCAGTCAGTGTTTGTCAGTCACTTCTAAAGGGTGAAAAATAGAGATTTTGAAATATTCAAAACGCCATTGCTCAAAGTTTTTGGATGTGTAAGTTTTCCATCCAAATTAAATAGTATTGCATTTTTTGAATCGAATGTGACTACCCAGAACTCTGTAGACCCAACCGTTAGCTCCCTATGAAGCAGAAACATGAGTGTGAATCGCATATGAACCGTCACAGTATCCCAATGCAGATCAAAGTAAATGTAATTATTTTTCTTTCTTCGTCTTTTCGGTCTTCCTTAGCAACTAAGTTCAAATTTCGTCATGAATATGAGAGCTCACTACTCTCGGATAGGCAACAATGTTTTCCTGGTAGCAACTATGGTTTTCGAGTTTCAAAATAAACTCGATAGTGAACTTATGGTTGATATGTACTGATAATGGGAAAGCTGTGTTCTATGCAGGTGAGTTATCTGTTGTAAAAACAAAAAAAAAACCCGTTGTGTAATAATTTGCAAAATCCCACTTCATCCAGACCTCGAAAATCACTCATTGGTGCTGGTTTTATTGTTCTCTTTCCTCTGGATATCCCTGAAACGTACAATTGCTTCTCCCGCAACTCTGAAAATTATTATCAGTTTTAATTTAAAAAATGTTGTCGTGAATACTCAAGCACTTGCCCCTCAAAGTGGGGTAAGTGTGACTCACTAGTAAAAATAATTTATTTACCTTTCTAAAATACTCGTATTTACGTAGGTACTTACTTCAAACGAATAATTGGACACAAATTCAAACTGACTTATAACCTATATGTTACGACTCTAGCAATGTTGTTACTGGAAACCTTTTGGTGAGGCAATCATGGCATTTTGTTCTTCTTGGAGGATAAAGCTTAGAAAACCAATAATCTATATAAAAGTTGACAAGAGCCTCAGACCCGATTAGCCTTAGTATGCATGTTTATTAAATTTTCTTTCCGTTTGTTGCAGGTAAGTTGCTGTTGAGGGACACGAACATGTATGTTGCACTTTAATAAAAGTAAGTAGTAAGAAGGTTACAGTAGTTTTTCTTGGTCTTGAACTACTTCGTAAGTACCTACTATTTTATCTGAATTATTAATATTTATGTTAAGTTCCAAAATGTCCGCCACATTGGATCTATCGAGACCACTTTGGACGATATTACGTGCATAAATCCACCTATTTTAGCTTAGAATATCCGTTGAAACTGCACGTGATTTCTACTAGCGCTCGTAGCAGCGAAACTAAGACCATAGCCATCCCTTGCACGGTGTAACTACCTTTTCCCCGCTCTGCGAGTACGTTTTTCCTTGAAGTTGGCCACTGTGAGTATTTTTCTTTATGCCTAGTTCTTCATTTCGAGAAAAAACTGGCTTTGAGTAACTACTGGATTTGCCATGAGAATATCGTTTTTATAGCCAAGTAGCTGAATTCTTTCGTTGTGGTAGTAATGCGGTCTAATTTGTCAATGTGTAAGAGTTTAAACTTTCATAAATCTCTGAATTTCATGTATGTATTTTTTTCGTTTAGTTTCCGTAAAAGGGTGACTATGGTACAAATTTCCGAAATTGTCAACGTATCATTAGTTTTTTATTACCTTGATTCTATTGATCCCAAAACCTAAATATCTCACCAGTATTCCTAGCTTTTATTATTATTATTCAACAAAAAAATATTTGTACTTTCATCGCCCCATGATTTGGGGTGATTACAGTACACACACTTTTTCCACTTCAAAACGCATCCATAAACGCCATAGTCATCCCCCACAATCATTCTCCAGCTACTTTAAAATTATTCTTCCTCGAAATTTCACCAAACACTCATTTTCCGTAATTAACTGAGTCATGCACACACACACACACACACACACACGGTGTTGAAAAGTTTCAATCAAATTGATATCATCAAGCCCAATGACACAAAAGTGTACAAAATGTGATTTATATTTTTGATAATTTGACAGACCACAATTGCCAAGGAGTACTTTTTGTTGTTTTCACTCTGACTTGAAAAACTCAACCTGACTTATCACAGATTGATCACAACATAATCAAACATAATGGCTATCTTCCCCAGAAACAATTGTCTTTTTTAACAATAAAACATTAAAATTCACCGTAAAACTATTTCAAGTATTTTTAACCAAAGATTGAATCACAATGAGTTACTTTATGGATAAAAACACTGATGAACAAATTTCCGCTTCTTATCACTCTTATCTTCCAAATGGTTTTGCATTGAGAAGAGATTTGGACTAAGGAGGTTATTCTTCAATCAATCCTTTGTACTGTGAAAATTTAACTCAGTCTTTTCCGCGGTTTTCCAGGTAATTACGTAAATTTCAATTTCAAAAATCGTGGTTGTACCGTGCTCACCCTTATGTCACTCCGTTCCAAGGTATTCCTGGGGACTTTGAAGGAGGTGGATGAGTGGCGCTGTTTTAACTAAGGAGGAGTAAGAGTCATTTCGTAGGTCTTATTAGTGAGAGGAAGAGCCGTTTTGCCGGTTGACCCCTCAACTATCCCTTACAATTCTCTCGAACTCAGAGCTTAGCATGTTTAGTCTCCAAATACGTTCTACTTCAGAGAGACCTCATGTCATATCCAGTTGTTCAGCTCTACAGTGGATTCAGCTCAACAGATCGGTTTCTTCGGTTACATGAAGTTCCGAATGACTCGTACTCGGATCCTGCTCAACCTTCAGACTTCTTGAGAGTAGAGAAAAACGCATTATTATTTATGCCTTGATATGGAAAGATCATAAACTGACATACAAATATAATCTGCGAAACAACTTGAATAGCCAAATGAGAGTTTTTAACTACCTACCGTTTTACGACCTGCCTGGGGGAAACCCCCAACTTTATACGAGCTCTTAATAACACGATTCTATCAGATCTGAAGACTTGAGCCTCAAAATTGGTTCCCGAGCCGCGTCGGTGGTTTTTCCAGCACCTGGATCCGGGTTCGTCATCCCATCCAGAACTGGTTTGGAAATTGACATTCCAGAGTGGGGCTTTGGTTCTAATATAAATACGTACGGTGGTCGAGGTTATTTTTAGACCCGAGTCCAGAATTAGCAGCTTCTTTAATTTTTTTTGTTTGTTGGTATTCCAGGAGTTATGTGGAATTCCAATATCGCAAATTGTCTAGCAGTAAATTGGTGCCGAAACCCATATACTGCTAGACCATCATATTTTATGTTATGCGATTGTTCTGAAACACCATTTTCAAACGATCCCATAATTTTGCTCAAATATGGAATTTTGTTAGAGCTTAGTTCTAAGTTTGGTTGGTACTCGTGAATTCTTGAGGAAAAAACTCCTGGATCCCCCAGATGCTATCTCTACTTAAAGACTACTGCGTAAATTATAAAAACTTGTTTTTAGCCAAATTTAGTGCAGAACCTTTAGTCGTAGGTTATATTATCCCTAGCAACATAATCTAAAATGCATTAAGAAAAGCTCGGCGGAAAACCGGCGTTGGAAAAGGCGCGTGATCGGAGTGTTGGAAAAGGCGCATGATCAGAGTGTTTAAAACGCGCGTGACCGTCGCTCGTCCCCTTTCCGCGTAACGTTTTTTGGGTAGTTACCCTGGGGAAAAACATGTTCCATGATAATACCTTAATTTTCCTTGAACATTCACTAATATCAACATCATAATATCAACATAATAGTGAAAATCTACTGAAGGGGTAATTTGAGGCTTTCAATGATTAGGTACACTAGATTACAAAATTTAGGGGTGGTCTGGCTGCCTCGTTCTTTCATCACTTTTCTTAAGGTATTTGGTGCGCTGAATCCGAATCTGACGTCAGTTTTTTTGTTTACGTCGGATTTTCAAGATATAGCTAGTTTTAAGATTTTTCTAAATCTCACTTTTCTTCATTTTTTAGTGAGCACTCATCTTGCTCAAATCTCCTCAAAAAGTACTCAGACTTATCGGAAATTTCATGTAGAATCCGAATATGTACTTAGTTTTTAAGTAAAGTTGTGTTAAACCCCATATTTTCCACAAAACGTATCGAAAAACACCGGTTCTCAACGTTTTTTCTTTGGGTTTTCCCTTACATTTTGCCACTTGAAAAAAAAAATTAAAGCTAAAAAAAATGTTCTCGGGTTTTTACTTTGTAGGGGGGACACCCCAGAGGAGAATGAGACCAATCGCAGCCTCCTAAACCCATTAATATCGAAGGAATGAGCTTTTTTTTCATGGAACTGAGATGAAAATTCACAAAAACCGTTAATTAATTTTTCGAGTATGTGCGTTCCTAAATCTGTTTTCCTCAAATGGATTTTCCTTTCTTCTACATTTTTTATACTTGTCACCTATTAAGAGTAACATCGAAAATAGGTACTCATAGGGGGAGTAAATCATAATTGGGAAACTCTTGTTTTGTTAAGTGATTTTAATTCAGTTTTACAAACGAAACACAATAAACTGCAGAAAAGTTAACGGTGTAAATCTGTTTCATGAAGGCTCAGATGAATCAATAGTTGGTATAATGTTAAATAACCAAACTTTGGTTATTCCCCCACCTCAGAGGTTCCACCAAGATATGAAAACCAAGGAAGAACGTTACAAAGGGTATTGGGACGTTCACATAATGGTGGACTATTGTTGGATTTACCTCAGGCGGCGAAGTTTTCTCTACATAGATGCCCGTGATGAAAACTCTGAGGTGGAGGAATAACCAAACATTGTACCAACTATTGTTTCATCTGAGCCTTCATGAAACAGATTTACACCGTTAACTTTTCTGCAGTTTATTGTGTTTCGTTTGTAAAACTGAATTAAAATCACTTAACAAAACAAGAGTTTCCCAATTATGATTTACTCCCCCTATGAGTACCTATTTTCGATGTACTCTTAATAGGTGACAAGTATAAAAAATGTAGAAGAAAGGAAAATCCATTTGAGGAAAACAGATTTAGGAACGCACATACTCGAAAAATTAATTAACGGTTTTTGTGAATTTTCATCTCAGTGCCATGAAAAAAAGCTCATTCCTTCAATATTAATGGGTTTAGGAGGCTGCGATTGGTCTCATTCTCCTCTGGGGTGTCCCCCCTACAAAGTAAAAACCCGAGAACATTTTTTTTAGCCTTAATTTTTTTTTTTCAAGTGGCAAAATGTAAGGGAAACCCCGAAGAAAAAACGTTGAGAACCGGTGTTTTTCGATACGTTTTGTAGAAAATAGGGGGTTTAACACAACTTTACTTAAAAACAAAGTACATATTAGGATTCTACATGAAATTTCCGATAAGTCTGAGTACTTTTTGAGGAGATTTGAGCAAGATGAGTACTCACTAAAAAATGAAGAAAAGTGAGAACTAGAAAAATCTTAAAACTAGCTATATCTTGAAAATCCGACGTAAAAAAAAAAAACTAACGTCAGATTCGGATTCAGCGCACCAAATACCTTAAGAAAAGTGATGAAAGAACGAGGCAGCCAGACCACCCCTAAATTTTGTAATCTAGTGTTATTAATTTAAGAATATTATTCAGCAAATCCTTCAATAAATTCATTTCAGTTCGATTATAAAAATTAGTGCATTCAAACTTCATGTTACCTCAGAAAGTTATTTCGAGAGGATAAGGTCGTTCGTGTCGAAACTAGAATCAACTAAAAATTTATAAAAACATAATATTGTTTAGTAAGTACCTAATGCATTCATTCTATGAGACTTCCTACTGGATGAGGATTAGTTCAGTTTCAACCAGTAATAAAACATACATTTTTATAGTGTTTTCTACTGCGCAAAACAGTTTCACCCGATGTAAGCCACTCAACATTTCGGGAACAGCATTCTTAAATCCATGACTACTAGAACCAATTAGCGGAATCGAGTCCACCCCCTCCACCAACGGTACCAGATTGGCACCACAATATGTAGTAGGTAACGTGGAACTTTTATCTGTTGGTTTGGTGAGTTGTATTCAGGATGAAATCATAACTTCTGTATTCAGGATAAAACACCCAAAAAAAACGCACTTAATACACCCTGGCACCATGGAGAACTCCTCTATTATAACATTCTTATTGGATGCAAAAACCAAACAATCTATAGTGATAGTTATCTATAGTAGGTAGTTATTTTCTATCGGATGTTGTTGCAAACTCGGTGGCAAACAGAAATAGCTTCTCCTGTGTAGACAGTCCAAATATTCATACGGTAGTCCTGCGAAGGGAAGGCGGGAGGACCTGAATAATTGATTGCTCAAGGCCCTTCTAATCCCAGGTGACCCATCTCTACGATCTGCATTCGCTTCCACGTGTTTCTCCCAAGCACTTCAATTGCCCCTTTTCTCTCCTTTTTTCATTCGCTGGTGGATATAGGTAGCCTTGTTTACCATCCTGATCAAGTTTGATACACAATACAAGTAAGTCCTTTTGCTCTTCTATTTTTGGGAGCTCTGAGCTTGAATCAATCAGAAACAAGGATATCGAAGTTTCGCCCTACAATACAATAGAAGATATCTACGGATTCTCATGTGACATTTTACAAAAACGGCGAAATTTATTATTTCTCCATTACGACAATGGTCTAGTACTTGAGTAAAACAACACTCTGAGTTGCAGGCTGAATTTTGTAAAGTTTTTTGTAATTTTGTTTTTAAGCGCGCTGGATCCGAAAATATCATCTTCTCGATTTGATCGTTTTTAAAGGTCATTATTGACTATGTAGTTTTTTATTCTCTTGTTCATCCTTTCATGTTTAGTTTCCCAATTCTTAGCTAGTTTGTCTAGCAAATGCAACTCCAAACATTAATGTTGTTGAATTAATGTTTTTGTTTTAATCAATTTGTTGTCAAAATTAATGTTTTTTTTACTTCAAAACCAAGCAAAATAAACCCGATTCTCTCAAATAATGTTAGAAAAACGTACAATTCACGATTTTTGAGGATTTTTTGAGTACGTTCTGATATCCAGCATTTTCCCAAAATAGTCAATTTTTAAGACGTTTTGGGAGGCCATAGAAATGGAAAAAACGTCTGCCAAGTGGGTGTAGCACATAGCTTCCTCGTATCCATATCCCGATTGTATAGATGATCCGATGCATAGTAGTTAATCTCAAAACATCAAAACAAGCTAATCTGTAACATCCCTGAAAATTTCATTGAAATCGGATGGAAAATGTAGAAGTTATGGCTGTTACAAGGAATTCACATTTGCGCATGCGCAGTGGCTACTATCAGTCCGAAGGTGGTGATTTTCATAGAGGACCATCTAAATACTAATCTGTAACATCCCTGAAAAGTTCATTGAAATCGGGTAGAAAATGTAGAAATTATGGACGTTACAAGGAAATTCAGGTTTGCGCATGCGCAGTGGCTACTATCAGTCCGAAGGTGGTGATCTTCATTGGGGACCATCTACAACCTAATCCGCATAATCCCTGAAAATTTCATTGAAATCGGGTAGAAAAAGTGGAAGTTATGGCCGTTACAAGGAAATTCACGTTTGCGCATGCTCAGTGGCTACTATCAGTCCGAAGGTAGTGATTTTCATAGGGGACCATCTAAATACTAACTTTTTTTTTTCGTCCTTGAAAAGTGAAAACAAAGCTTCCGCTACCTTGGTAGACTCGGAAGCAAAATAAGATTGAAACCAATCTTTTCAGATCTTTTGTAACTCGCAGTAAGTATCCGTAAACCCTCTCTTGACTGTTGATGCACTTGAATTGACGTTTTGTGTGCATTTATCACCCAAAATGTAGTTATTTTATCATTTTTATTTACTATTATTTATTTAATTTCTAAAAATTATTTGTTATGTGTGCTTATCGGGCTAGAACGTCAAGCCGGGTTTAGAAGGGGGATTTGGAAGGCACCATTTAAATTTAATAGAAATGATTAGAAATAATCAATGGGACTTTTTAAAAGCTTATTCAACTCGAGAATATAGTTTTTTGATATTTTATAGATCGAGATTAACATTTTGTGAATTTGCACTAGAAACCCCTCATAAAACTACTCTGTCTCCCCAGACCCTCACTAAAATAGATAATTTTTTCGATTTTCAGTAACCAATAGTACCATATTGTACCTACGGGATATGCATTAAAGTCTTCAATTGCACATATTCCTGTTCTACTGGACTCCATGAATTCATAGAGTACCCCACTCGTCCATTATTTAGCTATTATGATTTCGCGTACGACGGATATTCGCGTTACTGGTCCACACAAGGCCAATTTTCAACATGGACAATTTCAGATTCTTCTATAAGAAATTATACGGTGATTCCAAATATACCTCTATCTTTGAGACGGTAATTTCCATAAAAACTGAGAAAAAACCCTAATAACTTGTTTTGGCCCTTTTTTTAAATGTTGGCCCCCTAGGGGTTCGAAAATTCCTGGCTGAAAACTCCTCTTTTCGTTCGTTATTATGATCATTTTGGCACAAACTTTACATTTTTGCTAAATAATTATAGTTATCGTCTGCAGTAACAATCCAAAAAAAAAATCAGTGGAACAACATTTTCCATTGGAATAGTTTCATTTTCTTGAAAATTGGCTGTCACCTTAAATACTCTCTTGAATACAGGGTGTCACCCTTACGGGCGCACCACCGGACAGGGTTCGATTCTACAACTAATTTGCAACAAAAAATGTCTCCTAGCAATTTTTCTTTAGAGGCTTCGTTTTCGACTTATTTCACATTTAAGATTTTTTTCGTGTTTTCGACCTTACATCACTAAAATGGCTTTAACTTCCTTAATTGATAAAGTAAATTCAAATTTTATTATGTCATTGGAAAGAGCGTCAAATTTCCTATCTCCGTGATGGGGTTTTAGAAAATTTCAAATAAGACGAACGGGTGTAAAATAAACCAAAAGTAAAAAATTGGTAAAGTTTCGAAAATTTTCACTTTTTTCAAAGTTTGTTTCTCGAAACGTCGTGGACGGAAATTT
The DNA here is from genome assembly GCA_009739505.2 of Apolygus lucorum. Lineage (NCBI taxonomy): Eukaryota > Metazoa > Arthropoda > Insecta > Hemiptera > Miridae > Apolygus > Apolygus lucorum. Next base: position 18,431,910 of record CM019169.2, on the reverse strand, counting down.
CCATGCTGTAAGCCTAAAAGTTGCATGTGAATCCCAGCTTTCTAATGGTGTAGTCATTCTTCTAAAAACACCACTTATTCTGTTGGAAAATGTCGTTTTTAGGGCAGAAAACGATCATTTTAGGGTGTAAATCGGCGTTTTTCACCAGAAATGCTTTCCAACTTGATAAATCATTTGACATGAAATTTAACGTAATTTTTGACGCTGAATCACTTTTTGATCTCCTCGACAAACAAATAGTACTTTTCAAGCCCTTTCCGTTGGGCAAGGGCTCAATCTCGTTGTTCGTTTCATCCAAAATTGTCATTAAGGGAGGTCTGTGTCAGAAATGACTCGCACTCCTTCCAAATTGTTGACTTACCTAATTTTTGCCCTTTGTCTTGAAAATATCGTCCCGATCATTTGCGGAAAGCTTTATCTTTTCGATAGATAACAAGTTGGGAGTCGAGGACTCAGTTGTACCCTGTTTAACCTAGAAAGGGCTTGAAAAGTACTATTTGTTTGTCGAGGAGATCGGAAAGTGTTACCATTCGATTCAGCGTCAAAAAGTACGTAAAATTTCATGTCAAATTATTTATTAAGTCGGAAAGCATTTCTGGTGAAAATCGCCGATTTACAACCGAAAATGAACGTTTTCTGCCCTAAAAACGTCATTTTCTAACTGAATAAGTGGTGTTTTTAAAAAAATGACTACACCGTTAAAAAGCTGGGATTCACATGCAACTTATAGGCCTACAGCATGGAAATTTCCGTTCACGAAGTTTCGAGAAACAAACTTTGATGAAAGTGAAAATTTTCAAAACTTTACCATTTTTTTACTTTTGGTTTATTTTACATCCGTTCGTTTTATTTGAAATTTTCTAAAACCTCATCAGGGAGATAGGAAATTTGACGCTCTTTCCAATGATATAATAACGTTTGAATTTACTCTATCAATTAAGAAAGTTATAGCCATTTTAGTGATGTAAGGTAGAAAACACGAAAAAAATCTTAAATGTGAAATAAGTCGAAAACGAAGCCTCTAAAGAAACATATTGTTTAGTAATGCATGCATTCCAGGGGACGTCCCATTGGATAAGCATTAGATCAGTTAAACCAGTTGGTAAGCGATAAAACTGTTTCACTCGATGTAATTTATTCATTCTTTAGGCAAGAAATACTGACCCCCCCCCCCCCCCCCACCATTATCCACCTTAACATTTCTAGCGGCATGGGAGCCTCGAATCTGAAGAGCATTTTAAAATCCATGATCTACGATACCCAACATGCGAATTCGAGTTACCCCCCCCCCCCCCCCACATCCCCAACGCCAACAATGGTGCCAGTCTGGCACCAAAGCGGAAATACGTCGTAACATTGAACTTTCATCTGTTAGTTTTGGTAGGCAGTCCGTCGAAGTTCACATCCGTATTCAAGGTGAAACACAAAAAAAAAACCACGAAATAAGCGGTTTATGGCATCATGGCACCATGGTGGCACCACTATTAGTTCCATGGTGGTACAGAGAATAATTCATGAAAATTCGGAGGTATAATGAGAATTTTTCCTCAATTTCAAAGCTTGGGTACAATTAGTAAGTAGTAAAGGAACCAAAATATTGAAAAATCGGATATTTTGTGAATATTATCCCCCCACTCACCCCCTCCCCTTGCGAATTTTGGTACTCTGGTAAAATCATGTACAACTCGGAAGTTATTTGAGTCAAACAAAAAAAGAAACACGCAAATCGGTTGGAAATTGAGGCCTGGGCAGAGTTTACAAGATTATGCACGCAAACGCACGTTTTTTAAGCATTAACCCCCCCTTTCCCCCTCTTAAAAAGCAAAATCCGAAATTCCGGCGCCGTAGTGCACAACTAGATAGTATTACGCGTCAAACGAAAAAAGAACCACGAAAATCGTTTGAGAACTAAGGCCTGGGCAGAGTACACAAGATTATGCCCAAAAACGCACGTTTTTCGAGCATTAACCCCCCCCTTTCCCCCCCTTATAAGGCGAAATTCGAAATTCCGGCGACGTAGTGCACAACTAGATAGTATTACGCGTCAAACGAAAAAAGAACCACGAAAATCGTTTGAGAACTAAGGCCTGGGCAGAGTACACAAGATTATGCCCAAAAACGCACGTTTTTCGAGCATTAACCCCCCCTTTCCCCCCCTTAAAAGGCGAAATTCGAAATTCCGGCGCCGTAGTGCACAACTAGATAGTTTTCCGCGACGAACAAAAAAAGAACCAGGAAAATCGGTTGAGAACTAAGGCCTGTGCAGAGTACACAAGATTTTGTTACACACACACACACACACACACACACATACACACACACATACACACACACAGACATACACCTATGGTTTTTTTCGCGGATTTGGATTCAGAATGGTCTAAAACGGATTACTGTGTGGTTATTTTTTTTTTCTGTTGAGTGTTGTCTTCCTTCACCCCAGATCGATCGCATAAGGACGCCCAAGTCTTACTGTGGGACGTCCTAAAAATTGCTACGAGACATTTTTTGTTGCAAATTAGTTGTAAAATTGAACCCTGACCGGTGGTGCGACCGTAAGGTGACACCCTGTATTGATGCTCTTCAACATGAAGCCCTCAGAAAAAGCCAATAGAAAGTTCTAAATTATTCCGTGAAGTGCCTGTCTAATTTTGTTCGAGTACGTAGGTCATGTTTGTGTCAAATTTAGAGGTACGAGTCAATGAATTTGTGATGTCGGAGTTTTACAACTTGTCAGCATTCTGGTACCTACCTACTTCAAATACGACGAATTCGAACTTTAACTTTTCTACCTCAACACTATCGCACACAGGATGTTTTTGTCGGATTAACACTTTATCATCGACCCTTTTGATGGGCGAGCCTGAGCGTCACACCGTATCTCCCCGCACTGCGCAATTGCTTCCACACTCGTTCAATTTCGTATTAGGCTTTCATCGAGTTAGGCCACCTACTCAACATTCCCCCCCCCCCCCCCCTAGTCTCTTGATCAAGTTTTTTATTTACTGTGCATAATTCTGTGTTTCCATATGGTTGTTGGCTAGTTCCTGGTCAGGCGCCTCTCATCAGTTCAGGTCAATTCAAAAATTGAGACAATTAATTGCCCGAAGTTGCTCAACTTTGGTGGAGCAACAAAAATTGCTCAATTCCTGAGTTTGCAAAAAGGAAAATGTATTTATAAGTTTATAGAAGCGTACATTTTATTATCTCCCAAGAGAAAGGAAATATTGTATATCGACGCTGTCGCCGCAACATGTCGTTTGAAGATTGGGGAACTTTTCAGGAGCGGCAAAAAATCTTATAAAATCTCTCATTTTTCATAAACATTTCAATAATGTGCAATGTCTAGGCTCAAGACATCAAGAGCTTAAATCATTTTCAAGAGTAAAACTATTCAAACATCAAAATAATGACGATAATCATGTTGTTTGATATTTCGAGCCTCATGAGACATATTGTAAAACTGTTTCATAGAAAGTTGACTCCTTGAATCTTGAAAGTGTTGAAAACTTGTAAATGACCAATTACAAGATAAATAGGATTGTTTATTGTTAATTGGTCGAAAGTAGTAATACTTGATCTTTTCCGTTATTTTTGGACGTATGATTACCAGTCTTATCATTTCTTGGGCAAGACATGAGTATAATGGAACAGGCCAATTAAAATTTTGCTTCCGAGTCTACCAAGGTAGCGGAAGCTTTGTTTTCACTTTTCAAGGTTGAAAAATAAAGTTCTCCAAAATCAGAATTTCCACTCGCATTTTACGTTTCAAACCTTTCTGAACAATTTTGGTTCCGTGACTGTCATGAAATCCTTGCCAAAGCATTCTACATCTCTCAACTGATTTCGATGAAATTTTGAAGGATTATGCGAGTTGGGGTGGAAATGCTTCCCTATGAAAATCATGGCCCCAAAATTGAAAGTATTTTGTGCGCATGCGCAAACGTGAAATCCTTGCCACAGCCATAACTTCCACAATTATCAACCGATTTCGATGAAATTTCATGGATTGTGCGGGTTGGGGTGGAGATGGTCCCCTATGAAAATTATGGCCCCAGACTGATATTAGCCACTGCGCATGCGTGTATTTCCTTGATACAGCCATAACGTCTACATTTCCCACCTGATTTCGTGAACATTTTCACGAATTATAGGAGTTGGGGTGGAGATGGTCCCCTATGAAAATCATGGCCCCCCAAATTGAAAGTAATTTGTGCGCATGCGCAGACGTGAAATACTTGTGACAGCCCTAACTTCAACATTTTCAAACAATATTCAGAGATTGCGCGGGTTGACGTGTAGATGGTCCCCTATGAGGGTAGTGGAAGGTACTCAGAGATTGATGTTTTGAGGTTAGCTACTATTCATCGGATCATCTAGACAATCGGGTTATGGATACGAGGAAGTTATGTGCCACACCCACTTGGCAGACGTTTTTAGTTAGGTAACCATAGAAATATATTCACCTTCTCGTCTTATTCTCGAAAAGAGAGATGGAAGAGAACTATTTAAAACAAGTATAACTTAGGTAAGTACTTAATTTGAAAAATGACCTCTTTTCGGATATGGAAAAGAAAAACTCCGCGGCATAGAAGTTCTTCATAATCCCTGAATGTTTCAACAAAATCAGACTATAACGCTGGATTCGCAAGCGTCCGACTCTGCGTTTCCGACTCTCCGTTGTTCCCGCTGATTGGCCAAGACCAGACGGAAAGAGGCCAATCAGCGGGTAGAACGGAGAGTCGGACGCTTGTGAATCCACGTTGCAAGTATTTCATGACAGACACGCAGACAGACAGACAAACAAACAAGGAACCTAAATTGTTCAGGAAGGCCTAAAACGTAATACACGAGTGGAAATTTGATTTTAGAGAAGTCTTTTCAACCTTGAAAGGTGAAAACAATGCTCCTACTACCTTGGTAAACTAGGGAAGCAAAAAGGTTTAATTCAAAATGGAAAAGGTTCAACTAAAAGGTAAAAAGTCTGCCAAGTGGCACACAGCTTCCTCGTATCCATAACCTGATTATATAGAAGATCTGAAGTATTGTAGGCAGTTAATCTCAAAACATCAATCTCTAAGTGCCTCGCACTACCCTCTTAGGGGACTCTACATTGTTGGAAAATGTAGAAGTTATGGCTGTTACAAGGATTTCACGTTTGCGCATACGCAGCATCTACTATCAAAACAAAGCTTCAGCTACCTTGGTAGACTCGGAAGCAAAAACTATATTCAAATGCTGGACATGATAGAGATAGTTCCTTATCACTACATCAAGCAGGTTTGGTTGCTGCACGAGATGCACTCTCTTTGAATCTCTTCTCAATGTAAACCGAAGTAACGGTTTTTTCTCGTACGACTTTCATATTTCATTCTCTCTGCGTCGCGTCGTGATAATTCGTTGTAATTTGGTTTGAGTAATTAGATCCCTGTAGGTTTCACTCTACTAGATTCAAGTACCAGTTTTTTGTGATTGTATACAATACGCCCGAATTCAAGGTTTTGCTTTCATATTCCGTGTTTTGTCAATAGATTTCTGAGTAGTTATATTCCGAATGAAGTGCCGTATTTACCACCCTTATTTCAGTGCCGGAATAACATTGCATCGGAAACAAGCGGATACGGTCAGCTTCGAGCGCTTTACGTTGGGTGAAGGACAGTCTGATCATCAAACATTCACCAATATCATGAGGATGGGTATGTTCCTACCAAGGTAGACCAAAAAAATAAGGTCGCCAATCGGTTCGTCACGTCAATTTGCTTCGCGTGGTGGTGTACCTCAATATGCCCATATACCTACATATCTGGTCATACGACATGTTGCGGTGATTGCGTCGATATTGCATGTATGTTTACAGAAAAGTATAACAACAAATAGTTATTTCGATATGAAACGTCACCTTTCCTTTCTCCAAAAAACAGCGCTGGGATTGAAAATTACCGGAAAAACAGGTGCCGCCTTCAAGACAAATCCCAATTATTGCCGGCGACGTGTGCGATTTCTCGGTAGGGGAAAAATTACCGCTGTAAGGAAAAAGTTGCTCAGTAAACTCTGTGTGAGCAATAATTGCCGTAAAAGTTGTCCGTCCAAATGGGTCTTGGAGTGAACTTCGTATTTGAGTTGTTTCTACCCTTGAGGATTATATTCCATTGGTAGGTACTTGGTAGGTATGATGGGCAAGGTTATAGGGTATCGTTGAGCTTCTTTGAATAAACATTTCTGACGATTTCATTGGAATTTGGGTTGATTGTTGGAGGTTTTCCCTCCAAGTTTTATTTTCCATTGGTAGACCAAGCCGCTGATTAGGGGAGTGGGGGGCACATTTGACACTTTTTCGCATTTTCCATCCTACAAGGTTGAAAGAACGAGAGGTCTTGAATTTCTTTCTTCTATCGTTAACTACAGTATTTTTGCTACCCACATACATCTCGTTCCTTTTTCAATCTGCTTGCCAAGTATTTTTTTTTTTTTTTGTAAATTTTCAAAATGCTTAGGAAGTGACAATTGGCCACCGGTGGGGCACAATTGGCAATTGGCATGAGAAAGGGGCACTTTTGACAGTTCACAGAAAGTACCATAATTCTAAACTAATCTTACCAAAAAACCATGGAACGTCCGGCAAATCATTATCTGGCAATAATGTTGAGTCAGACAGAACAACTATAGACCCTGCAGCCTGTAACAATCAACACTACCAACACAATTTCAATTAGATCAGTACCCACTCTTCTTTCTCAAAGGAACACCAAGTTTTATGGATGAAGGAATTGAAGTAACAAAAAATAATGATCAAAACAAAGATGTTTATTGAAAAACGTCAGGTCGAGTAGGTATTCAAAATCCTACATCAACATAGCATTGACAAACTTCATAGGTATATAAAAATATATGTCAAATGTTCCCCTAGCAAAACTGTCAAAACTACCCCGAGGGTAGCCATTACAGTAAAACCCAAGCCAACCTCGAACGATGAATTGTTTTGAAGAATCCAAGGAAAACACTTGCATGGAGACATATACAACTGACAAACTGGATGAGCTACATTTGAAAAAAAACTGAATCCACTCGGTAATCAACGAAAAACAAAATGAAAAAAAAAAACTTACTTTTTAGGGGTCCAAACACTCAAACCGCCATGAGCCAACTAGATGATTTGTAACCTGCACGGTTTTCACCTGGAATGGTTCTTCTTCTTCTTCTTCACAATACAAAAACACGAAATCGCGGTAAAATTCAAATCTTGTGTGACAAACAGCCATTGTCAAATGTGCCCCCCACTCCCCTATAATTAAATGGGTAATCAGTCTGTAACTTCACTTGCTATTTCAACTTCTAAAGGGAATTCGAAGGGTGAAAAGTGAGCTGTGGACTGAGAGCTCATCTCACGGTAGAGGTTGCAAAGGATTATTGACTCTGGCGTGGAGGACGAGGAAGGTGGCGGTATATCACCTGCCAGGGGTGATGGGAGTAGCTGTAGGCCTGTCTCAGGGGGACACACGCGACCCCGTTTTACTACACACGCCTCGTATATTGGGAAAAAGGGAAGAAAAATTGCTCGACAACTATTACTAACTTGTGTAGGTCAAACTTCAAGTCGGGAGAATTATCTACAATTTTTCACAGGTGTTTTGACAGTTGGAGGCGTTACTTGTGAAAAATATATTGGAATGGCGACAATGATATTGCTTCCGATTCTACCAATGTTTTAAAAAACATTTCAAAGTTTTAAAAAGAAGTTGTCCTTGGAGGAAAAAAATTCCTCTCTCATTTTAGGTTTTAGATCTTCCTAAACAATTTTAGTTTTGTGTCTGTATACTTAATAGGTCTATTCGTATCTGCAAATTCTTGTACTGCGCGAATCTAGTTAGGTATAGGGTAGGTGGGGGGAACTGTCCGCAGTTTTGGATTTTGAATTTTTGCAATTCACTGTTTGATGATTTTATTTGGTTTCTGGTGTGGAATCGAAAGCTTAGGATGTCATCTATCATTTCATAATATCTCCGGACTTGAAAGGTGTTCATTTTTAGAGATATACGTATTTTTGTAAAACATGTTTTTGCGGGCATTTCCCCCATTTTTGGGGGTAAAAATCCGCAGATCGGACACTTATCCCAACTGAAGGAAATCAGGGCAAAAATGAGAGCTTACAGTTCTCGAAAATGAAATAAAGTCTTTATTGTTGTGGGTATGACATTTTTAACCTATATTTTAACTAGGGAAGTGAAAATCTTGACGAATAAGTACAAACTGGAGCAAGAGTTTCAGTAAATCACAAAATAGTTCAATTGTTGGGATCAATATTAATGAAAAACTAAGAAGAATAGGAAGGGTTCATTGTTCCTAAGGCCCTTTGGTTTCATTTCAGTCTTATAACGCCATCTTGTCGTGGAAATTAAAATTACATTTATTAGGAAGTAGGTACCTAACGTGAACAATAAAACCATGGTACCTACCAAATTGTAACTTCAATCAAACTACAAGAATTTAGCCATAACATGACCACATGGTAACTGATTACACTCAAGTACCTACCATAAACAAACTATACTCAGGTACCGACTAGAGGAGCTACCTACCAAAATAAATTGGAGGTTATGAATAATCTAAGTGATCTAGCGAAAACGCTTAGCTTCTTTCAACTTTTCTTCCGTCATCGCCTGATAACATTTCTTCCTTACGTAATTTCTGGAATAAAAAAAAAGTTTTGAAAATAATATGAAAATTGAAAATTGAATGAATGAATTGAAGTTTTGAAAATAATATGAAAATTGAAGATAATATGAAATTGAAATAATATGATGTGGATAAAGAAGGGGTAAATTTCCGCACCCAGGGGCTAATGTCCGCACCTCCAAGACTGCGGACATTTACCCCCAAAACACTGCGGAGAGTTACCCCATAAAATGGCGGCAGCATTGGCATCATAAAGACTTATTGGAACAAAAGAAAACGTGGATGTTGTGCCATGAATTCAGAGTAAAACAATACCCCCTTTGACAGGAATAGAGACATATCGAATAAGTATAACGATTATGCAATCAAAATATTGCAGAAAAGATACGAAAATATAGTAGTAAGAACACAAAAAACAGACTTACCTCATTTTTTCAGTCAAAGGATTAACCTCAACTTTCAAGTTCTCGCCAGCAACTGGTTGTACTAAAACCTACCTGTGGAGTCGATGGCGACAAAATAATCGATTGTTATGATCGAAAAGTGGCAGTGCAGACATTTACCCCATGCGGACAATTCCCCCCACCTACCCTACGACGTTCCTGTCTGATTTCGTTGACATTTTCAGGGGTTGTTCGAATAGGCGTGTAGATGATCTTCTATTAAAAGCATTGCTTTCAGGGAAATAGTACCCAACACAACAACAAACATGCGCAAACGTGAAATCCTTGTAGAAGCTACATCCGAATTTGATGAAATATTCAGAAATTGTAGTTGTCCGGGTTGGCGTGTAGATGGTCCCTTGTGAGGGTAGTGGAAGTTACTTTTTTTAAATTGGATCATCTATACAATTGGGTTGTGGATTATGGAAACTATAACTCAAACCACTTGGCAGCTTTTTTTTGAGACTGGAAGGGATTCAAAAGTTCGAAGTAATTCTCGAAATTAAAGTTTAAATAAAATAGAAAAAAAGTCTTCAATGAATCCACAATTTGGTGTATTTTGGTTTATTATTTTCAATAATAAGCCTTTGGAATCGAGCAAGAAAAAAAAATTTTAACCCCCCCTCAAAATTTGATGTTTTACGTTTCAAGGTACGTAGAATACGAAAATCGAATAAAAAAATTTCCGTCCGTACGCCGTACGCGGCACTTTTCTTAGCAACACTGGACCGATTTGGTTCAAATTTGGTATATGGGCTCCATTTGGGGTCTAGTTGTGCCGCGAAGCTTTTGGTTGATGTAGGTCACTTCTAATGGGTGAAAATTAAGGGTTGAAATTTTCAAGAGTGCCCTAGCTCGAAAACTCTCGAAATAAAGGTATTGTTTTTTCACCAATTTTAAATAGTATTGAATTTTTAAAAATTTTTGAGACCACCCGGAGCTCTGTAGGACAAACCGTTCGCTCCCCACGAGTATTTGAAGGTTTTCCTTCGATAAAACAGAATCATGAGTGTGAATCGCAAAAGAGGTCTAATCGCCGTTCAAATTTTATCTGACTAAAATGCGATCGATGTTCATTTCTTCGTATACAGTTTTGCCTTCTGCGTAACCAGTAATCAAATTTCCATATGAAGCTTTTGTATTTTTCGAATCGAGTGTGAAGCTTTTAGTTTTTCCTAATAAACTTGATTGTGAAGGTGTGAAGCAGTATGGTGTGGTAGGTAGTACCTACCAATAGTTGTTTGGTAAAAAAATGTTGGTAGGTAAAAAACGCTGCAAATTATTGCTCAAAGGTTTATTATTTTCTGTAAAGATCACTGGTTCTCCATCAATAGCACCTACCACCATCTGTATTCTCCCTTGACCTTCCCTCTCAAATTTCAGCTTCCTGCGTTCAATAGGATTGAAAATGGCTTCGGAGCTCACTCAGCTGATCAGTGCTCTTCCTGGCGTCTCCAGCATTCGAGAAGATCTTCTTCACTCTTCAGATCACAGATGGTGGTAGGTGCTATTGATGGAGAACCAGTGATCTATACAGAAAATAACAATCCTTTGAGCAATGATTTGCAGCGTTTTTACAAGTAGGTGAATTTGATCTTCTCGCTAAAACTTTCACAATAACTTGCGATGATTGTCACATTAGAACAGGATATGAGCTTAGCTCTATGGAAGATGTTGACTTCACTTCCATGTCTACTCCGAAACCCTTCACTTGTTTGTGCTTCGGAATTAGGTTTCTTTGTTTTCAATAAAATTTAAGTGTCTGGAATTCCTCTATCTCAGAACGATGTACCTATCATGGAGGATCCCGTTGTGGAGGATGTTCCAATCAACTGCATGGAAGTATACATCCATGTAATTATTCTATTCATCTATTTTGTTGCCAAATCTAATTAATTAGGCAGTGGCTCTGACATCACACGATAGGGAAGAAGGGCTGTGTTCATTCAGCGAAACATGTTGGTTTTTGGCACCCATTACTCCTTCAGTTTACTTAAACATGGACATGGGGATAAAATGCAAATGGTTAATATGCCAAATCAGAATGTGCGGTAGTGGATTGTGCTCAGTGTATGCGGATGGAAAAGGAGTCGTTTTCAATGCTTCTGAGGAATGTCCGATATGCTCCTCAGATGAACCGGACACTCTCATGCACTTTGTGTGTGCCCGGGGATTGCAGGCCAGAGAATCGAGGCTCACGGGGTCGATTTGTTATCCTTGGATAATATATGAAACATTCTAGGGGTCGAGGGTATGGAGGGGGCAATCCAGTTGTTCAGCTTTGTGAGGGAATCTCTGAGAATCAGAGGTTAAATTCAGTGCAGTTTGAAGCAGTGCAGGTTTTGACAGTCAGCTAGTAAGTGCAAAACTCTCATTTACACTAGTGGTGAGTAGAAAGTCTTCTGTGAAATAGATTTTAAATCTGATAATACATTACCCTATATTATTGCTTATAAAAGGGAATATTGGTGTATTTTGAATACATTAGGGCCTTTTCGGAGACATACCGGTCGGTTGAAAGCGTATTCATCTTCTTCAACATTCGTAACTCAAAAGCTCGGAAAAAGGTATCTGTACAAGTAGAAAGGGAACGTCTCCATATTTGGTATATTAGCTAAACAAATAATTTATTTTGTTAATGCTTTATTCGAAATTAATTGTAGCTGATAACAAGAAAATTGTTGGACATTAGGTCTAAAATAAGGATGACGTTGATGGCACTAGATCTACACAATATATTGTTTTTGTTTTTTTCAATATACATGCAATTAAGGGGGGTACCTAACTATTGAAGGAAGGCCATCGCCTGTAGAAAGGGGATGTTTCCTTATAATTTATTTTCTAATTGATGTATTCTGTCCATCTGCTCAAACGGCTGGTTTCTATGAGTGCATTAGAAAATCCTGCCTGTGATTCCATTCCCTCTCTTTCAATTTGAAAATGTGGTTTAGTTGGACAAGACGAAGTAGACACAACACTGAAGTAAATCACAACAATAGTGTGTTATTGCTTGCTCCGTTATTATACATATACCTCGTTTTGTTCGTACATTTGTGAGCGTTCCATGTGGAAGGTGCGACAATGGGAGCAGGCCCCCAGGGCTCAACCCCGTTCAGTTTCGCCGTGACCTCTCAAAAGACCTCTCTGTGGCCTTTCCATCTCAATTTCTCTCCACAAACATCCCTTGAAACTTGAAATCCTACCTCACCGTTTATCTGCCCTCCAAGTCAAGCCGGCTTCCTCTTGCTGATGGAGCATCGCGTGCCTGAACTCAACTGCTAATAGACTTCCTCAAGAGGTGAACAGGGGTTTTTTGAATCCTACGTCTCGGCTTTTACGCTAACCATCAATATGCTCTCAGGGGTGATTGTCCTCTTGTTTGTTGTTTTTATCTCTTTTTTCTTCCCTTCACGAGTCAGGTTCCTAGTTTTACGTGTTTTCAATCCTCTTTCTTTCTTATTATATCCTCTTCAGCTTTTCTCCCTACTACCTACTCTTCTACTCTATTCACCGTTTGTTTCTTGCTTGATAAGGACTTGAGGGTCGGCGAACCCTGAAGTAATGTTGGGCGTATTGGCACCAGAGTTGTTAAAATAGGAATTCAAATTCCCATTACCCATTCCAATTACTTTCGGAACAAAGTAATGGCCATTCCCATTACCCATTCCTGTAATGGGAATGGAATTTTCAATTACTTTTTCCAATTCCTTGTAATGGTAATGGTTTTTCAATTCCCCATTACTCTTAGTTGGAAAAGTAATGGGTCCTTCCAATTACCCATTACAGGAAGAGTAATGGGTAATGGGAGAACCAATTCCCCATTACCACCATTCAATCAGTAAGTTGACCATCCTCCAATTCATAAGGGACCACCCTCAAACTCATAGGGGACCACCCTCCAATTCATAGCGAACCATCCCCCCATCCATTTCGTTGGGGACCATCCTCCAATTCACAGGGGACCACCCTCAAATTCATAGGGGAAAACCCTCCAATTCATAGGGGACCATCCCCCCATCCATCTCGTTGGGGACCATCCTCCAATTCATAGGGGACCACCCTCAAATTCATAGGGGACCACCCTCCAATTCATAAGGGACCATCCCACCATCCTAATCGTTGGGGACCATCCTGCAATTCATAGGGGACCGTTCCCAAATTCCTTGGGGACTACCCTACCAATTCATAGGGGACCATCCCCCCATCCATTTCGTTGGGGACCATCCTCCAATTCATAGGGGACCACCCTCAAATTCATAGGGGACAACCCTCCAATTCATAGGGGACCATCCCCCCATCCATTTCGTTGGGGACCATCCTCCAATTCATAGGGGACCACCCTCAAATTCACAGGGGACCACTCTCCAATCCATAGGGGACCATCTCCCCATCCATTTCGTTGGGGACCATCCTCCAATTCATAGGGGACCACCCTCAAATTCATAGGGGATCACCCTCCAATTCATAGGGGACCACCCTCCAATTCATAGGGGGCCATCCCACCATCCATTTCGTTGGGGACCATCCTCCAATTCATAGGGGACCACCCTCCAATTCGTAGGGGACCACCCTCCAATTCATTGGGGGCCATCCCTCCATCCATTTCTTTGGGGACCATCCTACAATTCATAGGGGACCACTCCCAAATTCCTTGGGGAACTCCCTCCCAATTCATAGGGGACCATCCCACCATCCTAATCGTTGGGGACTATCCTGCAATTCATAGGGGACCGTTCCCAAACTCCTTTGGGACTACCCTCAAAATTCATAAGGGATCCCACCATCCATTTCGTTGGGGACCATCCTGCAATGAATTGTAGGATGGTCCCCAACGATTAGGATGGTGGGATGGTCCCCTATGAATTGGAGGGTGGTCCCCTATGAATTTGAGGGTGGTCCCTTATGAATTGGACGATGGTCCCCAACGAAATGGATGGAGGGATGGTCCCCTATAAATTGGTGGGTGGTCTCCTATGAATTTGAGGGTGGTCCCCTATGAATTGGAGGATGGTCCCCAACGAAATGGATGGGGGGATGGTCCCCTATGAATTGGAGGATGGTCCCCTGTGAATTTGAGGGTGGTCCCCTATGAATTGGAGGGTGGTCCCCTATGAATTTGAGGGTGGTCCCCTATGAGTTTGAGGGTGGTCCCCAACGAAATGGATGGAGGGATGGTCCCCTATGAATGGTGGGTGGTCCCCTATGAATTTGAGGGTGGTCCCCTATGAATTGGAGGATGGTCCCCAACGAAATGGATGGGGGGGATGGTCCCCTATGAATTGGAGGATGGTCCCCTGTGAATTTGAGGGTGGTCCCCTATGAATTTGAGGGTGGTCCCCTATGAGTTTGAGGGTGGTCCCCAACGAAATGGATGGAGGGATGGTCCCCGATGAATTGGTGGGTGGTCCCCTATGAATTTGAGGGAGGTCCTCTATGAATTGGAGGATGGTCCCCAACGAGATGGATGGGGGGATGGTCCCCTATGAATGGGAGGGTGGTCCCCTGTGAATTTTAGGGTGGTCCCCTATGAATTGGACGATGGTCCCCAACGAAATGGATGGGGGGATGGTCCCCTATGAATTGGAGGGTGGTCCCCTATGAGTTTGAGGGTGGTCCCTTATGAATTGGAGGATGGTCAACTTACTGATTGAATGGTGGTAATGGGGAATTGGTTCTCCCATTACCCATTACTCTTCCTGTAATGGGTAATTGGAAGGACCCATTACTTTTCCAACTAAGAGTAATGGGGAATTGAAAAAACCATTACCATTACAAGGAATTGGAAAAAGTAATTGAAAATTCCATTCCCATTACAGGAATGGGTAATGGGAATGGCCATTACTTTGGATTAAGGTGTCTCTTAATCCCCCAGTTTTTGGTTTTATGTGTACATAATCATAATCACTTCACTCATTTCATTGCTTATAAGAAAAGTAATTTTGAAAAGTAATCATTACTCAAAGTAATCATTACTTTACAACTCTGATTGGCACTATTTTCTTTTCTTCCACCCAGTCATAGGTCAGACGACCTTAGATAGACCTTAGACTTATCTAAGTCGTGATGTGAAGTCAATAGTGAAAACGCTGCAAATTATTACACAAAGTGTTATTATTTTTCTGTATAGATCACTCGTCTGCAAAGAACATTGTCACCATTTTTAGGACGTCCCACAGTAAGACTTGGGCGTCCTTATGCAATCGATCTGGGGTGAAGGAAGACAACACTCAACAGAAAAAAAAATAACCACACAGTAATCCGTTTTAGACCATTCTGAATCCAAATCCGCGAAAAAAACCATAGGTGTATGTCTGTGTGTGTGTGTGTGTATGTGTGTGTGTATGTGTGTATGTGTGTGTGTAACAAAATCTTGTGTACTCTGCACAGGCCTTAGTTCTCAACCGATTTTCCTGGTTCTTTTTTTGTTCGTCGCGGAAAACTATCTAGTTGTGCACTACGTCGCCGGAATTTCGAATTTTGCCTTTTAAGGGGGGGAAAGGGGGGGTTAATGCTCGAAAAACGTGCGTTTTTGGGCATAATCTTGTGTACTCTGCCCAGACCTTAGTTCTCAAACGATTTTCGTGGTTCTTTTTTTGTTTGACGCGTAATACTATCTAGTTGTGCACTACGGCGCCGGAATTTTGGATTTTGCTTTTTAAGAGGGGGAAAGGGGGGGTTAATGCTTAAAAAACGTGCGTTTGCGTTCATAATCTTGTAAACTCTGCCCAGGCCTCAATTTCCAACCGATTTGCGTGTTTCTTTTTTTGTTTGACTCAAATAACTTCCGAGTTGTACATGATTTTACCAGAGTACCAAAATTCGCAAGAGGAGGGGGAGAGTGGGGGATAATATTCACAAAATATCCGATTTTTCAATATTTTGGTTCCTTTACTACTTACTAATTGTACCCAAGCTTTGAAATTGAGGAAAAATTCTCATTATACCTCCGAATTTTCATGAATTATTCTCTGTACCACCATGGAACTAATAGTGGTGCCACCATGGTGCCATGATGCCATAAACCGCTTATTTCGTGTTTTTTTTTTTTTTTTTTGTGTTTCACCTTGAATACGGATGTGAACTTCGACGGACTGCCTACCAAAACTAACAGATGAAAGTTCAATGTTACGACGTATTTCCGCTTTGGTGCCAGACTGGCACCATTGTTGGCGTTGGGTGGTGAAGGTGGGGGGGGGGGGGTGAACTCGAATTCGCATGTTGGGTGTCGTAGATCATGGATTTAAAAATGCTCTGCAGATTCGAGGCTCCCATGCCGCTAGAAATGTTATGGTGGATAAGGGTGTGGTGGGGGGGGGGGGTCACTATTTCTTGCCTAAAGTAATGAATAAATTACATCGAGTGAACCAGTTTTATCGCTTACCAACTGGTTTAACTGATCTAATGCTTATCCAATGGGACGTCCCCTGGAATGCATGCATTACTAAACAATATGTTTTGACATGGACTTTTGGCGGGGGTCGAGGAATTTTTCGCGAAAATTTTTGCCTCAAAAAATGCAACGCGATACCAGTAAACAAAATCATAGCTACATATCGGTAGCTATGAAGCAAGGTTCTCTAGAATTTCATACCTCAATAATATTGATATAATATTATTATATCATATTATTTATACATAATACATAATAATACATAATATTTATACATAATAATATATTATATACGTGCGATCGGAGACTTCTTTTTTAGGAAAAAAATTCTATTCATTTATAGAAACAGTAGACATATTCATGATCTATTATTTTTCCCTCTAAGGGAAAAATTTTGAATAATCATTCAATCTTAAACTTTAAAAATCACGTCGTCATATAGACTTTGCACAATAAATTGTTCCTTGGAACATTCGAAAAGTTTTGACGCGTAGAATCTATCAAAATTTCCTTGGTGAGTTCTAGTATTTTTTTATAATAGTTTTTTACTAATAGCTCAATAGCCGTTTTTACTAATACCGTTTTACTGTAGCTCAATTTTCTTAACCATAGCTTCAATTTCTTTGAAAATTTTTCGTGATTTTGACCTTACGTCATTAAATTGGTCATAACTCCTTTGCTGTGATAATTACAATTTGGGGATACTGTTGGGAAGAGTTTTTAACTAACCGTAGGTGTTAACTACATTCCCCATGAGAACTGAAGGGTTGGACTTACGATATCAGAAACACGAGGGTGAATCGCCAAAGAGGCCTAATAAATGCGATCGTTGTTCGATTCTTCGAGTTGTACTTAGTTCTGCGTTATAAGCAACCAGAAAAACCTAAACATCGATCACCACGGACTTTTCATCCTGCATCTCTACTGAAGCGGTAAATCACAAGTAGTTCCACGTTCAGGGCCTGTTGGCCAAGTAAGTGAACCGTACGGCGGCCTTGGCACAGCTTCCGCTATCTAGATTTGCCCCGACATCCGCGCTGAACTGGATAGGTCCATCACCTCTTGCGTTGTTTATGTTGAATAATTTTAGCGTTATTAAGCAATGTTGTATTTCATCAGGTTGTAGGAAGATGATGTGGTTCTCCTTTAAATAATCTATTGTTGAAGTCATAGACTCAGCGTAGCTGCGGACCTTCTGTCATAATCCATAATGAAACGATTGCTCTGAATACCTACTGTATGTACATTTGCATTTTTGATCTAATTGAATGTTCGTATACGCAATCGGAAACTAACGTAAACGTTCTGCATTCATCTTGCCTCCTCAATTTTGAGCGTAACAAGTGGAGAGAGAAACAATAACACTTGGATACCCTATCTAATTTCAGAAAAGCTTGTAGTTACTTGTTCGATTTTCTTGATTTTTGCAGTTGCCCTTAGTCTACGTCTATTTGTAGTTTTTGTTCAAATTCAAAATCTTCAATGTGTCGTAGAAATGAAAGTTGTGTAGTATTTGAGTTGATAAAGATAATCCTTGAACATATATGATTATACTTTCTTTATTCTTTTTTGGCTTCGACGGTTTGAAATTCTGTGAAGTGATTTTTCTCATTATGGTTTGAATTTAAATTTTATGATTGCAGTAAAATCTAAAAGGAAATGGTCAATTAGAGGGCTTTTTGGATAATTCATTATTTTTGCAGTCTTTCGTTAGCATCGGACTCTTGACTATTTTGAGACATTTTCGTTGTTTTCTTTGTGCGTGCTGTTTTTTTTTCGAAGTTTTACGCAAGTGTTTTGAATGATCTTGCTCATTATATTCTTTTCCTGTCACTCTTCGATTATTGACTCGAGTTTGGCCATTTCTGATTCGATCTTCTTTGTCCACAATTCAATGTTTTGATTTTTTCTCTTGTTTGTCAGTTATTATTGTAAATGATTTTCTTCTGGATTTTTAAAGTATACACATAAATATAAGAGATATTGTCGTTGCACTGTGAGTAATATTGAACCGAGGTTCTTGTGAGGCTGAGGTTAGTTGTCTCTGTTGGCACACCACGTTAATTTACATTACAGTATTGTAGATCTAAGCAGAGCGTAATTTCAGTTTAATCCCTCTGAAAGTGGGTTGGTGAGAGACTAAACAACTGGGACAAAGAGGTGGTAGTAGCGCTACCTTACTCAGAAGTTTAACGTATTCCACATACCAACCAACTCTAACCACAATACAAAGTGAAACTTGAGTTCGAAACGCTGTTGATAAAGTCAACCTCTCGTTCGTTTGTTGAAATGAGCGAAATTTATTGCAAGAACTTTCGTGCCATTCGAGATGAGAAAAGTCCGTCACAAAAATGCCATCCAAAGAGGCCAAACGTAACTCCTGATATCCTGAAAATTAAAAAAACACTTGTTAGTTGTCACCCACAGGTCGTCGAACCAAATTTGGTACTTTTCTCACTCCCATTACCTCATTTCTTCCTCTTCTTTTTGAGGATAGTAGCTATAAATGAAGCTACTTCTCTCCAGTACTCTTCTCTGTCCAGCATTCTTTTGACTTGAGTACTGGGTGATATACTTCCAGTGATGCGCTGTAGCTTTCCTCTTTTATGTTCCCATCTCGGGCAGACAAACAAAGTGTGCGCAGCATCACCCTCTTCGTGCTGGCATTATCAGCATGTCAGATTCTGGACCTTACCGATCTTGTGTATAAAAACCTGAGAACAGCTTAGTCCGAACAGAAGTCCGGCTCACCATGCTTCCTATCAAGCCGCAGCCTTATTCTCCACTCAAAAGCTCACTCCATTATCCTCGTTCTTCCAACTATCACAATCCGCAGTGTCCGTTCTCTCTCTTCCATAATATTCACATTTGTTCCATGGCCAGTTGGTCGATGGGAAACCCACTAGCTATCACAAGTACAGCTGGTTTATGTGTAATCTCTCGTATTAGTATTGTTATATTCTAAGCGAATCGACTATATGTGAATTACGGTAATACCAGACAAGAAGTGATTAATTTATTGTTTATAATGAAAACTAGTAACTAACTAGATTACAATCATCAGGCTGCTACATCCTCTCCCACCTCAACGTGCAGTCTTTGAAGAGTTTCGTCCAGACCCTTTTGGTATCGTAGTTGGTCAGCATGGTTCTTTCGCTGTACCCCAGCTACGTTTACCAGATAAGAGTAGTCCCTTTTTTTCATAAGGTTCCTCTTCTCTGAATCGACAGCATTCTGTATTTCTTGAACCTCATAGACTGTCCATGTCTCAGCCTCATAAATCATTATGGAGTCTGTCACCCCTATTAGAAGCCTTCGCTTGGTGAAGTTACGATTGACGAAGTAGCGCAGTCTACGAGTTGCAATACCACTGGAGCAGGCAGTTTTAAAAAAAAAAATATTCAATAATACTGAGCAAGTTTGTTGGTGACAAAATTGTTCAGGATGGAAAAAAAAATTAATTAATAAAAGTAGGGTAGGAACCTAGGTCCAGTGTAACAACTCTAATTATGAGTACATGCCTCAAACTATTGTCCGTCATGTTTCATTCTTATCTGTTCAAAGCCCTTATGGGTGGGAACGGTTATGGGGGTTGATCGAACCGCATAGTCGCAATTATCAAGTCATGTTACTGTATCCAGCAACCTTGTTAGGTGCCAATTGCGTTTTCTCTGCACACCTACTGTTTTGTATTGGATCGTATATGGAAAGATTCCTTTCAACTGCACGGACTTGTTCAAGAAAATGAATCAATCACTTCATCATGCCATCACTTCATCATGTCAAAGGGGAATTCACTAATTAAAAACGTCCCTTTACTGTAAACAGGAGTAGAGAGGAGTTATACATGAAAGAACACGTGTATTGATTCGATGGACTCTGACCTTCATTCCTGCCTCAAGGGCGACATAGTTGATGGGATCTCAAGAAAAAAACTCTGTCTTTCAATACTGTTGAAAAGAAAAACTGTTGACTATTTTTCCGAACCATTTACTCTTTCCCGGCCCCACTGAAATTACCTCGCCGATTGACGTTCTCTTTTCAATGTGAACCGTTCATTTCAAGCGTCACTCTATTGAAGAGTTATACAATAGCAGGTTTTAAAAAAATGCAGGAACTTCAAAATCAAAATTTTAAACGTAACTACAAAATCCTGTTCCGAATTTAATGGAATTATCAGTATTTTTGAAGTTTAGTCCCTGGATGGTTTCCTATGAATTTCTCATGATCTACTGACCCTATTTTACTCAAATTACGAGAGCATTTTGGGACTGGCCTCAATATGACTTGCCTTCCCGCCACGATCCGATTAGTAGAATCGGCAAATCGAAAATATGAGAGGTATCTGTTGAGTGGAAATGGATTTTGTGGTTTTTACGTCACCATTACGTCCTTCCAAAGACCTGCAGCGTTAACAATTCTTGTCTGAAGAATTCTTGTGCTGATTTTGTTCACAGTTAAAAGCAAAACTCTCACAGATGATATCGAATTAGTAATTCAATTCGATATGAGTTCAATTTACCTAGCTCCAATGATTCTGGCTGTGGTTTTGTTTAGTCGCTTGTGAAAAACTCAATATCTCGAATCTGGGTCCGTTTCTCCCCGTTCTAGCTCGATGGGTTTGTCTTTTCGGGATCAATCTCATCAAATTCATAGAAGCCATAGCAGGTTCCAAGCTTTGGAACCACCGATGGAAGTTTCTACGCTGCTAGTTTCTAAGATTCTACGCTGCTCACAAATTTTTACCATGATTTTCTTCCCGATTTATTTTTAAATGTCACTAGAAAGGGTATTTTGCTCTTTTACCTCTCTTGTAAATACACTGAAGTAAGTAGGTACTCCTATGTCTTTGCCCATAGTTATTTCTGCGAACCCGGTGAATAAGTGGTCAATTCAAATTTGCCCATTTTACAGGGGAGCATATTAAAATTTGAACCTTCACCTAAAACCCGAATTTTGTCGTAGAAGGTTGAAATTTGGGATGAACGACTACATCATTCATTCCAAATTTCAACCTTCTACGACAAAATCCGGATTTTAGGTGAAGGTTCAAATTTTAATAATGCTCCCCTGTAAAATGGGCAAATTTGACTTGACCACTTATTCACCGGGGTCGCAGATTTATCTCCTATGTCTTCTTATCGATTTTCTTCAACCTACTCACATAGAATTCTGTTTGACGTTAATCTACATAATATACGTACCTTCTTCTGCAAATTAAACTCAGATTTCTTTCTAAAATTTGAGATTTGAAAAAAAATGTTGCTCCAATAAGATTCTTTTTTTTGCAAATTCTCAGTGAAATTTGAACTATTTTCCATTAAATTTTTACAGTTATTCTTTTAAATAATGATACCGTATTTATATTGATCAATCGCATCACGATTAACAAAGTAATTTATTATTGTTTATCCCGCGAATCCTTCAAAATTGTTTACTAAACAAGATGTTTTGGTGTCTTCCAATGATTTATTATTGACAATGTGACCTTGAAGATGTTCTAACACCAGTCGTGTCAACGGTGTCTTATACTTGATGTGACACTTGGGATCGCTTATCGATATAACTAAGAAAAACCATCTACTCCGTATAGCGATAGTCGGCGTTTCCAAGCCGTTGAGCTCCTGGAAGAGTGTCATCCTACAGGAAGTGACCCGGATGATGAAGGTCGTGGAACAAGAAGAAGTTCCAGATCACCAGGCGGGTGTTGCAGGAGGCGGTGGAGCGAGGGAATTCGAATAAATCGCCTCTCAAATTACCCAGCGATTCTACTTTCCGTCTTGATCAATTTTACCCTTCCAATAACTCATCGTCGTTTGAAAATAACCGATCTGATTACTGGAATAATGGAACTTTTAGGTTGGCTTTGGGACTTACAGTTTTGCTTGTTGATAACGCACCTTCTGAGCCATATGACGAGATGAACTTCTCACTATCATTAAAACAAATTAACTAACTCAAAACATCAAACAAATTGTAACATTATTTGTAAAACCACACACAAGTGTTGCACATCATTCAATTCGGATAGGTTTTGAGTCCAGTTTGCTTCAGTCAATCCATATACAGTGGGTTTCCTGTATTTCTCTAGAGAAAATTCCTTCGTGCCTAGAAAGTAGCGTATCAGATGTTTTATAGCTAATCAGTGATCTTTTCCGTTGCACGTGTTGAATTGTCTGACGGAGTGGCTGGTGTCTGCTCTTGTTGAAACTGCCAGGTACTCGTACATAAGATATTTCAGGAAAACCGTTTTAAAATTTGCGAAGCCAATGAAATTCAGGGTTTTTAATTTTTGGAGTTACCTTCGTGATTCACTAGTGGCAAGTCTTCTGGCAATCGAAGCACCGTTCCAAAATTTTAGTTTAACCTCTATTAATACGTTTTTCCAGGAAGTACCCTGACTTACCATGTTTTGCCACCTTCAGGTTCGTGTTCGATTTGTCGTATTGCAACAATGTTGGAGACAACAACATAAGACGAAGTTTCAACAGAAATTTCAAACACTGTTGAGGATAGTGAACAATGCTGAATTGGTGAAGCATGGCGGGGAGGCGCTAATGGTGGCTCTTCATAAGCTGATATCCAAAATATGGAGGGCAGAGAAGATCCCAGAGGAATGGAAACTTGCAATTGTGGTGCCTATTCATAAGAAAGGAGACAGAATGGATTGTGGTAACTATAGGGGCATATCTCTTCTGGATGTCTCTTACAAGGTTCTGTGTATTGCCATTAAAGAAAGGATCCAGAAAATTGCAGAAGTTATATTGGGTGAATATCAAGCAGGTTTCAGGGCGGCACGTTCCACAACAGACCAAATCTTCAAGCTCAGAATAGAGCTTGAGAATGCTTATGAAAGGAACATCACCTTGCATCACTTATTTATCGATTTTCTCAAAGCCTTCGACAGTATAAGCAGATGTAAGCTAAACGAAGCTCTGAAAAGCCTCGGAATTCCTGGAAAATTGGTTAGGTTAGCGTCAATGACTTTGGAAGGTAGCAAGTGTGCTGTTAAGATTGATGGAAAGAGAGCCAATGCCTTCGAAGTCACCTCCGGCGTGCGCCAGGGAGACCCAATTTCCACCGTTATGTTCAACTTGGTACTGGAATATGTCATACGTAAGCTGGAGGTTAACATCTCCGGGAACATCTACCACCGAACCACACAACTCTTAGCTTTTGCTGACGACATTGTAGTAACTGCAAGGTCAGAGAGGCACCTCGAAGAGGCTTTCCTACAGTTGCGGGCTGCAGCTGAAGATGTTGGGTTGGTCATTAACAAGGACAAAACCTTGTACATGAAGACGTCCCGCAGCGAGGAAAATTATCCTGATTTTGTGAAGTTAGATGGCTCTATTTTTGAATCCACCAAAGAGTTTAAGTACCTCGGTGTTATGATATCCAGCAACAACGACTGCTCCAAAGAGATTCGAACTAGACTGGCAGCAGGGAACCAGGCGTACTTTGCTCTCCAAGGCCTGATAAAGTCGAAGGTGCTCTCGAGAAATCTTAAGATCAAACTGTATGAGACAATCATCCGCCCCATAGTGACATACGGCTCAGAGTGCTGGGTTCTCACCAGCAAAGATATGAGAGCTCTAGAGGTATGGGAGAGGAAAATTCTCAGGAGGATATTCGGGCCGGTATGGGATCAGGGAACATGGAGGATCCGGAAAAACTTGGAGCTACTGGAGCTTTACCAGAGGCATGGAATAGTCGGGATTGTGAAGAGCGCGAGGCTGCGATGGTTGGGACACGTGATGAGAGCTGATCCAGAGAGTGCCTTAAAAAAAGTATTAGATGGAAACCCTGGAGGACGTCGAGTTCGGGGAAGACCGCGGAATAAGTGGTTGGAGGATGTGGAGAATGACATTGAGGAGCTGGGAGTGAGACAGTGGAGAAGAAAATCACAGGAAAGATCAGTCTGGAGACAAATTACTGAGCAGGCCAAGGCTCTCAAAGGGCCGTAGAGTCAAGAAGAAGAAGAAGAAGTTGAGGATAGTGAACAAAAGTAAATGAACGATAATCGTGAATATTCTGTTCTGGGATGAGGTCATCAAATTCGGCAGCTTCATCAGAGGTGGTTAGATTCTGATAAGATTCGTGGCAATCTTGGTTTATAAGATCAATTATTGAGAGAAGACCTCGCTTCTTCAAAGAATTTATTGATACTGGCCCTAGATAAGATTTGGATCCCGATGATCTTGGTTTCCCCTTCTTCTTCTTTCAAGTCCAAATGTCTTCCTCAATTCCCTTGTCTGGAATAGCTATTCTTCTTCTAGTGTGTGCTTGAAAACTCATAACATTTACCCATACTTTATCCATTCAATTTTGAACCAATTTACTTCGTTGCCATTTTTACTGAGGTCAGAGTTGGCGAAGAAGAAAACTTTAAATTTACTTAACTCAATACACCATCTTTTGAAATTAATTGGCACCCAAACATATGAAGAGGTATCTGATCTATAAGTAGATTTAAAACACTTTACCCTCGTCTTCATAACGCTCACCGCTATTATCAAAAGTTAACAAAAGGCGTTAAGACGTCTTATATTGTTTTGCCACCTTGTGCAGTCTTATTTTTTGACTTATCAGGTTTTGTCATAGCCTATTAGCGAATTTTCAAGGAAAATGATGCTACATTGTCTTCTTTTCTTTGTCAGAAAGTTACCATTCTTTGCCAGCTTTTAAATACAACTAAAAGAACTTCTAAGCTGCAAAAAATCATCAGTAGGTGACTATGTGACTATATAGATGACTATGTGATCTACCTGCTTGAGTCCAAAAGTAGCCATCAGAAAACTAGGTTAAAATCATTGAATTGGAACTTCAATAAATTCGATGGCTAAAATGACCGTTCTCCGTTCTACCCTTGCTTTCTTGAATGTCATAGAGAATTTGCTTGCCTTCCAATAACATCGTGCTCCTGTCATGTTTCCTCGTCCATTTGATTGTGTTTTACTCCGCGCCGTTCCCCTTCAATTTCACTACTTCGTCATACCGTTTGTTATTTAGGTACACATAGTATTTCGAATTAGTAGTAGGTACCTGGTGGAGTGTAAATCATCTATTGGCGGAATCACTGGGCACAACTTGTTGCAATGATCAACATCCGCGGGCGTGGACGCTAAATCAACACATTTGTATACATAGCGGTGTAATGCAGTCTATCGAACATGCGAATACTCGTACCTGTTATACGTACCTATATGCTGATCTCAAGATATTAGGCTCTCGTATTTATATTATTTGGTTTGTTATTTTCTCGATCTCAAGATATTAGGTAGTCTCCTAATGAATTAATTACTTTTGACGAGCTGAAAACTGTATTTCATTATAAATTGAACGACCTACGAGTTATGGTGCTGTAATTTAAGTAAACCGTCATCAATTTTAATAACAAATAATTTTTTATCAGTCATAAAGTCTACTTGAAACATTATGGGGTAAATGATACATAATCCTCCTAGCCATAGTCATGTATTGTCTAGTGGAGAGTCGCAACACTCCAAAATACTAAATTTCATTTTAAAATTAACTTTTGATTATATTTACGCCGAGATTCCGTTGAATTTTTCAGTGACAATGGCATGAAAACATTCTGTTTAATTTTTGTAGTTAAAGCCTTTTGAAAACACAGTATTTCTTATAATTCAAGACAGCTTGAATTTTGTAATTCTTTAAAGCTTTTTTCCATTTGTACCAACGATTACATTCAATTCACACGTTGACTTGGAGTAGTTGAGGGCATTTAAATTGTATGAGGTCGAAAACACGAAAAAAGTCTTACAAGTTTGGAAAACTGCGAAAAGTCCTCTCAAGTTGTAAAATCACGCCAACTTCTTCTGTTCATAAAAATGTGGTTTCCAATGAAAGTCATTGAGGAAGGCCTGTCTAAAGAAGGAGTACGATCAAGTTATTGTATAGCTTATAATGTAATTGCGAACTTTCTCATTTTCTTGAAAGACATCGTCTTTGGTTGCTCCTATCCAAAGAGTTGATTTTCGAATTTTGATGTAATGACATTTTAGTTAGCAGTTCGTTTTTGAGTTCTGATCATGTTTAAATACAAAAATTTATGAACGAAAGCTCAGCAAAAGAGACGGGGTTTTCCCCATTCCCAATCTACCTGACTGTAACAGTTCATCTAGAGGGTTCTATAAATTCCATCGATCCTCCTTACTAGCTCTATATCTATTAATAGCTCAATCAACTCTTGAAATGGATCTCCCGAAATAGCTCAACAATTTTCCTTCAGTTCCGATAATCTCGTTAGAGTGCTCCTCATCTGAACCGATCCTTGAAGAGCCTTGACGCCAGTTGAAAAAATCTCGACTTCCAATAACTGGATTCCACGGATTCTTTCTTTGACGAAAATACCTTCATAATTTACAGGACAAGGCGATCGCCCTTGACGTTTCCTGCGCCGATTAGTCTGACGAGTGAAGTGAATTTTACCACATTTTGAGGGTA
Organism: Apolygus lucorum; assembly: GCA_009739505.2. Classification (NCBI taxonomy): domain Eukaryota; kingdom Metazoa; phylum Arthropoda; class Insecta; order Hemiptera; family Miridae; genus Apolygus; species Apolygus lucorum. The sequence continues at coordinate 18,404,934 of CM019169.2, read as the reverse complement.
GTCGTTTAATTTATATTCATCGCGAAAATCAGGAAGCAACACGACGATGTCGTCTTTACTTTTTATGCTTCTTTTTCAATCGCATCACCACGTTGCTCGTTCTTTTTCATTTTGATATTTGGCTCCAATAACCTCTTTTAATTTAAAAAAAACTCCCGTAAATAGAAAAAGCTCAAGCTTGTTTTTGGGAAAAAGCACTCTAACAACGTCTGCTCGTCTTGGATCCCTGGTTATCCACAATTATCGTACAAATGATCCAATTACCATGCATAGGGAACCATCAAAGCGTCGGTGTCAATCTAATCTCACAAGTTTTAACGAAAAATGGCCATAACAATCATAATTATTTTCCTCAGAGAATGCTGAGGAGCCATTTCGGTACCACCGATTGCGCCAATTTGTTACGTCATTAAAATGACAATACCTCGCCTGGGGATCTATCTCAAGACTTCGAACTATGCTATACATACAATCTACCAGTTGATCCAACGAAGTGAATAAACAGAGGTGCGAAGAGATAACTTTTTTTGACTTGTTTTATTGAACCAAGTTACAACTTCAGATCAAGATACTTCAGTTCTTATTGTCCTGAAATTTGCAATTCAAGATGGTCACACTAAGTGGATTAGATCGTGTGGCTTGGTTCTCTCAAGTCTTCTGAGCAGATCATCTGTATTGAGAAGCTGAAAGACATCCTCATTTACATGATCTGCTGGATATGTAGGACTGCAAGAGTGTAGCATAGGATTCTGGAAGCGTTTTAGTCCTTCATGCCAAATTTTATCAAATGCCTGAGTCACATCAAGGAAGATGGCAGAGCAGACGTTCTTCGAAGAGATAACTGATCAAAACATTATTATCGGTAACTCAACAATCCGATTCATTCAACTAAGTAGATAATTGAGTGATTATTTCAAACTAGCTGGAGTTCTGATTTAACGTAGGTAGTTATACGATCACTGGTGATGGTTACTACCTATAATTACTGAAAAATCATCATTATTTTTTCGTTTCTACTGCCGGATAGCCCTCAAGTGAGGTTTGTTGTCTGTCTGTGGTAGACGAAAACAATAGTCATAAGTAATCTCATACAACGCAGGTAGAGATAAATAATAATAAACACAACCCTCTAATAGGATAGTAGATCAGCCCTGCTAGTTGGATCAGCCAACAACCTATTGTCGAAGTAATTCAGCTTCATGAGAGATGAGCAATTCATGAAGCATTATGTAGAGTCCAGTCCACAGAATTTCCGAAAATTTAATTTAAATCGGCCTATGATAATGAAGAATTTCACCATGTCGGAATTTCCTATTTTTGACCCCAAAATTGGATTCAGCACCTCTAAAAACCCCCTAAGGCAAACTTTCAGCCCGAACTTCCTAATATACGAATAAACAAAACAGTGTAGAAAATACGAACGTTTAAAAAAACCGGGAAAATTACGTCATGCTGGAATAGTTCATTTATGGCCGCTTGAAGCGCTGAGATCGAGAAATCCATAGTCCCCAGATGCAAAATTTCATGAAACAGTAAAGTTCGAAATCGAAAAACTGAAGAAAAAAATAGAAAAAGCGAGATGGAGAAAATTAGGTTTCCTCTGTTTTTGTTTGATAACTTTTCTCTTAGAAAACACGATTTCGTCGTCCCAATGGGCAACACTGAGAGGAGACGGCGATCCGAACAGCCCAATCAGCTAGCGTTCCCGCTGGACGTCTGTTTTCCCGGTTAGTTTTGAAATTAAAAATTTTGACTGTCTCCCAAAAATAACAGGAGACTTATTTTTCGAAATCAGCCCAATTTTCATCTATCCCACACCATTAACTATTCAGGAAAAATGCAAACAGAAATCGGTGAAATTCCTCATTATGTTACAACATTTTGCCTTCAAAAGTCAAAAGGTACCTACGCGTTTGTGATTTTCCCCAGCAAACAAATACGCTCTCCAAAACCCAGAATCTGAAATCTCACTTATAATAGTGGGAATATCACAAAAGAGGATGGATAGAGTTTTTGTGAGGAAGAAAGACAATGTCAAAAATTAGTGTTTGTAGAGTTGGTGGTAGAGGACAACAAAGGTGAGTTTTTTGTAAAAGGTGGCTGCTGAACTGGTCCAAAGTAGCAGGAGAGAAAAAAGTAGAGTTTTAAATAGTTCCGTGTTTTAGCACACAAAAATATATCACCAAAGAGTTAGAAAAACAACAGAAATTGACAATATTTTAGTGCCTCAAGGTCGAAAACACGAAAAAAAATTTTCAGTGAAATAACTGACATTTTGAGCGGGGTAAAAATGGGCTATGAAGGAAAAGTTACCTACTGCAAATTAGTTGTAGATCGATTCCTGAAGTATTGTTGAATGGTTCTGGGACACCCAGGGTTGGGTTGGTGACGTAAATGTTCTAGAGATTTCCTTTTCACTTTGCAAGGCGATCACTATGCTACCGATAACAGGTACAATAATCGCCGATTGGTTGGTACAAGGAAGCAATAAAAGCTCTCTAGGAGCTCTCTGAACATGCTTCTCTTGATGGCTGAAAATTTTGATTCGGTGCTGCCTCTTTGTTAGAAAGAATCATATTATCATCTTATTAAATAATATCAAGTACTTTTTATTCAGCGAGTAATCTATTTATGATGTACCTACGTCATTATTAAATAATGACGTAGGTAGGTACATCATAAATATATTACTCGCTGAATAAAAAGTACTTGATATTCTATAATAAATAGGTACAAATTTTGTACCTATTTATTATAGATACATTATTATAATGAATATTTATAGTAGGTACTACGTATAGGAAGTTGCAAATGTGCATTTGGAGGAATCGTATGAACTAGGTCACTGAGGCAACAGGTCGTCCAATGGGCGAGGGGTAGTATGGCGGTAGAGGAAGGAAGGTCAGGAATTGAAGGGGATCAATACGAACTTCTGGACGGTGAAGGGTTCCACGACCTGAAGGGCCGGCCAAGGGCAAGGTCGGCAAGTCAGACTCGAGGGGGCTTCAGCCAATCAGGGTTTGTTTTATGAAAAATAAAACAAAGGTGAGAGTCCTCGAGCCGGGGCCAAAAATCATATTGTCCTTTTCAGGAATTTCCAGTACAATCCGCGAGTTCTAAATTGTCAGCACGAAGCGGATGAGTTTCTTTGTGGGGTAGATACTCCAAAACCTGCATCTACTTCAAGGGTGGTTACCAGATTACTAAAATTGGCGTTTTTTTAATAGTCGGCAAAATACCCCCTCCACTAACTGATTGGTGAACTGGTTTTATACAGTACGATTGGTACAATCAACTCTCTCAAAAATTATTAAAATTGGAAGTTAGTTACCAAGTAACCTAACTTTATTACCTTTTCATTGATGTCTAAAACGCAGCCAGCCCAAAATATTCAGAGACAACACAATTTAGAGTGTGTTGACTATAATCAGTGTACCCAGTGCATAAAAATTGAAAAAGTGCAAAACGCAAAATATTTGGGACTTTGTATTGATGAAAAATTAAAATGCTATCGGAAAATAAAGGAAACAAATAATAAATTGAGAAAGTTAATGTACATCTCTGCCAAATTAAGAGTTATAGTTGACACGAATGCCTTACGGATGATTTCTGATCTCATCCATATTGCTCTACTGCCTTCAGACCTGGAGTGGTGATTACGCCAAGGCTTACAGGTCCATGATTACCAAACAAAAAACTATCATCCGAGCGCCTTCTCTGCCCCTCTTCAGAATGATGAAAATTTTGCAATTCTCTTGCATGATGTATGATTTGCATATCGCAAAAAATGCTGCGTGAAGACGCTTTAGCACAGCCTGATCATCAACTCCATACGAGATCAAAGGAATCATGTGTAATAAATTTGCCACTCTACCGAACTACATCTGCACAATTGAATTATAAGGGTACAATATGTTTTAAATCTTGAAGAGAGGAAAAAACTATTGTTGAGCAAGAAAACAAAAATTGTTACTTTAAAAAATATCTTCCTTGGTAAACTATGGAGAAGAGTATGATAATTATGTTCCCACATTCTATAATATTAATGGATTAGGATTAAATAGTATAATTTACAGCAATAAGTGAATATTAACGGGAGCTTACAGCAACTCATTTCCTAACACTAGCTAATGCAGCTCATATGGGCATATTAACCTTTCCTATTTATGTTTTCTATAATTTTATGTACCAAAATGGAAATTAATCAAATCAATTTAAAAAAAAGTAACTGAAATAGTGATTTTCCGATCCAGTTTTGGTCTCCGATTTTCAATTAATCGCAGACTGTCGTTTTTTGATGTAGGTATGTTACAAAAAGATCGTGTGAGTACTACAAGAACTTGTGTCCCAAGAGTACTACAAGAACTTGGCCCTCAACTTATGTGTTGTACTTGAGCTGTCAAGAATGTACCAAACTCTCGTCGGACACAGACTGCTGTTGTTATCATAAGAGGCCATACAGAATCGGTTTTCATCATCTCTTAAAATATTTCATATTTCAAACACTTGAACATGGCTTTTCAGGTGTTATGACTCTTTTTCTGATAGTGTTTACAATTTAGAATATATGTGGACTGAACTTTCATACTGACTTTGCTTTAGAACCTTCTCTGGTGCGAATAATGATAAGGAAGGGTTGAGAGAGGAATTTATTGGTCTAACGATTTGGGTATCAGGTATTCCAAACCAGGGTGTAGATGGATGTGGGTGAGGAGGATAGGAGAGATTCAGCGAGAGCCGCAGCCCTCACTATACCCGAACAGGAAAATTTTCTACCTGTCATGGTCGATTTTTGACCCCCGCCCAAGATGATGACTTTCTAAGATGAGAGCTACAAAGTTCTAACTAAACTCTTCCCGAGTAGTACTGTAAAAATGCTCCATCACTAATTAAATAAATATCCCAATAATATGGATTTATGGTAATATTGTTGAAAGATTATGGTAAGGTAATGATATATTTTGGGTAGGTACAAATAATCATCCAAGTATTAATCCTCTATGTTTTTCCTTTAAGCAGATTGTATGTGTGCTACAGTCTTTCCATTCCACCCAATTCGTTCTGTTACCCAGTGCTGATTCCTGAGCCTAAACATTACTAAACCTTACAGCTAACAAGTGTGCTCGGTCTCTAATCGTTGAAAAATCTATCTAGATAAATAAACATACCATTAACTCGTTTCGGAAGTCATGTTTCAAATTGACCTCATTTTAAACGAAAGGTATTCAAGCAACCGTCCGGTCTGAAGTCTAGACTAGTTGGAACCTCTGTGGTAAAGGGACCGACACCGACAACCTCAAATGTTACGCCCGTATGATCGTCAAGAAAAACATTAGCATGAAATTTCCATCGAAAGTACCTTTCTCAACTAGAAGGGAAATATGGTAGTAGGTGGGCTAATGAATCATGCATCTCACTTCACACAGGAACGAAATAGTTTCAGTCTCTCCGCGAGAGGATATATCTCCCCGTATAAATTACTGTTATCACTGAAAGGGATTCCGTAAAGTTATTCCTATCAAAAAATAAGTAAAATTTTATATTTAATTAAGCTAGGTCTATCAAATATTCACGGATTAGATAAATGTACAAATGTTTTGCTTCCTCACTATCGAAGACCTATACAGTCAAAATTTCCACGAACGTTTTGCGTTTCAGAGCTTTCAGCGCAATTCTGTGTCTGGTCAAATCCGTGTTTCTCCATTATAAGAAATACGGTAAAATTTCGATGAAACTTGCACGGTTTGTGTCGGTTGGGCTCTAAGTAGTTTCCTATATATTTCAATTCCATGGAACCTATATCCGAGGTTCAAAACTTTCTTTTAGAACGATCTCTTCATTGCAAAACTATGAACTTCTACTTTCTTCCGTGGAATATTCCTTTGAATTTTGGCATTATTCCTCAACATACACTCTGGCTAATGGAAAAACTTCTTTCCCCTTATGGATCCGAACGTCGGCATTTTTCATGGAGCTGGTCTCTAAAAGCTGACAGAGGAATCATAATCGACCCTTCACATGGCTCAGTTTGTCCCTCTATTTCCAGCGACAAATCTATCGGCGGATGACCTTCCCTCGAATGGTTTTTTCTAACGCCAGCAAGGGCAGCCCGGTCATTTTTCGTCTCTTCGTTTGAAGGGAAATCGATGTCACCATCTCATCTTGTGTAGTATCAACCAGTAGATGTACTCGGAGTTCCTTCTATCACCGAAGAGACTGCTGAAGGGCATCGTTGGCATCTTTAATTTATCGTTGTGCTGTACAGAGATATTTTTCTTGTTTGTAAGAAAACTTCTACCCATTAGTGGTCCGTGAATCACAACTAATGTCAGCGCGCTACCGTTTTGTACCTCCCTGAGATTCACTGCTTTGCAATGCGGGAACATGAAAATTCAACTTGAATTTGTAGACAAATGTATGTGAGACAAGCATATGAGCGATAGAGGCACCTCTGCGACATGATGCAGAATTCTGATTATTATTTCTGATTATTTTCCATTGTATTAAAGAATGAGCCAACAAAAGTGTATGCTCTTTATATCAGTTATCTAGGAAAAAACAGCTTAAAAAAAGCTTGTGGCAAAAAGAGACATATCCATGACAAAAAAAGTGTCGCGAAAAATTCCTTGACCCCCGCCAAAAGACATATCCACGTCAAAACGTTGTTTTTAGCTATTTTTTCTTGCTTTATTATTTTGTTGTAAACCTTGTAGTGAGAGTGGTGTATTTTTAAGTGAAATGTTGTTGTAAATGGAAATGTGTCACAGTTGCAACAAATAAATCACAAAAATTCAATAGGGTGTGCGCCTTGGTAGGAAAAACTGTTTATTGTTATTTTTAATCTAAGGTACACCTCATTCTGAGAATTTTGGCACCAACCGCGACCTTCTAGCGTGTGTAAATCTTTTCCTACGAATTTTCAAAGTTTCGACCGTTTATGACGTCACAGTGGGCTGGGGGTCCCGCCCAGGCGAGAGGGGCGTGTGACGTCATAAACGGTCGAAACTTTGAAAAATCATAGAAACAGATCTACTCACGCTAGAAGGTCGCGGTTGGTGCCAAAATTCTCAGGATGTAGTCTACTTTCGATTAAAAATCTAAAAAAAATCAAGGCGCACACCCCATTATCTGTGTTCTTGCAAGGTAGAAGCTTCAGGGCTTCCTGTGATATTTTGGTTCTAATAGCAAACTCTTTTTTTCGAGTGAAACACTTTTAAAATCATGGTTTGGAAATGGTCGCGTTTTCTCTCCAAGAGTTTCATCGCTGTTGGACTTAGTAGCGTGTGAACATGCGTAAACATATTGTTTTTGTTTTCCTTGAAACTACGATCTCAGCACATAATAATCCGAAATCGCTCAAATTCGTAGGTCGTTTGGGTGAAGTGTTTTCGAATCATGGTTATGGCGCTGGGGAAAAGCAGAAAAATGTTAAATCCTTGTCCCAGACAACACTTCTTTTTATTCGTGCAATTTTTATGACATTTTTGGTACCTAATAATTTCATGGCGGTTATATCAAAAGGATCGTTTGCAATCACGCAAATATGGCAAACTTGGTGTTAGTTATGAATTTCATTGTGTAAAATTAACTGACTGCATAAAACATGAAATTTTGAATAAACGGGAATGTTACTCTGATTGAATTTTAAATGTAGATTCAAATTTAGTGAATTTAATATAGTTGACATCAGAAGGAGGAAAAAGTGAGATGGGGCTGTCTGCTTCGATTCTTCACAAAATCAGATCACCGGAACTTGAGGTGTCAGCTTCTGGTCTGCACAAAACCAGGTTACTGAAGGTGATTGTGAAATTGGAAGGTGATAGCTCTGGCCTACACAAAACCAGCTTACCAAGGTGGGTAGGTGTTGAGAGGAGGCTTCTGGTCTACTCGATACTAGATGAAAGGGAGATGTCTCTAATGAATTGCTTTGCTAGAGGGTGATCTCTCTGATCTTTGAGAGTGATTGAGGATTGAGAGAAAGACGTAAGTCGAGTTGAGATTGTAGAATGCTTGCCGGTGGGCTCTTTTGCGCCTATAAATGCTTACCCCCACTCGGGTGAGTGGAATGTTCAGCGTCGGTATGACGGAGTGTCCGACGTGGCGAGCAACACCTGTGGCCGCGTGCACACCTACAAACCACATGTTATATTTGGAAAAATACGAGAAAGTGCGTAGTAGGGTTGTTGAAGTTTACAACACTCGGTTTTCTTGAAGCAATTTTTCTCGGTGTAATCGCCTGATTTTGCACGAACCTGGAAGTTGATTGCAGGAAGATAGCTCATTCATGGTATCCTTATTCAGTTGAAGGTTCACCACAGTCTGAAAAAAATTACAAAAATACTTTTCATATTTTCAATTATTAATGTGAACGTGAAGTTCTGGGCTCTGGTTTTTTTTTTGTTCAGTCCTCACAACTTGGCAGTTTTTGTACCCCACATCGCCCTCTTCCAATGAAACCTAAACACAGCCTATTTCATCATCAAAACACTGGCGACTAATCTGCTCATAGAAGATAACGCTGGATCGATACGTTGCGGTGGTCATTCCACTCGTGTCTCAGTTGGGGTCGAGTGTTGCCAGGACGTCAGGAGGGTGGCTCGAGTAAATAATGACACCAGCCCACGTGCTTGGAATACAAACAGCCGATTCAAGATTGCTAAATATAGTGGAGATCTTCCGCTTATTGATTCTCTGGGCATTAGAACGGGGCAATTAATTTCAATCTGGCAACTCATCAAGCTGAAAGGCATCCACTATTCATTGATTCCATCCTGCACGAAGAATTCGGTTGAACTCAAGTTCCTGATTGCTGGAGCAGATTATTGTGGTCTGTTTACGTTTTTCTTTTAAAAAAAAGGGGGTTTCAAGCACCATCTATAGCTTTTTCTCAGTCATAATCAATAGTTCTCAAGCTGTACGTCAACACACTTGGTGTCTTCTCTTGATCTGAGAACGTTTTTCTGGTGAAGCCAGTTTTTCCAAGCGACGATTGCTTCTGGATTCGCCTGAATGTGCACTCATAATTTAGCAGATAGCAGTTTTCCGTGATGTTATGCCTTCCAATAATTGGCCAAACTTCATGATTGACTTTCAGTTAATTTTCTTCTTTGGTTACAACCATTTGTTCGAGTTTGGCCAGCGCTCCTGGATTTGCCAGAATGTGTTGTCACGATTCAGTAGGTTGATGGTGCAACAAGAAACCACTAGTGCAATGGGTCCTACACGAACGAAGAATGAGAAGGAGTTAGTGCGCAGAGGTTTTCGATAACTATCTCACGACCTTACTGATGTCTCCTACTGTGAGTGTTGAGCCGTGTGGACTTAAATCGATGACACTCAGTGATTTTTAGCAAATTAAATATTGAAACAGGCCATGTAAACCTCATTTACTTGGTATAGATTGATACAAACCATTGTTAAACCAGATTAACAAGCATTGTTAAACGATTTAACATTTGATTAATAGGAAGCTTTTTCGTGACTTGAACCTAAATTGTATCCGAAGGTCAGTATGTATCTGTCCGGAAATTTATCCCTCTTTCCAATGGTATCCTCAGATTTGATTTTACTCAAACAAATGAGGGAGTTATGACCGTTTCAGAGTCATAAGGTAGAAACCATGAACAAATGTTGAAAGTGTGGAAAATATCATTTTAATCGGGTTCATGAAAAAATTTTATAGGGCAACTTCGATCAGAAATTAGTCGTAGAATCGATTCCTGAAGTTTGGCATAACTGTTGGGTGTCCACCCTGTAGTACTTCTTTTACTGAAGTCCACCTACCGCTTTTTTGTGACCTCGCGTTTACGTATCTGCTTGTTTTCTTGTTTCAGGGTGTCTACAAGCAGACTTGCGAGAACGTTCTCCAAGTTATGAGAGAGGGACAAGAGACTCTCCTAACTCTTCTGGAAGCTTTCGTTTACGACCCCCTGATAGACTGGACACCGTTCAGCGAAGGAGGATACACAGGTAGAACTAATTTTGATGATCATCATCACCAGAGCCCCCCCCCACCCCCTCAGGATCTTCAAGTTTGCTCATTAGGGTTTTTTTGTTTATTATTTCAATGAACCTTTGGAATCGACCAAAGAAAAAAAGTCAACCGCCCCCTTAAAATTTACTGGTTTACGTTTCAAGCTACTTAGAATCCAAAAAACGAATAAAAATTTTTTTTCACTTTTTTCGGCACTTTCCTTAGTTACCATGGACCGATTTTGATTAAATTTGGTATTTGGGGTCTAGTTGCGCTTTTGGTTGATCAGTCACTTCTAAGGGATGAAAAATAAGGGCTGACATTTTCAAAACGCCCTAGCTCGAAAAAATTCGATATAAAGGAATTGTTTTTTTCATCAATTTAAAATAACATAGAATTTTTAGAAGCGAATGATACCACCCAGAACTCTGTAGGACCAAGTCCCCCTCCCCCCCATGAGAACTTGAGAGTTTCTCTTCGATAAATCAGAAACCATAAACGATCATTAGACCACAATGGGACTATCTAGAACCCGTATTCTCTTCTCAGGCTGTTTCTTGAAACATTTCCATGTTTCTGTTTCCTGTGATACTAGACATGAAAGATAGTTTTCAATGGCAAATCCTCTCAATAATTACCATGGCGTTTCTCAAAAAGTTCCATATTTTGTTTCAAACAGAAGATTTTTCACTTCCAATATCCCAACCAAATTATATTTTCGACCGTTATTCCTAAATTTGTGCAACTTTTATGTATATCTGGTATGTTATCTCGTACTTTTAATGATAATGATGAATTTTGTTTAATTCTGAAAATTATTTCCCCTTGTGAACTGTAATCTCACAATGAAAATTCATTTTCGTAAACTTGAAAATTTTTGAAAAAGGGGTTTTGCTTTGTACATATTCAACCAATATAAACCTATTGGATAAGTTGATTAGTTGTATGATTTGAGTGCCACGTTGAACTTAGTGACGTTCAATTTAAGATTAAAAGAAAAACCGCAAATTTTATATCTTTGTGTATCGTCCATTAAATTCCCTTGAGAAAGGTGCAATCATTCCTGTTGGCAATGCAGTTCTCCACTCCTAGGTCCCGCAAGGTTGAGAGGTGATTGTACATATCGATACCTTAAAGCACAAAGGAACTATGTCCAGAAACGGAGTTTTGAGAAAAACGCAAAAGAAATTATCACCAATGCACAATTCCTAACATAATGGCTTATCTCACTAAACTCCTTAATTCCTTCCATAAATTTTCAATCTATAATCGTCAAGAAGATCAATAATAGTTTCGTTGAATTGAGTTTTTCTGAAATTAAAAAAAAAATACTCTGCAAATTATTACACAATGGTTTATTATTTTTTTATTTTTCTATATAGATCGCTCGTCTGCAAAGCTAGCAACCATCCAACATAAAGAAAAACATCGATCGCATTTCGGTCAGTTTTAATTTGAACGGAGATTAGGCCTCTTTTGCGATTCACACTCGTGTTTCTGATTTATCGTACGTAAAACCTTTAAATTCTCGTCCCTTGAACGGTTTGTCCTACAGGGCTCCACGTGGTCTCAAAAAATTCTATAGAATCTTAAATTGAAGGAAAAACAATACCTTTATCACAATTTTTTGAGTTAAGGCGTTTTCAAAATTTCAAAATTCATTTTTTGAACCCTTAGAAGTGACCTACATCAACCAAAATCTTCGGGGCACATCTAGACCCCAAATGGAGCCTACATACCAAATTTCATCAAAATCGGTCAATGCTAAGTGGGAAAAGTGCCGCGTACGGCGGACGAACGGCCAAATTTTTATTCGATTTTTGGGTTCTACTTACCTTGAAACGTAAACCATCAAATTTTGAGGGGGTGTTAAAAAAAAATTTTCTTGGTCGATTCCAAAGGTTCATTATTGAAAATAATAAACCAATAGAAAATGTGGAAGATGGATGAACATAGCCCCTTTGTGCTTTAAGGTATCGATATATTAGTACGAACCATCTCATGTAAGATAAGATGGTTGATGGTCCCCGAATAAAAGTTCATCCGGCAATCGACGCTCACATCCAAAATATCTCCTGACCGTAATGTCTGTTAGACGCCTCTTCTATCGTCCTATTACCTCGTAATGGCTTATTTTGACTGGGAACCATGTTCCGTTAATCTTGCTACTTGATATGGAACTATTGACTGCTATAAGCGACAAGCATTTATCTTGTTTTCTCGATCTCCACTCCCGTTGACTGTAACACTTTGTTGTAGATGCATCCGATCGATTTAAACTCCTTTTGTAACGGCTTGTGCCTCCTTAATCGATCATATTAGCGCCTTATCTGTATTCTCGTCAACGCATCAAATGCTCTACTCGCCGAATACTCTGATGGAAAGGAGAATTGTTACAACTTTAGTGTTCACAATTTAGAATATAAATTCATTGACTGAATTTAAACTTTCTAAACTGACCCTTCTTTAGAAACTACTCTGGTAAGAATAATGAAAGGAAAGGTTTGTAAAGGAGTTCATCGGCCGACATGCAGAACCATTAACGATTTAGGTATAGTTGAGGGTAATCTAATCTGGCACGTAGATCCGTGAGTAGGTGTGGGTGAGGTGGTTAGGAGAGATTGCCGTGCACGTTGAAACTGTATAATTCGTAGCGGCACTTACCTTTCAGAAAGATCACAAAAATGCTGTTGATTGGAGAGTGATCATTTAGATTGAGTACCTAGCGTGGATTTTTATTGAGGCAAAGTTTTACAAAAGGGTACAAATCGGACCATGATTTCGAGTAGTTATGCGCGAAACAAGGAATGGTTACAATTATTATCTACGTACCGTATTGGAGAATCCGTCGTAACCAACAAGTCGAGTACAGGAGGCGAGCATTTTCGATGTAAGGACATCATCTTCCGGCCGTCGAGAGAATTCTCTCACCCCAGTTCTCGTCATTCGTATAAATTCAAACTTGTCAATTAGAACGCTATAAAAAAAAAGCTTGAGCATCAGTAAGGGGTGTAGAGAAATTATTCAAATAAAAAATTAAATTAAAAACGCTGCAAATCATTGCTCAAAGGTTTATTATTTTCTGTATAGATCACCCTACTGTATAGATCACTGGTTCTCCATCAATAGCACCAACCATCATCTGTATTCTCCCTTGACCTTCCCTCTATTTTTCGAATTGTATGTACCTTGAAACGCGAAACATAAAATTTTTGGTTTGCTTTGAGCAATGGCTTCGGAGCTCACTCAGCTGATCAGCGATCTGAGGAGTGAAGAAGATCTCCTCGAATGCTGGAGACGCCTGGAAGAGCACTTCCATTCAATAGTGAAGAAGCCTTTGAGCAATGATTTGCAGCGTTTTTTACCCACCAACATTTTTTTTTACCTACCAACTTTTTTTTACCTACCAGCTAGGAACTACCTACCACGCCATACTGGCTTCACACCTTCACAATAAAGTTTATTAGAAAGAACTAAACGCTTCACACTCGATTGGAAAAATAGAAAGCTTCATATGGAAATTTGATTACTGGTTACGCAGAAGGCAAAACTGTATACAAATCGAAGAAATGAACAGCGATCGCATTTTAGTCCGATAAAATTTGAATGGAGATTAGACCTCTTTTGCGATTCACACTCATGATTCTATTTTATCGAAGGAAAACCTTCAAGTACTCGTAGGGACAGAACGGTTTGTCCTACAGAGCTCCGGGTGGTCTCAAAAATTTTTAAAAATTCAATACTAGGTATTTAAAATTGGTGAAAAAACGATACCTTTATTTCGAGAGTTTTCGAGCTAGGGCACTCTTGAAAATTTTAACCCTTAATTTTCACCCCTTAGAAGTGACCTACATCAACCAAAAGCTTCGCGGCACAACTAGACCCCAAATGGAGCCCATATACCAAATTTGAACCAAATCGGTCCAGTGTTGCTAAGAAAAGTGCCGCGGACGGACGGAAATTTTTTTTTATTCGATTTTCGTATTCTACGTACCTTGAAACGTAAAACATCAAATTTTGAGGGGCGGTTAAAATTTTTTTTTTTTCTTGCTCGATTCCAAAGGCTTATTATTGAAAATAATAAACCAAAATAGATAAACGCGATTTGGAAAGGTAAAACAGACTAGAAACTAAACTAGTACTTCTTAGCCAACATCTCCAGCAGAGAGTAGTTTAATGAGAGTGATCACGATTTCCTCCAAAAAGGAACATATGAAAACGCTGCCTTGATTTTGGCGAAAATTGGCAGCCTAAAGTCTGCTCATTCGCATCCCTAAGTTGAGACAAATTTTGGTTTCCAAAATGAAAAAATAACGAAGATAAGTTCCATCTTACATCTGACGATAGCTGGTGCCTTCAGTGACCTCGTTGGTTAGTACTTATAGGTTACTCAGGTTTCGTTACTTATCTAGGCCATTCCTGTAAAACGAGATGAAACTTAATGGGGCTCACAAAAAATGGGATCTCCGTTCTCAATCCAGGTCACACCCTTACGGAATTTCCATCCAACCCTACAGCACCAATAACCCAGAAAATTATGAAACCTCGTTGAAAAGCGTCCAATATTACGTGTTTGCGTGAACATTTAAATTTCTTCGTATTACTTGCTATGTTCATGATTGAAATGCTGTTCCAGGAGCTGTCTACGGTGGAGGAAGAGAACTGAAATCTGAGATCAAAGTGAATAAGAAAGAGCTGATGAAAGAAGTGGCGTGCTCTATGTTCAAAGTTAGAATCACGGAGTCAAAATACCAGTGGATGGAGAACAAGTGAGTATTACCAAAAGTCCCAGAAGTGCAGCAACATCTGTGAATTGGCGAATTTCCAATTAATTCTCCATAATATTTTTCAATTTGTAAGAAGATAAAGTCCACCGAAAAAAATAGTTTCTCCCCTATTTTCGAAATTTTGTCACCTATCAGTTGTCTGCATACAGGGTGTCTACACTTTAGGTGGGCATAACTTCAGGGTTCAGTTCTACAACTAATTTGCAACAAAAAATGTCTCAGCAGTTTTGTTTCAACGCATTGTTTTTTCAAGTTTTTTCAATTTTAAGATTTTTTTGTGTGTTTTACAAGAGTTTTTACGCGGTGTATGGTCACCTTCGATCTCAAGATGACTTGACGAGTTTGGTATCATTTCCTATGTAATTGTTTACGCTGAATCCAATAGTGATACTTCCTAATGGTTCTGACTGCTAGAAAGTGGATTTTTCGAAGAAAACCTTCATTTTTCGCACATAAAATACGCATTATTCGTAGACATGGTGGTAAGCATAAAGTAATACTTTTCTACTCAATAAAAACATCATTTTATCTGTGTTATGTTGAAGTTTGATCTCATGGGACTCAAACAACATTAAGGTTCAATAGACAAAACATTGCAAAGTTCTTACCTTGATTAGGAGGTTCTTATCATTGATCATCTTCAGTTATTTCTTCGAAAAATCCACTTTTCAGCGGTCAGAATTGTTCAGAAGCATCACCATTGGATTCAGCGTAAACAATTACATAGGAAACGATACCAAACTCGTCAAGTCATCTTGAGATGACCAATATGAACACCACGTAAAACATATTGTTTAGTAATGCATGCATTCCAGGGGACGTTCCATTGGATAAGCATTGGGTCAATTAATACCAGTTGGTAAGCGAAAAAAACTGTTCACTCGATGTAATTTATTAAGTATTATAGGCAAGAAATTGTGACCCCCCCCCCTTACCCTTATCCACCATATCATTTCTAGTGGCATGGGAGCCTCGAATTTGAAGAGCATTTTAAAAACCATGATCTACGATACCCAACATGCGAATTCGAGTTCACCCCCACCCCCCCCACCCCCACCCCCGCTAATGCTGCCACTCTGACGGTAATACTTCGTAACGTTGAACTTTCATCTATTTGTTTTGGTAGGCAGTCCGTTGAAGTTCAATTCCGTATTCAAGGTGAGACACAAAAAAACTTTTAAAAACCCATGAAATATGCGGTTTATGGTACCCTGGCACCATGGTGGCACCACTATTAGTTCCATGGTTGGACTAATAGTGCATTGGTCGAATAATTCATGAAAATCCGGAGGTATAATGAGAATTTTCCTCAATTTCAAAGCTTAGAGACAATTAGTAAGCTATAAAGGAACCGAAATATTGAAAAATCGGATATTTTGTGAATATTATCCCCCACTCTCCCCCTCCTCTTGCGATACTCTGGTGGAATAGTGTGCAATTTGGAAGATTTATGAGACGAAGAAAAGAAACACTCAAAACGGTTGGAAATTGAGGCCTGGGCAAATTTTACAGGATTATGCCCGCAAATGCATGTTTTTTGAGCATTAACCCCCCCTTTCTCCCCTTGAAATTCAAAATTCGAAATTCCAGCGACGTAGTGCACAACTAGATAGGTTTCCGCGTCGAATAAAAAAAGAACCACGAAAATCGGTTGAGAACTAAGGCCTGTGCAGAGTACACAAGATTTTGTCACACACATACACACACACAGACATTCACCTATGGTTTTTTTCTTTGCGGATTTGAATTCAGAATGGTCTAAAACGGATTACTGTGTGGTTTTTTTTTTTTTTTTTTTGAGTGTTGTCCTCCACCCCAGATTGATCGCATAAGGACGCCTAAGTCTTATTGTGGTACGTCCTAAAAACTCGATTTTCTCGTAAAGTACTCGTTTTTTGGCATTAAAATCAAATTTGATTTAATCAAATTTTAATCCCAAAAATTAAACTTTTCTAATTTTACTAAATTTACTCCTCTAATTTGAATTTTAAAGAGAAAAATTGATAGGCCGTCAGAAAACTGACAATTTGAGCTGGTTTTTTCTCAAGATTGCCGATCGAAATGATTCGGGATTCAAAGTAAAAACTTCGATTTTAAAAAGGTCAAATTTCGAAAAAAAATTGAAATTTGCTTTTTGGCTTTTGAAGGCATCCGCACGCTGCAGGTTAAGGGGTCTCAGTCGGTCGCCCCTCGTTCCTCGTTCCGGGTCAGTATTTCACAAAATTAAAGGCGCAAAAACTTGAAAAGTTGTACCTTAATTTGAAATTTTAAAGGATTTTTGAAATTCATTAGTGCTTGGGCCTTGGGAATTGAAAAACTGAAAGATTGCCGCTGGAATTATCACAATAATTGCTTGAGAAATATGGGAAAACCCGTTTATTCAGTCGTTTTTCCCATTTTTCTTTGGCAATTATTGTTCGATTTTGATGATTCCGGCGGCAATATTTCGGTTTTCCAGTTCCTTAGGGCCGTGCACTAATAAATTTCTAAAATCCTTTAAAATTTCAAATTTAAGTAACCTCTACAAGTTTTTACGCCTTCAAATTTGTGAAATACTGACCCGGAACGAGGAACGAACGGCGACCGACTGAGACCGAGACCCCCTTCAAAGTACCTACATAGAATGGTTGTAAATTAGGTACCAATCTTGTCTTGCATTCAGTCGTGTATTCTTTTATTCAGATTACCCGACGTTTCGACCCAGGAACTGTCCTAATATGAGTAGGATTGTGTATATGAGTTGCTCTTCTAATGCTCCTTAGTTTTAACTGTTTATATAAAACAAAATCATTCGTTACAGAAGATTACGGTAACTATGTGTTGGTGATGCTATTTGAGAAACATTCTGAGCTCATTTGGTCTAGTTTTAATTGAACTTCTGATCGTTTAGTTTAGTTGTAAGGCGGTTGGAAACCCCAGAAACACGGTGTGTCTGCATACTCAAAATACCAAAACCCTCATGAACTCAGCCTTAAAAACCTCCCTTTTATTTACCAGCCTATCTTGCATTTACAGGAAAATCTTATCATCGGAACTCGAGGATTTGGTGGCATTGATCAACGTGTACATGGAAAAAGAAAAAAAGAAGCAAAGGGTTCAAGACGCCGTCAAAGAACGTCATACTCAGCTTGCTTTGCTCAAGGTAAAGTAAAAATTGTTCGTTCCATGAAATGACGAAATTGGATTCATTTTGGTAGGTTAATTTCAATGGGAAATTTAGAAATGGTCGGCATTAACCAGAATGGAAGCAACCACAAAAATGGCAAAATTACTTAGGAACACTTGAGAAGGGCTAGGTCGGTCAACGCTTTCAGCAAAAAGGAGCTATTGTTTTCATAAGGCTTCCCACCGAATTAAAAGTCAAAAACGCTGCAAATCATTGCCCAAAGGTTTATTATTTTCTGTATAGATCACCCTTCTGTATAGATCACTGGTTCTCCATCAATAGCACCTACCACCATCTGTATTCCCCCTTGACCTTCCCTCTCAAATTTCAGCTTCCTGCGTTCAATAGGATTGAAAATGGCTTCGGAGCTCACTCAGCTGAACAGTGATCTGAGGAGTGAAGAAGATCTCCTCGAATGCAGGAGACGCCTGGAAGAGCACTTCCATTCAATAGGATTGAAAATGGCTTTGGAGCTCACTCAGCTGATCAGTGATCTGAGGAGTGAAGAAGATCTCCTCGAATGCTGGAGACGCCTGGAAGAGCACTTCCAATGGAAGTCTTCCATTCAATAGGATTGAAAATGGCTTCGGAGCTCACTCAGCTGATCAGTGATCTGAAGAGTGAAGAAGCCTTTGAGCAATGATTTGCAGCGTTTTTTACCCACCAACATTTTTTTTACCTACCAACTTTTTTTTACCTACCACACCATACTGGCTTCACACCTTCACAATCAAGTTTATTAGAAAGAACTAAACGCTTACACTCGATTGGAAAAATAGAAAGCTTCATATGGAAATTTGATTACTGGTTACGCAGAAGGCAAAACTGTATACAAATCGAAGAAATGAACAGCGATCGCATTTTAGTCCGATAAAATTTGAATGGAGATTAGACCTCTTTTGCGATTCACACTCATGATTCTGTTTTATCGAAGGAAACCCTTCAAGTACTCGTAGGGACCGAACGGTTTGTCCTACAGAGCTCCGGGTGGTCTCAAAATTTTTTAAAAATTCAATACTATTTAAAATTGGTGAAAAAACGATACCTTCATTTCGAGAGTTTTCGAGCTAGGGCACTCTTGAAAATTTCAACCCTTAATTTTCACCCCTTAGAAGTGACCTACATCAACCAAAAGCTTCGCGGCACAACTAGACCCCAAATGGAGCCCATGTACCAAATTTGAACCAAATCGGTCCAGTGTTGCTAAGAAAAGTGCCGCGTACGGCGGACGGACGGAAATTTTTTTATTCGATTTTCGTATTCTACGTACCTACCTTGAAACGTAAAACATCAAATTTTGAGGGGGGGTTAAAATTTTTTTTTTCTTGCTCGATTCCAAAGGCTTATTATTGAAAATAATAAACCAAAAGAACCATACGAGTCACTAGTTTTGATTTAACGGGTGTTTGTGGTTGGTTCCCTTCTGCTTAATGCCGCCCAAATATTCCTACTGATCTTATAGAGGAGAAGAATCAGGTGTTTCAATTGAGTGGCTTTCTAAAAATTTCTGGATCAAGTAATTCCTGTTATGGTTTTCAAGCGTCGACACTTTTTAGTTCGTGGCATTTTAACCGTTATAGTTATAGTACCTACGTCCCATTGTATGATTCGCCAAGTTATTATTTATCACTCCATTGACATTTTACAGGAGGCTGAAGGTCAACCCAAGCATAGCGTTTACTCGCTCCACACTCGCTATTCTCATTACATTCAAGTCTACACTGCCAAGGAGGCCGTCATCCAGAAGCTGAATAGCAAAATTAAAGAATGTGAATCCATCAATTCCCAATATCATGTGAGTTTTTGCTGAATTGAAGGAAGTAGTTAAGTACAAATACCTGATGCTTTCTCAAATTATTAGTGTACATGGTGAGACAGTGCTTGCTCTCCATGGCAATAATTAATAACCACCATAGCTATGTAACCTCTTCAGGAGGTTGGCAATGATTCTGTACCAACAGGAACAAGCGTCCGTTACTTTAGATAAGCGCTTAACCTCCAATGCTCGTATCACTGAGACACTCAAAAGATGCCATCACCGCCTAAGAACTCTCAAGCCAATGAAACCAACGAGTGATACCATACGACTCATCCACTAATCAGATATACAAAGTCAGAGATTATAATATTTTATAAATTCATGATTATCTAACGGCGTATTCGTTAACTTTCAGGTCACCGTGCAAAAACTGAAAGGGACAGACCTCGGCAATTGGATCGTCGAAGTTGGTGGACGTCCCAAAAAAGACGTTTGCCAAGTTTTCGACTTGATAAAGGAATTCCTGAGCAACGCAGGCCAATCACAAACTGTACAGCAGGTAGTGATGTATTCAGATGGTAGATATATTATATTAGAAAACTAATTACTACGAACTTTTTTTATGAGTAATTGGGAATTTGCCTCACATATTTAAATTTTTTTTTCGAAAGAGGGTTAACTGATATGGGAGAAAACCATAGTGTGCTGCTCGAAAAGGCATGCGAAAATATTGAGAATTTAAGGAAGATGGAAATTTCAAATGTAGCGTAAAGTATTTTTTGTCAACTCGGCGAAATTTCCTATTTTTTCCTTTTGGTTGTCAGGGTTTTACTTGAGCATGGTTTTTCCTCAGCACTAGAGGTGTGTCGGTCAGGAGTGAACGTGTTGAAAAGACCTTATCTTCAAAACGACCTTGTCTGAACTGAACGGGTTGTCAAAATGAACACGGTCATTCGTTCATCAACCTACCAATCGATTTTTCCGGAAAAATTCCGAGAACAACGGCAGAAGGCCCACAAAACAAATTAATTGCAAAATCTTTCATCATCCAAGTGAAGAATTATGTTCGAATTCACTGTGGACTAGGTAAAAAGACAAAACTGAAAGACCTAAACCACTCAAAGACTGATTCAGACGGTTCGAATCGATCTTTCATTCGTTTTTGTCTTTTAGCTCATTCGATTCATTCAAATCGCCTCCTTTTTTTTTTTTTTTTTTTTTTTAAGAAAACTCCCCTGAAAGACGCAGGGGGCACGCCATTAATACAAAATAAATAAATAAATCAAAAATGATGGGGAGGACGCCCAGGACTCACCCGACGCCGGCCCTTGGGATTAGGGAAGATGAGGAAGATGGGGGTGGGAGAGAGGGATGAAGGGAAGTACCTCTATAGAACGACCACCAGTTCAAATATGAGCCGAGCAGGACGCGGGTGGTGATACCACGGAGTACGCCTACTGAGATGCCCAACTCGCGCAACTCCGTGGCGCTTTTCCCGCACCACACACCGCGCCATGACAATGTTGCAGCCATCACCCTGATGTTGTTGGGTGCCACTCCTTTTAGCTCCGACACCGCTTGCCGTAAATCATTCGTATCATATTTCCTTATCTTAGCCCGCCAAGTCTGCTCCATGTCCAAGCTGCCATTGACAACTTGGACATCCAGGATAATGCAAGACTGGTCGGGCTTGACGGCAACGATGTCGGGCTTCTTACCCTGGTCACTCGGCATGTGGTATAACCTCTCTCTCTCAACATCCCAGCCGCTAGATGACAAAGCACCTGCTATCTGCTTGGCGACCGCATCATGACGTAGAATGCGGCCCCCACGAGTTCGTGGACACTGCTGCACCACATGATAGAGATGTTCACTTCCACCCCGACAGGCACGGCAAAGGGGTAGGGTTGTCCCACGACTACCTCTCGAGCACCGCACCGCAGTTGGCAAAGATGCCACGCGGACGGCGTGGAAGTGTCGGTAGTCGCGGGCCCCAATGCCCTCCGAAGCCCAATCTACCCACTGGGAAGAGATTAGGCTTTCGGAGCACTGTCGGAGTTCTTTACCATCTACTGATTCATGCAGCGCAGCAGCGAACTCAGCAGACGAACTGGGTTTTGGAGCAGATGGTGTTGCTCGGTCGCACCATGCTAACTGCTGCCTGACAAAATCAAGATCAGCAGCAGCACGGGCGACCCCCCAGCTCGACCCCCGGAGGGCTAGCAGGCGTTGGCGGCGCAGAGAGGGGATGCTTGCCGAGAGGGACACAATACCGAGCCCACCAGATTTGACTGGTGCATGGATGTAGGAACTTGGGACACCAGGTGGGAATTTCAGCCAAGAGCGCACAGCAGAGCGTACTTCACGATCCAATTCCTGCAGCCTCCCCGCCGTAAGCCTACCAAAGACTAAACCATAGGTTAGCTTTGGCAGTAAGTACGTGCGGAGGAGGCGCAGCCTCTGCTGTGGCTTCAATGGAGCCTTGGTAACACGTGCAAGCGCTCTACCAAGGTCCACACGGCTGGCAGTAATGGTGGCCACCCCCATGAAGTCGACTCCAAGGTACCGCCAAACCTCCAACACAGATCGGGAAGGAATGGGGGATTGTCCTATGACAAAACCCCCATCCACAACCTTCACCTTATGTTGGCGACCCGACGGGACCAAGGAGACCGACCCGCATTTATCGGGGTTGACCACAAGTCCACACCCGGCTAGCTGCTTAGCAAATGCGTTGAGGGCGATCTGCAAGCCCTCACGGGTTTCTGCGAGTAGGATAACATCATCGGCAAAGGCCAATGCTCCTACTCGCACCCCAGGGGCGAGATCAAACCCTACTTCTGTGGGCAGCTTACCCAAGGCCGTATCCACGACCAGGTTGAAGAGGAGTGGTGATAGGGGATCCCCCTGGCGTACCCCTCGCCCGATCACAATATCCCTTGACACCTCACCTCCTGCCTCTAGGACCGTCACGCCTTCATGGTACAGACAGGCCACATACTCAATTAATCGAGATGGGGCCCCGACACCACGAAGGCAATCGGTCAGGGCAAGGTGACTGACTGTGTCAAAGGCCTTAGCGACGTCCAGAGCGGCGAGATGTAATTGCCGGCGTTTAATACGGGCCAGCGAGATGACAGTTTGGAGAACTGTAAGGTTCTCCGCTGTGCCATCTGCTGGCCGAAACGCTCTCTGGACATCACCGATGACACCAGCCACCTGGAGGCGAGATGCCAGTACTTTCTGGAAGTGGCGGAAGACTACCGAGGACACAGAGATCGGTCGATAGCCTCCAGGCCCACTTCCCCCTTTCTTTGGGATGAACACTGTTCGGGCACGGGTTAACGCTTTCGGGGGTCTTCCCGCAAGGAGGAGTAGGTTGAGGATGAGCAGCTTAATCGTCTTTGGTGCTTTATTCCAGCGACGGGCAGAAACACCATCAGGTCCAGCGGAAGTGGAGTTCTTGACACGGCACTTATGTGCCTCGTCAAGTAACACCGGCGAGCACATGATGCTGCGTAAGGAATCCCTGGTGGAGACTGGGGGAACCACTCGCTCTCCAGGGTCATGACTGGGAGCACTCAGAAGTGGCTCCCAGAAATTCACAAACTCCTGGAGAGGGGGTTGAACTTGATCATCCCCAGGCTCCTCCAGTACCTCCGCAGCTACACGCGCCGGATGCTTCCTCCACAAACTCTGAACCCGGTGGTACTCCCGCCGTCTTGCTTGCTTAGCTGCTCTGCGACCTCCACGCAACACCATTCTAAGAGGAGGTCCTCTTCGGTGCTGCATCACGGTCGCATCCCCAACCCGCGGGAAGATTCTCCCTAGATAGGCTGCAACCTCATCCTCCAGGTTTTCTGACCCTTCAGCAGCCCGCCTCGCCAGATCCTGCAGGTAGGTGCTTTCGTAGCCTTCAATACGACCTACCTGCCCCCCGAGCCTCAAGACTTCGGTCTTCAGATCGGCAAGAAGACCGGAGGTCCCGGGGGAAGGATTCTGAATGGCAGGCTGCTGCTCCACGTCAGCAATAGGAGATGCAGGAGAGGCCCCACTGCTATTTGCCAGGATAGCTTCCTGGACAAGCTGCTTATAGTGAGGCCTCTGGCGGAGTTTCGAGATGGCATTGACTGTGCGTGCGGGAAAACGTTCATTTAGATATACATTAATATTACGTACCCCACTACGCACAGCCACCGCCTCATCCGCCGCCATCCTGCGCAAATCCTCGGAAGCATACCTAGGCTGTACTCTTTCTATTTCAATTGCAGCATTAGCAGCAACAGGATGCTTCCGTCTGACGTGGAGACCAAGGCCAGACCTGGTAGTGAATGCTCGCTCACAATGGGCGCACTGGTGGTTCAAAGAGGCAGTGGAAGAGGAAGAGGGAAGGGATGATGAGGAAGAGGAGGAAGGAGAGGATGGCCGACGCCCCTGCCTGGGGCGCCTCTGAGCGCCTCCCCCAGAACCCCGCGTGCCAATGGGCCGGCGGGGGTTATGAGGCTCGGTTACGTTTTGGTTCATAACGGGGAAGCGCAAAGAAGGGTCAGGGGACCCATTGACAGGGGTCCCCTCCCTAATTGCCAGAGGGTCATTCAGCCACCCCTGGAACTTCAAGAGGGGTCCACCAGGGAAACCTAATGGGACCACCTCTGGTCATCCCAGGGGGCCCGGGTTGCGCGACGGGGACGCATGACCATGACTTGGGTAGGGATAAGAAGGGCTCCAAGGAGATAAAAACACCCTCTATTACCCTACCCCAGCAACCCAATTACTCACCCGGTTACTCATTGTAACCTATTCCGACTCGTTTGGTTTTTCAACTCACCGTTTTTTCGAGTCACGACCTGGATCCTTAAAATGGATGTTGTTTGTCATGTGTGTGAACGTAATGAACGGGTGAACGGATTCAAAAGACCTGGTCTCTGTAATGAGTGACCGTTTGGGATTCGAATCCGCCAAATGACCTCGTCTTACACACCTCTACTCAGCACCAAAAACTGTGCTAAGATCTCAGCTTTCCGTTGGTACGAATATAATCAAAAAATATTTTACAACCGAATTTATAGGAGAAATTTGTGTTTGACCGCGGTAAAAATTAGATTCTTTTCAACGAAATTTACGTTTTTACGTGATGACTCAGTGCTTGGGTGAAAGGTGGGAGGAGACTTCCGAATCCTCCCGCCAAAACGTCAATTAAATTTTCACGTTTTTCCGCGTTCAAACTCAAATTTCTCCCATAAATTCGATTGTAAAATATTTTTCAATTCTACCAATGGAAAGCACAGCATTCTACCATCTTTGCACAGTTTTTGGTGTCGAGCTAAGAAAACCATGCTGAATTAAAACCCAACGACCAGTAGAAAGAATAGGAAATTTCGTCAATCTGACAAAACTTTACGAGGTTTTTTCACCCTTCAGGACCAGGACCAGGGTTGAAACAAAATTGCTAAGAGAAATTTTCTTACCTAAATTAGTTGTAGAATCGACTCCCGAAGTTTTCCGATTCCTAAAATGGGACCGGTATATCAGGTGCTAGAAACAAACTTTTCGTTAAATGGATTTAATGTAGTTTTGTCTCAATGCAGTGTATCTACTCCGAGAAGGAAGTAGGCGAATTATGCCTCCAGCAAACGACGCTGACGCTCCAGCTTCTGGAGATGCTGAGAGACTACTACGAGATCAGCAGGCACTACCCACGGTCCATTTTGATGTCTCACCGGACAATTCTTTACCGCCAGTGGTCTGAGAGGCTGCTCGAGGACATGTCCCCTAGGAGGTAAAATTCACTTTTGACGATATCGCTTTTAACTAATATTCGATTAAAAAATTGAGCTATTCTGCAGTTTACTGCCTATTGAATGTATTTAGAAAGCGTTAACCATGGGTACGATGTTTACCCTCATTCACTCCTTGTGTTTGCGATTGGATAGGAATTTCAGGCTTTGATGGCTTATACTCTCTTTATTTCGATTATAGACATAGACCCTTTTGATTGAAAGAAGGTTAGGTTCAAGTGAGTTTTGAGAAGTCATAATTCACTATCTATTGGAAGGAAGGGGTCATTTGAAAAAATCATGGGTAGGCACATTAAGAGACTCGGGAAAATTGAAATTCCTCATATTCTCTTAAGAAGTCTGGCTTACAATGAACACTGGCATTACACACGCGAACTGTAGTTACCCCACACAGCACTGTGGAATAATGGCGTCCGCAGATGATGTCATGGAAATAGATGGACTGATCTGTCACCCTTCCATTCTAGATCTCTAGAAGCGGCTATATGCGTTTTCGAACTATAATCTTAAGGATTTATACAATCCAATCCTCACAGGACACCATCAGGAGAGCACTACTCCACGAAGAATACTTCTTCGAAGGACGATCCGAGAAAAGGATACTCAAAGGAAGAAATAACCAATATAATTATGTCAGTACTAAATTTGAAAGGGATTAAAGAGCATGTAACATGTGACATAGACGAGTTAATGCTTAAGGAAATTATACGGGATCGAATTGGATTAGTTTAAACGTAGCTGAACTGGATATGCGAGGTGTTATTCAAGAAATATACTGTATCGATTATGCCAATCGTATGCCACGTTTTAGAGTGTGTCTAAAATGAGTAGAGTAGGTAATTATAATTTTATAATTTCTTATTATGAATAACACGGTTAATCTAAAGTGTTTACAATGGAATTCACGATCAATAATGACGAAACGAGATATGCTACAACAGATTCTATTAGCGGAAACATTTTCGGTAGGTCTGTTTTCAGAAACATGGTAAGACGATGCTAAAAACCCAAGGTTTAAGTACTTTAACATTTTACGAGCAGATAGGAGCGATGGTTATGGCGGGGCAGCTCTTCTTATTAGGGATACCCTCAATTATGTGGATATATCTAATGACATTTTTAAAATTAACGGCGTACAAAGTGTTGGAGCAAAGATATACCTTAATGACAGCCTAAATGCGATTAATATAGTATCAATTTACAATGGTGATTCTTATCCTATCACCAAAAATCAATGGAACCTTTTTTTGAATCCATACCGCACCCCAAAATAATTGGTGGGGATTTCAATATTCATCATACTTGCTTTGGTTCTTCTTGGTCGAACTCAAAAGGAGACATTGTTGAAGAGAGTTTGGAAATACATGTTGAAGATGACGAGGTGGAATCTGAATTGGAACTACCATACATCTACAATGAGTTGATCGCAGCCATAAAAACCGTTGCTAACACAGCACCGGGCACCGATCACATTGTTTATCCCATTCTTTATAATTTACCAGAATCATACAAACGTAAACTTTTAGAATTATATAACCATGTATGGCGCAGCGGGGACGTTCCAGAGGTTTGGAAAGAGAGTATTTTGATTCCTTTACTGAAACCAGGCAAAAATCAGAATAACAGTGCTTCATACCGGTTAATATCTTTGTGCTCTTGTCTCCTCAAAACATTTGAGAGAATGATGAAAAATCGACTCGAATGGTGGTTAGAGCACAATAATAAATTACCAATCTCTCAATTTGGATTCAGAAAGAATAAATCTACTATGGACGGAATAACTGTATTAGTGAGTAGTATTCACAAATCTCTAGCGTCACGTTCAATAACTTTGGCTATGATTTTTGATGTAGTCGCTGCGTATGACAATGTTAACCTCAACATATTGGCGAATTCAATGACAACACTGGGGATCCCGGCACGATTTGTTAAAACTATTGTTAATTTATCAAGGGGAAGGAAAGTATTTTTGCGAATTGGAAATAAGGACTTAGGACCCCGTAATTGCTACAAGGGGCTGGCCCAAGGAGGTATTTTATCCCCCCTACTATATTCTATTTACGTCTCGGATATTGAAACAATAGTTCCAGAGGGTATCAATATAATCCAATTTGCGGACGATATTTGTATTTTCACAGAGTGTCAGAGTTTGGAAGATGGTTTAGACCTTATTGAAAGATTTGTGAGGGATTTCATACAATGGTGTGATCGAAGAGGTCTAGGCATAGCCTATGAAAAGTCGTCATTAATCCCGTATACAAGGAAGAGAAGACTAGGACTAGGAACAAGTATAGTCCTGGCAGGAAAAACTTTCAAAGTAGAAAACAAATTCAAATTCCTAGGAGTATATTTAGACAAAACATTGACATGGAAGCCACACATCTCGTATGTAATAGGTAAATGCGAAAAATATGTGAACATTTTGAAAATAATTACCAATAATTACCAACAACAATTGGGGGGCAGATCCAATGACGGCTTTGATGTTTTATCGCGCAACGATTCGAGCAGTAATGGATTACGGTGCCATGATGTACGGA
Source organism: Apolygus lucorum (assembly GCA_009739505.2). Taxonomy (NCBI): domain Eukaryota; kingdom Metazoa; phylum Arthropoda; class Insecta; order Hemiptera; family Miridae; genus Apolygus; species Apolygus lucorum. The sequence continues at coordinate 18,376,911 of CM019169.2, read as the reverse complement.
CAAGCCAGAACCACTAACTTGAAAGCGCTTTCCATCCTTCAGCATAAATGCATCAGGTTATGTATAGGTTACTTATCGTCTACTCCCATTGATGTAATATTAGCAGAGACATCTGAAATTCCATTGGATGTAAGGAGACAATTTCTTGCAGATAAATATATCATACGGCAAAAGATGTACGACAGTTACCCTTTACGTTCTATTTCAGAATTAGCGCATCATGTAACGTTCAATGCGCGATGGATTGGAAAATTTGTTCCACCTTTGGTTGTGAGCTTCATTAATATGATGCCTAGATGTGTGAATCTCCGATCGGACAAAAAAATACCAGTGTTTACGGTGGATTACCCGGTATTGGTCACAAGGATAAACTTCCACAACTTTATTTCTCGGGATGATCGCGCAGGTGTGAACGCAAACTTTTTTGGATTCATTCAACACAGATGGCACAACTCATGTAGGCTCATTTTTACCGATGGTTCCAAAAGAAGAGGGCTTGTAGGAGCAGCTTGGTATGACGTGAGTTCACATGTCATCGCAAAATATAAATTAGCAAAAGAAACCAGCAGCTACTCAGCCGAGTTGATAAGTATTATCCAGGCCCTTAAGTATGCTATCTCACTACCTGCTCAATCGGATCAGAAAGATATAATTATTTGCTCAGATTTACTAAGTTGCTGAAATCGATATCGTCACCTTACCTCACAAAGTTCAGGAACCATTTGATTTTGGAGGCCGTTAGGTTGGTATATAGTTGCCAGGTTCTAGGTCTACAAATTCAGTTTGTATGGGTTAAATCTCATGTTGGATTAGTTTACAACGAAAGAGTTGATTTGGCAGCGAAGAATGCTGCCCATGTGGGAAATGTAATTGTTTGCGAACTGCCCAAGGAGGAATACTATTCGATGTCCAAAAGAAAGCATTTTCAAAGATGGCACAAGGTTTACGAAGAAGGTAGTAAGGGCCGTTTTTTTAAAAAATATTCAACCCCAAATAAAAAGTGTACCCTGGTTCAAGCACGTCAATATGGGGAAAAGATTTATTCGCATTTTTTGCAGACTAAGAGCGAACCACACAATTTGTCCAGCGTAATTGCACAAAATTAATAGGAGAAATGATGCTGTATGCGAATGCGGGCATCCGTATGGAGATGTTGAACACGCAATAATGGAGTGTGCGCTACTAATTCGTAGAGAAGAATTGTTTAAAAAAATAGAAGTGTCGGTGGAAAACCCCTTTAATTATATTTCCCTTCTCCAAAACATTGATTTATGGAAAGATATATATTTTTTTATTACTGTAAATAATCTAAAAATTTAGGAAGATTGTTATGATTTATGTATGTTAACAACTTAATTAGATATAAAGTAAAATATTATTAAGAAGTCAATCATTATTTTGTTATATGGCTAAATGTCAATAAAAGCAATCAATGCCATTTAAAAAAAAAAATAAAAAAAACTATAATCTTAAAATAAGTATACTTTTTGGATTCACTTATTTTCCTATTTCAAGATGCTCATTATTATTTATGTTCATTTTTGTAAATCCTGATTAAATAAAATTGATAGTGATTTACCAATACAACAAAAAATATAAACGTGATGTTTACTTCAATGTTCTAGCTGCGATGTGCTGGTGAAGGAAATCAGCAAAGAGCTTTCAATATCCGAAGAAAATGTCATGCAGGTCTCAATGTTCTCAGCAGGTCTGTTGTCATCAGCTACCTCTTCGCATTTCTGTCCATTCACTTCGTTAGCTCAGTGGTAACGAGCTCCGACTCGGAAGTGTAAATATAGTGTAGTCGAAACGATAGGAGATTGATCCCCGGTCGAGGGAAGTTAATTTTTGATGACTCAGCAGGTCGGTCGCATCTTAAGGGACACTAAAAGAGCGTTGTGTTCCTTCCTCGTTCAGGGTTAGTCTAATATCTTACGAACAGGCGTTCTTCCCCTCCCCAGCGCCACCCTCGTCCATCAGACTTCTCATAGCTGGTCATTTTTCATCAACAGTTTTCTCCTTTTTTATCAGGAAATAATCATCCAATTTTAATGTATCTTGTTTTTTATTTTTATAATCTCTACACCCGTGCACTTGTTTAATTCCAAAAGTAAAATTTCAAAAGTAAAAAATTGTACCTAAATTTGAGATTTTCAAGGATTTTTGAAATTTATTAATGTCGTTGGAATCTTCAAAATTGAAAAATAATTACCACAGAAAAACGCTGCAAATTATTACACAAAGGTTTATTATTTTTCTATATAGATCAATCGCCTGCAAAGAACACAGATTTGCCATTGCCACTACTTACCAACCATATTTTTGCTTCAAAATCAAGTTTATTTGGAAGAAATAAACGCTTCACACTCAATTCGAAAACGCTGCAAATTATTACACAATGGTTTATTATTTTTCTATATAGATCACTCGTCTGCAAAGCCACCAACCATCCAACATGAAGAAAAACATCGATCGCATTTCGGTCAGCTAAAATTTGAACGGAGATTAGGCCTCTTTTGCGCTTCACACTCGTGTTCCTGATTTATCGTACGTAAAACCCTTAAATTCTCGTAGGGAGCGAACGGTTTGTCCTACAGAGCTCCGCGTGGTCTCAAAAAATTCTATAGAATCTTAAATTGAAGGAAAAACAATACCTTTATATCAAAATTTTTTGAATTTGAGCGTTTTCAAAATTTCGAACCTTGTTTTTCGGCCCTTACATCAACCAAAATCTTCGGGGCACAACTAGACCCCAAATGGAGCCTACATACCAAATTTCATCAAAATCGGTCTATGCTAAGTGGCAAAAGTGCCGCGTACGGCGGACGGACGACCAAATTTTGGTTTATTATTTTCAATAATGAACCTTTGGAATCGACCAAGAAAAAAAAAATTTTAACACCCCCTCAAAATTTGATGGTTTACGTTTCAAGTTACGTAGAATCCAAAAATCGAATAAAAATTTGGCCGTCCGTCCGCCGTACGCGGCACTTTTGCCACTTAGCATTGACCGATTTTGATGAAATTTGGTATGTAGGCTCCAATTGGGGTCTAGTTGTGCCCCGAAGATTTTGGTTGATATAGGTCACTTCTAATGGTTCCAAAATCAATTTTGAAATTTTGAAAACGCCCTAACTCAAAAAACTTTGATATAAAGGTATTGTTTTTCCTTCAATTTAAGATTCTATAGAATTTTTTGAGACCACCCGGAGCTTTGTAGGACAAACCGTTCGCTCACTACGAGAATTTAGGGTTGGACGTACGATAAATCAGAAACACGAGTGTGAATCGCAAAAGAGGCCTAATCTCCGTTCAAATTTTAGTTGACCGAAATGTAAGCGATGTTTTTCTTCATTTCTTGGATGGTGGCTTTGCAGATTGAGTGATCTATATAGAAAAATAAAAAATAATAAACCATTGTGTAATAATTTGCAGCATTTTATTCGATTTTTGGATTCTACGTACCTTGAAACGTAGACCATCAAATTTTGAGGGGGTGTTAAAATTTTTTTTTCTTGGTCGATTCCAAAGGTTCATTATTGAAAATAATAAACCAAAAATAGGGAGTTCTGGGTTCTTTCATCAGGAAATTTTATTATTGGTACTAAGAACGCAATACTGATGACAAGTAGAAGAAACGAACAGCTAACATTTGAACAGAGTTACGCCCTCTTTTGCTATTCACTCTCGTCTTTCTGATTTGTAGCAAGACTTACCCTTAAGTTCTCAAAGGGACCGAACGGTTGGTGCTACAGAGCTCTGGGTGGTCTCATTCGATTCTAAAAATTCAATACTATTTTAAATTGATGAAAAAGAAATACCTTTCTATCACAATTCTTTCAGCTAGGATGTTTTAAAAATGTCAACCCTTAGAAGTGACTGACATCAACCATAAGCTTTGCGGCACAACTAGACCCCAAATGGAGCCCATAGACCAAATTTCATCAAAATCCGTCTAAGGGATGTGCCGCGAACTGCGGACGGACGTTGAAATTCAATTTTCGGATTCTACGTACCTTGAAACGTAAAACGACAAATTTTGATGTGGGGGGGGGGGGTTCCTTGTCGATTCCAAAGGTTTATTATTGAATATAATTAACCAAAATATTACTTTTTTAAAAGAATGTGTTCGAAGAAACTCGGTAGTATTATGTGATGCCTACACATTTGTGACTGATGTTCTCGTACATTCCTAGGTCTGGAACGACACTTGGCTGACACCACCATCCGTCTTCAGAAGTGTGTCGAGCGCTCTTCAGAGACATCCCGCGTGAACGTGAATCCTATTGAGGTTTGACACTACAAATTCTCATTTTTCATCATTTTAATGCGGTCTCAGTCGGTCGCCGTTACGGGTTAGTCTAATCTCTTACGAACCAGCGCTCAAAGTTCCAAAGTTGTACTCAAATTTGGAATTTTTGAATATTTTCGAAATTCATCAGTGAATCTACCTACGGAATTGAAAAACTAGAAGATTACCGCTGGAATCATCACAATCAAACAATAATTGCTAGAGAAAAATGGGAAAACCGTTCAAGTCTAAACGGTTTTCCCCCTTTTCTCTGGCAGTTATTGTTCGATTTTGTTGATTCCAGCGACAATCTTTTAGTTTTTCATTTACCTAGGTAGAAGTAGTAGTAGTAAGTAAAGAAAGCAACCATTTTAGGTTGAATTTTCGTCCGACTGCCATTCTTGGCGTCGCGTTTACCTAGGTAGATGCTCAAATGAATTTCAAAAATCGTTGAAAATTTCAAATTTAGGTACAACATTGAAACTTTGAGCGCCGGTTCGTAAGATACCTATTAGACTAACCCGTTCGTGGAAGATACGGCGACCGACTGAGATCCCCTTATTTCTCCTTTATTTGTCAAAAGTTTCAAGTAGTGTGTGCATTTTCCGTTCTATAATTGATATTTCACATCAATACTCTTCATCAGGTTCCCGCAGGGTGGCTGGCCAAAGGGCAGTGGGGCGAAGGTGGTGGAGATACAAAAAACATGGATAAAGGAGCTAAAGCTCTATCTGCAGTCGTACTGACCGCACTGTGTGCTCTCAACAAGAAGTACATTATGATCGAATCTCAAGCCATGAGTAAGTACCAATACCTTGAACATTCACAACATCCTATCAACCAAATTTCAAAAATATTCCAAAAAACGGGGTTTTTGTGGTTGTTACCTTCACAATCATTGTAACATAAATGTGGTATTTATCAGAAATCCTTTTGAGGTAACCGTAGGTAGGTCCACCAGTCCTGTGGAGGTTGATGAGCTTCACGCATCTCTGGAGCTTTGTGGTCTCAGCTCGTGGAGCCGAGTATCTAAAAGCATATGGGTGATATCCGTGAGACTCAATTTAACCTTTTTTTTTTTTTCTTTTTTTTTCTTTTTTTTTTTCATCTCTCCTAAGAGGGTAGGAGGCACCCAAAAAGTGGAGGGAACCCCGCAGTCACCGCCCTACCCCCATGCCCGGCTGGGCCCCGCCGCCCCTCCCACGAACCCCAACACCACAATGCGCGCTAGTGCCCCTCATGAAGGTCCGAAGATTGAGCCAGCTGCCCATGAGCACTCTAGTGGTTATCCCCCTTAATGTGCCCATGGGCACTCCAATCCTCTTCAATGCCTCAGAACTGGCCCTACACCATACCCCTCTCCAACTGATAGTGCAGGCAATTACTTCAATACCTTCAAGGCCAACACCATGCCTCGCTCCCACAGCACCGAGTAGATCCGCCCTCTTATACTTGGCTACTTTTGCTTGAAATGCACCACTAAGGCCCTGGGACGCTGCTACAACTTGTACATCTATCACCTTGCAGGCCCCATCGTGATGCACTGCCACCAAGTCCGGCTTGAGGGCCTCTCTACCTAACCGGAACAGAACTTCTTTCTCCACAGACCATCCACGTCGAGCGAGCGTCTCAGCCAAAAGTCCCACCACCGCATCATGCCTCTTGATTCGCCCACCATGAGTACGAGGACACATCTGGATCACATGGGCTGGAGTCTCTGCAGGTGCAGCGCAAGCTCTACACGACTTCTCACCGCCACCAATCCCACGCCTTGTGCGCACCTTGGTCGGCAACGCCCCTATTCGCACCTGGTGGTAATGGCGGTAGTCAGCAGCTGGAATGCCCTCTGCAGTCTGGTAGACCCATGCTGTAGATGCCCCACATTTGGAAGATTCCCTCAACTCACGACCATCTACTGAGCAATGCAGCCTCGATGTCATCTCCTTCGCCGGGTCTGGAAGCCATCCTGAGAGTACCTTATTACACCAAGTCAGATCCTTATGAACAACAGGTAAATGCGCTACCACCCTTGCCACATCCCATGTAGACCGCTCCAACGCCTTTAAGCGATTCTCCCTGAACCGGGGAATACAAACTACCATCGCATTTATACCTAACCCTCCTTCCTTAGTGGGAGCATGGAAATATGCATTGGGAACATCCTTAGGTAGCTTTAGCCACTGACATACAGCTGAGCGAACACGGATGTCAATGCGTCGCAGCCTAGCCAGCGCTACCCTACCAAAGGTCAAGCCATAAGACAACTTAGGAAGGAGGTAACAGGTCAAGAGACGAAGTCTCTGCTGGGGCTTGAGTGGAGCACGTGAAACACGCTGAAGCATATTCTCCAAGTACTGGGCCGCTGCTCTTGCTGTGGTGGCACCGGCAAAACCCACCCCCAGATACTTCCACACCTCCACAACGGATCTTGCCGGAAGCATCGCTGTGGAGGCTGCTGCATCATCAACTGGAACCAAGAAGCGGCCCTCAACAACTTTAGTCTTCTTATCTCTCCCAGAAGGCATAAGGGACAGTGAGGCACTCTTATTAACATTCAGACTTAACCCACACTTAATCAACTGATCCGTAAATACATCCAAGGCGAGCTGCATTCCTTGTCTTGTTCCTGCGAGCAGCACCACGTCGTCGGCAAAAGCAAGTGAACTAACCCTGGTACCCGACACAGCTCCTTCCTCAATATCGAAACCAACCTCAGGAGGCAGCTTCGCGATTGCACTGTCGATAACTAGGTTGAATAACAAGGGGGACAATGGGTCACCCTGTCTCACCCCGCGCCCAGTCACAATATCGCTGCCCAAACGTCCACCGACCTGAAGTACTGTACGGGAATCCTGATAGAGCGCAGAGACGTACTCAACGAACCTCCTCGGTGCACCCACTCCACGGAGACAATCGGTAATAGCTGCGTGCGTCACAGTGTCAAAGGCCTTTGACACATCAAGGCTCGCCAGATGGAGCTGCTTGTGCCTAGTTTGTGAAAGATCCAAACAGGCCTTAATAATAGTAAGGTCCTCACCACAACCATCCGCACGCCGAAATCCCCTTTGGGACACTGACACAACATCCGCAGACAGCAGCCGACTCGCCAACACGTTATGCAGATGGCGCAATGGAACTGGACTTACAGAAATGGGCCTAAACCCTCCAGGTCCAGCGCCCCCGCTCTTTGGCACAAAAACAGTCCTTGACTTACAATATTCACGGGGGGGTACTCCAGCCAACAGCAACATGTTCAACAAGATGATCCTTATCTTGACTGGAATTGACATCCACTGCTTCACCTGTAGTCCATCTGGCCCCGGAGCCGAACGCTGGGGGATCCTAGTTGCAGCCTCTTCCTCAGCAGTGACAGGCCCGTCCATTATCATCGCCAGAGATGGGTTCACAGTATTAGCTGGCGTTACCACAGGAAATGGGCAAACACGCCCAACATCTTCAAGAACTGGTCGCCAGAATGAGTCAAACTCTTGTAAAGAGAGCTGCCCAGGTTAGGCTATCAAACCTAACCTTCTCAGCTTACCTGATCAGCTTGTCGTGAAAGGGCACCATTTTGACTCGCTGTCAGCAAGGTCATTATGTTTACATACCACATAGGTCCTATTTCTTGGTATGCAAACAGAATGATTGTGGTATATTCATTATTTTCTGCTTTCTATTCTTTTATAGCAATTATGTAATCGTAAGTAGCGATCAGATTGCAAACAGTTGATACAGACACTGAGGGGTCTTGACACAAAGAACATGGACAGGTCTTGACACAAAGGACATGACAGGTGTCAACTGTCATGCTGACAAGCAAACCAGGCTGACACAAACATTAGTGTCAATTAAAAACTCTCGAAATAAGTTTTTCAGAATGAAAATTTGAATATTTACTCGCCACATTGAACAAACGTATTACTACTTGGATACCTATTTACATGGAGAACTGGAGACAAGTGCCTATTTACATCCTTTTCTGACCCTACATTGTGATATGAAACCTTCCTACCTTTTGATGATTTTGATCGTATTCACGTTTAGAAAGTAGTGAACACCAGAAACCTAGATTTTCCAGCGTTCTTACTGCATTTTTTGGGTCTCAAACATAACAACTACCGATTTTGCAGTGGCTCTCTGTCTCCTTGTTCATTGTTTGTCCAACAACATAATATGAGATATTATCTCCAGATAGTTTAGAGGAGGTGTTTTGTTTCTACCTATCATGGACGTACAGACTTTCACAAAAAAGGAAGTACAGATCAAACCTACTACGATAGATGTAGTGATATACGAACTTACAGACAACTAACTGCTAAAGACGGTATTTTTCAAAGGTAAATTTTATAAATGTTGTACCTACGAACTTCTTTTCTTGAAACCTTAAATTGTACCTACTTATGTGAACTGATATTCTGTTTATTGTAGATCTGTAGTTAGGTGTGTTGATCGATAATAGATACCTACTCACATAGAGAACCAGAGACAAGTGCCTATTTACATCCCAATCTCACCTTAGATTGCAATATAAAACGTTCCTACCTACTGATGGTTGAGCGTATTCGCCTTTAGAAAGTACCTAGTGAACACCACAAACCTAGATTTTTCAGAGTTCTCAATGCATTTTTTTGGGTCTCATATAAGTAATAACTACCGATTATTCAGTAGCTACCTATCTACTGGTTCATTAGTTGTCCAACAACATATCTCTAGATAGTTTAGAGCAAGTGTTTTGTTTCTAACTACCACGCACATACAGACTTTCACAAACAGGGAAGTAGTACAGATCAATCCTACTATGATTGATACACGAACTTATAGACGCAACAACTAAATGCAGATATCCATAATGAACCAAATCCCTACCATTATTAGAAAAGAAGGTATTTTTCAAAGGTAAACTTCATAACTATTGTAACTTCTTTCCTTGAAACCCTAAATGGTACTTACTTACGTGAGCTGACTCCCATCGTCTGTTTATTGTAGATCTGTAGTTAGGTGTGTTGATATAATGGAATAATGTACAACATTCAATGAAAAACACGCAATTTATTCAGAAATTTCATTGTACATTGAAACAATATACAATTCGCACAGAATTAACGATAGGCAGTACCTACACCATGAACTTGATGTGAAGATTACAGAATTTTCGTGATGAGCAGTTGGTTTCGAGAGGTGAACAACATGATATTTCCCGGGGAAACAAACAAATACCTAACTGATAAAAAAGAAAACGTGTACAAATAATAATAATAAGATAATTTGAAGCTGGTTATAAAAGTGTCAGTTCATCGAAAATCATGGTTTTCAGAAGGCTGGGAAGCAGCGACGTCAAAAGGCTGATATTCTTCTTTTTTCGGAAAGTTTCTTGTCTTTGCACACTGTTTCTAATCACTTTTGGCAAACCAAAAAATTAAATACCGCTTTCGGGACGAGAAGAGCAACTAATAACCGCACAGATTGGCATAATGAAAAACCTATGCAACATTCTATACAATATTTGTTTACAACGGAGTCGACATGGCCGCCTTTCAGGGAGATTAGTCTTATTCTTCTTCTTCTTCTCCTTCTTCTTCCAACATCCATTCTGTGTGACGTCACACGGATAAAACGAATAGGATGCATGTGTAAAAACACCAACTTAATAGATTACGTATAGAGGTAAAATTATGAAAAAGGAGTTCTTTCAGTCGTGCAGCATGATCGTATGGCTGAGAATTTTTGGATGCTTACAATTTTTTAGTGGTTTTATCGATTTTATCATTTAATTGAGGATAAAATTTATAAATAACTGTATATTTATCCTCAAATTGCCTGAATTTCTAACAAATTCATTGTAAATATAATATTAAAAACCACGAAAATTTGATCATACGTGTGGATAAACGATGGGTCGTTAGTTGGCTCTATTCATGGATTCATGCTATTTGCTCTGTCGAACTACTCTTACAACAGAGCATATCATTTGATCGTCATGTGTTTTCATTCTACTTTAGGTGCTGGTGACTCTTTGCTGAACCTCACGTCCCAAGCTGGTGATTGGTTCCTCCACGACATGTGTTCGGTAGCAGGTAACATCCTGAGACTAACACAACTCCTTCCTCAATCCGTATTGTCCGCTGGCTCCAATTCCGAAGATCTTTTGTTGTCTCAGATCTACTGCGCTCTCAAGTGCATGAACCATACTTACAATCAGCTCAAAGATCTCCAGGTATCCAAAATACATAAATTCTCTCACCAACAACCTCCCGTACCGTTGTTTACCTACTTCAACTAACATTTTCGGTATTCTTTCAGGAAATGTATAACAATTTCATCGGAATCATCCTTGTAGAAGCTGCTCAAGGTCAAATATGTCAAGAACCGTCCGTCGTTTCCCTTGTTGAACGTCTAGAATCTATTGTCTCGTCCGTGCAAATTTCCATCGCCGACATTCTGAAGTCCTTGCAACTCCATTTGAGATACACCGTAATAAACTCAGCTGTTGGAAAACAAGATGGCGCTGCGAAAAAGTCCTCTGCTTATGTTCAAAATCCGGTTTGTTGAGTTCTTTGGTATTTAGTGCTGTGTTATAGCTAACCCTCTTGAAAGTCACTATTACAGAAACAGAACTTCTAACTACTCCCTACCACACAAATAACCAAACCAAAGCCTGTGGTAGAAATCATATATTAGAAATTAGTTTTTGACCCTCGCCACTCTTGTAACAGGCTCAGCATGGAGCAGTGATGCAGGTCGTGGAAACTCTGCAGGCTGGCTTTGAAGCACTGGTGGCAGCCCCTCAAAACGAAGAAGGAGACTTTTTCCCTCCAAGAATTCCTGATCAAGGAGAAATGCTCCTCATGGGATTCAATGGACTCTTCAATCTTGAGATTCCAAGGAATGGAATGGTCCATCACTTGAAGCAAATGATCACCCCTCCCGCATGGGCAATAGTGGACCAGATCAAGGAACCTCAAAAATATTATGCTGTGAGTGTAATTACTACTTCCAAAGTATCGACGAAGCAAATTAAAATGCCCTTCATGTTGATGTGAACCACGATTTCTTTACCTCGTGACTATTTCTAACCTGCCTCAAATCCTGACCATTTCATGATATTGTCTTCCTGGAGTTCATACATTCAATTTCCTTGTTTTAGCGATCAATGGCTGACGACGACGCCAGGAAAATCCTGGATGCAATGTTTTTCGTGAAGAAGCTGAGCACTATGGTGGAAGTTCTCCGCATGTGCCGCCATGATGCCGCTGGTTTCCGTGGTAGCTCACCCAAAGCCCCGCAAGTGCCCCATGACTTTGAAGCTCTCACCAAACCCATGAGAAAGTACATCGCTGACTACATCTCAACTCAGATCCTCGGTATATTTTCGGTCTCCACTGCTCTGTTTGTCTGCCGTCTGTTGGAATTCCATGGCATTGATGTGACAGGTACAATATCCGCTGTTGATTTCTTTATTGCCACCAATCCGTATGGGCTCATTCCTTGGTTTTGTGGTGGGTATTGAGAGGATCCAGATTTTCTTGAACTCGTCCGCATGTTACTAGGACCATATATTTATGCTCACCACATTAAAGATGTTGATCATTTACTGTGCATTTATGTTGTAATTTTCACATCTAGGTGATGTGCAGCAGAAGGACATTGGAGCTCAAGGTCAAGGAAATGCTCCTTTAGAGGAACTGTGCAAAAAGGTTATGGTTATGGTTTTTATACTTACTTTTGAAGTACTAGTCTAAGCATAGACAATCTATGTAGCTCTCATTATTTTTGGAGGTAAAATCGTAGAACTATTCAGAATACCCCTCATTTTCCTTCATCTTCTGATTATATCCAGATGGCTGAGTTTCGTAGCCCAGAGCTGAGAACTGCCAGCGGAGTCGTCTCCCAGATAGAAGCTTCTTGGAGGCAAGAAGACGCCCAAGGACGCGTGGGCCGTGATCTCGCCAACACGCAAATCCTCACTCAACATCTCAAAGTTATGCTAACTGCGCACCACTGGTTACACGACCACCTTCTCGTCAACACTAACCACAACAAATCCCATATCATATGTAAGTTTCTACGAAGTGCATTCTTGAAGAATCTTTGTTACAAGTTATTGTATTTTCTGAGAGTGTAGTATGTCTGAGCTTCTCCAGTTCGTCTGCTGAGTTCGCTGCTGCGCTGCATGAGTCAGTAGATGGTAAAGAACTCCAACAGTGCTCCGAAAGCCCTGTCTCTTCCCAATGGGTAGATTGGGCTTCGGAGGGCATTGGGGCCTGCGACTACCAACACTTCCACGCTGTCTGCATGGCAACTCTGCCAACTGCGGTACGGTGTTCGAGGGGTAGTCGTGGGACAACTCTACCCCTTTGCCGCGCCTGTCGGAGTGGAAATGAACATCTGTATCATGTAGTGCAGCAATGTCCTCGGACTCATGGGGGCCGCATTTTATGTCATGATGCAGTCACCAAGCAGATAGCAGGTGCTTTGTCATCTAGCGGCTGGGATGTTGAGAGGGAGAGATTGTATCACATGCCAAGTGACCAGGGTAAGAAGCCCGACATCGTTGCCGTCAAGCCCGACCAGTCTTGCATTATCCTGGATGTCCAAGTTGTCAATGGCAGCTTGGACATGGAGCAGACTTGGCGGGCTAAGATAAGAAAGTATGATAGAAATGATTTACGGCAAGCGGTGTCGGAGCTAAAAGGAGTGGCACCCAACAACATCAGGGTGATGGCTGCAACCTTATCATGGCGTGGGGTGTGGTGCGGGAAAAGTGCCATGGAGTTGGGCATCTCAGTAGGCGTACTCCGTGGTATCACCACCCGTGTCCTGCTCGGCTCATATTTGAACTGGTGGTCGTTTTATAGAGGCACTTCCCTTCATCCCTCTCTCCCACCCCCACCTTCCTCATCTTCCCTCATCCCTAGGGCCGGCGTCGGGTGAGTCCTGGGCGTCCTCCCCATTATTTATTTATTTATTTTTATTTATGGCGTGCCCCCTCCGTCAAAAAAGACATTTTGTCTTTGAGGGGAGTTACAAAAAAAAAAAAAAAAAGTGTAGGAAAAATGCAGAAGTTCTGCCTGTTTTGTCCTTGAGTTCACTTTCACACCGAGAGGAGACGGTTAGCAATAGTTGGTAATGAAGGGAGCCAAGTCGGTTGATCACCATCTCTTCCCGTTACCTATCTTCAGCACATACGTCAAGTATCCCTCTCCCTTGAGCAGCAGTGTCCACCTGTTTCAACCTGCAAATCTTCGTAATATTCGATTATTGGCAATTTACATACTGTTTGCAATTTCCAAGACTTTGATTGGAAAATATAGCCTGACGAGGGATGGTCAGGTAAGCTTCGAGCATTCTTTTTATACCTTCACGATTGAAGAAGAAGAAATACGTTTATTGGGCATATATAATATTACAAAATAACACTGACTTTACATAGAGTATAAATATTATGGCATGGTTGAGGATCTGGATTTTCCTCTCCTTATATCATAGGTACTACTTAATCTTAAACTTGAAATGAAAATTATAATCTGCGTGACGGAGTACAGAGGAACATGAATGCCTTAGTAGGTAGGTATCATTAAAACAAAATATTATTGAGTTGTTTGGAGGGTGTCAATCAAAAACAAAATAAAGTAAAATATCTCAAACAAGTGGGAGTTTTGTTTTGACAATAAAAGTCCTTTGTCGTTTCCAATCACTTTGATTCGTGTGGAGGTTTCGACGACCCTCTGGTTGTCATTGTCAATACAACAGCAAGAGGACAAGATTTCTGTGTAGAGCACAAGTAACCACTTCTGCTGATCAAATTGGTTTCTTTGTCGTTTCGGATTGGAAACGACAAAGGACTTTATAGTTGTCTTAAAAATTCCCATTTATTTGAATAAAAGAAAAAGTCCACAACCACAACATATTGCAAAATATCTCAGAAATTGAACTGCCAGAAATCTTCGATACTTCTTGAAGATTTGCAGAAATTTATTATGCACGGCCATCCCATTTCTCCATTCAGTAGTGCGGTACTCTCATCTGGGGATAGGGTGCTGCTCAGGGGCGGCTACTGATAGGAGCATGGGCGCATGTGCTCCCCCAGCCAATTAAAAAAGAAAAAAAAATTCAAAGTTTGTTCCTCTTCGTTTGAAGAGTAAGTTGGCTAGGACAGAAGACATGATCATAGGTACTGTGCTAGTTGAATCTACGCGCGAAAACAGAGGCGGGGAGCCCCCTCTTTTCTGACCAATCAGACCCGTTTGGAGCATCACCTTTCCTCTGCACCATTTCTGGGGAAAGTGACGTCATCTTGACATCTTTCGAGGGAGGCAGGCACGTGAGATTGACCAATCAGAGAGCAGAACATTTCCTCGTCTTGTGCAGAATTGGTTCGTTGCTCCCCCATCAGAGAGCTCTGCAATCCGGATTTCCTTATAGAGAAACCTACAAGGGACTCCCCCCTCTCGTTATTGCCTATCACGGATTTCCTTGGTAAATAGAGCATCCATCCATCCATCAATAAGTAAACAAACAAACCTGATAAGGGAATTCCGTTTTACGTTTTTGGTTTACTACCGTTTCGGTTCACACCGTTTTGTTCAAAGTATTGTGATTACTTAGGAGTGTTGTAGGTACGATGAGTAGTTTACATTAAAGTAAAGTAAACTATTTGCGTTTGTCGATTGTGGAAAAGTGCGACATTCGAGAAACTGGCAGCCCCTTGCTGTCTCTACCTGGACTCTAGTAGACGTTGAAATTTAAAAACCGTGCAGATTCGTACCCACCGTAAGTTTTAATGTTGACTATTATAAGAAGGTGATTGGCTTTGTGGGTGTGAAATGACTAACTGACAATTTCGCCTACTTTGTTCTACCAACCGAAATGAGGCTCGAGTTAAAGACTGCATAAGTGATCTCCCATTTAGCCAAAAAATTGAAAAACGCATTGGCTTGTATCAAGTTCTGTGGTGTTTTCGAGCTAGCCGTGCGTGGGCATGATGAGAGGGAAGATTCTTCGAATCTCAGAGTTTTCAAGGGGCTCGTTAATTTTCTTCCGAATTGGACGATGTTTTGAATTGTCACGGGCAAATATACATTTCAGTTATTGCAATTAGATGGATGAATTTCTTGGGTTTAAACCTTTGATGGCCTAAGTATTTCAGAATTTCTGTTAACCACTAGAGAACATGTTTTGTGTCTATTCACTACGTATTTAGTACCGTTTGCAATTTTAAGATGAAAAAGTTACAAAGATTTATCCCATTTGCATATCGTTGAACTTTCTATTTGGCAGAAAAGAAAATCACCTATTCTGTCCCTTCTCGATAGCCTCTCCTGATCTCTGTGCACCCCCTGAGTTTCGGGGCAGGAACCGCCACTGGTGCTGCTGCCAAAAGATGAACACCTAAGTTCACACAGAATAAATACCTACGATTGTCACTGTACATTGTTTCAACCTTTGTCGTAGCTTGCTCGTCATTCCTCATGGAAATGCGTAAAGCTGTGTCTGCTATGCACAATCTTCAGCCGCGACTCAAAGACGCCATTGATCAGCAGCAAGTGCTCATCGCAAGCGCCGAGCAGCGTTTAAAATGGGCGGCTGGAGCGAACCCTGCGTTATGCGAGGTGAGTCGAATTTCTTTTTGTATTTTAAGTGATTTATTGAGTACTCGTGCAGAAATGGGCAGCATTTGACTTGAAACTTATATTTGTATCTATAATTTGGTTTTTATAACAGGTTATGAGTGCTTTTGAGTCATCGGTGTCAAGCCACAAGATGAAGTTGTCCAGTGAGGGCATTTTGGCTAAGAATATTTGCAACATGGCCTCCAGTATTTTGACCTATGAAGCTCTCCGCACTCCAACCTCCGAAGCTGTAATGAATGACAATAACTATGTTCTAGTAAGTTCTACTACCGTTATGCTGGAAATCAGATCGTCAACCGGGTAGACTGAAATCATCGAAGTAATTTATGTTGCGAAACATGAGATGGCTTTCCTTGTTCCCTTCGAAGATCAGGGCAGTTTATGGCTTACGTGGTTGGTGTAGTCGTGGTCCAATCAATGAAGAGAACGGTTCTCAAGGCCTCTAGAATACTTGAAATTGCAACCATCCTTCAATCATTAGAGAGTTTTCGCCACGTCAGGCGCGACGACTTGAAATCGTGACGACTCGAGACAGATGGGGCCAGCAGACGCAGATGCTAACTGTTTTTGGTGGATTTCGAGTCGTCACAAAATTAGGTGCGGACTCTGGAAGTCACAGTAAACAGCTACCGACCTGTGAAGTCACTTAAAAATGGCCGATAGCGAACAGCTGATTCAGATTCTGGGGGGTCTCGAAATGAGTTTTTCAGATCGAAAATTAGAATATTCGCCGTATTGAAAAAGCAATAAATTTATTACTACTTGGATAGGTACCTATTTACATCCCTTTCGGACCCTACATTGCGATATAAAACCTACCTACCGATGATTTTGATCGTTTTCACCTTTAGAAAGTAGTGAACAACACTAGCTTTTCCAGACCTCTTACTGCATTTTTTTGGGTCTGTAGTACTTTACTACCGATTTTGCAGTAGCTACCTTTCTACTTGTTTCTTGTTTGTCTAACAACACGTCCGTAACATATCTATAGATAATTTAGAGTAGCTAGGTACTTCTTTTCTACCTACCAGGACGTGCGGAATATTACAAAAACGAAAGTATAGATCTATCAAACTAGGATAGATGTTCGAACTTATAGACGTAACACCTTAATGCAGATATCCATAATTAACCAAATACCTACTAATGTCAGGGGCGTCGCGTGATAATATTCGTCAGGCAAACAGCTAGGCTGCAAATTATTACACAAAGGTTAATTTTTTCTGTATTGATCACGTGCCAGCAAAGAACTCAGCTTTGTCATTGTCACCACCTACCAACCATGTCTTACCTTCACAATCAAGTTTATTTGGAAGAATTAAACGCTCCACACTCCACTGGAAGAAATAAAGAATTCCTTCGTTTAGAAATTTGATCACTGGTTGCTAAGGAAGCAAAACCGAGTACATCCCAAAGAAACGATCGGCGAAAGCATTTTGGTTAACTAAAATTTGAAGGGCGATCACGCCTCTTTTGCGATTCATACTCGTTTTTCTAACTTCTCGTAGGGAGCGAACAGTTTGTCCTACAAAGCTATGGGTAGTCTCATTCGATTCCGAAAATTCAATGGTACAATCTTAAATTTCTGATAAAACAATACCTTTATATCGAGAGTTTTCGAGAGAGGGTGCCTTTGGAAGTTTCAGCCCTTCCGTTTCACCGCTTAGAAGTGACTTACATCAACCAAAAGCTTTGCGGCACAACTAGACCTCAAATGGAGCCCATATACCAAATTTCATCATAATCGGTCCATGATAATAATTATCATCACCTTAATTATTAAGGAAAGATCCGCGGACGGACGGATTTTTTTTTTTATATTCGATTTTCAAAATCTACACGTACTTACCTACCACAAACGTAAACCATCAAATTTGAGGGTGGTCAAACTTTTTTCTTGAAAATAATTAACCAAAAAGGGAGACTCTGAATTTAGACCCAATAAGATGTGAAACCTTCATTCTACAATGTTTTGCAATTATTTCCTAGTGTCTATCAAAAAGAAAAACGATTAGGTACAGTGAAATACAGTAAAATCGGGAACGGGACACCAGTCAACGTCATACAGCTGATATTTGCGGCGGCGAAAAAACGAACTGCTTTCCTTCTTTGAGATAATGTGGGTGGATAATGTTATGTCTTCATGCGTGAGCTAATTAGTATCCATGGCTCATATTCCAAGTATTCAAGGTCACGAAACAGTTTTCCTACTGTTTGCAACAGCTGATAGCATGGTAGTGGGGGTATGGCAATACTTGACCCCGCGCTGACCCCCCGCCACCCCGCCGATCGTCGCCTCTCACTCTAAACAGTCCCGAAAAATTCATTTTTTTGAACTGCTTGCCTTGCATCCAGCGATGCAAGGAGGACCAGCCCCCGCGCTAGTTCGCTTATCATCCGCAATCATCTACATTACCGACCTCTCCAAGTCTCTGGTGTGTTGCGGGCTAGTATCCAAGGCAAAATACATACTTCCTTATTCCATTCTCTTATTTAATCTAAATTCCTTGATAATAATGATATAGTCCCTAAATATTATAAAAGTTATCCAAAATCAGCTAAATATTACTTACAAAAAATGGAAATATAGGAGAATCTCAACAAAAATTTATTTATTTATTTTGCATATTTCTAGTAAGGCAAACAGTGTTTGCTATGTTTGCCTGGAGGAGGCGCCACTGACTAATGTGTGAAAAGAAGGTATTTTTTCAAAGGTAATAAACTTGATAACTGTAGTAGGAGCATTTTTTCCAATTTGACATGCAACTTACAAGTACGATGATCACAGCAAGCGGAACTATCAATTGAAATCTTAAATGATACCTACTTACGTGAACTGACTCTCGTCGCCTGTTTATTGTAGATCTGTAGTTAGGTATGTTGGTAGATGAATAAATAATATACAACATTGAATGAAAATTAAGGGCGCATTTATTCAGAAATTTCATTGACATTCAACAGTGTAAAATTCGCACAGAGTCAACAATAGTATACGATGGATTCACTTGATCTTGATGCGAAGATAACAGAATTCTGGTGACGAGCAGTTTGTTTCGAGAGATGAAAACCTTGATAATGGGGTAGTTGCATGATATTTTTTTGTATTTTTTCTGTGTAGAGAATCTCTATTGAAGTACGAATCTGCAAATAAAACTCCCAGAAACGGTTCCTAAAAATTTAGAGATTTTTCAAAGAACGGGATTCTCGGATTCAGGCGGGAAAACCTACACACGGCACGGACGCTGCGGGGTGGGGGCTACGTCATGGGTGTGAATGGGGCCAAGCGACCCCTACACCACTGTTACCCTGACGCAAGGTTAGGGGTACTGTGCCGGGGGGTCCTTTGCCCAGGGGGTCCTTTGATAGCAATCCTCTGTTTGTTTACGTTCGTTTGAGGTGCTATCATATTGAATTTTGCTAGCAGCCCAATCGAAACTTGTTGCATCTAAGATTTCGTTTCCTACTGGCATTCCCTCCACTGTAACTTAAACCTCATATGGTTGTGAAGAAACGCGGTGTTCTGGTGATACTCGAGCCACAACCTTGCAAATTTGCTAGATTCTTCCAAGTTGGACATAACCAACATCCTTTTACTTAACAAGTTACAAACACTCCTTGGTACTACGTTGTACAGGATAATGACACTACAATGAAACTTCCAATAAAAGAGCTACTGCAACCATTTTGATGAAGAAGTACTACACTCAAGAAAACAACTGATCTTTTACTTTCTACAAAAGTGTCAACTTACCTTCATTCTTGGCTCCTCTTATTTCGGCGCTGACGAACTTTTTACTGACGTAAAAATCGTGCAACATGCCAATATCGATATACGGAATATTTTCCAGAGAAGCTACCTCAAAACTCTAATCGATGGCTCCCTTTTTTGGCATATAGACATTTTATGTCAATACTTTGGCACATAAACGAAAAAAGTTACGGTTGGTTTTCTGATGATTTCCACTTACAACCAAGTCGTTCCTACCTAACTTTATCTTCGTCATTCGTGTTCGTAGAAGAATCGTTCACCATTCGTTGGAAAGCCCTAAATATTTGCATAAATTATATGCTGCCAAAACCGCTGTACTTAGGGAAAAAAACTGAGATATACCCCTGAGTTAAAAGAACTATCAACAACATTCAAAAGCAGATTGGGTAGGTAGCGGGAAAAAATGAAGACATGTGTTGCAGACTCGTATGCAAGCGTTTATTAAAAGCTTCTTGAAACTTTACAGAGAACATTATCTTTTCCAAACCAATCAACTAATAAATTATGGTAGGTAAATACCGGTATAAACTATGGTACGAACTCAGACCGCACTCAACTCAGACCGCACCACCAGAAATGTATCCACTGATAACGTGATAACATGACCGTAAAAGTAACGCGAGGTTTCAGCGCCAACACAACAACAAGAAAAATAACCAAAATATGCTTCAAAACTTTCAATTTAAACGATTAATTCAAACATGTAAAGCTTGAAAAATATATTTCAAAGTTTTTTTAATCATCACCATTATTTTGCAACTATATTTCAATGTTTCTGACTCGAATTGTCCTCGATGGCAGTGATCTCAACGCACTCTATTGTGAGATTCTCGTTTAGGGATGACGTAAGAGGAGTGGCCCGCCAACACTAAAAATCACGGTACTTCTTTATTGAAATACGGCTAAACTAAATGGAATTTCTAACTGAAAACTGGTACACATACGTTTTTAAGTGCGCTAAATTCGAATCTGAAGTCAAAGACACGAAATTCCGACCCATGCAACTACCCCATTCCCGGGAAAATGAAAACTGTTCTTCAAATCAAAGCTAAAATCGAGAACCAAAACACGGGAGTCGAACGTCAAACACAACACAAAATCCTACTTCATCCGATCTAAATTGAAACTGGTTATAAAAGTGTGAGGTTATCAAGGGTAGAGTCGTCAAGAAAGCCGTCGTTCCCGACGCCCCCAAAAGCCGGCATTTGGCGGCGTCCAAGACGACCGAGCTCGCCGTCCGAGTCGTCACACATGCGCAGTCATCATTTTCGGATGGTTGCATGGATATTACACGCGGACGGTCGTCACAAAAGACGTGGCGAAAACTCTCTATTGACTGCAATTAGAATTTCGTGGTTCTTATCGTAGTAGGTTTATATATTTTATTTTATCAGTGTCTAGTTCTGTAGAACCATTGAGTTCGTTTTACACATATATAAATATATATTTTGATTGCTATAAGCATCTCAAGTTCAACGCTCTTTGTTTCAATTCCAAATCGGTAATACAATGCTTAAAAACGGAGGACAATAATAAATCAATCTCACCGCTTTCGAAGAAGAGTTTGGTTTGCAAAGCCTCTGAGATACTTGGGACTACAACAGCTGCCACATCAATCATAGTGGTCCCTGAGTGCCTGTCAGCACCCTTCATTCAGCCTGGAGCTCAAGCCAGGGGCCATGCCTGTTGAAAAAAATGGAATTTAACACTTTTTTGTAACTCTTAATTACTGCAACTGAACAGTACGTGATTTTTTAAAAACTATAATTAGCTTAATTTTGGTAAATAATGTCCTGTTTTTCCTGTTCCTATTTCAATAAACTCTGTTATATATTCACTTCATGACCTATTTCATTGTACTATATTAACCAAATTAGGAGCTATTGCAGTTGGTTGAAGATTGTAAACAGTTTTACGAGCTCAGTTTGAAGAAGCCGGTGACGCTAACTCCGGTCGAACAAGGATTAGTTGCTCTGAGGCCACCAAAAAAGAAAATAGACGCAGACTGGGTTTCCAGAACAGAAGAGCTCATTTCTGGTAAGAAATTCTCCACTTTTGCTCAACTAGTGCTGAGTGGTCACAATGGGGTAGTTGCATGATATGTTTTTGTATTTTTTCTGTGTAGAGAATCTCTATTGAAGTACGTATCTGCAAATAAAACTCCCGGAAACGCTTCCTAAAAATTTAGAGATTTTTTCGAAAAACGGGATTTCGGATTCAGGCGGGAAAACCTACACACGGCTTGGACACTGCGGGGTGGGGGCTACGTCATGGGTGTGAAGGGGGCCAAGACACCCCTACACCACTGTTACCCTGACGCAAGGTTAGGGGTACTGTGCCAGGGGGTCCTTTGATAGCAACCCTCTGTTTGTTTACGTTCGTTTGTGGCAATAAAATTGAAGAATCACTCACACTTCGTGGTGCTTTCATACTGAATTTTGCTAGCTGCGCAATCGAAATATGTTGCATCAAAGATTTTGGTTCCTACTGGCATTCCCTCCACTGTAACTGAAACCTCATATGGTTGTGAAGAAATGCGGCGTTCTGGTGATACTCGAGCCACAACCTCGCAAATTTGCTAGATTCTTCTAAGTTGGACATAACCAACATCGTTTTATTTAAAAATTTACTAACACTAATTGGTACTACGTTGTACAGGATAATGACACTACGATGAAACTTCCAATAAATGAGCAACCATTTGGATGAAGAAGTACTACAGTCAAGAAATCACAATAACAACTGACATTTTACTATAAAAGTGTCAACTTACCTCACATTATTGGCTCCTTTTATTTCGGCGCTGACGAACTTGTTGTTATTGACGTAAAAATCGTACAACATGCCAATATTTATGTACGGAATATTTTCCAGGGAAGCTACCTCGAAACTCTAGTCGATGGCTCTCCTTTTTGGCATATTGACATTTTATGTCTATACTTTGGCACATAAACGAAAAAAAAAGTTACGGTTGTTTTTCTGATGATTTCCACTTACAACCAAGTCTTTGCTACGGAACTTTATCTTCGTCATTCGCGTTTGTAGAAAAATCGTTCACCATTCGTTGGAAAGCCCTACATTTACGCATAAATGATATACTGCCAAAACCGTTGTACTTAGGGAAGAAAATGAGATATACCCCTGAGTTAAAAGAACTATCAACAACATTCGAAAGCAGATTGGGTAGGTAGCAGGAAAAAGTGAAGACATGTGTTGCAGACTCATGCAAGCGTTTATTAAAAGCTTCTTGAAACTTTACAGTGACCATTATCTTTTCCAAACCAATCAACTAATAAATTATGGTAAATACTGGTGTAAACTATAACAACTAACAACTGTAACAACTCGGACCGCACTACGAGAAAGGGCCACCCGAAAAACGGATAACGTGATAACTATGACCGTAAAAGCAAAGGGGTTGCTATCGAAGTACCCCGCGCCGATGTAGGGCATCGGCAAAACAGCCAAAATTATGCTTCAAAATTTTCAATTTAAACGATTAATTCAAACATAAAAAACCTGAAAAATATATTTCAAAGTTTTTTTAATCATCACCATCATTTTGCAAGTATATTTCAATGTTTCTGACTCGAATTGTCCTCGATTGCAGTGATCTCAACGCACTCTATCGTGAGATTCTCGTTTAGGGATGACGTAAGAGGAGTGGCCCCCCATCACTAAAAAGGATGGTACTTCTTTATTGAAATACGACTAAACTAAATGGAATTTCGAACTGAAAACTGGTCCATATACGTTTTTAAGTGCGCTAAATTCGAATCTGAAGTCAAAAACACGAAATTCCGACCCATGCAACTACCCCATTGATAGTTGTATTTTTTTGATAGATTCTTGATCAGTATTATTCTGCATTCTTAATTTGTAACATCATGTCATTAATACAATTATCCTTTTGTACATTAAATGATCCGAATCGCTGATTTGTATTGTATTCCTGTCTCATAGCTTCTTTGTTGGAACTCAAACGGGAGAGTGAACCGCTTGATGTTGAACTTCTAGCAGCTGAACAGCGTATGCAGCAAAAAGTTGGCTTCATCAAGATGACGATGGCAAAACACAATCACATCATTCCAGATATCAAGAGTCTTTTGAAAACTCTAGTCAAGGTATCTTTGCGTGTACGATAAGCTAGTATGCTCGGTTAGTTTCTTCAGCTTTTCTGCTGTTTTGGTTCATTCGCACCTGTGATGCAGTCTTTGGGACTGAGGTGTTCAAGCTGAACCGATTTAATTCAGTGCATACACCTTCAGACTAACAAACCTACCGCTATTATGGACCTCGTTTTTGTTTATTTTTCTCTCATAAGCGCTCTTATTAACCTCTCATCCTCTAACCATAATAGTCCAGGAGCCCAGGGCCAAAAACGTGACTGATTTCATTACTTGTGTCACATATGTAAAACCAAAATATCCAACCCCCTGAGCAAATAAATGTTTGTCTGCCATGTCAAAACCAATGGAATAGAAAATGGCGGCCATGTTAAGTACAACCAATTTGAAGAAATCTGACTGATTTCAATACTCATGAGACTTTAATATTCTCAAACGGGAGTGCCTGTTAAGTACTTTGCAGGTTGTCTGCCACCATGTAACCTATGGGAACTTAGCGGCAGACGGGACTTAAGTTCCGGGCTTAAGGGACTTGAAAAGTGACTGATTTCAATACTCATGAAACTTGGTTCTTCTGAAACGGGAATGAATATAGAGAAGTTTGGAGGTTGTCTGCCGTCATGTAACCTATGGGAACTTAGCGGCAGACGGGACTTAAGTTCCGGGCTTAAGGGACTTGAAAAGTGACTGATTTCAATACTCATGAAACTTGGTTCTTCTGAAACGGGAATGAATATAGAGAGGTTTGGAGGTTGTCTGCCACCATGTAACCTATGGGAACTTAGCGGCAGACGGGACTTAAGTTTCGGGCTTAACCTTCATCCGCTCGCGCCCCCCTGAGTCACACTAGCGATCGCGGGGCGGCTGATAGCCGCCCGTCACATTTTTCCTTATTTCAATGGATTTTTTGGTACTTCAACTCGATAACGACAAGGATTTGGGTTGGTCATCTTGTAAGTGAGTTCATACACATTATTTAGAATGGAAAAACTTTTATTGAAAATAATTATAAACTTTGGTAAACAAAAATTTAAAAAAAATAACGTCATAATATTCTTTCTGGGCTTACTGCCTAGTGACTAAACTATCACACTCTGTTCAATAAATCAAATTGTTCTTCCCTAAAAAACAAACAAACTGATAAATAAAATGAATAAAGGCGTTTAATTTTTTTATGCTCTAAGGCATTCATGTTGAAACGCTCTGAAACTAGGTTTGAAAGTGTGTACATACAAAAACTTATTTATTTGTACAATACATTTTCAAGATAAAATTGGCAAAACATATTTCAAATGAATATTATTGGAAGAAGTGACATAGAAAAGTAAAAACAATGATTCGCTACCCTAATAGACTCAGAAGCAATACGAGTAGGTACCAAAGCAAACATCACAAATGATAAATGAAACTCAGGTTTTTATCGGCATTTCTTCCGAAACATACATAGCTACTCATAAGGAGGCTGAATGAAGTAAAAAAATATACTTACATTCCACCGTGGACGTTCAAAAAAATGTTGCACTGCTGATCGCAGGGCGGCAGTTAGCCGCCGAACTTAGTCACTCAAACTTTGAACGTGTACTGACAGCCACCAACATAACGCAGGAGGAAAAGGTTAACGACATCTTGCGGAGGAAAGTCCAACTAGAGAATACAACTGCACTTTCCCGATCTCTTGCGTGCCAGTTATGTTTTGCCACCCAAAATTCATCGAGGGCGGCAGTTTGCCGCCCACGCGAGCGGATGAAGGTTAAGGGACTTGAAAAGTGACTGATTTCAATACTCATGAAACTTGGTTCTTCTGAAACGGGAATGAATACAGAGAGGTTTAGAGGTTGTCTGCCGTCATGTAACCTATGGGAACTTAGCGGCAGACGGGACTTAAGTTCCGGGCTTAAGGGACTTGAAAAGTGACTGATTTCAATACTCATGAAACTTGGTTCTTCTGAAACGGGAATGAATACAGAGAGGTTTGGAGGTTGTCTGCCGTCATGTAACCTATGGGAACTTAGCGGCAGACGGGACTTAACTTCCGGGCTTAAGGGACTTGAAAAATGACTGATTTCAATACTCATGAAACTAGGTTCTTCTGAAACGGGAATGAATATAGAGAGGTTTGGAGGTTGTCTGCCGTCATGTAACCTATGGGAACTTAGCGGCAGACGGGACTTAAGTTTCGGGCTTAAGGAACTTGAAAAGTGACTGATTTCAATACTCATGAAACTTGGTTCTTCTGAAACGGGAATGAATACAGAGAGGTTTGGAGGTTGTCTGCCGTCATGTAACCTATGGGAACTTAGCGGCAGACGGGACTTAAATTCCGGGCTTAAGGGACTTGAAAAGTGACTGATTTCAATACTCATGAAACTTGGTTCTTCTGAAACGGGAATGAATACAGAGAGGTTTGGAGGTTGTCTGCCGTCATGTAACCTATGGGAACTTAGCGGCAGACGGGACTTAACTTCCGGGCTTAAGGGACTTGAAAAATGACTGATTTCAATACTCATGAAACTAGGTTCTTCTGAAACGGGAATGAATATAGAGAGGTTTGGAGGTTGTCTGCCGTCATGTAACCTATGGGAACTTAGCGGCAGACGGGACTTAAGTTTCGGGCTTAAGGAACTTGAAAAGTGACTGATTTCAATACTCATGAAACTTGGTTCTTCTGAAACGGGAATGAATACAGAGAGGTTTGGAGGTTGTCTGCCGTCATGTAACCTATGGGAACTTAGCGGCAGACGGGACTTAAATTCCGGGCTTAAGGGACTTGAAAAGTGACTGATTTCAATACTCATGAAACTTGGTTCTTCTGAAACGGGAATGAATACAGAGAGGTTTGGAGGTTGTCTGCCGTCATGTAACCTATGGGAACTTAGCGGCAGACGGGACTTAACTTCCGGGCTTAAGGGACTTGAAAAATGACTGATTTCAATACTCATGAAACTTGGTTCTTCTGAAACGGGAATGAATACAGAGAGGTTTGGAGGTTGTCTGCCGTCATGTAACCTATGGGAACTTAGCGGCAGACGGGACTTAAGTTCCGGGCTTAAGGGACTTGAAAAGTGACTGATTTCAATACTCATGAAACTTGGTTCTTCTGAAACGGGAATGAATACAGAGAGGTTTGGAGGTTGTCTGCCGTCATGTAACCTATGGGAACTTAGCGGCAGACGGGACTTAACTTCCGGGCTTAAGGGACTTGAAAAATGACTGATTTCTACACTAAAGAAAATTTAATTTTTCTAACAGTGATGAGTATAGAGAGCCTTGCTGGTTTCCTGCCTCCTGTATAACTCCATTTTCTGCCATTATATAACCACTGGAAACTTAGCAGCAGACTGGTTTTAACATCGTTGCTTGTTTGAACTAGTACGTTATTCTCAAAAGATCATTAACATAACAATGTCTGGTTGCTTATTTTCTTTTTCACATGTTCAATGCGAATGTTTCTCCCTCTGAATTATTTTTCCATTATTATATTTTTTACTCATTGCATTGGGCTTGCCCGTATTAAATAAATAAATAAAATCAAATAAAATAAGAGATATTTTTCTTCAATCGGGAATCAACATTATTTACCTACTCAATGTGTCCTGCTCTACAAATGAGGAATTATTGTGTTTTCAAACGAATACGTAGTTTAGAACAAGATAACTTTATTAATATGAAGTTTCTAAAATATTGTTAATACAATGATTGGCAAACTGTATATGTTGGACCACGTAAGACACCAATGAACTATGGCATTATAGAATACAGAAAATTCTCAAAAAAAAAAAAACTCCATCATCTTTGTCACTTTGTCAACAAGCTAAAATGGTTTTTCTTCCCAATCCTGAAAAAAGATGAAGCATAATCACATCCTGTAATTGCGTCGCGATCAGGCACATCGTTTGCCCAAAAGATCTGGCAATTGATCGCATAGTTGACTAGTGTTACGATTCTTTACGTGAACAAAAGAGAAATATGCAAGCAATTCTGAAGCATACGAATCGAGGTAGTGTGCTATGGCGTGAGTAAACTAGAATCATCCCACATGGAAGCGGACTCAAGGATTGTTTACCACCTTTTTACTGTTACCCAGGGGAATGTAGTGATTACATTTTCTGACACAGACGTCTTGATTATTTTACTACGAATTTTGCATCATATCAGCAATGAAGTAAACGTCTAGGTGGAAACTGGTACCATAACTAACAATGATCTCAGATTCGTCAACGTGAGATCAATTGCCAGATCTTTTGGGCAAAAGATGTGCCAGGCTGTTCTCGACGCAATTACAGGATGTGATTATGCTTCATCTTTTTTCAGGAAGAAAAACCATTTTAGCTTGTTAGTTGTGATCCGACTTGGCAACAGATACGTTCTTCTTTCAGTCACAATAACACTCTGTCCGAAATGGAAAAACTTGTTTGTCCTTTCTACAGTAAGAAGAATTTTGTTAATATAAATGAGTTATGCCATCAGTTGTTTATGGAAGCGTATGCGAAGAAGGTAGATGTTTCTGCACCCCTGCTCGTTCCTAAAAGTATAGATAGCTCCAATTTGTCGCAATGTAAACGGGTTCTGAATGAACATGTGTACTCAGAGCCAAATACATCACACAGCAATGGAGTAACTTGCACCTCCCTCATCCGCCACCTATTTGCCCACAAGATTACGGATGGATTTTGGAGGAAGGAAAATACAACATATGTTGGTTTGTAGGGCACGCACTTCCTGAAAAGCTTATTGAAGTGGTGTTGACTGGGGAAGCACAAGGAGCAACATCTCTAGGTGCTGAGGATTGGGATGACGAGTCATCACTTCAAGATCTGAGTGACATCTGTAATTCAAGTGACGAAGATGATGGAGTTTTTTTTTTGAGAATTTTCTGTATTCTATAATGCAATAGTTCATTGGTTTCTTACGTGGTCCAACATAATTATTGTGTTTTCAAACGAATACGTAGTTTAGAACAAGATAACTTTATCAATATGAAGTTTCTAAAACATGGTTAATACAATGATTGGCAAACTGTATATTATACAGTTTGCCAATCATTGTATTAACCATGTTTTAAAAACTTCATATTAATAAAGTTATCTTGTTCTAAACTACGTATTCGTTTGAAAACACAATAATTTCTCATTTGTAGAGCAGGACACATTGAGTAGGTAAATAATGTTGATTCCCGATTGAAGAAAAATATCTCTTATTTTATTTGATTTTATTTATTTATTTAATACGGGCAAGCCCAATGCAATGAGTAAAAAATATAATAATGGAAAAATAATTCAGAGGGAGAAACATTCGCATTGAACATGTGAAAAGAAAATAAGCAACCAGACATTGTTATGTTAATGATCTTTTGAGAATAACGTACTAGTTCAAACAAGCAACGATGTTAAAACCAGTCTGCTGCTAAGTTTCCAGTGGTTATATAATGGCAGAAAATGGAGTTATAGAGGAGGCAGGAAACCAGCAAGGCTCTCTATACTCATCACTGTTAGAAAAATTAAATTTTCTTTAGTGTAGAAATCAGTCATTTTTAAGTCCAGAAGTTAAGTCCCGTATGCCTGAAAGTTACCATAGGTTACATGACGGCAGACAACCTTCAAACTTCTCTATATTCATTCCCCTTTCAGAAGAACCAAGTTTCACGAGTATTGAAATCAGTCATTTTCTTAAGTCCCTCAAGTCCGGAAGTTAAGTCCCGTCTGCCTCTAAGATTCCAAAGGTTACATGACGGCAGACAACCTCCAAACTTCTCTGTATGCATTTCCCTTTCAGAAAAACCAAGTTTCACGACTATTGAAATCAGTCATTTCCTCAAGTCCCTCAAGTCCGGAAGTTAAGTCCCGTCTGCATCTAAGATTCCAAAGGTTACATGACGGCAGACAACCTCCAAACTTCTCTATATGCATTTCCCTTTCAGAAAAACCAAGTTTCACGAGTATTGAAATAAGTCATTTTCTTAAGTCTCTCAAGTCCGGAAGTTAAGTCCCGTCTGCCTGTAAGTTACCATAGGTTACATGACGGCAGACAACCTCCAAACTTCTCTTTATTCATTCCCCTTTCAGAAGAACCAAGTTTCACGAGTATTGAAATCAGTCATTTTCTTAAGTCCCTCAAGTCCGGAAGTTAAGTCCCGTCTGCATCTAAGATTCCAAAGGTTACATGACGGCAGACAACCTCCAAACTTCTCTATATGCATTTCCCTTTCAGAAAAACCAAGTTTCACGAGTATTGAAATCAGTCATTTTCTTAAGTCCCTCAAGTCCGGAAGTTAAGTCCCGTCTGCATCTAAGATTCCAAAGGTTACATGACGGCAGACAACCTCCAAACTTCTCTATATGCATTTCCCTTTCAGAAAAACCAAGTTTCACGAGTATTGAAATAAGTCATTTTCTTAAGTCTCTCAAGTCCGGAAGTTAAGTCCCGTCTGCCTGTAAGTTACCATAGGTTACATGACGGCAGACAACCTCCAAACTTCTCTATATTCATTCCCCTTTCAGAAGAACCAAGTTTCACGAGTATTGAAATCAGTCATTTTCTTAAGTCCCTCAAGTCCGGAAGTTAAGTCCCGTCTGCATCTAAGATTCCAAAGGTTACATGACGGCAGACAACCTCCAAACTTCTCTATATGCATTTCCCTTTCAGAAAAACCAAGTTTCACGAGTATTGAAATCAGTCATTTTCTTAAGTCCCTCAAGTCCGGAAGTTAAGTCCCGTCTGCATCTAAGATTCCAAAGGTTACATGACGGCAGACAACCTCCAAACTTCTCTATATGCATTTCCCTTTCAGAAAAACCAAGTTTCACGAGTATTGAAATAAGTCATTTTCTTAAGTCTCTCAAGTCCGGAAGTTAAGTCCCGTCTGCCTGTAAGTTACCATAGGTTACATGACGGCAGACAACCTCCAAACTTCTCTATATTCATTCCCCTTTCAGAAGAACCAAGTTTCACGAGTATTGAAATCAGTCATTTTCTTAAGTCCCTCAAGTCCGGAAGTTAAGTCCCGTCTGCATCTAAGATTCCAAAGGTTACATGACGGCAGACAACCTCCAAACTTCTCTATATGCATTTCCCTTTCAGAAAAACCAAGTTTCACGAGTATTGAAATCAGTCATTTTCTTAAGTCCCTCAAGTCCGGAAGTTAAGTCCCGTCTGCATCTAAGATTCCAAAGGTTACATGACGGCAGACAACCTCCAAACTTCTCTATATGCATTTCCCTTTCCGAAAAACCAAGTTTCACGAGTATTGAAATAAGTCATTTTCTTAAGTCTCTCAAGTCCGGGAGTTAAGTCCCGTCTGCCTGTAAGTTACCATAGGTTACATGACGGCAGACAACCTCCAAACTTCTCTATATTCATTCCCCTTTCAGAAGAACCAAGTTTCACGAGTATTGAAATCAGTCATTTTCTTAAGTCCCTCAAGTCCGGAAGTTAAGTCCCGTCTGCCTCTAAGATTCCAAAGGTTACATGACGGCAGACAACCTCCAAACTTCTCTGTATGCATTTCCCTTTCAGAAAAACCAAGTTTCACGAGTATTGAAATCAGTCATTTCCTTAAGTCCCTCAAGTCCGGAAGTTAAGTGCCGTCTGCATCTAAGATTCCAAAGGTACATGACGGCAGACAACCTCCAAACTTCTCTATATGCATTTCCCTTTCAGAAAAACCAAGTTTCACGAATATTGAAATCAGTCACTTTTCAAGTCCCTTAAGCCCGGAACTTAAGTCCCGTCTGCCGCTAAGTTCCCATAGGTTACATGACGGCAGACAACCTCCAAACTTCTCTATATTCATTCCCGTTTCAGATGAACCAAGTTTCATGAGTATTGAAATCAGTCACTTTTAAGTCCCTTAAGCCCGGAACTTAAGTCCCGTCTGCCGCTAAGTTCCCATAGGTTACATGGTGGCAGACAACCTGCAAAGTACTTAACAGGCACTCCCGTTTGAGAATATTAAAGTCTCATGAGTATTGAAATCAGTCAGATTTCTTCAAATTGGTTGTACTTAACATGGCCGCCATTTTCTATTCCATTGGTTTTGACATGGCAGACAAACATTTATTTGCTCAGGGGGTTGGATATTTTGGTTTTACATATGTGACACAAGTAATGAAATCAGTCACGTTTTTGGCCCTGGGCTCCTGGACTATAATGACAGTGCAAGGGAGAACTATCGAAAACTGGTGGTAGGAGGTTATAAGGAAACCCTTCCTGAGTCAGCGCAGAGTTCGTAGTGCGATCCGGACGTTGAGATACCACTCTGTATCGCCTTCTGCATAGTAGATACTACTCATTGATAGTATTATACGAGGGTAGTTCGGAAAGTAAGAGTACTGGTGCTCTCACGGGATGGGGCAATTTTTTTTCTTTAAGTTGGCTGCACTGCGTTGTAGTGGGGGATCTCCTGAAGAAATTGAGAGGTCAACCACCTCGCTAGTACGAAAACTCTGGTATTGGTGAGCGTTTGCGTGAACAATAGAGTATTTTTGTACTTACTGTTTCGTTTCACACGTATCTACTCCCACACGCAAAAAGTTCCTTGATGCCAAAAGCCAACTTTTGGCGTTTGAAAAAATCCGCTATCTACGCGAGGGTGCGCTACGTAAGGATAACCTCAGAGTAGATGGAGTTGTTTTTCTTCTTCCATGGACTACCCAAAGCAGAAAACAGCAAGTTTAAGGTTGAACCGAAAAGACTATTTGCTTGTACCTACCACTACCTTTCCACTTCGTCATTAATATTGAAGTTATTTTAATTCAATTCTCATTATTGTTTCATTTACTATGGGTTCCAATTTTTCTCCAATAGGTTTTACTATCATTTGTTAGGTAGGTACTATCATACTTCTTTATTAATTTTACTGGTATTTATATATGTTACAACCGGGTAAAGACAAAATAAACGCGACAACTCTTCTCAAATTCGCACAAAATAATATTTCACTTAAACCAAAAGTTGAGAGCCAAAACAATAAAACCGGGAAAGTAACAACAAATCGTCCTTATTCAGGTCTACCAAAACCTGGACTGCAACATGCCCTAAAGTATTAAGTATTAAGAAAATAAATAATATCTAAAACGTAGTAGGGATTTCTTATAATATTTATAAGAAATTGAAAAATATAAATAATAAAATAATAAAACTATAAAATAATAAAACCTTCGCAAAATTTGGTCTGTAAGGGAGTACTAGATTGTTTAAGTGGTTATGTTGAATCTTCAAGTCAGATTTGGTATATCCTGGGGTTTGACAATGACTTCCTCTTCTACCATGGAAATTTCTGAAATGGGGTGCTTTTTCACTTGCAGAAACCTTAAATAATCATCGAATACTTGCTCAGTTCCTTCTCAGTGGAGGAACTCTGCCAGATGGACTTACCTCATGGACTCCATCCATTCTTCCATAACTTTTATCATGATACTAGGAACATGAAAAAGAAAAAATTAACATCCTATCTGAAAGGGGAACTAAATTTGAACTACTACTTAACTTATAAGCATCACGTTAATGTAACTACAAAAGTTCACTTATCACGATTTCACAGAGGAGATCTGAAAAAAATGACGTGGAAAGTTAGCATCTACGAGTGCTCGCGCTAGCTGCCCTTTTTCACGTTTCGCGTTTTGTCAACACGGGAAGTACAAAAATACTCTAATGTCAATACAAAATCCCGCCAAGTGCGAGGTGCGCGCCGTTATCCGTCTCCTCGTTGCAGAAGGAAGAACGCCTCTCGAAATTTTTTCGCGCATCAAAGACGTTTATGGTGAAGGTGTCATGAACAGAACTAATGTTTACAAGTGGTGCCGTGAGTTTAAGGAAGGAAGAACTTCTGTTCATGATGATCATAGGAGTTGGAGACCTTCAATTTTGACAGACGAGTTGGTGCAGAGAATTGAGGAAACTGTCTTGGGAGATCGCAGATTGACTTTGGAAGAAATGTCCGCAATGATTCCTCAGCTCTCAAGAACCCTACTGTACGAGACGATCACTGAAACACTAGGATTTTGAAAATTGTCTGCACGGTGGGTGCCGAAACAGCTTACTGAGGATCACAAATTGAAGCTGATCGCCAGCTCCAAAGCCATTTTGGAGAGATTTGAAGTGGAAGGTGAGGCATTTCTGGACTCCATCGTGACAGGCGATGAAACTTGGGTAGCTCATTACACTCCTGAGACAAAAATACAATCCCAACAGTGGCGCCATACCACCTCACCGTCGACAACAAATTCAAAACCCAAATTTCGGCGAAAAAAATCATGGCTTCGGTTTTTTGGGACCAAAAAGGCATCATTTTGATCGAATATTTGCCACATGGAGAAACCATTAATGCGGAACGATACTGTGAAACCTTGAAGATACTCAGAAGGGCAATTCAGAACAAATGAAGAGGGATGCTGACGAAGGGAGTCTGTTTTTTGCATGACAATGCGCGACCTCACACAGCGAACCTCACCAAGGCTCTTTTTGGACTCCTTCGGTTGGGAAATTTTAGACCACCCCCCTTACTCCCCCGACTTGGCGCCTTCTGATTACCATCTGTTCACTTCTCTGAAGATGCTCCTTGGTAGGAAACATTTTTCAACCGACCAGGAGGTTCAAAAAGCTGTCACAAACTGGAGCAAGGAGGTGGCGGGAAGTTTTTATGACGAGGGGATTACAAAGCTCATTTCACGGTCGCAAAAGTGCATTGATCGAGAAGGCGATCACGTGGAAAAATAACTTAGATGTATGCCTGTAAAACCCTGTTATTATTTTTTTTTTTTTTTTATAAAATGTTTGCAAAGTCTGGAAAAATCGAGTACTCTTACTTTCCGAACTACCCTCGTAGATGCTACAAATTTATCTTTCGTGTAGATACCTACCACTCCTTATCTCTGATGAATCGTAACCTTGAGATGACATCATGAAATAATCTTCCTAGATTATAACACTATAGTAACCAGGATTAAAACATTGGAAACAACCAATTCCTTATTTTGTACTTTCAAACGTAAACCACCAACCATCGAAATAAATCCAAATATTTTTTAAAAATTAATATTAAATCTTTAAAAAAATCAAAATTCATCAATTTTTGTCTTTATTATTATTGTTCCTGTGGTTTATCAACTTCATTTGTGCTCAACAATGAGTGGTGGGGGGAGCGGGTTGTATATCCAGTCCCGTGTCTACACATCATCTAACAGTTTTTCCGTGTTTCTCTGTGTCACCCAAGAGAAATGATGTTTTACAGTGTGACGACAGCGGACTGGTGGGACTAGACCAGTACATGCTGAGGTACTGGAAATTCGTGGACACCGTGAACAACCTCATCAAGAACTTGTTGGGAAGCGGCCACTCGAAGTTTGACGCTGCATTTCTCAATCGTACTCTCCAGGAAATCGGAGACCTTATTTATTCCGCTGGTAAGTTGATGTGACCGAGATAGGAACTGAGGTGTCGAAACTTATTTAGAAACATTGTCTAGTAATGCATGCATTCCAGGGGTCGTTCCATTGGATAAGCCAGTAAGTAAGCGACAAGACTTGCATTTTTATTATGCAAAAAACTGCATAAAACTGTTTTACTCAATGTAATTTGGTTAGTATTTTGAGTAAAAAAATCAGCCCTTCGGTCCTCGCCTCACTGCTTAGAGTCTTTGGCTAAAATTCAAGAAACATGGAACATGCTTCAGCCACACTTTATGGCAGAGTAGGGATGGGGTCCACTCATAGCATGGAACATGCTTTAGCCTTGTACTAACTACCCAAAAACGTTACGTGGGCGGGTTCTGATGGGCAAGGCTAAAGCATGTTCCATGCTATGAGTGGACCCCTCCACTCACCCTTGTCCACCATAACTGCATGTGGTTAATCGCATAAGGACGCCCAAGTCTTACTGTTGGACGTCCAAAAATCAATTATAAATCCACTGTAAATATTATCATAAAATCCAACGAATCTCTCATTATCTCAACGCCTAATTATATTATTTCGCTCAAACTTTGAGGGAAGTTTAGGAGCTGATGTTTGGTCATTCTAAATGAATTTTAAAGCGATAGATTCATTGGTGTGCATGTGTAAACGCTCAATCCTTCAAATAAAATTTTCACCCTACCTAATTGTCCAATCGTGCTCAGACCAACCTTGGGGACTGACGTTTTGATCCTCCTATTATTTTCATCTTCATCTAGCGTCATCGAGTCATCCACTGTACTAGCGCTAATGGTAATTCCCTATTCCGTTACAATAAAAATTTTATCGGTCATCCAGAAATTCATGTAATGCGTTGGAAGAAGCTTCGTGCCGCACTTGACAAGCGATATTCCTCACAGTTACCAATGTGATCATCTCATTCCACAGATTCCATCTATTCTGAACTGCTGCGATTCAGCACAGATGACGAACAGGCCTGCAAGAAGATGGCCGTTCGGCAAGCCGCAGGAACTGATTCTCCAAGGAAATCTAACGCCGTTATTCCTAAAAGAGGTGAATATCGTTAACTTCTAAGTACCTTCCATCAATTTTCAACATGACGGGTTACTGAGTCACAAGTTGGAACCTGAAACGCGGTCGGTTCGCGGGTGTAGTTCGTTATCCGCCCCCATTTTGTTCTCTCTTTTGCAAGCACACCCGACCTCCTTTTTCAATTTTTGAGGAGTGTTCCATAAACTAGATTTCATGTGCTGTATGAATAAAATACCGCACTTATGTTTTCAAATACTCCAAGCAATGAAACTAGACATTGAAAAAAGTGGGGGGCGTATACCGAACTATTTCCCTAGAGAAAAAGTTCGATAACCGCCCCCACGACTGAATTGCATTGATTCGGCCTGGGACGTTTTCTTAGGAGAGATAACTGGTGAGGCAGAGAATAACTTTGATCGAAAGTTAAGAGGTTGAGATGCGATGCTCATAAATAAAATAAAAACGATGTTGACTGTATTGGTGAAATCACTTCCAACCGTAGGTCAACGTTCGAGAAGCGATAGGGTGAGTCGTCATAAGGTCTTGAAGCGAAAGACGTTCTGTTCTAACATGTCGTGGCAATTGGGAATGGGGAGGGACTTCCTTATTTCAATTGCGTTCTCAGTTAGTTACTCTACTTCTTACTTACTCTACTCTTACTTCTTAGTTATTTAAACCACAAGTGTTGTGTTTTCCATTATTAACTATGTGGGGGCGCACACCGAACTTTTTCA
Source organism: Apolygus lucorum (assembly GCA_009739505.2). Taxonomy (NCBI): domain Eukaryota; kingdom Metazoa; phylum Arthropoda; class Insecta; order Hemiptera; family Miridae; genus Apolygus; species Apolygus lucorum. Next base: position 18,339,920 of record CM019169.2, on the reverse strand, counting down.
CTAGAGAAATAGTTCGGTATTCGCCCCCACTTTTTTCAACACCTAATTTCCCAATCTTAACCAATCAAAAATTATAATTCGTCACGATTGTGCTCAAGAAGATGAAATCTAGTTTACGGAACACTCCTCAAAAAATGAAAAAGGTGGTCGGGTGTGCTTGCAAAAGAGAGAACAAAATGGGGGCGGATAACGAACTACACCCCAGTTCGCGTTATGATTTTTCAATGAATTGTAATTACAAACCTACTTATCTACTGCTCTGCGTGCTTAGTCATGTACCAATGTCCAGCTCTGTCTTTTGAGTCTTTTTTTATGATTTTCAATCATAAAGAAGTCAAGAATGAGTCAAGAATTGGAACTAGAAACGCCAGGAACACCAAACCACTTGACCTAGCTTACTTGTGAAGCAGTGAAGTGAAACACCCACCATAATTAACAAAACTCACTGATGTACCTTTGAATACTTGTCCAGATTTTCAAAATAATGAGTTAAGTAAAGTGTAATACTAAAGTTATAATAATTTAGTTAGAAGTCCATATTTTCAAAATAATAAGTTATGCTTGCTGCAATAAAAAATGTTAAGAAAGAAAAACATATAGTTTAGTAATGCATGCATTCCAGGGGACGTCCCATTGGATAAGCATTAGATCAGTTTAACCCACTGGGCTGAAAGCTGAATCTGGGAGCCCGAGAAGCGTTCTGATTGGTGGAGCTCCAGGACGTAGTTATAGCGGAAAGCAACAGATAGCGTTCATGATCACTTGTTCCCAACCTCATCACAACAAGTCACCTTGTTTATCACATATTTTTCTCCTTAGTGCGTTGCCGGCTGCATCTAAGTAATTAATTTGATAACATTCAGTTATATTCGCGATATGTACGAAAAAATCGAGCGATTTTCAATAATACACTGGGTTTCAAACGTTTCTTTGGGTGGCAGTTGTCAATTGAATATTTGAACTACTGGCGATAGGGACAACAACAATTGCATGAGGAACTCTGAAAATACCTTTCGCCTCGATTGGTTATTCCAAGTAATTTTTGCAAATCTAAATGATGATGAAACGAAAAATGATCAATTTCTGGTCATTCGAAAGGATTTGAAAAGAAGCGGTATGAAGAGTGTGCCCTCTCCCCCCACCACTTCCGTAGTAGTTCCTCAATCCTAGCTGAAAGTAGATGGAGCAGCTGAGGCAGCCTCAAAAATGCTTGCACACCATTTTAACGTTGGCTTTCTTCTCTGTTAACTTGTCTCCATTACTCTGTGGTTTAACCAGTTGGTAAGCGATAAAACTGTTTCACTCGATGTAATTTATTTATTACTTTAGGCCAGAAATAGTGACCCCCCCTCACCATTATCCACCAAAACATTTCTAGCGGCATGGGAGCCTCGAATCTGAAGAGCATTTTAAAATCCATGATCTACGATACCCAACATGCGAATTCGAGTTTACCCCCCCCCCCCCCCGGAAAGCGGAAATACGTCTTAACATTGGACTTTCATCTATTAGTTTTAGTAGACGGTCCGTCGAGGTTCGCATCCGACTTACTCAAGGTGAAGCACACAAAAAACCACGAGATATGCGATTTATGGTGTCCTGGCTCCATGGTGGCACCATTATTAGTTCCATGGTGGCACATAGAATAATTCATGAAAATCCGGAGGTATAATGAGAATTTTTCCTCAATTTCAAAGGTTGGGTACAATGGGGAATTTGCCTCACATTTTTTTTTTTTTTTTTCGAATGAGGGTTTATTTTTATGGAATAAAACCATGGTGAGCTGCTCGAAAACGCATCCAAAAAATTTAGAGAATTTAAGGAAGATGGAAATTTTAAATGTGGTGGCAATGTGTAAGAGGCAGCCATGTTTGAAACGTAACGGATATTCTACCAATCTGACTTCAAAGGAGGTTCTGTGGCGCTTACCACAGAAGCGGAACATACACAAACTTTTAGCTTCCGAGTAGTGCGCACAAGAGTGCGCCGCGAACTGGCAGGAAGAACCCAGACACAAAAGTGACCAAAAGAAACAATATTACTCACTTTTTTACAATACGAATCTACCTACTAGTTTATCAAGCATTATTAGTCTTCATCTTCTCTTATTTAGTTTCAAGATTTGAATCACATTATTCGAGTAGCCATTTCACTGGATCGTTTTGTGTGGCGGTGCTAGAACTCTGTCTGTTGTCGGAGTTGTTTTCGCGTCGTTTTTTTTTTTCGTATGACGTCAACAATATTCCTCGATTTTCGCGGTGTTTTGTAACAGAGGTTCACTTGTTTAGTCATTTTCTCCTACGGTAATTTTTTTCTTTTGGTTATTCCTAGTGTTAAACGTTATTCTAGGGCCCTATTATAGGATTTGACTTGAAATTCCAGAATCTAAAATTGAGGCAAATTCCCCATTATACTCTTGCCTTTATTTAAAGAGCTCTGGGATTTTTGAAGGCCCCGAAGGTTCGGCATCGCTGCAAGAATCCGAGCCCCAGCGGAAGGTCGAGGTATACCTGCGCGACCCCTCCGCCCGTGAACCCCCCCAACCCCCCAACAGTTTACCCTCTTCTGCAAATGCACACTTGATTCACAAATTATTTCGATCATCCCATCACCAAAATCGTGATCAGCGAGAAAAATTGAACATATCGAGTATAAACTCGAGGCAAGTACGATTAAATCTCAGCAGCCCTCTCCCGGCCAATCCACCCAAACAAATTACGCCCTCTTCGCCGAATTACAGGAAATTTGGACTCATTTTCATCAGAATAATTAGTACGTTACGAATTTAAATTACAAAAAAATGTTCACCGAACGATAAATAATTAAATTGTATGTTGATAGAAGAGGAAGAAAGAAAAAGGGATGATGGGTTTTGACCGCGAAGGGTTGTGAGTTGAGACCCCAAGGTGAGCACCTTGCAACGTTGCCACCTCTTGGCAGGGAAGGGGTTTTGGAACCCGCGGTCCAGAGCTCTTTAAATAAAGGCAAGAGTATAGTAAGCAGTAAAGGAACCGAAACATTGAAAAATTGGATATTTTGTGAATATTATCCCCCCACTTATCCCCTCCCCTTGCGAATTTTGGTACTCTGGTGAAATCATGTACAACTCGGAAGTTATTTTAGTCAAACAAAAAAGAAAAACACAAATCGGTTGGAAATTGAGGCCTGGGCAGAGTTTATAAGATTATGCCCGCAAACACACGTTTTTTAACCATTAACCCCCTCTTCCCCCCCCCCCCCTAAAAAGGAAAATTCAAAATTCCGGCGCCGTAGTGCACAAGTAGATAGTTTTTCGCGTCTAAGAAAAAAATAACCACGAAAATCGGTTGAGAACTAAGGCCTGGGCAGAGTACACAAGATTTTGTTACACACACACAGACATACACCTATGGTTTTTTTCGCGGATTTGGATTCAGAATGGTCTAAAACGGATTACTGCGTGGTTATTTTTTTTTCTGTTGAGTGTTGTCCAACTTCACCCCAGATCGATCGCATAAGGACGCCCAAGTCTTACTGTGGGACGTCCTAAAAAACGCAATCTCCGACAATCATGTCACCTTTACTGAACTGAGTGGTTTTGGATTCTATTGCTTCCGAGACTACCAAGGCAGCAGAAGCATTGCTTTCACTTTTCTAGGTTGAATAAAAAAATATTCTCCAAAATGAAAATGTCCTTTTACGTTTTAGACCTTCCTGAACAATATTTTGGATCCTTGTCTGTCTGTATGTGTCTATCATGAATTCCTTATACTACGTTCTCTATATTTATATATTTTTGGAACTTCTACATTTTCCATCCGATTTTGATGAAGTTTTCAGAGATTGTACGGTTGTTGATGGTCCCCTGTGAAAATCATTGCCCCCGTACTGATAGTAGCCAGTGCGCTTGCGCAAACTTGAATTTCCTCGTAATTATCATATTTTCTCCCCGAATTCGATGAAATCTTCAGAGATTGTGCGGTTTGACGTGTTGATGGTCCCCTATGAGGGTAGTGAAAGGTACTTGGGGATTCATGTTTTGAGATAAGCTATGTGCCACACCCTCTTGACGGACGTTTTTATATGATTTTCAACTCGTGTCATGAAAAGTGAGTCGCAAATTGGAACTAAAACCGCCAAGAACTGACAAGAATCAAGCGGCCATCATGTCACCTTTACTGAACTTAGTAGTTGTGGATTCTTTTTTATTCCGTTTATGTTTTTCTTCTTCAGATGGAGGGACTGTGAAGAATGCTTACGCCATCGGTGTTTGGCGCAAAGTCAAGTTCAAGTTAGAAGGCCGTGATCCTGATCCAGGGATTAAAAACACGGTGAAACACCAGGTAAATGATATTAAGGAACTAGAAGTTATGAATGTAGTTGTCGTAAATTGTTAATATTTACGAGTTATTTGTTTATCTAGTATTAAAACTAATTAACGCAAGTGGAAAAGATAGACTAATTTGAACTTACCCTTAGAACTGACATATTTTTTTACGCTTCTGAAATGTTATTAATTACCAGGCAATTATAAAAAGGGTTGGTATAATTGATTTGATAACCCTAAAACTATAGAGGGTAGTTATTCCCTCGTTCCAAAGGGGTAGTTATTCCTCTACTCCTGAGGGTAGTTATTCCCTCGTCTCTAGGGGTAGTTTTTCCCCGATACAAAAGGATAGCTCTCCCCTAAACACTTGGGGTAGTTATTCCCCGAAACCAGAGGGTAGCTCTTCCCTCGTCCCTAGGAGTTGGTATTCCACAATACCAGAGGGTAGCTCTTCCCTCGCTCCTATTGGTAGTTGAATGGGGGTAGTTATTCCCCCATTCCCGGGGGTGTAGTTTTCCCCCAACCAGCCTCCAACCGCCCCTTATAGCTGGCCCGAACCTCGCTAGTTAGTTAGCATCAAACCAAGTGCACATTTGCACATCCAAGATGATCCTATTATAGCTTGATCATCATATAGTTAACCAATCAATCCATAAGGTCTGAGTAGAAACTAATAGAAACAAAGAACCAACATACAATAGGTAAAACAACAAGGAATGCAGTTATAAATCATTATTAGGTATATAGAACTTACGACCGCCAAGTTAGAGCACAAGTCACTCTCGATACTACGCACTAGACCCTTCTAGCCTCGGAGCACTTCACCTAGCCTCCCTTGGGCTACCCCCACTCCGACGTTGTACCCTTTCCCTACTTCTAGCTCGCCTTTTGCGACAGTAGTCTAAGATGTTGTGTTTAAATGTGTTAAGATGTGTGTCAAAAATACATAACATAAACAATCGAACGTTATACTTGAAATTAATATCATTTTTCCGAGATTTTATAGAGCTCGACGTTAATTAATTTAGCTTTTAGCTTTGATGCAAACCGACCCCATGGTAAAACAAACCTTCATCCACTCTGGCAAGACATTAACCCATTCAATGCCAGCACTGAGTCCACCGATTTCGCCCCAGGCCACAACAAACAAAGAGACCGCAAACTGTGCTTCACATAAACTGGCAAAACGCTGCCTGGAACCGGGTTTCTCCCAGCCAACTCTTTCTGGTGGTGGGGGGGGGGGACTCTCCTCTTGACGTTCGTGGCAAACCAGAAGCATTAGAGTGGTTTTTGGCAACAGGCCACGGATTCGACTGGACTGAAAAATCCTCAAAGGAGAGGCTGTCATATGACAACACCGGCACGGCGGGATAGGTTGGCGTGTTGTCATATGACAAAGCTGGCATTGAATGGGTTAAACAGGCGAACTCCATTCTGAATCGGGTTGGATCTAAGGCAAGTTGAAAGATGAGTAGCTGGTGGCCGCAGGTGACTGGAATCTTGTTCCATAGTTATGATAGTCCGAACCATGCGGGACCAAGTCCAAGTTGCCTTTATACATTATGCAGTTGAACTCGAAGAGGCTAGGGATCCTGAGACAGCGCAACTTCCTGAAATAACCTCTACAGCTTCGGTTGTATCCCAACTTGTACATAATCCTAATGGCTGATTTTGGTTGTTGAAAATAGCATCACAGTTAGTAGCGTTACCCCACACAGTCCAGCAACCCGAAAAAGCCCTAGTGGGAAGTTCCGCCAGTCTGAGGGGAAAAAATTTGACTTAGTAGGTAGGTAGTAATTTTATTCCGTGAAAGTAGCCATAATAGATAGGATGTGTCCTAAGGTAAACGCACCAATAGTGGACACTTTAAGGAAATTTTTGCATTGAATTCTCAATAGATATGATGGATTTTGTTTGAGAACGATGAACCTTCATTTTTTACATTCTATGACTCTTCGTCTTTTGATTCCAAACCCAAAATCTCTAAATACTTAACTTTCAATATTTTTAAAATAATAATTACAAAAAGCCTTCTATGAGGGCAAAGTGGACACCAAAATTTCCTTTCGTTTCTATAGTGGACACTTTCTGCTTCTATAGTGGTCATCACTCGTGTACTGCCTTTTTCGAGGGATTTATGCTTTAAATGGGGTCTGTAGGCTAGGATATTGAGAACAAAATTGGTCAATTATAAAAAGTAATAGATGATTATCACTTTTACAGTAGGTAGATAGGAAGAAAGTACAGATTTAACATGACTGTTTTCATCAAATTGATGAGGAAATCATTTTTCGATCACAAAACCCACGAAGTACATCACTTTACCTAGTAATAAATTCCTTATTTACAACTGGAATAGGCTGTTGGTTTACATTTCAAGGTACGTAGAATCCAAAAATCGAATACAAATTGGCCGCCCTCCGTACGCGGCACTTTCCCCACTTAGCATTGAACGATTTTGATGAAATTTGGTATGTGGGCTCCATTTGTAGTCTGGTTGTGCCTCGAAGATTTTGGTTGATGTAGGTCACTTTTAAGGGTTGAAAAATAAGGTTTTAAATTTTGATAACGCCCTAACTCAAAGAATTTTGATACAAAGGTATTGTTTTCCCATCAATATAAGATAGTATAGAATTTTTTGAGACCACGCGGAGCCTTGTAAGACAAACCGTTCGTTCCCTACGAGAACTTAAGGGTTGGACTTACGATAAATCAGAAACACTAGTGTGAATCGCCAAAGAGGCCTAATCTCCGTTCAAATGTTAGCTGACCGAAATACGATCGATGTTTTTGTTCAAGTTGGTTGGAGGTATTAATAGCAAAACCATGTTCTTTGTGGACGAGTGATCTATATAGAAAAAATTAACCTTTGTGTGATAATTTGCAGAGTTTGGCAGCTGTAGCCAATGGGGTGCCATTTTTGACCTCTATATTTAATGCTCTATACATCTCCTCCTCATCATACTGCCAGATACTACTACCTGGAGCCATTTTCCTGAAAGAAACATACAAAATAGATAGTAATACGAACTAGAAAATGCACGAACCACCTGTATGATCACAATTAGACTTGTTGTTTCGAAAGATGATTTGTGATTCAAAAGATGACACCCCCTGTCCACTATTGGTCCCCATGAACAGAATGATCCCAAATTAACGTAGCATATACAGCTGTATATTGAGAACAGTCTGAACACAAAAAAACCAGAATAAAAAATCATTCATGTTTCAAAAGTGGACACCCAGTGTCCACTTAATGAACATTGGTTGTTTAGTGTTTGTTAAGTGGACACAGGGCCTAAATGCTCACTCAGGATAATTTTCAAGAAATCCTTCATGGAAACTAATCTATACTATCTACTTGAACGTCACAAAAAAACCAGAAGTCGCTCAAGCAATTATAAATTCCAAAAATACTGTTGCAACAGACCTGTCTCCTAACGAGGTTCAGCAGCAAACACCACGTGCTAGCGACAGACCTCAACTACGCCATTTTCAAATGGTTATTATTCTTTCCCGTTATGCTCTGGAGTATCGGTATTTCTACAGTAGCTTCATAGATGGCACAACCTACAAATTCTATGGATTTCAAAGTAGTTTGGCGCCTATTACCCTTATTTTTTACATTTATACAAGCAAGTGTCCACTATTGGAACAGTGTCCACTATACCCCCATTTACCTTACTCAGATTGTAGGCTGTTTCCAAAACGCTGGGAAGTTTATGATATGAGAGTTTTATGCAAACCCACCCAAGTGGCTGTTTTTTGGTGAATTTTAAAAAATATACCCACAAACTTTATTTCGTTGTTTCCTATCCTAGTTTATTGTTTCACGGTTCAAGTTATCATACAGGATGGCCAATCACAAAAAATGTGCCGAAATTGAGATGAATGTAGAACACCCCCTCCCCCCCCCCAAGTGTGATACGTGTTTTTCATTAATTCTCGACGCCGAATCACGTGGTGGTATGTATTTTTGGATTTAACTGGAATTTTTCGAAACGGCGGCCGAAAAGTATTTTCAACTAGAAAACCCCTCTTTTTTCATCCTTATGAGTTACGACGCAATTTTAATTAGTTCAGGTGGCTAACTCTACCTACCCCTAAATTACTACTTAACTAATTAAAATTGCACCGTAACTGGAAAAATTCCTTGATTTTTCTCTACTGAAAAACTCAGGGAATTTTATTTTTCTCCCGAAAAAAACCAGGAAAAAGCCTGAGCGCCGAACATTTTATGGGAAGTTCCGGTGGCAGTCTGCGAGAGAAAAGTTTAGGTGCGGTATTAGTAGTATTTTTCAATTATAGATGTTCCAAATGTAAAAAATTTTCGTCTCCCGAAAATGTGACTCTCTTTGCCAGTTAGCTCAAGGCTAAAGCAAGTTCCATGCTAAAAAAATAAGTTCTCCAAAATCTAAGTTTTCATTCGCGTTTTACGTTTCAGGCCTTCCTGAGCAATTTTGAATTGTCAGTCATGAAATTCTTGTAACGGGAGAACTGTACGTAATTATTGTCTGATTTCGATTAAATTTACATGCGCAAATGTAAAATCCATGTAACAGCCACAAATTATACATTTTTATCAGAATTTGATGACATTTTCAGGAATTGTGTGGATTGGGGTGTAGATGGTTCCTTATGAAAATCATCGTCCTTGAATTGACAGTAGCCTTTGCGCATCCACAGACGTAAAAACCTTGTATAACTTCTACATTTTCCACCTGATGAAGAAGTTTTCAGGAATTGCGCGAGTTGACGGCGAAATGGTTCCCTAAGAGGGTAGTGGAAGGTACTTGGAGATTGTAGTTTTGAGATTAGCTACAATCATCGTATCATCATTCTATACAATCGGTTTACTGATACGAGGAAGCTATGGGTCATGTCATACATCTATGTTCGTTAGTTCTCCAATAAAGTGAGGTCGTAGGAAAACCCAGAGTGACATGAGTCATCACCAACACGGTTGAGGTGTGGAAGGCAAAGAACACGTCATCTGACGTCACCTCTTTTCCACTCTCCCCTCACCATAATACAGGGTGAGCCACGGAAACTTACTTATTTGAAAGGTCAATTAAAAAAAAGTAATGCAGATATCGTTATATATTTTTATTTTATTTTAAAGGACAACTCTTAAATTTTTTTTTCACATGGGTTTAAAAATCACACCAATCAAATGATGGCCCCTATTGTTTAAACATTGGTTCAAACTATTTTTAAAGTTTCTCTCCACTCTGATCAGCATATCGACGGGTACTTCGGCAATGGCGGCGCGAATGTTGTTTTTTTTAGGTGTTCTAGGGTTCGTGGACGATCGTTATAAACAGTCGACTTTAAGTAGCCCCATAAAAAATATTCCAGAAATGTGAGAATGGGCCTCATCGCTGAAGAAAACGATCGCCTCATGGGGCAGGTTTTCGAGCTGTGCTTCACATGCAGTTTGGCGGGCGATTAAATCCCTTTCGCTCAATTCCTGCACTACAGCCAATTTATAGGGATGAAATTGAAGATCATCGTGGAGAATCCGTCTGACAGTTGAGCCTGGAATCCCCAGAGCAGCTGCCTGTTTACGAGCCGAATGAAGGGGGGAGCGCAAAACCGACAGCCTCACTCTCTCAACGTTTTCTGGGGTTCTGGAGGTCCGTTGAGGGTCCAGATCGGTTTCTGGCAACACTTCCAGTCTCCCGAAATGTGGTAGCCCAAGTTAGAATCGAATTTTGACTGGGAACCGCTCCATAAGGACGAATTTCGAAGCGCGCACAGAAGGCTCATTGGGTCGCAATAACTGACCGATCATTGGAAAAAAAGGTTTCTAGGGCAAACGCCCGCTGCTCTCTCGTCCAAAGCATGGTGGCAACTAACCGTACAGGTAACAAAACTTTAGGAGCTCCGCCTTCGAATGGGCCATTGTCCCCCCTTATACAACCCCACCAGGCTGAACGGCGATTTTTTCAAATAAGTAAGTTTCCGTGGCTCACCCTGTAGCTAGAGTATAAAAGCCGCACTCAGGGGTCTTCCTACATCCATTCGTATCTAGTCAATCCAACTTATCATTTCTTGTCTTCACCTTACCTACGGCCCAGTTCTGCAGAGGGAACGGTTTGCCCCATAAAGGCGCCGAACCTCTATCTCCCCTTAGGGACCTCTGCAGAACACTAGGCTTCATCAGGTAAATGCTCCGCTTCCCGCCGGTAGGTCTGGGTCTAGATGCCGAGGTTTGCGGACAGATATTTCAAGCACTTACCTGGACAGTCAGCCGCGAGGCGCCGCGGATGTAGTGCCAAAGCCGTAGGCTTAGGGATCAATCTATCCATTGTTCAGGCTATACTCTTGCCTTTATTTAAAGAGCTCTGGGATTTTTGAAGGCCCCGAAGGTTCGGCATCGCTGCAAGAATCCGAGCCCCAGCGGAAGGTCGAGGTATACCTGCGCGACCCCTCTGCCCGTGAACCCCCCCAGCCACTCAACAGTTTACCCTCTTCTGCAAATGCACACTTGATTCACAAATTATTTCGATCATCCCATCACCAAAATCGTGATCAGCGAGAAAAATTGAACATATCGAGTATAAACTCGAGGCAGGTACGATTAAAACTCAGCAGCCCTCTCCTGGCCAATCCACCCAAACGAATTACGCCCTCTTCGCCGAATTACAGGAAATTTGGACTCATTTTCATCAGAATAATTAGTACGTTACGAATTTAAATTACAAAAAATGTTCACCGAACGATAAATAATTAAATTGTATGTTGATAGAAGAGGAAGAAGGAAGAGGGATGATGGGTTTTGACCGCGAAGGGTTGTGACCGTTTTCACCGCAAGGTTTCACCGCAAGGGTTTTCACCGCAAGGTGAGCACCTTGCAACGTTGCCACCTCTTGGCAGGGAAGGGGTTTTGGAACCCGCGGTCCAGAGCTCTTTAAATAAAGGCAAGAGTATAGTTTACAAATCGGCGCATCGAGAGGACCATCGCCCTCACTCGAATACACGCAAACACAGCACTATGTGTCACACCCACTTGCCGGACTTCTTTAAAATTGATTTTTCATTTCAAAATGTCCTCGAAAACCTGAATTTTGAGAAATTAAGATCACGTTAATTTATATTTTAGTTTATTTATAACCCTGGAAAAAACGAAAATTGTCCCTGGAAAACTCAAGGAATTTTGCTTCCGAGTCTACCAAGGTAGCGGAAGCTTTGTTTAGTTTTCACTTTTCAAGGACGAAAAAAAAAATCCTCCAAAATCAAAATTTTCACTCGCGTTTTGCGTTTTAGACCTTTCTGGACAATTTTGGTTCCGTGTCTGTCTGTCTGTCTGTCTGTGTGTCTGTCATGAATTCCTTGTAACGCGCATAACTATACGAAGTTATTGTCCGATTTCGATGAAATTTTCAGGGATTGTGCGGGTTGGTGTGTAGATGGTCCCCAATGAAAACCATCCTTCCCAGACTGACAGTAGCCGCTGCGCATGTGCAAACGTGAATTCCTCGTAACGGCCGTAATTTCCACCTTTTCTACCCGATTTCAATGAAATTTCCAGGGATGTTACAGAGTAGTATTTAGATGGTCCCCTATTAAAATCATAGAGAATGGTTTTTCATAGAGGGATGGTCCCCTGTGAGAATTCAAATCCTATTCATTGCATCACTAGGCCTCAATAGCTTAGAGGTAGCACATAGAATTAACCCCCAGGGGTCGCGGGTTCGAGTCCCAGCCGAGGCTAAGCCTTTTTTTGATCCAATCACATACATCACTCACTTACATTTTTCATCCAAATTTGATGAAGTTTTCTAGGATTGTCCAGATTAGCGTGTAGATGGTCCCCTATGAGGGTAGTGGAAGGTACTTAGAGATTGGTGTTTTGAGATTAACTACTATGCATTGGATCATCTATACAATCGGGTTATGGATACGAGGAAGCTATGTGCCACACCCACTTGGCAGACGGTTTTTTTAAATCCAATCACGTACATCACTCACTTACATTTTTCATCCAAATTTGATGAAGTTTTCTAGGATTGTCCAGATTAGCGTGTAGATGGTCCCCTATGAGGGTAGTGGAAGGTACTTAGAGATTGGTGTTTTGAGATTAACTACTATGCATTGGATCATCTATACAATCGGGTTATGGATACGAGGAAGCTATGTGCCACACCCACTTGGCAGACGGTTTTTTTAAATCCAATCACGTACATCACTCACTTACATTTTTCATCCAAATTTGATGAAGTTTTCTAGGATTGTCCAGATTAGCGTGTAGATGGTCCCCTATGAGGGTAGTGGAAGGTACTTAGAGATTGGTGTTTTGAGATTAACTACTATGCATTGGATCATCTATACAATCGGGTTATGGATACGAGGAAGCTATGTGCCACACCCACTTGGCAGACGGTTTTTTTTAATCCAATCACGTACATCACTCACTTACATTTTTCATCCAAATTTGATGAAGTTTTCTAGGATTGTCCAGATTAGCGTGTAGATGGCCCCCTATGAGGGTAGTGAAAGGTACTTATGCCCACTTTCACCAAACATTTGAAACGAGTTTAAACCAAACGAGGCGAGAGATAAACGACGTTTAGTAAAAAATCGTCTTTCACCAGAGCGATTTACGAGTTTAAACACCATCTTGGGGGGTTCGAGTTTAAACGGTCGAAAATCGGCCGAATAAACTAGGAAACCTCGTTTAACTACCAATTCAATATGGCCGCGCATTGATTTGTGATTGTTTTCGAAATGAAATTGCGAATTATTTTTGCATTTCGAATTATTTTTGACTCGTCTGACGATGACGACGACGTCCGAGTCGAATCCTGGATGGGATTCCACATTCCAAGATTATGTACGTGACTGAATTTCCGCCTTTCCAAGCCCCGAGTCGTCCAAGTGCTCGACTAGATTGACACTCGCCTCGAGTTCCCGTCATACAAATAAGTTCAACACGTTAATTTAAAACGAATAATGGTTTTTTCAATAACATAATAGTGCAACCTACATTCCTTGGTTGTTTCTATTCGGACCAATTATACAAATTGACCATCATAAAAGACCAGTTCGACCAAAATAAATTTCTATTGAGGTGAAATCGGGGGCCCTCATCTTCGAGTTTACATCCATCGGTAATCATTCAAATTATCGAAGTAAATTCCTACCGTTCAGAACAAGGCGGCGGCCACTGTGTTTCACTAGGATACATCAAGGAAGGTACTTGAGTCTGGAGAAATACTGGAGTTATTGCGCTCGTTGCGGCTCAAAGTGATGATGTGTAATAACTCAATAGGTAGGTGATGAAAATATTCAGCAAAATAAAACGAAGGGACCCGGAAAACTCAAAACAAACCGCAGGAATCAGCAAATAAAAAAACAAGGAATTCGAAAAACTGACACTGATAAAGATACACAAGGCGGCAATCTGCTGATAGCAAGTGGTTGTTGTTCAACGTTTCTATTGCCCCAATACGTCATAATGTCCAACTTTCATTCGTTTCGCTCAACATTTCAAGTTTAGACAAACTCGATTGTCTTAAACAACGTTAAACGATGATTTGGGTTGGTGAAAGCGCTCGCCATCTTGCCGGGTTTATTCCTTCAGATTAACTATTAACGCGTTTAGCTAAGCAAGTTTAGAACAACTTTTGGTGAAAGTGGGCCTTAGAGATTGGTGTTTTGAGATTAACTACTATGCATCGGATCATCTATATAATCGGGTTATGGATACCAGGAAGCTATGTGCCTCACCCACTTGGTTTTTCCGAGGAATCGCCGGACACCCTGAATATGAGATCACCCTCGGGGGAAATCCTGCATGATCCGCATTGAAGTTGTATAATATTCTCTATTTGTTTGTCTAGTGAACGCTTTGCTCGTGTTACAGGTGAGTTGGACCATCGCTGAGGCGACTAACCTGGACAACCTGGCGCTCTTGTACGAGGGATGGACGCCCTGGGTGTAGAACGAACCCCTGACCCCCGTGTCCTGGGGGTATTGTCTTCAGAAGCATTGGAAAAGAGCGTGTGTGTTTACGAGTTCGCTGCATCCACAAGTCGAATTCCATCAATGGGAGGGTGACGCTGCTCCCTTCCCCAAGGGCCCGCGGCTTGGCGCTACTTTCCATTATTTTCATTTTTATTTTTTCATTTCTTCCAGTTACCGCCCCTTCGTATCGGAGACGGGAGAGTCCCCCTCGGAGTACGTAATTTTTGTTATTCTCGCGACTCCCCGCAACGCCATCTTGATTTTGATTTTTCTTTCTTCGAAGGGGCGAAGTTAATTGTTAACACCAAAAGCGCATGATCAAGCCAGCTTATTTTAGTCGAGGGTACCCCGGTCAAACACACAATACCTACGAGGTCGCCTTTTTTCATCGTTGTGAAAACTGGAATCTCTTGAAAATTCCATTTTCTTCGTACTTACAAATCTATTTCGAAACATCTGAAAAAAATAAAAATAAAATGCCAACATACCTGTAGTTTCGTTTTCATTTCTAATTCATGGTGAAAAGTTGTTTTCTCTGGCTACTTTCCTTGATTGACTACCATTAGGAGGTACGTCCAGTACTGTTCAAAGTCCCATACATCATTAAGGTAGTACCTACTCGTACTAACTCCAACAAAAACCGAAGATTTAGAAGTAGTAAAAAACCCCAACAGTATATATGTCCATTGATGTCCCCCTTCTTTTTCCGTCAATATTTCGAATTCATGTGTAGGATAGTGAATCCGTATTTCATTAATTTCAAGCCTAGTAACATAATTTCTGATTTAAATTTATTAGTGTAACCCTTAGTCATTGTCATTGGCTCTTTCATTTGATAGAAATTTTTAGTTTCTGTTACTCGTTCTTTCATCTGAAACACACCTCTGTAGTAAATAAAATTGAATACCCCTCAAGAACCGTTGTTTTCGTATATTTGTCCACAACCCATACCCATGGAAACAGGCCAGGCAGGGATGGGGTATCGAACGGAAAACATCGGTGTCGATGTTTCACTTGTCAACTAAATATAAATAAAACCACTGAAAAAGCTGCTCGTTCCCCATTCATAAGAAGAGGATGAGTTTTCTTCTGACGTAATTTTCTTTTTACTGGACTCCTCATATTTTTTTTAATTCGTCATACATTTTTTCGCTTTTTCATACACTTATTTTTTTAATTTTATTATCCCATATATTTCGTTTTCACATTTCAATTATGGTTTTAAGCATAAAGAGATTTATTTCCTATTGTTTTCCAGTAATTTTCTTGTTATACAGGGTGTCCCATGTTAAGCACCGAAAAACTTCGGGAGTCGATTCTACAACTAATTTTACTAAGAAAGTGTCTCTTAGCAATTTTTCGTTAGACGCTTAGTTTCCGAGTTATTTCAATTTTAAGATTTTTTTCGTGTTTTCGACCTTAAGCCATAAAAATGACCATAACTCGCTTAATTTACAAGCAATTCAAAATCTAATTACACTGTTGGATAGGGCGTTAAATTTACCATCTTTCTAGTGGTTATACAAATATTTTTGTAAGGTCGCGATGGGTGTAAAATCAACTCGTAGTCATTTTTGTAAAATTGTCAAAATTTCCAACTTTTTCTTTTGACTGTTAAGGTTTTACTTCCACATGATTTTTCACGTACCTCTACGTCAAAAACTGCGCAAAGATCTCAGCTTTCTAATGGTATAATTTGTTTTAATTTTACTCCGCTAATTAGTGGTGAAAAATACGTTTGAATGCTAAAAAACGTGGTTGCGCTCATGGAAATCAAGGTTTCTGGTTCGTTGGGCCTCGGGCAGGTTCGAGGAATTAGGGGTGGAATTCTACGTTATTTTCAACGCTATTAGACTGATTCCATCACCGTTGGTATGTGGAAGCTCAGTATTGAATTTTGGTAGGTCCGAATCTTTTTTTTTTACTTACTTGGTATATATGTACGAATTGAATGTTCAATTCTCGCAACTTTCTCAATTGTATGAAAAAAGAAATATCTCATAAAGAATAGCGTGTAGATATTTCTTTTTTCATACAATTGAGAAAGTTGCGAGAATTGAACATTCAATTCGTACATATATACCAAGTAAATTAAAAAAAAAAGATTCGGACCTACCAAAATTCAATACTGAGCTTTCACATACCAACGGTGATGGAATCAGTCTAATAGCGTTGAAAATAACGTAGAATTCCACCCCTAATTCCTCGAACCTGCCCGAGGCCCAACGAACCAGAAACCTTGATTTCCATGAGCGCAACCACGTTTTTTAGGACGTCCCACAGTAAGACTTGGGCGTCCTTATGCGATCGATCTGGGGTGAAGTTGGACAACACTCAACAGAAAAAAAAACAACCACACAGTAATCCGTTTTAGACCATTCTGAATCCAAATCCGCGAAAAAAACCATATTGGTGTATGTCTGTGTGTGTATGTGTGTGTGTAACAAAATCTTGTGTACTCTGCACAGGTCTTAGTTCTCAACCGATTTTCCTGGTTCTTTTTTTGTTCGTCGCGGAAAACTATCTAGTTGTGCACTACGTTGCCGGAATTTCGAATTTTGCCTTTTAAGGGGGGGAAAGGGGGGGTTAATGCTCGAAAAACGTGCGTTTTTGGGCATAATCTTGTGTACTCTGCCCAGGCCTTAGTTCTCAACCGATTTTCGTGGTTCTTTTTTCTTTTGACGCGGAATACTATCTAGTTGTGCACTACGGCGCCGGAATTTTGGATTTTGCTTTTTAAGAGGGGGAAAGGGGGGGTTAATGCTTAAAAAACGTGCGTTTGCGTGCATAATCTTGTGAACTCTGCCCAGGCCTCAATTTCCAACCGATTTGCGTGTTTCTTTTTTTGTTTGACTCAAATTACTTCCGAGTTGTACATGATTTTACCAGAGTACCAAAATTCGCAAGGGGAGGGGGTGAGTGGGGGGATAATATTCACAAAATATCCGATTTTTCAATATTTTGGTTCCTTTACTACTTACTAATTGTACCCAAGCTTTGAAATTGAGGAAAAATTCTCATTATAGCTTAGGATTTGCATGAATTACTTTCTGTACCACCATGGAAATAAAAGTGGTGCCACCATGGTGCCAGGGCACCATAAACCTCATATTTCTTGGGTTTTTTTGTGTTTCACCTTGAATACGGATGTGACATTCGACGGACTGCCTACTAAACCTAATAGATGAAAGTTCAATGTTACGACGTATTTCCGCTTTGGTGCCAGACTGGCACCATTGGTGGAGGAGGGATAGATCATGGATTTTAAAATGCTCTTCAGATTCGAGGCTCCCATGCCGCTAGAAGTGTTATGGTTTATAATGGTGGTGGTGGTGGGGGGGGGGGGGGGTGTCACTATTTCTTCCCTAAAGTAATAAATAAATTACATCGAGAGAAACAGTCTTATCGCTTAACAACTGGTTAAACTGATCCAATACTTATCCAATGGGACGTCCCCTGGAATGCATGCATTACTAAACAATATGTTTAGCATTCAAATGTATCTTTCACCACTAATTAGCGGAGTAAAATTAAAACAAATTATACCATTAGAAAGCTGAGATCTTTGCGCAGTTTTTGACGTAGAGGTACGTGAAAAATCATGTGGAAGTAAAACCTTAACAGTCAAAAGAAAAAGTAGGAAATTTTGACAATTTTACAAAAATGACTTTACGAGTTGATTTTTCACTCATCACGACCTTACAAAAATGTTTGTATAACCACTAAAAAGATGGTAAATTTAACGCCCTATCCAACGGTGTGATTAGATTTTGAATTGCTTGTAAATTAAGCGAGTTATGGTCATTTTTATGGCTTACGGTCGAAAACACGAAAAAAATCTTAAAATTGGAATATCTCGGAAACTAAGCGTCTAACGAAAAATTGCTAAGAGACACTTTCTTACTAAAATTAGTTGTAGAATCGACTCCCGAAGTTTTTCGGTGCTTAACATGGGACACCCTGTATATGTGATGGATTGATGAAAACGAAGACTCAAACCCGGATTGAACCCGATTGAACGTTTACCATTTTACTTGCAATATCATCAGATTTACTGACATTGTTATTTTGAACAATCGTTATTGTTTTAAACTCGAGAAACACAGTAGTGTCGTCACTAGCTGCTCAAAAATCCCCTCGTGACAGGTTTTGAAACTATTGAGAGAAGAGAGGGGGCACCTGTTAAGCCCTCCTTTAGTTCTGTTCGAACAGTTATTGTGGTAGCTCGCTTGAGTGTGAACCTTCGAGGTGTCTTATGATCATTTTGATATCAAATTTGTAGTAAATGCTGTACGAGGGGGAGTATCGCTAACTCGAGTTCCGTTTCTGAAATAGTACAGTTTCTTTAGGTAATAAAATTAGTTTACAATTCGGAAGTGTTGTTCCTTTGCAAATACCATGTCTTCCGACGAAGAGGAAGGTCAGCTTCAGGAGGAGGAACCCACCATAACATATATCGAAAAGTGTTCTTCTAATTTCAAGTAAATTCATGAAGTTATCTGGTCTGGAATTGGATTTTGTCTGGTTTCCCTGCCATACCCAGTAGGTCAAATACATCAAACGATGTTATCAGACCATCTCCTCGACATATCGATAACATCGGTTTATCAAGAAGTGGGAAATATCGACGTATCGAAGGCATCGAGTGTAAAACATCGATGAACCTACATTGAGTATGAAACATAGAAATTATCGGTATCGATGTCTCATCTCTAAGGTCCGGATTTCACTGGGAGTACACGCTGGTGGTGAACCTCGTCTCAGTCTGAATGAGTTGCTGCATGGCGTTAGCGGTTGGTATCGACCATGAATAATCTATTAATGAATTAATTAATGATGATTAATCGTCTGGATTAATCGATTCACCGATCAATCAAACCCCTACACATTGATTAATCGAATGTATCAACGAGATTGGTAAAAATTGGGTAGGTACAATAAAATCACCAAACTAGACGTAAAAATTATTAAGTAACATTTTAAATGACATTCCAAGTAAGAGTAAAAAACGTCTGCCAAGTTGGGTGGGCAGTATAGCTTCCTCACTCATTGTAACATGGACGTATAGAATCAGTTGGCGAAAAAATTATGATTCAAAGAGTTATTGAATACCAAAATATTGGCGATAATATGCGGGATAGGGTTGCAGGTATTAATGTTTATAATAGTTTTGTAAATAGTTGTGGTTTATAATACCCATAATCCTAATACGTACACCTATTATAGTTTTAGTATTGAATAATAATAATCATTATCGTCATAACTTCGTAGTTTTTTTTATACCTACACTCTTTCGTTCTTTTATTTCAGTGGTTTATATACCACAACTATTTACAACACTATTATAAACATTAATACCTGCAACCCTATCCCGCATATTATCGCCAATATTTTGGTATTCAATAACTCTTTGAATCATAATTTTTTCGCCAACTGATTCTACGCGTCCATGTTACAATGAGTGAGGAAGCTATACTGCCCACCCAACTTGTTTTCAACGTAGAATTTTATTTAGCGGTCCACCGTCTAGGACCTAACCCACACAATCCCTGAAAATTTCATCGAAATTGGTTGAATAGTAGCGGAGTTTTGGTTGTAACAATAAATTTAAAGTTCGCGCATGCGCAGCGGCTATTGCTTGACCAATTTTATTGAAACTTAGAGGGTGTCTCTTAGAAGTTAGTCCCTAACTAACCTCCAAATTTGAGCAAAATCGGTTCATTAGAAACCGAGGTTTCAGGAAATTCACGTTTGCGCATGCGCACTCGCTCCTATTGGTCCGAAGGTGCTGAAATTGATAGGGGACCGTCTAGGACCTAACCCGCACAATCCCTGAAAATTTCATCAAAATCGGACCTCAGGTTAGTATAGTTTTGCCCGGGACAAGGATTGACCACAGACAGACAGACAGACACGGAACCAAAATTGTTCGGGAAGCTCTAAAACGCAAAAAGCAAGTGGAAATTTTGATTTTGGAGGACATTTTTTTTTTTTTTTTTCACTTCTTTCACGAATACAAAGCTTCCCTACCTTCGGTAGTGAGGAAGCAAAAAGTAAAAATTACACGAGTACAATGATTTAATAACGGGCTCCGATAGTTTTCATCAATGTCCTTCAGAAAAAGGAGTTTGAAGTTATTACAAAATGCATTTTACAATAACGTGAGTAGATAATAATAGGTAAATAATAACGTAATAAGGTAAGTAGGTACTAACAGTAACAAACTAACTACCTAATCAGTTATAACAGATCACGTTAGGAGAGAATAATCGTTACAAATTAATCGATTACTTTGAACATCGGTTAATGAAACATCGATTACTTCGCGTTATCGATATCCATCCCTACATTAATTAAATTAAATGAATTTTAACCCCTCCCCCCTCCAAAATTTGTTGGTTTTGGTCATAGAGGTGGAAGGTAGAGAGGAAAGGCCTTTGTCCAACTGTGTTCGGCCAGTAAAGGGAAAGTCCGACCCCCTCTCTTCCGGACTGAAAAATAGGAGGAATTCTGACCCTCTAATTCTGTGTTAAAAGGTAGGAGGAATGTTTGTGAAATACGGTAGGTCGAAACAGGAGCCTCTAATCGAAAAACACACCGAAATAAACGTGAAAGAGCTTTAAAAAATCTGTACAATCATAAATAAATAAATAATTTTTTTTTTTAATTTGTAGCCGCCATAAGGCAATACAAACGTCAGCAAAACATTAACAAATAAGAAAAAAAGGCAAATACATCGGGGAAAAATCAACATCAAGCAAATATCAATTGGGAAAAATCTTCCACGTCATATAGTTCCGCCTGTATGAGCCTCTTTTTAGTTTTTCTCTTGAACATTTCCAAAGATAGTTCTTGCAGGTCAGCAGGTAGTTGATTCCAGAGTCGTACCCCAGTCTGAAGAGGATCCGACTGCATAGAGACGTTCAATCTAATTTGATGTGGACGCAACTTTCCAGCATTTCTGGTACAGTAACCGTGGATGTCCGAACCACGCTCGACAGAGGCCAAATTTTGATGGGCATATACAAGGCTTGCGAAAGCATACAGGCTTGGCAGTGTCATCACACCCAGGTCTCTGAATTGGCCTCTACAGCTCTCCAAATGACCGATGTGTTTAATAATTCTTACAGCTTTCTTTTGAAGCCTAAATATTCGTAATGCGTGTGATGAGTTGCCCCACATAACTACGCAGTACGATATGCGGCTATGGAAACACGCAAAGTAAACCATTCGCAGAATATCATCAGAGACAGCACCTGCCAATCTCCTCAGCATGACGATGCAAGAGGACAATTTTCCGGACAGCGAGCCCACATGATCTGCCCAAGAGAGACGGTTATCGATCGTCATGCCCAGAAGACAAACCGAATGAGCCAAACGACCATTCAGCCGGAGGTCAATACTCTGAGACTTATTCTCATTCAGAAGCAAGGCATTGAGGGCGCACCACTCCTTTACAGCCAAATTCTCCTCTGAAGCTCCCCTGACCACAGCCGTAATATCGTCAGCGAACAAGGTCAAATGACAACCTACCTGAGTGTGATACAGCAGGTCATTGATGTATATAATGAAAAGAGAAGGCCCGAGCCCAGAACCTTGCTTTATTCCACACCGAATCAGGACCTCAGCCGATCGCCCACCCTGAAAGAAGACCGCCTGGTTCCAACCTTCCAGATAATTCTTGAAAAAAGATAGCGCTTCAGGGGCAAATCCATAGTACGATAGTTTCTCCAAAAGCAATCCAAACGGAACCAAATCAAATGCCTTCGACATATCGTATAATTCGAGAGATGTAAGGGTCCTATCTTCTAGTGAACGAAGTGATTCCACGACAATTGAACTGACGGCTGAACTGGTGCTTTTATTTTTTCTGAACCCAAATTGCCTAGAATGGATAATATTCTTTTCATCCACATACAAAATTAGCATTTCTAAAACCAATTTCTCAATTACTTTGACAAATATGGGCAGTTTAGATATCGGGCGGTAGTCATCGTAATTGGCTGATTTCCCTTTTTTTGGGTATTGGGGTTATAGCTGATTTTTTTAGGCATTTAGGAAACTCTCCACTTGAGAAACACCAATTTATTATAAATGCCAAGGGCATCATGTGCATATCATGGAGCTACGTTGGAATATGATGGCATTACAGGTGCTGTAAAAACAGATTTTTTGCAGCACAATATAGGTATTGCCTTGTTGGGATTCAACATTTCATTTTCAAATAAAGCATGACGTCATGTATCGAAAGAAGCTTCTAATTACTTCCTTTAACGTGTATTTCTATTGGAGAAAATACATTTTATTAATTTTTGAAACATGAATGTCCTCAAATACCACAAAGCACACTTTAAAGAAAGTAATCAGAAGCTTATTTTGATACATAAAGTCATTCCTTATTTGAAAATGAAATGTTGAATTCTAACAAGGCAACATATTGTGCTGCAAAAAATCCGTTTTCACTTTCGACCCCTGCAATGCCATCGTATTCCAACGTAGCTCCATGATATGCACACGACTGTACAGATTTTGGTTTATTATTTTTAATAATGAACCTTTGGAATCGACCAAGAAAAAAACAATTTTAACACCCCCTCAAAATTTGATGGTTTACGTTTCAAGGTATCTACGTAGAATCCAAAAATCGAATGAAAATTTGGCCGTCCGCGGCACTTTTGCCACTTAGCATTGACCGATTTTGATGAAATTTGGTATGTAGGCTCCATTTAGGGTCTAGTTGTGCCCCGAAGATTTTGGTTGATGTAGGTCACTTCTAAGGGTTCCACAATGAATTTTGAAAACGCCCTAACTCGAAAAATTTTGATATAAAGGTATTGTTTTTCCTTCAATTTAAGATTCTATAGAATTTTTAGACTTTTTTGAGACCACCCGGAGCTTTGTAAGACAAACCGTTCGCTCACTACGAGAATTTAAAGTTTGGACGTACGATAAATCAGAAACACGAGTGTGAATCGCAAAAGAGGCCTAATCTCCGTTCAAATTAAAGCTGACCGAAATGCGATCGATGTTTTTCTTCATGTTGGATGGTTGGTGGCTTTGCAGACGAGTGATCTATAAAGAAAAATAAAAAATAATAAACCTTTGTGTAATAATTTGCACCGTTTTTTAATGCTCTTTCATGTTTATTTCGGTGTTTTTCGATTGGAGGCTCCTGTTCCGACCTATTGTGTTTCACAAACATTCCTCCTACCTTTTAACACAGAATTAGAGGGTTAGCATACCTCCTTTTTTTCGGTCCTGGCGAGAGGGGGGGGGGGGGGTGGACTTTCCCTTTCATTTCCTGACCAAACCCAACGTAGGCAGTCATAGACCGTTTCCTCTCTATCTTCTACTTCTATGGTTTTGGTTGATGTCAGTTAAAAAACGTCTGCCAAGTGGGTGTGGCACATAGCTTCCTCGTATCCTTTACCCGATTATACAGATGTTCCGATGCATAGTAGTTAATCTCAAAACATCAATCTCTAAGTACCTTTCACTTCCCTCATAGGGGACCATCTGCACGCTAATCTGGTCAATCCTAGAAAATTTCATCAAATTCGGATGAAAAATGTAAATGTTATGGCTGTTACAAGGATTTTACGTATGCGCATGCGCCGAGGCTGCTGTAAATTTTGAGGACTTGATTTTCGTTGGGGACCATCTACAACCTAATCCGCGTAATCCCTAAAAATGTCATCGAAATCGGGTAGAAAATGTGGAAGTTATGGCTGTTACGAGGAATTCCCGTTTGCGCATGCGCAGTGGGTACTGTCAATCCGAAGGTGGTGATTTTCATAGAGGACCATCTAAATACTAATCTGTAACATCCCTGAAAATGTCATTGAAATCGGACGGAAAATGTGGAAGTTATGGCTGTTACAAGGAATTCACGTTTGCGCATGCGCAGCGGCTACTATCAGTCCGGGGGTGATGAATTTTAGAGGGGACCATCTACAACCCAATCTGCATAATCCCTAAAAATTTCATCGAAATCAGGTAGGAAATGTGGAAGTTATGGCCGTTACAAGGAAATTCACGTTTGCGCATGCGCAGTGGCTACCATCATGCGGAAGGTAGTGATTTTCATAGGGGACCATCTAAATACTAATCTGTAACATCCCTGAAAATTTCATTGAAATCGGATGGAAAATGTAGAAGTTATGGCTGTTACAAGGAATTCACGTTTGCGCATGCGCAGTCGCTTCTATCAGTCCGAGGATGATGATTTTCATAGGGGACCGTCTACACACCAACCCGCACAATCCGTGAAAATTTCATAGAAATCGAACAATAACTTCGTATAGTTATGCGCGTTACAAGGAATTCATGACAGACAGACAGACAGACACGGAACCAAAATTGTTCAGAAAGGTCTAAAACGCAAAACGCGAGTGAAAATTCTGATTTTGGAGAACTTTTTTTTTAGTCCTTGAAAAGTGAAAACAAAGCTTCCGCTACCTTGGTAGACTCGGAAGCAATAAGGGATGGAAGTTTCAAAACGCCCTAGCTTAATAAATCTTGATTTATTATTTACAATAATAAATAATAATAAACATACTGTTTGGTCCCTATGAGAACTTACGGACTGGTCTTACTGTAAATCAGAACTTTTTTTTTAGCTGACCAAAATGCGATTGTTGTTCGTTTCTTCGCGTTGTACTCAGTTTCACGTCCAGTTTCCTGTTGTTGTTAGCGGCAGTTAACAATAGAATGATGCGAACTAGGGTGTCCCTTATAGAGTTTTTTTTTTAATCTTCCAAAACTGGAAGATTAGATCCTAGGTAACCTACAAAAAAATTGTTCTAAGTTAATATGAGAAACACCGAAGTGCTTGTTTCGAAAACGACTGAGTCAAACTCTTCACACGTTATTTTGCTTCCGAGTCTACCAAGGTAGCGGAAGCTTTGTTTTCACTTTTCAAGGATGAAAAAAAAAAGTTCTCCAAAATCAAAATTTTCACTTGCGTTTTGCGTTTTAGACCTTTCTGAACAATTTTGGTTCCGTGTCTGTGTGTCTGTCTGTCTGTGTGTCTGTCTGTCTGTCTGTCTGTCATGAATTCCTTGTAACGCGCATAACTATACGAAGTTATTGTCCGATTTCTATGAAATTTTCAGGGATTGTGCGGGTTGGCGTGTAGACGGTCCCCTATGAAAATCATTATCCCCGGACTGATAGAAGCGACTGCGCATGCGCAAACGTGAATTCCTTGTAACGGCCATAACTTCCACATTTTCTATTCGATTTCAATGAAATTTTCAGGGATTATGCGAATTAGGTTGTAGATGGTCCCCTATGAGAATCACCACCTTCGGACTGATAGTAGCCACTGCGCATGCGCAAACGTGAATTTCCTTGTAACGGCCATAACTTCTACATTTTCCATCCGATTTCAATGAAATTTTCAGGGATGATGCGGATTAGATTGTAGATGGTCCCCAATGAAGGCCTTAAATTTTACAGTAGCCTCTGCGCATGCGCAAACGTAAAATCCCTGTAACAGCCATAACACTTACATTTTTCATCCGAATTTGATGAAATTTTCTTGGATTGTCCAGATTAGCGTGTAGATGGTCCCCTATGAGGGTAGTGAAAGGTACTTAGAGATTTGTGTTTTGAGATTATCTACTATGCATCGGATCATCTATATAATCGGGTTATGGATACGAGGAAGCTATGTGCCACACCCACTTGGCAGACGTTTTTGAGAAGGTCTGATGAAGCTCTGGTAAAAATTTGCACTCGATCGGATAGGGATAGCGGGCCGAAGAAAATGTTTGAATCAACTGAAACAGGTTTCCTGGTATTGATAATTTTCCCTCATTTTCAAAGCTTGTACAATATTAGTGAACTATAAAGGAACCGAAATATTGAAAAATCGGATATTTTGTGAGCATTATCCCCCCACTCACCCCCTCACCATTCTAATTCCGATGCTCTGGCGAAATAGTGTGCAACTCGGAAGTTATCTGAGTCGAACAAAAATTGGACAAACGAATCGGTAGGAAATTGAGGGTTGGGCAGAGTACTCAAGTAGTTTTTGAAAATATACAGGGTGTCTACCATTTGGATGGACCAAACTTCAAGGATCGATTCTACAACTAATTTTCAACAAAAAATGTCTCATAGCAATTTTTTCGTAACCCACTCAAAATTCTTTTTTTTCCACTTAAAAGTTTTTATTCGTATTTTCGACCTTGTAGCACTAAAATGGTCATAACTCCCTTATTTATCATGCTACTTCAAATCTGAGTACACCGTTGGACATAGCGTTAAATTTTCTATCCATTTAGTGGGAAAACCAGTTTCTTAAAGCTATTTGTGAAATTAAAAACTAAATCAAAGTCAACATTTATAATTTTTTTCGAAAATCGACATTTTTCAGGCTAACGATTCCCCCGTAAAAAATACCGCTATCGTGGTGCACTAAACGGGAAAACTACCCCAAGATCTCACCTTTCCAACGGTATGTCAGTTTCAAGGTCTAGGAGGAAAGTTTCCTTGAAAAAATTGAGTTTTATGCGAAAAAACGTGCTTCTTTAGGCATATTCCGCTAGAGAGTCGACCAAGTTGATTATTGCCTTCACTTTTCAATGATTGCATTAAAAAGTCCACCAAATTAAATTTCCACTCGTATTTTACGTTTTGGCCCTTCTTGAACAATTTTGGTACCGTGTCTGTCCATCTGACAGTCGGTCTGTCTGTCTGAAAGTCCTTGTAGATGGCAAAAGCAATACAAAGCTACTGTCCGATTTCGATGTAATTTTCGGCGATGTTCTCCATGAAAATCAAAGTCAAAACATTAAATTTCCAAAATCAAATTCAAAAATTTTAATTTTTTCTAGAAATTATCATTTTTTTAGTTTTATTGTTAACCTGAAATAAGTTGTGCTATCGTGGGCCACTCAACGGAAACCCCGTTCATTTTGATTTTAAAAATGGAACTAAAATAAAATTAAAGAACGATTAGCAGAAAAAATTGTCATTGTAACGTTGGTAGGAAGTGTTGGTAGGTACAATGAAGGACACTCATTATCGGGATGGAAAGTCAATAATTGTAAAAAAAAAGTATTATTGTCAATGAAACATTTCAAGTTATTCTTCTGCTACAAAAAGTCAATTTCGTGATATTTATTCTTATTAAACGAAAAACTGATTCTTAACGTAGAAAAGATGTGATTTATGGGTAGTTTTGGCCGTTGACTGGCCCCGCGGTAGCGCTACTTATTACGGGCAAACAATAAAACAATTTTGAGAAGGGGTTAACTTTTTTCCTTGCTCGATTCCAAAGGCTTGTTACTGAAAATAATAAACCAAAAAATGGTAATTTCTAAAGAAAAATATTAAAATTTTTGAATTTGATTTTGGAAATTTAATGCCTTGACTTTGATTTTCATGGAGAACATCGCCGAAAATTACATCGAAATCGGACAGTAGCTTCGTATTGCTTTTGCCATCTACAAGGACTTTCAGACAGACAGACCGACTGTCAGATGGACAGACACGGTACGAAAATTGTTCAAGAAGGGCCAAAACGTAAAATACGAGTGGAAATTTAATTTAGTGGACTTTTTAATGCACAATCCTTGAAAAGTGAAGGCAATGATACTTGGTCGACTCTCTAGCGGAATATGCCTAAAGAAGCACGTTTTTTCGCATAAAACTCAATTTTTTCAAGGAAACTTTCCTCCTAGACCTTGAAACTGACATACCGTTGGAAAGGTGAGATCTTGGGGTAGTTTTCCTGTTGTGTGCACCACGATAGCGGTATTTTTTACGGGAGAATCGTTAGCCTGAAAAATGTCGATTTTCGAAAAAAATTATAAATTTTGACTTTGATTTATTTTTTTACTTTTACAAATAGCTTTAAGAAACTGGTTTTCCCACTAAATGGATAGAAAATTTAACGCTCTGTCCAACGGTGTACTCAGATTTGAAGTAGCAAGAGAAATAAGGGAGTTACGACAATTTTAGTGCTGCAAGGTTGAAAATACGAATAAAAACTTTAAAGTGAAAAAAAAAAGAATTTTGAGTGGGTTACGAAAAAATTGCTATGAGACATTTTTTGTTGAAAATTAGTTGTAGAATCGATTCTTGAAGTTTGGTCCATCCAAATGGTAGACACCCTGTATAAATAGAGGATTGGGTACCCACAAAAAAATCGTTTTTTTTAAGTAAATATTTTTTTAATAAATTAGACTTGTTAAGGGGGTCGCCGTTCCTTCCTCATTTCGGGTTAGTGTAATCTCTTACGAACCGGCGCTCGGTAGCCCCTTCCCACCCCCCGTCTGCAGGAGCAACATTCCCCCCAGCCACTCTAGACCCATGTACTTGTTCAATTCCAAATATAAAACAAAAGTGAAAAGTTGTGCCTAAATTTAAAATTTTCAAAGATTTCTGAAATGTGCATCTACCTAGGGAATTGAAAAACTAAAAGATTACCGCTAGAATCGCCAAAATCGACCAGCAATTGCCAGAGAAAAGCGGGAAAACCCGTTTATTCACCGATTGAGACCCCCGTGACCCACATTTCAAGACAAAACCCATTACGACGATTTATTAGGTCAACATAAATGTTCAAAGTTACATCAATATCCGCAGGAAGTCCTCCTTGAATTGGAAGTAGGTAATCACATAGGCCGAGTTGCTGGGAATATCATCCTCATCAATTGTCTTCCAACTGACCCACCTTCTAGGAGGCCTACTCTTTTTGGATACACCCTTGGGACGAGTCATAGTAGGGGACTAAACCTAAAATATGGGAGTACGATAGAGAAGTGGTTTAATGGCTGATTGGAAATGAATTTTCTATACAACAAAGTGTCGTCTTTCTTTCAGCCATAAAATTTATACATGACGAAGATATTCATACAAAATACTTCTCTTCACAGTATTTACTTGTTCAAACGTCCATAACTTTGGTTTGGAATGTAGCGCGCTCGGGGGGCTGAGCTTGGAAGAGAACGTTGGCTTCGCAGGGCCAGAGAGTCCCGGGATCGCCGTATTTGATGATGTACGCCAGTGCTTTGCCGGTCGCCAAAGTCCTGCAACAGAATCGGTCATCATAATGAATTGCTGGATGGAGTAGAA
Source organism: Apolygus lucorum (assembly GCA_009739505.2). Lineage (NCBI taxonomy): Eukaryota > Metazoa > Arthropoda > Insecta > Hemiptera > Miridae > Apolygus > Apolygus lucorum. The sequence goes on along the minus strand of CM019169.2, from coordinate 18,310,558 downwards.
AAGGGGATTACTGGGCGAATTGAAGTCAATTCACCTCAGAATTGACCGTTAAAGTTGAACTTCGCAAAAACTGGAGTGCACTTTGCCGTAATCACCTAGGGTGGAGTGGGGCAATTGCGACCCAAAATGTCAATAGTTCAACTTTGATCCTCTGTAACTTTCCTTTGAAAACGCTATTTTCACTTTTTTTTAATGAGTAGCTTATTTTACGTAGATTACGATGCACTCTTCAAATTGTACAAAAGATTTACTTCTCATGGTCCAAACTGTGTTTTTTAAAATTCCGACCGACGTCCGCATTTGCCCCACTAATCGGGGCAAATGCGGAAACGGCCTGCGAATCCCATAAAAACATTTAGTTGCATTAATGGGGTAAATGCAAACAAAGCCCATTTCAATACGAACAGAACGCTATATTTAATTTTTTTCTCCTCCACTTTTTTATGACCAATGAGCCCGCCTTTTCCGACAGGTAAGGGTTACCAACATAACTGGGTACACATTGAGAAGGTTTCTGAGGCAAGGCGCTCAAATGGCGCCATTTTCAAAACCATTTCCGCATTTGCCCCATTTCCACATTTACCCCACTCCACCCTACTCCCAGGGGCGTCAGGTGAGAATGTTTGTCAGGCAAACAGCTTGGCCAGTTTAGGAATAAACAATAGTGAAAAACGCAGCAAGTTATTACACAAAGGTTAATCATTTTTCTGTATAGATCAAGCTCCAGCAAAGAACACGTCTTTGCCATTGTCACCTACCAACCATGTTTTCGCTTCAAAATCGAGTTTATTTAGATGAAATAAAATTTATTTATTTCGTCGAATGGAGTGTGAAGCATTTAATGCTTCACACTCCATTCGACGAAATAAAGAATTCCTTCATTAAAAAATGTGATTACTGGTTGCTCAGGAATTTCTGAATGGTGGGTGGATGGCATTTCATGTCTTGCTATGCGTAATCCATGGCTCATCTCCCAAGTTTCTCTGCTTTGAAGAACACGAAACAGCTCCTCGATTGTTTGCCTTGGCTGATACTTTGGTAGTGGGGGCATAGCAATACTTGACCCCCCGCCTTCTCGCTGATCGTCGCCTGTCATCCAAAACAGTCCTGCAAAATACATGTTTTGAACTGTTTGCCTTGCATCGCCAGGTCCAGCGCTAGTTCGCTTATCTTCTGCAATCGATCGTAGGTACCGACCTCTACGACTCTCCGGTGTGTCGTGGGCTAGTATTCAAGGCAAAATACGTTCTTAGTAAGGCAAACAGTGTTTGCTATGTTTGCCTGGAGGAGACACCACTGCCTACTCCCGTTCAAAATAATTCAAGCGGGAACTCACGTTTGTTTGGGCATCGAGTCCAACATTTCGAAAGCTTTGTTCGTCCATTCGGGAGTGAGTTGAGCTTTTCCGCGCTCTTTGGTGATCATGTCCGTTTCCGTGATGCCAGGGCAGAGGGCCATGATGCGGATTCCCGTCTTCTCGAAATGACACGGGCTCTGCGAAATGAATGTGGGACTGAAATTGGAGTTGTACAGGGAGGCACATCTCAAGTAACCCCCTGTCTCCCTGGACATCGTTGACACAAGTGGATTAACTGTTGTACCTTGGAGTGACGATGGACTGCCTCATGACGTGGGACATTCATGCTCATAATTACTGCCAAAACCAAGAAAATGTGCCTTCGTGCTACTCCGTGTTAAATTTATACCGAAAAACACAATTAGAAATATTTATCAAGCAATATTTGAATCAATTATGCAATACTCAATTATAATATGAGGCGGTAAATCCGAAAAATGACCCTAAAGGTTCTCTTTAATAAACCCAAACGTCATGCTACCGAGGATCCAGGGAAGTAAATATGGTTGAATACAATTCAATAACTTTATGTAAAAAAAAAATGTTGAAATTCATCAAAAAAAGAGAAATACATCTTTTTTGGTACATCTTTTCGAAGGAGACTCAAAAATCAATTGTACCAGTTAAAACTTCCAAAAGTAAAAAAAAAAATTGCTCAAATGACTACTAAGTAAGGGAATGAAAATAATAAAGAATTTACTATTACAAATGAAATGTTATTAATAAAAATTAGAACTTTCAATAAGGAGATAGATAATTTGACATTAATTTGCAACTACATTATATGTAAGAAAAGATTTGAAAATTAATTTTTACCAAGCACTTCTTTAGGTAACTAAGATCTACTTAATGAACATAAAGTTAGACAATCTCGTCTATTCCACCAAATTATTACACAATGGTTTATTATGTTTCTATGTAGATCACTCGTCTGCAAAGCAACGAACATGAAGAAAAACATCGATCGCATTTAGGTCAGCTGAAATTTGATCGGCGATTAGGCCTCTCTTGCGATTCACACTCGTGTTTCTGATTTATCCTAAGTCCAACACTTAAATTCTCGTAGGGAGCGAACGGTTTGTCCTACAGAGCTCCGGGTGGTCTCTAAAAATTCAATACTATCTTAAATTGATGGAAACCCCTCCCTTATATCAACATTTTTTGAGTTAGGGCGCTTTCAAAATTTCAAACCTTATTTTTCAACCGAGAAGTGACTTAAATCAACCAAAATCTTCGGGGCACAACTAGACACCAAATGGAGCCTACATACCAAATGTCATCAAAATCGGTCAATGCTAAGTGGGAAAAGGACCGCGTACGGCGGACGGACGGTCAAATTTTGGTTTATTATTTTCAATAATGAACCTTTGGAATCGACCGAGAAAAAACATTTTTAACACCCCCTCAAAATTTGATGGTTTACGTTTCAAGGTAAGTACGTAGAATCCAAAAATCGAATAAAAATTTGGCCGTCCGTCCGCCGTACGCGGCATTTTTGCAACTTAGCACTGACCGATTTTGATGAACCTTGGTATGCAGGCTCCATTTGGGGTCTAGTTGTGCCCCGAAGATTTTGGTTGATGTATGTCACTTCTAAGGGTTCAAAAATAAATTTTGAAAACGCTCTAACTCGAAAAATTTCGATATAAAGGTATTGTTTTTCCTTCAATTTAAGATTCTATAGGATTTTTAGAATTTTTTGAGACCACCCGGAGCTCTGTAGGACAAACCGTTCGCTCACTACGAGAATTTAAAGGTTGGACGTACGATAAATCAGAAACACGAGTGTGAATCGCAAAAGAGTCCTAATCTCCGTTCAAATTTTAGTTGACCATGTAATCGATGTTTTTCTTCATTCCTTGGATGGTGGCTTTGCAGATTGAGTGATCTATATAGAAAAATAATAAACCATTGTGTAATAATTTGCAGCGTTTTTATTCGATTTTTGGATTCTACGTACTTTGAAACGTCAACAGCAGGGGTATCTTGCGCTGTTCTATCTACAGTTCTTATATTTTCACCGGATGAGCTTTTGGTGTCCAACATGACCTACCTACAAACATGTGGCTGCTAGTTTAGTTATTATTAATTTTAGCATTTAAAAAACCGTACTTACGCCCCAGGACTTGGTGAGTCCGATGACACCGTGCTGAGTTGCCGTGTAAATTGGAACGTACGGCATCGCTTCGAACCCAAACGTTCCAGCGCAGTTGATGACGACACCGGTCTTGGATTCGTTGGTAGGCATGTACTCCAGGGCCAAGGAACATCCTCGGATCATCCCGTTCTTCAAGAAGTACCGGAAAAAATTAATGGTGATCAGTTTCTACGGAATAAACATATTGTTAAGTAATGCATGCATTCCAGGGGACGTCCCATTGGATAAGCGGTAGATCAATGCAAACCAGTTGGTGAGCGATAAAACTGTTTCACTCGATGAAATTTATTTAGTTTTTCAGGCAAGAAATATTGAAATCCTCGTTTAGAAGCAGGCAAAATTAAATAAAATTCATGGCTTCTCTACCTTACTTTTGAAATTAATGAGACAAAGTCTGATACACTTAGATGTAGGTAATTGGTGATTTTCGAAGATAAATTAGCCTTTTATCACCAAAAGCTTAGGTTTTTGTCACTCACTAACTTTTGCTACCTAATAAAGTCATTTTGGTCAATCATTTGTGAGATTCTTCATCTCCCCAACTCTCAATCGACGATAGAGCACTTTTACTCCAGTGATTGGGGCAAAGGTTCGCAAAGAGTGCGATAAAATCATTAAAGAAAACTACAACAAAAGCCACTTTTTGAGGGAAAAAGTCGTCATGGGGGCCCAAAAAACATCAAACTACCGGCCAGTCTCACTGGGAAAGACGTAGATCAATACCTACCGGCTCGTAGGTAAGAATGCTAACCAAAACTGTAAAATTTCCCTAAAATCTATCACTGAAGAGAAATGTATCTATAATGTACTACAGAACCGTTAAGTAGTAGTACCCACCAACTAGATTACTAAATGTAGGTATTACTAAGACGGATTCTCCTTACCAGGTTCACTTCAACGCATTTTTCCCATTCCTTGTCATTCATAACTCCTGCGTTATTGAAAAGGATGTCCAAAGATCCGTATCTTGCCATAGTCTCTTTTATTACTTCTAAACGACAGAAAATCATTACGTTTGGTTATTTACTTATAATTTGGGTACTTATGTATTTGGTAACTAAATATAAAACTTCATGTCTCGTCAACTCTCAGGTTCCGTAAATACTGACAAACACAGATTCACAATTCCCAGCAATAAGTGCTGAGAACACACCGAGGGGTACGCGAAACGATTCCATTACAAGAAGGCAAAAACTACTGAGCAGGTTGTACAGGTCACGTGACATGAAAATTATGCGAGTAAAAGTTGAAGAAAAAACTTCATTTAAAAACACAAACGGTGGATACAGCTTTCGTACAAGTACGCAACCACGAGAGACATTTTATGCCTTATGTTTAATAAATTGAGAGCTTTCCAATGAGTGGTGAACGATTTTTGTGGGGTGGAAAATGAGGAAGTTAGTTTTCCCTAGGAACGATTGGTTGTACGTGAAAATCATCAGAAATTTCCGCGTAACGCTCCCCTCATAACGCTCCCCGCGTGACGATCCCCGCGTGACGATCACCGCGTAACGATCCCCGCGTGACAATTTTTCATTTATGAAAAAAAAACAAAAAAAACAAAAAAAAAAACAAAAACACACAACACACACATAAAATGTCAAAAACGCTGTAAATTGTCACACGACGAGTTGAATTTAATTAATGAAAAAAACAATAACTGTATTACGAAAATTTTCGAGCTAGGGTGTTTTGAAAACGTTTTCCTCCACTTTACCCCGTAGAACATACTGACATCAACCAAAGACTGCGGTAAATAACAAACTGAACCCCAAATGGAGCCAGTATACCAAATTTCGTCACAATCGGTCCACGGGAACTGGGCGAAAAAAAAATTCTACATACCTTGAAACGTAAACTATTGAATTTTGAGGGGGTTCATTCATTATTCGAAGGTTTATTATTGAAAATAAAAAGTCTGCCAAGTGGGTGTGGTACTCAGCTTCCTCGTACCCATAACTCGATTATATAGATGATCTAATGAATAGCAAATAAACTCAAACCTAATTTTCTAGTAGACTACCATCCAGACGATCACATGACATTAAATTAGGAACCTTCCAAGGTCTTAATTTATTTATTTATTTATTTAATCATGTACGGGCAAGCCCAATTCAATACAATAGTATACAAAATGTTGAACGTTAATTATCTAGTTACATAAAACCCCAACCGTGCGTACGTACGTACGTACGAATGTCGTAAGAACGTGGGGGTCCCGGGTTCGATTCCAGGCCGCGACATCAAATTTTTTTTACATATCTACAATTTTTTTGCCTGCTTCTAGCAGGCTTTTCAGCTAGTAGGAAATAAGACATGAGAGGTGACTTTAATACTGCGAGGGAGGACTTTAATACTGCGAGAGACTTAATACTGACTTAATACTAGTGACTTTAATACTGCGAGGGAGGAGTTAAAAAAGTCAAAATTTGGGCGAAGGGACAAAAAAAGATTAGCACTGCGTGGTAGACGGTAGAGAGGGCGATTTCGCTGGTAATGGGGTATTTCGGTCAATTTTTTTTATTTTTTTTTTCAAAAGAGTATGGCTCAGGAATAACGGTAATCGGGTCTGTTCGTCGAGAAAATGTTTTTAAAAAATCAGAGAAGCTAAGGAAAGTTGAAGATTTGAATGGTGTGACGTAGCTAGCCAATCGTGACGTAGCTAGCCAACTGTCTTTGAAAAAGTATCCATGCACAGAAACCCCTCTTGGATACTACAACATTCTACTCACACACGCGCGCGGGGCAGTCCGTGGCGTAGTCCTTGCCTAGTGTGTGTGCATTTATAGCGGCCCGCCTTTTTCAAACGTGTGATCTCTTTAATTAATTTTTCTACCACATGTTATAGTGTCATTGGGCTTAAATTTGTAGTATATAGGTTTTCAAGGGTGCTGAATCCAAATTTGAGGTCAAAAACCTGAATTTCCGACCCACTGAAATACCCCATTGTAGGGGGAAAACGGAACATAGAAGAGAGGAGATGAGCGGGCAGCTTCGCGTGGAACATGGAAGTAGATCCTTGAGAGCAATGAAGGGCAATTAATCGTTCCATTTGTGACCCTGTACAGCATGAAGAGATCAGCGGATGTACGACGGGTTTCAAGTGTACTCAGCTTACACCGCTCCAGCAGGGAAACATAGTCGACCTCCGCAGATTGGATACCCAATTTGAAGGCAACGTAGCGGAGGAACTTATGCTGGACCCTCTCCAAACGATTTCTGTGCACGGCATAATGGGGCGACCAGACAGTAGATGCGTACTCCATAATTGGAAGAATGAGCGCTTTGTACAGGGAAACGATGGCTGGAATACTAGTAAATTTCCTTGTGTTCCGCTTCAGGAAACCCAACGTGCGCATAGCTCTACCCGCAACCACCTCAATGTGCTCTATGAAGCCGAGCTGCTCATCACACCAAATACCAAGGTCTTTGATCCGGGTGGAACGCTGAAGAGGGGAGCCGCAGAGAATGTACGGGAAGATTGTGGGCCCAGTCAGCCGATGGAAGGTCACCACTGTGCATTTGCCAGGATTCAGGTACAAGTGATTGGCGACACACCAGTCCTCCAGCCTACCAATCGCCATCTGCAGAGCCGCACAGTCAGACTGAGTCCTGACATGGCAGAATAACTTGAGGTCGTCCGCGAACAGCAGACACTGTGGAACTGAACACCTCTGTGACGCTGTTAATCAACAGAAGAAAACAAAGAGGTCCAAGATGGCTGCCCTGCGGTATGCCCGATGTATTAATCATACAACTCTTGAAATAGTATCGAAATCTAATGGTAACTGTGGAAATTATATTTATTAAGGGATTCACGTCGGCGCAGTGGCTACCTAGGTACCATCGGACTAATCGTTATGGGTTTCATAGGGAACCTTCTACATGCTAACCTGCGCAATCCTTGAAATTTGCTTGTAAATCGGGTGAAAAATTTAGAAGTTATTTTCCAGTAGACCCCATTAGCTGACTCATCTCAAAGAAATGAATAACTTTTCAACGGGCGCTTGCTTACGTCATGTAAATTTGAATTAATACTTTATATGATTAATTAATTGAGTACAAGGTACTCACCTTCGAACATTTTTTTGGCTTCAACGTCCAGCCTCATGAAAAGGCATCTTCCGTGTCCATGCATGGCATTCAAATCTTTAGCTGCCTGCCTCCCTTGACACTCTTCCAGTCCGGTGATAACTACCGCCTTTAGATATATTTCTCGTTTAACGCCAAAAAATCGACAAAATTTATTATTACAGTAATTTACACCGATTGTTTATACTCAAGGTTGGCTTACTTTGGCCCCTTGGCAGAGAAGTTCGTTCGCAGCGCCGAACCCGATGCCTGATGTTCCTCCAGTAATCAAAGCAACTTTACAGTCCATGTCCATGTATTTCTTTTTACCTTCACTATAAAAGAAAACACATTGTTTAGTAATGCATGCATTCCAGGGGACGTCCCATTGGATAAGCATTAGATCAGTTTAACCAGTTGGTAAGCGATAAAACTGTTTCACTCGATGTAATTTATTTAGTATTTCAGGCAAGAAATAGTGCCCCCCCCCCCTCATCATTATCTACCATAACGTATCTAGCGGCGTGGGAGCCTCGAAGTTGAAGAGGTTTTGAAAATTCATTATCTAAGATACCCAACATGCGAATTCGAGTTCATCCACCCCCTCTCCACCTCCACCAATGGTGCCAGTCTGGCACCAAACCGGAAATACGTCGTAACATTGAACTTTCATATATTAGTTTTAGTAGGCAGTCCGTCGAGGTTCACCTCCGTATTCAAGGTGAAACACAAACAACAACAAAAAAAAAAAAAAAAAAAAAAAAAAAAAACACGAAGTATGCGGTTTATGGTGCCCTGGCACCACTATTAGTTCCATGATGGTACAGAGAATAATTCATGAAAATCCGGAGGTATAATGAGAATTTTTCCTCAATTTCAAAGCTTGGGGACAGTTAGTAAGCAGTAAAGGAACCGAAATATTGAAAAGTCGGATATTTTGTGAATATAATCCCCCCACTCGCCCCCTCCCCTTGCGAATTTTGATACTCTGGTGATATGTACAACTCAGGAGTTATTTGAGTCAAACAAAAAAGAAACACGCAAACCGGTTGTAAATTGAGGCCTGGGCAGAGTTTACAAGATTATGCCCGCAAACGCAAGTTTTTTGAGCATTAACCCCCCTTTCCACCCCTTAAAAGGCAAAATTCGAAATTCCGGCGATTCAGTGCAAAACTAGAGTTTTCCTCGTCGAACAAAAGAACCAGGAAAATCGGTTGAGAACTGTGCAGACGACACAAGATTTTGTTACACACACACACACACACACACACAGACATACACCTATGGTTTTTTTTTCGCGGATTTGGATTCAAAATGGTCTAAAACGGATTACTGTGTGGTTATTTTTTTTCTGTTGAGTGTTGTCCAACTACACCCCAGATCGATCTCATAAGGACGCCCAAGTCTTACTGTGGGACGTCCTAAAAAGTTGTTTTTAAAACACCTGCTGGGTTTTTCACAACACGGGTAGAAAAGGTACAGGAAGAAAAGGATTGCCTTTAAAATATAATCATTAATTCTTGTACTATTGCAATTAGTTGCTAATTAAACAAGAATAGTCAATTGATTAGTAAGTATAAATGATTTCAACAGTAATAATGCAACCCTTTTTTTTACCACTTTCATGCAACCATCAACATAGATTTTTTACCGGTAAATACGAGTGGATTATCCTAAATTCGACTATATTATAATAATATAGGTACCTAATTATTTTCATGAAAATTTGTCTACCCCAAACCATAGGTACACTAGTGTTCAACCCTCAATAATAAATCCATAGCCACCCCAAATGTATATACAGGGTGTCTACACTTTCGATGGGCATAACTTCAGGGTTCGATTATACAAGGTATTTCCAACAAAAAATGTCTCTTAGCAATTTTCTTTTAACCCACTCGAAATTCCTTTTTTTTCACTTTAAAGTTTTTCTTCGCGTTTTCGACCTTACGGCACTGATATGGTCATAACTCCCTTATTTCTCTTGAAAATTCAATTCTGACTACACCGTTGGAAAGAGCGTTAAATTCTTAAGCTACTTAGTGCAAAATCAGAATATTTCAGCAATAAAATAGTTTCAAAAAATCAAGTCAATAAGCCAACTTTAAAAAATTTTCGAAACTTGACTTTTTTCGACCAAAGTTTTCACTCTAAATCCCTGCCCATTTCGATGGGCGCTCTTCGGAGAAAACATGCTCAAGTTGTCAGCTTTTCAACGGTCTATCAATTTTTCTTTTTAACATTCAAATTGGAAGAGTAAATCAAGTTTGAATGCCAGAAAACGTGTGTTTTACAAGCAAATCCAGTGTTTTAATCGGTTTTTATGGCCCCCCTCGACCTCAAGATGGCTTGACGATTTTGGTATCTTTTCCTGTGTAATTTTTTACGCTGAATCAAATAGTGATACTTCCGAATGGTTCCGACTGCTAGAAAGTGGATTTTTTGAAGAAAATCATCGTTTTTCGTACATAGAATACGCATTATTCTTAAATGTGGTAGTGAGCATGAAGTAACACCTTTGAACTCAACAAAAACTTTAATAAGCTAGAAATTCGGTGTTTTTGTTGGGTTCAAAGGTGTTACTTCATGTTCATTACCACATTTACGAATAATGCGTATTTTATGTACGAAAAACGATGGTTTTCTTCAAAAAATCCACTTTCTTGCAGTCGGAACCATTCGGAAGTATCAATATTCGATTCAGCGTAAAAAATTACATAGGAAATGATACCAAAATCGTCAAGCCATCTTGAGGTCGAGGAGGGCCATAAAAACTGATTAAAACACTGAATTTGCTTGTAAAACACACGTTTTCTGGCATTCAAACTTGATTTACTCTTCCAATTTGAATGTTGAAAAGAAAAATTGATAGACCGTTGAAAAGCTGACAATTTGAGCATGTTTTCTCCGAAGAGCGCCCATCGAAATGGGCAGGGATTCAGAGTGAAAACTTTGGTCGAAGAAAGTCAAGTTTCAAAAAAATTTTAAAGTTGGCTTTTTGACTTGATTTTTTGAAACTATTTTATAGCTGAAATATTTTGATTTTGCACTGGGTAGCTTAGGAATTTAACGCTCTTTCTAACGGTGTAGTCAGATTTGAATTTTCAGGAGAAATAAGGGAGTTAAGACCATATCAGTGCCGTAAGGTCGAAAACGCGAAGAAAAACTTTAAAGTGAAAAAAAATGAATTTTGAGTGGGTTAAAAGAAAATTGCAAGGAGACATTTTTTGTTGGAAATACCTTGTAGAATCGAACCCTGAAGTTATGCCTATCGAAAGTGTAGACACCCTGTATAATAATAATATTCAGTATAACACAGTGCTCTTAGTTTTGCCACTTCTAGGAAATAATTATAAATTTTGGCTGCACTTTTAATTTCATCACTTCGAAACAACTCCAAGTGGTAGTTATTCGGTTTCAAATACATGGCATCCGGTAAGTAATTTGCTCTAGATGTTTCATAAATTGGGCACACACACAACACATGATATAAATGTTCCTCTACTAACATGTTACAGACTGAACAGGTCTGCTTCGGGTCAGAGGGGACGTATGGTAATTGCGCTAGTAGTTGCTTAAAGACGAATGGCAGATTATCGTTATACAAAAAACCTTTGTCTGCCGAATAATCCACCATGAGACCGATATACTTCAAGCTGTATCTGCTCTGTTCAAGTGCCATCTTATCGGCATTAGTTAGAAATCCCTTGACTTGCTTAAGTATAATGTCTATCTCCTTTTCTAGTACACCCACTTCTGAAAAAGTTAGACCTGTGCTATAACTCAATTTTTTTAGCACGCAACTGTGAGCACCAGTTGTATTTTATGTTATTTATTGATTGTAATGCGTACAGCAGCCAAAGCAAGTCTCTTCGGCAGCCTATCCATCGTCATCCCTGCCCGTTTCAACACCCAACTCAGTGTCAGCTCTACTTCTCTATACCCAATGTGCACAACACCTGCTTCCAACCTGACATAGAAACTACGAGTCGTTATCATACAGCAGTGTTGTCATACAGCAGCCAAATCAAGTCTCTTCGGCAGCCTATCCATCGTCATCCCTGCCCGTTTCAACACCCAACTCAGTGTCAGCTCTACTTCTCTATACCCAATGTGCACAACACCTGCTTCCAACCTGACATAGCAACTAGGAGTCGTTATCGGCAATTTCAGCAGACGCTTGAAGTAGCCAACTTGTTCAAGCTCTATATTATCCAACTACCTGAGCCCCCAGATTTGCACTCCGTACATCAATGTACTCATTATAATGGAACTGAACGGACTTTGGGCTTCCCATGACATATTTTTTTACTAGGACAGCGGATCTCCGATATACCCAATCGTGTTGTGGATGATGAGGAAGCTATGTGCTACATCCACTTGGTAAAATACCTAACCAACTGTACTATAATATATCCTTCATATTTTGTAGGAAAACTCACCTACGTGAGCATTCATAAACACGTTTGATACGGCTCATGGAGGTTTTGAGCGAATTACCCAGTATAACTTCCCCCTTTCTCCCCCCGCAGCACATTTTAATTAAGGGAACCCCCCTACCATAGCATCTCATTTTAAAGCTTACAATCAGACCGTTAATTTGAATACATACCTTAATGGTCCTTCATTGACTTAGTCGGAAGTTACAAGAGAAGTAAAGTGAATACGGACCAATCTTCCCGAAACCGGAAACCACGGTTTTCAACTTCTTTCACATATTCGACACTTTCAACCAAGCAAAATGAAATCTGTTTGAAACGGGACCACCATGGATACTGGTAGAACATATTTCTAAAAGAATTAGGTAGATTGGTACCAGAATAATAAAATTCAAGGTGTTCAGACATTTAAAAACAAAAAAGTCTGCCAAGTGGGTGTGGCACATAGCTTCCTCGTATCCATAACCCGATTGTGTAGAAGATCCGATGCAATGTACTCGTAGTTAATCTCAAAACATCAAACTACTCAATTTACAATCAAAGTAGTACATCATTTGAATAAGAGAACTAACTATTTCAGAAAATTAAATTAAATTATAATACTCATAAGGAGCTGGTAGGGGGAAGCACGAAAATATGGTTACAGATTGAAAAGTGAATTCAAGTTAACTGGAAAAGAATACACACTTTTACAAGGCTTCAAATTTGCGCGTTTGTATGCGCATAGGCTACTATCTACCCGAGGGCGATGATTTTCAAAGGGAACCGTCTACACGCCAACCCACACAATCCCTGAAAATTTCATCGAAATCGGATGAGAAATGTAGAAGTTATGGCGGTGGCAAAGATTCCACGTTTGCGCATGCGCAGTCGCTTCTATCAGTCCGGCGGTGATGATTTTCATAGGGGACCATCTTCACGCCACCCGCACAATCCCTGAAAATTTCATCGAAATCGGACAATAACTTCATATAGTTATGTCCGTTACTGCTAACTAATACCCGTTTTTCTAGCGAAAACTCTCTAAAAATTTTGAAACCTGAAGAATTACGGTGATCTTCAACCGCAATAAAAAATGTTGTCCCAATTTACACCTGTGATGGGAAGAATTCTGAGGGTTACTGTCTCAGAAAAGTGAAAAATTAAAGAGTGTTCTTCAACCTATTAAAACATGCAAGTAGGTAAGTATTGGTAAGTGAAATCTCGACTGTGTTATTCGTTTCAGATTAAACTCTACTGATGGGAGTTATGTGAGCTCTGTGCAGTACTGCGGTAAGTCACCTGAAATCCGTCCAATTATGTTCTTAACCCGCGAGAGGTGATTCCTGAGCGCAGCGCTTAGGTCATTCACATTTTCTGAAATATTTTCGAAAACGGGACTCCTATTGCCAAAACCTCTTTAGTATTTTCCTAGAATGTGCCCCTAATGATTCTAACTGTACTCCCGGCTTAGGAGGCTGGAGGGGTGATTATTATAATGATTCTAACTGTACGGCGGCTGGGGAGGGGTCCCTGAGCGCGACGCTCAGGTATCACCTCAAGGGGTCTATTTACTCACGTATAAATAGACCAAGCAGTAACAACCCAAATCATTATTTTTCAAGTTTCTTTGCAGTTTACATCGTTTCTAGTCGAGACATATTTTCTACAAGGGTTCCAGTCTTCCAGCGCATTTTTGCTACATTTTATAGGCACTTGATACTATAAAAAAAATTATTTTTTCACCAACGCTATGTGCTATTTATGTCTGCAAAATAACTGAAATTTGTTTATTGCCTGAATGCTAAGTCATCATACCGTATTATAATCTTGTCATTATATGAGTAATGAGAGCTACCAATTTTTCTGAGCTATATGATAAATTTATGTATATAATTCATACGCGCATTGCTTTTTTATATAACCCCCCCCCCCACCAACATTTAGTTAGTAAACTATCTGAGAGTAAACATACGGGATTTCAGGTCGGTAGGACGAATAATAGCAGATTTATAATGGAAAATGTACGAAAAAACAGGGCTTGGGACATAAAACAATTTTTATAAATTTTATTAAACATTTTTTAATATACCCTCACTCATATATTTTGTCAGTCAACAATCTGAGAGTATACATACGAAGTCGTAGGTCGATAGGACAAATAATAACGGAGTTATTGCAAAAATTGTACGAGAAAACGTGACTTGAGCACGGCACTCAGGTATCACCTCCAACCCTCGTTTAAGGGTGATCACCTCTCGCGGGTTAAAGTAGATTTGATGTGTCAAAAATGTCCGATATCAGTTGTTCACTAAAGTGTTCACTTTTCTAGGATGATGAGGGTGAAAACAAATTGAACATTAGTGGGGTGGTATAGGAATTTCTCTTACCATTTAGTTCTTACAGCCACGTGAATCACAGATGGACGAGTTAACCTGAAACGACACTATCATAATTGTTCAAACCAAAAATAATTTCCCTCCCAATGTATAAAATATTGGT